>JAJHPF010000025.1:2666666-4000000 GCA_024447775.1 Carex cristatella
TAATTTGATCTGTTACATTGGCATTTTAATGTTTTTGCTTCAGTATCGAGATATATATATATTTTTTGGTTATTTGTTCATAATTTTGTGTTCATCTTTTCTTGATATTTGCGAGATGAAAACAACAACAACAAACAAATCTTTAGTCCTATGCAGGTTGCGAGATGAAAGTGCTCACCTAAATGCACCCCCCCTGGATTTTGTGTTTTAGTGGAAATTAGAATATTCGATCGATTCTGCCCCTCACTGAAATTTTTTTTGCCCCCGGCTAGATGTTTAATTTATAGTTCGGGTTAAATTTAGGATTAAAATTAAAATAAATTTCTTCAATTATGATTAATAATTAGAATTATAGATTAAAATATGAGAAATTACAAGTTAGAGCATTGAAAAATATGGAATTTAGGGTTTTACCTCTGGTGCACCCAGAGGCGGATTTAATAAGCACAGATGGGGTCAATTTTTAATTTTTTTTTTTTACTAATATGTAATTTTGTTATATTTTACAATAAAATATCATGAAATGGTAAAAATGACTTCCATTATCCACGAAAGTTTTTATATGATTGGCCCCTATAATTCGAAAATCTGACTCCGCAGAAAAATTTTATATGTTTGACTCACATAGTTCGAAAGTTTGGCTTCGCCCCTGGGTGCACCAGAGACTATAGAGAGAAAATGCATGAGCATTTGTTGAGGGATGAGCAAGAGGAGGTGAGGGTTGTACAAAGTCATAATAGGTTAATTGCATGGAGACTATGCGTATTTGAAATATTTAGGATAAGTACTGTCTTTGTATCCTGTAAATTCATGTAATTTGTTTAATTTGTAGTTTCGTATTTAGCGGCCAAAATTTGTTTATTGGGTTTTCTCTAAAGTTTCAAAATCAAATAGATCAGCATTATCGTGCTCTGTTATTTAGAACTAAATTTATTATTTTTGCTTTGTTTTTTTTTTATTTCGTACGAGTGAGGGGAAGATTAATAATAATATAAGCAGCGACAGACCTGGAACAGAGTTTAGAAGAAGAGACGATTTATTTTTTATTTTTTAAAGTTGACATAATTTCATATTTATTTTGAACCACAGGCATAATATTATATTCTTCTAAAAAATCACACTATCATTGAAACGCCAAAAATTTCTTGTTATTGAGTCAGTATGATGTTGGATCTATTAATTGGTATGCTCGTTATGGGAAACTCGAATTCAAAATCTGACCCGTTATGAAGAGGTGCATTGGTTTTTATATAAAACCAATCCTTGTCTCTCTCTGATTTAAGAGAGTTAACTGCCGCTATTTCGGATAAAAAGAAAAATAAATAGAAAAAAAAAAAAGATAAAGAGCACCAAGAAGCACTCTGTTAAGGCTTGAAGGTTTTAGGTCGTGGAAAACGTAGGGATTCTGGTTTCGGCTTGTGATTCCATGTAAAACCAGTGATACTGCTGCGCTCACAAGATCTACTCCTGGATGAGGTAAGTGATTCAGGCTGCCATAGATATCAATTGTAAGGAAATTTTAATTTTGAGAAATAATTCAATGGATTTTATATAAATTGGACTTTATTGTTTAGTCCCTTTGTTTTTGGTAAAAGTCCATTTTGGGCAATGAAATTGGTTTTATTATCAATATTTTTGTTTCTTTTAAAGCACAATTAATCCTGAACCTCCAAATTCAATTATAGAGAGACATAGGTCACATCTTCCCTACAAATTTGGGTCAAAATTCAGACATTCATCTGAGAAATGGCGCCAAAAAAAATTTAATAGTTTGCATCATATTCCGTGAAAGATCAGAACCTAACATCTGTCCAGGCACATTTAATGACATTACAAAATTAAAATGGATGAACTTCTTATAAAACTATCTTCTTAATTGTTGTATTTCTAATTTTTAAAATCACAAGCACGTTGGTATTAATTATTGTTCATAGATTATTTAATATTATGTATATAAAAAGAGATTTTTAATATTTGTAATATAGAGACCGTGTTGAATGGTTTAGATCGATTGTTTAAAATTTGAAAATTGCAAAATTAAATTATTGTAAGATGTTGTTATAGTCCCTAATGACACTTAGAGAGGAAGATAAACTGGGAGTCTTACAGACTCTTAGACGTTTTTCAGTTTAGTCCTCTAAATTTAACTAATCAAACAAGCATGTACAAATAAAGTAAATAGAGTAAAGTTTAGATAAATTTGACACGCATTATGATAACAGAGTTCTACTTAAAATTCCTATGTCTCTGGGTTAGAGCCACCTCATAGGCGTCTCTTTTCTATTACCCAAAAAGAAATAATACAACTCATGACATGTGAGTCCAAACTGTGGTGGGAAGTCACAACCTAACTCATGTACATGTTGAGCCTAGAAGTTCGAGTTGGAGAGTCCATTGGGATCGTCACACAACTATTGATATATGTGAGCGGAAATGCTCGAGCTAGTGTACCCCTTCGCGCCCTACAAGCAGGCTACACTAGCTAGGATGTAAAGACTCTAGAACTAAATTCTAGACACTAAACTATATTTTCAAAAAGATAAATCGAGTGGATTTGAGAGTGTTTAGAAGATATTGAAGTTTAAGTTCTCTCAACAATAAAAGCTTTCGAGAATTACAATTTAATATTTTTTGAATGTGGGAGGTGACTTCTGTACCAAATCTGAAAAATAACTCTTTATATAGTAGGAAATCAGATTTGCCAGATCTATTCTAATCGGAAAATATCCGTTACAATGGATTGTACAAACGTGAATGTGGGCTTTACTGTTCAAAGAGCCTATACAAATAGTCTTAAACAATTCCAAGTTTACATGTAGGCCTTTTTATTATTTTATTAGAAAAAAGTGGCTCGGGCCGAGAAACCCTTCCAACCGAACAAGGCCTACAAAACTTTCATCCGGCCCAAGATGCTTATATTCCAAAGTCGTCTCTCCGGTTTATTACTACCTGGTTAACCAGTTAGTCCCAAAAGCAAACTTGAAGCGAAAATGAGGCGCTTATATTTGTGCGATAACAAAAGTTAAGCACGACCTTACTTGAACAGGATCTGTTCTATAGGATCGTACTACTGTTTCCTTGAGAGCACAAGAGACAGGCACCAAAGTCTGGTTGATGAGCCATGACCACTGGATCAGAGCGTGATTAACGGTCCTGATCTCTCTGACCGAAGGATCCGGTGGCTGTAGAGGATCGTTCTCAGCTGGCCTTGGTCTGCTGGGATGGTCCAGTGGTTGTCTGACAGACTCCCTTTCCTTTTTTTCTTTTCCTCTTTTTTTTTTGGAATAAAATGTACAGTTCAAGTTAGCGGAGGTGAACGTGATGGAGGAAGAATGACGGGGCGGATTTGTTGTCCTGGATCCGTTCGACGAAATGACTCAGCGAGAGAGCGGGGAATTTCTTTTCATGGACAATGGAACCCAGCTTCAATTTATTCCTAAATCGAGGGTATGCATTGATTCTACCAAGAAATTATTAATTACTATTTATGGTCATCAGATAAGAGTTTTATACTATGATGATGAATCAACTGTTTGATAAAATACCTGACAGAAGTCAGATGTCCAATTTTTTCTTTTCGATTGGAACCAGCTTCACAAGATTTATTCCAAAATCGAGGGCATGCATTGCTGAACTAACAAAGACATTATTAATTACTGTTTTTGGTCATCAGATAAGAGTTCTAATTAGATGAACCTATTCTTTGTCTTTGCTTTTTGGTATCTTTTCCGGTTCACAACTGTGCATATCCTAACAATTTTTTCACAATGCAAACGAACTGTTTGATGAAATGCCTGACAGAAGTCAGATGTCCCTGTCTGTTACGGCTTGCGAGTTGCAGCCTTCCAATCTTATGATATACTTACTAAGTAATTAAATTTGGAAAACAACAATATCATCCTATCATTCTAGTTTTCTCCAATCTAACTCAAATATATAGCCAGTAGAGAACTAGCATTTGGTCTAGTGGCTAAGGCACATAGTCTCTATGTGAGAGGTCATGAGTTCGAAACCCAGATGGGGGAAATCCTTTGTTATAATAACAAAAGTATTAAATAGTTGAGTGACTTGACCTCCAACCTTTACTCAAAAACAAAATATATATACCCAGTATCTTAAACAGTCTCATCATATGGAAAAATATTATCGAGATAGTTTTATCTCTGCTGGGCTTATGAATATTTAACCAAAAAATTTATTTTATCTTTTGCCAAAGTTGGAATAGGGTGAGAATTCTCTAACTAACGAGAAAAGAAATTAAATAACTAATTGTCTACTTGACTGTTTATTATAGGAATATATTGCCCATAATCCTCTCTGCTTACTCCTTGAAGAACATTTTCATTCTATACCCATATTTGAACTTAACCATCACTTCTTCTCTTTTCCACCATATACCTAGAACAACCTGACAATTAAAATTATGTGTGTCAAAACTAAAAAATGTGTTACATTTATATATATTTATAGAATTGTACAAAAATGACACGGTGGCTAAGTGGCCAGTGAAATCAGAGTCTTGTAAACCTTTCAAATGTTTCTATGGCATTACTGAAATTTATGAGGAAATTAAAAAAAAAAAAATCTCACTTAGTCAAGGCTTCTGAACTCAAATCTAGCATTTATAAAACAAGTTAACAATGATATTATTATATTTCGAATGAGGCTATGCTGCTATGGTACTTTGTAATGCACATATAGGTATGTCCTACGAATTATTTTTAAATTTTAAACAGTCGATACAAACCATTCAAAATTATATTCATATGAAAATGTACTAGACCAAAATTTTCATTTTTTAGATTTTTTTTTACTATTTTGTTTGATAGGTAGAAAATCACGGGATCTAAAGGTTTTGGACAATCTGAAAATACTGATTTTCTACCTATTTAAAAAATAGTAAAAAAAAAAATAATTAAAAACTGTAAAATTTGATATGTAAGTATATTTTATATGAAGTTGGTGTTATACAGATCAGATCGACTGTTTGAACTATGAAGACTAAGATATGAATCCATAACACGGTCTTATTTGCACATTGCAAAATACCATAGCCTCATTCTAATATTTTTTTTCATTTTAAATTTTTTGACAAGAAGCAAAGTTGGTTGAGATATATAGTTGGGAGCATGTCACCGATGTAGAATCTTTTAATTAACAAAAAGCCAGCGGGGCTTTTATTTTTCACAACTGTATGCATTCAATTTCAAGGGGGGTAGTAGTAAAGGGGAGAGTATTGGGAGGAGACAAAGGTATGGAGGTGGCCAATTTATGGGGGTATTTATAAATATGACGTATCTTTATCTGTACCAATTTGTGAGCATTTATTCAAATTTGTTATAGCCCCTCTTCAATTCTATTCAATTCCAAACAGTCTTTCCTTTTTTAAGATCACTATCTATCTCTTCTTCACCTTATTCAAATTGAGGCACAAACACACACACACATTCATTCAAGAGATTCAGGTGGATAATTTATGTATATGGTACTTAATTAATTAAACATGTATTAACATGATGTGTGTATGTTGTTTTATTAATTTAAAATCTATATATATTAATTCAATTCAAAGCATTCTTTCAACTTCAAGATCACCATCTAGATATCTACTCGCCGAACTCAATCAATTCACATTAAATTCAATTTAAATGTCATGCCTACGTTGCTTATTGTGTTCGTTTTCAATCCTCATTTGTTTATTCTTTTGACCATATAAAAAGGAATTTCAATTGCTTGCTCTAGGAAATCATCTCTTGACATATTATATGATGCGGCGTAATATATATAAAAGTTCATTAATGACTAAAGGTGGGGTCTACTCATTTGACTATAGTAACATCAAAATTTTGAAATTGAAAACTAAAAACAGTCTGGAAGCAGCAAAGTTTCATATATACACTTGATTAAAGAGCACTTAATTTCTTAGTTGAAAATTGAGCATGGACCATGTAATTTCTTAGTTTCAGATGCATATATAATGCATGTGTTGAAATAAAGAAGGTTATTGGTATGATGACAGAGCAGTACTGTACCCCACCTATATATTATGCTTAGAAGGTGCACAAATTCCTTTTCAGAAAGGAAGATCAATCTCTTCAAATTAAGAGAAAAAGGAGGAAGAATAGTAATTGCGGCAAACCGAACAAATCAGTAATTAAAGAGTAACATGTACTTGAGCTCAATCACAAGAGCACTAAAAGCATTCATTAATTCCAGCATTTAATTCTCTACCACAAATTAAGAAAAGAAAAATAATAATAATAATAATAATAATAAAAATAAAAAGAGATTTAAGCTACATCTAAAGCAAGCAACCTACTCTCTATCAAGCTACATATCAAAAAGAGGCAAGAGAAAGACAGAGAGGAGAGAGAGAGAGAGAGGAGGGGGTAGGGGGTGTTATTGGGGCAAGAGAAACATAGGTTGGTTGACTCTCTCCAGTGTATCCATGATATACATACATATCATGCAATCATATATATCATAGTTACACTGAAGATATTTTTTTTGTCTTTCTGATCAAGGATCAAACATCGGTACGTATGACCCCATCATAAAATCAGCCCCGTCTGTTGTTATTACCGTTATTTCCGTTGTTACCCGCGTTGCCGCGAAGGAAATCAAGGATGACGGGTCGCTTGCACTTGGGGCAGCGGGGGTCAGCCTCCGAGAGCATGACATACATGAAGCAACGCGGGCAGGCCGCAAGAACCATGGATGCAGCCTCTGGGCTGCTCTTCTCGTTCTCTGACGAGACACATGAGCTCGGAGAGGATGAATCGTCATCTTCCTCTTCCTGCTCCACCCGGTGCATCATTTGCCTCGAAGAATCACCTCGCACCGGCGGCGACAGGTTCAGCTTCAGCTCCAACCTCCCGTTCCTCCTGTTGTTGCGGCTCATTTTCTGATTTTATAATCTTTACAAATTCCTCTAATTCCCTGCTCTAATTTGAAAGAGGAGAGATATTAGATGGTTTAATTGAATTGCTACTTCTAGATTTGTTGTAAAGAGAAAATGAGATGATTTTCTGATTTTATTTCCTACTATTTTTGGGAGTTCATGTATATATGCTGTAGGTTGACTTTCGGAAGGTGGATTTGTATGAAGTTTCAATTGGAGATATATTTACATAATTAATTCTAAAAAACAAAGAAAAATAAAATAAAGATATATGAATTGGTTGCACGTTGTGCATGAAGAGGAGAGAATAAACTTACCAAGAAAAAAATAGAGAGAGAGAGAGAAAGAAGAGGTGTGGTCCGTGTGGAGCCAATGAGGAAGAGGTGAGAGAAGGGGAAAGGGAAGGGGATATTTGTAGGTTAAGGATTTGAGTGGTCCAACACTACACAAGCATATCTTTCTTTCTGTCTCTGTTTCTCCCTCTAAAATCTGTCTCTCTCTCTCTCTCTCTCTCTCTGCTTATGTGTGTGTTGGGGTGGGATGAGAGAGGGGAAGCTCCCTTTGCCAAGTATTTATAGGAGGTTTACAAGGGAGGAGGTCAATGCCTTTTCTTTATTGCAACACTACTACCATATTTTCTTAACCCCCCCATTTAAACCTTAGATTTGAGCATAAAAGATATAGAGAGAGGTGTGATGGTGCAAAGTAGGGTTAATTTCATTAATAGGTGGAAAAAGGAAGTGCCAGGTGAGAGGAGTGGTATAAAGAGGCAATTAAGGTAAAGATACGGATGAAAGGTAAAATACTAAGTGAAGTAAGCATCATAGGAGAAGTACATGCATGCTATGCTTCTGTGTCTTTATTCAATGCTCCATGATCACAGCGAGACGGTGAAAATTTAATGGTAAAATTTAATTTACTAAATAAATGAATGCATTCAAGATTTTCTTCCTTGGGTTCAACTTTAAAATGGGTTACTCAATAACCATTTATGGAGCCTTAATGTTGTAGTTGAATGACGTTTTTATGACCATTCATTTTGAAATTTCAAATAATAAATAAATGAGAATGTAATTTCATTTTAATAAACAAATTCAAGCTCACCTAATTTTTCTCCCTTCATCTGTCGTATAAGTGTAATTTACTTGTTAATAAATTGTTCTTCTTAGACTTAAAAGTTTGTTAAACTATAAAGAGAAAAAAAAAGAGTCCATATTTCCATATGATTAGTTTTAGCAATCAACAATTGAAAGCAATAATTGAACCAATTTCTACACAGAAACAAAAATCATTTTCTGCTTAAAGCGTTCAAAACTTTCTTGAGAAAATTGGAAGTATCTAGAAATGGGAAATATATATATTTTTTTAGAAATGATACTCTTTTTTGGAAATATATTTAGGCCTTGTCATTGGAAAATGATGAGTTATGGTGTGTTATTGATTGCAAATTGGTTGAATTGGCTTAAATTTTATTTTATACATTTAGCTTTGTTGGGTGATATATATTTGAGAGGAATAGGATGATGGTGTGTTATCTTGATTGAAGAGAACTAATTAAGGACTATTCACATTTCTATTCACATAAAAATATAGAAGTTTTTTACTTTTCATTTTACAAAAACACAAGTTGAAAAATACACATTTAATTATATCAATCATCATGAGATGGTACTTTGAACTTTTTATCTATTGTTACCTACTTAAGTATTTATGATCTTTGATGTTGAAAGGTCAAACCTATGAAAACAGAGGTGTTGCTTTTTGGTTACTTGTATCATTCACCAATTGTATAGTGAAAAAGAATGTTTAGTGCTAATTTGTGAAGCTTTATTTCTTTGAATATATTTATATATATATATATAGCTTTATTGTACATGTATAATTCTGTAGATTAATGTGTGCATACATGCAGCACAGTTTGTATAGTAAGGTAGTACTGTTGATACAAGTATATGTATGTATGTACATTAACTAAAGTCTGATAGCAGTGGATGATTTGACTACTACTAACACAATAATGTCACAAATTAAATAGCCTTAAATGGAATTTAATGTCACAGTATCTCCAAAGCATCGTAGCTAACAAAGTAAATGGGAATTGAATGACACCACTGCTTATCTTAATTGAATGGCTTCTTCTTCTTTATTATATCTCTCTATATGTATACTACTTTAAGCAATTCAGACTTTAATGAAACGTGACACCACACGGCCCATTAATTAAGATCTTCACTAATTCTCTCAATTAGCACACCCAATTTTAATTTGTACAACTTAATTTGACATCTAATTACTGTAATATAATATAACTTTCTAATCTAATATTCTAACAGGTTTAAGTTGACAATTTGGCTGATTATTCAAAATAAAAAAAATAAAAAACATGCAGATTAAAAGTTTAATAGGTATATGAGATACCAGGTATATACACACACCATGCATCTTAAAAATAGTGACATATATATTAATGCAAATAGAACATTTTTTTATTGATTATCAAATTATTTCTCAGCTTGTCTGAAATTTATAGGTAGGTTAAAATATACTTTTCACTTGAAAAATATTGTCAGTACTAAAAAAAAATATTGGCTAGACTTTTTTGGCTTATTTAATTTCTTTTTATTTATATATATGTAAATTAATATTTTCCAGATACAAGCTTAAATAGATAAGAAAAATCGATTATAGTTGCCTAATGTTAATTTTTGGATCATAATAATAATTATTATCATGCATTTATTTCTATGGCATCATTCATGTTATGAAGAGGTGATAAGAATACCATTAATGTCCCTTGTTTGATTCACATAAGAGCAGCTCCTCTAAATGTCATTTCTCTCATAAAATCTCACCACCGTTAGACCTTATCTTCCTATTTTCTCACATTAAAAATTTTAAATGCTGACAGATGATAATAAATTCAATGTTTGACTTAAAGTACTTTAACTTTGTGTATATTTTTATGGACTCCATTATGGATAGTTAATTAAGATACTCTTTGAAGATTGCTTTATATATTTCATTATATATTGTACATTTATAAGCTTAGAGTATGCTTTACATAAAGGCACATATTATGTTCTAGGCATTTAATAGAAGATTACTTTTCCTTGCTCCATAATGTCTCCGCTTTAAATTAATTTATTTTATAACATTTATTTTATGTACTTTTTTATTAATGTTTTAATTATATCTAGTTAACATTTATCATATTATGTTCTAGGCATCACTAGCCGATTATTTTCTTTTACAATATAAAATTTTAAAACTTTAGAAAACTATTAAAAAGAATTAGAAATTTAGGAAGATCAGAATTATAAATTACCTTCCATACACATTTTCACTTGGAAAAAAAAACTATAAAACAATCTTAGACCACGCTATTCAAAATTTCAGCCCATCCAAAGAATGTATTCAAAATTCGGGACCTTCAAGGGCCATTATGTAAAATTCCGATCCTTTATAGACTATTATTTGAAAATCCGACCATTTTAGAACCGCTATTTGAAAGTCCGTACTTTTACTGTTTTATTAAAAATAATATAGTTTAGAATTAGGGTGTCAATGACAATCTATTTATCCTTTTATCTAATTCATATTGTATTCGATAATACGGATATGTATAAACTTATTTTGTTTGGCTTATCGGATACGGATACAATTAAAGTTTTTTCATTAACATAACAGGTCAGGGTAAGAATACAAGTAAGAACTATTCCTTACCGGTTATCCTTTATGGTAATAATTAAAATTTTAAATTATAAAATTACATGTATGTGTGTGTGTGTATGGGGAATATGGTAATAATTAAAATTTTAAATATATATAGATGCATATTTATTTATATGAAGATGATGAATGATTATGTTGTTTTATTAATGGTTCGTATGTATATATTTATTCAATAGTACTCTTTACATTTTATCTATTAGATAAAATGTACTGTATTTGATAAAACGGATACAAATAAGATTTTTTTTGTTTTGTTTGTTTATCAGATAAGGATATGAAAATGCTTCCAACTAACTCGTTTTGTACCTGTTGACACTCCTATTTAGAATGCATAATCTTAGTAATAATTAGCTTTTTTTTCCTCATTTGTGTCTGATAAAATGGTAAGGATAAATAATTTAATTCTGACCTTCTGAATTTTTGAAAAATATCTAATATTTTTCTAGAGGTTTAATTTGAAATTTTACCTCACCTAACTAAAAAAGAGTATCACCAGTTCTGTACCAAAAGTTGCCACAGTACTTGAAAAAAAAGAAGTTAAAAATGTGGCATAGATTGAATGGAACACATTTATGCATTTTACAAATTATATAGGGTTGCTGATATCTTCTGTTGTATTGTAATACAAAAAAATCATGTTTGGATTTATGGCGTAAAACATATTGATTGATGAACACCCCAGATTCTACGTAAAATGTGATCAAATTTCATTGAAAAAGTATTTAATTTCCTCAAAAGAAACATATACTTCTATAAAAAAAATTGCAATATCTTCCATACTTCACTAATGTTATCAGCCGGAGTTTATTGTCATCTTTTTTTTTAAAATATTATTATGAATTTAAACGATTTATGTTCATTTTGCTCAATCATAAAAAAGAAATGAGAAACTGAACACGAAGTATTAGGACTTGTTCAGCTGCACAGTGGGAATGAGTATGGGCACAGGAATTAAATTGAATTTTACTGTTTATGTGGGAAAAAAAAAATTCAGTTGAACTGATTTTTTTCCCACGTGAATTGTGATGGCGCCGAACAGGCCCTTAGTGAAATAATTATTTTTCTGTTAAAATATTTATTCTAAATTACAAAAGGTCAGGGACATTTGGTCAAAAAACCAAACGTGTTACTTGATATCTATGAGGCAAAAAAAAAACATTTTATTTCGTTTTCATGGTGATGTAGAGGTTTTTTTTTTGTTTTCCTCCTAATTTGCTTAGTTTGGAGGGGGTAGCAATTTTTAGTAATTTACCATTTTAAATTTAACACATGGAAGAACTAAAAAAAAAACGGAAAACAAATTACTTTTGATGTCATAATATTGTGTTATGGCACGACGAATTCCTCTGGGCATTAAGATAATTCTAGATTTATTTTGATATTTCATTTCAATAGTAGAAATATCCATAAAAATATTTAATTTCTATAAAATGAATCTTATATTTAACCATTTTTCCGACATAAATCAGTGTCTTCCTCGCAACAAGAGAGGTCTATAAAATTGAAAAAAAAAAAAATAATAAGCCAGGCAGACTGCAGATGAATATAAAAGAATTGTGCTATTGCCAATATATATATATATATATATATATGAGTAGAACTAGGGTGCTCCTAAGTTCACCAAGTCTCTTCGTAAACTCAACTCTAAAATTTATCGGATTGACTTCAAACAACGAATCTAAACCATTGAAATCCTTCTACCTTACGAGTGATGCGTCTACATGTGAAAATTTTAAAGTTTCGAATTAATTTAGTATAAAGTCAAGTGGTCAAAATTAGAAGGTTTATAAATTAATTTTAATGCATTCATTTTTTGGAAGTATTTTGACGACTTGACTCTATACAAATTTTATTTCAAATTTTAAATTTTTTGTATGTACACGCATCACTCGTAAGATAGAAGGGTTTCAACAGTTTCGATTCATCGTTTGAAGTCAATCCAATATGTTTTAGAGTTGAGTTCACAAAGGAACTTGGTGAATTTAGGAGCATCCTAGTTGTACTCTATATATATATATATATATATATATATATATATATATATTTGCATCTTACACAAATTGAACACGTCAACTCAAAATGGAGAGAGAAATATAGAACAAAAAAACAAATTAAATTAACGTATGAGGACATGAATGATGTGACATAACAACAAGTTTAAAAACTTAACTCTTTCTATATATTTATAATTCATAATTATGAATGTGGTGTTATATATACATTACAACTGTGGTAGCTTGGCATCAGTATCATGCTTTTACTTGGATACATTTAATGGTGCATTAATGCGCCTCTTATTACTATGAAAACAAAAGCAGTAAAGAGGCCTATAGGATCTAGTGCCCTTTGCTATTGCAAGCTCAGACTTTCATAATTAGTTGATTCATAAAAAATGTATCAAAACTTCAACTTACACAAAACTTTGTTTTTCCTTTTTGTAATGTTACTCTAACACAAGATGATTAAATCTATATACTTAAAATATGAAAATTGACTTACCAGAATGCCCCTTTCATATCTTGCTAATTAATTTGTTCCCATTTAATATCTTTCTAAATAGGATTGTTTTATAGTACACTTTATTGTTCTATAATTTTGGTAAGTATAGGAATAGCTTTTCCTTTTTGTAAATTTGATCATGCCAAGTCCCATAGTATCACAAAAACAATGTAAGTATAAGAAAACAAAATAATAATTTAGCGGAAATCAAAATATTTAATACATATTTTGATATCTTATGATGGTATCTCTACATTAAGAATTAACATTATAGTTGTATTTTTTTTCATTTTTTATATGGAATTTTGATAGTAATCTCTAAATTCAATCATATATTAAATTGAGAAACTTAATATTATTTAGATAAAATTGGAGCAAAATTGTGATATACTCCATATTAAAAAAAAACTGGATAAAATTTCCATGATGGTTGTAAAAGATATTAAATGATATATCATAATAAAATGTAGACTAGACTTTTTTAAACTAATAATATCAGCGTGAGAAAGGGAAGGTAGCACAGTTGGCTAGGAGAGAAATTCTAAGATTGTTGGTTACTCAAAGGTCGAGAGTTCGATTCCCCCTCACGACTTTGCAGCTTCTGCGAAGATTTTCAAAAAAAAAAAAAATCAGCTAATTTAATTGTGCCACATCTTACAATATATACCAAAAAAAGAAACTAATTAACTTTAAATTTGGGAAGCTGGTAAGCTTAAAAGCTATTATTTGGAAAATATTTCTCTGACTCCAAGAGGTATTTTGCCTGTTCATTTGTCAGGGATTTCAGTAACTTGAATATGACAAATACATTTAATGAGAGGTTAGCTGTCTAGTTAATTAAACTTGTTCTTTCATTTAATGAGAGGGAAATCATCACATAAATTAGCACTGTACTTTTACATTTATCAAGTCCACTGAACATTACATGTAATGTTTCTTCTTTTTTTATTCAAATTCTATAGGATAAGTTTTTATTTAGAAGATGGAAAATTAGAACACAAATGCTATAAATAAAAAAGGGAGAGAATAAAATCCTAAGGTAACAATATTAACCAAAAAAAATAGAATTGTAAAAGGTTTAAATATTTTAAAAGTGGAGTTTAAATCATTTAAAATTTCAAACGACATCAAATATTTTATTTCCTGTCAAACATTTATAAGTTTCAATTGTCTCAACAAACATCAAAATATCATATTTCCTTATTAAACTAATAATCATTTATTTATACGTTTTCTATTATTAACCTCATATTAGAAATTCAATAACATATCTATCTTTACTCTCAAATGAGTTCATGATGAAGCTAAGTTTGTTTGAGATTAAAATCAACCAGTTGAATAATTGATAACAGTTGATACATTTTATATGATCAAATATTACAAATTTAAAAATACTTGTAGATGATCAACATATATATTCCTTTTAATTTAAATTATATTATTTCCACTTAAAATGGATTCAACTACAAATTACCTTGAGCTAGATTTCCAATATGCATTTATTATTGGTCAACAATTTAGACCATGCTAGTGATTGACTTTTATCTGTTGATATTTTGTGTCATGTCCCAAATATTTATAAAATAAAAGAGAGACCACTTTTAGATAAAGGTCTAAAGGATGCATTTTATTATGAAAAGTAAATAATAGATTAAATAAAAAAAGATAGTTATAATGAAAATTAATGGAAAAATTATTTAATAGGCATCATAAGCAATAGTCCTTAGTTTTAATAGGCAAATAGGATATTTGAATAGTTTGATGAGTTAATTGATAATATAAGAAAATTCTGATGAGTACACTAAAAAATAACCTTTTATAAATTTAAAATCTTTGAAGGACCAATTTGCTTTGCTAATAAAGAAATAGACGTATGGGTTGGTACGCAAATAAGGAAAAATGAAAGAGATAAAAGTCAAGATTTAAATAGACTAAAGGTGACTCTAACCGAATTACATTTGACAGGTAAGATTTGACTTTAGGCTGTCATCATTACTCTAGCACTAGGTAACTTAGCATAGATATGGTAAAATAATCAGATTTCTTCTTTTCTTTCTTTTTCTAATTAAATTTTCACTTTGAAGGCAAAACCATGTGGTGATTTTTTATTCCTAGGCTGATTCAGTGGATGATTAATTTTTATCCTAGTAAAGATTAGTCCACCATAATTAGGTGTTTAGAATAAAAAAATGATTTAACTTTGGTTAAAAGTATAGGATCTTCTGTGTGCACAAGGACCATGTAACTTGCATATAGATGATTTATTTTATATTTACCGTGTTGAGTATCATTTAATATATCGAATTATATTAATGTACATAGGACGGAATATATGATTCAGAATAAGTTGGAACCCGTTGATAACAGATTAACTTAAAATTTTGAAGAATATAAAATATATATTCAACTTCTGAAATACAATAGTGAGTTCAGGTCATGAATTCAAACTATTGTCTTTAAATGCAGTTTTGTTCATGTATGCAGAAAGCTGCATACTGCATATGTCAGTTTTAATGTAAAAGTACATATACGGTTTTGCTATGAATTTTTAAAAGAATATATATATATACATAATAAATTTAATTTATACACAAGGATATTCTAGCATAGTAGTTTGTTTTTTTACCATACTAGTGTGAACAAAACACTATTTGTTGGATTCGTATTCTCTCAGGTACCGTAGAGGATTATCTTCATTTTACAGTTTAAAATTAAATTTCAGCCAGTTTGGGATTCAGGCTAGCACGGGGGGCAGTATTATTTGGCTTTGAGATCTGTGTCAGGTTCAAATGAATGGTCCAGATCTAATAATTGTAAAAGACTCTCTTATTAGGTAATGGAGAGGATGTGAATTATTATTCGTGAGGGTACATCTACAGAAAAATATTATTTTTGAGCGTATCAATATTACCAACACGAGTATCCGCGATGATAACATTGGCAAAAGCACTTTTACTTTCGCGGATAGTGATACATTTTTGTAGCTAGTACTCTCACAGGTCGTGAATTCAAGCCTCCCTGTTATTTTCTAGGCTTTTTTCAAATTTTGGAGCAACTGCATTTAAAAATAGAACATATATGTATCTGCATATTCAAATCTGCATAGAAGAGACTGTATGATATTCTCTATGCGGCAGCTGGCCGCATACACATATACAGTCGTTCATGCGACTGCATTTAAAAATATTGATTCAAATATACGAGAGAATTTATGGATAGAATAGTAACATAAAGGTATGTTATACATTTCAATTATAGCATATACAATAAATGATGAAAATAGCAGAAGTTTTAGCTTTCATCAAATGAACTGAAACTTATAACAAACAATATATATAGTTTATTTTTTATTTTTCAAGATAGAAAGATGGGGTTTCGAACTCCCCATTTGTAGCTTTTTTTTTTAATGAAAAATAGAAAAACGGAGTTTCAAAACTTATAACAAACAATAAATTTAAAAAATATATATATTTTTATATTGTTGGTATAAATTTTCAAAATATTCGGATAGTTATAAATTAATTAAAATAAATCAAATTGAAATAGAGTTATCCGGATCATGCGAAGCACTGTCTTTAAGCGTATTCCGTCTCATCGTGCAAGATGGAACCGCAATCAAGATAATCCGGGTTTGTTGCTCCTTAGGCACGCCATGGAAGCAAATGATGATAACTCTGTAATATCCAGCATAGATCAGGATTTGATTAATTGGGATAAAATAGAAATGGAAAATAAATTCAAGATACTTTAAGTGGGAGTAAATCAAAGAAAGGTTTTATATTCCTATTCTTTTATTTTTCTAATTCTGTCAACAAAGAGTTTAGCGCTAGGAGGAGTTGCATGCGAACATATGTATATATATTCAAAGATCAGAGAGATTTCACAGTGCGCTAATTAAAAGATTTAATAAGAAATTAATGAAAGGTTAATCTCCCTCATTATAATTAAAAGGAAAAACTCAAAACGCATATGCCATGAAGGTTCAAACGGTAGGAAACAATTAATAGAATATTAAATTGTTATTAGCAAAATAACTCACCATTAAAGAAATGCATATTCGATTTAGTCCTCTAATTTTCAAATATCACAAATGGAGATTTAAACAAATTTATTGAAGAGAGAATTCTGAGTTTTTAGAACTCAAGTTCCAACATATATGTCATCCAATAAATTCTTAAGTCAAGTATTCCTCCTCTTTTATTACTGATTTGTCTCGTTTAGAGACGACTCCGCTTCGTAAAACAATAATATCCTTTAAAAGAAATGTACACTTGAAGAACTCTTCTGTTGCTTGTGTTTGATTGAGCTTCCATGTTGCCTCCATCTTTACATTTTTTTTAAAAAATTACTATTGTTTTAGATGGTAAAAACTGTAAAATTTATCTTACAAGTACATATTTTTCATATGTAAACTATGTTGAACAGTTTGAATTGACTTTTAAAATTTTAAAAATATAAATATTAATCCGTAGTACGGATCAATCGCACTACGCATAATATCATAGTCTCACTCAAAAAGTTACATTGCAATTAGCTATGTAGATCTTTATGCATAACAACAAATATACAATGGGCAATTTGATCGTTTATACACATTTTGATGCTTAATATTATTTTTTATTCATTATAATCTTGTGACTTTAATCTCACTACCTTACAAACATGAATTCCGTTAGTTAAGATTAATTTTTTTTTAAGGTTAAGATTAAAATTTTAAGCCTCACATTCTTAATTAATGTCGCCAAACGAGCCCTTGACGACCTTATGAAAATTCAATTGTGTTTGTATTTTATGTCGATGAGACATGATTCGAACTACCACCTGATACAGTGTTTCTTTTTTTCTTTTTTTTTACCAGTACCTTCCGGTTTGCTATAGAAAATTATTTATTTCTATGCTGACTTTTTAAAAGGCTAAAAGACGTGCACATGAAAATATATACAACTAAAGACATGCACATGAAAACATTTAAATCCTCGGAGATTTAGAAGTTCCCATAATTACAGAAAAAACAAAGGATCGAAATGCACAAAGGGAAGAATTAAATGTTATGCGCATAATCTGTTGCTACTTAATTCCGTTTTATACTTCAGAAACCTAGACCGTTTATAGTTAGATCGCGCCATTTTCAATCTAGTAGCAAGAGGCATACATGCTTACACAAAGTACCCCACAATTTTGAATTGAGATCCACTAATGTAACTCAATTTTTGGATTTTAAATCGGGACCGTCCGATTCCAGATGAGCGTGCGAGATGGAACGCCGGATTCGAGATGGAGCACACATCTCGAGATGAATCGTGTGAGATAGAACATCATATTTTAATCAGACGGTCTCGATCCAAAACTCAAAAATTAAATTACATTAGGAGATCTAGACCCCCATAATTCTGCCTCTCTATAGAATCGAACTACTACCCTCCCATGAGAACAATTCAAATCAAGTGAACTAACCCAACATTGACTTTTAGATTATGACTGTCTGATTCGAATTCGAAATAATCTATCCGGAAGTGGAGGACACACATTCCGAGAGTTGGATTTGAATTCTAAGATAATCCCGAGCGACAGATTCGAATCGGACGGTCTCGATCCAAAATCCAAAATTTGAGTTACTTTAGAGGACCGGACCCCCATAAGAGCAATTCACATCCTCCCAGATACCTGACAAGAAAATCTTTTACAGTTAGTGCATCCGGACCGTTAATTTTAACTTCACACAAATCTCAAATTCTAATAATGTTGTCCCCTGCATTAGTCCGAATATCAAAGAGATTGAGAATTAATCTCAAACTGTAAAGTGAGGTAATCTTCTACGATACCTGAGAGGATACGGATCCATAAGAGAGGGTATGCTTGCACTAGGCAGCAATGGCTACAAGCCTACAACAAGGGGAGCAGCTTGGGTCTGATGTCCATCGAACTCAAACTGGATCTGATGGGTTCCAAAACTGTCAGATCCACTTTAAGATCCGTGCGTGCTAATATTAAAGCAAATGCACATAGATCTTACATCAGATCGGACGGTTATGTAATCCATTAAATCCTTAAGTCCGATAGGTATCGGACTCTAGCTGCTCCCTACAACCCTACAACAAGACCATTCTTTCCCAAATTTAAAGCGAGTACGTATTCTCTGAGATATGTGTGACCGACGTGTTCGGTGCCTGTTTGGGGATAGCACAGGGGCCAGTATTATTTGAGATTTTAGATTCGTGCAGAACGTGTTTGAACGGTTTTAGGTTTTCCAAAAAATCACGAAAAATACGAGATATCTCAGAGGATGCGAATTCAATTGAAAGCAAATACGGTCAACATGACCGATCGAACGGTCAATAATATATATTGTTGTCCAGTTGTGAAGATCGCACGGAATTCAATTAATTACTTAATTCATGTTACAAAATTTTGACCGCTGCATATCTCCATTCTTATATAATGCACGTAGTTGTCCTGATCTGCCAACAGTTAAGATTGAAAGATGAATTTCCCTCCAATCACATAATCTGTCTTTTTTTAATTAAATACATCTATTTCATGTGTAGAAGTCTAAATTTAGTTAAAAATATATTCGCCACACATACTACTATATAGTTTGTCACAATTAAGGATGAATCTCTAGCGATATGTTTACTTATTTATTCTTAAATCTACTTTTTATTTCTGTAATTAAATTATTTCTTTATTTCTTTATTTCTTTATTTTCTCTTATTCATGCATTTATAGCATATCTTATGAAATAAATGAATTTATTGAACTGGCAAGTTCTAAAAATATTGTACAGAGAATGAAAATTTTCAAGAAAAAATATATATGCTTTTATGAAACATATAGTAGAGTGTTCATAAATATGACAAGTTCCGGTACCCATAATAATTTAATTCTGATGGTTGGATTTATTTTTTGAAAGAACATTTTCAATACAATGTTCTGATATAATATAATATTAATGAGATCATTATCATTGATGTATCTCGATTTTTAAATTATGCACGTAGTTGTCTTGATCTGCTAACGGCTGAGATTGGAAGATGAATTTTCAGATTTAATATTTGTCCTCCAGTCACATAATCTGTCTTCTTTTGATTAAATACATCTGTTTTATGTGTAGAATTCTAAATTTAGTTAAAAACATACTTGCCGCATATACTATATAGTTTGTCACAACTAAGAATGGATCTCCAGCGATCTATTTTTTTATTTTTCTTTATAGCTATCTCTGATTCCTGCAATTAAATTATTTACTTATTTTTTCTTTCCTATGTTTCATTTCTTCTCTTCCTCTATCGACAATGAAATTGAAAATTATGCAATCTTTCCGAATCTATAGAGAAATTTTTTTTTTTTCTGATATGTTATATTCATTATGTCAAGAGGAGAAATAATCTTTATTAGAGCTATTGTATTTTTTTTATTATTAGTTAAGAGGATATAGAAAATATCAACCATCTAGCCCAGAAAAAATACAGTTTTAATTAATTATTTTTTAGCAGGTTAACTAAATTCGTTCGTTATTTTAAATAAAGATTATCAACTTTTGTCGAATTATTGCCCTCTTTAGTTATTATATGATTTTGAGAAATATTCCAACAATATTATTCTTTGACATATATTTTTTATAGGCAGAGGCTGACATTCTTTGACGGGTTAAAAATAAGAAAAATACTCTATACTCGGTATTTTAATGTCTGCATTTTCATAAATATTGTTTATTTTTTATTTTTTTAATTAATATATTTTTCATATTTATTTGTTCATTTTCATATATATTAGACTATATCGAAGAGGATCACACTGTCTTTTATTTTTTTCATTTAATATTTTTTTTCTTAATTTTGTGTGATTGTCAAACAAAAAGATGTCTTGATATTATATTCAATTTTATAATATGCTTCCGTTGCAACGCACGGGCACACGGGCACAATACTAGTAGTTACTTAATTCACGTACAAAATAAAATTAATGATAAAGCCCATTGCTTTATGCCGTCCGATTTTAATCTCGAGTGAATCAGGAAGATAGTATGGCTTACAAACAGAATTCAACCAGCTAAAGTAACTCAAATTTTGCATTTAGATCAAGACCGTCAATCTGTTCTAGCATGATATTAACGAAGTCTGTGCATTCCATTTCGGACCTAAAGTAACTCAATTTTTGCATTTAGATCCAGACCATCAATCTGTTTTAGCGCGATATTAGCGAACTCTATGCATTCCATTTCGAACCGGAATGATCTGGATCAATACTCAAAATTTGAGATACTTTACAGGATCCTGACCCTTAGAATCAAAATAGCATAGATCATAGATGGCTTGACTGCTGAATTAGCCTTAATTCAAATTACCGAACTATCAGTCTATCACTTTGTTAGTGTAAACTTTAGACTTGTCAAGCAGCTTCATTATCCGGTGGTATAAAACCACATAAAAATGGACGATAACTTAATATTATGTAGAAATGCTCTTTTAAGAAAATGTTTGGTACAGTAGAAATCAACAAAGGTACATAAATGCTTGATATTATCATATTAATGGCAGTAAGTGGTTCAAATGTGGAAACATTAAGATATGACCTGTAGTTCCTAAGAATCTAGGTACCTAATTGAAATATCAGGCTCCCAGATTCGCACGGACACGGTATTACATGGCATATCACCTTCCAATTTCCATGATCTAAACTTATTTTTTTCTAGACGTACACTAATAGATAAATTATCTTTGCCGTACACTGTGATGTAAATGTAGAAGTGAATATAAAGTAAATATTATTGTTATTATTTTTTTTTAAAGTAAAGGTTGCCATCCAACTATTTATATAATATCCATAAGAGATAGGAGTAGGTCCGATGAGCATGGGTCGTACTTTTAGGTTCAATTAACTCTAACACCGTACGATTAGAACTAAGATTAGTACGCACGGAAATTGAAACAGACCTGCACGGATTTTTAATGTACTTAGCACGGATCTTGATGCAATTGAATGGTCATTTCACCTATCGAAACAAAGTAGGTCCGATGGGCATCGGACCTACTCTGACTTGTATCCATAAACAATTTTTTCGTATGGATTTCGAATATGCAACTTTTCACACAGAGATCATTGTCTTTGTTATTGGATTGAAGGCTAATTGTACTCATTATTATTATTATTATTATTATGACGGAGAAATTTGAGTGTGAATTTTTTTGTAAAATTAAATTAATTATTGACATATATAAATCAATAACTTTATGGTCTATTATCTCTTGTGCCAGAGTTCAAATTCAGTAGAGTATCTTACTGTGTAGAATGAGGAACTCTAGCCATACGATTTAATCTTGTACGAATCTGAAAGATTCTCTGTGCATCTATTGTTAGTATGTAAAACATCATTCAGCTGAGATTACACAGAGTGATGCAATATCCCGGAGACTTTGCCAACGACTAATTATTTCTTTTGGATTCACATCTGCTGCGATGAACACGGATTCTAAAATCTATGATTTGAAAAATTCAACCGTCTAATAATTTCTATGCACGTATCTCAAAATAATTTTTTTTTGTACGAATCTCGAAACAATTCAACAGTTGAATTTGAAAAGGTAGAGATTGTAGGATACTATTCACGGGTAAATAATTGCAGCAGATTTGAATCCATTTCTTTTAGAGTCCATAATGGTCTTTCGTACAAGTATGTGGCATATATACGATACATTTTGCAAGTTCTACATTCTTTATATGTCTACTTTTTATTAATTTTGAGAGAAAAGTTAGTGTGTATTATTCTTATTAAAAGATTTTGGTGCGCTATGTTTATCAAGAGGCAAAGTATATTTATTGGATTGTCTTCAAATGAAAATTTCAAATTATTGAAATCGATGTATTTCACGAGTGATTCATATACATACAAAATTTTGAAAATTTGAAATTCATATAGTACAAAGTTAAGCTATGAAATAATGATGAAAAATGAATGTATTAAAATAAATTAGAAAAATTTTATTTTTGTTTACCGCTTGACTTTACATTAAATAAGTTTCAAAATTTCAGTCAGTGGTGGAGTCACATTGAACCAGAGATAGACAACTGTCTATTACTAAGGAAAATTCCGTCTACTCCTGAACAACCCACAATCTGAATTAATTAATTCACAGCAGTGTACAACTCGCTAATCTCATCAAAAAAAATTTGCCTAGTTCTGATAAAATTTTCCAAGTACACCCCTGAGCACATCACACTAACTAAACTCTAATTTTGACATCACCATGTAAAACTCAAATTTGGATATCATGATTAACACATTTATGCCAAAATCTTAGAGCTAAACCTTTATGGATACCTAAAGAATCTAGATCTATCAGTGTTTCATATACATGCGCAAATGTATGAATCTTAACTTACCATTAATCTAAATCAGCAAGGATCTAGATCTAAGGGGAAACCGTACCTTTTAAAGTACAAAAGTATTCAGAAAATATATATATATCAGTTCTCACCTTTTGACCCAATTTAAGTTTCAGTTAGGTACTAACAATTAATTTGTCCCTAAAGAAACTAGCTTTCCAGTTCTCTACTGTACAACAAGTACAAAATTGGTTATGAACTTCAAAAGAATAGGAAAATATATTAGGAATTAACTCAAAAGATACTAAACATCATTTTCTACAAATTTTGACATCAAGATAAAAAGGTAAAATGAGTCGGATGATATCCACTTCAATTTATGAATCAATAATAGAGCAAGAATATGATTAATCTCAATTTTGAGAATAGTAGTTATTTCAACATTTTGTAGAATTAGTAGAATAGTGAGAAAATCTACAAAAGACAAACAAAGAATTGTGACTATTTGCTAATCCAAACACACCCAAACATAGAATAATAGCTTGAAATAGTGCTAATCCAGATTAGTAACTATTCTTCACTCATCCAAACGCACCCAAATATTGATTTGCACTTACCTACACATTGTGAACCTTGTTTGTTTCTAAACACGTAGGAGTGTTAATGAAACTCTTTTAACCGTTTATTTAATCTGTATGGTATTTAACAGGAAGAAGTAAAAATATAAAAAAAAAAAAAAAAACCATCAACAAAATGGGTATAGATAAAGTAGGAGCAGAGTCAGACTTTTAGATTATATGGATCAATCATATTTTATTTTATTTTGCTATGAAGGAGAGTCATTAAATTATTTGTAACATTTTAATTTACATTTTACTGTAAATTATATAAAAAAAAAAGTTGCAAGTAAACAAAAAATTGAACAAAAATAAGGGTCAATTGACTTCTTTATATTATGGCTCCATTCTCAGATAAGGGTAAAAAATTGAGTTAAGAGTTATTTCTTTCTATATATACAATAATTGATAAATATTAAATTATATATGGTATTTTTTATTTATACATATAACAAGATTTTTTTTTAGTATGATTAGATTGTTTTATGCAACATTTTATATTTTTGTAAGTAAATTATGATAAAATTAATTAATCCAACATTTTATATTGTTTTTCAATTAGTAATTTATGGCAAAAGTGAATTATGCAACATTTTATACTATTATATTTGATTAATAATTTATAATTTTAAATTAATAAGATAAGAATTTATAATTTTTATATTTTATGATATTTCGTATATTCATTTGTTATATTTTAGATTAAATTATATAAGATATTACTTTATTCAATAATTATCTGTTATATTAACGGGTAAGGTAGTGTATTGATAAGACAAATTTTATGTAGATATGAATATGAAAATACCTTCATCTAATGTATTCATTGACATCCTATAAGTTCATATACGCACAAATGATATAAATTCAAAATTTATTTGTTCATCTAATAAAATTTTGTGAATATTCACATTATACGACTAACTAATCGGGAAAATGTCAACTAATTAGTCATGATATAGAAATTGAAAACTGCAAAATATTTTTGTCGTACAATATATAGACATGAAAATGTAATCTCTAATTAATAACTGACTATAACAATTAATTAACAAGATAATGTTTTATAACACAAATTAATGATGCATGTGAGGTTGAGTGCTCTCAATAATTTAATTCCCTAGTATATGAACATTTAATTAAAATGTCTAATTAAATTAATTCACACTAGTCTAGACAATTTTGTATTGTTGGCAATTAGCAACCCTAAATAAAACAATTAATAGCACGAACACATAACAGTTGAGCAATTGATAGCAAACAGATATTTAAAATAGACATAAATTTTAAAAAACCGTACGGATATGTTAACATAATGACAAATTTTGCTAATAGTACAGTGTGGCAATATTATTTTTTGTTCGTGCCAGGTTATGTGTAGAGGCTACGAGCCTACGATCGATGGAGGTGCATCATGCATGTGCACGTGTGTTCGTGCTCACATTTCACCGTATCTTTAGCTAGCTTCTTAAACTAATAAACCCAAATAAGGTAGCTTTACAATAATTAAGCTCTATCTATATTTAGCCCGTACTGAGACTTGACCTAACATTGCTATCTACCACTTGTTCATTTTTATAGAAAACTTTATAAATTTCTGTACAGGTATGCTCATAAATTAGTATAATCATCATTACAACAACTAACTACAATTGATATTGATAGGGCCATGTACCAATGGTCCATAACGAAGACAGACCTCGGACTATGGATAGGCTCGGCCTCGAATACCTAATCCGGGCCAAGCCAAAGTCATGAAGAAAGTCCAGGCCGAAACCAACCCTCGGAGCACCATGAACAGTTTTGGACCGAAAGATACTCAAACCAGGCCCCCATGTCGGAACCGGACAAAATGAGCAGGGATCGGTCAAAGTCGACCTGACAAGGCCCGAAAAAAGGCACACTCGAACTAGGTCTTGCCTAGTGCCAGCTCAGAAAGGTCCATTTCGGCCTCAGCTTACACTCACTGTAATTGTCTCTGCCAACGATAATACGGTGTTATTACCGTTCGTAGGGATAACTAAGCCTATATAAGACACTGAGCTTCATTTATTACGGATTGGACTTTGAACACACTTACTGAGATATGATAGGTTAGAGTTAAGTACCTCACGCACAAACACCGCATTCTGAGCACGACACTTCACCCTTCGATCTCGGCCCGCAGCCTCAAAGCAGGACGAGCCTAGTAAAGAAGAGATCCAGCAGTACGGCCCGCTCCTACCTGAAACGGGGCATGTCAGATACTTTTCTGTACAAGTTTATATACCGAACAATTTAAGTTTATTTGTGTAAACGTCATGATATTAATTGTAAGCGCGTGATTTGCACTTTTAAACACCACATAATTCAAATTCAAACATCAGACAACATAAAAATCTGAATATATATGTAAGTTTTTAGAGAAAGGATCACTTCACAATTCTTTATTTTTAAAATCTTGGGTATATTAAAAAAAACTTAAATTTGAAATCCAACATTATAGACATAATATATATTATTCATATATCTCATCTCCAATGATGAGATTTGACGTATGATGTATCATACATCAAGCGTCTTAAAGTTTGAACAGTTCAAAATCAACGGTCATCAATGAAGCATCAAACAATATTAAAATCACATGATTTTGATTATTAGCCTATCTCTATCTATATGTCCAATAACGCCCCTATATATTTATAGTTTCAATTTTCAAACTTATTTTATTATTGTGAAAAATCATTGTCAAAATTGTTAAGTGATCCTTCCTTGTAAGTTTAACATCAAAAACTGTAATTTAAAACTGAATTTTTTAAATATATCCCTGAGAAAAAATAAAAAAAATAAAAACCACTGAATTCTGACAATTTCAAATTAACACGTCCGTCATTTGAGGTTGTGGACATGAAAGGGATATCCGCTATTTCAAGTGGCAGACAGTAAAAAAACTCAAAAATTTGGAATTCAACAGCAGAATGGAATTATCTGTTTATAAATTTTCAAAAATATAAAGAACAACTTATAATTTAGATATACTAGAAGTACTACGAAACATTTTTCAGACATAATTTTTAATTTTTTTAACGGCTGTAAAAAAAATAAAAATGTTTTAGATCTGAGTTATTGACTCCGGTTCAAAGGTTATTTATAGGTAAATAAAAAAAAATATCATAATCCTTCTAGTGCATTCAAATTCTAAGATACTCCATCTATTATTAAAATAGATGGAGTATCATAGAATTTGAATGTACTGGAAGAAACACGATATTTTTTTATATACACATAAATGGTTTTTGAACCGGAATTAATAACTTAGATCCGAAATATTTTTAATTTTTTTCTAATAAGACACTAGCAATTAACAATTATTAAAAAAATATTTAAGTATAAATATTTATGTAATTGGTTGGGTTTGTATTAAAATAGTTGGGGAGAATAGAAATTGAAGGATTGGAACTTGACAGAAACTCGGCACAAGAATGTCTACATGCGAGCACTCCACAGAAAATCCTTTCTCCCTCGACTCATTATAAGTTTTGACTTTTGAATTCATGCAATTCTAACACTACTTTGTCAGCGTAAAAAAAAATTCCAGCAGAAACATGCACACAAATAATTTATCTGTTCTAAATCTAAGTATCAAACCAATCAGAAGCAAATTAACCGAACCCCCTCCAAATTCAAAAAATACACTAATTAATATATAAGAAATTACACGTGCACACACAGCAATCCGCCACCCGTCAACGACCAAACAAGTTAACTAATTAACTAACAATTATTAAAAAAAATAAGCACCAGTTAATCAATGCACTGATTGTTCAACATGGTTAAAAAAAATACTATTAGAGGAGATGCTCAAGTGATCAATCATGGCCAATCGGTGCCTTCCACAAGGGACCCCATGCAAATTTAATTGCTTGTTAAGTCGAACTGCACCGCTTGTTTGGTCATGTCTCCACTGTCACATCAACTTGTTCTTGCTCTTGTTTGGTCACTGTTACTGTTGCTTCAACTTGGGCAACATCTTCTCATTTGTATATTATATTAATTTTTAATTCTATTGAATGTCTTTCTACACCAATAAACTTGATATTAATCATTCATAGTGATAGATCTTTAATAATTAATTAACAGGGAGAGGTGATTAGGATATATATATCTATACCAAGGAAATTGTAACATGAAAATTAAATATAGCCGTTATAAAAAATTAATAGAAATTAACTTAAAACATCTTTATTTTTCAAAATTAATAAAAATTTAAATTATCACATTGAGTTAGAAATTATAATTGAAAGACTAATATATATAGGATTGATAATTAACAATCAGTGAATAAGAAATTCTCATACATCTCAAAAATTGAAAAATAATTTGTCACTCTGGAAAGTAGGAAGTGATTTTTTTAAAGATAGTATGTTTATTATAAAATTCTCATACATCCCAGAAATTTAAAAATAAATTGCTGCGTTGGAGTAAAAATTATAATAGAAAGCATAATGCATGTAGATGCTTAATGAGCATTGTTGATTAAACTTTTTTTTTAATTTAGTGTTCAGTACTTGTGTATTATTTTAGAGAAACACTGTTGTATATACAATTTTGCATTGACATGCAAAAACATGAGTGTAAGCATGTTACAATCACCGGCATCTTCCTATGATTAATTAACATCATTAATTGTTTAACCAACATGATTAATTATTAAGGTTATCTAAAGTCCTAAATATCCAGAATAGTTTGAATAGCCAATTCAAAAATAGCAATTGTTTGTCTTATATAGGCTATTTTGTAATTAGGCTATTCGGAATAGCCTATTTAGTGTTTGGGTAGGTTAGAATAGCTAGAATAGTGAATCAAATTTATTTGTCTTATTAGAATAGACTATTCCTAAGAATTTAGAGATTTGGCTATTCTAATAAAACAAACAACTACTATTCTTGTGCTTGCTATTAATTGTTATTTTTGTTTTGCATCCAAACATATTGTCTTATTAAAATAGCCTAATCTAATAAGACAAAAAAAAATTGATTCACTATTATAGCTATTCTAAACCAACCAAACACCGAATAGACTGTTCTAAATAGACTAATACCAAGAATAGCCTATTCTTGATGCATCCAAACGTAATTTGCAGCACAACATTTCAGACTCAATTTAATTTTCAAAATACAATGTATCTAATTTCCTTTTAAATTATACATTCATTTTTTTTTTAAAGTTGGTATGTAGGCATGTAGCACCACCTATTTCATCTTGTTAAAACACTTTTGAAAGTCAATTTGAAGATTTCAAAACACATTTTCATGCGTCTAACATCCCCGCATAAGAGCATCTCTGTTTCTTTAATTGTAATATTTGAATTTATTTATCACATCAGCAATTTAGAAACTTTCTTTACATTAATTTCAAATTATTTTCATCCACACAATTTTAATTCCGTTGACGTCGTAAAAATAATTACTTTTAAAACTAACAAAGAGAGCTATTGTGTGCAATTGGGATGAAAATGTTGCATAGTAATTGGAAAATTTTATGAGATATTAAATAAACTGCTAATTTAGTAAAGTTACTAATTTAGCATGTATTTCACATTTATATAGTTCAATTTATGGAACCAACTCCGCTACTCGCCAAATAGGAGAGCAGGGATCCTGTTTGTCTAAATCGAACCATTCATCTGTGTTGTGATTCGTGCATTAAAAAATTTAATAGCTAGATTTAGGGCCTATTCGGCGGGCCATTGGGAATGGGTATGGGCACGGGAATTGAACTAAAAATTATTGTTCACGTGGAAAAAAAATTGAACTGAATTTTTTTTTTTCTGCGAGAACAGTGGAGCAGCCGAACACGTCCTTAGACAAGCAGAATTTTACTCTCCTATTTGACGAGCAGCAGAGTCAGATCCTCAATTTATAAGTGTCATATCAGCATTTGCAAAAATTGCATAATTCCTAACCGTCATAAATGCTACAAATATATATGTGTTAAAGGTTCTTAAAGAAATTAAGTCACAACTTTGAAGCCAAAAGTCACTATCAAGTTTTCAAAAAAAACTTTGAAGCCAAAAGTTGCCAAACATCTATTTCGCATTGATAATTAAAATGATGATTATTTGACAATTTTTTGATAATTTTGATAATCTTCAAAAATAAAAGTTTATAAAATCTAACATTATAAGCATGGTCTATATTATTTACATAATGTCTTCCATATAATTGTTTGATTATCTATATGTCCAATAGCATATAAATAAATTTGTTTTAGAATTTTCAAATTGATTGCAATTATTTTCAAAATTTGTTGTTAGAATTGTGAGAATTGTCAAAATAACAATCCTCGAGTGATCCTTCCTGAAACATAATATGTAAATGAAAAACTTGTACATCACTGTTTGTGCGTGTTACTGTGCGCGTGGAAAAAGAAATTCAGTCCAACTGAATTTTTTTTTCCGAATTTTTTTTTCCCACGCACATAGTAAAATTTAGTTCAAATCCTACACCCACATCCATTCTCACATGAAGGGCAAACAGGGCCTAAAGACACATTGTTTTATAAGTTCAAAGTATGTTTATGCATTATAAAGACATCCAAAGATGAATGTATTTGTTACAAGTTGATCCATTTATCTGTTTAGACTCGTGTACTTGAATCTATTTGTTACAAGTTGATCCATTTATCTGTTTAGACTCGTGTACTTTTTTCTGTGCAAGGTAAACTGCAAAAATTTTAAATATTTGACGTGCGCACAAATTGCTTCTGAAGAAGATTCAAGTCAAAGGTCTGATTTTGATCATTTATAATTTAAATTTTGAAACATCTTATGAATTATTAAAAGAGCAATTTTTTTAGAGGAAGTTCAAATGCACCCAAATTTTTATGCTCCCATTTTTGTTATCTCCTTTATCTTCATTTTTAAAATCCGAATAGTCGATCCGAACGTTCAACATGATCATTATAATAAAATATGCTTGGAGACCAAATTTAATATTTTTTGGAATTTGTTTACTATTTTTCAAGATAGGTACAGAATTATTGTTTTAAGGATATTATGGACCATCCGATAAAGTGATTTTGTACCTATCTTAAAAAACAGTAAAAAAAATTTCGAAAAATATAAAATTTGATCTCCAAGCATATTTTATTATGATAATCATGTTGAACGGTTCGGATCGACTATTCAGATTTCGAAAATGAAAATAAAGGAGATTAAAAAATGGGAGCAAATGGGAGCATGAAATTTTGGGTGCATTGGAACCCTCCTCATTTTTTTAATAGACCCACAAAATTATTCACCTAGAGCAAATCTGGATAATCACTTCTATTATTTTTAATGGATTGGGTGATCATCCATTATCTTAATTTTCAATTTGATACAAGTTCTAAGCAAGCAACCAAATACATAGCATCCAATAACCACCTTATTTCATGAATTAAATTATTTCCATATCCAATTAAAAAAAAAAAACACACATCCTATCATTTGATAGTCACCCAAACTTTTTTGTTGACAAATTAAAATTTTAAGTACGTAGTATTGTCTATTTATAAATTATGTTCTCCCACGACGTAACTAGACACTTACTATTCAACGTAAAATAAATATTTTGATAATTTGTGACAAATTGCACATCTGGCAGCCTTTGCCTAATTTAAAATATATATATATATATATATAAATATATGTATATAATTATATATAATTTGTGACACATAACTCCTCTTTCTAAAGAAATCATTTATTAATTTTAAGAATAAAAAAATGATATTTTTCTACAAATATTAAAAAAAAAAAAAACACCGACATCTAATTAAGAAACGGATGATCGATACATTTATTGATTTTTAGTTAAAATACATAAGAAAAAAAAATATTGGTTTTAAGGGGCGGCGAATTAATTAAACATGATAAAGTGGTCGCTTGTAGGAGAACATGTTTACTTGATTAGCGTTGAGAGTTCCTCGGAGTTCGTTATAGCTTTATTTCTTCCATGATTCTAGAGATAGTGGATTAATCATGGAATAAAACCTACCAATTAATTTATTGATCAACCAATTAAAGCAAATGTGTTATAAAGTCTACCTACAATATTGAGCTCTTAACCCCTTGTTATAGTACTGTTCCCTTGGATGCCTCAAGTAAACTAATTAAGTGTGATTAATGCACTTAAAACTAAACTAATTAAGTGTGATCAATGCACCTCCCCACCACCAATTAATTTGATGCATTTTTTGCAAGCACCAAGTACACGCATGCACTGCGAAAACACCGCAACTCAACTCGTAACAATGATGAAAATATATTACAAATGAAAATATATCTGCAGACTTAGTGCAGTAGCACAAATTCTCGTCTCTCTATAAAAAGACGCAGGTTCAAATTTAGATACTGGAAGTGTACCGACCCTTTTAATAAAAAAATATATATATATACAAACTAATAAGTGAAGGAATCACGTAGAACAAACACATAAGCGTAAAGCTTATTGTCTCCGTGTTATAGTTTTCTTTTATTTTATCATCTATTTCTTTGCTTTTCTTCTTTATTTTTACCTTCTACTATACTTAATATAATCAAACTTTTGTAAATCCTGACACCGTTGATGTCTATATCAATAAAAAAAAATATGGAGGCTTCACCTTCGCATTTCTCATAATAAAACATATACACATATACTGAGGTGCTAGATTATATATATATAGTACTTGTCCATTTGCTTTTGTATATGTAAACCTTAGCTTCGTTTATTGAACACAATCTAACCGTACTTAAAAAATTTAATAGAATGGTGAACTAGACATGACTCACATGTGTGGCTTAAAAAAAATTATAAGGGATTATGGATTTAAACCAACTGGAGAGGATAAATGGGTCCCAAAGAAAGGAAGGTAAGAACATGCACAGAGGTTTTTTAAGTTCGTGCAGAATAATGTAAAGAGACAGATAAGGACAGTGATTAGAAACAATTTAAGTATGATGCTATATATCTTTAACAATACATCATATGTCATCTCAATATTTATTTGTGATGTATACTTTAGTGATCAATATTAGTTCCCTTTCTCCACTGTTCTTTCTTTTTTAGTCAACCATTAAATGATTTTTTCCTCTTTGTGGGGACAAGATTTATCATATATTGATGTTATATATATATTAATATAAAAAAAAAAAAAGGTAAAATAGATTGGAGAAAAGAAAGCCCATAACTTTTGAGCAACAGGCAACTAAATGCAGCAGTAAAGTAAATGGCATTGACAGCCCATTAAAGGCCCATTAAGTAAAGGCTTTCATTTCATTTATTAATTGACAACTGGTAGCAAGATAGGGAGTAGTGAATCAATGAATGAATGATTTATGATGATGTATCTGTTCGAGGAGGAGAGTTTTTCATTTTTATTATTGTACCGCTCCTATTCTCTTCTCTCTTCTTTGGCATATATCTCGCCAGCTTTCACACCACATTATTTATTTCTCACCTCCTTTGAATGCTCTTCATAAATTCCCAAGTACAGAAAAAACAACGTCTATGACAACTCTGACCCCTGCTCCCTCTTAAAATGCACTCGGTACGGAGCTTTGGTCCCAGCAAAATTACCATCTTTTTACTCATTTTTTAAGAGATTCGGATCAGGCCATCCAACCGTCTAATATGCACAAGAGATTTCTTATACGAATTACAAACATGCGACCTCTAACACAAATAACACAGTCTTATGCAACTAGACAAAATTAGGACTAGTTCTCAAAATTATCATTTAGTTACATGCAATTATAAGTTTTGCGATCAGTTGCCATTTATACAAAATTTAGGAGTAATTCCCAAATAAATGTATTATGAGTTTTATATATTATTTGCAGACTATTTCCATTGTATGCTTAATTATGTTTTCTTCTGAAAAACATCGATCAGTGTTTTAGTCTATTCATATGTATCACCAAAAAAGGTATTCCTAAATTATATTCGTATCAGGAAGTGTAGACCTAACCAAGTATTCCTTAATCCTAGTTCATCATTGAATGTAGACACATAGACGTACAGGGTTTGTCGAGCTCTCATCCACTGTCGCATTGCATGCGTGCTACACGACATACAGACATCAATTTGTAGGATTGGTTTTTTGTGGTTTCTGAAGCACAAATCATGATGCAAGCAGACGGTCACGATTTGTGGTCACGATTTGTGTGTGATGCTTGCTGTGCAGTAGAGGATTTGAAATTGGATCTACCATTAAACACAACGGATCCATATCCTCTCCATTACTGCAGAGGATAGGCCTCACTTTACGGTTTGTGATTAAATCTCAGCCGGTTTGAGATTCGGAGGACATAACTAGCAGTATTATGGGGCTTTGAGATTTATGCCAAGTCAAAATGAATGGCCCGGATTCATTAATTGTAAAAGATTCTCTTGTGCAGTAATGGAGAGGATGTGAATTCTAAACATACTCCCCCCCCGGGTGCGTATCCTCTGAGATATCTCAATTTTTGCGTGACCGACGTGTCCGGTGCCTATTCGGGAAACGTAGGGGGGCCAGTATTATTTGTTCTTTGAGATTCGTGCAGAACATATTTGCACGATTGAGATATTCCAAAAAGTCACGCAAAGTTTGAGATATCTCAGAGGATGCGAATTAGCCCCCGCCCCCCTCCCTCATTACGGTTCTACTGGTTTTTCTTTCATTGTTATTTGATTTTGATAGCAAATATATATATGGTTAAAATGCAAAAAACAATCATCCCGTTTAAATGTTTTTTTTTTGCCAAGCACGCTTGAACCAGAATAAAATTTTGGACAGACATTTAGAATTTTTACATTCATTTAACTATTTGAGCAAAGCAAAGAACAGAGATAATTACAAAATATTACAATTTATATACAGGAAGACGAGTTAAATAAAGGAAATAAATAGTGGGTGCTCAAATTGTCCCCAAAATTAAGGAATTTAACACTACCATGATTGATAATGAGTTAATGGCACTTGTGTTTCCTCGTAAGGGCCTGTTCAGCTGCCATCCCGCGTGTTCAGTTTACTATTCACCCGTTCCTGTACCCTGTTCTCAGCAGGAACCTGTTCTCAGGCTGCAGCCGAAGAGGCTCTCTAAAGTTTAACTTTTGAAAAGAACCGTTTTTACTAAGGTAGCTGTTCTTTTAACCGGGCCCATTCAAATTAAAAAAAATATATATTATGACACTAGTCCTAGTCTTCTCAGGCACCCATATGCGCACTAAGTAACTCAATTATAGCAGTGTTAAGTTGATGTGATTTATCAGTCAAGAACTTATATGCTGTGCTCCATCATGTACCTAATAAAATCCAGAAAAGACCATTGAACCTGTGTCACCAGCAGGTTCACTATGTGCAGGGGGACGGAACCAGAATTTGAGTATAGGTTGAGCTAAATAAAATACCATTTGTTTCTAATTCTTTCTATGTATTACCTTTCTAATTTGTAAAGGGTTTTAATTTTCTTCTTTTCCACTGCTCACATATTAAGGCCCACTGGTGACTGGTCCAATTGCCAAATAGAAATGAATCTAATTGATTTTGAAAATTTACATTCAAGCTCTTTAACTTTGTTATATTATTATGAGGTGGGGGTGGGACTTATACATGTAAAACAAACAAATTAGTATGGTTTCTATATACTTAGTAATACAAAATTTCAAATATTGGGGTGGCTTAGCACCCCCCAACTATAACTATGGTCCGCCCCTGACTATGTGTCGGCATGACTAATGTTAGTCTTTGAATATATATGTATGATATGTCAGGCATTATAACACCAAAAAAAGATATGAAAAGCATTATATAGCATGTGACATAAGCCAAGGCAACCATACTGTTAGCGTGTTGTTCTTCAAGAATTGAGAGATTAACCCCAAAAAATTAACAAACAAATTGATTCTTTTAAAAAATTGGATCAAAAGCATGCACTTGATATTTTCTTCAATTCCCATGATTTTATTATACATATAACCTCTCAAGTCAAATAGCCTATGCTCAAGAAGAGTATAGTGTCCCTCCTACAGAATTTTACAACAAAATATCTATCTTAATTATAATTAAATCACTAGTGGCACATTTTTTGTAGGCCCCAAGACTATAACTAACACAGATACGAGCAAGCGAGAGAGAGAGAGAGTATGAAAAATACGGTACTAAATCATTTATCTTCTAACATCTGCTGCCTCTGAATCTCGTCAAAGTAAGATGAGGATGTAAAAGAGGTTGCAGCAGATACAGTTGTTGTATTCTCACTTCCTCGGCACAAGAGAAGCTGCTGTTGAAGGCCCTGTATAAACTCATTCAGTCGTTGGATCGTCTTTTCTTGAGATAATATTATCTGCATAGAGGTGCATAATGCAAATGAATACCACTATTTAGTGTATTTCAACATCTTACCACAATTTAAATTAAAGACAAATCAAGAATAATTCTTTTGGTAATTTGAAATTTCACCCAATCATTAAATAAAAGTTATTACTACAAATTTTAGTAGAGTACTAAAATGCTGTTTCCAGTTCTGGTTTGTCATCTTGACTGAACCAAATTTCTTATAAACCTGTTTGCAAACTCAGATCGGAACATTCTTAAGTCGCACGCTGACATTAAGGTTAAAATTGTCAACATTTCATAGATTAGGTAGCCCATTCCCAAATAAACAACCCTATAAATTGTTACTTCTAAATTGGTCCAGACTAAGTTAGAAGGCACGGTTTTGGGCAAACTCAAAATTTGAGTCACCTCAGAGGATACACATTACTCTAAAGATAGGGTGCATTTTTTACTGTCAGTTGTGAGTAAAGAAATTTTGGTTTTAATCTGTTAGTATCACAAAAAAATGAGTGTAGTTTCCAAAAACAACTAAGAGCCGAGCCCTTTAATAAAAGCAATTGAGATGACAAACAAGAAGACATGCCTTTTCTTTGACAAATTCTTCCCTAAGGGGATATTGCTGCTGTTTCTGAGAAATGTCACTGGAGATCTCCAGTTCATTTGTGATCTGTTGCTTCCATTCAAACTGAGATGTTATCATAAGTATCACTAGTAGGAACAGAAGCAGTACCGGCCTCGGCATCATTTTCGTCCTTCTAAAAATAACCTATCTGTGAAGTTTTAAATGAAATATTAATGTCATTTGATAAGAGAAAACTATAGCGAAAACATCTCATCAATCTATATAGTTAGGTGCCAGAAGTACAAGTCCTTATATAACATAATTAGTATAGCATGTATCAAAACTCAAACCGTTTCTCCTCTGTACTGTTATTATTTCAATATATAATATTTTGACCGTGCACTACAACAAACTGACACAGTGACTCGGCAAGAACCAAGAAAACAGACATAACTGGCTCTATCTAGAACAGTGTAACAGTAACAAAATTGAAAATTAAATATTGATAGCAGTACGCTTTTAAAAATTACTGTTCTGGTATTATGTTTGTTTGTATCCCTGTCAATTCAGTTGGTCCTATTTGGGCACTGATTAGATCTGATTTGGCTCAGTTATCTTTAATTCTTTAACTTTGCCCGTATTATGAGCAATTACCAAATTGAAAGTTTGGTTCATGAGAAAAATTCATATCAATTCTAATTTTACATAGAAACCCCCTAATTGATAAATTAAACTAATCGTTTCACCTAATTAAACCATGATACATCCTCCGTATCACCTACAACTCCAGCAAGCTACCAAAGAATGACGAAGAATTTCGAATCAATCAAAGGTGAAATCGACCAACTGCTGGAAAAGAAAAAGAGACAAAAGGCTCACACAAATTTCCATTAGCCGAGGGTTAATAAGCGGAGAGAAGGATTAGGCGCCGCTAGTCCATCGACTGCGCTCCTTAGTCCGAGAGAAGTCTTCCTTTCTTGAATTAGGTTAATCCGAGAAATTCTAAAAAATTGGAGGAGTACGCAATCAAATGACTAGAGTGTCGTAAATTAATGGCGTAAAGGCGACTCGAACGAGACCCGAAAAATTCATTCATTGAGGTCAGATGGGAAGACGAAACGAGGTTTTCGTTCTGCAAACTGATCCTCTGTTTCACTAGTTAAGTGACCTAAATGTAAAACGGGTTACTCTTCAAATCAGGAACTTCAACCCGCCGTATGTATAGATGTTTGGGTAGTTCCACTGCTGGTTTCAGTTCTGTTTCTTGTTCGAGCCTTCGAGGCAAGGCGCCTGCGTCGAGTTAGAAAGTAGAATCAGGGACCCACAAAAGTAAGAAGAGTCTCTGTGGGCAGGACAGATCCAAGATTTTGGAGCAAAAAATATCGAATCGGATTTAAATAGCTAATTGGATTTGAACCCATTACATTTGATAAAAAAATAATATTTTACCTTATACTTTATAATGCTATGACTTGTAATTCATGATATTCTGACTTATAATTATAATTACTAATCATATTTCAAAAAATTTATTTTAATTTTAACCATAAATTTAACTCAAATTATCAATTAAACATTCAGAGCAAAAAATATTTCAAGGAGGGCAAAGCCAGTTGAAACCGATAAATCTCCACTAAAACTCAAAATCCAGGAGGGGGCGACTGTACCCTGGAATACACTGGGTCCGCCCCAGAGAAGAGATGGTATGCAACTTGAATTAATATTGCCTGAGGTAACATAAATATTGAGTATTGATCAGCACCGTTCGATCTTCTTTGGCACGAATATTAAAGGACTGCAGGCATTCCACCTTTGACCGGAGTGGTCCGGATTCGAGACAGGAGTAGGTCTGATGGGCATCGGACCTACTTTTAGGTTCAATTAGCTCTAACGTCATACAATTAGCTTTAAGATTTGTGCACACGAAAATTGAAACAGACCTTCACGGATTTTAATGTGCTTAGCACGGATCTTGATGCAATCAAATGTCATTTCACCCATCGAACCAAAGTTGGTCTAATAGGCATCGGACCTGCTCTGAATTCCAGGCAGGAGTAGGTCCGATGGGCATCGGACCTACTTTTAGGTTCAATTAGCTCTAACGCCGTACGATTAGCTTTAAGATTTGTGCGCACGAAAATTGAAACATGCCTGCACAAATTTTAATGTGCTTAGCATGGATCTTGATGTAATCGAATGGTCATGTCACCAATCGAACCAAAGTAGGTCCGATGGGCATCGGACCTACTTTTAGGTTCAATTAGTTCTAACACCGTACAATTAGCTTTAAGATTTGTGCACACAAGAAATTGAAACTTAGAATAACCAAAAGTTAGCCTTGGTTAGAAACTTAGAATAACCAAAATATCGGTGAATGGGCTTTCTTTACGGCCTTAAATTACCAGTAAATTAAATTGGCCGTTCGTGTAGATATGAAACCTGGGCTCGAGGAACGCTAAACATTCTTCTTGTTTGTTTTTAAATGAGGAACGCAAAACATGTTTTGTCATTCGTCGACTTCTGAAATTTTGAATTAATACACTTTACAAAGGAAAACGGAAAATCTTTTTGTTCAGACAGAAATTAAAACAAGCAATTGAGAACTTTTTAAAACAAGAAAGATCTTACTTTGAAAACCCGTCAGCTGGACCGGACATTTAAAGTACAGTTCAACTATGCTACAAAGACAAATTTAAATTATGCGTTTGAAGAATGTCCCTTCCGAGACGGACTGTTTTAATTCATTTTTTTTTTTAATTTCAATTATCAAATACAAATTTTAATGGCTTTTAAGATCATGTAAAGGAATATATTGGATAGTAAAGTAACATATATATATATAGACATTGTATGCCTGCTTTGGACTATTTGTATGATCAAAATTGATTAAACACATTAACAGACATACAAAATCTATGTAAATGCATTTTAGAATGTTTGTATGCGTAATATTTGATATTTTGATGTATTTGTTTGATTTTCGTATAAGCAAATACGAGCAATGTAAAGGACTAATATTGTATCTATCCGTCAATTTTAGTGAACTTAGGATTAAAAGTTTGTCAGAAAGTTGATTAAAAAATCAACAGACACAATACACTCTAGAAGTCTAGATGGAGTTTGAAAGAATTTGTGCGCAATATATTATGTATTTGTTTTATTATTTCAACAAATCAAAAAGCATGTAAAGATCAATATATATTGTCTGTTAGTTTTGTTTCAAACACAACCCTCTTCCAACCACAAATGAAGCATACTTTACATCTGACTTGGGTCTGAATATTTGAAATTTGACAAATTAAAAAACATGTTTTCTGTAAGGCAACTTGACAAAACTAGTACACTCTAGCACATGAAAAGTGTACTGAACATTTTCGGTTGACATAATTTGATAAATTAAGTTACATTTAATTCGTATTTTCTTACTCAAATATAAAGAACGACCTAATTTGAACAATAAGAGTTTTACTGACCGTAAAAGGAAAATCAAAATAGCATGGCCAAAATTTCAAACACCAAGAATAGCTGAGGAACCTCCATAATAATTTACTATACAAAAAAAAAAAAATCCTTTCTTTTGGCCAACTGGTAAGAAACAGAAGAGGCTCTGAAATTCCCTGAGACAACTTCCATTAGCTTCCACGTCCATAGGCAAAGTGAAATACCGTCTTTATCGTATGTTCAGAACTCTCTTACAGTACTGAAAATCCAACTGTTTTGAAATGGCAGTTCGAAAATACTCAAATCAAACTGTTAGCCTTCTTTCTTTGCTCTCGTTTAAATGCATGCAATATTTCTTCTTCATGCTCATATAGCAGTTCCCCGAATTGCAAATCGGAGTTGCAAAAACAACTGCAAATTTGATTCAAGTCATGATCCAAGTGCAACCTGGCACCTTTCTCACACCTTTCTCATTCATCATGCACCTCACCTCTGACACATCACCCCATCTATCCACATTCGCATAAATATTTGACAAAGAGACGTAATTGCCCCCATTATTTGGTTCTATTTCAAACAATCTCTTTGCAACCACATCTCCTAACTCAATATTAGAATGCAACCTGCACGCACCCAATAATGCACCCCATGCTCCCACATGCGGTACCACCGGCAAAGATTTGATAAGCTCGTATGCTTCTCCTAACCTACCAGCCTTCCCAAGTAGATCCACTAAACATGCATAGTGATCCACCGAAGGAGAGATGTTGTATCTATCTCTCGACATGTTAAAGTACTTTTTTCCTTCCTCAACTAAACCTGCCTGACTACATGCAGATAAAACCACTGTGAAGGCTATGTTATCGGGCTTTAAACCCTCTTGGAGCATCTGCGAGAACAGTTCCACAGCCTTGGATCCAAACCCTTGAAGGCAATAACCCTGCATCATAGAACAATACGACATAATATCTCTTTGAGGCATTGATCGGAACAGGAAGTGGGCTCTTTCCATGTCGCCACATTTTGCGTTCATGTCAATTAAACTGGTCAAAACTCGGGAATTTTTTGTATCGATAGATTCGGTTGTGATATATGAATCAATCCGTTGTGCCAATGATAAGTTACCTAACTGAGAGCAAGCTGACATTAGACCGACTACTATACATTCGTCTGGCTTCCTTTTTGTGTTCTTAAATTCATCGAAGATATGCAAAGCATCTTGGGGGCAACCATTTTGGGCATAGCCTGAAATCATTGCTGACCATGCAAAGATATCCCTGTCTCGATTATTCATCCTATCAAAGAATAATCTGGCCGATGCCATATCACCAGCCTTTGTAAACCCATTAATCAAAGAAGTATATGAAACAGAATCCTTCTCAGGCATGTCATCAAACAATCGGCGCGCATTGGCCAAATCACCATTTTTCACATACCCATCAATCATCACATTCCAGGTCACAGGAGTTCTCTTAGGCATTCTGTCGAACAGCTCGCGAGCAGACATTAAATCATTCAACTGCAAATAGCCACTAATCAACGCGGTCCAAGAGATCGCATTGGGTTGACACATTGTATTGAACAACGCCCGTGCAGAATCCAGTTTCAAACAACGACCATAAAAATTAATAAGTGCAGTACGAACGAACTTGTCAGAATCCAAACCGAGATGAATGGTGATGGCGTGGAGTGACGCACCGGTGCTCAAAACCCGATCACGAGCGCAGAGACGGATGACGGGTGGGAAGGTGAAGAAATCAGGGTGATCAGGGGAGAGGGAGCGCAAGAGATTGAAGACAGTGAGAGAAGAGGGGAGGTGGGAGATAGAGGAGAGGAGGGAATTGAAGAGGAGGAGGGGAGATAGGAAGGGAAGGGAGGAGAGAAGGGAGACGGAGTAAGGGGAAGGGAAGGGGGAGACGGAGAGAGAGAGGGAGAGGAACTGGGATAAGAGGAGGGGTTGGTGGGGCTGGGGGAAGAGGGAACGGCGGAGGAGGAAGCAGTGGAGCTGGTGGAGATGGCGGAGAGAGCGGCGGCACCGCTGGAGGAGGGTGCTGATGGACGGTAAGGTGCGGTGGTAGGCGGTGGTCATACGGCGCCCGGCGAGGAGAGGAGGCGCATAGAGACCCTTTTTGTTTTCGTTTAGAGCCTTTCAGCGCTGTGGATTTGTGGCTTGGGACGCGACCAGTCGAGAGAAATCGGTAAATTATACGGAATCACATCACCGCAGGCGCGGTCCTGGTCCGTTTATTTTAATCAGACGAACTAAATAAAATTTTGGCACGAATCTCAAAAAAAAATTAATACTGCCTCCTTCATCATCCGAGCACTCACCGGCTGACAATAAATCCGGGTCTTATTGTGCTGGTATGGTACCGGCTTTCAATGATGAAGAGGACTGGCTGTCATGGCGATGGACATCGCATGGCGAATACTCAGCAGGGTCGATATATAAGATTCTCATTGAGGCAGGAAAATTAAAGTGGGGATTCAAGTATATCTGGCACATGCCGGTTCCATTAAAGATCATTTTTTTCTCAAATTTGCTGCTACGTGACCGTTTGCCGACACGTGAGATGCTGCAGAGAAGAGGAACGAACTGTGACTCTCTCTGCTCTTTGTGTGATGAGGGTGCAGTAGAGAATTCACTCCATTTGTTCTTCCAATGTCAGAATGCAATTGTTGTTTGGTCTCATTTCATTAATCTGCTGCAAATAGGTAAGACAATGAGTCTCATTTGGAGATCCTCCTTTGAATTTAATAGAGGGTTGCCAGGTAACAGAAAGGCAAATGAAGGAGTTTGGGCTGCATATTTTTGCTCTGTTCTATGGTCGATATGGCGCCAACGAAATGAAGTCATCTTTCAAGGAAAGAAGATACCGCATTGGATCGTGACAAATCGTGCTGCTGAAGAAGCACGGCTCTGGTTAAAGTTTTGTGGTAAAAGATATAATGATGTAATAAGAGATGTTATTTTTGAATCTTGAGATAGATTTTATTTTCTTCTTGTTGTAACAATAGTCAGGACATGTTGTACTAATTACATCTTATAATATAGCCTTGGTAGCAACTACCAAGTTTTCAAAAAAAGAGAATACTAGTTCAAACTCCAAAGTATACACCCGTCCGAATATTGAATCGAATTTCAAATTAATGCACACTATTCTTTTGATAAATATTGTAACAGAGTATGTTTGACTTCATGCAGCGCACCTGCTGTAGAATTATAACGGCAGCTGCATGTGGTTCGGGCTCTGCATGAAGCCAAACATTCTCTTTTAAAATATCACCCGTACTTTTTTGGAATGGAAGGATCCTTGACAAAAAAAAAAATTTCATTTTGAACTTTGAATTGTGGGATGATAATTCAGGTAAAATTAATCAAACGGTTTGGTTGTAACTTGCAAGAGGGGTAAAAGAGATTATAAATGGTGATTGTCTATTCTGTAAATTTTTTATATAAACAAAAATTATCAAGTTGTTAACAAAAAGTATAAACGATTGCACTTTGTTGTGGGATTTTCTTCAAGATATCTACTAATAGTCGCTAAAAATGAAATAATGAAAACCGGGTTTTAATTTAGTGAAAAAAAAATTAATACGAAACCTTTATATTTTAATGCGTATTAAAATTGTCAACTCTCGCATATATATTCGATGCTCCTACCTAATAACGCGATACCATATCAATCATGCTACCGTTTTTTTCAGACTAACACCCTGATCGGAACCAATTCTACCTCTCCAAAACGAGAGAAGAATTCTCGTTTCAACGAATCGTCGTGATCAGAAGACAAGCACGAAGAAGAAACGATTCGATTCGACAAGATTTGGATAGCCCGAATTGACGCTGAAAAATTGCGTGAAAATAGGTGGAATTCGGCGAGAGTTGGTTTACGAAAATGAAAAGGACAAAAATAACCTCGTTCTTTGGTTCTTCTCTGTACCATCGTTGTGCATTCAAATGAAGTATGCTTTCTTTCCGCTTTCGATTTTTTTCTCCGACTTCGTCATTCTTCTCCGAGCTGAGCTTCTGTTGCCACTTTTGTCATTCTATTTTTTGTTTTTTACAATGAAACCTTACTATTTAGTACTATTTAGGTGAATGGTATTCTTGGTAAACTAAGTAAACTTTAAGACCTTTTGTTCATTGTTTGATACTGAACTGAATTCTCTTTCTTCATTGTCTTGATCAACAAAATTAAATTCACAATCATATCATTTCAATTCTATTATATTGAAATGAACTGAATTTTTTACTCTTCGGTGTTCCAATCATAACCTATTAAGGCAATTATTTTCATTTATTGCTGCTAGGGCTCCACAAAAAAATCGTAGTTTGTGATTCGATTCGAGTTTTATTTGAAAAGGTTCATAAAAAATTCGATTCGAAATAGTTTGAAATTAATTCAAACCAAACTCAAACTGGACCTGGTTCGTTCGAAATAAGTTCGCAGACTATTATAGTTCGAATCTCAAAGTAACATGAACTGTTGATTTCCACTGATGACTTAAAAGTTAAAATATAAGGTCGTCCAGCCATAAGTCATAACTCATAGGTCGTAACCCTCGCTCTCAGTTCTGAAACTCTAGACGACTTTCATGTCTCACTCTCGACGACTACGATTACTCTTCTTTGTCGTAAAAAAGTTCGTAAAAGATTCGATTGAATTTGTAAAAAAAATCGATTTGAAATTAATTCAAACCAAACTCAAACTGAAATAAGTTCAATTTGGTTTGACTCGTTTGTTTGCGGCTACTAATAATAGAGGATCAAATATATTATATTGGAGATATGAGTAGGTGTAAATTATAGGAGTTTATTAACAATGTAGTGGTGGTAAGTAGAGGATGCTTAGTGAAATTGTTTAGCATTAATCATAGTCAAGCCTATAAATAAACGTTATGTCAATATAATTTGGTCTTCAAGTACATTTTAATATAGATATCACATTTAACGGTTTGAATCGATTTTTTAAACTTCGAAAATTAAAAATGAGTTGAATATATTTCGCCCTCTATACTACCGAAAGCATATTAGTCACTCTTCATATACAAATTCTCTCTTTTCTAAAATCCTTTAACTAAATATATTATACCGTACAATTAGATTACTTAAGGGAATGTCAGTACTCCATCACCTCGTAATCCTCGGCACACATTTCGGTGGACTATTGTGATTTTGATTAGCACAATTTTCTGTTTTTTTTTTTAATTTGGAAGTGACAATCGAGATTAAAGATTAGCACGATTGTATGTTCAATGCTATATATATATATATATTTTTTTTGTTTCTTACCAGGCCCGTAGGCTCTGTTGAATAATTCGAATAATTGATAGAAGGTACCAATATTTCTTGCAAGTTCCAACATAGGTTTTTGAATCTAGAGATAGACAACGGTTTATTGAGTCTAAAGCATCTGCATTCTTAAAATTTTTGGAGTTTCAAAGCTGACTATAGTTTATTGAGTCTACAGCATCTGCATCTCTGAAACTCTTGAAGTTTCAAAGTTGACTTAGTAGTTTCTAAACCAGTTTCAGGGATGTAGATAGATTTCATATTTAGCAATTTTATTCAATAGTTTTTAAATATGAAACTATTTTAAAACTCTGACGTGGCAAAATAATTAATCTGTATTCACTCAATTTTTAATACTGTTTTAACTAGACTCTAATGTGACAATTAAGAAACTCTAATTTTAATTTCAGAGATGTAGAGATTTAGAAATTCAGAGAGTCTAAAATTTCTAAAATTCTGTTAACAGTTATTTTAGAAACTCCAATAGTTTTAGGGATACAGATGTTATCTATTTCATGATTTCATCTATATACACCGCCTCCAATTTCTCAATATGTGGATTTAATTTTTTAGAGTGGAAAAAATAATATTTAATATGTCAAAAATACAAATTAACTTTTTTAACATGCAATAATCTCTCTAATAACATAAAATATGAATTCTACTTGTGTCTGAAGTTCAACGGTCCTATAAAGACGGATGTTGATAAGATTCTTTTTGCGTAAATTTATCAGGTAGGAGTACGGTATGGGGTAAAGATTATTTTTGTTAATTATTAAAACACGTAAATAAATTCCAGCAAATTTCAAAAAAATTTAGACCTTCGAACATATATTTGTGTGAAATGAATGTGTTTTAATATTTTATTTAGTAAATAAGAAAAATAATTAGGGTAAATTACTTTTGAGGTCACTAAACTTTGTTATTTGTCACGAATTGATTACTCGAGTTTGATTTGTCTATTTTTAGTCACTCAACTTTGTTATTTGTCTCAATCAAGTCATTATATACTTTTTCGTCCAAAATGCTGATAGAATATGCTCACTCCATTAGTACTTTGGATGGAATATATTCGTTCCGTTAATATTTTTGGGCGGAATGAGTATATTTCGTTAATATTTTGAACGGAATAAGAATATTATGTAAATATTCGGAATGGAAAAATATAGAATAATTTAATTTGAACAATAACAAAGTTGAGTGACTAGAAACAGATAAATCAAAATTTAGTGACCTCTGCTAAAATTTATCCAAATTATTATTATATTAGCATTACCCATTATTTATCCGCTACCGTTTTGTTATCCGACAACTATAATAAATAAGAATAGAGTACGAATAAAATAATTTGTAACGGATAAAAACAGAGTACGAATAAAAACAATTTATAACATATACAGATATAAAAATGCTTCCATCTGACTCTTATTATATCAGTCGAAACCACTGCTTAAAAGTTAGACTATAAGTTTATAACTCTAAACATCCATAATAAAAAAGAAAGTCATTAATCTAGTGTCGACCTTCTATAGATCAAAATCTTAAAAAAATTAAGATGACAAGTGCATGTTCAATTGTCTCAATATTAGATATTAAAAAAAGTCACAGCGTGATTGGTTTCATTATGGCACGATACGGCCGATTAACTCGCAGTTCTATTTTATGATCATTCGCATGATATTATTATTTTTGAAAATTTAACATATCATGTCACGTAGTCACGTGTAATTGTAGTCACGTGTAATTGAATTTTGAATCTCAAATAAACTAACATAAATGAAAAAAATAATTAAACGTGACTGTGACCAGTCACAGTGTAACTAATATTCGGTGACCATTCACGTGTTGTAACCATCTTTTTAAATTTAATCACAGTACGACGCGTGACTCAAATTGCAATTTGACTAGTCACGACACGGCAGGATGTGTATTTAGAATTTTAGATCCTACCCAACATGATGCAAGTTTCCTTCTTGGACCGTTTGACACTACTGCAGCCCAGCCCAGGTTTCATTTCAGTATAAATCCACAATTCCAAATCCGGACTCAATAGCAATTAACTATAACCCGACCCATTTTCTAATTGGATGGCCCACATACAACAATTAATTGAGTCTGAGACTCTATATTAGTGAGGAATTCAATATTGTCTTTTGAAAATTTATTTCGAATATTTTAATTCGAGACTCTATTTCAACCTTTTATTTTTGCAAATAAAATGTAGGTTTACAAATTAATGACCAGGCAGTCTGAGCAAATATTTTGTTAAATATTTTTTTATTCGGGAGATGGACGTGTGGACATTAACGGGCCTCATCTGCACAATCTAAACGGGCCCAACATTCTGTTACAAGCTGCCACTGTGACACTGTCTTATGGGGCCCAGAAGGGCAAGGCAAGTAACAATAAAGTTACACTAGTCGGTGGAACATAGAATCAAAAATTGTTTCTTGGTTTCTTGGTTAGTGTTGCCACGGGAATGAAACATAAATCGACGAGCAAGGAATCATTTCAAGTTTATTCATCCTGTGGGGCCGGTGAAGGGACTAGAATCCGTGAACCGAGTCACCCGGTTCAACATATTTTTCAGAGAGAAGATTTAAATGTCTTCATTTTTTTCTTTTGAAATTTTAGCAGAGGCTGCGAAGTCATGAAGAAAAAACGAACTCTCGACCTTTGAATAATCAATAGTTGTAATATTATTTTTCTAGTCAACTGGTCTACTGCTTTCTAATGTCTTCATTTATTGTATCTCTATTTTCTAAATATTAATAATTTAAAATTTAGAATTCAAATGTTAAAATAAAATCATTTGATTTGATTTGATTTATCGCATTCTTTCTATGCGCATGTAAAAGATTATAACATTTTAAATTTGTTTTGGTCGGCATTATACTTTCATAAATTCTAAACTTTGACTTTTTGACTTACTAATCTATATAAATGCAAAATAAAAAAGTGATAATATTTTGTGTGCACGTAGAGAAAATAACATAGATCACAACTAATTGTTTAATTTGACATATAAGTTTTTTATAAAAATTATTATAAAATTAAAAAGTTTAAGTTCTGTAGCTAAAAAGAACACCTTCATTACAAGTTAGCCAAAAAAAATTATTAATTCACAATTTATTTGTATAATAAAAGAAATCTTTGTGAAATCTTTGAAAATTTTGTATACTTTTTTTTGGACAGAAAATATAACTCTTCTATTTGACTTTTCATAAATATTTTTGAATCTTTTCTAATCACATTAAGACGTGAATATGAAAAAATGTGTCTCGTAAAATTCCATGTGACCATGTTGTGTTCTTTTATAAATTTTTTGTAGAAAAATAGAATATTTGTAAACACTGAAAATTACCTAGCAATTATTCATGAATGCTGCAATTATTCATGAATGCTACAAGTGTTGAGCTTGAAAAAATGCATATACTTGTATAAAGTTGCGAGGTGGCAAACTGGCCATAATGTTATAATAGATATTTCAATATTGAGACGTTGAGAAAAATGAATTAACTAATAGATTGATACGGTGACTAACAAACTGTACGGATTTTTTTTTCCATGGTGATCTAAATTTAACAAATAAATGCGACAATATTAGTGGAGAGGCAACTTAAATAAAAACTTTTTTGATTAAATATTACAAAATTTTATGAACTTATTTTATTCATACTCGTACCGATATTTTTATATTTTTATTATTTGTAATGTTACCGAACAAATTATTAATATTGAATTACAACCGTATTTTATTTAACTACAAGTTTTAGACCTCGTACAGAAGTTTCCTCATGTTTCTGAATTTATTGCCTTGTTAGTGACCCGCCGCAGACAGTGCAATCCTTGATCCGTCATATAAAATCCAGATAGAACCAGGTTAGAAGTTAGAAGAATTCTCATCCTCTGAGATATCTCAAACTTTGCGTGACTTTTTGGAATATCTCAATCGTTCAAATAAGTTCTGCGCGAATCTCAAATCTCAAATAATACTGGCCTCCTACATTCCCTCGAATAGGCACCGGACACGTCGGTCACGCAAAAATTGAGATATCTCAGAGGATACGCACCCGGTTTCCATTCTAGTAGTCTAGTGTACTCTCCGTGTGCTAACCTTTTTGTCCCCAGAGCAGTTTTGGTCCGATGACCATCGTACTCAAACTGAGTTCGATGGGCTCCAGAACCGTCCAAACTAATTTAAGAGCCGTGCGAGTTTGCTTTGGTATCTTGTACACGGATCATGAAGCCAATCGGACGGTTAGGGAGTCCATTGGACCCAAACTACTCTCGTTTGTCCCATGTCCAACTAGGCCACGTCATCCCATCCCACGTTCTTTTCATCTAAAGGGCTAAAGGCTGGTTTTTTGTTCGCTCCGTTGTTTCTTCTTTTCTTTTCTTTTTCTTTTGTAGATCCTTCCAAGTTCTCTTTTAGCTGTGGCCACCTGCTGTCCCCTTTGCTCTTGCTAATGATTGTTAAACAGCTGGTCAAGCGCTAAGCTGCCCGTACTTCCCATCAATCGCTCATTATTTATTATGCGACTCAGACTCAGTGCTCCATCATTCACTTTACATAAGAATTAGTATTATGCATGCTTTCTTATTCTTCCTATCAAAAATATATTAATAAAAGTTTGTTTTAAAAGTACCAATTAATGTTTAGTGCTTCTACTTTACACTGTACACAACGACACGCGTTAAAATTTCATCAGATATTTTTGTTGAGAAGAATTTTTTGTCATGTGGTGAATTCGAAGGGAAGTGGGTCCATGGTCTAAACTCTAAACAAATGACACGATATAAGGAGAAAATCATTAATTGTTTAAACAAAATTTTATTAAAAAGAAGTCAAACAAAATTTTATTTGGGTCAATATGCGACTAGCTTGTTTATTTTGAATTTTGATGTAAGAAATCATATATTTTTATTTTGAAAAATTCTATCATTTTTTTTTCTTCTTTTTACATTTATATAAAAAATATATAAGTCAAAATGTATGCATGAAATTACAAACACAATTAAAGATGATTAAAACACGCTCTGTTGTTTAAGGATGGTACCAGTTATAATATCAGCAAAGCACATATAAATTGCATAGGTATGTATCAAATACATCAGATTAATTAGGACCTGTTCGGCTAGCCATATTTTTCAGAAGAAAAAAAAATTTGGTAAAAACAACCTTACATAAAAGTTCTTTCTATTAACGTTCTTCTGCCATTTTATTTTTCTTAGATCGCACAGGAACAAATTTCCTTCCATATTCCAGTTACTTTAAAAAGAAATATTCTTTGCTCAAGACTTATTTTTTTCCTATAGGTTTGCAACTCCATCTTAATCTTTGTTCACGGGTTTACTTAATATTTTATTTTATCAAATATAATTATTTCTTCCAAATATTTTATGTGAATGAAATTAAAGAAAATAAATATTCTTTGTGCTTAAACTGGTTATTAATGTTTTATTTTTGTATGTCCATCGTTTTACAGCTTAACTTTTTTTTAGTATTTTTATTTATTTGAATATTTTTTATGAACTTTACTCAATTCACTTAATTTTGGTTCTAGTAAATTTATGTCAATATAAATAATACAATTTGAATACACACATGCATATTTTAAAACAAATCAGGATTTTTTTTATAACTATTATCACTGTTTGAACGTTCATTTAGCACTTTCTAATTCATAATGGTGGGTATGAGTTACCGTAAATTAACATCTTTGTCGTTAAATCTCATCACGTCTGATACAGTAATAATCGAACATGTCCTTAAATACACACCTTCATGCATGACAATATATCTTCAAAATTCTAATATTTTTGTGAGAATTTCATCGATTTTTTTTTCACAATGTATATTCATCCAAAACAAATACATCCCACCAAAACAAAAAATAGAAAGTTAGCAAAAAATTAGAAGGAAAAAAAAATCACAATTATATTTTTTTTCTCATTTTATATATATTTGTTTCCTCCAAGAAGTGCGCTACGCAGAGTCAAAAGATCAAATTGTTTGCTTAAAAGACAAGACAGTGCAAAAAAGTTTGCAATTATCTCGTTGGAATGAATGATCAACGAGAAGCTCTTTAATCAACAAAAAAATGTTTAATTTTTAAGGCACGCAGTTATGAATTCCATGCATCTTTTATTTGTTCTAAATTAACTACTTCACGCACTACGAGATGCACACAAAAAAATATTAGTTTGGTTGTGTTTTACTGCATTTCATTATCCGAGCAATTTCTCAATCTCATCTCTAACAAATTGATCTGTTTATTTCGGAAAGTAATATAATTAGTAAAAAGATTTTTATAATTAATTTTAATGCATTTATTTTTTATTATTTTCTAACTAGTTAACTTTGTACTTTGTAAATTTTGCATATAACTGCATCACTCCTGAAATATATCGTTACTTGAGCTCAATTTATCTAATTCTTTTGGTATACTAACTGATATACTTATTGAAAAAATATTTGAACTGGGAGAATTAATTTTTCTATGTGTGTTTTTTTTTTTGCATACAAATTTGGACGTAAACGCACTCCACGTGTGCAATTTCTTTGCCGAAGTAAAATTTCAAACTAATTTCGTCAGAGCATTTACATCTCTGCAACTCAAATGAATTTCTAAATAATTATCAAGTACTTTTTAGAAATTAAGATTTCTAAAGTTTCTAACTCTCACATTTCTGAAATTAATTTTAGAGTTTCTATTTAGTCACATCAGTAATAAATAAAAAGAGAGAATTAATCTGAGCTAATCATTTGGTTTGCATGGAGTTTAAAAATAATTTCTTAATATGAAACTTTACTGTATAGTTTCTAAATAAAAAATCCTCTCACATCCCTGAAACTAAATTAAAAATTATCACATCAAATTAGAAACTCTAATAGTTTCAGAGATGTAGACTCTAGTAGTTTCAGAGATGTAGATCGCTCTTATAATTTGATCCTAAATAAATCTCTACAATAAAAAAAATATATATATATATATATTTCGCCACAATTGTTTTATCCAACCATTGATCCACTCACCAGTCACCAGGGCTGGTGCTCACGACTCGCTAGATGTAAATTATTTCTCATTATAGGTCGCATGAAAACAAAATACTTTGATCGATTTGCTAGCTAGGTCTTCTCTGTGATTTTTGGAGGAATCGCAACTAACATTCCAATTTATGGTGAGATGTCAGTTCACACGGGGCCGGTTATGATTTAGTTTGATTTTGTATTGTAAGCAATATTAGTACATATTGAATGGATGAAATGTACCTCGATATATACTGTATTTTAGTTTAATTCGGTGCCTTGATCTCCGTTTGAGAAAAGCATCCTGTTCCTAATCTCCGGTCCAAGTCATCTAAATACTATTATTTAATGGTGCGACAAGTCACTGACAGTTCAGAGCTTTCACTTTCTATTTAAGACTCTGTACTTTTTTTTTTTTTTTTTTTTTTGAGGAAAAGCCCCTAGGCGTAAGACTCTGTACTGTAGTGGATTTCGAATCAAACCGTGCGATCTGAATAGGAATCAATCCAGACTTATTTGGAAATTCGCGTGAAGTTTTAAGATTTGTGTCAATATAAAATGAACGGACCAGAATCAAACTCAAATGGCGAGGTACAATTGCGCGTGTGAATTCATGTGCATGGAACAAACATATTAAACTCTTTCATATGCGTTAACTGTACAAGCGGATTTAAATCTGCCTAAAATCTTACTTTTTCATAAATCTAAATTGTTCTTGTGAATCTCACGGTTTATATCAGACATCAAGCAGATTTTGATCTGATGTTTATTGAAAATCTTTCGTTGTTAGGAGCAGGGGAGGTTTTTTGTTTGAAACCTCATTCGGACAGGACTTCTCTACAAAATATCTCTATACCACAATCAGATCTATGATAATTGATCAAATTAATGTTATTATGAAAATCTTTTATGTTAGTCTCTCTTCATTAAGCAAAAAAATATATATAAAATCGAAATTATTTTCTTGTCTCTCGTTTGCACTCTCTCCTCGCACTAAATCGTCTCTTGACCCCTTGGTCTCCTAAAATTTCACTGACAACACTTCTCTGAGCGGAAGCAACAGGATTCACGCCTTGGAATCGAGAACAGAGATAAGATCTCACTCTTTATCTAGTATTTAGCTCGCTAGCTTTCAATTGTTTCAGGTTAAGACTTGAATCTGATCTGGCAATTTTTAAAAAAGAAAAAGAAATGAAATTGAAATTAGCAACACATGTACATAGAGTGAGGAGAAACTTCCTCCGTCGTTACTATACTTGCGAGTCTATTTTCAGTTAGAATAGAGAGAGAAAGAAGAAAAGAATTTGATTATATTTTTACTTAACATAGATGGGCTATTATCAAAGAAACATCTTTTATAATTAATTTAATCAATTTTAATAAGATGTAATTGTGTGGTCCGAAGAAAATTTTGAATAGAAGTCTATCTAAATGACTTTGGACATGTTCATCATCCTTTAACGAACACTTTGCTGAAATTTGTTCAGTTTAAGCTATCTGATATGCACCGAGAAATGTACAAACAAATTATACAGGGAATTTTATTTTATGCCACTCCAAAACATGAAAATTAGAAAATTGCCACCCCAAAGCATAAAATTAGTTATTTGCCACTCTAAAATTATTAAATTTATAAAATTGTCATAAGTATACATCTAATATACATATTTGATTCAAATTATTCTGAAAAATATTGTATAAAAAATGTATTTTGATACTGCTAAAATTACCCTTCAATTCAACAAATAAAATTACAAACTTGATATCTCCAGTACTAACTTCTTCTTTTCTCCGCCAAACTCTTCTCTTTCACCCTTCCTCTGCCAAATCCTTCTCCGCCAACCCCCTCCTTTGTGCGATAATCAGACGGCTTAAACCGGATCATCCGTAAATATTGAGATGCTAATCAGACGGCTTGAACCGGACATGAGACTGAACTTAGAAACTCTCCTCTGTGGCTGTGCTGTCAGTAATCCACTGCACTGTCTCTGTTTCTTTAACAGAAGCATTGGATCCCCATGGATGTTTAAAGAGCCGAGGTCAAAATGAATTCGCATCCTCTGAGATATCTCAAACTTTACGTGAATTTTTGGAATATCTCAATCGTTAAAATAAGTTCTACGCGACTCTCAAAGCTCAAATAATACTGGCCCCATACATTCTCCCGAGTAGGCACCGGACACGTCGGTCACGCAAAAATTGAGATATCTCAGAGGGCAGTCACCCGGTCAAAATTTGGTCCCAATCGTACGCTTCTTGTCATTTATCCTCTGATACGTGGCATCGTGGAGCGCTTCCAGAACCAGAACCGTGCCTCACTCCACGTGGCATGACCGCGTGAGACTGTCTTTCAGTTTTCAGCTTTTTAATAATTTCTCCTCGTTTTGGGTTCCTTTTTTATCTTTCAGGAAAAGGTACTTGTTGTTTTTCTATAGGAGATGAATAGTGAACACCGACACACAAACGGCGTTTATACAAAAAAATATATATATTATCAATGTTGGATTTAATAAATATTTTAAATAATATTTTAAATATAGTACTGACATAATAAATATTTTAAATAATATATTATCAATGTTGGATTTAATAAAGTGAGACGAGCTTTCTTTTTTTTTAAGAAAAATACATATTTAATTCTCGAAAATAATATTACTAAATATACTGAAACTCTTTCATAAAAAAATATATATGTTATTAATGTATACTACGATTCAAAGTCTCTAAAATTTACTCATTTCATATAATTTTAGCTTCTACACTAAAAGAAATAATTCTCACATGATGCTCAAAAATCAATTCTCTCATAAATTTAATATATGCTCCTTATAAATTAGAAAAAAAGTATCCTTTAAAATTTTAATTGTTACAAAAAAAAATACTATTAACTTCTCTCGTAAATAAATTACAAAACTAATATTTATCAAACACACTAGGTTATGTTTGGTTGTGGATTAAACAATGGAATAAGGGTTTTAGACCTCACTTATTCCGATAAACATGGTTTAATTGAGCCGGATTAAGATGAAATAATTTGATCTTTAGGCTAGCCTAACTTGACCTAAAATAACCCACCTCTCTAGATTTAATTTTATTAGATATGAGGTCTAATTTTTCATTGTTTTTATTATTTTCAATCACTTTTTAAGAAATATAAAATAAACAGAGTTCTAACTAGCTATAGCTGCGTTATAATTTTTTCGGACCTCAAAAGCTATAACGCTATTAACTGCCTTTCTTTTACAATAATTCAAAATAGATAGCTATGGTTGTGATATAGTTTTTTCAGACCTTAAAAACTATAGCGCTATAATCGCTATTTTGAACCTTAAAGTTAAGCAATAAATTTTGTTTTTATTTAAACATATATAAAACATGAATAATTTAGATCAGCCTAAATTAAAATAACTAAATTAAACCTCAATAACTTCAGTCTACAACCAAACACCAACTGTCTTAATTTTCTTTATTAATTCAAAATTCTATCTTAATTTTCTGGTTTCGCTCGATATCCGATATGACTATCCGTCAATTTCAATGAAAGATAATGTTAATTATTAATCATTAACGTAAAATAGTTGTCTTGACCTCGATTGCTAGAAGCCACAATGAGTGCCAATTTCGTCAATGGCGAGAACAACCAAACAAAAATGCACGTGCGGCTCACATGCAATGCTTTCCAAGAATTATTACAGATGGACATCATCATTTATTAGATTAATTTGATCTGTGACATGGTTATGGACTTGTGATGTAAAGGTTTAAAACCCCATGCTGTATTTAATTTTATGTTAATTAATCTAATCTAATCTAATTTAAATAGCCCAGAGATTTACAATTATTGCGTACATCCATGCAACAGCAACATGCAATGACATGCTAATTAATCAAATCTATTAAAAAATAGGCCAGAGTACAATTTTGATTGATTTTATTTATTAATTAAGTTGATTTTAAACTCTCAATACAAAACATAATTCTTATTTAGAAGTAATCGATTTGAACAGTCGGAAGACACGAGAAGTGTAATTTTTTATCCTCATTCAATTGATCGGATAAAAATATTGACATCGCAATTTTAATTTTATGTAGCGAACAAACAAAATAATAAAGATAAACAAGTATAAGTCATGTGTCATATGAAGTCAAAACAATATTATTAATATTTTGATTACGCTAACTATTTAATAATTATTAAAAAAACATTACTGTAAAAACAACATTATTAAAATAAACCACATGAAATCAAAACAACGATTAGAAAAACTGCAAACTAGCTATAAGGACTACAAAATTAGTCTATCTTAACAAATGAACAACATAATGATTCGCATGATAAGCTTTCTATTTGTTTCTCAGAGCAAATTGGGGTACAATTCCACTATAACAGTTTAGTTTTTGTTGTATTTTTTTATAGGTTGGGATTGTTAGTGGAATAATTTGACAATATTAACAACCGTTAATATAATGTATACTTTATGCAAATTTTATTGTTCAACAAACGATATGAAAATATGCAACGATTCATAAAAATTGATACACAGTCTATAAAGAAAATTGCGTGCTTCTATTTTTAAAATTCCGTAACATACTTTTACAAAGTTATTGAAATTATCAAACAAATTGACTTGTAAGAACATCCTATTAATTCACATTCACTAAAATTCGAGTATTTAATGAAAGAGTACTGTACATCGTATTCTCATAATTATTATTGTCCCCCCCATGAGCAGGATGCTGGATGCTGCACATTTATTTTTCTCCAGGGCTAATCAAGTGATTTTTTACCCATCTAGGAAAATAGTAAAAAACTTCTAAAAAAAATGTAAAATTTAGTTTGCAAGTATATATTTATATGGAGATCATGTTGAATGGTTCGGATCGACCGTTAGATTTTTAAAAACTCAAATATTGAGCCGTTGTACGGAGGATCTCTATTCTACGCGTAGCACCTTAGCCAACTCCTATATATATAGGCAAATTCTTCCATGGACCCAAGGACCTATTTGTAAAATGAACATATCTTTATTTTCAAAGCTCAAACAGTCGATCCGAACCGTTCATCTTGTTCTCCATATTAATATGTGCTTGGAGACCAAATTTTACATTTTTCTGAATTTTTTTACTATTTATTAAGATGGGTACAAAAAATATCAAATTCAGACCATTGAATTTTGTACCACCTTAATAAATAGTAAAAAAATTCAGAAAAATGTAAAATTTGGTCTCCAAGCACATATTAATATGGAGAACAAGATGAACGGTTCGGATCGACTGTTTGAGCTTTGAAAATAAAGATATGTTCATTTTACAAATAGGTCCTTGGGTCCATGGAAGCATCACTCATATATATATATATATAGGAAACGACTTCTATGGACTTAAGGACCTATTTGTAAAATGAACATATTTTTATTTTCAAAGTTCAAACAGTCGATCCGAACCGTTCATCTTGTTCTCCATATTAATATGTGCTTGGAGACCAAATTTTATATTTTTCTGAATTTGTTTACTATTTATTAAGATGGGTACAAAATTCAATGGTCTGAATTTGATATTTTTTGTACCCATCTTAATAAATAGTAAAAAAATTCAGAAAAATGTAAAATTTGGTCTCCAAGCATATATTAATATGGAGAACAAGATGAACGGTTCGGATCGACTGTTTGAACTTTGAAAATAAAAATATGTTCATTTTACAAATAGGTCCTTATGTCCATAGAAGACAGTCTCATAAAAAAAATAAAACCAATTATCAAAATATTTATTTAATAAGATTTCATTATTAGTTACTAAATTATAAAATGAATAAAAATTCGTTATTTTAGATACAATAGCACCTAGCGGACCCAAAACAAATATATATGGGAGTAGGGGATTCCTTTTTTTTCTCACAGTATTCTTTTTGAATCGATGCATTTGAGAACAATTGGACGATGGCAAAATTATCAAAGATTGATAGATGTGTGTGTGTAGAGAGAGAGAGGGGTTGGCTAATATACAATCGATTGTTCCTGAGCTCCCGTACAACCAAGTCGTTTTCCGATTTTTAAAGTTGAAACAGTTGATCTAAACAGTTAGATGTGATCTCTATATTAAAATATTCTTAGAAACCAAATTTTACATTTTTTTTTAATTTTTTTTACTATTTATTAAGTCATTTTGAAAATCGTTCATCCAAAAACAATATATATATATATATATATATTATTTCTGGATCTCATCTCAAATTTTTTTTGTAAACCGTGGCGGTCAAGTATCTTATCTCAACTGTTAAGACATGAAATTGTAATCGTAAGATAAAATATCAAATTAATGACAATTGATCTACAGAAACCACATTTAACGGTTGATTAGAACATAATTCTCCTTTAAGTGGAGACGCAAATTTAAACTAATAAGCAAGCGATACATCAATGATACAGCTAAAAGAAAACATGCAAGTCAAATCTTTCATAGTAAAACGCCATTAGTGTTAAAGAATTGTACCATATTTTTTTTTTATCATTACATTGGAGAAAATGACATAAGTCACATAACTATGTTTTTCATTTTTCTTCTATGTCGCTTGACATTTTTTAAATTACATAGCAGGTAAAAATATTCTCTTTGTGTGTTTAGAAAGCAAAAGCAGGTAAAATTATAAGAAACGTTCCTTGGAAGAATTATTTTTTCAAAAGAAAAGAAAAGAAAAGAAAAGAAAAGAAAAATATTACAGTAACAAAAAGTCATATACTTTTATATAAAAAATAATGATTTTTCAATGGAAAAAAAATCGAAATAAAATATTATAGTAATACAAAAATTATACATTTTTATATAAGAAACGTTGTCAGGAAGAATATTTTTTCAATTGAAAAGAAAAAGAAAAACCGAAAATATTATAGTAATAAAAAAGAAAGAAACGTCTCTTTGGAAAAATAATATTTTCAAAAGAAAAAAAATCGGGGCCATTCAATCAAAGATAAAGTTGGCAATTCTGTTCAAAAGTATTAGAGTGAACGATATATTTTTAAATATTTTTCAAAAAATTCAAATCCTCATGTTATATTTTGCAAAAATTCAAATTCTTGTGGGCGTCTTTTTATTCTATTCGATCCAAAACCATCAGAATTAGCTAAATTACTAATGCTTGTTTTAGGACTTTTTTTTTCTAGCCAATTGTGCTACCGTACCATCTCATTATAACCTTAATCTTACTACATATCTTATGAATTTAAGTTTAAATTTCTTTAATTGTTCTCAAATAACAAATATGAATCACTGATTTTGATCTCAAGCGGTGAAAAAAATATTTAAAAAATGAATGAATTAAATTATTTTATTTTCAATCTCTCGATCTTATAAACGTAATGAACTTAAAAAACAAAAAAAAAATGAAAATACATCCAAATGAACAATTTAGATTAATTTATTGCAAGTAATTTGAACCATCTGATTTGAAATAAACGCATCAGATTATGTTGTGATATTTTAGGAAGCTTTTCAGGTCCTTGCCGTTCGAATTAAATGATTCAGCTTGTATATCATAGTAATTTCACAATGGCAAACTATGAAAGCGGACTCCGAGTTATTTTCTACTCATATCTACTTCTCTTTTTTCTTGAGATCAGAGGCCGTATGCATATTAAGCTCAAACAATAATTACCGTCAGATTTTATTCTCGTAGAAATTAGTAGAAATTATTCGTAGATTAAGCATCACACATTCTTTCTGCCCTATAGAGAATAGTTAATGCAATTTGGTTATCTTAATATCTTTCTCTCAGCGACAAACATTTCTTCTTTGTTTTTTTTATTATTATATCTTTCTGTTTCTCTCTCGCTTCTCCGTCTCTTCTCTTTTCCCTTTTACAGCTTTGCGCACTGAACCAAGGAACAAAGAACCGAGCGGTGTGTAGCTTCACATAGAAACCTCTCTTGACAAGAACATAAAACAAGAGACGCGAAGATTAATCTCAGGGAGAGAGAGAGAGAGAGAGAGAGATGGCGCAGCGGCGCAGGTTAAGGCCAAGCAGGATGCCTATACTGCGGTGCTTGTTAACCTGCGCCTTAGTTACTGTCGCCATGGTGGCGCTTCTTTCTGGACACGTGTTGCCTTCCTCTAAAGCCCCTTCCTTCTCCTCCGCCTCCGGCATTAACAAGCTATCCAAGGTGGCTAATTTATTTACTTAGTTCTCTTTTCGACGAGTATTTCAATCAAGATTTCATATTTAAGTCAAATTTAGGTTGATTTTCACATTTTATTTTTTTGGTTTGTGTTATTTTAGAGATGGAATGCTCCCACGGAAGAGCTGCGCTGGACCCAAGAGCTATCTCCTCCCCAGCTCTCCAAATTTATTGATTATTCTCGGTCTCGTAAGGTTGATTACTCTATTTATATTACATTACATTTCTTGATTGTGGATTTTGAACAATTTATGTTTCATTTTTATTTATTCTTGGAGGGGGGTGGGGATAGGTAGTGTGAGGTCTTAATCGAACCAATCATGGAATCTCTTTATACTGTTTCACCACTCTAGCTTTGACAGTTGGATGGCAGTGATTGGGCCACCTCAGCTGAGTTCGAGAAGCTCTGGAAGGCGCCGTTGAGCCGTGGATTTGTGCCATGTGTCACCCCCGGTTCCTCCTATCTGCGTACGTCATCAACTTGTAATGTTTTGAGGATTCTATTTAGTGCTATGTTATCTGGTTCTCATTTTCATTTCTTTTTCCTTTGCATTCAGCTCCTGGTGAATCAAGGGGATATTTGCTTGTGCATGCCAATGGTGGGTTGAATCAGATGAAGGCAGGGGTATGTTGTAACTCTGTAAAAAATAATTTATTTGTTATACTTTCAAAAAGAAATGAACTTGGTGCTTTAGTTGATTAATTGAGGCCTAATGTTTGATTATTTCATTTTATTCTAGGATGATGGGGACTTTTTTTTTTCTTGGGGGGGGGTGTTGACAATGATTTATCTGTGCTAATTGTCACTTCACTGGTTAAGTGCATAATGTTTAACTGGCTTAAACATTCGGTTAATTGAGGACACTTTTTTTTTGTTATTTCATTTATTCTGGGATGATGGTGATTTTTTTTTTTTTTTTTTTTTGTTGACTATGATTTATCTGTGCTAATAATCACTTCACAATTGGTTCAACCGTTGCATGCCAGGCAAGTTCATTGGAGCTAAAATTTTTATTTTTCTGACATGCTTAAACATGTTTGTTTTGTGAAATCTCAGACACGGTTTTCTTGTTTGTCAGATTAGTGACATGGTGGTGGTCGCACGTTTACTAAATGCTACCCTTGTTATTCCAAAGCTTGACAAAAATTCATTTTGGCAAGACACAAGGTACAATAAATATGCACACTAATACACTATGGACCTATGGTTGGAAGTTCACAAATTAAGATGCATTACTTGAACAATACATTCATGCTAACTGTCTGAACTTGGTAAAACAGTAAATTTGCAGATGTTTTTGACGAGGAACATTTCCTCGCCTCGTTGGTGAATGATATTAAAATCGTGAAGAAATTACCTCTTGAATTTGCAAAGGCAAAGAGAGCAGTAAAATATTTTACAAGCTGGTCATCAGTTGATTACTATCAAGGGGAAATCTTTAACTTATGGAACAACTATCAGGTGAATTTCACATCTTATTCTAAGTTCTTTTCAAATATGTATGAATATATTTCCTCTGATTGTTTGTTCTTTCACAAATCTAGGTTATAAGAGCTGCTAAATCGGATGCTCGACTGGCCAATAACAATTTACCCCCTGAAATTCAAAAATTACGTTGTCGGGCCTTTTACGAGGCTCTTCGGTTTGCTCCTCCAATTGAAGCTCTAGGAAAGGTTGGTTTAATATATATCTATACACTTCACTGCACTGTTAATGCCTTTAGGTCATCTTCTAATTTCATGAAATTAATGTACTTTTTGTAACTCCACTTGCAGTTACTGGTCGACAGAATGAAGTCGTTTGGCCCATACATCGCACTTCACTTACGGTATGAGAAGGACATGTTGGCTTTCAGCGGGTGCACATATGGTTTGTCTGAAATGGAATCTGATGAACTCACTGCAATCAGGTACTCACTGAATGCAAATAACACTGAGTGGAAAACCTCAGTCAATTAAAAATCAAAATGCGCTCCCAACCTTTTTGTATTATCTCACTAAATCTTGAGACAACTTGATGTAAAATTTGAATACCACACTTGAAGTTCCTTTACTTTATTTAGTTCAATCTGAAACCTTGTAAAATTACTGGCCCAATAAGTCAATATTAATCATGCTGCTTGCAAGTGTTGGAAAATTTTGGTGTTATTTGCAACTTTTTATTCTTTCATGTGCAAAACATAAAACTTTCACATGTAATTTTTGCACGAGCTGAACATTAATTTCAAATGATATAGAGAAAACATAACCTATTGGAAGGTGAAAGAAATTGACCCGCTAGAACAAAGGGCGAGAGGCTACTGTCCCCTAACTCCCAAGGAAGTTGGCGTATTTCTCTCTTCACTAGGATATCCATCTAACACACCTATATACATAGCGGCTGGTGAGATATACGGTGGTCAAACTCGCATGGCCGATTTAGAGTCTCGCTTTCCTATTTTAATGAGCAAGGTATATAGTTTATGATTAGTACCTGACTATTTACTTGTGTTTGGAAAAGACACCTTCAATCTTATATTTGCAAATAAGTGAAACAACAAATTTGCCCCAACTCTCTCTCTCTCTCTCACACACACACACACACACCCTCCTCCCTGTCCCCTTGCGATATCATCTGAGGCCAAGTTCGAACACAAAATATTTGGTGCTAATTGCAAATAATTTTTTTGTTTTGATTGATTTGCAACTTGAAAATTTAGGATTAAGTTTGTGTGAGCACCATATTTCTAAAACCTAATTTCTTTATTGTTTTATTGAATAATATAATATAAAATCCTTGTGAAGGAAAAACTTGCATCGGAGGAAGAACTGAGACCTTTCAGCAAGTACGCATCTCAAATGGCTGCTCTAGATTATATCGTTTCGGTAGAAAGCAATGTTTTTATTCCATCTTATTCTGGTAATATGGCACGTGCTGTTGAGGGTCACCGACGGTTCCTGGGCCATAGGAAAACCATCATTCCAGACAGGTTAGATTTCCATTTTTGATACTGTTTATTTAGTTACTTTCTGAAGCTATAACTTTGTTTTTTATTTAATGCAGGAAAGCACTTGTACATTTGTTTGATAAAGTTGATCATGGACAGCTCAGCGAAGGGCCGAAACTTTCTGATAGAATTACTGAGATTCATCGAAGGAGGTATTTTATCTTTCTATTAATTTTTAATGAATTAGACATGTGGTCGTTTTAATCTTTCTGTAAAAATATCACCCACTTTCAATCTCGTTCCCTACAAAAATTCAAAATTTCGATTTTGGTCCCTAAGCAGATATCCTGGCAAGTCATGATATTAAGGAGTTATCTTTTAGTGAAATATTGGATTTTATTCTGCATCAATGACTAGTTTTTTTTTTCACAAGAAAATAAAAAGAAATTGTATACTTCTTGAACTATAATAGACCGGACTGTCCTAAATGATACAGCTCAAATTTTTTAGTGACAAAAATGGGAAATCTGAAATTTGAAGGACCTTAGTGGGATTGGATGATTGCAAAGGACCTTAGTGAAAACATGATCTCTTATCTTCAAATGCTAACTCGATCATATGTAAAATTAAACAGACAAGGTTCTCCACGTAAGAGAAAGGGTGCTGTTCCTGGCACGAGGGGAAGAGAGAGATTTCGGTCTGAAGAAGTGTTTTACGAGAACCCTTTGCCGGATTGTTTGTGCCAATCAAGCTCCTCTGACTTGTAGATATGGCCTCATATGGGTTTCGATCTTCTTAAAATCATATACATAGGAAAATAATGGCTAGTACAGGTAAACACTAGGTAGATGTATAAGTCGGTTATTTATCTTATTTGTTTTGATATTAACTGAATAATGGCTATTTTAGAGGGGCTTATTTTGTATATAGATGAGAGGAGGAAATATTTTTTTTGGTCCTTTTGTCTTTTAATTTTTTTTTCTCTCTGCTAGAGCCTAGAAGGGTAAAAATAGAAGTGGTGGGTGTTGAAAAGAGGGGTTCATTGTAAGTAACCTTTGCATATGGAATAAAGAAAGATGTGGTTGATGTCTAGGTCTCTCTTTTGTTCTTTTTATCTGTTTCAATGTGTAAATATTCAGCTGTTCCTCGGCCTTATCATCTAAAAATAAAAACAATGAAGGGCCTATGTCTATGTGCATTTCACATTTGCCTTCTTAGTTTTTCCAATTACACACAGTACAGAATCATTAACAATTATCATTAGTGTTAACTGAATATTACAAATTCTTCGAAGGCCATTTGCTTTAAAATGGTGCTCCGGCCCAGATTGGGGTCCCCGGCCCACCGTAATTCCTTCAAAAACAGATTGGGGTCAGATGTACCCAGTTTGTATTTTAGACTGTGTACCCATAATCAGTGATGGCCTTATGGGTCATATAAATTTCAATATAACAATTGGTTTTTGTACATAAATGCCTCGAACAATCTACTGCCTAACTGCCCTGTCTATCTCCATAGTTTGAGTTCTTGCATTAAAAAAAAATTAGACTGTCCTTTTCGAATTGACACAAAAATTAAAGAAAGTTTTGTAAATTTCTAAGTTAGTCCGGATTGGTCCGGATTTTGATCCAACGTTCGGATTCCAAACATAAATTTTACATTACTTCAGAAGATACAGACTCGTCTCTGTTAGCATATAGCATCACTTAGACGAGTAGAACTAGGGTGGTCCTAACTTCATCAAGCTCCTCTGTGAACTTAACTCTAACATCTATTGAATTTGCTTTAAATGAAGAATCCAAACTGTTGAAATATTTTTATCTTACGAGTAATGCGTCTACATGCGAAAATTTTAAAATTTTAAATTAATTTTGTATAGAGCCAAGTGGTAAAAAAAACGTCTAATAAATAAATGCATTAAATTAATTTATAAACCTTCTAATTTTGAAACTTTAAATTTTCACATGTAGACGCATCACTCATAAGGTAGAACGATTTCAACAGTTTAGATTCATTTTTTGAAGCCAATTCGATAGATTTTAGAATTGAGTTCACAAAGAGACTTGGTGAACTTAGGAACACCCTAGTTCTACTCCACTTAGACAATGCATAATTGGAGAATTTTGATGCCTTCAATTAACACACATGTCCAAAATAAATAAATAATGAAATGAAAAACCCAAATTTACCATACAACATCCCAATATTTCAAAAAGTGGATCATGGATTTGATATTTAATTTTTTTTTTTTATTGAAATGGAATTTGATATTTAATTTATTTTAATAAACTTATATATTGATTTTTTAGATCCGCTGGTTGTATAATTTATGGTTCTGAGTAATTGTTTAGAAATGATAACATTGATATCTTATTTTTTTTAAAACAAAATGGAGCTCAGGTAAATGTAAAACGGTCAGAGGAATTCAATTTGGTTTTAAGCCTAGTATGTTAAGGCTGCGCTTTAAAAAAAAAAAAAAAAAATCAAGATATAAATGAGCTGTTACGAGGAGATAGAAAAAATGATAAAGTTAATTAACCTTTTGAAAATCTAAATTGAGGGGAACAAAGTGTTAATCTGAAAAGTGGAGGGGATAATTTAGTTTTCTTCGAAATTATCATTATGCCAGGATACTGAGGATAGTCGAAATTCATAAAGTGGATCATGGATTCGGTTATACTTATCTCAACATTTGTATAGTGCTCATTATTTTATAGAAGACATAATAATGAACTATACCATAAAAAAAGAAAGAGTTCTAGACTAAATTTCCTTTTACTTGTGCATCAGTGCATAGTTTGATTGGTTGTTATTAGACTTTGATAATAGAAGATTGTATGATTGTATGTTTGATTGTATGTATTGATTGTATGTTTGATTACAATTATGCCACTAACAACCTCTTAACGACTCTAACAATATTTCTAACATTCTCTTAACAACTTCACTAATTGTAACTAACTCTATTATGCCCCCTCAAGCGAAACAAGATGCGGTAGCAATGTTGAACTTGCTCCGAAAAGAAGAAGGTCGATGCTAGAGTTTGTGTATGTTAGTTGTTCTAATGCTTTGAAAGAGGATTTTGCTTTGATCGGGTCCTAAACCACTAAAATTTAATGTCCTAGAACCAGTGTTTTAAAATTTAGTTCTCTCTGATATGTGAAAGGCCACCACATATCGCATATATAGTATGCAGCTGCATATGCAGATTTTTATTCGGATTTATATATATGAATTTTAAATGAGAATTCGTATATATAAACAAGCATACAATAATATATGGCTATGCATATGCAATACAACTCCACTTGATACAAATCTTATCATATTTCAAAACTAAATTCTAAATTTGAACATCATACTTCATTTTTAGATTTTTGCTAAAAAAAAAATATGATTATGTATCGTGATGTTTTAATAAAAAAAAATATAACACTAGCATATACCACAATATTATTTTGCCACTAAACTCTTCAAATTTATCACAATTCAATTCTAAATATATGTCCATGCTCCATATAACAACTCATACATTCATGCTATGCAATTCAAATTACATTCAAGAATATAACTACAACCAATAATATGTGGTAATATACGTATTTTATCACTATTAATATAATCTAAATTAATAATATATGATATAAATTATCATTAATATACTTTAAATTAGTATTTTATCACTATTAATATAGTCTAAATTCTTCATATTCAAACTAAATATAAATTTTCTATTCAAATTAAGAATATTCAGCCGAAATAGACTGAATTTTAAATTTTAAATTATTGCCTGAGAACCGTTGAAATTTGAATATTCAGCCGAAATAGACTGAATTTTAAATCATTGCCTGGAACCGTTGAAATTTACAGCGGTTTTATAGGACCGTAAAACCGATAGCTTCCCTGTCGATTGATGAAATTTTCAAGAATTTTAGAAGTTTAAACCAATAGACATTTTGTCGGTTTAGACTTTAGACAGATTTCAAAATATGCTAAAAAAAATAGAATAAATTGTTAAATTTATTATTATTTTTTAATATTAATAAAAATTTCAGTAATAAAAAATATCTTTGAAAATTTGTTGAAAATCAGATTTTTTTAATTAATTTAATTTTATAGGTTGTTAATAAAAATTCCGACAGAAAAAAAATATGGCCTTTGACATAACTTCTAAAATTATTACCATCAAATTAAAAAAAAATAGAAGTGTGATGAAAATAATAATAATAATAATAAATATAAGGACATTTGAACCCGAGAAGCAAATTAGTTTGAAGATATATATACCCCTCTGCAAGGTTGGCTTATTAGATTCTAAATCTAAAATTTATATTTAATAACAGAAAATGACCAGATCCAACTATTATTATTGTGAATTGCCTTCAGTGATCTGCAATATTATTTTCTACGGCGAATCCATCAAAATTCATTCTGAATATAGTTCTGAAAAACAAAAGAAAAAGATCATAAACAAGTAATACAGGAAACGCTGTACTAGTTTATTCTTCGCCAATCATGTTACACACCAACAAGTCATGGATCAAACATCGATCTATCACAACATCTCCTCCTCATCAAGAACTAAGCAACTATACAACACAACAGCATCCATAACAAACAAACCACACACCATACACACAAAATATTATCCTTGATTGATGGCCAAGTCAAATTAAATTAACCAGAGATTTCAATGGCCTTGACGGCAGGCTTCTTCACCTCCTCTTTAGGCACAGTGACAGTAAGCACACCATTCTCCATTGCCGCCTTAACCTGATCGACCTTTGCATTCTCAGGTAGCCTGAACCTCCTCAAGAACTTGCCACTGCTTCGCTCCACATGGTGCCACTTGTCGTTCTTCTCCTCCTTCTCCCTGCTGCGCTCGCCGCTTATTTTCAACACATTGCCTTCCTCCACCTCCACCTTCACCTCTTCTCTCTTGACACCAGGGAGGTCAGCTTTGAAGACATGTGCTTCTGGGGTCTCCTTCCAGTCGATGCGCGCATTGGCAAAGGAAGATGTTTCATCGGTTGTAGCGAGGGACCGGGAGTTGTTGAAAGGAAAACCCTGGAACGGGTCCCAGAGATCGAAGGAAAATGGATCGAAGATGTTGCTTCTGATAAGAGACATTTTTGTGTTTGTTTTAGTTGGAAATGTAAGAACTGAGAAGTAACGATGAAATCAGGAATTGAGCTGCTTTCTTTGTTTGATTTATTATTTCTGACGGTGATGCACTCCAACTGAGATGCTATTTATAGGAAAGGGGAAACTTGGTTTATATCTCTCTGGAATTCTCCAGAGTAGAAACGGGGATAAGCGGTACGCTCTTCGTTCTATAATTTCGTGACGAGTGTAGGAGCTGCTAGAAATCTCTACTCGGTCACCCGTAACAGATTTCTCTGGAAGCTACTAAGAAGACCTCATATTTGTTTTTGGGTTTTAGTTCATTTTTATTTCGTGAAATTGTAATGGTATTAATAAAGGCCCATGGGCTTATAAAATAATACAGCAATATTTGTTGTAAATTTCGGTTTAGTTTACGCGGGCTCAATAATTAGTAACGAAGCTCTATGGAAACGAAACAATGCAAACAATGTGAGGCTGTCTCATAAAATAAATTAATTTATAGTTTTCCTGGTACCAATCAGATACTGTCACATGTTAACAAAGAAATTATATTAGTAGAAGAGGGAGGCTATGCTACTATGCATAGATTGGTTTGTGCCATGATATCTCTGTTGGTATCATTTAAACAGTTAATTACAACTATTCAATATGATTTTTATATAAAAATGTATATGGTGACTAAATTTATAATTTTAAAATTTTTTTTACTATGTTTTTTATAGGTAGAAAGTCACTAATTTTGAATGATCCAAAATCTTTAGATTAAGTAATTTTCTACCTATCTAAAAGTTTAGTAAATAAAATTCTGAAAAAATATAAAACTTGATTTTCAAATACATTATAATATAATATTATGTTGAAATGTGTGTGATCCAGATCCTAACTGATTATCTCGGATTCAAATCGGACATTCCTAATTTAAAACTCAAAAGTTGAGTTACTTCACTGGATCTGAATTCGCGCATAATTCTGTAGCTTCATTCTCTTTCTCTCTGTTTTTTTTTTCTTTTGAGAGACGTAGCCTCACTTTAGTATAATACAGATGCATTCCTTAGTCCTTACTCCTAATAAAAGGAGATGGACAAATGATTTCAATCATCCACCTGTCCACAGTAAATTTAGACTGTTAGATTGATGAAAATTCATAAAGTGGAGCTGTTGGTTTCTGTTTTGATCCTTAGGTTGGTCTGTCCATTTCAGGAGATCTCTTTCTAAATTTCTAGAGTTCTAACTCGGATCTCTCTCTCTCACTCAATAGTTTGTGATTTTGTTGATTTTGTATATTCTGAGGAGATAACCGTTATATTGAAAATATATTGATTGATTTTTATTTTACAAGTCCTAGCTCTATTTATATTACAAGGAAATGTTACCGTTTATTTCCATTCTACTTTTGGTACCTACTGACTAGTGTACCGTTCTTTTCCTTTCTATTAATGAAGTTTCCTATTTGATTTAATCCTAGCCCTTTGATCAATGATGGATGTCTGAGATCGATTCTACCCTATTTCTTCTATAATTTTAACAGATTTTGTATAACTTTTTGATTGATGTCTCTTCATCTCTTCCTATCTCCTTGAATCCGACCATAGTTGAACGTTATAAAAGAGAGGCTAGCTAATTATTACTACTTTTCTTAGATTAAATGGTTTTACCAAAGATGCATGAGTCCAAATCAACTAAAATTATAGTCTCGAATTTCAGAACCTGAAATTCCATCTTTATCTCTATCTCTCTCCTCTCTCCTCTTAATAAAATCACACCTTTCTCTCCTCTCAAATTTTTGAAAAGAGAAATAGGAGAGAGGAGAGAACTAGCATTTAATCTAGTTGTTAAGTCACATGGTCTTTATGTGAGAGGCTATGTGTTCAAAACTCAGATGGAAGAGATTATTTGTTATAATAACAGAGATATTAAATAGTTGGGTGGCTTAATCTCCAACTTTTACTTTAAAAAAAAAAGAAAAGAGGAGAGAGGTAGACAGAAAGGTGAGATTTTAGGATCCTGAAATCCGAGATTGAGATTTTAGCGAATCTCAATTCAAGATACATTAAGGTTTTTTTTTTTAATTCTTTGTATTGAGTATTTTTCAAGTCATCCAGAGGCGGAGCCAGCACATCACAGGGGTAGATAACTGTCTATCTCTGAATTTGAAAATTTTAATAAGGTCCTGTATAAATTGCTGCCTTTGCCTAACTCCTAAATTGAAATTTGCGTACTCCTGTACTCATTGCAGTCCAATTTCTAACTCATTCTTCTTCGGTTATTTATTTTTTAGAATTGATTCTTCTTTCAATGCCATTTTTTTTTTTTTTTTTCGTCTGTCTCTGACAAAAATCATGGCGTAGCCACTGAAGTCATCATTTTTAATTTAACTATGAATAAAATATATAAAATTTGATTGTGTTAAATTTTTCGGGCGACTAAATTAATTTTAAATTTATAACATGTATACCAAAATAATTTGAGTAGAATAATAATAATTTTATTAGCAAAAGTTGAGTTAATAAAATATAGTGCGCGGGTCACTGTGGATGATTAATTATGCACGATCATGAGGTAACATATTGCTAGATCTCTTGCGATTTGACACATCTGAGTTCTTGGTAGGTTTAATATATACAAAAGATACTCAACATGAGTCATGTTGAATGTGCAAGATAATTAATTAAGCCTTCGATTTTCTCTGTTGCTATATTTCGTAAATATATACATGAGTGGTATGATTTCTTTACTTTTTCGCCTTAAAAGTTGGCGTATTAAACTGTTACTGGTGTCGTTACTTCAATTACAGTGAATTGAAGCTCTTATCCATGGATTGGTTGTTAATTTTGATATTTCAATATTTAATGTACGAAGACTACGAACGCAGCGAGATTTTATTTTAAAGCTTTTACAGTTGTTGGTTTCATTACCCTATTTTTCCGCCATATATTTGCCACACTGAACCCTGCTTATCCAATTATCCCCCTTTCAGGAACCCAGTGATATTTTTTTGTAGATTTTTTTTTAAATTATAAATAAAAAATATAATTTCTGAGAACTAACTTTAAAAAAAAAAATCACAAGTACAGAACAAGTTATTTAACACCAACCATTTACTCTGTTCGGTGCCGACATTTATTATGCTGAAAATTTGTGAATCAATGTATGTATTGGCTGTCGAAAAATATCGAAGTAATTTCATAACAAGAAATACCACTGTTAGTCCCAAATAGCAATAGCAATAACACAACTTTATCAGTACAACACCAACATAATTGCGTACAAGCACAACAGAACATTCTTTTCTTTCTACAACCGAAGAGGAAAAAAAAAAGTTAATTCTCCTCTTAAAACCGAAACCAAGCAAGTGACGCAATCATCACCACAAACAAAACAGAGCTGTTGCATTGCAGAAGTGCTGCTAATCACTGGATATTGACCTCGAAAACATCCTTGCGTTCCTCTGCTTTCACCTTTGGCACAACCACCTTTAGCACTCCGTTCTTCATCTCTGCCTTGATCTGATCCATCTTATAATATTCAGCCGGCAAGTCAATGCGGCCCCCGTACTTGCGACCCGGCTCATCTTGACCAGGCTCTTTCTCACCTTCACCCTTGATCATGAGTGTGTTTTGCTCGGCCCACACCTTGACGTGCTCTTTACCAAGACCAGGCATGTCGACCCTCAAGTAAATCGCATCATTATCCTCTCTTGCATCCCAACCCCGTCTTGGATTGCCAAACCCGGCACGGCTGGCAGCGGTGAACGGATTGTCAAGCACCTGATCCATCATGTTTAGCACCTGGCTAAGGCTCCTTGTTGTGTTGAAAGGATCAAACACATCTATATCACGAATAATAAATAGTTTATTTAAGTCTTTTGGCTTGTAGTAAAATTTAAGACGGTATAATAAACGCCAAAGGCACAACCAAAACATGCTCAAATAGAACTGCCAGATTACTAAAGGCATAATAATAGCAGGATGCCAGAATATGGCTCATGTACAAAATTGAATAGAAAAAAGGTAAATTCATGGAAGATTTATGTCTAATTAATGTGAGAAGAATGACTGAATGAGATAACAACTACCAGAGAAAAAACCAGGGAATGACGCAGCGTCACCACCACGGCGACGGGATAGAGCAGCATCTTCGTCATCATGACGGCAGTGATCTACATTACCTTCATCATCATACTCCCTGAGCTGAGCATTGGTGTTGAATGAGCGAGTGATCGACGGAGCAGCCGACACTGGACGGAGAGGAGAGAAGGTGAGCTTTTCTAGAAGCTTTGAGAGGTGAGCTCTTCTGCAAGCGATCAATGCTGCCATTGTTCACGAATCAATCTATCAAACTAGAGAGGAAGATACTAATTAAGATGCTTTTCTTCTTTTCACGGTGGATAACGACAGTAGAGAGCGAGGGTTTATAAAGAGCCTGAATGTGGGATCTTGCGCAAGGGGCCATAGAGGAGTGTGGAAACTTCTGGAGCCGTTAGCCGCTAGAAGGTTCCAGTTACTACAGAAAGAGATGTGGACAAATAGACAATAATAGTCAACAGACAACAGGTGCTGGAATGCGAATTCTCATCCTGTGAGATATCTCATACTTTGCGTGACTTTTTGGAATATATCAATCGTTCAAATACATTCTGCACATATCTCAAAGATCAAATAATACTGCTCCCTACGGTTCCCCGAATAGGAACCGGACACGTCGGTCACGCAAAAATTGAGATATCTCAGAGGATACGCACCCCTGGAATGCTGAATCCGGATTGTTGAAGTAACTCAAACTTTGATTTGGATCCGGACCAATTGACTTGAGATAAATTCTCAGTCTTTTAATATTGTGCAGCTTTTGATTGGACGGTCCGGATCTAAGCTCAACTTTAGGATCCGAATTTCAACTGACGGGTATTGCGAATCTTAGCGGATCAAATGGGCATTAAGCCCAGTTAGGCCCAATTTATCTTATTGAAAATACAAATTATTTCACTAGTGAATTTGAGTTCTGTAGTCTAAACTCTAAAGAGGATCACCTGAGCCCAGCCAGTGAGTCCCAATTTCCTTGTTATATTGCTGTTTAAAGCGTGGGATGAACCCATAGCTGCGCTCTCCACCGATCTTGGGTTGGAGATTACAGGAGAGGGGAAGAGATCAAGAAAGAGAAGAAAATAGAAACCCGATCCATGGATCAAGAAGAACACGAGGTGTACGGACAGGAGATCCCCGTCGACGGCGGCGACGTCGACATGGACCCGGCGGAGGAGGACGCCGTCAAGGTATCAATTTTTCATAGTCCTTTCTCTCTCTTAAACCCTAACCCTAGTTGTAACTTGTGCGATGACCTAAAGTTTTTCCTATCGTAAATAGATGCAAGAATTGGATGAGATGAAAAGGAAACTTAGAGAGATGGAGGAGGAAGCGGCTGCTCTTCGCGAGATGCAGTCCAAGGTCGAGAAGGAGATGGGAGTAGGTACAGGTAGTTTTCCTCGATCTATTTTTTTTCTTGATATGTTTTCTTGTTTGGAGTTTTTGATAAGAAGGAGATAGGAGTGGTACCTGATATAATTCTTGGTGTATTTTATTTCTCTAAATCTTTTTTATCATCGAGGGATGTGGAATTATTGTGCCTGCTATTTCAATTTTTTGATGGGTTTTAAGAAGATGTTAATATTAATTACTTTTACTGTTTCGTTTCAATTACTTGCACAACCATAAAGTTTTAGATCCTTTTTTTGGTTTAAAACCTTTAAATAAATATAAAGGTGTAATGCGTTATGTAAGATGATAAAAAGAATACTCTATTTAAGATGGTTTAAAACGTTGAAAGGGGTAATTGATTAAGGTATACATATGTGGTCTAATCCAACCTCCTGCGGATTGCTTTGTAGAGCCAGCAAGTGCTGATACTCAAGCAGCGAAAGAAGAGATTGATTCCCGTTCAGTCTACGTTGGCAATGTAAGTATGCTATTCTCATCCTGTGGTGCCGTTCAGCAAGGGAGGATTAAACCTCCTTAAGCTTCCTTTCACCTCCTTTAGCTTATTTACTTAGTCCTTCCAAATATTGATTCCTTAACAAGAATTGAGAACCCCTCCTTTAGCCTCCTTTTGCTCGAAATCTGAATCCATGCCTGGGCCTTGGTACATCTACCCCCGGATTAAGCTTCCTTAGTGTCTATCTTGCATATTTTGATGTGTTTGTATTATTGTGTATTTCAACACAGCTAATAAACTCTTGTGTACTATATAGTCTATACTCTACATATAAGCTCGATTAGTTCCTATACAGACTTGTATCTTGAGTACATATTTTCATTATTTAATACTGCGGTTGCCATTATTGTGAGTAGCAATACTCTCTATATCTATCTGAGCCAGCAAGTGCTGATACTCAAGCAGCGAAAGAAGAGATTGATTCCCGTTCAGTCTACATTGGCAATGTAAGTATGCTATTCTCATCCTGTGGTGCCGTTCAGCAAGGGAGGATTAAACCTCCTTAAGCTTCCTTTCACCTCCTTTAGCTTAGTTACTTAGTCCTTCCAAATATTGATTCCTTAGCAAGAATTAAGAACCCCTCCTTTAGCCTCCTTTTGCCCAAAATCTTAATCCATGCCTGGGCCTTGGTACATCTACCCCCGGATTAAGCTTCCTTAGCGTCTATCTTGCATATTTTGATGTGTTTGTATTATTGTGTATTTCAACATAGCTAATAAACTCTTGTGTACTCTATAGTCTATACTCTACATATAAGCTCGATTAGTTCCTATACAGACTTGTGTCTCGAGTACATATTTTCATTATTTAATACTGTGGATGCCATTATTGTGAGTACCAATACTCTCTATATCTATCTAATAAATATCAATTTGGGAGTCATATTCAACTAGTGAATAGCTATGCTCTATATCTTAATAACTATCAGCTTGGGGTCATATATAATGGTGTATTATTAATTAGGCTACTAACTAGTGTCCTATTTTTTCAATTTCCATTTCTAGGTTATAAATTAATAACATGTTCTTTCAGGGTTATAAATTAATATCGTGTCATTTACATAAGTATTAGTAGTTAATCTTGTATGTGTTCTGATTGATCGAGTATGCTTTATGGGGTTATATTTTAACAATATGACATTGATGCAACTATGGATGGTAAAGATGAGTATCTTCTTACTGAATTTGTTTAATAGTGACTATGGTTATGCTTGTAGTGGGCTCCTAACATCATGATGATCTTAAGTTAAACTTTCAGATGACTTCCATTTTAGGAATTTCGCTTTTCTTAGGCTTTACTGGTTCATTTCTTTCAATGTACTTGACAATGTTTATTGTATAATTGTTGGTCGCAGGCTAGTTTGTCATCATCTCTGCTCATGAATGCATTTACCTCTGCTATGTCTTAGTTGTGGGTTTGCCAAAAAAAAGTATATAAAAAAGAAGGAAAGAAAAGAGAACAGAACAGAAAATTAAAAAAAAAAAAGTTAAAAGAAAAATCTTGCGAAGGATTACAAAAAAAGAATAAGTTCTGAGAGTTATGATAGAAGCACTTTAGAAGAAAAGAAAAGGAAAACTGAAAAAAGTTCATGAATAAAAAAAAGAATTGGCTCCCATACCCGCAGTTTTTTTAAAACTTGCAAATATGGCTCTTTTCGGTGTGGTGCTTCAAGCTCGATAAAATGAGCATATAGTGTAAGTGCAGATTTTACTCTGTAATACTTGCAAGTATTCCTTTTTTCTTCTACAAATTTCTGTGGTCAGCCAATTCTTTTTTCAGTGAACTCTGTTAATACTTTTAAAATAATTTAAAAAAAATTGCAGTTACCTTTATAAATTTATTTTACTTTGAAAAAACAACTTAGCTGTGCCTTTTTGCATTTTAATTTGATTTGGGATTTACCAGTATCCCAATTTGGTTTGATGCTGTTTTCATTTTTTTGTAAATATGGTCCTAATAAGTTGTGGTTATCTACTGATGTAGGTTGACTATGCATGCACTCCTGAAGAACTGCAGCAACATTTCCAGTCTTGTGGAACTGTAAACCGAGTGACTATCTTGACTGATAAGGGGGGGAACCCAAAGGGTTTCGCATATGTGGAGTTCCTGGAAGTTGAGGCTGTTCAACAGGCTGTTCTCCTTAATGAATCTGAGTTACACGGCCGTCAGATCAAAGTGCACTATCTCTCTATTGTACCTCTGCTTTGTTAAAATGTTTGCTGTTGAGTCTGCCGACTGATAAAATTTATCCGTATAAATAACCCATAATTAAGATTGTTTGATGAAGTTGTGTACACAGATTGAAAGTTTTATTATTCTTTTTTGACAGGTGGCACCTAAGAGGACAAATGTGCCTGGATTGAAGAAGCACCGTGCTAGGCGCTACAATCCTTTCATGGACTTTGGCTATGGTAGACCATTCATGCCACCGCCATACTACGCGCCCTACTATGGTTATGGGTCAGTTTCAGAATTCTTTATATACCTTTATTTATTTACTCTGGGAATGCTTTGATGGCCCTACTTTTTTAATCATTTGCATTTCGACTTTGCAACTTGCACTGTTAACCATTCTCAGGTTATTTTATCTGCCCAGAATTGTTGTTGTCACTTTTGAATTTCTTTTCCTGTTGTTGATAAAGCCTTTCAATAATTCAGGAGAGCACCCCGGTACCGGAGGCCTACACGTTACAGTCCGTACTTCTGAGCTCTGCTATGGCGTATTTTTATTTTGAGCGGAGTTACTCTCTGGCTTAACTATGAGCTTCTCACCTGACATTCTCTACATCATCTGCGAAATATGACAAGAATGCTCTGAATTTTATATATAAATATTTGCCAGCTTTTAGGATAATTTAGTTTCTTATTTGTTTATTTTGTCTACTATGACTAGTTCACGTTTAGGATATGATTTTATTGTTTCTATTTAGTTTAAAATATCTGATGTGTTTGAGCAAGGAATAATGAAACAGTAAATCCTGGCCCATTTCCTTGACTCGTATCTGTCGACTAACCAAAGAGATTGGCATTTTGTGACAGTAGCACATTGCATGAAAATGGGCGTCTGACAGGTATTATAATTGTCTTTAGTTAATTTCACTATAGTTGCACTTATTGAAAGAGGCTGTACGCTTGTCAGGGATGATTCGCTACACTGTTTGATCACTTTTGGTGAATTGCGCTGTTCGCCTGTCATTTGAAATGGAAGACTATCTTACATTCTTATTCAAACACTCTTAAAAAAACCATATACAAATCTATATTTATGTGGATTTAAAGGGGGTGAACACAACTTAAAAAACATATGATTTTAATCTAGCAACTTGTTTCATTCTATAGTTGTGTGCGCTTAAAAAAACATGTACAAATCTTACATTTATGTGCACTTGAAAATACATATGATTATTTAAGTGCACATAAACATATACAAATCGTATGCTACAAGAATCTATATTTATGTGGATTTACGGATATTCCACTGAAGGATTTTGTTTACCGTCGGAGTTAATTATTTAAACATAATCCTGATGCTATGCGGCTATGCCTATGTGCCAACGGTCAACAGAGTTTTTTTAACTAAAAACTCAGATTGTTTTCTTTGTTTACACCTTTATTTTTGGTTTATTCTTTACTTACCCTGAAAACTACTTCAATTTTCTATATACCCTTGAAGTCTTTATTATATCTAATAAATCCCTTAAATCTGCTTACCCTTTCCTGTTTACTTTTTCTCATTGTCATAATTTACTTTTCTCATTATACCCATGTTCTTTCTCAACCTTTGTTTAGATTGTACTTCTTTCTCATCCATCTTTCCCAACTGTGAAGACCTGATTCGTAAATTCTATAAATCAATTAAAAGTTCGGATTTAATTTTGATTTGACCCTATTGTTTTTGCAAAGGAGAATAATGATCTCATAACATATGTGCATAAATAAACAACCTTAATTTAGTCAGGACATTATAAGGCAGGTCAAATGATTCATATTCATTCGATAGAAACAATCATGGTCATTTGTAGACTGCAGGAACGAGACGTAAAAAAATCATCCTCCAGATGCAACCAATAACATTTTGTTAAATATTGATACTTACTTGATGAAATTTCTAGTCATTTTAACTTTTGGGATTCTGTCTTGAACGAAGACTAAATAATTATTAAATTGGTTCATTAGCCCACCGTCATGCTAGAAATCCTTTAGCGATTGAGATTTTCTTTTTCTTTATTCCCTCAAGCAAACTTGAGCCCTGCAATAGAAGTTTCGTTTTATCATATTTTCCTGCCTATTTCGGTACCACTAAGAGGATGCTTCAGAACACCCATGGCTCCTTGAGTAGAAAATGTAGGCTTCCGATCAACAAAATTGATTGTAGAGAACAATAAAAATAAACTTATTAAAATACAAGGGAACAGGAGAGAGCGGGCAAGGGCGCAGGAGGAGAACATCGAGAGGCAAAGAGGAAAAAAAATGGAGACTGATCAGGATAGTGGACGAGTGCGAGAAAATAAGGAGACTAATCAACTTCTTTAGAAAGAATATTTTTTGTCTTTTATTATTTTAATTACAGATTTAAGTATGGTTAACTTCATAATTAGAATTATCATGTAATGAATAAAAAGGAAACAGTTTTAAGAGTTCAAGGATAAATTAGATATATTTAAGTGTTCAGTGTATATAGAAATTAGAGAAGTCTGTGAGGATATATGAAAATTAACCACTTTTTTTTTTAAATAAACATGACTATCACAGATAAATTCGACCAAACTGTTCTGTGTTCTTCCCTTCATCATTTACTTGAGAACTTTTCTTAGCTATCAGTTAAAAGTTAAAACTTGAAAACTAGACGCGGTCATATTGAAATCATCAGGTAGTCATACAATTTTTAAAATACATGGCAAGACAAGAAGAATTCATAAAACTGTGTCAGGTGTAATGTCACGGTTGTCTAACTGACAAAATCTTTGCTCATCAGATGCATATCAATGAGACTAGGACAAGTGTTTATTGCACTTTTTTGGTGTCATTTCCAGAACAAATCCAGCGTGTAAAATTATTTTGCTCGAGAGTTGAGAGAAAGAACAGCGATGCATTACAGTTCTGACTCCTCCGTACCAAGATATAAGAGCACTACATGTAAATCAATTATGCATTACTATAATTGAGCTTTGTTTTTGTCGTATTTAAGAGGAAAAAAAAAAACAACGTCAGCATTGCAAAGACAACAACCATTACAGCCATCTAACAAGGAAAATAATCTGTCTATGTGATCTTCAAAAATATTTGATTTGCCACTGCACCAAGTATCTTACATCTAACATAAATTTAGCACATGGTACGCATCTAATCTTTAAAAGTTAGTATAATACATTCCATGACAGGAAGATTAGACCAAGTGCACGGGTGGATTTTACACTGATTAAAAAACAAACTGAATCTAGAAAACAACACAAGATTTGAATCTACAAAAATAATTATGTGTCCAACCCCATCTAACAGTCTTTCTACTAGTTTCTTGAAACCAAATGAAATGAAATCATCAAATGTTTCTAAATTTAGAATAAATAAATACAGAACCAGATAAGGTGGAGTATATTACATCTATTTCCTCTTGTAGCACTGAACAAAGCTAGATTAAAATTAGCTTCAGAAATCAGAATAGCAACTTGTTTCATGCAAACATTCAAGTTTACATTATCATAAATCAACTCAAGTTCAAACTAGAAACCACAACACACATTCACATAATAAACAGACCCGAGCAAAGGTTGCAAAGCTTTACAACCACCGAATCATGACAACTTTGCAATAAAACAACTCACGCACTCTTCTTCTTCTTTTTTAATAAAAAAAATCTATTTAGGTTTATTGCAAAGCAACCACCTAGTATTTCTCCCAGTAACTTTCAGTGGGACATTAATGATTTCAATTACACCGAAACCTTGGAAAATATTATTATCACAGCTTTCCAAGGTTTGATACTTACCCTTTTTCTTTTTTTTTTTTTTTTGCATCAACAGAAACCTCATTTAGCACCATTTTCCTTCTTCCATTACACATGAGGCAAAACTGTTGATCCAAAAAATGTTCTTTTTAAAAACAGTAAAAAATCTCAACAGTTAAAAACTGCAAAGATGGTTGCCAACATAAAACCGAATTTTGTGAAGAGGCACGCTTCCATTTGTTGCCACACAACTCAACCCTTCTAAAAAAACTCTAATAACAACACAACCAAAGCACTAACTAATTACCTTCACTGCAACAAACAATACACACATACTTGGTCATGGAGAGGGAGGCCAATGGAATCCGGCAAATGCATCCGCGTGGGGCCCGCCACCATAAAACCTGAGTTCCAAGTTCTCGAGCCCATCACCGTCATCCCAAATCTCATCATCTCCATCACTAGCATCATCAAGATCAAAATCTCCCTCCTCCATGGTCTCCCAAGAGTATACCGATTCAGAATCGGAGCACTCCTCCCAGAGGTTGCGCTCATAGCAATGGTCAACCACATCAGGTCCCAGCACTTTGACCCTGCCGTACCTCTCCTTTACCACCTTCTCGTCAAGATTCACATCCCAGCAACCCCTCACGTCTAGCAACTCCAGTTCCCTGCATTTCATTTGTACACAATACTGTTACTTGTTTCCTTTGCAAGTTTTCCTATATTTCATAATAGAAACGCCATAGTATAAACAAAAGGTACTAATATTACCGACAATTGGAGAGGATCTTGATCACGCCATTGGTGGAGAGGAGGAGATAAGCAGTCTCTAAGTGGCGAAGCTTAGGCATGGTGGAGGCAATGGCGTGGGCCTCCTCGTCCTGGGACTCCTTGTCAGCAACTGCCAGGGGGTACATCCTGCGCCTTAGCCCCACAAGCAACCTACAGTTCCGACCGAATGCCTCCAGTGCTCGCGGGCCCATCTTCGTGCAATAGCTTACATCAAGAAAGGTTATGCAGGCTAACCGTGGGGCCACCTGCTCCACCATCGAGTCGGTTATCTGGCTTCGCGGTAGCTCCAATGTCTTCAAGGCCCCAGCACTTCATAAAAAAAATTTGTAAAAACAGTAATCATATTTAGTACCAAACACGTGTCATAAATGGTGTTATCTTGGTTACGAAATATATTACCAAAGCCAAATACAATAAAGGTTTGATTTAAATTTCTGCATTCGTTGAGAGAGTAGTTCAATTATTTTACTGACTGCGCAAGAAATATCTGCGACACAAAATTCAAACATCGTGCAGCATTGTAACAACTAAATAAACCTTTTTAGAAAAAGTTCCAATTACAAAATTGGCAACTCACAAAGAATTTTCCACCAAAATGTCCTCTATTGCAACTCACAAAAGAAATACGAAGTTCTAGACCTCGAAAATTTGGCATTTTAGTCATTATCCAATTAGTCAGGTGCACTTTTAATTTTTTTTTTTGAAGATAGCTTATTTTCTAAGATTTTTAAGATAGTTTATTTTTTGAAGAAGAATGTAGAAAGAAATAATAACACTTTTTTGGTTTGCAAATAAATAATTGAACTAACTGTTACTAAAAATAACTTCCTCAGCACATGTCCACAATCAGAAATAAAAAAATTTAACGCATATTAACATACTGATCAGCAATTAGGGAGAAAAGGGAATCATTAGGAAGGCCAGAGATACAGAGTCGGTGAAATGATCGGCAACTCCAGGAAAAAAGCAAGTGAAGCATACGCTCAAGCTTGTCGGGCTCACATTGCTTACTCCACTCCTCGATATCAATATCCTGCCAGCTGTATGGCCCAGCCACTGCATAGGCCCACAACTTGCACACCCGTGGGACCACCGTCAATCTCTCCTGGAGCGACAAGTTGCGAAATATCAGCCCCAGAGCGTCTGGTATCAGCTCCTCCCACCCCCTAATTTCACTGCTCTCCCCCATTTTTGTCTAGTAATAGAGACCTGTTTTGCAATTGATTGGAGAAATTAGTAAAGTTAAAGAAAAAGGCTGTTGGTTCTGATTAATTTAGGAAATTGAAAGACATGTTTGTAAGTTGTAACACTGGTTCGATTGCTTAGCTTATAATACCAAAGTATCCTTTTTTTTTCAAGAGCCAAGTATGTTAAAATTCGAGAGGGAGGCAGGGGGGGCAAGAGTCAAATCAGACCAATTCAGACCAACGATTCAGCTAAGTTTTAAATAGCTCAGAGTTTAGACAATAAATTGTCAAAACCATCAGGAATTGAAAAAATCGCTTAAAGAAAATATTTTTCCTTTGAGATATGAATTTGTTTTGTGAGCTATAGTGCCAGACTACCAGGTGCGCTGTTGTTTCTCCCAAAATGGAAAAAAACAAATACATAATTGTTGAAATAAAATTCAATAAATATTGGGGAACAAAAAGAAAAATAAATTGACTGGTCTAGTGGGAAGCAAGGATGGATAGGGAATATGTAAACGCGAGAAGAGATAATTTTATACAGAGTAGGAGCACAAAAAAATAAAAAATAAAAAGATAACTACTTTAGATCGAGAAAATAAGAATTGAGCACACAAAAATTAAACAAACGGAGATACATTTGGAGAATAAATTTCCTCTAGGAAATGCTGAGATCAAAATCTCATAAACCAGAGGCTATCCACTAAAACATGCAAATCGAAAGGAAGGTCGATTGCGAATAGAAATTCAAATCAAGAGAGAAAAGCACTGATACCTTCCCACAAGAAGACAAACGCTACAGGAAAAGAAGCTCACTAGACTGTTCCTTTCAGGAGGAAAAGGGAAAAATAAAAGAGGAAAGATCGAACCTTTTCATCAATTGGCACCGACTCACTTGTCCCCAAATCAACAAAGAACATTAAAAGAGAACTCAATTCACTTAAAAAAGCATCGTGTCTGAGCAGGAAACAGAAAAGCAAACACCTCTGAGCTTTCTAATCATCTTTCCTAACAGATTAAAAGAAGAAGAAAAATTAGAAAGTAGGAAAGCAAAAGATACAAAATAATACCAAATAAGGAAGGTAACGGGAGCCGAGCTCGTTGGATCTGCCACGCGAGAAGAGAAAAGAGAGAAACAAAGAGCTCGAGAGAAGGGAACCAATGAGTGGTGAAAAAACCAGGTTAAAACTTAAAAAGGGGGAGAAAGGGATAGTAGAGGTGGTAGTGTTTAGTAATAAAAAAATGGTAGCGTGGACAGGAAAGAAAGAGTAGCAGACTAGCAGTAGATTAATTAATTAATTTATATTTTATTAGAGACAAAAAAAAATATGAATGCACCTGGTCTTTGTTTGTTATCTGTGGGGAGCAGAGGAAGGGACCCCACTTTACAAGCATAAAAGATTCTGCACTGTACTTTGATTGTATTCTGAAATTTTCTGAATTTATTTGCTTTTGTACATTAGTTTTTGTAACAGTAAATAAATACACGAGCCGGAATTTACCGTGGCGTGCATGTAAATTGCATTGCATGCAACGAATCACTGTCCAGCACCAACTTTTAGTTAATGATTGCATTGCATGTATTCATTTTAATGTGATTATGCACGGTTAGGTTAGTCTGTGCATGAAAAAAATCAAAAAAATAATAACTAACGTAAAAAATAAGTATTTTTCCTCGTAAGTACCCACTTCACTAAAAAATGCAATACATCGTCTTGTCAAAAAGTTTACGTAATAAGAATGGACGTTTTATTATTATTTATTTCGGGTTTTTAGAAAACACATGCATTCAGAAATGATCCTTTTATTGCGTAATAGGAATGAAATTATTATGTATGATTGGACGGAGCCAGAATACTAAGGGAGAGGGTTTCCGATGTCCATCGGATCAAAGTCTGTTCAATGGTTGGTTTCTACTGTTCGATTCACTTCAAAATCTGTGCACATAGATATTAAAGCAAACAGTATGGATATTAAAGTGATGCACACAGATTTTAAAGTGAATCGGACGGTAGAAATCACTCATCGAACAGACTCTGATCCGATGGGCATCGGACACCCCCTCTCCCGAATATTAAAAAAATGTGACATATTATTATTTTAATTACGAGAGTGTGACAAATAATGGGACGGATATAAGTTCAATGTCAATTGGTGCTTATTATTAAAAAGTACTTATAATTATCTATGTAATATACAGTAAAAAGGTATTATAAAATTAATTTATATTTTAACATGAAATTTTTATATAATTGACTTTACTAATATTTCATTCTCATAATTTGAAATCCTACATTACAAGACAAATTATAACTATTCTTGCAAAAATTAAATAGTAAAAATTACAAGACTAATATTTCACTAAGAATGGAAGTTTCAATCTGAAGTAGTCTACTTTTTCCTACTCCGTATGTAAGTTTAGTTTTATGTTGGAGTTCTCATTATTATTTTTACGTACAAAATATTATTTTTTAATAATAGTAAAAGTCAATCATATTCTTACAGGCTTACAGCTTTTTAATGCATCAGTAGGCAAATGTCTCATCCTTCCACCACATCTCGCTAGAATAATGTCAATACATAGCATCTTTTTATTCATTTATTTCAAGATTATAAATAGCGATTACAGCGACATAGCAGGGGGACAAAAATAAGTTATAACGAATCGGAAGTTTTCATACATAATATTTTTTAATTTTTAAAATTTATAGTCTATATTTCTATTAATTATCAACATAATCAATATTGGTTATTGGAGAATTGGAGTAATAACTAAATAATAACTGATCAAAGTCTATATATTTTTTTTCAACCATGCAAATAAGTAGGGAAAAAAAAGGATATACAAGGTAACATTATTTGATAGTTTATACTTCATAGTATTACAAATTATAACAGGTGAAGAGCAATTAATTTTATAAGTGAAATAAAGTTAGTATATCTATTTGAATATTTTATATATTGTTAACATAACGGATAATAATACAAACAAAGAACATTCCAATATTTCTTACATGTCATCCTAGGCAGAAATAATTAAAAATATAAAATTATATATATTGATATATATTTATATTTTAATAGAGATGATGAATAATATGTTATAATTTTATTCTTGACTTATATATATTTATGACATTCTTTTATCCGTAATATTTATATTAGAAACTATTACAACAATTTTAATAAATAGAACCCTGCTTGTATTATATAGTTGTTATATACCAACGATATTTTCTATCAGTTGCCTTTCGATAATATACAGTCACATATTAAATGTAACATATATTCATATTAATATTAATAATTTTGTTGTTCTAACTTCTTTAAATTCATTGTGTCTTAATAAACATGCCAGCACTACTTGTGAGTCCCTAATTCACTCAAGTCAGTTTATATTATTATTTTTTTGAAAAAAACAATAACCAGATCCGTGTAGTATGAAAAACTATGCATGTCTTCTATATATCTTGGCGCAATTTGAAAACTAATTGGTCATTCATAAAGTGTGTTTGTCAAACTTAAAACATAACTTGCACGGTTTATAGATTTTTTTTTTTTATTTCAATAATTGTTTTAACTGCTATCATAGGCAGGGGTGTAAACAGATTCGGATTATCCGCTCCAAATCCGCTTATTATCCGTATCCCGATTAAACATATACGGATACTTGCAGATACGGATATATTCAGCATATGAAAAAATAATCCGGATATGGATACAGATAATTCTGTGAGGATATAAATGGAGCGGATATTCGTATATATCCGGATCCGAATTTAATCTTTCAGCAGCTTTTAATTCATTTCACCCTTGGATTGGTTATCTGAACCAATAAGCAATTAGTCATGTATAATTGTCACTATGCAAACTTAAAAAGTCTATTAAATTTATGTCAATTTAGGTAATTTAAAATTATGAAATTTAGTAGAATTACTCAATATCTGACAATTATCCGCTCTATATTCATATTCGAATCCGTATCCATTTAAGACGGATGTGGTTTTAAATTTTGATATCCATTTACTTTCCATATCCATATTCGTATCCGTTCGTTGAAAAATAGATACGGATACGACATTAGCATTATCCACCCCGACATTACCAAATCATCCCACTGTGGGGCGGTTTGACACTGCTACAGTAAAAAAAATTTATCTTAATATTTTCATCTAAAAATGTTCAATTTTATAGCAAAAAAATATATTCAATTTTACACTATGTTCTCGTTTTTTTTAAACCTTAATATATTCATTTAAAAATAGAAAATAAAAAGAATTCAATTTTATAACAAACAAAAATGTTGATTATTACACTATGTTGTCAATTTTTCTTTTCTAAGATCTTAATATTTTCATCTAAAAATGGAAAATGAAAAGTGTTCAATTTTTTAGCAAACAAAAATGTTCAATTTTACACTTGTAAGATTGAACATTTTTATTTGATATAAAATTGAACATTTTTTATTTTCTATTTTTAGATGAAAATATCAAGATCTTAAAAAAGAAAAATTGAGAACACAGTGTAAGATTGAATGTTTTTGTGTGCTATAAGATTGAATATTTTTGTTTACTATAAAATTGAACACTTTTCATTTTCTATTTTTAGAAGAAAATATTAAGATCTTAAAAAAAATTGAGAACATAGTGTAATAATCAACATTTTTGTTTGTTATAAAATTAAACACCTTTTATTTTCTATTTATATTAAGATCTTAAAAAAAAACTGAGAACATAGTGTAAGATTGAATATTTTTATTTGCTATAAAATTGAACATTTTTAAATGAGAATATTAAGATTCTAAAAAAAAATTACTGTAGCAGTACCAAACCGCCCTACAGTGGGGCGGTGGTTTGGTCTGAAAAATACTGAAAAATAATAAAAAAAAAATGTAGTTGTACCAAACAACCAAATCGCTTCACAGTGGGGCGGTTTGGTAAAAAAAAAACTGAAAAATAATAAAATAAAATGTAGTAGTACCAAACCGTTCCACAGTGGGACAGTTTGGTTATTTTTAATTTTTTAATTTTTGATTATTATTATTAATTTTTATTTTTTTATGGTTATGTAAAAAAATACTCGGTCATTTCGGTCTCATTCGGTGTGAACAAGGTTTAGGAGTCAAGAATTTTGAGGGACCGGTTCAATTGCAACCGGTCTGGTTTGAACGGACAGACTTCTCCAGTGAATAAAAAAATATGGACAACCTTTGAATTCGGGAGTTGCTTTTGAAATAGAGGCAGCAATCAGCAATCAGCATGCATGGCCCATAATTTTTCAAAAAGTGGAAAAGTTCACAATTTCACGTAGACGAGAAAAAAAAAACAAATTAATGCTTGAAAGCTGTAATGCTAGCTCAGCTAAAAAGGAAGGATATAATATATGCTTCAAAAAATTCAAATTTTATTTATTACAGAAATAATTCGGACCATTTAATTCGTATTGGTACGAATATTCTAATCGGACGATCAGGATTTCAAACTTAATTTTTGAGGTACTGTTGGGAATATGAACTCTAAAATTATTCTAATGGAAAATAAACTATTATATTTGTTAGTCAAACGCAAAATAAAACCATAAACATTGAATTAATTAAACGAATTTTAAAGACAATAAAATAGTTGTCGAATAAACAAACCCAGATATCTAATGACCTTAATTAGCATTACATAGAAAATAAAAATGAGTTTAGCATTCATATTATATTATAATTCCAATAGTTTGAACCTGCATTAGGAAATCAGTTCTTAATTATTTTACTCTTAAATATATATAAAAAATTGTTCCTAAATGCAATAAAAAATTTATTCTTTTCTGACATGAGTTCATAATAATAGATCAACCTTTATGCGACCCGCAGCACAAAATGTTATAGACAGGGAGTTACAAAGGAACCACATGCCTAGTTGCCTACGGTGCTTAAGTACCAGTTGTGTTGTGCAGAGGGGAGTAAATTGGAAGCATCTATGAATCAAGTCTAGATTGAAATTGAAATTGAAATTGAGATAGAGCATGACAGATGGCTGGTTTGGTTAGCTGGAAACAATCAAATAATGTGTAAAAATGGGTCCCATTCTCTCACATGCACCGCAGCTTTCCCTGACCCAACCTCTAAATTTCTAGTCTAATCTCTATTCATACCAGATCCCATTATTCTGCTCTTTGCACATTTGCAAATTCCTGCTCCACTACCGTTGCAACTGTGGTAAATTGACAATCATGCTTCATGCTTCATGTTAAAATGAAACTAAAATTATAGGCATGCATGCATCTATGATCATCTATGCTTGGATGTCTGTCTGAGACTGAGCATGCACTAATTGGTGCTAATAGTATCTGATACATGACTCTTCCTTCGCAAGTTCCTGTTAAACAACTGTTTTTTTTTTTTTTTTAAAGAAAATTGGTTATTTGACACTCTAAAATCTTCAAATCTGAAAAATGTCATCACAAAACTATAAATCTAAAAAATACCACTCTAAACTTAGTTAATTCTTAAATTTGCCACAAATACATAATTTTTTATCCTTTTTTGTTATTAAAAATTAATTGAAAAATACAGTTTGAGATGCGTATTTCTGTATTTCTCTATATACCCTTCAGACCCCCTCATTATACGTATCTCAAAACTATATTTTTCAGTTGATTTTTAATAAAAAAAATTATAAAAATTGTGTATTTGTGGCAAATTTAAAAATTAACTAAGTTTAGAGTGATATTTTTCATATTTATAGTTTCGTGATGCTATTTTTCAGATTTAAAGATTTTGGAGTGACAAATAACCAACTTTCTCTTTTTTTTTCTAACATGACAATATGCTGGAGACACCGGTGCTTTAATTTACTGTTTCTTTGTTTTTGTTTTTTTACTGTCATGTCTATTAAACGAACTTTTCTGTTAATAAAGTAACAAATGATAATAATATTTCAACACAAATTGATTAACCTTTGAGCAATCCAATAACTGATGTGAACACTATTTAGTCTAGAAATATTAGGCTCATCTTAAAAGTTAGCATTAAGATTTTTTTTTTATTTGAAAATAAATGGTAGCACAATTGTCTAGAAATCGTTAGTTATTTAAAATTTGAGAGATCGATTTTTTCTGACAACTTTATAGAAATTTGCAAAAGTTTAAAACAAAAAATAAAAAAAAATTGAAACGACAGTAACTCAAGTGCGGTGGTGAACTACAATTCATTTTAAAAGAAAACTCGAACAAATTTCTAATTTGGTACTCAGGAGTAAATCCAAAATTTTATATTTTTGAGTAATTCTTTTTTTTTAACCTTTTGAGAGAGCAACAAGCAATCATGAGTGTTCTAAAGAATTACACGGATCATAATTTGTTCCTTTTCTCATTTAGAAAAGATGAGCACCTTTCTTCTCTTTCATCTGAATCATTAAAAATCTATTGAACGGTTTTAATTAAATCTGAATCATTTTAATAGATTAAATTAATATAAAAATAAAAAAATAATTAAAGCCGTACGATAGATTTTAAACAATTCAGATAGAAAAAAAACAATGCTCATTTTCTTTAGATTCTGATCCAAAATGACACTTACCTACGAGTTTGTCCTAAGGGGGGGGGGGGGAGAATTTCATGTATACCCCTCAAAAACTTCAAAATTACATATTTTTTCCTCCAAATATTAAAATTACATTATCTCCTCTTTAAACTTCAATAACTCACATATTTATTCATTTTATTATCTTTTGCAATAAAACTCATTCTAAATTCATAAAATACTCATTTTACCATTTTATTAAAAAACATAAAACATCAATCTCACCCAATTTGAATTTGAAAGTTTTCTCTACCGTCTGAATTGCTTTAAGATTCGTGTGTTAGGACAGCACGAATATTGAAGCGAAAACATTGAAGCAACGTGCACAAATCTTAATGCGATGTGTGCAGATAAAAATTGCTTTAAAATCCATGCGCACTAGATTAGCACGAATCTTGAAGCGAATACGCACAGATCTTATTGCGATGCATGCGGACCGGACGGTAGTGGAACCCTTCAGATTCAAATTTGAATTCGATGGGGCATTTTATGCTTTTTGAAAAAAAGTTAAAATTGATATTTTATGAATTTAAAATGTGTTTTAATATAAAATACAATAAAGTGGATAAATATGTGAGTTTTTGAAATTTAGAGAAAAAATATGTAATTTTAAAATTTAGAGAGGAGTTATGTAATTTTGAAGTTTTTGAGGAGTATACGTAAAATTCCCCCCAAAAAAATGACACTTTTGAAACGCTTTTATGACATAATAATTCACTGCAAGTCTCTGCTCCTTAATTACTGATTGAGACCTTTTCCAGTTAACTCCTGATCTCCTATTATATATGGTGTTGTTATCTGTGTAGTGGGCTGTTTCAACATGCTGTACTGAAGAATTGATCTGTGTAGTGGGTTGTTGACACGGCACAAGTTGTATTTGATCTGTGAAGGGACTGAAGCACAGAAAAGTGGGACATTTATTCTGTGCAATAGAAAAAAGAGAAGGTCATAAATATGCGCACCTACCAGTCTAATTGCTGGGCCAGGTGACTTGTCACCACTTGGTGATGTTACCGATCATATCTTCATTCATTATTTTCACTTTTAATGTTATTTAATTTTTTTTTTATAAATTTTTTACTAACAAAGTTTTTTCAGGAGAATTAAATTATTTACTTTTTTTTTTTTTACATTTCACTTAGCAGTTTTAAATAATAATTTAAATTAATCTGTCTAGACGAGAAATAAATTATAAAATAAAATTTTGTCTATAATAGTGAACTCTATAGATAAATATAGATAAAGTGTGAAATAAATTAGCTTGTTTGAAGATGTGGTTTTACTAGAAATGCACAAAAAACTCATGATTTGTAACTCGTTCGGAATTTATTCGGATTCAACTCACCAACAACTCGAGTTAAAATTGACCCGAGTTCATTGACTCGGTTGTCTCACGGTTGAATCCAAGTTGCCTCCAACTCGGTTGACTCATTGATTTGATATCTATATAATATTTTATTAGATTTTGTACTATTTAGTAATTTGATAAACTTTATACTATTTAATTATGTGTTTGTCATTGTTTCATTATGTAAAGTTTTAGATTGTGTACTATTTTAATAAACTGTGTATTATTTATTTTGTTAGATTTTGTTGTGGTAATTTTTATTTGATAAACTATGTACTATCTACGAGTCATAAGTTGACTCGAGTTGAATCTAAATTGGAGTTTCTGACTGAAAACTTGATTAGTAACTAGGACTCAACTCGGATTCAACTAAGTTCATGAGCAGTCCTAAGTTTAACTTCATTGTAATTCTATCTTACTTTTTTTTATTTTATATATCATTTGACAGCTTTAAGTGTGAAGTAAATAATTTAATTAGCATCTTACTCAACAATCAAATCAAACATGACCTTGTGGATTAATCTTCATTGTGCTTAAGAGCAAGTATTTTTTAAAATATATGGTAGAAGCACTTAAGACTTAAGAGCAACTGTTGTTGAAAGACTTGATCAAGCATGGTAAACTGGTAATCCCTGAGATGACCAGCTAGGAACGCCATTTATCTATCAAGATCTGTGTAATGAGGAAAACAGTCTTGGCAGGCAAATCAGATTCCAATCTCACCATAATTTGCTTCACTGTCAAACATAGACCTGTTTACTTGCACATAACTGATATCTAATGCTCACTTTAAGCTGCCGCAACTTCTAATTTCGAAATAGTAAAAGACATTTTTGGGCTCTTATCAATTTAATATATCTTAACTGGACTGCTGTCTGCTGCCACTATTTTCAAGAGTAAATAAAATATTTATCAGGCTATAGTCAGCACTGGAAACATTTTTTTTTTTTTTTTTTTAAATCATGGCTATAGACTATACTCGTAGGGCTCTAAATGAGCTGGCTCGGACCGAGCTGGGTCTTAGCTCAGCTCGTTAATTCTGGATCGAGCGAGCCGGACCTAGGACTTCCAAGCTAAAATCTTAGCTCAAACTAGTGACGAGCCAGTCCGAGCTAGCTCGTGAGCTGACGAGCTGGCTCACTAGGTTTGATGGACCTTGTTTTAATAAGAAAATAAAATTTACAAATATTTTTGGACCGAGTTAGACCGAGCTGAACCGAACTGGACCGAACTTGATAGTATAAAATACACACAAATTCACAAATTGATGCCTAGCCGAGCTAGTTCGCGAGCTGGCGAGCAAGCTAGACCCCAGCTCAAATTCATTAATTCTGGCCCGAGCTAGTAATGAGCTGGCTTGTTAACAACTCGGTCCAATAACGAACGAGCTGTTAGCGAGCCACGAGCTACGAGCTTTTTGGCCACCCCTAGACTATAGTTAGTAATGGAAGCCACCCAGCACACTTTTAAACTCCTTTCCAACTCTTTCTTATATATATATAGGAATGGAAACACACATAACCATAACATATCTACCTATTTTCCTCTAAAAATAAACGAAATTCAATGTATGCTATAACACTCATTGAAATTAATGGTTCGTAACAAATAACCAAAAATTACTTGGTTTCATAAAATTTTATTATTAGACTATCTATATATCCAACAATATATCTATAATTTTATTTTTTAATTTTCTATCTTGTTCGAACTGATTTGAAAAATAATGGGAATTGCCGAGATAAATATTTGTCAACCGATCCCTCCCCTTTGAAGTAATCTCTCAAAAGTCAAAACAAAGATGCACATAGAAAATGCAAAAAAAAATCCCAAAAGAAACATCTCAAAAGCAGTCAGATCAAATTCATATAAGATAAGCAGAGACAATATTAAACAGACGGGGAATGACAAGATCCGCAATTAAGTAATTGATAAATTTGTAACCTCACAAAATCTACCTTCTGTTCAGCACATATCAAGCAAAACATACTAGGTGCTGTATTTTTACTCTAAGCCCCGCCAAAAATTAAAGCAAACTCCCCCCTTACAATAGCATCTGTACAAAAAGAGCTTTCTTTAGAGACAGGAAAACATTGAATAACTTCCTGTGCCACCATCACTTCACTCCCTGTAGAATGTGACAATTCAAGAAAATATGAGAGGACTAAATGATAAGTAAAGAAAAAGCAAAGCCAAAGAAGGAACAAGGATTCTAGTACCAACTTACTGGTACATTAACATAAATTTTACCAGTACATTAACTTAAATTTTTTATCAGTACCTTAACTAGCATTTACCAGTACATTAACTTGAACAGAAGGAAGTACAGTTCAGGTCTGAAAAGAGTGAGCCAGGGACAATTAAAAGCAAAATGAAAGTGCCAGGTCAAGTACATCTCAATTCTCCAGTGTGCTTGTGTTGCTATGCCACTTATTATTAATATTAATATTAGTATTATTTAGTTCAAGCTAGATTTTGTAGGGTGTTCCGAGTTAAGTTGAATGTTTGCACAGTGATTCCAGGAAAAACAGCAATGAATCCCATGTTAGTTAGGCATATCTAAACATAGTTTGGAATTCTATTTGAAATGAAATGTTTGCACAGTGATTCCAGGGTCATTAGAGAATATTTGTATTTGGATAGAGTTAATGAAATTGCTAGTCTGGAAAAAAAAACTAAAACAACAGTCATTTATACAAAGGCAAAATCTTTCAGTAAGCTAAAAGTTTACTTCAATGAAGGCTGAAACAACTAGCAAACTTTCAGGCAAGATACTAAACTTTGTATTGAAAATATCAATATGAAGCAAAATAAGAACCACCATTATCTTTTATGGGCATAATTGAAAATTCTATTTCAAACAAACAAGCATAAAGACATACTGTTCTTTCAACATTGTAATTTTGCACTTGAGAAACTGATCTTATGTAAGAGAGAGATCTCAATCAAAAACATCATAGATATATCCAGGGAAACAGTCAGTTTTAGCACTTGATCCAAGATACAAGAGAAGAGCTACCAAAAGACTGCACTAATTTTAGATTTTTATAGAAAAATGTGCAAATAACAACACAAAATCTTTCTAGTCGTCTAATTTTTTTATAGGTTTATTAACTATTTTTGAATGAGAGGGTTGGATTTCCCCCATCCTGGTTTCCAATCCATGACCTCCCACATCACAGAACATGTGCCTTTGGTACTAGACCAAAGACGGATTCTTTATTAACTATTGGTCTCCTGACTTGTATGAATCATAACCACTCTACAACAATGCATCACATCCCCAATAAAAAGTTGAGTGATGACCTATTTCATTATGCAAAGTAAATAAAAGGAAAATCAAACTTTGTAACCAGTCCCTTAAAAAAAAACTGCAACAAACCAATTCATCATTAATAGTGTCTAAGAAGTTGGATTTAATTTGCAGTAATTTTTAATTAGGGTTTCACAACCCAAGTAACCTGTATTCAAGTAGTCTTATTCTATGATGTATGATGCATCAAAACTACCCCACCTCCCACTGGACCCCAAAAAAGGTACTTGAGCAATTATATATGAAATTAATAAATTTAAACAACCACAAGCAGTAAAAATAATCAGACACTTACCATTTGATGAGAGATCCAAAGAGGAAATGCTGCATGATTGGGACCTTCTCTAGAACCTCAGCTTTGTACATCTTAAGCAGCCCACTATTCACCTTACTCCATTGTAAAACCCCACTAATGTCATCCAGCATCGGCGAATGCTCAGCAAAACCCCCCTTCTTTGCCTTCTTCACAAAAGATACACAAGCCAGGTACATGTATTCATTTGAAAAATTCTCCAGTATATCAGGGTTATGAATTGATTTCGGCTTCATGTACTTATGATCAATTAACTGCGACGAACCAAATATGAAGGGAAGGAAATGGTAGTCGTCCAGGCCCCACACCCCGTGGGACCCGGCTGGCTCAAGGCAGTAGGTTGCTTGCAACTTGCGCATCAAGTCAAGGTAGGTGATGAACACACGGGAGACCACACCGGGGTAATCCTCTTCTTTTATCAGGTTGAGGCAGGCCAGGCAGTAGAGAAAGGCTGCAAAATTGGTCTCGTGGCCGGTGCCATAATCAATCCGAGTGGCATTGCCAAAGGAATCAAGCAGGTAAGGAACCAGTTCAACCTCAGCCGCTTGGAGATCAGCAGTGGAGAGAACTGGCTTGAGAAGGGAGGGGGTTTGAGCTGCGAGGCGCTCATGCCAGAGGCGGTACGCCGGGTTTCCATACCGGGCCTGGTGTGGTAGAGGTGGGATCTGATCAATCCAGTCGGAGAGGGTTTGTACCAATGAGATAAGCGAGGTAAGAACTGGAGAGAGTGGGATCGGGAGTGGGTCGGAGAGTTTGCGACTGCGAACTGAGTGTGATAGAGAGGCGACGAATCCAAGGAAATGGCGGCCGGAGGGTGACTCGCTGAAGTGCCTGATGTCATCGACGGAGGTGATTCGCTTAGATGGGACTTGAAAGTTGTACGGAGGGGATGCAACAGGAACAGGCAGGGGCTGAGGGACTGGAGCGAGGACGATCGCGGCGGTGTTCATAGGTGCGTTGATAGCCGGAGCGCGGATCGGACGGTATGCAGGAGGAGGAGAGACTTCAGTCCATGGCGCAGGGGTCGGAGGCGAAGGACGACAGGTTGGACCGCCACAGTTACGACACGTGGCGGCGGGTGAGGGAGGAGTGGAGGCGGAGGGAGAAGATTCGTGATCGTGATCGTGGTCGTGGTCGGTGTTGGGGTTGAGATCGGACATGGTTTCGTTTCTCTTCTTGTTTTTTTTTGAGGGAAAGTTTCGTTTCTCTGACAATTAGGCTTAGCGCTGCTATGCCTGGAAGGGAAGGAGAGAAGAAGAGAAAGAAATGGAGGTTTTGAGTAGAATCGACGAATTCACATCACCAGGGGTAACAGATATTTTGAGTTTATATCTGGACCGTGTAATCTGTTTTATCACGAATATTGTAGGAATGGGTGCATTCCACTTTGTACTGGATTGGTCCAGATCTGATTGGACGGCCAGTATCTAAACTCAAATATTAGGTTACCTCAGAGACTCGGAGTCGGAATCGACTGGTTCGTTAAACATTGGCCCGTACTCCGTAGGCTTACTAGGAAGAAACCTGAGAAAGCAAATGGAATGAATTGATGGGGAATTATGGGCTGACTTGGGCTGGAATGGGCTGTTAAATACGACTCCGTGATCGGTAGAACAGAATTATTTGTCAAAGGCCTAAGAAGTTCAATTGACCTCACCCCGAAATTTAATCTCTCTCTTTCTCAAAATCAGATATGTAAACTGCACTTTTCGATTTTGATCATAGAGCTAATTATATATTGACATTTGTGACTCCATATATGACCTGGTCAAATAAATGTTTGCTTGAACTTTCAAAAAATGAAGGTTCTAATCCAGCTTTTGATTATTATATTTAAATAGATAATTAAAATCCAATGATAATATTTGAATATAAATCAAAAGCCAAACATCATGGTTCTCACTAATAGTCGACATGGCCACAACCACAGCTCATTAGATCCAGCGGATGCTCAAATTTCCAAATATAGGTAAACAAATTGAAAAACTTAAAAAATTTAAAAGAGTGAAATAGATTTTTTTGTTGTTGTTGTTGAGAAATGCACCTTTCAAACGATGAACTTATAAATGACAATCTTAGAACTCAGGCCTCCAAATGTAATTTGCCAATCACAATTAAAAAGAAATGAACATATAAATGAGAAGTTTAAACTCTGTCTGTCCAGGATTATTTCTCTTGCGATTCTTACTAGAAGCACAGGAATACATTACATAATAAGTCACATAAAAGAGATAAATGAAGAACAACAAAAAAAAAAAGCAAAAAAGATTATATGCAGAATATATAATCTATACACAGATATATCTATCCTCATGATCAGGCATCCTCTAAACGAGAGGGGTGCACTCCTTTGTATTAGGGTTCCACATGCCAGGAATCAGATACTTACGACCAGCGAAACCGTTGGCATTATAGCTCGCACCAGTCGTCTTGTCAATCAAAAGCGTACCAGGGTAACCTGAATAGTACCCGGTTCCAAAAGCACCAGGACAAGCGGTGACGGCCTCAAGCGGAGCAAGCTTGTCGCCTTGGAAATACCCATCTCCATAAGGGTTTGTCGCTGTACCGGCTAAAAGGGTTGCGACACGGATGATCAAGCCGTCCATACCAACATCGCCATTTGGTGCAATCAAGGGTGGGTCCTGGGGCCCATAAACCGGCTTGTGGAAAGGCCATGCACACCCACCGGGGCACTGTGTTGCCGGATTCCCGGCCCAAAAATAGGTGAACTTGGTTCCGTGGTGTTTGCCGGCCAAGGCCCATCTATGGATGCCACAGCTTGCAAGACAAAAACCTTCGACTAGCACGTCTGGTGCTGTGAAAATGGCGGTGATAGAATTCTTGTGGGTCCCATTGTTAGTGGCCAACTGAGACAGGTTTGTCCGAGTGAGAGATTTTCCAAAAGAAAGCTTCGTGTCGAAGTACTGACTCCCGAGGGTGATGCGGGCCCCACCACCTTTGTACAGGGAGATGGTCTTCCACCACGAGGCGACTGATGGTGCTGGGGTGGAGGCAGAGAGGGATGTGATGAAGTCGGCAACAATGGCGCGCTGAGCAGCGGTGAATTTACCGTACCAGATGATGTTGACTGAGTAGTTACCGGTAAGAAGAGGCCCGTTGTGATAATCAAGGATCAGCGGCTCAGTCGGAACGAGGAACAGCTCGTGCGGGATATTTGCGGTTGCGAGAAGTGGGAGGAGGAGGAGAAGCGGAAAGAGGTGGAGAAGATTAATCCCCATATTAATTTGGAAAGATTTAAATTTCTTTTTTTCTTTTCTTGAAATGCCAGAGAAATTAAGGTGGTTAAGCTTGAATGGATCAGAGTAGGAGGGCTATATATGTATATATATACATAGATTAATAGATTATAGAGCGATGAAATATGAGGAGAAAATATGTTGTACACACGTCGTCGCCGGTTACATGGTCGGCAATATTATGTGTGATTAAATTTCCAATGGAATATATATAATACTTTGGCAATTAAAATAACTGAATATAAATAAATATACATGTATGTGGCCGAATTAAGTATAAAGGCGTTCCATTGTTCGATTTCCTTCTTCTCCATTTTATTAATTTAATTTAATTTTTGTGTGGATAGAAATTAACTTAAGTGGTTCAATTTGTTGCATTGAACGGCATCAACGAAAATTTCCTATAAATAACATAATTTTGAAATTGTATGCATATTAGTATATAGTTTTATCTTTTCATATTCATAGCACACTATCATGACTTGATGTATCATATTAATTGTTAACTTTTATCTTTTGTGATCGTCCAAATTTGTGAATTTCCTGTAGTATTGTTTTGTATCAAACTTTTTAAAAAATGTTACAATTTACAAAACATAGATATAAAATTTCTTCCTGTTTTTTTTTTAAAAGTTGAATTATGACAATTAAATCATGATAACCCTTTATTTTCTGATTATTTATTGTTATTCAAAGTTTTACCTTTTGTTATTCATTACATTATATTTAAATTATTTATTGTACATGGTCTCAATCAATTCATGCAACAGCAAAATGGGCTTTGGGCTTTGACCCTTTATATATAGAGAGGAAGGAGACCGGAAAGTTTTAAGAATTATATACATATTCATATATAAGAAAAAAAAATTCACAAGGCTAAAAAAATTGATATATCACTTAATTTATTTTGAAATGAATGTTTTCTGGAGAATATAGTTTCGTTGAGAAATCAAGACATTTGCACATAAGTAAATCATGAGGACGAATGCACGTTTTAACTCTCCATGTAAAACAACATTCTCAACTTTGATCAGACATACGATTCCATCGCTTGGCATATCAAAATAGTGTAGATTTTTCTTGGACATTAATTTTTTTTTTTAAACAAGATTTAATGTACTTAATTTGAATTTTAAATATTTTATTTGAATCCAGAAATTCTAGTTAAGAAATTATTTTTTTGAGGAAAAATAAGGGTAAGCCCTCATTTGATTGATTAAAATGGTTGCAAGAATGTTGTAACGTAGTCACTTAATAGTTAACACATTACAAACTCCTAATAATAAAGATAATTTTCTAATTTTGTGAATTTCAAATTCATGATCTCCTATATATAGCTATGTGCCTTTGTCACTAAATCAAAGACTTAAAATACAATTGGGCTTATATGATTGGGCCCTATGACAATGAAAGTAAATCTAGCCTACAAATGCTGGCAGTATACCAGAGTTAAACAAAAGAAAAATGAAAGAAAGTTGAATCTAAAAAACAAAATGTGAGCAAGTCCACATGTCTCTTGTCAATCTAGATCAATCCTCCATTTGTTCTTGATTTCTTGTCTGTACCGCACTAATTCTGTGCTGTTCTATGACCTGAATCAGCAATTCCGCCATGCATGTTCTTGCTCTCATCTGAAGGGTGGAGATGAAAATAGACAAAATCAGAACAGACGAAGGCCATAATTAAACAGACTAAATTGTAACTTCATTTGGTCTGATAGTAAAAATGGATTTAATTTTACCATGCGCTGGCCCCCAAATTATTTGTTTTTAACATGAATCAATTTAAACAACTAATTACAAGTTAATCTTACTGTTTTAACAGCTGCAGAATTAATCCATTATTTTAGTAGCACGCCTTACAGTATGACATATCATTACATGCACAATTTTGATCGATTCAATTGGTATTTTGGTGCTTCTATGTCGGCTATCATTTGGTCAAGAGTCAAAAATACCAATGCTTTTATTTTGCTTCATAACTTTTCTTGTGTAGTTGTATGATTAATTAAATTCCGGAATGATATTTGTGTTCCGCAGAGATATTATATTATATATAAAAGAAAGATGTTTTTATTAAAGAAAAGAAAATTATTGGTCATGGTCAATATAGACATGGGAGCAACTAATCATGGAAAAAAAAATATCAAATTAAGCCATCAATCTAAATTTTTCACAATTTGAATTTTTTATTGTTATCTCTCTGACATACTTTTTTTGTTTTGTTTTCAGAGTTCCTCATAAGTCGGTTTTACGGCATATTAATATTAATTTGGATTTATAATTATTTTTTAAAATTTCATAGGTCCTGTTTTTCAGCCAAAAATGTATCAGAAATACGTAATAGAAAAATCAACTCAGCTATATGTGTGTTTCAATCATTCTGTAAAAACGGTCGATATAAATTTAAAAATTGAGTTGTAAATAGGTATCAAATCAGAATGCGGGATTGTTGAGAACTAGTACCAGATAGGGACCAGCTTTGGATGCGGTACTGGTACATCTGCCAGGGACTGATTAGCAAATTCCTAAAATTTCTGGGATTATCTAATAAAATTATGGGCATTCCGTAGGTAGATGTGTGATTGCGTAAAAGAGCAAGAGAAATGTATAACGAACTTGTTGGTACAACCTTTATAAACAGATCTTGTTTGGTACTCTGAAAATGTCATTGATATTTTACTAAATTAGAAACAAGGCGTACATAAACATTACATGCTTTTTGTTGATATTCCTGTTCGTAGATTCTACGCAGAGTGCTGATGATTCCTGTATAAATATGATTGCATCCAACATTAATTATATACTCATTTAGGCGTGAGAACAAGAGGACTTGCACGTGTGTAGAGATGCCAATCTTATCTCTTTCGTTCCAATAATTGGAACATCGATCTCATCAAGATAGTTATTATGTATCTTGACTCTTGAGTGGTATAGGTAGGTTGGAAATTAATAGATGCCGTACGGTTTAAACCTGCAATATATTTGATTTTTTTTTTATAAACCATAAATAAAAAAAACAGAATTTTAAAAAACCAACTTGGTTGATTTAAAAAAAAAATCATGAGTGCTGAATAGCCGGCATTTTTTTTCCATAACCAAAAAATTAAATAATATAATATTAATAACCAAATTTTAAAAAATATTTTACCCATAACCAAACCGCCCAAACGTGGGGCGGTCCACTGTGACGACCAAACCGCCCCCCCGTGGGGCGGTCTACCCTAAGACCAAACCGCCCCCCCGTGGGGCGGTCTGATATATATATATATATTTTGTATTTTGTGTATAAAATGATTATTTGCTCTCTCCGAAGTCACAATAATCCACTCACTCTTCTTCCACTCACAATAATATAAAATGATTATCAGGTTTTGTAATCGAATCGAATAGTTAAAATTCATCTAAGGGAAATGGTTCACAACATAAGTTAATTGAATAACTTACAAATATAAATACAATATTTATTGAATTAACTCTTCCTGCGTCCGAACAGACCAAGTCTACTTCTTAGGATTCTGGAAGTGGATGACGACGCGACACTAGCAGTTGTAGAGCCCTGACTACTCCCTGAGTGGCTTCCCGACTGGGTCGCCTGCTTCTAGAAGGTCCCGCATCAGCAACCACTCTAGCATTCTCTCTTTCGTTGGCTTCGTTTATTGCCTCGTAATGCATTTCATTGAACATTCAGTATCAATATTTAAATTTAATTTCAAATCATTTTTAAGTTGTGTACGATCATCTACATACCTCTAATCGCCCGTCCGGAGTCGAACGGTGAGCCTCATGTCCCACTCGCCGACCTTGCATTCCTGTCCATTTCCATTACGCGTCGCTTGTGTTTCCTCCTCCCCTTCCTGATCCATTTCTTATCAGGAACCACCGTAGGCCCAAGGTAGTATGGCCACTGGTACTGGTTGGGGTAACTGTGAAATGATGCTCCCCAGGTGTTCAGAAGGCAATTGGTATGGTAATAGTTGTCAACAAAGACGTCTTCAAGGAAATTCCGTTTTCGACAAACCGCTATAACATGAGAACACGGAATGCGAACTAATTGGGGGCCTTGGCACTCGCACGTTACTTGATTGTTCGCGCCTAAAATGACTCTGTACTTGCATGCGCGTTCATGAGTTTGTATAATGCCACTTTGTCCCACCACCGGTGGAATGATCTCACTTGGAACCTGCACTTCATATTCCGTACCTGTGCTGCCATATGCTACAACGTGCATGACAGAACCTTTTTCTCTGTGTTTTCTTAATTTCTCCTCCACTCTATCTGAGAATAGTTGGTCCCTACTCGCTAATACAGTGGCTTTAGCACGCCTCTCAACAAACCAAGCATTTAACTTGTAAAATGTATCCTCCACCAGTGAAACCACGGGTAACATACGGCTCTGTTTGAAGACATTGTTTAACGACTCTTGACCCATTAGTGGTCATAATTCCCCATCTCCAACCTCCATCACATGATTAACATATCTTCTCATATGCTGATGGCTCCATCGGATCGCGCGGACGTCTCTTGCCCGCCTTCGCTAAGTAGGCATTTGCCTCTGAAAATGTCTACAAAAAAATAGAAATATACCTCAGTGATACAAGTCGTGCAAATGTAAAAAAAAAAATAATGCATACATACTCTAGCAAAATTTCTGAACATCTCTTCCATTCGTCGTGGTTTTTTCCTTTTGCAGCCAATTTTGAACCTGTCAGCAACCTATTCTCCGCCGCCGGTATTTTTGCACAGGTTCTCTGAAATGTGTTGCATGCAGTACCTGTGCACAGACTCTCCCGTATTCGTGTTCCACCCATAGTTGAGGCTATTAAATACATGCTTGATGCCCTTGTCTTTGGTCCGATATCACGCGAGACGAACCTGTTCCCTATCACCTCTCTTCTCGAAATGACATGAAAAAACCCCAATTTGGACCATCCTCCCTGTTGAACAATGGCAAAAGCTATGGGTAACAGCTGGTTTTCAGCATCATATGCACATGCTATAAGCGAGCCCCCCACCATACCGGCCGGACATGAAGCATGCATCGATGCCGATCACGAGTCTAACATATTGAAATGCTTCAATACATGGACTGAAAGCCCATGCTATGCCCTTGAATTGTACCTCACCGGGTGTATCGGTTGGTACATGCCACTGCTCGAACCTGGTTCCCGGATTTGTACTTGTTATGGCCATGAGCAATAGTGCGAGGAGATTGTACGACCCCTTTTAGGTTCCGAAGCATCTGCATACTGCAAGTTCCCGACCCCTCCACAACCTATTGTAATGTGGGACTACATGTTCATAGACCCGTCTCTCACCGCACGAGCGACCTCCTTAATGCTCATCGCGAGTTCCTCCTTAATGTCTATCATAATTACATCGGCAATAAGTTTGCTCGTCGGCCGCACTATGATCCGATCTTCTTGACGCACTCTTGCAAGTGTGTGGTCCTTCGACCTTCTTAATTATCCATGCCTCTCCCTTGCCTTTAGGCGCGGCAGACATTTTCCATTTGCACTTTGTATCCTTGCAAATTACAGTATACCGGTTCCTCTCCCGCCTGGCCACTGTAAACTCCCAATTACCCTTCAAATGGAACTGCTTAACTTTGCTCGATAGTTCTTCTATGTTGGTGTAAAGCTGGCCCGGGCTAATCTCTTCGTTGTATACAACGCGTGTCCCAAAAAAAGAAATGTTTGCTTCTTCAAAAGAAGTAGTGTCATTGAATGTCCTTACCGGGTGCTTGTCTCCTCGTCCCCTGATCGGAAATTTGTCTTCAATTGGAGGAGGCATAATCTCCTCATCGTCGCCCTCTGATAATCTGTCTGAACCCTAATCCCCATCCCAATCATCACCAGTATCCATTTCCTTTGTCGGTATCTCATCAATACCATCATTATCAATGCCTCTATCATTTCGATCGACTGTGGACTGTCTTCTAGGTTCAGGGGGGCTGTAGTTAGGTAATGGATCAGATACCGATTGGTATCCAACCCGACCAACACATGACCGTCTTCTAGTTTCAGCCCGGGGTGCAACACTATACTCAGGTACTTGCAAATACCTATCTCGTCTCATAGGCTCACGAGGGGGTGAGTTCACACCCTGGTTGTGATCATAATCCAGGTTGTTTTGGGTAGAAGGTCCAGCCCCAGTATCCAGGTTGTTCTGGGTAGAAGGTTCTCTCCAGATCCCAACTTGTTGAATCGAAACTTTTTTGCAAAATAGGTCCATTACGGGATTAAATTGGACTCAAAAAATCCGTACATAAGCTTTCCATATATCCTGCTCTTCTATAGGATATTTTATATAGTAAGGTTTGGCACTAGGGCGGTTGATTGTTAATTCGGGTGCGATTTGTACGGTAAATTGGACACGGTCCCAACCGGTTTGTTGCATTATTACTTCCTTTACTTCATAAATTGAAGTATTGGCATTCACCTGGAAGCTGTAAGTCGCATCTTTCGAGTATTGGCATCCGAACTCTCATTTCGTGATTTTTCCACCCAAGTACAATGCAATGAACATTTTTGAGTTTTTTCTGACACTACAAAAGAAATTTGTCGTTCAATATTAGTTTTTTTGTTTATTTATGAAATTTTTAACATTTAAAAAAAAATTAAAAAAACCTCGGTCACTGTTGAGCGCACTGTTGATCGCAATCTCCTCAGAATCGCCTAAAAAATCGCCTCGTAGCACTGTTTGAGAGCAGAAGTCAGTTTGGAAGAAGAGTGAGTGGATTATTGTGACTTCGGAGAGAGAAAATAATCATTTTATACACAAAATACAAAAAAAAAATATATCAGACCGCCCCACGGGGGGGCGGTTTGGTCTGCACAGTGGACCGCCCCACGTTTGGGCGGTTTGGTTATCGGTTTGGTTATGAGTAAAATATTTTTTAAAATTTGGTTATTAATATTAAATTATTTAATTTTTTGGTTATGGAAAAAAATGTCGGGCCACTACGGTAAGAATTGGATAGAAGCACTTTGATATCCGTATTTGTTACAAATTGTTTTTATTCGTACTCTAATTTTACCCACTACAAATTGTATTACCTTGTATATTATCCCTACCCGTTATGGTTGTCGGATAATGAAACGGTAGCGGATAAATAACGGGTAATGCTAATACAATAAAAAATATTATTTACAAAACAAAATTTAAAAAATATTCATTTCACAAATATATATACGTATTTTAAAGGTTTAAACTTTATTGAGATTTGCTGAAATTTATTTAAGTATTTTAAATGTTTAAACTTTATTGGGATTTGCTGAAATTTATTTACGTATTGTAATAATTCATTAAGCGTAATACAGCTATCAAGAATAGTTGGAGAATGAATATTAATTGCTCATTAATATATATAATTTTTTTTATTATTATCCGATCGGATAACGGGTATGGAATAGGCTTTATCCGTACCCTTATTGGTTTAGATAACGAAAAAAAATCTTTACCCGTATCTGTCTTATCGAATATTTTACGAATCATGTAAACGAATAAAAGGGTGTCATTGACACCTCTACAGGTAAGTTCCCATAAATTTTATTTTTTAAAAATACATTAAGTTTACTGTAGTGAAGGGAAAAGGCAATTTCTACAGTATTAATAGCAGCATGTAAGTACACAAAAAAAAATATGCGGTACGTGTTCAAATTACATATCAGGGCTCAGTGAATCTATTGGCAATAGATCTACTAGTAGATCTATCACCTTTACTGGCAAATATAAGTAGATAACATATTACAAACGTAGGCAAGAAAAAATGCGTTGTTCATACTCGTATTGAGATTAGTGAGTCATCAATCATTCTTGCCCTCAGTAAAATACGTTGGATGAAAGTCAAAGTGAGCCTGAGTATCGAGAAGCGACACAACACATTTCTTATATTATTAAAGAAAAGGGGAGAGAAGAAGGAAAAAGAAGATAAAAATAAGAGAGAGAGAAAAATCAAAGTGAGCCTGAGTATCCAGAAGCGACACAACACATTTCTTGTATTATTAGAGAAAAGGGGAGAGAAGAAGGAAAAATAAGAGAGAAATAAGAGAGAGAAAGAGGGGTAGATAGAAAGAAGAGAGAGAAAGTATGGGGGAAGAGAGAAATCAGGAAAAACCCAGAAGAACAACAACCCAAGCACACCACTAAACAACTTAGAAACATTATAATAAATTATATGCACAACTCGTTCCACCCACTTTTTCATTGTTAAAGAAAGAAAGAAGAGCTCAGGATAAGAGAAGAAAAAACAAATTGCTTGTTTTGGAGACTAAGATCCCCCTCCAGAATGGCAAGATAGGTGAGGCGATAACCGGAGCGAAGAGCAGTGGTTAGATCCACTAGGCCGAAGCACCTGTTCAGACGAAGGAACATGACAGAGTAAAAGAGGAGTGGGGCGACATCGCCAATAGTCTCAGCGCTAAGCAGTAAGTGGCAACGCTTCAACCGTACATATTTAAGACAAATTTTGTTTTGATACTATAGAAAGAGTTGAATAATTGATTTGGTTTCTTTAGTTACTTAGAAATTAATTCATTAACTATGTTTTTTAGAATTTGAATGCATATCTCAATTTTTAGTCAGATAAATAATATCCAATATACATATAGATTGTGAATCAAATTAATGATTCAATTCTTTACAAAATGTTTAAATATCTAAGTGATCCTAAAAATTTTCAAAGTTTTCACTAAAAAGGTTAGAGACCCTTAAAAAAATTTCACTAAGGGTATGTTTGGATGCACAAAAATAGCTACTATTCCTAGAATAGCATTGCTATTCGTAACAAGGTGCATCCAAACGACTTTTAGAGTTATTCGGAATAACTACTGTTTTTAAAATAGCATTGCTATTCGCTATTCTTATAAAAACATGGAATAATATTTGTTGCTTTCAATATTAATACTAATCTAATATTTAAACTAATATTATATTACATTTAATATTTAAATTAATATTTAAATTAATATTATATTGTATTATTTAATCTAATAATATATTATATTTAATCTAATATTTTATTTAATACTAATATAATATTTAAAATAATATTATATTACATTTTAATATTTAAATTTATATTATATTATATTATATTATATTTAATTTAATATTTTATTTAATACTAATTTAATATTTAAAATAATATTATATTACATTTAATAAATAAATTATTATTACATTGTATTATGTTTAAATTAATATTTTATTCATTACTAATCTAATATTTAAAATAATATTATATTATATTTAATCTAATATTTTATATAATACTAATTTAATTTTTAAATTAATATTATATTACATTAATATTTAAACTATTATTATATTACATTTAATATTTAAAATAATGTTATATTACATTTAATATTTAAACTAATATTATATTATATTTAATCTAATATTTAAAATAATATTATATTACATTTAATCTAATATTTTATTTAATACTAATCTAATTTTTAAAATAATATTATATTACATTTAATATTTAAACTAATATTATATTATATTTAATATAATATTTTATTTAATACTAATCAAATATTTAAAATAATATTATATTACATTTAATATTTGAATTAATATTATATTGTTTTATATTTAATCTTATACATAAATTATTAAATAGTAGTTATTCTCTCCAAACCCTATTTCAAATATGCAATCCAAACAACTTTTTCACTGTTCTGAATAGCACTGTTCTTAAACAGTAGCTATTCTTATTTACTATTCTAAACAGTAGCTATTCTAGCTAATCTAGAGTGCATCCAAACGTATCCTAAAAGGATTAAGAGTGAGGTAGTCGGATCTTTGCCCCTCCGAAAACAATCCTTGTATAAAAAAACCATACAAAACAAATAAACAAAGCTGATAAATAGTCTATATTAATCTTTGCCTTTGCAACTCAAATTTATGGTATTTTAAACTGAGCTATGAAATTTGCAGACATAAATAATTATAATATTTCCGTAATAATTATCTTGATATATATATATGAGTAGAACTTGGGTGCTCCTAAGTTCACCCAACCTCTTGTGAACTTGACTCTAAAATATGTCGAATCGACTTTAAACGATGAATTCAAATCGTTGAAATCCTTCTACCTAATGATTGATGCGTCTACATGTGAAAATTCTAAAGTTTCGAATTAATTTAATATAGAGTCAAGTGGTCAAAGGAGTCCAAAAAATAAATGCATTAAAATTAATTTATAAACCTTAAACTTTTGACCACTTGACTCTATATTAAATTAATTCGAAACTTTAAAATTTTCACATGTAGACGCATCATTCATTAGGGAGAAGGGTTTCAACGGTTTGGATTCATCGTTTAAAGTCGATTCAGTATATTTTAGAATCAAGTTCACAAGAGATTTGGTGAACTTAGGAGCACCCCAGTTCTACTCATATATATATATATATAGGACAATGCTACGGTGCTATGCGTAGCATACAACACTTCCGTGCAACGGCTCAAAATTTGAGTTTTTAAAATCCTAACGGTCGATCCGAACGTTAGATATGTTCTCCATATTGAAATGTGCTTGGAGACCAAATTTTACATTTTTTGGAATTTTTTTACTATTTATTAAGCCACTTTGAAAATCGCTGATCTAACGGTGGCTTAACCAAACAGAAAAACCGTTGGATCAGCGATTTTCAAAGTGGCTTAATAAATAGTAAAAAAAATCCAAAAAATATAAAATTTGGTCTCCAAGCACATTTCAATATGTAGAACACATCTAACTGTTTGGATCGACCGTTAGGATTTTGAAAATTCAAATTTTGAGCCGTTGCACGGAGGTCTCTATGCTACGCGTAGCATATTAGCCAAAATATATATATATATATATATATATATATATATATATATATATATATTGAAAAACTTGAAATGGGATTATCTTGATATTTTGAAAATCCAATAAAGTGCACGACTTCACATCCTCTGAAATATTCAGATATTACACATTTCAAAATTGTCAATATAAAATATTTATATATATATATTAGACAATCTCAATAATTGGAACAAACCTATCATTTGATGAGAACCATTTAACGTGATAGATTGACTCTCAATTAAGAGTGAGTCTATGGTACTATGCATATTATGGGTTAATCCGTAATACGGATTAATATTTTTATTTTTAAAATTCTAACGGTTGATCTGAACAGTTCAACATGATTCCCATAGGAATATGTACCTGCAAACTGAATTTTATATTTTTTTTATTTTTTAAGATAGGCAAAAAATTCCAACATTTTTTTCCATAACCAAAAAATTAAACAATATAATATTAATAACCAAACTGGAAAAATATTTTCATTCATAACCAGACCGCCCCCCATTGGGCGGTCTGCCCTACCCATCGACCCACCCCCCCATTGGGCGATCTTCCCTGGCCATCAGACCCCCCCCGGGGGGCGATCTCCTTTTTTTTTTTTTCCTATAAAAACCCCTCTCCCCTCCCCCCTCCCCCCACCCACACCAACCCTAGTCGTCTGACTCGCCTCCTCCGTCGTTTTTTGTGTCGAAACAGCCGGAAACTCCATTTTGTTGTCTCGAACGCGATATTTCGCACCTTCGTTGCATTTCCGACCCCTCTCCGCTTCCGTTTTCCGGTATGAATTTTTTTGTGAATTTTTGTAAATTGTTTCGAATCGTTAGAAATTGTTGATTGGAATTGTTATAAATTAGGTAGAAATTGTTTGATTGGAATTGTTATAAATATTAGAATTGCTAGAATTGTTTGATTGGGTTTGAATTGTTAGATATTATTTGATTGAAATGGTTAGAAATTGTTTGATTGGAATTGTTAGAAATTGTTGATTGGAATTGTTATAAATATTAGAATTGTTAGAATTGTTTGATTGGATTTGAATTGTTAGATATTATTTGATTGAAATGGTAAGAAATTATTTGATTGGAATTGTTAGATATTATTATTATTATTATTATCATTATTTTTTTTTATTGTTATTCTTCTTATTTTAATTATTATAATAGTAATTATTATTATTATTATTATTATTATTATTATTATTATTATTATTATCATCATCATTATTATTTTCTTAATTATTATTCTTCTTATTTTAATTATTATAATAGTTATTATTATTATTATTATTATTTTATTGGATTAATTAAAATTAAGTTTGATTAGATTGTTAGAAATTGCTAGGTTATATTTAGAACACATCTGATAATTTTGAAATGCAGGATGACTAGATCTGGACGATCACGAGATACCTCAGACACCGCCGAGAGTTCACATTCTCACGCCGATCCGAGTGAGAGCACAGAGACCATGCATGCGGAGGGTGTCGCTGCAGATACATTCGGTCCCCTCCTATGGCTCCCCCACAGACGTCACCGTGTCTCACTTGCATCGGTAGAGGTACGCTGAGTAATTCGAAGAAAATGCAAACATTATGTTTCAAAACACATATAGTTATTAATCTAAAACATTAATAAATGCAGGATGAGACCATGTTGACGGTGCGACACCGCACGCCAGAGGTACCGTACGTGGCACATCCACTGATGGATCAGTACCTGATGAACCTCTGGTTGTACCAGCTAGGCACATTGGAACAACCAAGGAGAATTGACCAGGCACTTATGTGCGGACTCGTGGAGAGATGGAGGTCTGAGACGCATTCATTCCATCTTCTCGTGGGGGAGATGACAGTGACCCTTCAGGATGTCAATGCCTTATGGGGTATGCGGATCGATGGCGATCCGGTAGGAGGTGTCTCGGATCATAACAACCTCAAGCAATTGATCCCAGAACTGTGGGGGACGCATGTGGAGGCAATGGCCAAGAAGCTCAAGCTGAGGGGTGAAGGGGGAGTAGAGCGTTTCTCTAGTTACTGCATTAGTCTTAGAGCCCTCCAACAGTATGCCGCTGAGATTGCCATCACCCCCCAGACGGCTGAGCCGGAGCGCGTCAAGAGATAAGATCAAAATGCATTAAATTAAAATTATTACTGAAAAATACACAGTTTTTTACGTTTTCTTGAAACTGTAGGTACGTTAGAGCATTCGTGCTTGATTTATGTGGTAGCACGATGTTCGTCGATTCCAGCGGCGACTCGGTCCCGATCATGTTCCTCCAGCAGTTGGAGGAACTCGATAAGCCATCGCGGTGGAACTGGGGTGGAGCAGTGCTTGCCACTCTGTACAGAGGACTGTGTCACGCATGTCTGGTAAGTTTCCATCAATTAATGTGCTTTACGATTGTTTTTTATTTGATAATAATGAATACACATATAAAATTTCAGAGAGACAACCAACAATTCAATGGGCCACTCATGTTACTCCAGCAGTGGTCCTGGTCGCACCTACCGGTCTGCCGACCCATTATTCCTCCACATGTGAGGTGGCACACGGGTGACGACATCGACAGATACCCCCCATATGTTATCATATGGGGTGCTTACCAGCACTACGAGAATACGCCAAGGGGAGGGACGGCGGGTATCTCATACGTCCGGAACGAGCTCCAGCTATTGTACCAAGCTAACGTCGAGTGGTTCCTGTATCAGGCGTGGTACCAGTCTTGTATTTTTTGTCGGCTGACGATGGCGCAGAGGGATGTCGGTTTGTACCGGGGTCCACTCGTTTGTTACTGGATAGTTGAGTATCACTATCCTGATCGGGTGCTTCGTCAGTTCGGCTTCGATGTCTTTATTCTGGATGACCCCATACTTGGTGAGGATGACACAGAGAAACTGCACAAGTAAGTATTAATACACACTCAATAATACTAAAAAACTATTGATATTATTTCACAAATTTTGTATAACTAACTTATAATGCAGGACTATCCACAAGAAGACTGAGGTGGATTGGCGCACCCACCATATAGGCTTGTACAGGATTGCCCGCAGGCCTCAGGTCAATTTGTGGGTCCCGCCTGACCCGACGGACGTCAGTTTGGGAGCGGGACCCTGGACATTGAGGTATATGGTCTGGTACCAGCGGTGGTGCATGACTACCGTATACTTGCAGGGCGACTACAGTGATTCTCTTCGGTGGAGAATGATGGGTGATTCGAGTAAGACCCATTTGCCGTGGGGTCCGATCAACACTCGAGCGGTAAGTAATAAAGATTATTTGTAATATTATTTTTTTCCCGTACACCTCATTTCCTAAATGTTATTTATAGGTACTCACGGCAATTCGAGGAGTTGCACACAGCTTGGTGTGCATGGCGAGAAATGGTTTTCAGGTGTTCGAGTGTACTATACTGCATTACACTGCTCCGATTGTTGAGGATTCCCATTTTGATGGGCGCCTCGTTGGCATGCTGCACGACGCTGGTAAGAACATCAACTGGCGTGAGATCAAGATTGACTCACCAGTTTCGAACCAGCCCAACCGACCCCCGCCTCTCGTACGCGACAGAGACCTACCACCACCCCCCGCAGGTATTATAAGTTAATTTTTTTTCATTCATGTCAATTTTGTTTTGAAATGTGTTCTTAAGATATTCCACTCAAATATTGCAGATGATAACCCGAATTAGGCGTTCTACGATTGGGTGCTGGACACCAAGAGATGGCACGCCTACTACAATCAATATGGAGTGCCGGTGCAGTATGACGAGGTCAGTTGGATCGTGTCTGTATAATTAAATTTTTGTTATTTTGTATAAAGAAAACTAACATTACCTAACTGTACGATGATCACCCTACATGGAGTGCCGAGCCCACTTTCACTCCGGCAGACTTTGGTCTCACCGACACTGGGGCAGAGGACGACCATGAGGTTAGTGGCAGTGGGGCACAGCAGGCTACCCAGTTTGATCCATGGACGGATGCTGCGTTTGGGACACAGCCACCGACCACGTATACAGGGGACTGGGATGAGCCCGCACTATCGATACCACCCCTCAGGCAGCACGACCACGAGGCTAGTGGCAGTGGGGCACAACAGGCTACCCAGTTTGATCCATCGCCGGATGCTGCGTTTGGGACACAGCCACCGAGCATGTATACACAGGACAACATGCATTTTGATTATTCTGATGACGAGGATCCTCCAGAGCCCTCTGAGCCTCCACAGCCTCAGAGACGTGTCCAGCCGCGGAGGGCGTGCGGGCCGCCTTCCAGATTTTTATTGTCCGGTCGTCGTCCTCGTCGCTAGTTTTTTATAGAGAATATTGTAGCCCTTGACAGTAATATATTTATATTTTCCTTTCTATATTTTATGTTGATCGGACGTTATTTGGTTATTTTATTTACTTATGTTTTCGTTTCTATATTTTATGTTGACCAGACGTTATTTGGTTATTTTGTTCACTCGACCAAATCCGTCATTATTTTGTTCACAAGGAAATTACAAGGAAATACAATCATATAATCACAACGAAATACATAAAATACAATATAAATTACAAGCAAATACGATATAAATTACAAGCAAATACATAAAATACAATATAAAATACAAAAATACAAAAAAAAAGGAGACCGCCCCCCGGGGGGGTGGTCTGGTTATGAATGAAAGTATTTTTCCAGTTTGGTTATTAATATTATATTATTTAATTTTTTAGTTATGGAAAAAAATGTCGGCAAAAAATTACTTGATCTGAAAATTCTGGACTATCCAAAAACAGTGATTTTCTACCTATCTTTGAAAATAGTAAAAGAATTCTTAAAAACATAAAATTGAGTCTGCAAGTACATATTCATATGAAAATCATGTTGAATGGTTTGGATTGACCGTTAGGATTTAAAAAATAAAAATATTGATCTGTATTACGGACCAAATCATACTATGGATAGTACCATAGACTTTTTTTTTTTTTGAAAATTTTCACAGAAGCTGTGAAGTTGTGAAGGGGAATCGAACTCTCGACTTTTGGATACAACTGTCCTAGGACTTTTTTCTAGCTAACTGTGCTACCTCCCCTTTCGTATAGTAACATAGACTCACTCTTAATCGTGATTATTACTTAAGATTAGTCCAAATTCAAACTTTGTGTGAATCTATCCCGTCCGCACAAATCTAAATATATATCGAACTATTTAGACCATCAATTGTACAGTTTGATATCCATCGCAAATTCGCAACCGGATCTCACCTCTCCGAATTCAGATCCAGTAAAATACTTGACCTAATAGAATGAGATCGAGATCGTTTATTTTAATCAGACACGAATCTTAAAAATGGAAAGAGATGACCTGCCTTCTGGGGATAGAATTTTCTTACCCCAGTGTGACTGACACGTGAATCCAAACAAATTTAATTAAATATTTAAATATTAGTTTTAGTTTTGCTGCGGGTCCACATATCAGTGACTCAGAGACAAGAAAATCTTGCCCCTTGTGAGGAGGAATCACATCCTCTGCGGAGCTTTTACCTGTGGAGTTCCTGCAGTTCTTTTAATCTGGTCCGTTTGTTTTGATCGGACGGATCAAATAAGATTTTGGCACGAATTTAAAAAAAAAATTAATACTGCCCTCTCCATCATTCCGAGCACTTACCAGTTAAAAATAAATCTGAGCCGTCCAATAAATCTGAACCGTCCAATCAGCTCAGCTTCGCATCGCAAAACTCCACAAAGAATACTGTTCGCATAGGACAGCGGATTTGGTTCCCTTAAAAATCCCCGTACCACGGGGTCAAAAACTCAAGTAGCCGACTTAGATTTTTCTTGGACTGTGTGGATCCCATTAGTTATTAAAACCAAAGCGTTATGATAACAATTAACAAGAGAACAATCAATTGGCTAAGAATTGCCAGCTGGCGATCTATTTCATGGTCTTACGAAAGCAGGGCCTGGCAGGGGGGCCCACTATGTCAACGAATGAGGGCTGCGTACGTGCACAGAGATAAATAACGTGGGCCCACCGTTGCTGGCCTGTTAATTAGTTATTATTATTGGGACTTTAGCCTATCATTGCTTCCTTTGTGTGTGGGTCATGCTAAGATATCAAATACTTTATATCAATCCAATACCCTTCCATCAATAACTTAAAAAGAAAGAATAATCATAAACTTCTGCTCCATCAATATTCAATACCCATTTAGGGCCTCTTCGGTAGCAACAATACCCATGGGAATTTTTGAAAAAGTTGGAATCTTAGGAATTTTGTCATGAGACATGTTCGGAGATCAAGTATAAATTCTCATATGTAATCCTATATGGGTTTTTTTTCCTACTTTTTTGCCTTCTATTTCATGGGAAAAAAACATTAGCTTAGACCTCCGTTTTTTTTCCCAAATAATAAAGCTGCCAAAATATTAATTAAGGCCTGTTCGGCAGCATGAAAATTTTATGAGAACGAGAATTTTAAATAAGAAAATGAGAATTTCAATTTGTCAAAACTAAAATTTTGGCAGCTTTATTTTGCCCAAATAATAAAGCTGCCAAAATATTAATTAAATAAACTTAAGTAGTTAACATATATGTTAACTTTTATCATACATTGATGAATTAATGAAGACAAAATTTTATAAATCATGAGATTTTTTTTATTGTACAAGTAACATCAAACATAATTAAACAAAGACAAGATTTTAATTAAATAAAGCATAATTAATTAAATAATAATAATTAAACTTACATAATACAACTTAATTATAACAAAAAAATTGATAAACAAGCATAATTAAATTTTAGTGTGCGGTCAATTTACTTTGATATTACTTTGCAGTGCATAGTCAATTCACTCATTTAAATTTTATGAGAATCTGATATATACAATTATATTGATCATAATTAGTGATTAGTATCAGTACACTTAATATAGTTTAATTTTAGTACTACATCTTCTATAAAAAGAAAAAAAAACATCCTAACAAATTTCCCATACATTTGCCGAACACCTATATTCTAAAATTTCCCATGGGTTAAATAATTTTGGTTTTGACAAATTGAAATTCTCATTTCCTTATTTAAAATTCTCATTCCCATAAAATTTTCATGCTGCCGAACTGGCTCTTACTGTCCTTTCTGGTAAGGTCACAAGGCCTGCTAACTGCCATGTTTAAACATATTTATTTTCTCTATATTTTTTTGTTTGTTTTCAAACAAGTAACAGTCTAATTAGAATTTTCAGACCTGGTTATATATTTATTGGGTTTAGATGTAAATCTGTTAAAAAAATTGTGGGATTTAATTAGGGACATATACCCATAAAAGATAAACCATTGATTGAATTAATAAAAGGGGCAATATTTGGGTTGTATGGTTGGAAAGAAGCAAATTATGCTTTAGAAATACAACAATACTCTCTCTATACAATCCTTAGCTACAAAATAATTTCATTAGTTTCATTTTAGTGTAAAAGTAGAGGGAAAAATCTGTTCTTTAAACTCACATTTATTCTTCCTTTCTTATAGACAGTGGATGGAGAGCAGGAGGCCTTGGATCATTTGTCTAGAACCGAACTACAGGCTGGAGATGTTGTCTGAGTTTTAAGTGCATCTTAATTAGTATAAAAAGTAGTTTTTGTGTCAAACTCTGTGATGTGGTTTGCAGTTGTTTTCATGTACACTGGTACTGGTTTTTGTGGAATTCTATGGTTTTCTAGCGAGTACAGGTTTACGCTTTAGGTTTTAATTACTTAGTATTTTATGTGGCAAATAGTTTAATTAATCGTTTAATGCTTTAGGTTTTATTAATGTAAAGTACATAGAGATGGGTACCAAAAACCAAATAGTTGGTATCATATCTTTGTAATACTTGTTTCTATAAATGAAATTGGTGAGGTTATGACCTTACTTTATTAATAATAATAAAAAATAATAATTCATCCAGACCTTACTTAGAATTAAACTCTGGTCCCCTTTTGTTGAGTGTAATTTGATCAGCTCAATAAAAATATAATTTGTAATGAGCTATCATCATGGGGTTTTTGGTGATCAATTGCTTTCATTATGTACAGAATGAGTGTTGACTCAGGATTTGACTTCATTTTAGAGACTGATTCATTTTGTGCATGCAGTACATGCCTTCAGGACGTAACTTGTCCCAATCATTAATATATTGCATATCTGTGTCAATAATTGGTTGTCATTTTGAACTTTTTTTCAATTTTAATCCAAGAAGGTCAAATCATGCATTATTTGGTGTTATCAACCTGAAACCTTATCCTTATTTATATATATATACCTTATTCCATTGTCGGTCATTCTTGTCATGCAAAAAATGTACTAATTTTTGAAATAGTTTTGATCGATTGATCTTCATACGGAAGATAATTACAGTTAACAAAATAAGGCTCTTCACTTCATATAAATTAAAAAGGTTTTCTTCTTCTTCTTGAGAATGAGTTATATGAACAACAAATTTATCTCATGACGACAAAAAAAAAATTATCAAAATAAAAAATATAGAATTATAACAATTTTTTTTATAGTTTAGATATGTTTTGTATTAAATTAGGGTAATATGCATGGTGACAAATTTGAAAAATTAAGTAGTATGATATTATTTGCACTTGATTTATAATCAAACGATTTTAATAATGCACTTGATGTCTTGATCTATATGCAGAACATATCTTCAATTTTATACTTTTATTCTGATAAAAAAAAATGTTTTTTTTTTATTTTTTTATTTTTTATTTTTTATTGTTGTTGCTGCTATCAAAATAAGTTTGAAGGTCAATATCTCCGGGAGCGGATCTAGGATTTTCGTGGAGGGAAGAAAAATAATATCGAATCGGATTTAAATCCATTAACTAATTAGGTACTCGTTAAAAAATAATACTTTAATTTGTACTTCCCAATACTCTTACTTATAATTTCTGATGTTTTAACCTATAATTTTTATTACCAATTATAATTCATGAAATTTATTTTAATTATAATCTTAAATTTAATTTGAATTACAAATCAAACATTCCTCACAAAAGAAATTTTAGAGGGGACAAAATCGATGGAAACGTCCAATTTTCACTAAAATTCAAATTCCAAGAGGGCAGTGTCTCCACTGGATTCACATGGGTCCCCCTGAATATCTCAATTTGTTTTTGTTTTTGTTTTCTCTTCTTGTCATTACTAAATTAGGTTACTTTGTTTCTGTAGTATGGCTTGAAAATTTCTCATTTATTTTGTCATCGGAAGTCGAAGTTTCCATTTTTTTTACAGCACGCTACATTTTATTAGCATCAATATTGATTATCTAAAAAATGGTGAATTATGTTCGAGAATAATTAAGGAAAACTGGATATAAAATAGTTAAAGTATGTAAATTGTATTGTCACGTTCAATGGAATGTAGTTGCTGGTTTGCAAAACAAAAAGTTGTCAGAAAATAGCTCATTAAGGGAAGAGAAATTGGCAGAACAAGATATTCAAAACAGAGGATTAAATGTAGAAATCTTCTTAGCTCACATTTCACGCTTTCAAAGGCTATACACAATAATATATAACTTCACTTCTTACAACACTAAAAAGAGTAAAAACTTGTAATTCTAAACACTAAACTTTAGTTATATCCTATTATTGCACTTCTTGGTCTATACCAAAGTAGCACATGTCGAAGTCGTCGGATCGAACAGTGCCGGCACAAGGTACTTCCTCCCATGAGCTCCGTTCGCGTTATAGCTTGCTCCTGTGGTGGGGTCCACAAGCAGAGTGCCAGCATATCCCGAGAACGCTCCCTTCCCATAGACACCGGTACATGCTGTTGCGGCCTCCAATGGCGCCTCCTTTGGGCCCTGGTAAAACCCGTCACCAAAAGGGTTTGTCACAGCACCGGCTATCATGCTTGCAAGATTAATCACCATTCCATCCAACCCGACATCTGCGTTAGGTGCCACCAGTGCCGGTGTTTGTGGGCCGTAAATGGGCTTGTGAAATGGCCACGCACATTGGCCGGGGCACTGGGTTGCGGAGTTACCGACCCAGATGTAGGTGTATCCAACTTTTTTGTTTGAGCCATGGAGACCGCACCGACTCATGCAGAAACCATCGACTGTCACGTCTTGAGCAGTGAATACCAGCACAATCCCGCCCTTTCTAGGCTTGGTATTAGCCGCGAGCTGGGAAATTTGTGACAGTGTAAGTGATCGGCCTAAGGAGCACTTGTCATCTGTGATTTGGTTGGCAAGTAGCATGTTGGTACTTTTCGGGCCATTGTTTTTGACAGTTTTAGAGAGATATAATCTGTCGATGGTTTTCCACCACTGTGCGACGGATGGGTTTGGCACTTGCATGGTGGTTGTTAATGAAAGGATAAAATCTGAGATGATTGATTTCTGAGCGAAAGTGAATTGGCCATACCAGAGTACCGAGATAGGGATGTCTCCCCGAAGCACAGCCCCTTTGTGGTACGTTAGGAGGTCGGGCTGCGGCTGGTACAGCTCGGTTAGCTTTCTGGATTGAAATCCTATAGTTACACTTGCAAGGGATGCAAGCAGAGCAAGTAGAAGAGTGGTTTTAGATAGTAGACTTGGAGAAGACATTGTAGGGAATTAAAAAATTGTTCGCTTGAAGTGTTGATTTTAGCTGTGAGGAAATGATGAGGGGAAGGGATGGATTTATATAAAGAGTAAAGAGAGAAATGACGCGTGTGGATTGGAATGAATGGGGAAGAAGATTCCTCTCAGCATCCTGCATTGAAGTTTAACAAGTTAAGAGAGCCTGTTAGATGGCAGCTGTGATCTCAATCTTTATTTGATTCCTCCAGTCAAACCATGAAACCAAATACAAAAGTACTAACTGTTTTGTTTTGCCATCCTATAATTGAATGACAAACCTTGGTTACATATCTGAATTCAGCTGCGTGAAATTACAAACATTTTTCTTTTTGCCAAAGAGACAAGTAGGCTAATTAAAAAGCAATTTTGTTTTGTCGATTGCAATAAGCAATTGAGCCTCTTGTTTAGAGAGGCATTTTGTTGGGTTAGGCTGAAATTTGTTATTGGGCTTTTTGGGATTTCTTTAAAGAGGGAGGTAGCTGGGGAAATATCCCAATTGACCCAAATTTTATATTGGCTTATTTATCAGGGTTATGTTATTATGTAGTTGGAATAAAGTTGTACGCCTACCTCTTCAATGCAATACGGTAATATAGTATTAGTTTTACAGGGGATATAAATGAACTTTTGCAAGTTAAATAAGGCTGTCCATCATAATTAAATATTTGGAAGGTGTGTTATAAACCATCCGTAATAAAAAAAAGAATTATGAAACCAACATAAATTTTTTTTTTTTACAAAAATCATAAGAAATAAAATGTCATTTCGGTTTGCTATTTTTTTTTAAAATTGAAATGACATTTCGGTCTCATATAATTTCATAGCTTTTAAATGAGACCGAAATATCATTTCGGTCCTAGAAAAAAATAGTGGACCAAAATGAAATTTCAATTCTTGTAGTTTTTGTAAAAAAAAATAATAATTTTCATAAAATTATTATTTTTAATTATGGTTTATAAAAAAATCATAGTTTTACTGGAATTCGTGAAAGTCGTGCTTAGTTTCAACGGTCTTGGGTATTGGGCTGTCATTCAAAATTCTAGGTTAATAATAATTTTCTATTCGAATTTATTGTTACGTGTCTTCAACAATTCTAACTATTTATAACAATTAGCCTTAAAATTTTATATAATTATATTAATGATATGATATTTCTGCTATGCATAATTAATGGTGACCCGTGATGCATGAATGATCTAGAACATTTAATTAATGTTGATTTATATCAAATTATATTTAATTTACATAAAATTTGATCGATAATGTATTTTGAGTGAGGCTATCATAGTATGCGAATTAAATAGCAGTCTATGTTATAAATTTATATCTTTGTTTTTAAGATCTAATATATCTTAATCGTTCTTCTTCAAATAAAAATGTAATTGCTGATCAAATTTTATATTTTTCTTAGATTTTTTTTACTGTCTTTTGGATAGGTTGAAAGTCACTATATTTGAAAATTATGGAGCAATCAAAAATAGTAATTTTCTATTTATCTAAAAAATAATAAAAATTATGAAAAATATAAAATTTGATGTAATTAGATTTTCATATATAAAACATGTTTAAGAATTTGATTGACTATTTAAACTTTAAAAATAGAAATATTTTCTATCGATCTGTAATATAATATTATAATATAGCCTCAGTCAAGTATATATGTAACTAACTTACTAATATACGACAGTGAATACAAGCCCATCATCAAATGTACCTTTCTGGTCCTCTCAACAAGTGTTCTACAACTATTATAAGGGTTTAGAAACCATCTTATTCAAGACAATAAATAAATTTCCTGATTGTGAAAAATCTCTGCAAATTATAAATATTTGCAATTCACTCAAAAAAATTGTAATAATCTCTTCGGTTTATATATTTATCCAGGTTCTAAATAGCGATTATTGCGTTATTGCAAAAAGGCTAAATAAAAAGTTATCGCGAATAGCGTAGCTATAACGAGAGCTATCCTACACAGTGTTTTTTATTTAAAAAATATATTTTATATTTTTACTAATTATCAATATTATCTAAAGTCTCGTATAGCAATAAGTAACGCAAAATTGATTAAGAAATTAGAATATTCATATTAAACAAATACAAAGTCCAAATTACTATTCAAATTATCCCTAATCATATCATAAACTATCTATCTTTTTCATTCAAAATAACCTAAACATCATGGCATAAACTACATATTTTTTTTATTAAAAAAAACTTAAGCATCATGGCATAAACTATCTATCTTTTTTTATTTAAAGTCAAAAGCAATCTTAACCTTGAAAAAAATAATTCTTAAAAAAAAATCAGTTTGGACCTTCAAATAAAAACTTATGTAGCATAGCGTGTAGCGCAAATAGCAGACCGCTATTACCTTTATAGCGGTAGTAGCTAAAATAACCAATTTTTATCCCATAACTTAGCATTTAAAGTCTGAAAATTCTATAGCACCACTATTTAGAACACTGATATTTACAATATAAGACAGCAAAGCCAAGTAAGTACTTAAAAAGTCAAATATATATAATCACGGAGAAAAAGTAAAATAATTCGCTAAATGCAAAAATGTGTGCTAATTATGAAGAAGATAGATTTTTTATCCTCATGTTTTTGAATCAAATTATTTGGTAATAATAATGTAGGAAATTTCTTATAACCACTTGTTTTTGTCATTTAAATGATTAAAATAACAAACTTCCAAATCCATAGCAGTTAAACGTTATCTTAGATGCCACAAAACTACACGGAAAACATAAATTTATCAAAATTTTAGATTCAAGTTATTTAAAAGAACTTTGTTAAGAATAAGATTTTGGTGTAGTAATAAAGACATATGTCTTCGGATATATATAGGAGGTTATGGGTTCAAAATTTGAATGTAAAAAATTCATTGCTGTTATTATAACAAAGGTTTAAAAAAATATTGCCTGACTTAACCACTGTTTAGATAAATAATTTATATACTATTTTTCTTGAAAAAAATGTTATCTAGCTACAAAAAGAAAATCTGATTTTTTTTTTGACATAAAATGTTGCAGAATTTTTTATTTATAGAAATTATTATAAAATAATGTAAGATGTTATATGGTTTGCATCCACATTGTTTTTATAGAATTAGATGATTTTTTTTTTGTGGCATGGTGCTATGTTATTCATAGGTTTCGGAAGGAACCGATGAATTTTTTTTCCAGTTCTTTTAGGATGTCTAAAGAAACCGGAAACAAAGTTCTCGGTTCTTCCATGAAATCAAAATATTAATACACTAACTTATATTATTTGGAAATAGAAATTACGAGGAGAGTTCCAATGCACTCAAAATTCTATACTCTCATTTGCATCCAATTCTTTATCTTTATTTTTATTGTCCGAACAATCGATCCGAACCGATCAACATGACCTTCATAATAAAATATGCTTGGAGACCAAATTTTATATATTTTAGAAAAAAATTTACTATTTTTTTAAAATAGGTACAAAATCACTTTATCGGATGGTCTAGAATCTCCTTAAAACAATAATTTTGTACCTATCTTAAAAAATAGTAAAAAAATTTTAAAAAATATAAAATTTGGTCTCTAGGCATATTTTATTATGAAAATCATGTTGAGTGTTTGGATCGACTATTCGAACTTTGAAAATGAAGATAAAGGAGATAAAGAATTGGGTGCAAATGGGGCATAAAATTTTGGATGCATTAGAACCCTCTTCTTCTATAAAATATAAAAATCTCCTTTTAAGTCTATTTGATTTTACCAAAAAGAACTGTACTATTCAGTAACACCACTATTTTAAAAAAATAGAAAATTAGTCACACCGTAATTAGTCATGTTGTGTGTGTCGATTATGTGAAGTGACGTGTCAGGTGGCGTGACCGTATTCGAGTAAAAATTACACGTCACGTCATGCCATAGAGTATCTAACTTTTTAGTACATATAGAGTATTCAGGTTTCCATTTTAGTGTAGGTTCAATGATATTGATACTCATGTTGTACTGATTTTTATTTTTCTCTAGTTTAGTTTAATGAATATTTGTAATTTGAATTTTTAAAATAATGTCAGATGTCCAACTATTTTTCCTAAAAAATGGCTTTGTAATATTATTTATTTATTTTAATTTTTTTAGAATTTTCTTATTTCTTTATATCTTTTATCTGAATTTTCAACAATTTAAATTAAAATATTAAAAAAATTGACGTTACGTATGGTCACGATGTGATTACACATGATGTGACCATCCACTACCATTTTGGTCACGTCACGTAAAAAAAAAATTGATCACGTCACGTCAAGTCACGTTACCAAATCGCGGCGTGTCACGTATTTCCTTCTTTTGGTGTGGTACCAAATGCTGTAAATAAATAGTAACATCATGCTAAGGCAGTATAGGGGTGCAAACGGATTCTATCCAAAAATTAGATACGGATATTCGAATATCCCTACAGATACGGATACAGATATGGTTTTGAATTTTAATTATCTGTATTCGAATAGTAGATATATACCGTATAATTTAATATATATGATGAAAATATTTATTTATATATTTACGGATATCTTATATCCGTACGTATTCGTTAAATATCTAATATCCATATCCGAAAAGTAAAACAAATACATATATAATTTTACCACTATGCGATCCGTGTTTGATCCGTTTGCACCCCTGGTAGTAAGCCAGTAAAGAATTTTTTTAGTGAAAAGCCCGTAGGCATGCTTTCATTGAAATATCAGAGATTCTGTTACATTTTATCTACAACCTACCTTCTTTTTCCTGCCAGAAAAATAAATTAAAATAAATTAAAATAAATTAAAATAATATTAATAAATTAAAATAATATTAATAAATTAAAATAATATTAATAACCAATTTTTTAAAAAAAATTTACCCATAACCAAACCGCCCCCACGTGGGGCGGTCTACTGTGCAGACCAAATCGCCCCCCCGTGGGGTGGTCTACTATTTTTATTTTTTTTGTATTTTGTGTATAAAATGATCATTTTCTCTCTCCTAAGTCACAATAATCCACTCACTCTTCTTCCAAACTGACTTCTGCTCTCAAACAGTGCTCAGAGGCGATTTTTAGGCTATTCTGAGGCGATTGCGATAAACAGTGACCGAGGTATATTTAAAATTTTTTTTTTAATGTTAGAAATTTCATAAATAAACAAAAAACTAATATTGAACGACGAATTTCTTTTGTAATGTCAGAAAAGGCTCAAAAATGTTCATTGCATTGTACATGGGTGGAAAAATCACAAAAGGGGAATTTCGATGCCAATACTGGAAAGATGTGACTTACGGCTTCCAGGCGAATCCCAATACTTCAATTTATGAAGTAAAGGAAGCAATATTGCAACAAACCGGTTGGGACCGTGCCCAATTTACCGTAGAAATCAGTACCCGAATTAACAACTAACCGCCCGGTGCCAAACCTTACTATGTAAAATATCCTATAGCAAAGCAAGATATATGGACAGCTATGTGCGGGTTTTTTGAGTCAAATTTAATCCCGGTAATGGACCTATTTTGCAAAAAAGTTTCGATTCAACCAGTTGGTGCCTGGATAGGACCTTCTACCCAGAACAACTTGGATACTCGGGCTGGAGCTTCTACCCAGAACAACCAGGATTATGATCACAACCAGGATGTGACCTCACCCCCTCGTGAACCTGTGAGACGAGATAGGTATTTGCAAGTACCTGAGCGCAGTGTTGCACCCCGGGCTGAAACTAGAAGACGGTCATGTGTTGGTCAGGTTGGATACCAATCAGTACCTGATCCCTTACCTAACTACAGCCCCCCTGAACCTAGAAGACAGTCCACAGTCGATCGAAATGATACATGCATTGATTTTGACGGTATTGATGAGATACCGACAAAGGAAATGGATACTGGTGATGATTGAGATGGGGATTGGGATTCAGACAGATTATCAGAGGGCAACGATGAGGAAATTATGCCTCCTCCAATTGAAGACAGATTTCTGATCACGGGACGAGGAGACAAGCACCAGGTAAGAACATTCAATGACATTACTTCTTTTGAAGAAGCAGACATTTCTTTTTTTGGGACACGCGTTGTATACAACGAAGAGATTAGCCCGGACCAGCTTTACACCAACATAAAAGAACTGTCGAGCAAAGTTAAGCAGTTCCATTTGAAGAGTAACTGGGAGTTTACAGTGGCCAGGAGGGAGAGGAACCGGTATGCTGTAATTTGCAAGGATACAAAGTGCAAATGGAAAATGTCTGCCGCGCCTAAAGGAAAGGGAGAGGCATGGATAATTAAGAAGGTTGAAGGACCACACACTTGCAAGAGTGCGTCAAGAAGGACAAATCATAGTGTGCTGACGGCAGCAATTATTACCGATGTAATTATGAAAGACATTAAGGAGGACCCTACGATGAGCATTAAGGAGGTCGCTCGTGCGGTGAGACGGGTCTATGAACATGTAACCCCACATTACAATAGGTTGTGGAGGGGTCAGGAACTTGCAGTATGCAGATGCTTTCGAACCTGGAAGGGGTCGTACAATCTCCTCGCACCATTGCTCATGGCCATAACAGGTACAAATCCGGGAACCAGGTTCCAGCAGTGGCATGTACCAATCGGTACACCCGGTGAGGTACAATTCAAGGGCATAGCATGGGCTTTCGGTCCATGTATTGAAGTCTTTCAATATGTTAGACCTGTGATCAACATCGATGCATGCTTCATGTCCGGCCGGTATAGTGCGGTTCTGCTTATAGCATGTGCATATGATGCTGAAAACCAGCTGTTGCCCATAGCCTTTGCCATTGTTCAACAGGAGGATGGTCCAAATTGGAGTTTTTTCATGTCCTTTCTGAGAAGAGAGGTGATAGGGAACAAGTTCGTCTGCGTGATATCAGACCAGCACAAGGGCATCAAGCATGTATTTAATAGCCTCAACTATGGGTGGAACACGAATACCGGAGAGTCTGTGCACAGGTATTGCATGTAACACATTTCAGAGAATCTGTGCAAGAATACCGGCGGCGGAGAATGGGTTGCTGACAGGTTCAAAATTGGCTGCAAGAGGAAAAAACCACGACGGATGGAAGAGATGTTCAGAGATTTTGCCAGAGTATTGTATCACTGAGGTATATTTCTTTTTTTTGTAGACATTTCCAGAGGTAAATGCCTACTTAGCGAAGGCGGGCAAGAGACGTCCGCACGATCCGATGGAGCCGTCAGCATATGAGAAGATATTTCAATCATGTAATGGAGGTTGGAGATGGGGAATTATGACCACTAATGAGTCAGAGTCATTAAACAGTGTCTTCAAACAGAGCCGTATGTTACCCGTGGTTTCACTGGTGGAGGAGACATTCTACAAGTTAAATGCTTGGTTTGTTAAGAGGCATGCTAAAGCCACTGTATTAGCGAGTAGGGACCAAATATTCTCAGATAGGGTGGAGGAGATCTTAAGAAAACACAGAGAAAAAGGTTCTGTCATGCATGTTGTAGCATATGGCAGCACAGGTATGGAATATGAAGTGCATGTTCCAAGTGAGATCATTCCACTGGTGGTGGAACAAAATGGCATTATACAAACTCATGAACGTGCATGCAAGTACAGAGTCGTTTTAGACGCGAACAATCAAGTAACGTGCGAGTGCCAAGGCCCCCAGTTAGTTCGTATTCCGTGTTCTCATGTTATGGCGGTTTGTCGAAAATGGAATTTCCTTGAAGACGTCTTTGTTGACAACTATTACCGTACCGATTGCCTTCTGGACACCTGGGGAGCATCATTTCACAGCTACCCCAACCAGTACCAATGACCATACTACCTTGGGCCTACGGTGGTTCCCGATAAGGAATGGATCAGGAAGGGGAGGAGGAAACACAAGCGGCGCGTAATGCATATGGACAGGATACAAGGTCGGCGAGTGGGGCATGAGGCTCACCGTTCGACTACAGACAGACAGACTAGAGGTATGTAGATGATCATACACAACTTAAAAATGATTTGAAATTAAATTTAAATATTGATACTGAATGTTCAATGAAATGAATTGCAGAGGCAATAATCGAAGCCAACGAAAGAGAGAATGCTAGAGTGGTTGCCGATGCGGGACCTTCTGGAAGTAGGCGACCCAGTCAGGGAAGCCACTCAGGGAGTAGTCAGGGCTCTACAACTGCTGTTGTCGCACCGTCATCCACTTCCAGAAACCTAAGAAGTAGACTTGGTCTGCTCAGACGCAGGAAGAGTTAATTCAATAAATATTGTATTTATATTTGTAACTTATTCAATTAACTTATGTTGTGAACCATTTTCCTTAGATAAATTTTAACTATTCAATCCAATTACAAAACCTGATAATTATTACACACTGATACATTAGAATTACTAAATAATTATTACAGACCTTCCAATAATACTACTTCTGAGAACGAGTACCGAAGGTACAAGGAACAAAATCATCGTCTAAGTCTGGTTCAGTCGCAGCAGATGAAGAGACAGTCTTACCAGCATTTTTCTTTCTTTTGATATCGCCGATATGAGTCGTAGTAGACGAAGAGACTGTCTTACCAGTATTTTTCTTTGTAGGTAACGGGTTTGGTTTTTTGTAAAATCTTTCCTCAAAATCATCATCGTCATTGACTGGGATTGACCTACGGTATGCTAAATGTTTTTTACAGATATAGTCTTTCCAGTACAATTACTAAACCAGGGCTTAGATTTCAGTTTTTCACCACTGGACGATTGATTTGGTGTGTTTTTGCTCATCGTTTTCACCTAAAAAAAGAAACATCATAAACAACATATAAAATAATAAGGTTTCAAATTTGGAGGATGGATCAAATAATTTATAATATTTTTTGTTTATTTCTGAAATTTCCGACATGTTTCTAAAAATTAATTTAAAAAAAAATATACCTCGGTCACTGTTTATCGCAATCGCCTCAGAATCGTCTAAAAATCGCCTCTGAGCACTGTTTGAGAGCAGAAATCAGTTTGGAAGAAGTGTGAGTGGACTATTGTGACTTAGGAGAGAGAAAATGATCATTTTATACACAAAATACAAAAAAAAAAAAAATTAGTAGACCGCCCCACGGGGGGCGATTTGGTCTGCACAGTAGACCGCCCTACGTGGGGGCGGTTTGGTTATGGGTAATATTTTTTTTAAAAAAATTAGTTATTAATATTATTTTAATTTATTTTTTGGTTATGAAAAAAAATGCCGGAAAACTTACTGATATCAAATAGATCCTACAAATGAAAATTAAATCTAAGCGCTCAAAGATAGTCTCGGATGAATTTCTCTTATTAGTCCACGTATACGCCGGATCTTTGAAACCTAGGTCTATTAGACCTTCAAACAGAGAGTTCTTAAACTCTATGTTATTTTTATTGAACATCACATCTCTTCCTACTTTCTATCTTTCGTCCACAATTGCATTGAAGTCGCCCAAAACACAGACCGGACCACCCATTGCAATTATTTGTAAAACATGTCACCATATTCAGAGGCATACGCAGGATTTTTGCAAATAACTTATCAGATTCAAATACATTAGCTTCGCAGATCCTAAAAATTTGAGAATTCATTTAAGAAAATTTTCAAATTAACTTTTTAGAAAATTGGTCGATTCAATGTCTTAAAACCTTTTTTTTTTTTAATTCACAAAAATGATATTTGAATTTATTGAAAATAAAATCAATAATATTCTACGCATTAAACCAAGAATTTCGATATGAAGAACGCGAAAACCTACAAACGGTTAACTTTATATGAATTTTACAAGATTTAACGCACATTTGGATTACAACTTGAGTGTGGTTGATGGCAATCCAACCAGTGGGGCCCACTGGCATAGAGACACCCTTTGAATTAATTTGAATTCCTCATTTAATGTGACACCTTCATTTTAGATACATTCATACTACATAGACCAAAACATGATAAAACATGAGGCTCATCATAAACTAAGTTTATTTGAAAATTAAAATAAAACAAGTAGGATTCTATTGAGTCAATGACACGTGGAACCCATTTGTAAGATTTCCCTCCCTTCTTTGCTATTTGAAAATTGGTCTAAAAAAGATAATTTTTGAGCTACAAAATTCAAAAGAAAAAGAGAAATTTGTGGCTTATTCTCACCAACAATCAAGAGAGAAAGAATCAAACTCGCTCTTCTCCAGAGAATGGTAATCTAATTTTCACGATGAGGCAAAATAGAACCCGTCCCTAACCATATCACGAGATTACGGGTATATTTTGATCCCCATAAATCCCGACAAGTTCTCATACTTTTCCATCTGCTTATGTCACTAGGGTTGTAAATGAGCTGGCTCGGGCCGAGTTGGGCCTTAGCTCAGCTCATTAATTCTGGACCGAGCGAGCTGGACTTAGGACTTCCGAGCTGAAAGCTCAGCTCAAACTCGTGACGAGCTAGCCCGAGCTAACTTGTGAGCTGACGAGTAGCTCACTTGGTTTGGCTGGACCTTATTTTAATAAGAAAATAAATTTTACAAACTATTTTGAACCGAGTTGGATCGAGCTGGAACGAGCTGAACCGAGCTTGATAGTATAAAATACACACAAATTCATACAAATTCACAAATTGATACCTAGCCGAGCTGGCGAGCAAGCTAGGCCCCAGCTCAAGTTCGTTAATTCTGGACCGAGCTAGTAGTGAGCTGGTTCGTTAACTGCTCGGTCCAGTAACGAACGAGCTGTTAGCGAGCGAGCCACGAGTCACGAGTTTTTTTGCCACCCCTATATGTCACTACCGCATGAATTAAAGAACGATATTTGAATTTCACTTGAATGTGGGTATTCCGCTCCTAGCCTCCTACATCAAGCAAATTTTCACGGACCGGTCTAAAGCCGGTACAAAGAAATAGTTATCTAAAGACATCTCATAAAAAACAAATGTAAATTTTGTGTGCGAACATTTGGTTTCAACGAGAAAACAAATATTAAGTTGTGTCGATTTAAGGAGTGATTTAAGAAACTGCTGTTTCCGGGGGCCTCTAATTTCCCGGCAATTCCAAGCTACGAGACTCATTAATTGATCTTATTGTGGAGGTTATCATTGACAACCTCCACTATTTTTTTCTTGGTTGCAGCTTGCATGAAAGATTGGTTCCTCTTGGTCCCCTCCAGTGTTGTTGCCCTCATGTCCTTCCACCAGTGCCTATGTATTGCCCCTCTCCTGTTTTAAACCATTCTTTTGAGAGGCCAAGGCGCGCGGGCAGAGAACACGGGCTTAAAAGTATTTACTGTATTACAGCTGTACAGTTTCCTACAGTCCGCACGTGCCTCCCAGTGCCGACTTGAATGAAGATCTATATATATATATATATATCTTCATAGTCAAATTTCGCTAGAGAAGTCTAGAAGCATAGCAGCCGCCTCCTACTGTCCCACATCTACTGATCTACATGAAATCAAATTAATTATGAATAGTAAAGTGCTTTGTTACAGTTAAAGAAGGAATTGTTGTATAATGTATTGTTAGAGAGAGATCCCCCTAAATTGAACATGAAGCAATCGGAGTGCCAATTAACACTTGGGGCGTGTTTCAGAATATATAATTTCATTAGAAAAAAAACAGAGAGAGAGAGAGAGAGGACTTTGTTTAGCCGAATAATTAATTCGAGAGGATAGAAGAGAGAAGATAATCTCGATGTATAAATTCAACTATTTTTGTCATCTTCAAATCGAAGTATAAATGAATTTACAGCATTTCCTTCCCCTTTCTTCCTCTCTTTTCAGCTCTTTAAAAGTTAAAAAAAAAAAAGTAATTTTTTTAATTTTTTTATGATTTATATTGATTGTGTTAAAAATTGGTTTCGTTTGAGTTTTGTTTTATTATAACTTTTAACTGAAGCTAAACTTAAATCAATAATTTTTAAATCACTAAACAACTAAATGAGATATTTATTTAAGTTTTAATAGAACTAATTTTTAAGAATCAGCCTATAGTTTAATGATAAAAGACACGTCCTTTATGTGGCAGTCTGGCAGATACATATTTGAAACTTGAATGAGAAAAAATAATCTTTTGTAATAACAAGAAGACGATTTAGAAGGTAAAGATTTCTATTGGACTATTCGACAAACATGAATTAAGCTTTCTCAAGTCTTAATCTACTTTTTTTAGCTTCCTTAGCCGCTTAATTCTGCCGAACACCAATTTTTTTAGCGCGGATTAAGAACACTTTCTTTAACCTTTTTTTATCCGGATCTTAATCCCCTGCTCAGACTTTAAGGCATTTATACACCCTCTTTGAGCGCTTAATCATTCACATACGGATTAAGATAACCAAACATCAATTCCTTAGCGCTCTTTAAGCTCTTAATCATTTACTCTTAATTCTTTGTTGCCGAACATAATATTTACCTGTTGCCGAACATAATATTTAGATAATTTGACAGGATTTACCAAGAATTGCTGATTATCTTGGAACTTACAATATTCTTTACTTTTTTTTTTTTTTTAATTCAAAGCCCTTAGGAGAGCGAGTGATGAACTAACATTTCCGGGAGTTTTAAAAATCCAAGTTTTACGCCTATGTCCCTCTGATAAGGGATATTCACATGGCCCTTATAATTTATGAAACAAATCCCTCAACATTACAATTTTTACAAAAAGGGCCCCTGTCATAACAAAACCGGACCAGAAAACCCTATAACAAAAATTGCCCTATCAACTATATCAACGGAATAACAACAAAGAGCATAGGCAATTTACCGGAATTTGCTTCTTGCTGTGAATAGGCGATTTTAGTATTAACCAAAGTCTACTACTTCAAGAAATAAATAATTTATTTATTTATTCTTGCAATCTATTAAATTAAATTTTTTTTTTTTTTTTTTTTTTGCGGACTGCTGATCAGCGTTAAACTACAGAACCCTGATGGATAAACCAAGATAATATTTGGATCAATTGTGATAAACCCTGATACATGTAAAGATATCTCACAAAGAAAATAAGAATATAATGAACACACTTTAAAGACTAAAAACAATGCCTGATAACAAAATTATTATTTAGCTTGCTTGCCTCTTAGGCCCAAAAAATTATCTTGTTATGCAGCTGAATTCGTATCCACTGAATTCAGGTATGCAGCTTTACCAAATATAACCAAGGTTTGTCGCTCAATTATAGGATGGCAAAACAGTTAACAGTCTCTCTTTGTCTGACTGGAGGAATCAAACAAAGATTGAGATCACAGCTGCCATCTAACAGGCTCTCTTTGTTAATCATAAATGCACGATGCTGAGAGGAATCCTCCCCATTCATTTCACACGCGTCATTTCTCTCTTTATATAAATCCATCTCTCCCCCTTATCATTTCCTCACAACTTAAACCAACACTTACAAGCAAACAAACCACATTAATCAAAAGAAGCAACCATACATTACAATGTCTTCTTCAAGCATACTACCTAAAACCACCCTGCTCCTTGCTCTGCTTGCATCCCTTGCAGGTGTAACTATTGGATTTCAATCCAGAAAGCTAACCGAGCTGTACCAACCGCAGCCCGACCTCCTAACGTACCACAACGGGGCGGTTCTCCAGGGAGACATCCCTGTCACGGTCCTCTGGTACGGCCAATTCACTTCCGCTCAGAAATCGATCATCTCAGATTTTATCCTTTCACTAACAGCCACCACACAAGCCCCAAACCCGTCCATCGAACAGTGGTGGAAAACCATGGACAGATTATATCTCTCTAAAACTGTCAAAACCAATGGCCAGAAAAGTACCAACATGCTTCTTGCCAACCAAATGACAGATGACAAGTGCTCCTTAGGCCGATCACTTACACTGTCACAAATTTCCCAGCTCGCGGCTAATACCAAGCCTAGAAATGGCGGGATTGCGCTGGTATTCACTGCTCAAGACGTGACGGTCGAGGGTTTTTGCATGAGTCGGTGCGGCCTCCACGGCTCAAACAAAAAAGTTGGATACACCTACATCTGGGTCGGTAACTCGGCAACCCAGTGCCCCGGCCAATGTGCATGGCCATTTCACAAGCCCATTTACGGCCCGCAAACACCGGCACTGGTAGCGCCTAACGCCGATGTTGGGATGGACGGCATGGTGATTAATCTTGCGAGCATGATAGCCGGTGCTGTGACAAACCCTTTTGGTGATGGGTTTTACCAGGGCCCAAAGGAGGCGCCATTGGAGGCGGCAACAGCATGTACCGGTGTCTACGGGAAGGGAGCGTTCTCAGGATATGCTGGTAATCTGCTTGTGGATCCCAGCACAGGAGCAAGCTATAACGCGAACGGAGCTCATGGAAGGAAGTACCTTGTGCCGGCACTGTTCGATCCGGCGACTTCGACATGTGCAACTTTGGTGTAGGCCAAGCAGAGCAATATAGGATTTAACTAAAGTTTAGTGTTATAAAAAGTAAAGTTATATATTGTGTATAGCCTTTGAAAGCATGAAATGTAGAGTTGTAAAATGCAAATTGTGAGCTAAGAAGATTTCTACAAATAATCCTCTGTTTTTATTATGTTGTCGTCCTAATATGTAATATCTCTTCCTAATTGAGTTATTTTCTGACAAGTTGTTTTCAAAACAAGAGACTACATTCCATTAAATAAGACCAATACAATTTACATACTTTCTACTTTTATATCCCATTTTCTCTTATTTTAATGTTTTTCTGTTTTTTTTTTTTAAATAATAAATTAGGAGTCAATCACTTAACATATTTTTAAACTTCTGCTTATATTTTATAAGATTTTTTCACTTTGTGTATTTCGAACTCATAACTTCTTACATAGAAGTCATGTGTCTTTGATACTAAACCAAAGACAAATTCTTCTCTTAGATCGTCAGTGGTACAAGTTTTCGTCTAAAGAAAAACACATCTTTAATTCTTAAAAATAATATATGCAGATACTGATATAACATGACCTTTTTACGAAAAATAAAAAAGAATGCTACTTCCGTGCTTTGTTACTGTGTTTAGTAAAATTCACCGTTGCTTAGTTTTTTGGACGAAAATAGGCTATCCTTAAATTCAAAGTTTATATTAATGGAGAGCTGCTGTACTGGTACCATCATGCATACACCACCGAAAAAAAGAGAAACAAATTAACACGTGCTCAGATTGCGTACGAGTACACCATAGCTTAGTTTATCAAATTGATGCTAATACTAGTAGTGGCCATGATTATTTCGAGTAAAACTAGGGTGTTTCTAACAGTGGCGAGGTTAGATTAGGATTTGAGTTAGGAGTTGGCAAATATTGAATTTGGGTTCGAATAAATTAAGGATTCGGATTTGGATTTGGATTTGGATTCAAGACACAATTCAAAAAAATAACAAGAAATATATCAAATGTTTCAATCAATTTTCTAAGTACCGAATTTTCTATCGAATTTACCAAAATTTACTCAAATTTCTAAGTTTTAATCAATTTACTGAAGGCGCAAAGCGAGGGCGCGAGACTACAGAGGCGGGGCAGTACAGTGGCGGGTTGGGCGACTGGCTCTGATGAGTGCTTGATACTCAGTGATAGAATGACATGATGCAAATAATTACATGATTAAAAATCAACATGCCTCTTTAAACTGGAAATATGCAATTTTCATGCGAAACCGCATATATGAGATTATATGAAGATTTTTATGCGGAATCAAACTGCATAAACATATACGGCCGCATGAACCGCATTTTACAACACTGCTGAGTGGTGACTAGTGTCTCCTTGTTGGCCTCTGGCGTCGACGCGTCTGGTGGCGGAATCGCGTCTAGTGGCGAGTGGCGTCGGCGCATAATCCCCTCACTCGCGTACGGGTTACAGTCACGAATTCACGATTCTATAGTTCAAAGTTTCATTTTTTTTTTTTATTCTCATGCGCTTTAATTTGAGTTCTGGGGTAGGCAAGTCCATATTCTAGGGATAGGCAAAACTAAAAAAATGCTCGGTTCTAATATTTTTCTTTTCCAGGGGTAGGCAGATGCCTACTCCTGGAACCATATAGCCTCGCCTATGGTTTCTAAGTTCATCATGTATCTTTGTGAACTCACTCTAAAATTTATCAAAAACTTTAAACGTTGAATTCAAACTGTTGAAATTCTTCTGTCTTATGAGTAATGCGTCTACATATAAATATTTTAGAGTTGAGTTCAAAAAGAAACTTAGTCAACTTAGAAACACCCTAGTTATACTCGATTATTTCTTGCTTTTGTTATTTTAACTAGGTAATTTTCTTTTGGTGAACCTTGCTGTGATGTCATGCTTTTGTATTTTTCTTTTAGATTAATTTTATTAATCATTTGTAAACGCTTATGTTATTGCAATATATATACCTACGGGTTTATCATAAAAAAAATGTGGCATACTGTTAAAAAAAAGGTCACACTTCGGATGACAAGATAAATGAGAAATATTCAAGCCGTGCAGCAGAGATAAGGTAAATTTAGTAATGACTAGAAAAAATATAGAGAGATATATTGAATATCACAACTTTTTTTTTTTTAAAAAAAAAAAGGCTAGTGCCCATTTGTATTAAAATTAGAACAAGTCCTTTACAACCATATTGAATATCAAACTTATTTTGACAACAGATAAAATTAAGTTTGAAGTTATGTTCAGTATATTTTAATAGATCGCGTTACACTTTAATGCATTTGATTACATGTATCAAGTACAGATATAATTAAACTATTTAATTTTTCAATTTTTTTTTATCATATTACACTAAATTTAAACACAACATATCTAAACTATTAAAATTAGTTAAAGTTTTATTTTTTATTTTGATAATTATTTTCAGTCCTCATTGTTAATAAAGAAGAGCCAAAAAATTCTGTAAAAGATCCATCACTCAAAACTATTGAAAAAATAGTACATTTTTGGTATGATAAGAATAATCGACAATTATTGACACAGATGCAATTAATGATTGGGACAAGTTACGTCCTGAAGGCATGTACTGCATGCACAGAATGAATGAATGAGTCGCTATAATGAAGTCAAATCCTGAGTCAACACTCATTCTGTACATAATGAAAGCAATTGATAACCAAAAACCCCATGAGGCCATGACAATAACTCGTTACAAATTACTAAATTGCACTACATATTTTTTTTTGTTGAGCTCAAAAAAAGGGGACGAGTTTCTAAGTAAGGTTTGGATGAGCTAATTAATTACTTACTGTTTTTTTAAGCTTTTGATGGGAGGGTATTTGATGTCTGGATTAATTTCAGGTATTTGATCTCTTAGCATGACCCTTACCGAACAGAATACAATACACCCAGCTAGCCGGACCAAGATATTGGGAAATTTCTTTTGAAATTCGTGGTAGATTAAATCTGACGATTGAAATCTCACTGTACTCATCAGGCATGTATTGCACTGGATTTGAGCTCTACAAAGGAAGCAATGATAGGCTTAAAGTCCCAATAATCTAATAACCAGTTAACAGGCCAGTAACAGTGGGCCTGGGCCCACACCAAATTTCTGTCAAGTACGCAGCCCGCAGTAGTTGACCGGACCCGGCCTTGCATGAATAAGAAGACCATGCTTTAATTCTTAGCCTATTGATTGTTGTCATCATAGTAGCCACTGATGGGGTTGACAGTTGACACAGTTTAATAGCAATCAAAATTCAAAATCGGCTACTAGAGTTTTGGACTCATTGATTTAATTCGATGACTGATCTAAATTGTTCGATTCGTATTTAAATCTGTGCTAACATATTAGATTTAACAGAGATTTAGATTATATTTGTGCGGTTCTAAACTTGTCCGTATGACAACAGCTAGAAATCTGGACAAGCAGCGTACAGTAGCAGATTAGTGTTTCTTCTTTGTACAAATCCAAAGTTCTACGTTCTGTACGTATATATGATGTTGCAAGTTAAAATTCAATTGAGCAACTTTTTTAAACTTTTAAAATTCATCAGAAATTCTAATTCAATTTCTTTCCTAAATTTAACTTTGAGCAACTTACACAAGTATTGTAGAATAGAATTTGAGTCAATGTCTTGATTTATAGCGTCAATTCAAAACTGGCTCTAAGTCGTCGCCAAAGCGAACACAGTCGGTCAATAATTGTTTACTCTCATAAATTATTAATTAGACATAGATCATGTTTGTCACTGTCTTACTTTTCACTTAAACCTTCAAATAAGAAGTAAAATAAAGAGTAACATAAAGTAATAGATGATTGAATTTGAAATAAATCACTTCATCTCTTGAAGTGACTTAACTTCACACTTACTCATTAAAATATGAGCAAGTTAGAGTAAACAAGTTAATTCTCATTATCTTTTATTTCACAATCAAACATGATGTATGAGAGTTGGAATAAATTAGTCCTTTAATTTCAAATTTTTATCATTATTTACTCATTATTAGGGTAAAGATATTGATATATCATTTTTTTTTAGTTTATGCAGAGCGCACGAATTATATGTTATTTTGATATATTGTTTGTATTGTAACATCTATAACTTTAATAAATATTTTGAACTTATTTAAATATATTTTGAAAATTTTATAAAAATTAAAACTATTAGCCTCATAAAATAAAATTATATGATGCATGCTCATTTAGATTCCTCTATCTCAATTTTCTAGTTCCTCTTTTGAAACAGAATTGGTACAAGATACTTTCTCTCGGCACCATGAACAATTAAACATTGTAATTTACTCTGTTTGGGGAGCTCACCGCTACATGTTCGATATTGCAGATACGTTAATTAGAGCAGAGTTCACTAAGTTCTTTTGTGAACTCAACTCTAAAATCTATCGGATTGGGTTCATACAACGAATCTGAATAGTTGAAATTATTTTATTTTACGAGTTTTGTGTCTACATACGAAAATATTTATAAATTAATTTTGATGCATTTAATTTTTGAACGGTTTTTTACAAGTACCACTAATCATAGAATGAATCCAGCGTTTAATTCAGTCGCAGATATTAAAAATAGTCCAAACAAGTGCCACTAACAAACTTGTCGAACCACCGTTTGGGTCTAAATAAGTACCACTAACATCATGCTTTGTTGCGGATTTGCTGGATGAACACTAATCATAGAATGAATTCAGTGTTTAATTCACATTTGTTTTGTTTTAATGCATGTTTTATTGTTTAAGAAACGAAAATTTTAAAAAATGTGAAGTCACATGATCATATATATATATATATATATATATATATATATATATATATATATGTTAAGCACTTTAAAATAAGATATAAAAAACTTATAATTTGATAGCTAGTACAATGATTTCTGCAGTACATAATCAAACAATACTGTTATAAAAAAATGGTTTCCATCTAACAACAAATTAGACCTTTTATACACATCAAGCTATGATGCCTCAAAATAATTCCTTGTGAATTGACTACACAAATCACATAAAATTCTACCTTTTGATGAAGACAGAATGTTCTTTGTACCTTACAAATTGAACAGAGGAAAGTTAGAAAACTAGTGAAGAACCCAAAATAAACTTTGCAAATACAGCCCAAAATATACCTCAATAATAGATTCAGCCTGCTGCTTTATATTATGACCCACCATCACAAAAAAAGAAACCCAAAATAAAACAGGCCCAGAGGGGATGTGCCTTTATTAAGGAGCAGAGAAAGATAAAGAGGGAGAGAGGGACAGGTGTCTTGAAACTTAAAATTCCATAATCTTGCCAGAGAATATAGAGGATCTCATAAAATGAGGCAATCCTCACACGTGTCCATGTCAAAATATTCCACATACGACTTGAAATTGTATAACTGTACTAAGAGAGTAGCACCTCTATGCTACATTCACAAAAAAATAGTTCTTCAGTACTAAGAGCTTTAATTGAAACATGCTAATCTCTTGCCATCACATGGTATTCCTTGTGATCAGATCCTTTCTCTCATTGACTTGTATTAACTTAAATCATCAGACACCTTCTCTCATTTTCCTTTTCCATGCTTCTCAAATTAATTAATTCTAAGCAAATTTGAAAAATCAAACCTTGTTTTTGCATCATCGATCTCTGGTCCTATATAAAGACCACCTTTTGCCTTGGTTTACTCACCTAAAATTATATTTCGATCCTTGAGAAAACTAAACCATCAACACTTGCACCTTGGGTCTCTAGTCACTTGATTTCCTCACAAACAAATTAATGGCTTCTTTGAACCATATTAAATGCCTTTTGCTACTACTATATCTTGGTAACCTTTCATATCTTGGCCTTGGATACAAAATTAGAAAACTTGACGAGTACATCTTTCCAACACAAGATAACCCCCTCCAGTACCACAATGGTGAAGTGCTCCAAGGGAAAATACCGGTCTCCATAGTCTGGTACGGCAACTTCACCCAGACCCAAAAATATATCATCACCAATTTCATTGACTCACTCACTCACGATGAGCAGCAGCAGCAACAGCAGCAACAACAACAATCATGTCCTTCAGTTGCGCAATGGTTCGACAACATCAACAAACTTTACCTATGTAAAGTCGGGAAAAACAACCCGACCACACACATTCATCTAGACCATAACCAAATAGTCGACGATAATTACTCTATGGGATATTACCTTACTCTAGATAATATTACACAGCTGGCCAATTTGCCTAACTGTAAGAAAGGAGAGATTACACTTGTCTTCACTGCAGAGGATGTAGCAGTTGAGGGTTTTTGCATGACGCGGTGCGCTCTCCACAGATCTGACCCAAACAGTGGTGCAATCGTAATTTGGGTCGGGAACTCAGCAAAACAGTGCCCGGGACAATGCGCCTGGCCATTCCACCAGCCCATGGAAGGCCCCATTTGCGCGCCATTGACGGCTCCTAATGGCGACATGGGGGTCGATGGCATGGTGATGAATCTCGCACATATGATCGCAGGGGCAACCACAAATCCGTACGGAGATGGTTTCTACCAAGGAACGCAGGAGGGCCCGCTTGAGGTGTCAACTGCTTGCCCAGGGGCATATGCAACAGGTCATTTTCCCGGATTTGCTGGATTTTTACCAACTGATTCGTCAGGAGCGAGCTATAATGCAAACGGAGCCAATGGACAGAAGTATCTTCTTCCTGCATTTTTCGACCCATCTACTTGCTCGTGCACAACTATGGTTTAGAGATATATATCTCCATGTATATAGATCTATCCTGCGTTTTGTTATATTAAAACAGTTATTTTGTACTGAAAGTTTTGGAGATTAATGAAATTATACTTCACTTGTTTGAGAAGATTGATATTGTAATGAAAACTTTAGGACATCATGATATAAACTTCAATTATTTTTAGGGGGTGAATAGCGCAATTGAATGGTAAGTGCGTTTATTCGTCGCAGCATATATACAAGTCTCTTGCAAAAATTAGGTTGGTCATATCTATTATGGATTATGAAAAATTAATAAACAATGGTAATAATTAAGCAGTAAATATAGTGCCAGCTTTCATTAAAAAAAAGGAGAGAGAGATTAGATCGGATATTATATTATGTTATAGATTATAGAAGCTGGTTGTAAAAGGCATTAGGGTCACATTAAATCTAGACCGTTCAATCTAAAATGAACGATTTTGATTTGTCCAATTGTAAAGATCTATGCGAAGACTACTATAATTTATAAATGTGCATAAGCAGCGGGTAGGCCACCTACAGTTCCAAATGCTAAAATTGAGAGAAAATTTATGGGCCAATATACCAACATTTATCAACTAGTAAATTAGACCGGGCCTTAATCTCTAAAACGGAAAGAAATACACCAAGTTCAATGGGCCGTGACACCTTTGAACCGTGTGTCTGCGTCTGAATAAAATTATCGAAAAACTTTATTCTAATAGAGAGGAGGGTTCAAATTTTTTTTTTTTTTTTTTTTGTGCTCTAATATAGTCAAATATCATTTATCTCTGTTAATAAAGTCCGAACAATTAATTCCAAATCATTTAACATAATTTTCATAATAAAATATACTTGGAGATCAAATTTTATATTTTTTAAAATTATTTTATTATTTTTAGATAAGTATAAAATTATTGTTTTTAAAAAAAAATTGAACAATTCGATAAAAAACTATATTGTACCTAAAAAAAAATAGTAAAATAATTTTTAAAAATAATTTACAACTTTAAAACAGAGATAAAAGAATATAGAGCATTTTGAGTGTGAATTTGAACCTCCTCTGTGATAAAACTATCAAATATTTATATTTTTTTAAAAAGGAAAAAAAAATGGGCATTTTAATTCTTTATAATAAATAAAAAGTAAAAATTGAGAAAAAAATACATTGATTGAGTAATTAAATTATGTGAATTTTTAAAATTTATATAATAAATGCGTATTATGGATTTCATGAAATTTTCTGAATTTACGCTGAAATTTCACCTTTCAAAAGAAGATTTCGAAACAAAATGCTTACTGGGATCATCAACATACAGATTCCATTAGCAAAATGATAAACATCATTAATTATTAACAGACCGGATCATAATTAAATAATAATTTTCATTGAACAAATGAAAGAATTACAAAATTATCTATAACTCAGTAAACCCAAAAACTGAACTAATAATCTGTGTAACTAAACAACCCAATTCCCCATCTACACCAAGGTGGTGCACGTTGAAGTGGCCGGGTCAAAGATCGCCGGTACAACATACTTCCTCCCGTTCACCCCATTCGCATTGTAACTTGCACTAGTGGTGGGGTCCACAAGCAGATCACCAGCGTACCCAGGATAAGCCCCCTTTGCATACATGCCGGTACAAGCCGTAGCAGCCTCCAATGGAGCATTCTTGGACCCCTGGTAGAAACCGTCTTGAAATGGGTTCGTTACAGTACCAGCTATCATGCTTGCAAGATTGATCACCATACCGTCAAGCCCAACATCACCATTAGGTGCCACCAATGGCGGGTTTTGTGGGCCGTATAAGGGCTGGTGAAAGGGCCAGGCACATTGTCCCGGGCACTGGGTTGCCGAGTTGCCAACCCAAATATACGCAAACCGACCGAGCTTGGACCGGGGAGAGAAGCCGTGGTATCCGCACCGGCTCATACAGAAACCCTCGACAACTACATCATCAGAAGTGAGGACTACATTGACAGCATTGCTGGGGGCTCCACGGCTAGCAAGCTTCAGAATGTGTGCGTCGGTGAGAGATTTGCCGAGAGAGTATGATTCGTCAAGGATATGTTTACCGGCAACCAGGGCAGGAAACCGGGCTTTCGAGTGAGAGTAATATTTCTCAGTGGTTTTAAACCAAGACGCCACTGATGGTTCTGACTTGGCACTGTTGGTGAGTGAAGAGACGAAATCAGCAAGGATGGCACGCTGCGACGGTGTGAATTTACCGTACCAGATGAAATTTACCGAGATGCGGCCGGTAAGTAGAGCTCCTTTGTGGTACCTCATGCTGAGTGGTACATCATCTACTAGAGCTGTTGGCTTCCTTGCTCCATAGGAGCTATTTACTAGAAATGTACATACAATGAAGGTAAAGAAAATGGTTTGGAGTGTAGATAAAGCCATGAGTAATGGAAGAAGCTTAGCTGAGCTAAGAGGAGGAGAGACAGGTAGGTGATGAAGAAAACTAGACAAGTGAGCAGTTTATATAGGGGAAACAGAGCTGGAGAGGTTTATCAGAAACAAAAGAGACAAAGGTCGTGTGGGGTCATGCAAGGTGCTTTGGGGCCGGTAAAGTAGTCTGGTACTGGTCACTGGACAGCTGTATTCAGCTCCTTTCTCCATCCCAGCTGTAGCCATGCAAGCACTTTTATTATTACTTTCTCTTTCTCTTTAATTGGCGATATGATTTTGTTACATTTCTGGTAACTGGTAAAAGTAAATGATAATAAGTTAATAACTCAACTCCTGAACCTTGACAATAAAAATTCAAATCAATTAAAGACAATTAAATATTTATTTTTCACTGTACAGCTGGATCATACATAAAGTTAAGTATTAATTACATTTTCATCTATAGTACTTTTTTTTATAAATATCGGAATTTTGAAGTAATTCCTTTCTAATGCTGTAATGTTAGAAGAGGATAAGGATGGCATTAACAACAACTGCTTAGGTACTCGCGAGAATCTGGAACGTGAGGTCAAAAATGTCATAAAGTAAACAATTATTCTATTGGAAGAAGATTTGTAAAATCAATATTTTAATTCCCCGAAGGTAAAGGCGTGGGTGCGCTTCTCGAAACATTGCGAAGGAGGGAGGAACACGAACGTTGGAATGGGAAGGGTAGAGTGGGAAGCCAGGCTGGAAACTTTGGATCTTAGCGAGTTCCTCACCTACGGGTTTTTCTTAAAAAAAAAAGGAAAAAAGAAAGCTGTACTGGTGGGACCGATTCAGTCATAAGATTTCCCACACTTTACGGTTTGAGATTTACTCTCAGTCCGTTTGGGATTCGGACTAGCGCAGAAGGCAGTAATATTTGGCTTTGAGATTTGTGCCGAGTTAAAAAAACGGTCTGGATACACTAATGGTAAACGATTCCTTTTTCAGGTACCTGGGAGGATGTGAATTCCTTATTAACTGGGGTTAGAGTTCGATATACAGAAGCGCGTTCATGACAGCTGGTGAGGTGGCGTGCCAAAGTGGAGCGTGCTGTGAATTCAGATCTTGTGCAATACCTGACCGTTTAGTCGAAGATCTCAACCGTCCATTTTAATTTAACACGAATATTAAAACTGATCCTTATATATCCGTAAGCACGTAAATACGTAATTAATTATGTGATTGTCAGGTACTGTAGGGAATCGCGCAGTGTGACTGGACTCTGGGAGTGAGTGAATGACTCGTACGATCGAAGGCATTCTCTCTTTTTTGCGCCTCACAATCGCCTCGTGACAGGGTGCGAGGTGCATTTACTGCAGTTAATTTTCGTTTTTTACAGAGGCACGTGGATTGGTGTGCGAAAGATCTGAGCCGTTGAATGTGCCTGGGGATCCGTGTGGGGCGCCTTCTAGTCTGGCTGGGTTAGGGTTTTTTGATTTCGAAGGAGGTGAGGTCGCTATCGGGGAACAGCGTTCGCCTTGCTGTCAGCCAACGGGCAACGGCTAGTTACGTACGGTCCCCGTCATCATACATAAAGCTCGTTGCGGATAAATGAATCTAAATAATGACAAGGGCATTTATGCTCTTTCATAATTGTTTTTAAAATCTTTAAATCTTGTACTAATAAATAAGTTTACGATTTGTGTTGAATAAACCGTGTCCTTTTTTCTGTTCATTTGTATACTATACTCTGCGCCAATTTATTTCTTTAAATAAGTTCATTCGTTTCAATTTACTCATCTCAAATGTTTTATTGATGGTCTTGTCAGTGAGATCCTTCATACTTCTGAAAAAAACCATTTCAATTTCGCACAAAGGTACGACCTTGGTTCTTGAACCTCTATAATGCTGGCAAAATTGGGACCATTTGCAAATTGCAATCGTCGGAATTTTTTCAACCAAAATTTTGTTTTGTAAGTAAAATGTATATTGAATTTGTTACTTTCTTTACTGCTGCTATTTGCTTCTAATTTAATGTGTAAAATTGTAGTCATCTATTTCATTACTACGGTGGTAATTATGTTTTGTTCTTTTCCCAACTTTTCATTACTACAGTGGTAATAGTGTTTTTGTTCTTTCTATCTTTTAGGTAAGAGTAAAAGTGAGCCAAGGGGGGACAGCACCCAGACGAGATGGAAAATAAAAATACTATGATTTATCTTTTTAAACAATAACAATAATATGTTTCTATTCAAAAACATTTATAAAATTATGTCCGATTCTTATATACTATTTTTCTGTTAATTTTTGCCACACTGTATGTTATTTTTCATTCAAAAGTTCGTCAGTGCATCTGCTATGGAAAAATAAAACACTTAAACGTACATTGATCATTTTTGTTATTTTTCGAACGCATATTTATTGATAGAAATAGGAGTAGGTCCGATGGGCATCGGACCTACTTTAGGTTCAATTAGCTCTAACACCGTACGATTATCATTGAGATTTGTGCGTACGGAAATGAAAAAATATTTGCACCGATTTTAATGAGTTCGCACAAATCTTAATACATATCTGATGGTCATTTCACCCATTGAAAAAGATAGGTCCGATAAGCATGGGACCTACTCTCAATTCTTATTGATAATCCATAGTTTGATTATTTGATTTACAGGAAAGTCTACCCGAGCACAATACCGTCATCCGGATATTGTTCATGCATGACAATTTGAGGAAGATGTCGATCTACGAGATGAAGGTACCGGACCACCATATTAGTTGGATGATTTTGTCGGAACTTTGAAATTCAGGCTTTAGTTAGTCAATCACAAATAACTCCACTTTTCAATTTACACGTTCAATCTCGAGATTCATTTATTTTCTAATTTATATAGTCTGAAATCGTAAACTCAACATATATGGGGATGGATTAAGTTTTTCTTGCTGTTTTATTTCGAAAGAGGTTTAGACTCCAGAGGCATTCAAAATGCATTGAGATTACCGGAATCCTCATTCAAGCAATTATATCTTCTGAGATCAATATTAAGTTGCAAAGTATAATTTCTTTTTGGTTTTGAAGTTGCAAAGACAGAGCAATAAACAAAATGCATACATGACATTGACGTGGTTTTTGGAACTCACCTAATAAATATGAAACCAACAAATGTTTGTTGGGCGTTAAATGAATGGTTCTTTCTGTACCAAACAATAATTTTAGATTATATCAATTTAGTACAATTTAGACTATATAAAAGACTGCAGGTAACATAAACTGAATAATTGAAAATGGCGATTTAAATCATATTTTCTGAGGATCATCTGAATATCTGATGAATGTCCGGGGTCCAGAACAACAAGAGAAAAATTGGGTTGCTCAATTGATGTGATCGGTCCAGCCGTCCAGACGATCAATTCAGCTTTTCAGTGATTAGATCAGGCTTAGCCCAAATTTTATGCCGAGTGAGTCAGATAAGAGATCCTTCAAAATTAATTACACCGCTTTAATATATTTTTTTTCTTTAAATCAATTTAATTTATTGAAATGTCGTGTGATTATTTTTAAACAATCCAGATGAAGAAAAAAAATATGCTCTTTTTCTAAAAAAAAAGAGCAGAGTTGGTTCTATAAGATATCTACGGATATTTCCTGAAAAAAGAAAAAAGAGTCTGATGAGAAAAATGAGCGGCTTACTGTCTTTAGAATCTTAAGACATTGCTAAAGATATCATACTCCAAAAAGTCTAATTTTCTAAAGAAGTTGTTCCAAACATAAGAAAATTAGCAGCTTACTCAGAACACGAGAGATTGCAAAAAATGACGGACTCATTCTTTGTGAGAATTCTAAATTTACCCCGGCTGCAACGTAAAATGACAGACCCATTCTCTGTGGGCCGCCATTTGTCGTTGCAGACCCGCAAAAACTAAAAATTTCAGCCGAAAAAGGTTAATTGTAATATATTTATTTAATAATATTCAAAACTAGAAAGAATAACTAATAATTTGAATATGTTAGAAAGAATGTCAAATAAAATAGATAAAACATCTTGTAAATTAGATCTACTAGAATGACTCCGAAATATTTTTTAAGCATGATTTTTTAAGATTGTAAAAAAAATTAAACTATTTCTTAGTGTGTTACTCGAAAAAAATAAAAATATTTTGGATTTTAATTATTGATCCTAATTCAAAAATCACTTATAGTAAATAAATTAATTATTGTGGTCATTTTAGTCATTCCAATTATAAGTTACTCCGTCTATTTTAAAAAAAAAATTGCCATCATTACGAAATATCAAATCATTTTTTTTTTCAAAAATAGATTATGTATCTTACAATTTAAATGTACTAGAAAGATTACAATAATTTCTTTATTTACCTAGAAATGATTTTTGAATCAGGATCAATAATTCAGATCCAAAATATTTTTATTTTTCTCTAATAATACACCAACAAATAGTTTAATTTTTTTTTATAGACAAGAAAAATCATGCCTGAAATTTTTTTTAGAGTCCTTCTAGTAATTCAAAATTATAAGTTATTTTATCTATTTTGTTTGATATTCTTTTTAAAGTATTCAAATTATTAGTTGTTCTTTCTAATTTGGAAAATTATTAAAAAAAATATAGTAAAATTAACCGTTTTGGTATAAACAAATTTGGTTTTTCGGGTCCGTATTCTGCAACAACAAATGGCGGCACCTAAAAAATGGATCCACTTTTTCATGTTGGTGTACGGATAAATTTGTAATTGTCTGATATCCGTGGTCTTTTACACTTTGTTTGGATGGAGAGTATACGAAGGAAGGGGATGTGAAGAATAAAAAAGAATGGACTGGAATAGAAAGAAAGATTAACATATTTAACTTTTTTGTGTTTGGATGATCAATGAGGAAAAATAAATTTAACTTTTCTTTCCGTCTTATTTCTTGTTTGATTGATTAAAATTTAGAAAGTTAATGAGAAATTCGGTAGCTGTTGTAGGTTTGTGACAAAAAAAATTGTATAAGAATTATATAAGTAAGATATAGAGATAGACATTTGTGTTATTTTTTCTAACAATATTTGCAACAAAATTTCTTTCCATCCGTTACATCCCAAGTTGGAAGGAAAATCGATTCTATTAATTTAATAATACAAGGTTAAACCTTTCACCTCATATACTCTTTACCTCCGACATAATTTTGTCAACCAAACACGATTGGACGGAAAATTTTATTTTCTTTTCATTCCCTCCCTTTCTCAACTCTCCATCCAAACAAGGTGTTAGTATTTTATTTTTATGGTTGAGTGTATTTTTAGAAATTCGGTCATTGAGGTGTTGTGTCTAAATCTTACGGATTTATATATACTTGGTACCGTTTTTTTTTTTTTTTTTTTTACATTTTGGGATAAAATAAATATCCCGTAGGATCAAGGCTGAGATCTATTCAGAAGTTTGGTTCAGCATCGTGTATGTTATTTCTAATAATCATATCATAAAAATAAATTTAAAAAATATTTATCAAAAACATTAAATAAAATATTAAGCAGTAAAATCAAAATTTTAAGCTACAAAGATAAAAATGAAACATTTGTGCATATCAAATGGCTCAACCACGAAATGTCTTATTAGTTATTATAACAATGATTACATTGCAAACTATGTAATTTACATTTAGGATTTTAAAATAAATAAATCATATATGTGCTGCCAAAAAAGTCAATGCTCAGTTACATATACAAAACAAAATATATCTTTCTTTCCTAATAAATCAGTCATTTATTTGGTTATTTATTTTGTTGAAACAATTAGGTTTTCATCATAACCTTTTTTTTGAATCAATCAAATTAATTTGTTCTTATATCTCAATATTAGGAAATGTGTTAAATGTTGAAACAATATTTTTTTTTACTTACTATCTTTTTCCGTAATACTTTATAAAGTTCAAATTTAAATATATATATCTAAAAAATAACATTTTAATGACTTATCATGATTGTCTCGTTTATTCTCACCAATAGCTCATCAGACGGGTTTTGTTGCTTGTAAGACCATAAATGATAAAACACATTATTTTCTGAGAGTGATGAGGCTGCTAATAAAAAAAAAAATTGGCTGACATTCAGGTCTTGTTCTGCCGCTCTACTGTTTCCATGGGAAAAAAAAAAATTCAGTTGAACAGTAAATTTTTTTTTCTTTCCCACAAGAACAGTAGTTTTTAGTTAAATTTCCGCACTCATGCTCATTCCCAACGGCCCGCTGAACAGACCCTCAGAGCGTGTTTAGCCGCTCCACTATTCCCGCGGGAAGAAAAAAATTCAGTTGACAATTTTTTTTTTCCATGTGAATAGTAATTTTTAGTTCAATTCGCATGCTCATTCCCAATGACCCGCCGAATAGGCTCTCAGTTTGAAATTCCTCTATGAAAAATACATTTTTTTTTTTTTTTTCCAAAAGCCTAACATGAACTACATCTTTTGAATCGAGAGAAATTCCATTTATGAGAAAGCACTTTTCCCGGCGAGAAAGTCTGCATTGACAACTTCCATCAAGATTGACATTCATTCGGAGAACCAGCGGTAAAATTTAAGTCAAGTGACTTATAAATTAGTTTGCTGTAACTACGCTGTTTTTATGTTAATTTTTTTCTTCATTACATTGTTGTTCCAAAATATTTTTGAATATCAATACTTGTTGTTATCTTTGTTTATTACAATTTTCTATAAATAATATATTATTCAAAATAAAAAATAAGATATGTTTCAATTTTTGGGATATACGACTTTAGTTTCGGTGAAACTTTAAATATACTGTCGTCTACTATCAGTTAGGTGCGCATCAATGCATGAGGAAGTATATTATAAAAGTAATATAGCCCAGTAAAATGCATAAAATATGGAGCTAATTATATAATAGCCCATAATTAAGCCCAATACAGGTTGCTCTTTCTAAAGAAAGGAGGATATATCCCAGCGGGCTTTTTCAAACACTAAAAAACTAAAGGACTGGCCGAGTGGCCCGTCTGGGAGATTTCAATAAAGAATTAATAAAGATTTATAATAGTTAGAAGTTAGAAGAACTTAAGAAGAGATGATTTATCTAGAATGAAATTACTCCAAAATTTTAAAACAAAGATGAATTACAAGGATTAATACTAGGTGGGTACTGAAACGAATCAATACAATATCAATCTAACTTCCTATTTACATAAATTTTAACACTCTTTTCTCCATCATTAATCTTGCAAAACCTCTTGACATGCATTAGATCTTGCATTGATCTCAACTCATGGTGGAGCAATTGGATGAGTCCGGATTCATCAGACCAGCAACAAGGAACTCCCTTCCATTTGCTCCATTTGCATTATAACTGGCCTTACTGTTGGGGTCCACCAGAAGTTGACCGGGATAGCCCGAAAAAGCTCCTTGGCCATAATAACCCGGGCAAGCAGTTGCGGCTTCTAATGGTGCCTCCTTAGGTCCTTGATAAAATCCGTCGCCAAAAGGGTTTGTAATTGCACCGGCAAGCATGATACCGATGTTGATCACCATGCCATCACAGCCGATATCATTCGGTGCCACCAGAGCTTCATCCTGGGGGCCATCAACTGGTTGGTTGTAGGGCCATGCGCAATGACCCGGGCACTGAGTGGCCGAGTTACCGACCCAGATAAATGCCCAGCTGGAAGTCGGGTTGGCACCGTGCAGGCCACATCTTGAGGAGCAGAAATCGTCGACCATCACATCTTCAGCCGTCAAAACCAGCGCAATGCCGCCATTTTGGGGCTGAGCATTTGTCGCCAGCTGCGATATCTGTTCAAATGTCAAGGATTTTCCCAAGGAGTAGGGGTCGTCTTGTTGGTTTGCCAAGAGCACTTGGGGTCGGGCGTTGTTCCCGACCTTGGATAGGTAGAAGTCGTATATCTTATCCATCCATTGTGAGACCGAAGGGGTCGGGTCTTGAGTAGTGGAGCTTAGAGATTGGATGTAGTCGACAATGATTGCTTTTTGCGATGGAGAGAAGGTTCCGTACCAACAGAGGGAGATGGGGATGCTACCTTGGAGCACTGCTCCTTGGTGGTACGTGAGGAGGTCTGATTCCGGTTCCCAAAGGTCTAGCATTCTAGCTGCCATTGATAGATTGGTTAAGGTAAGGAGGAATAGCAATGGGAAAATGGTTCTAGCAAAGGCCATATCTGGTAAAAGTGCAGCTAAATATCTATCTAGCTAGTGAAAGATATATTTTTGGAACTTGGAAGAGAAAGAGATGAACTAGGTACGTCAAGAGGTGAAGAGAAAAAGAGTTTACTTGATTGAGTGATGGAGGAATGGTCTTGACGCTTCTATATATAGGCGGTTGGTAAAGACAAACAGTCATAGATCGAATTCACATGCATGAAGCAAACAAAATAATAATAAAAACAATAATGAAAAAATGAAGTACAAAGTGATGCTTCTTGCCAGCTTCATCGATCAAGTGGGACAGATGGATCATCCATGCATGCATCGATCGGATCGAATCCCAACGGGATGAATAATAAAACATCTGGGGAAAGATCTAACTATAAATTCCAATTAGATCTCACCTCACCAGCTTAGATAGTACCAAAATAGTGCAATTAAATTTTTTGGGGTCAAACGATAAGAGCAGGGGGTGAGGAGCGGCGTTGAATTGGGAAAGGGAACGTGGGGGCGGTACTGCAACAAAGAAGTGAAGAGGGAGACCTTCACATCCGCTGCAGAGTTTGCATATATGGTGCAACTATCAGTCGTTTGATCTGATAGTACGTACGGAGATCGTAAGGTATATAAATGAGTAGTTAATATTGCTAGTTGTAGAGGATCTTGAAGAGGACCCGGAGAGATGCTTTGGAATGAGGCGCTGACCTAATTAAACCAAGTAGCCGTCCACTTAATTAGCATGGCCACGTGCCGCTTGGATGCGCTTAACCGTTTAACTATATGCAATATACTGAGTAAATACTTCATAACGGACTTTTATTAAATTTAGCAGCTGTCATTCCATCTTATTTATTATTTTTTTTTTCCAATTGTCCAGACTTTAATTATATAGATGCTTTCACAGAGATCCGCATCGTTCATTTCAAATCAAACGATTATATGGAAACAAAGCTCTCGTTAAGAAGATTAGTTTGAACGGTTTGAATTTGTCATTTGAAACCGATTCGATAGATTTTTTAAAACCAGAAGCATATTGTCGATATACGAGAGGAAGCGTGTTAGCCGTACTATATATATATATATATATATATATATATATATATATATATATAAAGAGAGAGAGAGAGAGTCTAATATGCTTTCAGTTGTATTTCGGCCGAAATACATTCAATGATCCAATACATTTTTTAATTTTCGAGTCCAAAATATCGATTCAAATTGTTAGATGTGATATCTATATTAAAATGTGCTTGGAGACCAAATTTTACATTTTTTGAGATTTTTTTACTATTTATTAAGTTACTTTGAAAATCGCTAATCCAACGGTTTCACTGTTTGGTTAACCGTTGGATCAGCGATTTTCTTATGAACTGTTTTTTTTTAACAGAAACTGAGTTTCCGTCTTTTTCATAAAAATAATAATAATCAACATAATTATTAAAATTAAAGAATTATGAACGATGATGCATAACTTTTTTAAATTTTCTTATGAACTGATCTACAAACATATATAATTTATTCCAATGTAGGTTAGTTTTATAATTATCATGGAAATTTGAAAACAAATCTCCATCTTTCTCTAAAAAATAGTTTAATCTCGAGCATTGGATTAAGAAGTTGCGTCTTAATTTGTATGATAAGGTAGTAAGGCCCAACTTGCTAAACGATATAAAAGATTTTGACTTTGGATTAAAAGTTTAAAACTAGATCTGATTTGAGCGTAATTTAATCCTGGCGTGTCACATTATGACTCAATAAAGGAGTACATTTTACATTTACAATTAACAGCCGTGAGATTCTCTTTGTTACCCCTGCTTTAGAAATATGTTTCCTTGTTACAAGATCCAAGGTGGCCTTTATATATTTATTAATTTCTTTTTGTTGAAGTCAACCTTAAGGTCATGTTCGGCAACCCTCCTTAAGAATGAGGGATTAAAAATTTAATCTTTGCTAAGAAGTGGTTGTTTAGCAAGATATGCAAGGATTAAGAAAGTTGAATCAATACATTAAAAAATGTCATGAGAAAAATTGTAAAATACCAATATAACCTTTAGGTTATTTTCTTCATAGAATACAGTTAATGATGCTTTTATATTGCATAAATTTATTTTCACATATAATTAATTTAAGCTACGTGTTTTATCCTAATAAATTTCAAAAATTATAAATTTTAACTAATTCAATGACGGTTAAGTTGGATGAGCTTGATTTTTATACCTCCAACAGTTTGTATTTATCATACAAACATCCTTCATATCCTCAATAGATATTTTTAAGTATCTCTTGCCTGCCATAGTTAATACCCATTAATATATAAAAAAAAAACAATTAGAACTCTAATTCTTGATTTTCATGTCCCTTACTAGTAGTCCTACTGATGTTGTGGACTGGTACCAACGTACCGGTTGCTAATAAAAAGAAACACAAGATCAGATCAACCAAAAAGTATGAATTATTCTAATTTTAGCAATTTTGACTATGGATTCTAAGATGTCATGAATTCATATTTGGCTCGCTATCCCATTATATCAAAGTCTGTCTTCTATACTCAACAGCACTAACCATAACGACCTCTTGAAGCGGCTAATTAATCAATTTTGTGCATATGAATCTAACCCAATCAGATTTTTTAAACAGAGCAAAGAAACAACCCAATATAAGGAGAAGAAACAACAAGAACGACAGACAAAAGAAGAAACAACAATCAAGGTCGAAAATACCAATTGCTGTAATTTGCGTATATTACCTTTTAAATTGTTCCTACAGTTAGCAAAAGAGAAAGAAATAAAAAAGAACAAAAAATACATATCAAATTGAGGTTGCCGGAGGTGTGGAGTGGTCGGCAGCGGAGGTGGCGGAGGAGAAGTACCATCGAAACAGATGTCTATTGATAGGTCTTTTCAAGGAGAAATCATCTGTGATGTCGGATTTGGAATTTGGTCGCCGGAGAGCCGGCAATCAAGACCGGAAAGAAGAGGGGATATATTTTCTGTACCTAGATATGTGAGTTGGAGAGAGAAGAAGAAACAAATAAAAAATTATAAAAAAAAATACAGGAGCTCTAAGGAGGTTGCCTTTACAGGAATATTGATGTCCGTAAAATGAGTCTAAAGAGCTCCTTAGAGGTCAATTTGCTAAGGAGGGATCAGACTCGACTTAAGGATATGTTCAAAAGAGATGCTTTAATCCAGTCTAAAGAATTTCTGTTTAGCTGGATTAAGAAAGATTTAGGGTAAAGGAGATCTAAGGAGATCGCACCGAACGTACATGCACTAAGGGCTTAAGGGTTGCATTTCGTGGAAATTGAAAGAGGATTTGTAAAGCATGAATTTGATTCTCACTGTTTACCGATACCAAAGGAAGCTCCAGCTGTTTTGGTCCAAGCGGGAAAAAAAAATTAAAAACCAAATTGACCAGGTGGCCCCACTTGTGATTAGTGGATCCCATCACGGAACAAAAATACAAATTAAATAAACCGTTTTTTTATTTCCTTTTTTTTAATTCATACCATTAAAAAATAAAAAAAAATAATCCGCTGCATCATTTTCGGAAAATAGCCAAAAGTAATAAAATCGCAATTAATCGTTACAGTACAATGACCAGTACAATTACTCGCGAGCGGATTCGATTTGGCGTGCATCAGATTATATTCGATCCAATGTCTAATCTAATCAATTTGATCCGTGTCAAAATTAGTACTCTGAACTAACATTTTATAATTTCTTCTTTTAAAAAAAAACATTTTATAATTTCAATTGTGTGCTTGTGATGCAGATTGAACAATTTAGAAAGAAAAATAAATTTGTTTGGAATTGCATGGTTCTGCTTTTTCATATCAAACCATTCATTTTTTTTGAAGTGCACGAATCTCAAAAAAGTTGATTTTTATGTACGAATCTCGAAACAAATAAATAGTTTGATTTGGACAAACAGGAACCTCCGATTACAAAGAATCGCAGCAGATTTGTTTTCCAGATTAAAGTTGGTCTTATATCCATCGAAACATCATGCTTCCTACTAGTTTGACATTTTACACACAAAAAAGATAATTTAATTTTTTATATTTGTGATACTTTGAATAAAAAAATGGGTCCCTGTCTTACTAAGAGACCCGGTGTCCGTGTAATCTGTCACTATAACGTACACTTAAATAAATCTTTTGTATATAACTAATAACCAATGCAAAATGGTGGCTTAATTAATAGTTAATGATGATACAAAAGGGAGACATACTTCGTAATTTGGAAAGTAATTAAGTACTGTTATGTTCATTAACCAATTAAAAAATCATGTACGTAATACCTAAGAATCTATAATAAAATACTAGTCATGCATATAATTAATTAGATATGGTTGATATGATCATGGCTAGTTATTTTATTTGAACTGCTAGATTTTAATTTTATTAATTACTATGTTTTTGCCATAATCGTCCGGTTTATGTACTAAAGCAATTATCATCTGATAAATTTGGAGGACAAAATTTCAAGAAAAATAATGGTCGAGCTCTTAATCATATTATTAATACTCACAAACAATTTTTTTTAATCAGGATTCAAACTTGTCACTAAACTAAAAACTAATTTCCGAGGAAATCCAAATTTATTACCGATGGCGATTTTACATAGTATTACAATAAAATTTTATTTTTGTAGATTGCAATAAAAGTTGATTTTTTAAATTTAGAAAGAATCAATTTGCTTTCTCTTTCTCTGTTTCATTTATATATTCTTTTTTCTTCTTCTTCTTAAAACAGAGACAGGTCAAGTATGCTTCAAATGCAATACATGACATCTAATTCTTGCTCCAAATAAGGATGAAAATGTTGCCATTAGTTGCTACAATCCTCTAATAAATTATTATAGCGCATGAGGATACAACTTAGAAGGTGGACTACGGCAATTTAACTTTTACAAATCGCCATTGTCTAAATTCTAATTAAAGCATTATTAAATTGCAATTAGAAGGAAACATCCATGAGACACGCTGGGGAAATTTACTAGCTTGATGTACACATTACAGCTCAGCTATATCCCTATTTCAATGGCCATTGGTCAATTAATCTAAGAAATTAAGGCTATAGTTGTTTAATTAATGCTTTCATTGGAGTCTTGTATAGTTGTATGTCATGTTTTCATTTTCTTAGGTGACTTTGTTGTTTGGAGTAAAACTAGCTTGTGTTATGTTATCAAGATGGATTAGTGAGTATAATTTTAAAATTTATTGAATTGATTTTAAACGATAATTATCTAAATAGTTGAAACCGATTTGCTTCACGAGTGATGCGTGTACATGTAAAATTTTAAATTCATATAGTATAAAATCAAGTGGTCAGAAAATGATAAAAAATGAATGTATTAAAATAACTTATAAACCTTCATGCATATCATTTCATATGTACATACATCAATCTTGTTGTTAGATCCCCAAAATTTTACTTTATAAAAAGTAAGAAATAATTGTAGGGATCAGAATCTGCTCCTTTTTTTTAGAAAATGAGCACCCTTCTATTCTCAAATCCGGATCGTTCAAAATCCATCGTACGGTCTCAATTAAATTTGAATTATTTTAATAAATTAAATTGATTTGAAAATGAAAAGTAATTGAGACCGTACGATGAATTTTGAACGATCCGGATTTGAGAATAGGAGGGTGCTCCTTTTCTTTAGAAAAGGAGCAAATTCTGATCCTAATTGTAGATAAAACCCCCATGCATGTCATTTCGTGTAAGACAAAGCCTAGGTACGTATGTAAGATAATATTCCATCTTTTCTATAATAATTGTGGAAACTTTTTGACAAATATCACATGTCACTTCTAATATAATATAATATGAGGGATTCACTTATAATATTTTGTAAGTTACAACAATTTCTAACAATTCATTTTTGTGATTTTTAAAGTCTAAACAATCGATCCAAACTGTTCAGCATAATATCTATATTAAAATGTGCTAAGAGATCAAATTTTACAATTTTTTTGATTTTTTTACTATATTTATTAAGTATTTTACAAAAGTGCTGTTTTTCAGTTGTCCATAATTGTCTAAATATAATAGTTTTGTAAAATACTTAATAAATAGTAAAATTTTTTAAAAAATATATATAAAATTTGATCTCTAAGCATAATTTAATATAGAGATCATGTTGAACGGTTTGGACTTTAAAAATTACAAAACTAAATTATTGTAAGATATTGTAACTTACAAATGTTGTAAGTGGATCCCTTCTCATATTATAGAGAGTGACTAATATGCTTTCGGTTGTATTCAACCAATTCATTTTTCAATTTTTGAAGTCTAAAAGTCGATCCAAACGGTTAGATGTGATCTCTATATTAAAATGTGCTTCGAGAGCAAATTTTACATTTTTTAGAATTTTTTTACTATTTATTAAGTCACTTTGAAAATCGCTGATCCAACGGTTTCACTGTTTGGTTAAGCCACCGTTGGATCAACGATTTTTCAAAGTGGCTTAATAAATAGTAAAAAAAATTCCAAAAAATATAAAATTTGATCTCCAAACATATTTTAATATAGAGATCACATCTAACGGTTTGGATTGACTTTTTGGACTTCGAAAATTAAAAAATGAATTGGTTGTATTTCGGACGAAATACAACCGAAAGCATATTAGTCTCTCTCTCTCTCTCTCTCTCTCTCTCTCTATATATATATATATATATATATTAATTTTTTCATATTTACCCATGAAGTTAAATTGAAATATTAACTTTAGTCAGTAAAATTGAATCTATTCTTATGTGCGGTTTAAATATATTAACCCTAGTTAATAAATATTAAACCTATCCTTATATATGTTTTTTTTTATTTAATCTTCTTGAAAAATAATTTATGCTATAGTCTTATATTCAGAGGACCTCTGGTTCAAATGTATATATATGTTAGCATGAATTTTCAAAAAGAAATTAGATGAACAAAATCCGTGATAGAAATTTACTTTGCAGAAGAGTAGAGAACACAAATTGAAATTAAGATGCAGTGATTAATCTAATTAGATCTTAAACAACATTTAGCGACCTTCCAAGAAAATTTCCCTCAATTATTAGTCCTTTCATTTGTATTTTTGTTTTCTTTTCTGTCTGGTCGACGTGGACAACACTCAAATATTATTGAGATGCATGTGTAACCCTAATCATTGCTCATGTCTTGATAGTTGATAGCCTTGCATGCATGTATATTTGCATATAGTTGCATTCGCTAGCTCCATAGTCTAAAGACATATAAACACCAGGGGCAATGCATCATGTCTATATATGATATGGTGCAACAAACTTAATTTATAGTTTATAATTTTATGTTGCTGTGAGTTGATTAGTTAGTTGCCAATTTGCCATCTCATATTGCCAACTAGATGGGGGAACAAGACCCATAATTCAAGTTGAAGCTCCATGCACACGTGCATGCATCTTGTGTAATTATCTGCGGCAGTTTTTTCGAAGTGCATGACATGTGTAACGAGTTATATAAACTAAGTGCAAACTCCGAATAATATGAAATATGAGGAAGACTAAAATTTCTTTGTTTGAAAATTACAAAAACTTAAAATTGAAAACTTAAATATAATATTAAAAAGTTAGAAATAATATATATCATTTTTTCTATGTATATGTACAATGTATATGTACAAGATTATAATATTCAACTTTATTTTGATTGTTATCAAGAACATGCAAAAAATAAGAACATCTATAGTTTTATATTGACATATAAATTTTTGAACTTTTATTAATCAGAATTAAAAAATAAAAACAACATGCATAAAAACAATAAATAAAGATATTTGAACCACTCATATGAAATATGCTTGCATGCAAAACCTATTGCGAGTTTCAACACCGCTGACTCGCTTCTTTCATCGCAACTCCACAACAATTATGATGGAGTAATTGAAATCTGAATTCTGCTTGTCAAAAGGTATTATCTTGGGAAGCTTAGGAGAGAAATAATTTATCAATCTCACGTGCAACCGGACTTTGATTTAGCTTGACTTTACTATTTATGTGCTGTCTACACCTTGATATAATCCTACAGTGAAATGTGAAAAGCAAGATTTTGGATAAATTGTGGATTCAATAAAATGGAAAACAAAAGAAAATACAAGGTCGTTTTAGTAAGGGGAACAAAAATATAAAGGATATACTCTCCATTGCAAAACCAAACAAATTGAATTAATGTAAGAAATTAGATAAACAAAACTAAGCTAGCTAGGCTCATTGAAAGCACCATTGCAGCCACCAAAATAAGGGTGTAAAAGCCCTGCAAATGAACTACCAGCTGCCAATAAACATCAATATCTTTAAAAACCCTAAATCATGCATATCTATAATTTACCCAGAACGGCGCCGGTCAAACCAAAGCAGCTTCAGTTTTTCAATCTTTTATTTCCAATTTCAAGAGATTCTTTGTAATTAATGGAAACAAAAGTTACATCATCTGCAGATCAAGATTCATTTCTTAATTATAATATTGTTGAATATTATCATTTAGTTCATCAATTGTCAAATTAATTACTCCCTCAAAATATATATACTGTGTTTTTTTCTTCTAATTTTCACTGCAATTTCCTTCCGTTTGAAATTTTTTAAGTTTATTTTATGTAATTAGAGACCCAAGTTATGACATAAAATATATTGGACCCAAAAAATTCCTTAAAACACAGCTACAATTTTAAAATTTTCTGAAAATTATTGCTGTGAATTGCATAATTTCTCAAGCTCAAGAATAAACACACAGGTTGTCATGTAATATAACCTATTATAATTCATGGGTCTCATGGCCTATGTCAGGCAATAAAATTCTTTTCTATTATTTGTTCATAATTTTGTGGCTAACCTAATGTTCTGTTGAACATGGATCACTATATATAATTTTAGTCAGACTCAGCTATGGAGAAGAGGAAAATTCCATAGCAATTACTCACATATAATTGTATCAGATCTCTGCACCATATATATTTCTTTTATGACATTAGATCCGATCTCACTTCTGTAATATATGAACATGAAAGGAAGCATCTATATTCATTAATTATTCAACAATGCGTCGCTCTAACAGCAATCTCCTGACCTATTTAAAGGCGCCACACACTACATCTCCCTCACCACATTCAAAACACAATTCAGTGTTCTCCTTTCATATCTCCTCAATCTCTCTTTTAAGCCAAATGGCATCCTTCTCTCTAGCTAAGAGCATTCTTCCATTGCTAGTTCTTCTAACCCTTGTCAATTTCTCCATTGGAGCTAGGCCTAGAAAATTGGATCTTTGGATCCCTGGTCCAGATGATTATCCAGATGATTCATATCTCTTCAAATATCACAATGGAGAGGTTCTCCAAGGAAATATACCTATTTCCATAATCTGGTACGGCTATTTCGATTGGCCCAAAAAATCCATCATTCTCGATTTTCTCTACTCTCTTACCTCCAATGTTCCCTGGCAATCCAACCCTTGTGTTGCACAATGGTGGAGCACCATAGACCAATTTTATCTCTCTAAAGTCAGCAACCAACAAACTCAAGTCACCAAAATCAACCAAGCAGACAACTGGTACTGGTGGGGCAACAATCTCACCATGTCCCAAATCGCACAGCTAGCATCATCTGCCGGTACACCGAAGGGTGGCATCACTCTAGTATTCACTTCTGAAGATGTCTCAGTTGAGGACTTTTGCATGAACCATTGTGCATTTCATGGTTCTGACCAGGGATCAGGTACAACCTTTATTTGGGTTGGAAACTCCGAAACCCAGTGCCCGGGAAAATGTGCGTGGCCTTTCTACCAGCCGTTGTATGGCCCACAGACCCCACCTTTGCTGCCTCCAAACGGTGACGCTGCAATTGATGGCATGGTGGTTAACCTTGCTAGCATGATTGCTGGTGTGGTGACGAATCCTTTTGGGAACGGATACTACCAAGGTAACCAGGAAGCACCAATGGAGGCTTGCACTGCTTGCCAAGGGGTGTATGGGACCGGAGCGTTTCCGGGTTATGCCGGTCAATTGCAGACTGATTCAACTACTGGTGCAAGCTACAATGCAAATGGGCCCAATGGAAGGAAGTATTTGCTACCTGCACTTTACAACCCTGAAATGGCAACATGTTCCACCTTGAATTAAGCATTTGTAACGACAAAGTTATTCTGAGAAATGTATATATCTTGCTGGATGAGTGGAAATTTTTTGATTCGTTGTATTAATAACAGAATCTAGTGACAAAGTATATCTTGTCGTGGTTCAATTGGAAAAAATTGACATATTGAAAATTTACTTTGATGATCTCTGGATTAATTTTTATCTGTTCTTTGCTTCACTAAAAAAGAATATTCTTACCCACTATTTCACGGCACAGAGTTATTTCTAAGTTAATCTTTCATGATCGACCAGTTTTTGCTCTTCTCTTGAAGAGAAACAAAAAATGATATATACAAAAAGTAAAGTGTATGATTCATAGAATTGCAATGAACTAGATGCTGGCACAGTGGCACAGTGCTTACGTTAGTTCAGAAGCTTGTTTATGATCAAGCATCCAAGCTATATAATATGAATATCTGGGTTCAAAATTAGGAGTGTCAATGGGTACGATACAGGTAGGGTGGAAGCATTTTCATACCCATACCCACTAAGAATTGGTTTTACCCATACCCTATCTTTATCCGTTAAGAATTTACCTTATCCTACCCTATCTGTACTTGTTAAAATTAGTGGGTAACAAAACGGTAACGGGTGAATAACGAATAATACTAATATAATAGTTTTATTATGCTATCTCAAAAAAATAATAGTTTTATTATTTTTACAAATACACCATCAAAACTCATCTTGTCATACATATGTAATCACAATTACTAATATAAAAATCAAAATACAAATTATATGCAATCAATTCTAACTAATAATTTTTTATAAAGAAAAAAAAAACAAAAAATACAAATATCTCTTCTAACAAATTCAAAATTCAATTAGTTAATTAAATAATAAAACATTCAAATAAAAAAAAGTAATATGTTTAATATAATATTCATCTTACAACAAAATACATACATTTTTTCATGGATTAACGTTGATACAATAAGATGAGAAACATAAAATTAAATAAATTGAATATAATATTTATATATCTATATATAATTTATTTTATATAATTACCCGTTATGAAATAGCCTTTATCCGTACCCATACCCGTTTAGCTAACGAAAAAAAATCTTTACCATATCCATACCCATATCCAATAAACTAACGGAAAAAAAACCTTACCCATACCCGTCTTATCGAATACGATACGGGTAAGATAAATGGGTAAACGGTTTTCATTGACACCCTATTCAAAATATACTTTCAAGGCTGATTCAGAACCTTCTATTTATTGCTTGGAGTTGCGCACTAAATACACGGAATGAATAGCTGGGGGAATCAATTTTTGTCAGATCGGAAGACGCAGAAACCATTGACTCCTCATTTTCGAATTTGTTATTCTTTTTCCCAAATGAACCTAGTGGGTCAAATGGAATATTTCATGGACCATTTCATTCTGCACGATCTGCAGCTAGTTCCAGAGCGGGTTTAAGCTAACTATTAACGTCAGGAAAAAGAGCAAATTACAAAGTTTCTGATTAATTCAGCACTATTATTATCCTAATTGCAATGTTGTGCCATCATTGTATGGGAGCTGTTCCATTTATTTATTTATATATTCGAATATCCTACCTAAATTGGCCACTTCTCTGATTGCATAATATATAAATTAGAATTAGATTACTTATATATTTGTTTTTGATATCTAAACAGGTGATAGTAATCAAACTTAGCTCATGAAGAGAAAATTTTGGTAACTTTTATTTTTTTTTAACTGAAATCAAGCAGAAACATGCACTAATACAAAAAACTATTTTACTGACTGTTAAAATACCCCTATACCGACTGTTATTGAGGCGTCAGTGATGTCACCGTCAGTGTAGCTATACCTTTACTGACGGGTAAAAAACAGTCAGTGTACATACCCAACACTGACAGTTTATTCAAACAGTCAGTGAAGGCAACCTACACTGACGGTTTAAAAACAGTCAGTGAAACTACCCTACACTGACGGTTTAAGAACAATCAGTGAAAGTCCTCAACACTGACTGTTTTTCCTCAAAAACAATCGGTGAAAATCTTCAACACTGACTATTTTTCTTGAAAAACAGTCGGTGAAAATCCTCAACACTGACTGTTTTTAAAAATAAAACAGCCGGTAAAATTCCTCAACACTGACTGTTTTTTTTCAAAAACAGTCGGTGAAAGTCCTCAACAGTGGCTGTTTTCTTCAAAAACAGTCGGTAAAAGTTTTCAACACTGACTGTTTTTCTTTGCAAACAATCAGTGTTTGCATAAATTTTTTGGCATGATTCTATTTGTATCAGGGCTAACCTCCATAATTTTACTAGCCATATATTATCATTCAACATTCATTAACATTAAACAAAATATCATGCAAATAATTCAGAGAACAAACATCAATAACAATAATAAATTAACATACAATTGTCAAGAACATTGAACGGTAAACAACAAATAAGAAAACAACAAAAACATTAAAGATAATTTATTTCTATTTAAATGTCTACTACTATTGTTCACAATTTCTATCCAAACCATGGACATTGCAATACTGGTACTCAGCAATCAATTCTTGTAGTATAACAGTTTTAGCATTGGTCTTGTCAGCTTTCTCGCTTGCTTTCTCAGCAAATTCGTTTCTGTTGTTCTAGGTTTTAAGGATAATGGGTGTTTTGTATCCACGCACAAACAAATGGAACCAAAGCTTATTGCTAGGGCCACATGAGGCAGTCAATCGTCCAAAATTTAAATTTGGCTAATTGCCGTTTATTTTTGTAAAAAAATGACTCTTATCTTTTATTTGGCTTGGTATTTGTTGTACCCCCGCTTATTGTACCCTTAATTCACATAAACCCTAAACTTCCCAAAATTAAAATTTATTATTATTTCAAAAAATCGAGTAACTATTTAACCAAAATAACATGTCTAGAGAGAGTGTGTCAAACCGGTAGGTGCTCGGTCCTCAGAGATGGAGATAGACGGCAAGGCGGAGGTGTGCTCGTAGCACAAAGGGAAGTGGAAGAAAGAAACAACAGCCTACTTGAGTGGAAGGGCAAAGTCGCGAGTAGCGGACTGGTGGCGGAGGCGAAAAGGGAAGTGGAAGAGAGAAACAACTGAGCGGCGAGAGACTCACGAGTGTGGAAAGAAATGAAATTTTGCTTTCTTTGAAATGAAATTAGAAGGGTTTGGCGAAGGGGAAATGAAATTAAAGTGGGAAATTAAATTTTTTGCGCGGCAGATCATAAGAGAATGGGGGGAACGAAAATTTTCGGAAATAAATTTTTCCACCAACACTGACGGCTCCAAAAACAGTCAGGATATCATCACCGACGGTTTTAAAATAAAAATAGTCACTATAGTGTATCAACACTGACGGTTCAATTTTTATTTTTATTTTTTTTATCATTGTCTAACTTGGTCTTCATTATTCCCATGCCTAAAAATGCCATTAATTGGTACGCAAACTCTCAATAAAATATTATTTTTCAGATTTTTTATGAATTCCTACTGAGAGCCAACACTGACTGTTCAATTGAAAAAACAGTCAGCGTTAATGATTGCTCAACACTGATTGTTATATTAAAAAAAACAGTCGGTGAAAGTATAGACAACACTGACGCTTCACTTAAAAAAACAGTAAGTGCTGGTGACTGCTCAACACTGACTGTTATATTAAAAAAACAGTCGGTGAAAGTCAGGACAACACTGACGCTTCTCTTAAAAAAACAGTTAGTGTTGGTGACTGCTCAACACTGACTGTTATATTAAAAAAACAGTCGATGAAAGTCAAGACAACACGACGCTTCTCTTAAAAAAACAATTAGTGTTGGTGACTGCTCAATACTGACTGTTAAATTAAAAAAAAAGTCGGTGAAAGTTCGAACAACACTGACCCTTTTCGTAAAAAAAAAGTCGGTGAAAGTCACTTCTCAACACTGACTATTAAATTAAAAAAAACAGTCGGTGAAAGTTCGAACAACACTGACCATTTTCCTAAAAAAACAGTCGGTGAAAATCACTTCTCAACACTGACTGTTAAATTAAAAAAATAGTCAGTGAAATGTCAAACAACACTGACGTTTCACTTAAAAAAAATAGTCAGTGTTGGTTTACCGACGGTTTTTAAAAGTGAACAGTCAGTGTTGACGTTATTCATATTTATAATTTTGCAATCTAGTCTCTACACCGACTGTTACACAATAAAACAGTCAGTGACTAAGTGTCAGTCAAAAGATTTTTTGTACTAGTGATGTAGACTGAACCCTCACCAGGTTCGATCCCAATTCTATGATTTGCAATTGGTCAAGTACTTCTGATCCCGCCTGTTTAGCAGTAATCTATCCAAGGAATCTCAATCTGACAAGATACCGGGCATCAGATTGAAAATATTTTTCTTGCTAATCACACGGTATTTTAATGAAGAAAATTAAAAGGTACAAATGTACAATATTATTAAACAGATACGAGTTACAAAAGCTGGTATTGTCTACCGTACCAGATTAAAAAAGGAAAACGAAAGCAGAAAAAAAATGGAAATGCCAAGGTCATAAGCAGTGAATCCAAGCAATAAGGAAAGAAACTAGTAAATTAATGATCAGTGGAAGAATCTACAGCCGTTACACAACCCGAACCAGCTACAAAAACTATAAAGCATCCCAAAGTTTATCAACCTAATGCCCGGCCAGTACCAGTTCATAAGTAGCAAACAATACCGGATCTGTACCAGGCCACCTCACCCAGATATTTTCTAACAAAACTAGAATGCTTTCCAGCTTTTGCTAAAAAAAATAGTAAACTGAGTAAATCCCTTTCATAATTAGCAATCAGTACTCCTAGTCATAACATATATCCTAGGCCATTAAAAGGTTGATGCCAATTTTATATTTGACTTGCCACAAGAGCTTAATGTATTCTTATATCTTTGATCTCTAGACATGCATAATTTCATAATTTCATAATTTGTCTGGTCTTTAATACCCTAGCTAGCCGGCATGGGGAACAGACTTAGCTCTTTGGTCAAATTCATAGTTGCAAAATTCTATTAATCATAGCAATTACTATTGTTCTAGCTAGTTGGATTATGCATTAACTAAAAGTCCCATTTGCTGTTCAATCAGGAGACAATCAAATTAAACATATGGATCACCCCATGCTTTTAGTTAGCAACGCCGATGTATAATTAAAGCATCATATATTACTTTGTCCAATGTATTATTTTTTGCCCATTACATATCAAAAAAATAATCCATTAATCTATATAATTACATCCTTTTATAAGATTGCATTAAATCCAACTATAATGGCCTGCTCAGTTGTGAACTTTCAAACCTACACTCGCGTGCACTTAACACAAATATCACACTTAAGGAAGCTGCAGTCACAACCCATAATCGGACATTGTTCAGAGGAACCCTGACAACAGATGCACTCAACGAAATGCAAAGGTTACAACAGATGCTTCATATGATCTCCTTTCTCCTGATGTGCATGATTATATCAAGTGGAAATGAACTAATGGGAATTTCACAGTAAGTAGTGCATATATGATGATGAAGGATGAATCCTAGAATACTAAACAATGTGCATAGATTTTGGGTTTTAAAGGTGCCACCAAGGCTGAAAGTCTTTGGCTGGCTCATGTCACTCAATCGTTTGCTCCGTGAGAGCTAAGGAAACATCGAGACCTAAAATATTTTTGGCTTCTTCTAGATATTTTTACAAGCTACACTACAAAATATTTTATTTGGTAGTTTCTAGACAATTTTTGATATCTTCATGAAAATTAATTATGGGCTTGAGCTTGTTTATAATTTATTATAAGTAGAAGTGAAGACATTGCATCATGGGCCTTCAACAGGAGCAAATTGCTAAGTTTATGATTAATTCAATGCCCTGTTATTATCCTAGTAGCAAAGTGGTGCCATAATTGTATCGGAGCTGTTCCATTATTTATTTATTCAAATGAAGGGAATTGGCCTCTTCTGATCGCATAATATATGAATTTGAAGGTTAAATTAATGTCTTTATTAAGCTCTTATTTCTGAAAGAAAAAAAGAGTTTAATTAATGTCTTCATTTCATTCTGAAAGAAAAAAGAGAGTTTAATGTCTTCGTTTCATTCTTAGTAAGCAATCTCTTTCTTTCTAATCACAGAATATTTTAACGAAGAAAATCAAAAGGTGCAATATCATAACAGGGATAAAAGTTACCAAGAGCTGGTAGTGCCTGCGGTACCAGATTAGAAAGGAAAATGAAAGCAGAGAAAATGGAAATGCTAAGGTCATAAGCAGTGAATCTTAGCAATAAAAAAAGAAAACTAGTTAATTAATGATCTGTCGAAGAAGCTACAACCGTGGCACTTTCCGAACCAGCAAAAATTACGTCACGCCTGATACTGACAAGTACCAGTCCATAAGTAGCAAACAATACCCGACCTGTACCTGGTTAAAAACATTCAGGTTTCTTCTATAACATGCGTCCAGATATTTGCTAGCAAAACTGTATTATTTTCTAGCTTTTGCTAAAAAAAAAGAGTTAGTAATTCCATCTATTCCAATTATACAGAGAGCAATAATAACTAATTTACCAGGCCTGATTGAACCCAACTCCTTGCCATCTGACCCGACCCAATAATTCAAAATTCTAATAAACAATATTCTTCAACTACAAAGGTCATATGAATAAATCAAAGGAAAATGTTTTTATTTTTTATTTATTTTAGTTTTAGCAACCCTGTGTATGATTATTGTTGGGTGAACAGCAAATCAACCAATGTTTGATATTAGGCTGGCAACATATTATTAAAAATATTGAATATACCTTATATTAATAGAGCCAACAGTTCAATAAAAGAATCAATCCTAGTCCCCTCTGTTCCCTCTGTTCCTCGGCTCACACATTGCGTATCTAGAGCATGATATCCAAGACCGTATCATTGATTAGTTGATGCCTATTTTATATTTGACCTTGCCACAAGAGCTTAATTAATTCTTATATCTTTGATCACTAGCCATCCATAATTTCATAATTTGTCTGGTCTTTAGTACCCTAGCAGGCATGGGCAACAAATTAATTCTTTAGATTTGTCAAGCCCTATTTAGGGTTTAGTGGCAATCTCAATAAATTAGATGAAATTGTTCAAATTTTTTAACCCCTATGAATGGATTGCAAATGAACTCTAATCAACTCTGTTCTTCGAAATTGAAGTGAAATTTTGTTAAGTTTGCATTGTTATCAGAGGGTAACAAAATAAAGAACATGATTTAATATTGACAACTATGCTCTAACACAATGAACAAAAGTACACCCTAACAGAATATGTACATGTCCACATTCATATGTGAATTATAACAGTCATCCAAAATTAATTTAAGGTCGAGCAGACGGATGTCACCGGATCAAAGATTGCCGGTAGCAGATACTTCCTTCCGTTAGCACCATTTGCATTATAGCTTGCACCAGTACTCGAATCAGTCTGCAATTGACCGGCATAACCCGGAAATGCTCCCGGTCCGTACACCCCTGAACAAGCAGTACAAGCCTCCATCGGTGCTTCTTGAGGGCCTTGGAAGTATCCATTCCCAAAAGGGTTTGTCGCCGTACCAGCAATCATGCTTGCAAGGTTCATTACCATGCCATCAACTCCAACGTTACCATTCGGAGACACCAAAGGTGGTGTCTGTGGGCCATACAACGGCTGGTGGAACGGCCACGCGCATTGACCTGGGCACTGGGTTTCAGAGTTACCGACCCAAATGTACGCCGTTTTGGAGCTCTGATCTGAACCATGAACGGCACAGTGGCTCATGCAAAAGCCTTCAACTGCGATATCTTGAGCAGTGAATACTAGAGTGATGCCATTCTTTGGAGTATGAGCATCCGATGCTAGTTGTGCGATTTGGGACATGGTGAGGTGTGTGCCATACTGGTAATGGTTATCTGCTTGGTGGACTAAGGTGACTTGACTCTTTTGATTGCTTTTTCCGACCTTAGATAGGTAAAGACGGTCTATGGTGCTCCACCATTGCGCTACCGAAGGATTTGGTTCTGGTGGGTTGGAGTTCAAGGAGAGGAGAAAATCGGTGATGATGGCTTTTTGAGAAAATGAGAAAGAGCCGTACCAAACAATTGAAATTTGTATGTTTCCTCGGAGGACCCCTCCATTATGATATGTAAGGAGGTCGGTGTCAGGGATCCAAATATCTAGTTTCCTTGGTCTAGCCCCTACTGAGAAATTTGCAAGGGCTAAAACAAGTAAAATTGACAGAATGCTCTTAGCTAAAGAGAAGGATACCATTTTGGTTTAAGGTGGGAATAGTAGAGAATAACTGAGAGATGTTAAAAATTGGATTTAGAATTCTAAGTCAATTACTCAGAGAATTGTTTTCTGTGTGGTGAGGGAATGATGTGCCTGTGCCTTTAAATAGGTGTTTGTGAAGCGGATAGGGGGAGCAACGAGACATAATTTGACTTAATTTTATAATAAATGAAAATAGAAGCTTCCCCATAGTTTCATTAGGGGATCACTGAATTTAAGTTGGTTTATGGAGAGTGGAGATCTGCGCCAAGAGACCAATAATTTGCTTTTTCTTTACGGCTCTGATAGATAAAAGCCCATATACCAGATAAGGATGCATCTAAAAACAAATTATTAATTTGTACAGTTAGTCAATTTTGTGCATGTTTTCACTGTTAATGCATGGTTCCTGCATCTGACCACAAATCAGTATAATAATTATAGTTATTCGGTGTGCATGTCTGGGTTACAGCTATGGGTGTAAACGGAGCGGATTCGGAGCGGATAACGCTCGTACCATATCCACATCCACATTTCAATGAGCGGATACGGATACGGATAGCAAACGGATGTCAAAATGTAAAACCAAATTCACGTTAAATGGATATGGATACAGAGCGGATACGAATACGGATTTGGAACGAATAATTGTCGGATAATTTAGTTATATGAACTTTAAGTATTTAAGATATAATAATAATTAATAAATCTTAAATATGAAAATAAATGAATAATTGTAAATTGATGGAGAGATTGATATTGGAAAGATGGGAGATATAAGACATTGGAAATATGAGAGATATAAGATATTCTATTCATATAATATATAAAGAAAATAAAAAAGTAGTACATATAATATTCTATTCATAGGGCAAGGATCCGAGTATCCGGAATTATCCGAATCCGTTTAATCTGGATTCAACTTGTCATACACAGAAATTATCCGAATCCATATCTGGAATTATCCGAATCCGTTTAATCCGGATTCAATTTGCCATACATAGAAATTATCCGAATCCGTATCCGGAATTATCTGAATCCGTTTAATCCGGATTCGATTTGCCATACACAGAAATTATCTGAATCCGTATCCAGAATTATCCGAATCCGTTTAATCCGGATTGGTATGAAAATGAATTCGGATACATGCGGATATCCGTTCCGTTTAGGGTTCGCGGATATTATCGAATCCGTATCCGGAACAATTTACCATACACAGAAATTATCCGAATCCGTATCCGGAATTATCCGAATCCGTTTAATCCCGATACGGATTTTGCTCGGATTCGGAGCGGATTATCCGGCTCCGTTTTCAGCCCTAGTTACAGCACTTGTCACGCTTCAAGTTTCAGCATTACGGAGCAAACTGCCATGTAATAAATTGGAAACTGTACAGACCCGGTACTAAACCATCTTTATTTGTGCATATGTTGGGTTTCTCTTTATCTTAATTTACTTTCCATGAAAATGCCAAATGCAAAAATGGTAGCGTCTTCAGGTGGTTGAACAAAGAAAAATTAATTTAAGCTTGAGCATTCCCGTTGCATAGACCAAATTAATTTACTTATTTCCATTAAATTAAGAAAATATAATGACAAGAAAATCAGTAAGCTTGAGCATTCCCATTGCATAGAGCAATCATTTTTAACTAGTAAGTTCTCTATCAGCAGTAAAAAAAAAAAACTCAAAATTGGCCCTTGAACTGGTTGATTTATGTTTATATATAGTCCTGTATTATCATTTGTTTTTTTTTTTAAAATAAGTAAATAGGCCCGATTAGCTCTAAATTTGCCCCTTTTCATTGCATATATAAACAGCAAATACTCCTATGTTACACATCTACATGAGAACATAATGAGCAAAAGGTCCCCTTTCATTGATTATTTAGATCTTTAAACAGGAACCATCCTCTGCTCCTTGCAAAGAATACATGCATCATCCTATTGCCTCAATGATGTTCTTCAGTTAAGCTGAATAACTTAAATTCATCAATTAATCTTCCAGTTTGTTTAGCTTGCCTCTGTCTTGTCTCTACATTAGACATCATGCAGACAAAAAAATTTCTTTAATTCAGTCACCTTAAGAAGAGACCCAAAAAAAAAAAAAAAATGAATGACATAAACAAAGAGACAAATAAAAATTGCGAAGACAGAGATCTGTATTGTACATGTATGCATATCTTTTACTGTCCTGAATGATTAATAAGAATAATAATAATAATTTTGTCATCTGTAATTAAAGGAGTGCTTGTGCTCCCCAATGGGGAAATTTGACCCGTGAAAAGTGCTCAAATTCAACCCAAAAGCTCAATGAAAACTTGTGTTTGCGACTTACATCTACGGTCATAGTGATCCTTTGAATGTTTAGTCAAAAATTGAAAACATGCATAAATATAATTGACTAAACACACTGATTATATATTTCATTTGGTTGGCATCCTTATCTGGTGCAAATTTTATAAAGGAACATTATTGGCACAGATCCCTGCCTAGTGAAACCATGGGGAAACCTCTGTTTTATTCTTTTACAACCGTGGCTGTGGGGATACCAATTAAGCAATGCATTATTATTCCTTAATTTGTAATTGTCCAGCAGTTTAAACAATAATATCAGTCTCAGCATCTTGACCAGAAGCTCTAGCTGTCGCGTTAGTTAGATAAATTTTAGAAAAATAAAGGATTGTTTGTTCATCGTGCAACATTTGTGCTACAGTTGATCATTTGCTGGCTCAATCAATTTTTTAATCTCGGGGAACACAACAATAGTTGACTTTATCATAGCCGCAATTTCATGTTTGTTGGTTTGTTTGAGGTGTTAGGAAAGAAAAGAAACTTATTCATTGTGTAGCTTCATTTCAAACTTTTCGAAACTGATACAAAATTTTGTTGTCACAGCGATATATATAATTTAGTTTCTAGTAATAAACTTAAAAAATGCTCATTCCTTTCTCAATTTTTTTAAAAAAAAAAATGGCCATTCCATTATGCAAGAATTTTTTCCCCTTAAATTGAACTATTTTATTATTTATTAATGAATTGTTTTGTTAACATAGCCCATTTAATTAATAATCATGAACAATTTATCTTTTATTAATAATCATGATTTTCTTTTAGTTTGTTAGGTCTTCCTCTCATCATGAACAATTAATCACGGACACTAATTAATTAGTTTTGTGAAACATCTGGTTGACAGCAAATTTCAAAATGAATGCATGCGATACACTAATTAACAAGTTCTTGTACGTGGGTAGTTCTACCATGCCTTCCAAAAAAAAAAAAAAAAGTTAATGCAAACAAACTATTCAAAGAGATTATTTCGTTAATTAATTAGTTTGTCTGAAACATGAATCATACTCTGCTCCTTGAAAAGAGCACACGCACCCACCTTCAACTCCATAATTTGCTTCAATCGATCAGATCATCATCAATCAATCTGCCAACCGTGCGTTATTTTATATAAATATGCTGCCATTTGTCTGGCCTTTGCACTAGCCAGCTAACCTGGATATATAATTTCATTACTTCTATTAATAATTATTGAGATCATGCTTCATTATTTGATTACCATGTTGTGTTGCCTTAAATTAATTTTTCTTTGTTCAACCACCTGAAGGCACTAAAATTTTTGTATTTGCATTTGCATGGAAATAAGTAAATTGAGATAGAGAGATACCCAACATATGCACAAATAAAAGATGGTTTTGTACCGGGTCTGTACCGTTTCCAATAAATTACTTAGCATTTAGCCCCTTAATGCTGAAACTTGAAGCGTGACAAGTGCTACAACCCAGACATGCACACCGAATAACTATAATTAACATATTAATTTGTGTCATATGCAGGGAACAATGCATTAAACAGTGAAAACATGCATAAAATTGACTAAGTGTACAAATTAATAATTTTTATTTAGATGCATCCTTATCTGGTATGGGTTTTTAACTATCAGAGCCGTAACGGAAAAGCAAATTATAAATATATTTCTTATATGAAATGTAATGGCCAATTGGGCGCAGATCTCCACCCTCCATATACTTAGTTTCAGTAATCCCCTAATGAAACTATGGGGAAGCTTCTATTTTCATTTATTATAAAATGAAGTCAAATTATGTCTCATTGCTCCCCTATCCGCTTCTTCACGTGCACCTATTTAAAGGCACAGGCACATCATTCCTTCACCACACAGAAAACAATTCTCTCATTAGTTGACTTAGAATTCTAAATCCAATTTTTCACATCTCTCAGTTACTCTCTACTATTCCTACCTTAAACCAAAATGGCATCCTTCTCTTTATCTAAGAGCATTCTCTCAATTTTACTTGTTTTAACCCTTGCAAATTTCTCAGTAGGGGCTAGACCAAGGAAATTAGATCTTTGGAGCCCCGGCACTGACCTCCTTACATATCACAATGGAGGGGTCCTCCAAGGAAACATCCGAGTTTCGATTGTTTGGTATGGCTATTTCTCATGGTCTGAAAAAACCATCGTCACCGATTTTCTCCTCTCCTTGAACTCCAACCCACAGAAAGCAAATCCTTCGGTAGCGCAATGGTGGAGCACCATAGACCGCCTTTACCTATCTAAGGTCGGAAAAAACAACCAAAAGAGTCAAGTCACAGTAGTCAACCAAGCAGATAACCATTACCAGTGGGGCAAACATCTCACCATGTCCCAAATTGCACAACTAGCATCGAACGCTGGTACACCAAAGGGTGGCATCACTCTAGTTTTCACTGCTAAAGATATCGCAGTTGAAGGCTTTTGCAGAAGCCACTGTGCCATTCATGGTTCAGATCAGAGCTCCAAAACAACTTTCATTTGGGTTGGTAACTCTGAAACCCAGTGCCCAGGACAATGCGCATGGCCGTTCCACCAGCCGTTGTATGGCCCACAGACACCACCTTTGCAGCCTCCAAATGGTAACGTTGGAGCTGATGGCATGGTAATGAACCTCGCAAGCATGATTGCCGGTACAGCGACAAACCCTTTTGGGGATGGATACTTCCAAGGTCCCCAGCAAGCACCGCTGGAGGCTTGTACTGCTTGCCCTGGTGTGTACGGTCGAGGTGCATTTCCAGGCTATGCTGGGCAACTACTGACTGATTCGAGGACAGGTGCAAGCTATAATGCAAATGGTGCTAACGGAAGGAAGTATTTGCTACCGGCAATCTTTGATCCGGCAACGTCCATCTGCTCAACATTAAATTAAGTTTAGAGGAGTGTTATAATTTACATACGAATGTGTACATATTCTGTTGATTAGGATGTACTTTTGTTCATTGTGTTAAAGCATATTTGTCAATATTAAAATCATGTTCTTTATTTTGTTACCCCCTGATAAGTGATATCAATGCAAACTTAATAAACTTTGACTTCAATTTCGAAGAACAGAGTTGGAGTTCATTTGCAATCCATTCATAGGGATTACAAAATTTTAACAATTTCATCTAATTTATTGAGATTGCTACTAGACCCTAAATAGGGCTTGAAAATCTAAAGAATGATAGAACCATATTATCTAAGAAAATTAGAGAAATTGTTAGGGTTTCTAGGATTGAGAAGAAGGAAGAGAGCAAGAGACAATAGAGACAACAATATTTAAAGATACATATATATATTAACTAAACTTGATTCCTTATACTAATTTCTTTCTCATACGTACAAGAGTCTTAATATAAGCCATAATTAATGATACATAGTTCAATTAGACTGAATAGCAATTTGGATCAAAACATAACATATATTGAAAGAGATTGTCGAGAAGGAGAAGAAAATGACCTGATTGGAGCTTTTTACCGGAGTTTTTTTTTTTTACATTTTTTGCACCTCACACATTAAACATATTTTTCAAAGCCACGAACTTAAAAAAAAAAACCATATTTTTCTTAAATGAGTAGTGAAATGTGAAAATGTAAAAATAATTTAATTATGATAAATAGAAAGAGAAAAGTGAAATCACAAAGATTATAAATTATATCATACGTGATGTGAGATATTTTTAAGGACTTGAAAATTTAATTCTTTATGGATCATAAGTCCTTATCATGCGTACGTGATGGCGCTCCCCTGACATATGACTAAGAGCATCAAATATGTATTTTACAGTTCTGATGAAATTAACATAATGTGGAAATTGATTGACTTTGACTGGTAAAATACTGAAAGATATTGCAATTGATGTTAGTTTTAATAAAAATGTTTGGTATGTTTCATCTTCTCCACTGAAAACTTTTCTTATACAGTTAAAAGAAGATTTAAAAAAAGATTTTTTACTGTTTCTTAAAAAAAAAATCATTAGTTATTGTAATTAGGTCCCAGCATTATTTTTTTGGCAGAATATATGCTGGTTCACCGCCATTCAGGGCGAAGCCAGAAATTTGAAATTAATGAAACTAAATAATTTACTGTAGTATAATTTTATTTTATAAGAATGACCATAAAATATTTATGCATGCATTTTTTTTTTATAACCAGATAGAAGCTACCAGGAGTACAAAAAAAATATGTTTACAACTTCAAGATTAAATCCTAAAACACACACAACAACAACTCAAAGTTCATAAATTATTCAATCAACAACATGCAAAAATTATATATGAAGTTTAATGGACAAAATTACAAATAGGGGCTGCCCTACACTCTAATAGGAGTTCAAAACCTAAGTAACTCAAATTTTGAGTTTAGATCCAAATCATCCGATTAAAGTTCGGACCAATTCAGTTTGAAATGGAATGCACAAATATATTTGGGGGATTAAAGTTCCGACCAATTCAATTTGAAATGAAATGCACAAATATATTTGGGAGAATTTCACGTATACTCTTAAAATACTTCAAAATTACATATTTTCTCCTTTAAAGTCTAAAGTGACGTATTTCTTCTCTAAACTTTAAAAACTCACAAATTTATCTATTTTATTATTTTTTATATTAAAACTCATTCTAAATTTTATCCATTTTACCCTTAATTAAAAGCATAGAAAGTAAATCAGACTCAAATTTCAATGTTAAGTGTTCCTCTACCGTCCGATCGACGCGCATCGCATTAAGATATCTGCGTATCACTTCACTATTCATGCTGTTCTAACTTGCACGGATATTAAAGCAATTCCAATTAGCACGTATCACATTAAGATTTGTACATGTCGATTCAATATATGTGTTTGTGCATCAAGATTCGTGCTGATCTTGCATGTGCAAATCTAAAATCAGTCGGACGGTAGAGGAACTGTTCATATTCAAATTTGAGTCCGATGGAATTTATATGTTTTTGATAAAAGGTAAAATGGATATTTTATAAATTTAGAGGGGAAAATATGTAATTTTAAATTTTAGAAGAGAAGAATACGTAATTTTAAAGTTTTGAGGGGTACACGTGAATTTCCCCCAATATATATAGTCAAATTACGGTCTTGGGCATAGTTGGAATGGTCATTTGAGATCAGACAGTAATTTGACCAAATATATCTATTTCTACTCAGATCTGATCATCGTAATTAGATAGCAATCTAGATCTGGATGGAACCAGTGAGAGAGTTCAATAGTATCTGTGCAATTCTTGGAAGGATACAGTATATAATGCTCTATGCCATTGCCAGTTCACATCCAGTATCAGGTTCAAGACCCAAAGTCAAGCTGTCAATTATTTAAAATTATTTTATTGAATTTTGATCTTTTGTTTGAAGTGACAATTTAAGGTCAACACACTTGCTAATAGCTGGCTCATTGAATTATGTAATCTCGGAAGATGCTCAAACCATTGACTATCCCATAACCGGAATTATCACGGTATCACCTTTCCTCTTTTTTTTTTCCTTTTCTGTTTTTTATCATGCAAATTTTTTATGTGAACTATTGTAAGCAACTTGTTTAGTTACCGGACTTTATCCTAAAAAAAACTATTATAATAAAAAAAAAGCTAAATTTATAAAGGAGATCATTTTGTAAAGTAAGTTTTTTATTCAATGAATTTTGAGAGTAGAGAAAGGGAAGGGACGTGAAAAAATAGAAGGGAATGAAATGAAATAGAAATAAAGATTAATATATTTAACTTCTTCATGTTTTGATGATTAATAAGAGAAAATAAATATAACTTTTTTTTATTTTTTTTATTAATTAAAATTTAGAAGGTTATTGAAAAATTCAGTAGCTGTTGTAAATTTGTGATAAAAAAAACTTGGATGAAAATTATATATATAAGACATAGAGTTAGATATTTGTGTCATTTTTTTTCTGAAAATATTTGTAACAATTTTTTTTCTTTCCATTACACCTCAAATTAGGAGGAAAATCGATTCTATTGATTAGAATTATGCAAGGTTAAACATTTAACCTCCTATACTCTTCACTTCCGATATAATTTTATTAACCAAACACAATTTGAGAGAAACTTTTCTCTTCTTTTCTTTCTATTCCCTCCTCTCCTCTACTCTCCATCCAAAGGTGTAAAGAAATAGTAGAGAATGTATAGTGATAAATAATGCAAATAATTGTATGGTAATTCATGCAGATGAATGCAGTAGTTAGATGCCTTAAAACTGTATTGTATCTTGAATATATAAGGCGCATATTTCTTTTAACGAGTAAACGAGAAAAAATATAACAATGATGTATTACTCACACTATTAAGTTATATAAGAAGAAAGAAATAAATCATATGGATAAGAAGGAAAAAAAAGATGATAAGCTCGGTATGTCTAACAAATTTGAAAGATTCAAACTCATTATGTATTAAGGTTGTAAATAACGATTATTGCGTAATTACGAAAATGCTAAATAAAAAGCTATCGCGAATACCGTAGTTATAGTAAAAGTTATCTTACATAGCGTTTTTGTTTGAAAATATATATTTTATATTTCTACTAATTATCAACATTATCTAAATTTGTAATGAAAAACTAATAAAGGAATCAGAATATTCAAAATAACCATCTATCTTTTTCCATTCAAAATAACTTAAGCATCGTGGCATAAACTATATATATTTTTCTATTTAAAAAACCTAAGCATCATGGCATAAACTATATACACTACTACAGAATACAAGATTGTACACGGACAAAAAACGAAGAGCTACACGGATTTCCTTCTGTGTGCAACATTAGGGTGTAGAAAAGGGCAACTTTTTACACACAGATATTTATCCGTGTGCAATTATAACAAATCCTACACGGATATATTATAAATAGCCGTGTACAAACCCATCTCACTGTATCTCTCACTACACCCGAGCTACACGAATTTTAACTAAATATTCGTGTAGGAAGAGTATTCCTACACGGATAGTTAGTTAAAATCCGTGTAGCTCTCCTGAACAGAATATTAAATAAATAAACCAAGTTCAACAACCTTCCTACACGGATTTTTAAATAAAAATCCGTGTAGGAAACAATCATACCTTGATTTTTATTTAAAAATCCGTGTAGGAAGGTTGCTGAACCCGATTTATTTATTTAACCTCTTTTTTTTTTTTTAGCTAGTCTCCACCTTTGCTAGCCAGTAATTATATATTTCAGATTGAATATACATAATCTTTTGCAAAAATAAATATATAGCATTTTGTATATACATAGTCTTTTGCAACATATATATATACATAGCATTTTGTACATGCAATCCCATGTGATCCAACACATAACATACACTCTTCAAGATCCAATACAATGTTTGTATAAAAATTATGTCCTTACCACTTAGTAACTATGTCACATACCCCAACTCGCTTATTATCGTTCATTAACTAAATGAGCCGAGCATGAGTATACCCCAACTCGCTCATGCTTGCTCATTAATCAGCCCTAACTATGTGATCAAAGTTTGGGCCAAATTTCTATAAGTTGGGCTCATGTTAACAAAATTCATAGTTATGATCTATTCTAGCACGAAATTTCATACATACTAAGTTGTATTCGATCCAATATATCAAAAATGAAATTTGAATGTCATCCATGACATGATGTCTATTGGTTAAAAGTCTCTAACAATATTGCATCTCCAATGAAAAATACAACGATTAACATATATGTGCATACATACATAATAGAGAATAAAAATTCTCAATTAAAATTTATACATAAAATTAATTGTACACGGCTAAGTTTTATACGAACCATTGAAAATCAATTTCATAAGAAAAAAATTATTGCATCTTATATGAATTTACGAAGGGGGGTGGCGAAGAGGATAGTAACCAACTAAGGCGAAGAGGTCAGCAACCAACCAAAATCCTAAAAAACCGAAAAAAAAGAGAAATAAGCAATAATAATTACACATGACCTAAATAAGTAATAATAAGTAAAAGAAAATTAGAGAAAGAAAAATGAAAAATATATATAAATACATGACTAACCTTAGCAAGATAAAGATGAGAAAATAACAAATTCCACGATCTCATATCTCAGCTGTGTTGTGCATATAAATCAGACCAATATTCAATACAAAGAGAGAGAGAGTATTATGGAATCAAAACGGCGCTGGAAGGAGAATGTTTTTTATATAACCAAAACCCTAAAAAGACCTTTCTACACGGATTTTTCACTATAAATCCGTGTAGCTCTCTCAAGCCTTTCTACACGGTTATTTAAGCAAATAATCCGTGTACAATAACCCTTCCTACATGGATTTTTTTTATAAAAAATCCATGTAGCTCTCTAACCATTCCTACACCGTTTTTAAAAAAATGTCCGTGTACAATTCCTACCTTTCTACACGGTTTTTTTTTAATAAAAATCCATGTAGCTCTATAACATTCCTACACGGATATTTAATGAATAATCCGTGAACAGTTCTTTCATTTCCACACGGTTTTTTCCCCAAACAATTGTACATTGGTTCTTCAATAAATATCCGTGTAGGATCATGACAGATATTTTGGGCTTTGGAAAAAACATGTTTGGTACACGGTTTTTAAATAAAATAGCTAAATTCGTGTATAATGTGCAGTGTAGGATTGCTCTTTTTGTAGTAGTGATATCTTTTTCTATTAAACAAAACCTAAGTATCATGGCATAAACTATTTATCTTGTTATATTTAAAATCAAAAGCAATCCAAACCTTGAAAAAAAAAATCCTTAATAAAAAAATCAGTTTGGACCTTTAAATAAAAACCTATGTTGCGTAGCATGTAGCGCAAATAGCGGACCATTATTACTGTTATAGTGGCCGTAGTTGAAATAGTATACTTTTATTTCATAGCTTACCGTTTAATTTCCAAAAATATTATAGCGCGCTATTTAGAATATTGTGTGTTATTTATTGAATATTGTGTGTTATTATAAATAAGTTGAAATGATACCAATAATTAAGATTCTCTCACATTATTTGTATCCTAACTCTATACGTGTTTTAAGTTGATTAGAACTCTTTAGAAGTTGCAATTAATGCTATTATTTCTCATCTAACTAAGGAACCATTTGACAGGCCAGTATTTTTATAAACTGATGGCATACAATTTGCAACATTGCATCTTTTAATTGGCCCCTAGTTCCCCTGCTATGAAAGAAATGCTGCTTAAGTCAAGACAATTTTTTTGAAAAGTTTATCATTATACATTCAAATGCTTCTTTGCATTTATGTTGCTTAACTTTATCTCCGGAGAAAATGTTACATAACTTATTCAAGAAATATTTTTTAACAGAATTTGCATTATCAATTAATCTCTGTCCAGTCTGTTAAGCACAGGTTTAAAAACCATAATAATTAAACAGAGCATCAGATAACTAGAGAACATCAATTATCTCAATGCTCTCTATTTAGTCGACAATAACAAGTACTAAAATAGGAGATGATTAATGAAGCAAAGCATGCTCATCCTTTTGCATTAATTAGGTGTCTGCACAGGAATAATCTCTGCTCCTTACCAATGCTACCGCCCCACTGATATTTCCTTCAATTGCGCTCTCCTTTAATCTATTTGCAATTCTAGCTGTTCAATTGCCAACCGTGCAAACTGATTTGACTAACATTTTATAGCCGACCTACCTCTCCGCCTACAATAATTACTAGACACAGATGAAACCTCAAGGAAGCCTCCTTCCTTATTTTTTAATTAAGTTTAAGTTGACAATGCTGTCATCATACTAAACTCTTCTACTATATATAAGTGCATATATGCTCACACCATATTATATCATCACATCAGCAAATTCAACCTTCACTTGTTACTTAAAGCCTCTATAATTATTTTCTGAAGAAAAATGGGTTCCTTTTACCTGACCAAAAACCTTATCCAAATACTTGTTCTTTGTACCTTAGCAACTGTCTCAGTCTGTGCTAGGCCAAGGATATTAGAACTTTGGAACCCAGATAATACTGACATGCTCACATATCACAATGGTGAAGTTCTCCTAGGGAATATCCCAGTTTCCATTGTCTGGTACGGCCAATTCACCCCAACCCAAAAATCTATCGTGACCGATTTCCTCCTCTCCCTCACCTCCACTTCTCAAGCACCTGCCCCTTCAGTCAGTCAGTGGTGGAGCACCATAGACCAGTTATACCTTTCTAAAGTCGGTAACACAGGCCAACAAAGTCAAGTTACCTTAGGCAACCAAGTGTCGGATGACTCATACTCCATGGGCAAATACCTCACCATGTCACAAATTTCACAGCTTGCAGCAAACGCCGGTCTACATCAAGGTGGTATCACACTAGTACTGACAGCTGATGTTGTGGCGGTTGAAGACTTTTGCACTAACCGTTGTGGCTTTCATGCCTCCGACCAGAGCACCAAATCGACTTACATCTGGGTAGGCAACTCGGTGTCTCAGTGCCCCGGCAAATGTGCATGGCCCTTTCACCAGCCCATGTACGGCCCACAAAACCCGCCTCTTGTCGCCCCTAATGGTGATGTCGGCATGGATGGCATGATTATTAACATTGCAAGCATGATAGCCGGCGCCGCTACCAACCCATTTGGTGATGGATACTTCCAAGGCTCAAAGGACGCTCCATTAGAGGCAGCGACAGCGTGTCCTGCTGTTTACGGAAAGGGGGCTTATCCAGGATACGCTGGCCAACTGCAGACGGACCCCACTGATGGGTGCAGCTACAATGCAAACGGGGCCAACGGCAAAAAGTATCTGCTTCCGGGTCTCTTCGACCCGTCATCTTCCACTTGCTCTACTCTTGATTAATGAAGGTTTAGCTGTAGAAAGATGTAAATATGGTATTACCAGAGAGAATAATTTTTTTTATTTGATTTAGCAGCACTAAGTTGTCAAGTTATGGTTAATAGAACAAAGGTGATAATTATGATATGTGTTAATTAATATTACTTACCTATTTTTGACTAAATATTGTGGCACTCAATCTGTCAAGTGTCAATTACTTTATCCCATCAATTCAAATTAAAAAGTTAATACATCTTTCTGCAAGAATCATTTCGACAAACACTTTACGGGCAAAACAACTTAATAAATATTACAATTTTGGTGACCTTACACTTGGCATGGCAACATGATTATTTCAGAAAGGGAACGGATGCGTGTCGTCTGATTTATGACTTCATTTTTTTTTTCTATTGTTATAAATAAAATATTATTTCGAGACCTAGAGAAATCGAATCTCAAGGTGCACAGCGAACTAGTTCATGCATGCATCATATTAATTGGGATATAGTATCAAACTTATCAAAAGGCTTATCATATTATTTTCTCTATGCCTCCGATGCTATCTAGTTCATGCACCCGAGAGGAGGGAATCGTATGAATCTCAATTCATGCATATCATATTAATTAGGACAAATTGTATCAATTGATGTTAATTTATTGCTGAAATAAGAATTACTATTCGTTTCTCTCCAATATTAAGAAGAAGAAAAAAGAATTATTCTACTCTTTTTTTTTTAACTACAATCATTCTACTTTACTCGCAATATTTACTGCCAAACGGATCAAAATCTGCTCATTTTCTTAAAAAAAGGAACATCTTCATTTTCTTCTATTCGGACCGTTCAAAATTCATCGTACAGCTTTAATTAAATATGAATCATTTTAATAGATTAAATTGATTTGAAAATAAAAAGTAATCAAGACCGTACGATGAATTTTGAATGATCCATATTTGAGAAAAGAAAGAGCCTCCTTTTCTCAAGAAAAGGAGCAGAGTCGGTTCCACTGCCAAACTACCTTCAGTAATCAGTATTATATTTTGACAGAATGTCTATCTTTAAAAAAAAAAGATATGCAATAAATAGCAGAACCCACTTTCAATATTATATGCGGTATATTTAATTAGAAGCTAATAAATAGACAATACTAGTATCAATTAACACTAAAAAAACAGAAAGAAAATATGATAAGGCCGGTTAAATTGTCGTGCCTTGCAATAAATGTAAAGAATGCTAGTAAAAATTTCCGGAAATTATATAGCTCACAGGATATGAAAACCATATGAGCTGTTGACACTGAATTATTTCTCCAAAAAAATAAATAGAAATTTTATCAACAAATTTCTATAATTATTCATGTGCGTTCTCACAAATACAAAAGTGAGTTCTCGTAAAATAAAAAAAGAATAATTGAAAAAGGTAACTATCCTGTTACCTTTTTCAATTTTTTTTAAATTTACTTTTTTTTCAAAAATAGAACAATTCAATAGAAGTGACTTTTGATCCGGGATTAATAATTCAGATTCAAAGTATTTTTTTTTCAATAACACACAAAGAAATATTTCAATTTTTCTTACGGCCACGAAAAGTCCGGTCTAAAAAATATTAATCCGGATTATTTGTTTCAGTCTTTCTAATAAATTAAATTATATATTATTATATCCAATTTCAAAGAAACATAAAAAAATTTATATTTTAATACAAAAATAAAAAATAATATCAATTTAAAAAAACATAGTTTTAGAAACTTCTATTGCGGATATAGTTTTTATTTATTTTTAAATAAAAGAATTCAAATATTTTATATATTTACTTAGAAGTGACTTTTGATACGGAATCAATAACTCAGATTCAAAGCATTTTTTTTTTCAATAACACAAAGAAATATTTTAATTTTTTCTTACAGCCACGAAAAGTCCGGTCTGAAAAATATTATCCGGGTTTTTTGTTTCAGTTTTTCTAATAAATCAAATTATATATTATTCTATCAAATTTCAAAGAAACAAAAATAATATTTCTAATATTTTAATAAAAAAATAAATAAATTATAACTTTTTCCAAAAAAAAAAGTTAAGGACTGTCTAATATTTAGGCGGTTCCCATTAAAAATTAAGAACCGCCTAATTATTAGAAATTAAGAACCGTCTAATTATTAAAAATTAAGAACCGCCTAATTATTAGAGGGTTTGGGTAGATTTAATAAAACCTAATTTTGGTGGTCATATTTGACAATTTTATTTAATGTTGGATATGAATAAAAATAGACGGCTTTAAAGGCCAAACACATGCGATGAACAGTTATCAAACTAGACAAGTTTGCATTTGCATATGCATGCATTGAAATATAAATTTCATGTTCTTTTTCCGGACCTTTTTTTGCCATGTGTCTGTTCCTTGTACTTCAGTCTTATCCCTCTATAACATAATTTAAGCAAGGAAATCTAAGCAAGATTTGGTTTTTTAATCCGATGCATACTCATTACTCAAACTCGTTATAAATGCATTCATAGTCTAATATTTATGGACATGTTAATAATTACTACGACATTTACTTTTAAAAATTAAAATCATCCACCAATAAATACGTCGCTACATCACTCTCTAAAATCAGCATGTAGCATTGTTAGTAGTTAGTACCAGTGTTATACAAAAAAAAGTGCTCGTTCAATCCAATTAATCAGCTAATTAATTAGTCGTATGTGGTGACCAATCTGTTTTTTTATTTATTTATACTTCCAATTATTTATTCACTTATATTATTATTTTTTATGCAGGTATTTGTTATATGTATTACTTTATCTTGTCTTACCTGAGTCTTCGTAATTGACAATTTCATAAAATTTTATTACTTTACAATGAAACATTTTTTTTAAATCTTGGTAGTGGTTGTGCCTGTCAAGTATAAACAATGAAACTAAGTTAAACTAAATTTAATTGATAATATTAATGAGTTAAATTAATCATTTTTAATAGTTGCAAGTATATGCATATAACTTTCATGAAAAATTGAAAACACAAAATTATCCACATAAATTCCAATTACAAGACTTTGTCGATCTGATGACCACATACTGTTATTTATAACACTGGTTAGTACACACATTATCAACAACTGATATTACCAATAATTAATATTTGATTATGTTATTTTTCAAATATAGTTATTAGTTTCAAAGTAAATAATCACTCGCATTACTGGTGACTAAAACAGACTTTTGTAGATTGAGTGGAGATCAATCGAGCCCATGTTTTTTCAATTTTTTTATTATGCATAATTTTCTATATAATTTAAATTAAATGTTATGGATATTGTAAAATTAATCCTCATTCGCAACTTAATTTTTTTAGATGATTGATTTTGATTCATGTTTGATTCCATAACCTGTCTGGCTTCGCCCCTAGCTGGCGAGCCATCCTAACCAAAATTTCTTTGATGAAAAAAATCGTTTCTCTTTGTAATTATAAAACTTAAAATTCATGTTTTAATTTGATTGTAATTATATTAATATTGACATTTAATATGATTTCTAATTTTATTAAACAATTTATTTAGACTATGTATGGTCCCTTTCATTTTTCTCTTTCTTTTTTTCTCTTCCTTTGTTTTTTTTTTCTTTATAGTAAAACTTACAAATCATGTATTAATTTGATTGTAATTATATTAATATTGATTTAGTTTTATTCATTATTTTTTTTACTCTGTATGGTCCCTTTCATTTTTTTTCCTTCTTTTGCTTATGTTTCGTTTTGTTTTTAACAGTAAATAGCAGTATGATATCTAAATCTCTGACTTCCTCCAAATCAAAATAGGGAAAGTCGTCACACATGATAGCCATCTCAGCTCCATTATTTCATGCAGTGCAACTGACTGCACTTTTTGGAGCACGAACCAGAGCAGCTTGGTGAAGTGTGCATGGAATTAAAAACCGGTAAGAAACGCGTTATGAATCTCATGATACATTTTTTTTTTTTCAAGACCAATAAAATGAGATTGAATAACGCGGTACAGTGAACCCCTACCATATATTTAGGCATGATGCATGTATATAAAACACTTTCTTTTAGGAACTGAATCAAACTGCACAAATGCCCTTTTCAATTCCTCAGTGGACCGGCGGATCACACAAAATTAGAGAGGGTCCCTTATTCTGGCTAAAAAATATTTTAAATATACATTTTTATGGAGCAGAATTCAAATGCTTTGTATCTTTTATATTTCAGTTATGGCTCATATTTTTATCTCTATTTTCAAAATTTAAATTATTAATTTTTTAAATAGATACAAAATTATTATTTTTAATGGCTCAAAATTTACAAAAAAATAATAATTTTGTACATTCTAAAAAAAAAAATATTAAATCTTTTTAAAAATAAAATAAAATTTGGGCCCCAAGCACATCTTAACATGGAGATCATGTCGGTGGTTCGAATTGATTGTTTAGATTTTGAAAAGAGAGTGTTCGCACAAAAGTGTACTACAAAGTTTCAGTACAGACAAGCTATACTTTTTAACATCGATTCTACTTTTAGATCAGACTGCAAGTGTACAATCCTATCGCTGGTATTATCGAGTATCGATCCACGGGACGGTTCAATAACTTAACTAGATCTTCACTTAATTTATCGTTAAACTAGAAGTGTTGAAAAGGGTTGAGTTGGTTGTTGAAATTTTGGTTAACAATGAAATAAATTGCAAGTAAACTAAACTAGATTTTAACACTAATTAAAGCAAGTGTTTCTTGGGTTTCGATTTCATCTCGCAACTCGCCTCTCACCTGACACGACCCGTGTACTCTCGTACACGACCCATGTCACACGGTCCGTGTACTCTCATACACGGTTCGTATCGGACTCAACTGAAACTGAAGTTGTCTGGTTTCTGTCTTTGGTTGATTTTGTATAGGATGAATTGACCATACCTGATGTTTCTAGACCTCAACTCTCGTTTGTTGGCTTAATAAACTCAATAGTGGAAATACAATTCAATCCTCTTAGGATTCTAACCTAAACTCTCGCTCATTGGTTTGAATTTCCTAAGTCACTTGTTTGATTTACTAAAGGTAATCAGAGTCTCTCGATCTCTGAAAAGTTCACCTCTCGGTTACTAATTAGTCTTTCCTCTCGGGTCATCGACTTACCTCATATACTTGTTCTGGTTGATAGATCGAATTGGACGCAGTACCTTGTTAGACGCGGCCAAGCCTAATGGTAAGAACCAAATAACAATCGAACCACGCAGATAAGCAATAAAAATCATACACAGACAAGCAAACACAAGATATCGCACATAATCAAACGACTAACAAGTAAACAGAGTATTCGACTACATCATATCCCAAAAAACTAAGAAAATTACTCAAACATCATTCTTAAAACAGAATAACAAAATAAAGATAAACAATTCATGACAAAGATCGAAAATACGAAGAAGATTCGTCGGAATTCTCTCGATTTCCTCCTCTCTACTTCGTCTCCAAGTTAGTTGTTGTGAAACTCTCCTTGAATTAGTCTCTTGTCTGATTGAATCCCTTTTTGGCCCAAAGGGTCGTTCTTTTATTGCTCCATAACCGTCCTCCTTTAATTAGGCATTAATCTGAAAACTTAGATTAACTGCCGGATTTGTCTGACACTTCGTCCTCCTTTAATTTCCGTGTGAGATGTTGTACGAACCGTGTGCCTGTGTCTCCTGTCCGGGTCGTGCAGCGCCCATGTAGGGGGGGTCGAGTAGGGTTTTGCACGGTCCGTGTGAGATGTTGCACGGCCCGTGTGGCATGTCCAGATTGCCGGATTTCACCCTTTCTTTGCCCGTTTCCTATAATAAACAAACAAAAGCGCAGCAGTACCACATTCTATAGATAATCAATGTAATAAATATGATTTTACTGTTTTGGACACAGGTTTTGGTACAAAATTCGGTCGGAAATGTAGCTAAAATAACGCGATATCAAAGAGATAAAGATGTGAGACACAGTTGAAGTACGAAAAACACGAGGCATGTAAACCATGTTGTCCCTACGCATCTTAACATGGACATCATGTTGATTGGTTCGAATTGACTATTTGGATTTTTAAAAGAGAGATAAAGATGTGCGACACAGTTGAGGTACAAAAAACATGAGGCATGTAAACCATGTTGTCCCTAACGGCACATTGAGAAAGGTGAATATGAGGCCTTTTAAAATATTAACCCTATCAGTCAGATATTAAAGTTTAAAACTGTTCCTGTGTGCAAGTATGTGTAAGTATGTAGTTTTTGGCGGAATGAAGAAGTTATGAATTTAAAGTGCAATAAAGTAAATAGATAGAGTTAGAGAAATCGACACAGGAGTTCATAACGAAGTTCGGCCAACTGAAGGACCTATGTCTTCGAGGCAACATGACATAAACTTGGAGCGCCTTTCTATTACCCAATACATAAATGAATACAAATTGGAACTAGTGAGATCACACTACAATGGTCTAAAGAAAAGGAGCACAAAAGACTCAAGCAGAGAAATGAGCACACACAACTCAATTAGGCTAGCAACAAAAGCTCTAAGTCCAGACACTTGATTGGTGTAATCGTGATCAAGCTAATAAAATTTATAATCTGATTTCTTATCGCATCATATTACAAGCGCATAATCCTATCGATTAGAATAATTGATTGTCGATCCGCAGGGAATAAGATTGAAAGTTTTGAACAATTAAATCACAATCTTTCAAAAGGCTAGCCAAAATCTGAAATTTGATAGTTGTTGGTTTTGATCTTTGTATTTGACGAAAATTAAAAGTAAAATATATAAGATAGTGTTGCGAATTTCTAGAGTTTTGACTTACCATTGTTATATCAATCCGTTTGGATTCTATATTATATTTTATGTTGGTTTTCAGATGTTGTGTGAGGGTTTCTAATCTAATTTAGTGACTGTCGCTCTCGCTCTGTCACAACCACCCTATCTATCAAAAGATCAGGCTAAGGCTTGTCTTAATTGGTGCAAGGAGTTCCCTGTATTAATTGGTGAGCACACCTCTAAAGAGCTATCAGATTGATTTTCAACTACGAATCCAAATCGTTAAAATCCATGTACTTCATGAGTGATACATATATATACAAATTTTTAAAGTTTTAAATTTATTTAGTACTAGTACATGGTCAAGTGGTAAAAAAAATGATGAAAAATAAATACATAAAACAATTAAAAAAATAACTTATAAAATGTTCATTGTTTTGACCACTTGACCATGTGTTAAGTGAATTCAAAACTTTTAAATTTTTGCATATACATGCATCATTCGTAAAGTACATAGATTTGAACGGTTTGGATTCATAGTTCGAAGTCAATCTGATAGCTCTTTAGAGGTGTGGTCAATCTGTTCGATCCATTGACGGTACACAGGAGATCCAAATCAATTGTTTGAATTTTGAAGACAAAAATACATATCAATATGCACTATACATATATAGTATCATAACCTCATAAGAAGCGTCTTCATTGGCCCATGCATAGTTGCATCGGTTCGATCCATTACATTGACGGTACATAGGCCGGAGATCCAAATCGATCCGCTCCTCTTTTGAGAAAAGAAGGATCTTCACTACCAGAATTTTCGTTTGTTGCAAGGGTAGCAATAGGTAGTTCCATGGGTGTTAAGGGCTCATGTAAAAGAATTTGCAATTCTGATTTCGTACGTCTTTTTCCATGGGTTGTCTCATGCAAAAAATAACTCGTGTAAATGCGTCCTGTCTTCCTATGTTATTGTCTAATATCTGCTCATGGAAATAGTTTTGGGAGAGTCAGCCCCCGCCATTTGACTCAGATAGTATATTTTATTAGAGGTACATGCAAATGCTTGATTCTCTACTCATGCAAATAGTTATAAAGTTATAGGACATATTATTAACATGGGCTGCGCATGGAATTGTTTTGTAGATCTCTTTTTATATTATTTTTAGCTGGAGGTCCATGTTAAAACTCGGCCACCATGCCCATAGTAATAATCTGGAGATTCGTAACATACTTTTTACATGGGACGTCGCATGCAATTGTTTTGTGAATCTTTTTTACATGGGACGTCGCATATAATAACTTTGCATTAATGTTCAGAGATATTAATCTGTTTGTTTCTCTCCCTTTTACCATTGGTCAATAAAACTAAAAATCACATCAATACGAATTATAAAACAACAAATCTAGTTTTGAAACATAACTATAATTCTCTCCAATTTTTGAGAAAAGCAATAAATTACACAAATTGCTAAAAATATATTACAATATCTTTGCTTAATTAATAAACATATTGGGACCATTCACTAAAAATAAGTTTATGTGACAAATTAAGGGGCCCAGCTGCAGTCCAAAGGACTCCACTACAGTCCAAGGGCAAGTCCAACTTTGCAAAAATTACAGCCCCAACCAACTGTGCAAAAATTACCTCTAACCATCAAGAAGCCTCATATGCATCTGATTTCATAACCATCAAGAAGCCTCTAATCAGTTTTGGTTTTTAGATGCTCTAATGCAAATGTTTTCTCCAATATATAATCGCTCTAATGCTCTAATGCTCTAATCGCTCTAATGCTCTAATCGCTCTAAGCCTCATATGCTCTAATGCTCTAATCGCTGGTTTAAAAAGGCACCACATGAGTTTAAAAAGTCATAGGAACAAATATATAACAGTGACAATTACAATTTTTATTTCTAGTGAGTGAGGCTATGGATCCATATCTCAGATTGACCCGTGCTGTGGATATCTCTATTTTTAAAGATGAAATAGTTGATCCATATAGTTAAACATAATCTCCATATGAATATATACTTGTAGACCAAATTTTATATTTTTAAGAATTTTTTAAGAATTTTTTTCACTATTTTTGAGATAGGTAGAAAATCCCCGATTTTTTTACTATTTATAAAAAATGTAAAATTTGGTCCGATTTTTGGAACCCATTCAGGTTCAAGTCAAGTGAAACTAGTATGATTTTCTAAAGATTAGAAGATTGGGCATGCTGGATTTTGTATGTGCTTTCTTATAACATGTTTAGATATGCCCGAAGTTCATAATACTTTTTAACAATTAGGCTATTTCATTAAGTATATTTTGCCTTTCTTCTGTTGCTTCAGTTTCACAATAGCTAAAGAACAAAAACAGTACATCACAATGCAATGGCAAAACAATCCCCGTTATTATAGTGATTTCACTTTGGTTTCCTTTGGCAATAATTTAAGACATTAGTAACCAAATTTGAAAGCCTCCTGCCTCTTGGAATTCAACCTCCCGGTCAGAATTATCTAGGCAGAATAGTACCAAAATTTATGTACAAGCATGGCCCGTGATACAATATCTGACTTATACATTTGCTCAGAACAATACAAACAAAGTAAACTAGCAAACAATCCTGGAAATTGATTGACAACAACTAAAGATATTATAAGAACCTGAAAAGAGAATGGAGGAGAAATGGGGCAGCACCGAATCCATTGCTGGAATTGGATTCATTGCTCTCCTCTTCACTGACTCACTCTTCCTCTCTCGACTTCTTGCAGAGATTGTTTTCTGTAGAAGATTTATTAAGGTCATTGCTTGAGATTAGTTCCTCAATTTCTTTTTGGTTTGGGCATTTTGTCGAACACTTAAAGCATGCATCAATGCAACAAAATTTACTCAAACTTAAGAATGCACATGATTCAGTGGGGCATTTCATCAAACGCTCGTGAGCATACTGGAAGTGTAACCTAATTAACAACAAGGATGCCAACAAAATTCAATTAATCTTGAATTTACTACTCACCATTTTGTGTGTCCTTAGCAGGAGGAACAGAGGGAACTAAGCTCGGAGCTTCTCTGGGCTCCGCAACCTGAAGAGGGGAGGGTGAGATTGATTGGGGAAGTGGGGTGCAGCCTGAAGAGGAGAAGGCACCATTGAGAATCGTCTAATTGCTTCTTTGGATTAATTATCGGGGCTGTCAGGAAGACACTACTTAAAATTTAAAAACTGTAAAAGGTATTGGCAGGGATGGTTTGGTGGGGATTGAGGGCTTGGCGAACAGAAATGTTACCTCAGTTTGACTGCTCCAAATTGGACTCTGACACTATCTAAGTCTATTTGATCATAACTGAGTAGGCCTATATACCCTACAAATCAACATGAGGATGTCTATCTCCAAGGCTTATTTTTGCAAAGCTTTCTGTAGTCAAATACTATAATATCTTTACTGAAGTGTATTGATATGGCCACTATACCAAATAGCACTATTTACTGGTACATTAATGGTGCGAGCACAGTAGTACAAATTTTGTGGCACACTGATGAACTGATATAATGAGATATTTCCCTTATGTCTCGCTGAAATTCGTATCCACCCAATCACCTCACCACAAAACATCTCACTGAAATTTAAAAAAGTTTACCATAAATTCAGCAAGTATAAATGGATAAGCAAAGACAAGGAGCCAATTTTGTGAAAAGGGGATAAAATTGCACAAATTCTTAGCATTATCATCTCATCTTCACAATTCACAGAATGCCAAAAAGGACATAGAGTGAGGGAAATAGCGAGTGAGAGATAGAGAAGCTGAACCTTTGCTCCAGAGAGAGCCTCTCGCATACCAATTTGAATTCAAGTTGAAGAATACATTCATACCTATCTAAAAAAATTGTATAAAAATTTTAAATTTGAAACAGTTCAAAACAATTTTTGGACTTTGAAAACAAAAAATATTGATCCATAGTATGGATCAATTCGTGCTATGCGTAGTAACATAGCCTCACTCGTTACAGATCAGTGAGAGTTACATTTGCAATAAGATTTTAAAGATGACTTACAGTAAACAACTTGAAAATGTTAAGTGACCTGATTTGGGATGGCATACAGATAGCATTGATCTCCCTCGTGAAGTACAAGGCATTGTACGAAAGATTTGAAAAATTGAAGCAAGAAAATCATGAGAAAATAAAAATGTCAGTGTGAACATATTACAGATGCAACATCCTCTTTTACAATTAAGCCCTAGAAAAAGATTTAATAACTTGGAGGTGGAATTCCCCTGAAACTTTTATAGTGTATACCAGTAGAGCCAGATACAAATAATTGCTTAGACATACTGGTTAAGCACCTACTAAAAAGATGAGGCCCAACAATGAATTATTCTGGTTAAGCACCTTCTTGCATACCCCGTGACAGTGAGAGCTCTTGCTAATCATCATAATGAGGGGGTGGGGGGGAGTGCATGAAAGTAACGTGTATGCAAGAAAAATGAGAGAAATATTAACCATCTATTTACATTTTATCTTTTAATTCATTATGGCAGTGGTATTAGAGCAATATAATTCTTAACAACATTGACCTTGTAATAGCCTTTCATGACTTGCAAAAACCAAATTAAGCCTTAGCGGTTTACATTGTGAAATTAAATACCCAAGATGTCAGAAATGAAAAAAATGTTGATTAGATTTAGTTCCACTGAAACATTCAATACCGTGCAGAATTTTGCAAAGTTATTGTAATTAGAAAATTTCACTGTGTAGCTATGCTTTTCTAAATATTCATAAATGGAGGGGTGGGAGGATAAGGAAATAAGAAAATCTAAAGGATAAGGAAAAATGTATGTTATATATTACAATGCAATTTGGATCTCTGTCATTAACAGCATGTGAAGTCTCTGATTCACTATTAGACCATAAAAAAAAATGCACGATGGCTGTTAAGAATAAACATGCAGTTTTTTTTGCTATTTCATCGAACACCTTGTGTGCACGTAAGTCATGAACAATTAGATTAAACAAAATCAGAGACAACGAGAGAGAGATCATACCATGAGTAGAGAGATTGGAGAGGCGCTGGCGTCGGATTGAGAGGGAGGCAGACTTCTCCAATAAGCTCATCATGGTCCTCCACGTGGCAGTGTCGGCCCCCACCTCTCAGATCGATCACTGGCAAGCCCTCCTAATTGAGTGAAAATGTAAGATCAAGTAGATACACCGTTGTTCTCAAACAATTAGGAGGGAGTCCAAAATGGTTTGGCGGCAGCTAAAAGAGGTGGAGGGAAGTTGTCAAAATTAGGAGGGAATCGAAAACGAGGAGGGAAGTTGCCAAAATTTTGGAGGGAGCAGTGAGCTAGTGTGTTAGGTCAAGCAGGCATGTCATCAAACACCTTAAGTGCATGACATGAAAAATTAGGAGGAAAGTCCAAATTAATGAGATGTGTATTCTAAGTTTTATCTTTAATTGTAAAATTAATTTGTATGGTAAGGATATCTGAAAATTTTCTAAAAAAAATTACAATAGTTATAAAAAAAATTAAACTAAGTTTATATGAATAATAATTATATGTATGTACAACAAATACTATGAAAAAATTCAAAAAATAATTTCAAGTTTAATGTCAATTTTAATGCCAAATCATAGTTATAATGTCAATTTTAGTTTATTTAGATTTAAATTTATCTAATAAAAATAATTCTTGCGAAAATTTAAGAGAGAAGTGAAAATTTTGTAAGTCAAAATAAAATTAGAAGTGAAACAAAATAACTGAGTTTAAAAGTGAAAATATTTGAGAATAACTATTTGAGAACAAAATTCATGCATTGTGTATATTTTGTAAGATATTTAATAACTGAGTTTATTTTAAATTTTCAATTTAGTTGTTAAGAACGAATGTGAACTATTTGCAATTATAACTTGTACTTTGGAAACATTAATTGTAAAAGATAAAATATTTAGTGAAATTTAGTCAATTAAAATAAAAATTCAACTTTAATTTTAGAAAAATATTTTGTTGTGAAAATTATATTAATAAAATTTATGCAATGATTATTGTTATAACATATCTATTGCTTAATTAAATGATTCTGACACATTTAAATATATAGCATTACATGCATGTTGCATATATGACTAACATTTTCTATGCATGGAAATAAAACATAAACTCTTGTTTCATGAGTTAATGAAGATGCACGGGAATACATCATCCATTGGTCGATCGGAACCGTTTAAATTAAGAGCACTACATTTATTGTCCTGCACCCAAGTTTGATGAAATTTTGTTTTTATTTACCATCCATCTGGTTGATTGAAAATTGAATCATCGTATGGCCATAAACACTTCGTGTTGGATCAAAGCTCATACATAATAAAACTTTCAAACTTTGATGTTGGTTATGTTCAATGTTCTCCATCGATCATTTTAAAACATATTTGGAATGATTTCATTTCAGATCAACTGTTGACTTTTCGCTTGAAAATGAACGGTCCAAAAATATTTTCTAAATTTGAAGAGTCATAAAATGATGAAAGTATATAAAAATGACATGTATAAGTATTATTTGACCATATAAGATGTAAAAAAAATAAAAGTCAAATTTTAAATTTTTTTTCATATGTACTGCTGTACATGTATTAGGTAATTTGTAAATATCAAGTTTTTATGCCATCCAATAAGTGAAGAACGGTTCTGATTTATTCATCTGGAATAGCTGTGGATAGGGTCCCTCGCAGAGTTGTAAAATTTTAGGTGATTTTATTATTAGAGCAATTTTCAATTAGTGCAGCACAAGGCCTATATAATCCAGAGAGTATCCAATATATTTAATACACTGTATGAAGGTAAAATTGCTCTGTTAATTACTGTACTTGTGAAAAAAAAATTGTTCCCCCATCAAGAGAGAAAGGATCCATATCCTCTCCGTTACTGCAGAGGATGGGCCTCACTTTACGTTTGAGATTAAATCTCAGCCGGTTTGAGATTCGGAGGGAAATAGTGGGGGTATTATTGGGCTTTGAGATTCGTTCCAAGCTAAAAAGACGGTTTGGATGCGCTAATTGTAAAAGATTCCCTTTTCAAGTTATGCACTGGATGTGAATTCGAATTTCGCCCTCTCTCCCTTGAATTCGCATCCTCTGAGATATCTCAAATTTTGCGTGACTTTTTGGAATATCTTAAGCGTTCAAATATGTTTTGCATGAATCTCAAAGTACAAATAATATGATATTTCTGTCTATATCCGAAGGTAAATAATTAATAGGATCCTTTGATATTAGCGCATGAAGATGGCCGATCTAAACACAAATATTATGTTACCTTAGGGTATGAATTATTTGTTTACTTCTTAACATTTTCATTTCCCCTTCTAATTTTCCCATTCCCTCCAATAGTCTGCCATTTTCCTCTTGTTTTTCGGAAAGTAGCGCCGCCGCTCTCGCCAAACCTAATTCCTAAGATTTGTTGTTCCTTTTCACTTACGATCTAACCACTAAACCTTCGCGTAATCCCACCAAACCCTTGTGCGAGGCGGGAGGCGGCTCAGGCGGGCCGGTTCAGGCGATCGCTGGCCAGGTGTGGACGTGCACCATTTCCGCACGTTGATCTGTTGCCAACCTTCATTGGCTCCGTTGCTTCATCTAAAAATAGGATTCGGTGGAAAGGCGCTTGCTTTTATGAGAACGAGGCGTGGCTTGAGTTTCATAATGAAAGTCAGAGCAAGTATGGCGGTGGCAAGCTACATATCAAAGTAAGTTTTCTAAAATTATATATATTTATGTTTGATTTTGTTATCAATTGAGTTTCCGTTGGGGTAATTTTATTATTTGGTGCTCTTCATGTTTAGTAATCAGGTAAAAAGTGGGAAATTGGTCTTTCTGGACAGAGGTAGTGTTGTAATAACAGGAAAGACTGAAGATTGAGAAAAGAACAAAACGCCAAGCTATAATAATTAAAAAGATATAACAAGGCCGTGTTGAACCTATCATTTTCTAATAATTAAACCATGTTATTCTTGTTGCTAAATTTTGAGTTTCTTCAATTTCAACAACTACAAATTTGGGTTTTGCTTTCAATGTTAGGAAAGAGATGGTAAGTTAGTCCCATTGACATTTCTCCTACGGCTTGCATGTTTGTACTGTTCAGTTCGCTATGTCCTTTAAACAGAAGAATTCCCTTCCATTTGCTCAAGGTTGTTAGTTTCTATTTTGAAGGTATGACTACTATTTTCTTACTGGCTTTATTTCTACACAAAGTATTACACCTGAAATGAAATCATCCAGCTTCCTATAAACAAAAAAGAATTTCACACAAATCCATCCACCGAACAAAACTGCTCTCAGATCAGTACCAAGAAAATTGAGTTTATATGATATGAATACTTTGGACCTAATAAAGCAAAGGAAAAGCTAATTTAGGGTATGATATGTGCCTGTGCTGAAGTGCTAGTATATGCCCTCAATTAAAGAATTTATGAATTGAGTTTACTAAAATAGTTCATATGACCTTTCTTTTTTTTCATTTTTCATCAGGTTATTAAAACCATTCCTCATATGACAGAGTATTTGAAAAGTAAGCCTTACCCTCTTGTTGATCTGTCGGCACAGACTCAAAGATGGATATTACTTGCGGTAAATTCCTATTGATATATGCGGTAAATTCACATTGATATTACTTGCGCATTCAATATTTGCGGTAATTTCCTTATTGTAGACATATGCTAGAATTAAGGGTGTCAACTGGTTGGGTCCCACATCAAATAGCAACAATTTATTTTCATTCTTATACTGGTTTGATGTGTGATATGAATCAGCCTGGAAGTAAAGTTGGTTAATTTGTATTCCACTTTTGGAAATATGTTGGTTTCTCATTTTATCTAGTTATCAATGTGTGAGGCCACCTATCAGACATTCAAATGTTATGGCACTGTAACTTGAAGATTACCAGCATAGATAAGCACAGACAACGACATACTATTACTTTCTACTTTGGCATGAGTTTTCTAGGAAATGTGGAGGTTTTATTGGCCTCACCTTGCATGTATGTCACTGACCACCTTTGTAATTTTTTCCTACATAAATGAAAAAAATAATTCTAGTTGATGAGGACACAGTTGGTTCTTGAGCTTAATTTTAGAAAGACTTGGTTATTTTGAGAGATACTGATGTACTCATTGAATCACTGAGTAAAAAAATTCAAAGACTAATTAGGTGCAAATACAATTTTAGGTGCTAATAAGCTATGTATTCGAGGGCTCAATTCTGCCTTGATGTAAATCTCTACTTTCATCTTGCTCTGTATAATTCAGAGGCAATTTTGCTGCCAAGTTCTCAGGCTTAGTGTTGAAATTTCTATTGTAATCAATCTTTCAGCATGACCTGTAAAACAAAAAGAAAGCAAAATTAGAAATCCTTCTGTCCCACTTGTTCTTTTAATTGCATTATCTTCTCTATAAAAAATTTATTATATTTGGAAAATATCTTTTAACAATTTAATTATTTAGGACGCGCCACGAAGCAAGGCAGCAAAGTGACCAGCCCCCTCCAGACGCACTTCGCATGACGCACTCCGCAATCCCCATCTCTAGCCTCCGTCTCTTTGGTCCTAGGTTTTTTCTCTCTGACTCTCTTCTCCAAGGTTTTTTTCTCTCTGACTCTCTTCTCTGAGAACTCTCTCTCAATTTTCTGATCTTTTTCTCGTGTGCCTCGGTTGCTTGTGCTCCTTCACTTTAAATTTACTTGTGTGTTCTCAATTTTCTTTGTTGAGCTTTGACGAAGTTGATTTAATCTAATTAGGAAGGGGAGTGAGGACCTTAGCAAATTTTGATTTTGAACTAATTTGTGTGGGAGTTGGATCAGTCACAAAGGTGAGATAATATTAGTATAAAAATAGATTCATCATTTTGTGGATACATAACTGATATGCATGACCTAACAACACAATCTAGTTGTTGGAACTATCCTCATCTGGTACTTATTGGAACTGGTTTTGTTTTTGGATTTGTAGTCGAGATATCTCTTAGTGAGGTTTCATAACAATGAATGTTACATTTAGCATGCCTAGTTTCTAGCTAACATCTTGGAGTATGCATACCATGAAAAATAACAGATATAGAAAATTCTAAACATGTGAAGCATAAACCTGGATGTCTTGGTAACATTACAATATTAGTGTCTTACAATTCTCAATTTATTTTGCTCTATGAAATTTGCTTCCAAGATTCCGCAGTGATGGTGGGTTGACTAGAAATTGATATCAACCGATTATGCAATGTGGTAAACTGTTCCTCATCTTACACCTTTTAATGCACATCAGTATAATTAAACTAATATAGTTCCTCATCTTACATGTTACACCCTTTTATATAATATTTAAATCCAATCATGTAGTGATATGCGCTTCTTGCAATCTTTCTACCATTAGTGTATGATCAAAATTAACCTTCATTTCTTGGCAATTAGTATGTGTAGGATCGAGCTGCTGCTATCAGAGAAGTTACTCAGGGAGGGACATACCAATCACTCCTAATTCTAGCACAAAATGGATAAGAGGCATCAAATGGTGAAGCCGCAATGAACCAATGGTTTGGGCCAAACCTATTAGCATCAGTTACGTATTTTGAAGTTTTAACATTTGAAAAGTCTTGGGGGTATACACTTTTGTAAATTTTTGTTAATGGTTTGACCATATATTTTGGGTTGGGCACAATGTTATTACATTAATGTGGTTGCTTCCCTTTTATATATTTTGGTACAATGCATGCTTGATAACATGATGTTGATTAATGCTTATTACAAAGTTTTTTTTTTTAAATTGCAATGTGTGGTTATTAGTGCTTATTTATTTACAATTGCAAATGCTTAATGGGTGGGAATCGGGCTTCGTACCGGGGTGGTACAATATTGGTACTGGATTGTTGAATTAAAAATATTGATTTTCTTTTGAATTTATGAACAATTCTATCGCAAAATTCATGCAAATAAGTCTCTACAATATTCTAGCAAATAAATAGGTGGGACCCACATTTATACCCATGTAAAAAAACAATGTGGGGCCTACCATCTGTGACCATGCAAAAAATCAGGTGGGGGCCACATGATTTATCCTTGCAAATACTTGTGTGGGGTCCATGCTTCTATCCATGCAAATACCCACAAGCTAGCCTTGCAAATACCAAGCTGGGACCCACCCATCTATCCTTGCAAATACTAAGATGGGTCCCACACTTCTTTCCTTGCAAATACTCTAGCCAGGTGCCAACTCTAAAAGTTTTTACATGCGCAGTTGTTACATGGGGAATTGCATGCAAAAAACCTCCAAAACGTATTTACATGGGTGTCCATGCAAATACGGAGTATTTACAACGGGGGTAGCAACAAGGGTAGTATTTCCATGGGGGAGCTCATGTAAATGACGTTTTTCGGGCTTGTTGCATGGGGCAGCTCATGCAACAAGCCATTTTTCTCCTCATGCAACAAACCAGAATTCTGATAGTGCTTTCTATTATTTTCTCTCTCTTTTAAAGAGAGAAAGAAAAGAAGAGATAGAGAGAAAAATAAAATAAAAGGTGCTTATTTACTCAAAATACAAGAAACAGATTTGAATTTGTACTTAGGATAACGCTCAGAGAAAATCTGTTCTTTGGTGGCACATAGGAAGTGCCCTGGTTGCCCTTTCTAATATTTTCCACTCTACTAGAAGCCCTTTAGAAATCTGTGCTTCGGCGTTACATAGGTATTAGGTTAATGCCCCGGCCGGTTAGAACACATACTCTGGCCTCATCAGGGGCGTTAAAACAAAAACAAAACAAAAAACTTAGTAATTTAAAACTTTCCTTACCTTACCTGGGTGTTCACAAATATTAATCACGCTAGCTTATAAAGTCGGTGGGTTCAGACCCAGAACAAAATCAGAAAAAAAAAGTATAAGAAAACATATACAGTTTAATTTCATATTTTTTGGACATTTGAAACAACAGGCCTTCAATTCCATCCATCTCTGGAAACAAAAAAAAATAAAGAATTAGCTTCACAACTTGTTTGAATTCTTCTACCAGAGATTTCATTCCTTTTAGTTGAGCTTTATAAAAGCTCAAGGATATCCAAAAAATATTATAATAAAGTAGATGCTGATTGGTATAATTCTGTTATGATTATCGTTTAATTTGGCAGATAATTAAGAAAATTGAATAAACATCACATAAAAAGCAAAAGCACAGGCAAATACATTCAGGAGCTGGCTGAGGAATGTAATCGCAATTGAAATCGGACGATGGAATCAAAACTTTTTGTGACTGAAAGGGAAGTCCATGTCCATCCAGTAAAGCATTCTCATTCTGCCTGAAAAATCGGACGATGTAATTAAAATGGATCGGACTGAGCTCCTCATCATACCCAATCAGCCCAATGGATCCCCTTTATATTAAATTATATATGAGGCTCTTAGTGGCCCTTTACATTCCGTTAGAATGACTTGTACTGTCTTAATGGCCCAAAAAAATGTATCAGTAACAATCAATTTTCTAATCTATGATTCAAATTTGGTGGTGCGGATGTGACAATCCATGTTATTTCGAGATTTGTGCTTAACTCAAGGTTCTAAAAAGAGCAATTATAAAGACATAATAGGCAGACAAAAAAAAAAGCTAATTACAAATAGCGTAATTATAACAAAGTTATTGTACATAAGGTTTCTTCCGAGTTACGACAAACAAAGTAAGAAAAACCACTGGTTCTAAGAAAGAAATAAGATAAATATTACATAATGAAGAAAATATCAAACAACGGAGTGCACTTATTAGTAGAACGGAGTTAGCTAGTTCATAAGAACCCTAACTTTTTACTTTTTACTTTCTACTTGGCATTAATTCGTATCTCTCTCTAGTTACCTTTTTGTTTTCGTTTCAACGATCAGCGATCAGGGTAATTTGGTTTCGTTTCAATTTCTCAGCGACTAGGTTTTGTTTCAATTTATAGAAACAAAGCAATTTGAGTCATTTCTTCTTCTGAGTGAGCAAGTTGAAAAGCCCAATGCATAATGTTGAAGTTTATTGATAGAGCTTCTTAATTTAAAAAAAAAACACCATATAATTCAAATTGTAAAAAAAATGAAGAATAATAAGTTTATGTAGCATAGCGGACCGCTATTACCACTATAGCGACCGTAGCTCAATTAGCATAATTTTATCCCATAATTTAGCTTTTAGGTCTAAAACTGCTATAACTAGCTATTTAAAATACTGGTTTAATCCCATAAAATTCTTTCTAAAAATCAGATGGAGGCATGGAGCCTTCTATCTAGGCTCATGCACACTGCAAATGTGTAATTATATTGCGAGCATTAAACATATATGGTAATATGGTATATATCACCATCATGTCCGTATTCAACACAAATATTGATAATTATGCCTCAATGAAAATATATAAATCATATTATTTTACGTCCATGCTATTTTTATCCAAGATTAATTAAGCATGAATCCTATCCGTCTAGAATCATCTTGGCCGAAAGGAGGTAAATTTTCCTTGTATGATTCGCCGTCGTCCCTAAATTTAATTAAGCTTATATTATACAAGATACATTCTCAGATCTATCCAGCGATCGAGTGGTCCGGAAATTATGACAGCACAATGATTTTGGGCAACCATTACATTAAGAAAAAATAGCTAGCTTGGGGTTAATGTAACCAAAAGTGCAGTCCAGACAGGCACCTTGAGCATATAACAGATGAATTAAACATTATTGGTACCATCTCCATGTGCTTTTGCATTTATACATTGTTACTCAATAGTCAATACTCAACTTTTAGGTTTTCGGACGGACCCCTACCTGCCTACCATTTATGATTTTTCTTTTCATTTTTTGAGAAAATACCATATGCATGTGTCAATTATCATAGACTCTCGTTTCTCGTAGGTGTGTAGTTGCTATGGAGAGGAGGAAGATGAACATTGAGTAATGTTGCTATGGACAAGATGACATTGATTGATGGAAATAACAACACAGATTTATATCTTGTTTTTGTTCATGATTACTTTTCGGCCTGCTTGTTTTATTCTACATTTCTACTTGCATAGGCGAGCCGGATTTGATGTTATAGATTTAGTAACAGTACTAGTATACAGTAGTTGTTTTAAACTTATAATTGAATAAGAACAATTGTATGCTTGTTGTTAGCCACAGGCCCACAGCCTATATGTATATCTACTTAATTTGTTTATATAAGAATATCCTGTATAGAATAATCAACTATTGTGCATAATAATTTCACAAGAGAAAAATATTTGACTACAAGTGAAATTATTTAACTATTTAATATTCACAAATTATTCTATTCAAATTTTGGACATGCCGTCTCCTACTAGAATATTGCTTTTGCCACTAAATCAAAAATTGATTATCAATTTCAAGAGAAAAATATATGCTTAGCTTGGTATAACAAAAGATGGAGCAACTATATAGATCCACACAGAGAAAAATATATGCTTATAGCTCATTAGCTTGGTATAACAAAAGATGGGAGCAAGCAACTATATAGATCCACACAGAGAAGGCACAGGAGATCCGGTTCCAGTTCCTTTTCATTTGATAGATGCCTAAGTTCGTTTGGTAGTAGTCAAAGTGTCAAACTCATGGTTCCGAAACGACAGTGATTGTTGATTGGCCATTTAATGTCACATTTATTACCTCTATTTCCCTCCTTAGAGAGATTGATTACTTAGTTGCAGAACCACAGGCAGAGATAGCAGTAGCGCTCAGTAATGCCCTGCCACGTATAAATAAAGGCACTCGTACCATGTACACACCTTGCCATATATGCCAACAACTGTATGTGCCATCCCTTTGTTGCTTTCCTCTCCGTCTCTTTGTTTGATCCTTTTAAATCATACAGATACAAATGTGCCCCCACTGTACCTCACTGCCTCACTACCACCTCCTCTCTTTAAACCTATTTTTTTCTTTCTTTCTTTTTATTTTTGGGTAGTCACAAACCAGCAGGTGATACCTTACCTCTGAGTTCTGATTCTTGTCTATAAAATTTCATATCTGTCTGATCCCCCACACCTCCTACCATACATCACATATATATCATCATTTGAAAACAATATCAATATCACAATCCCTTTGCAGTAAAGAAACTTCCCAACAAACCAACATACGGTCCATTTTGTTTGTTCCCTTAATTGCTGGATATATATATCACCATAAAAGAAAACATACCATCCCTCTTTGATTGATGATCAGTTCATCTGCTCTGGTGAGGATGATACAATGACCATGGCAACAAGTGTTAGCAATGCGGCGCTTCTGATGACGACTCTTCTTGTTTTATTATTGCTCATCTTTTCTCTTGAAGGTGTCAGTTGCATTAGTAGGTTCTTGCTCTCCTCTCATAAGGTACTCATTTTTCTCATTTTTTTTTTCTTTTATTTTTGAAAACTTGGTAGCAGCTACCCGTTTTCTCATTTTAGTTACACTAATGGAGAAGATTTAGCATTAAGCTTCAATCAATTTAAAATTATTTTTTATTTGTTGATATATACATATATATAGGAAATGGAAATGCTATTAGAGGATAAGGCAAGGTTGGGTTCGACACCGCCAAGCTGTCACAACAAGTGCAACCAGTGCAATCCATGCTTTCCGGTTCAGGTACCAGCGTACCTGGCTCAAAACAATCCGATGCGTAGAGAGAAGATAACACGATCGACAGAGATTGATATGAAATTTTTCAGAGAGTTCTCTAATTACAAGCCTTTGGGTTGGAAATGCCAGTGTCATCAGAACCTCTATAACCCTTGAGCAATTTTACCAGTTTAAAAAATTCATTTTCCATTTGTTTCGTTTTCTGGTACCTAATTATTGTACTATTAATGTGCATTTTGCAAGTTTTGTCTAGAGCTTGATTCAAGAGATAATTTGTTTTGCATTTATTTGATTTGATCAGTTAGTGAATATAGTTAGGATTATGGATGTGACAATACGACGCGCGACGGCGCGATACATAGATCGTATGAGTAGTTTCATGCAATATTAGATTGCGTATAGATTCATGCAAGATTAGATTTCTTGATAAAACATGGATGCATTTACTGTCCCGCGGACTTGGTCCCCCTACTATCTCCCAGTCTCTAGCTAGTGCCTATCCTCTGAGATATCTCATATTTTGTGTGACCCACATGTCCGGTGTCTATTCGGGGATAGCAAAGGGACTAATATTATTTGAGCTTTGAGATTCGTGCAGAACGTATTTAAACGGATCAGATTTTCCAAAAAGTCACGTAAAATATAAGATATCTTACTCTTTAGCTTTCTTTTTGTTTGAAGGTCACTGAGGCAATCTCACCAACATTTGTATTAATAAGAAAAATATGCTCAGTTGGTTAAAAAAAAAATCTTAAGATCGAGATTTCGATTTCTTCTCACAATTTCGTAGTTTCTGTGAAGATTTTCAAAAACAGATAAGAAAATTATGTACAAATATTTTGAATAAAAGTGGACATAGCTACCAATTTTATATACGGAACCATAAGCTGAAAAGAGATATCAAAAAATAATACCGAATTTCACAACTGAGTCTTCTTTCAGCATACTACAACTACATTTACTTATACAACTTCAGAAAAATTTGAAATATCAGAATACAAAACAAAACATTTCCAACAAAATGACAAGCATTAAAAGAGTAGAACTAAGGTGCTACTAGGAGTACCAAGTTCTTTGTACTTTTAACTCTAAAATTTATCGGATTAATTTCGAACGACGAATCCAAACTGTTGAAATCCTTCTATCTTACGAGTGACATGTCTACATGTGAAAATTTTAAAGTTTCGAAATAATTTAGTATAAAGTCAATTGGTCAAAAGTTTTTCAAAAATGAATGCATTAAAATTAATTTAGAAACCTTCTAATTTTGGCCGCTTGACTTTATACTAAACTAATTCCAAACTTTAAAATTTTCACATGTAGACGCATCACTCGTAAGATAGAATGATTTTAACAGTTTGGATTTATCGTTCGAAATTAATCCGATAAATTTTAAAGTTAAGAGTATAAAGAGACTTGATATTCCTAGCAGCACCCTAATTCTACTCAGCATTTAAATACTGAAATTACTGAAATTTAATAGCAAATACTTGTCAGCCCAAACGTCGGAATTTGTGAGAATTTTGGTGGGACCCAATTTCTATTCCGAAGCATTTCCCTGAACGCATATCCTCGGCATTAACTCAAAATTTTTTTTTTTGAGTTAATGAATCTCAACCGTTTGATTTTAAATGGAGCCAATCCGGCTCCTGCCTATGATATGGGGGCTTTTCAATATTAGTGCGCATCTAAGTTGCTCGAATCTTCAAACAAATCGGATGGTTGAGATTTATTAACTCAAGAGGAATCTTTTGAGTTAATGCAGAGGATACGAATACGCATGTTCAGTGGCCTTTTGATAATGGAAAATTTGATCTCGGAAAAATATCTAAAAATCAAATTTGTACACAAATGCACCGGAATAAAATACAAGGTTTAACTTTATTTTATTTTTCTCACATGTTATATCTTGCTCATTTCCACTTTACAACTTGTCATTTCTTATTATTATTTTCGTGATAAAGATAAGGTTTATTATATATATATATGGAAGGTTGTATGTTTGAAATTTGAATAAAAATCACTTATAAATATATAAAAATGAAAAGTATACTCTCATTATTATTTTAAAAATAGTTTGATGACTGTACACAAATTTCCATCTCACGTATGAAAGTTTGACCTCCAACATTCGTTCAAATAAAAATCATTCTCGATGAATTTGGAAAAAAATATATTATAATTTAAAAAGACCTCCAAGAGCATCTCCAATATACTGAACTGTCTTTTAGCTCTCTATGTGAAAGGATGATGATACTAACATAATAAATTATTTTATTAACAAAACATTTTTTTTTGTATGAACAAATTTGTCCTTGCTTAGCTTCTCTCTATGTGCCATATCTTTTTAGATATACTTTCTTTATATTAATTAGCATTAATTATTTATTTTATTTTCATTAACTCTACTGAAATCTCCGTGAACTTATTAGAATTATTTCAATTTTTTTCCAAATTTTTTTTTCAGGAAAAATAGAGATCTTGTCCCTATTTGTTGAGTTACAAAAAGATTCAACATAGTTGAATATGGTTCAATATAAAATTTGAAAATTATAATCAGAAAAAATTACTAAGTAATCAGTTCTTCTAGAAAGTTAGCATTTTACCGCTAATAATATATTGAATAATAAGAAAAATTATTTACAAAAAGTAATCATTTCTTACATAAATACACATTTATATGGAGAATTACACATGTATCGTTTTGGTTTACAATCTTTATACAATTTGGTTCTTTTTTAATTGTTTTATTCCACAACTTTATCCATTATTTTTTTATCTTTATTTCCTCACAAATGTAGTTCATTCAAATAAACATATATCTTATGCGTTTTCTTATTTGGATTGAAATTAATCCAAAAATTTTCATACCTTGTGTTGATTTATAATTTATCTTTAGTTTTAAAGATAACATTAAAATATATTAATAAATTACAACAGAAAATATGACCATAATAAAAAAAAACTATGAATAGGTTTTTGGAAAATAATCTAATTATAAATGCTACAAGGTAATAATATTAAAAAAAAAAAATACGTGGAATCAATATAATTATGCAGTTCTAGAAACAATTAGAACAACTATTTTTTTACCGCAACATAAATTAATTAATTAATTAATAACATATTTCATCTGACAACTTCTCTTAACATTGTTTTGTAAAAGCAAAACTCCATTGTTGAGTTGAGAAAATCATATATTAAAAATTTATTCTTACTATGTTTTAAAGAGTCCGACTAGTATGAAATTAGTGTCATGTGATATCAATTTTTAAAATATATTGGATAGACTTCAAACGACAAATTCAAACAACTCAAACCGACCTACTTCATAAGTGATGCTTTTACATACAAAATTTATAAAATTTTAAATTATTTTAGTAACAAGTCAAATAGTAAAAAAAAACTGATGAAAAATGAATGCATTAAAATTAACTTAAAAATACTCCACATTTGACCACTTGACTAATGAGGTTGTTAAGCACTAGAACAAATGCAAATGATGTGCTACACACCAGAATAAATACAAATGATGTTGTTAAGCACAAGAACAAGGGCAGATGTGGTTGCCAAGCACAAAAACAAGGGCAAAAGACGTGGATAATCATATGAACAACGACAAATGAGGTTGTTAAGCACAAGAACAAAGGAAAATGAGATTCATAAGCACAAGAACAAGGACAAATGAGGTTCTCAAAAATAAGAACAAATGAAAATAATATTGGTAAGCACAAGAATCAATGCCAATGATGTTGCTAATCACAAGAACGAGGGAAAATGAGCTTGCTAAGCATAAGGACAAAAGCAAATGTCGTTTTTTTTTAGCAAAAGAACAAATGCAATGATGTTGCTATGAACAAGAACAATGGCAAAAGATGTTGATCAGCATAAGAACAAATGCAAATGATGTTGCTAAGAACAAGAAAAAAAAGCAAAAGAGGTTGATAAGCATATGGACAGCGACAATTGAGGTAGTTAAGCACAATAACAAGGGCAAATGAGGTTCTCAAGCACAAGAACAACGACAAATGAGATTGTAAAGCAGAAGAACAAGGGCAAATGAGATTCCTAAGAACAAGAATAGATGGAAATGAGGTTGACACGCACAAGATTCAGGACAAATGATGTTGCTAAGCGCAAAAACAACCACAAATGAGGTTGTTAAGCACAAGAAAAAAAAAAAGGGAACATTAGCTTTCTTTGCACAAGAACAAGAGCAAAAGTGGTTCATAACCACAAGAATAACAACAAATGAGCTTGCTAAGCATAAAAACATTGACAAATGAGGTCGTTAAGTATAAGAACTAATGCAAATAATTATGATAATTACAAAAACAATGACAAATGATGTTGCTAACCACATAAACTAATGCAAATGAGGTTGCAAAGCACAAGAACAATGATAAATGAGGTTGCTAAGCACAAGAACAAGGGCAAATCAGGTTACTAAAAACAAGAACAAAGACTAATGAGGTTGTTAAGCTCCACAACAAATGCAAATGATATGCTACGCACCAGAACAAATACAAATGATGTTGCTAAGCATAGGAACAACAACAAATGAGGTTGCTAAGCACAAGAACATGGGCAAATCAAGTTCCCAAAAACAAGAACAAATTCAATGATGTTGGTAAGCACATGAACAAATGCAAATGATGTTGCTAAGTACAAGAACAATGGCAAAAGATGTTGATAAAAATTAGAACAATTGCAAATGATGTGCTACGCACCAGAACAAATACAAATGATGTTGCTAAGCACAAGAACAAGGGCAAATGTGGTTTCTCAGCACAAAAACAAGGGCAAAAGGTGTTGATAAGCATATGAACAACGACAAATGAGGTTGTTAAGCACAAGAACAAGGGCAAATGAGATTCCTAAGCACAAGAACAAGGACAAATGAGGTTCCCAAATATAAGAACAAATAAAAATAATGTTGGTAAGCACAAGAACCAATGCCAATAATGTTGCTAATCACAAGAACAAAAGAAAATGAGGTTGCTAAGCATAAGAATAGGAGCAAATGACATTTCTTAGCAAAAGAACAAATGCAATGATGTTTCTGTGAACAAGAACAATGGCAAAAGAGGTTGATAAGCATAAGAACAAATGCAAATGATGTTGCTGAGAACAAGAACAAGAGCAAAAGAGGATGATAAATATATGAACAACGACAATTGAGGTTGTTAAGCACAATAACAAGGGCAAATGAGGTTTCCAAGGAAAAAAACAATGACAAATGAGGTTGTTATGTACAAGAACAAGGGCAAATGATGTTCCTAAGCACAAGAACAAATGCAAATGAGGTTGATACGCACAAGATTAAGGACAATTGATGTTGCAAAGCACAAAAACAACCACACAAGAGGTTGTGAAGAACAAGAAAAAGGGAACACGAGTTTCCTTTGCACATGAACAAGAGAAAAAGCAGTTCATAAGCACAAGAACAACAACAAATGAGCTTGCTAAGCATAAAAACAATGACAAATTAGGTTGTTAAGCATAAGAACAATTGCAAATGATTATGATAATTACAAGAACAAGGGCAAATGAGGTTGCTAAGCACAAGAACAATGACAAATGAGGTTGCTAAGCACAAAACAAGGGCAAATCAAGTTCCCAAAAACAAGAACAATGGTAAATGGGCTTTCTTTGCTAAATAACATTAGCAAATGCGGTTGATAAGCACAAGAACAAGAGCAAACAAGCTTTTTAAGCATAAAAACAATGACAAATGAGGTTGTTAAGTACAAGAACTAATGCAAACGATCTTGATAATTACAAGAACTAATGCAAATGAGATTGCTAAGCACAAGAACATGGGCAAATCAGGTTCCCAAAAACAAGAGCAAATTCAATGATGTTGGTAAGTACAAGAACAAATGCAAATGATGCTGCTAATACAAGAACAAGGGCAAAGAAGGTTGCTAAGCATAAGAATAAGAGCAAATGATGTTTCTAAGCAAAAGAATAAATGCAATGATGTTGCTATGTATAAGAATAATGACAAAAGTGGTTAATAAGCATAAGAAAAAAATACAAATGATGTTGTTGAGAACAATAACAAGAGCAAAAGAGGGTGATAAGCATATCAACAACGACAATTGATGTTGTTAAGCACAAGAACAAGGGCAAATGAGGTTCCGAAGCACAAGAAGAACGACAAATGAGGTTGTTAAGCACAAGAACAAGGACAAATGTGGTTTCTAAGCACAAGTACAAATGAAAATGAGGTTGATACGCAACAGAACAAGAGAAAAAGCGTCTCATAAGCACAAGAACAATAACAAATGAGCTTGCTAAGCATAAAAACAATGAGAAATTAGATTGTTAAGCACAAAAACAAATGCAAATGATGTTGTTAAGCACAAGAACAAGGGCAAATGTGGTTGCTAAGCACAAAAACAAGGGTAAAAGAGGTTGATATGCATATGAACAACGACAAATGAGTTTGTTAAGCACAAGAACAAGGGCAAAGGAGTTTCCCAAGCACAAGAACATCGACAAATGAGGTTGTTAAGTACAAGAACATGGTCAAATGAGGTTCCAAAGCACAAAAAGAAATCCAAATGAGGTTGATACGCAGAAGATCCAGGACTAATAATGTTGCTAAGCACAAGAGCAATCGCAAAATAAGGTTGCAAAGCATTAAAACAAGATTGATAAGCACAAGAACAAGAGCAAGAACAAGAACAATGACAAATGAGGTTGCTAAGCACAAGAACATGGACAAACGAGCTTGCTAAGCATAAAAATGAGGTTGATAATGCAAACGATGTTGATAATTACAAGAACAAATGTAAATAAGGTTGCTAAGCACAAGAACAATGACAAATGAGGTTGCTAAGCATAAGAACATGGGCAAATCAAGTTCCCAAAAACAAGAACAAATTCAATGATGTTGGTAAGCACAAGAACAAATGCAAACGATGTTGCCAAGTACAAAAACAATAGTAAAAGAGGTTGATAAGCATTATAACAAATGCAAATGAGGTTGCCACGCACAATAACAAATACAAATGATGTTACTAAGCACAAGAACAAGGGCAAATGTGGTTGCTAAGCACACAAATACAAAGGCAAAAGGGCTTGATAAGAATATGAACAACGACAAATGAGGTTGTTAAGCACAATAACAAAGGAAAATGAGATCCCTAAGCACAAGAACAAGGACAAATGAGGTTCCCAAAAATAAAAACAAATGAAAATAATGTTGGTAAGCACAAGAACCAATGCCAATGATATTGCTAATCATAAGAACAAGAGAAAATGAAATTGCTAAGCATAACAACAGGAGCACATGACGTTTCTTAGCAAAACAACAAATACAAATGATGTTGCTGAGAACAAGAACAAGAGCAAAAGAAGTTGATATATATATGAACAATGACAATTGAGGTTGCTAAGCACGATAACAAGGGCAAATGAGGTTTCCAAGGACCACAACAACGACAACTGAGGTTGTTAAGCACAAGGACAAATGCAAATGAGGTTGATACACACAAGATTAAGGGCAAATGATGTTGCTAAGCGCAAAAACAACTGCACATGAGGTTGTTAAGCAGAAGAAAAAGGGAACACGAGCTTCCTTTGCACAAGAACAAGAGCAAAAGCAGTTCATAAGCACAAGAACAACAACAAATGAGCTTGCTAAGCATAAAAACAATGACAAATGCAAATGATTATGATAATTACAAGAACAAGGGCAAATGAGGTTGCTAAGCACAAGAACAATGACAAATGAGGTTGCTAAGCATAAGAACAAGGGCAAATCAAGTTCCCAAAAACAAGAATAAGGGTAAATGAGCTTTCTTTACAAAATAACATTAGCAAATGCGGTTGATAAGCACAAGAACAAGAGTAAACAAGCTTGCTAAGCATAAAAACAATGACAAATAAGGTTGTTAAGCACAAGAACTAATGCAAATGATGTTGATAATTACAAAAACTAATGCAAATGAGATTGCTAGGCACAAGAACATGGGCAAATCAAGTTCTAAAAAACAAGAACAAATTCAATGATGTTGGTAAGCACAAGAACAAATGCAAACGATGTTGCCAAGTACAAAAACAATGGTAAAAGAGGTTGATAAGCATTATAACAAATGCAAATGAGGTTGCCACGCACAAGAACAAATACAAATGATGTTACTAAGCACAAGAACAAGGGCAAATCAGGTTCCCAAAAACAAGAACAAATTCAAATGATGTTGGTAAGCACAAGAACAAATACAAATGATGTTGCTTAGTACAAGAACAATGACAAAAGAGGTTGATAAACATTAGAACAAATGCAAATGATGTTGGTGAGAACAAGAACAAGTGGAAAAGAGGTTGATAAGAACATGAACAACGACAATTAAGGTGGTTAAGCACAAGAACAAGGGCAAATGAGGTTCTCAAGCACAAGAATAACAACAAATGAGGTTATTAAGCACAAGAACAAGGGTAACTAAGGGTCCTAAGCACAAAAATAAATGCAAATGATGTTGATACACACAAGATTAAGGGCAAATGATGTTGCTAAGCACAAAAACAACCACAAATGAGGTTGCTAAGCACAAGAAAAGGGAAATGCACTTGTTAGGCACAAGAATGAGAACAAACGTTGTTCATAAGCACAAGAACAACAACAAATGTACTTGGTAAGCATAATAATAACAACAAATGAGGTTGTTAAGCACAAGAACGAATGCAAATGATGTTGATTATAACAAGAATAAAGGCAAATGAGGTTGCTAAGCACATGAATTAATGCAATTGAGGTTCCATAACACAAGGACAATGACAAATGAGGTTGCGAAGTACAAGAACAATGGCAAATCAGGTTCCTAAGAACATGAACAAAGACTAATGAGGTTGTTAAGCAAAATAAAAATAAAAATGAGATTCCTAATGTTGGTAAGCACAAGAACAAGGGCAAATGAGATTCCCAAAAACAAGAACAAATGCAAATGATGCTGCTAAGTACAAGTACAAGGGCAAATGAAGTTGCTGAGCATAAGAACAAGAGCAAATGATGTTTCTACGCAAAAGAATAAATGCAATAATGTTGCTATGAATAAGAACAATGGCAAAAGAGGATGATAAGCATAAGAAAAAATGCTAATGATGTTGTTGAGAATAAGAACAAGAGCAAAAGAGGTTGATAAGCATATGAAGAACGACAATTGATGTTGTTCAGCACAAAACAAGGGCAAATGAGGTTCCCAAGCACAAGAACAATGACAAATGAGATTTTTTTCGCACTAGAATAAGGGCAAATGAGGTTCCTCAACATAAGAACAAATAGAAATGAGGTTGATACGCACAAGACCAAGAGCAAAAGCGCCTCATAAACACACAAACAACAACAAATGAGCTTGCTAAGCATAAAAACAATGAGAAATGAGGTTGTTAAGCACCAGAACAAATGAAAACGATGTTGGTAGCACAAGAACAACGGCTAATGTGGTTGCTAAGCACAAAAACAAGGGCAAAAGAGGTTGACAAGCATACGAAAAACGACAAATGATGTTGACAAACACAAGAACAAGGGCAAAAGGGGTTGATAAGCATATGAACAACGACAATTGAGGTTGTTAAGTACATCAACAAGGGAAAATGAGCTTTCTTTCCACAAGAACATTGTCAAATACGCTTGTAGCACAAGAACAAGAGTAAAAGCAGTTCATAAGCACAAGAACAACAACAAATGAGCTTGCTAAGCATAAAAACAATGAAAAATGAGGGTTTTTAAGCAATGACAAATGAGGTTGTTAATCACAAGAACAAATGCAATTGATGTTGATAATTACAAGAACAAGGGCAAATGAGGTTACTAAGCACAAGTACAATGGCAAATGAGGTTGCTAAGCACATGAACTAATGCAAATGAGGTTGCTAAGCACAAGAACAATGACAAATGAGGTTGCTAAGCACAAGAACAAGGGCACATCAGGTTTCTAAGAACAAGAACAAAGACTAATAAGGTTTTTAAGCACCACAACAAATCCAAAGGTTGTGCCACGCACTAGAACAAATACAAATGTTGTTGCTAAGGACAAGAACAAGGAAAAATGTGGTTGCTAAGCACAAAAACAAGGGCAAAAGAGCTTCATAAGCATATGAAAAATAACAAATAAGGTTCCTAAGCACAAGAACAAGGGCGAAGGGGTTGATAAGCATATGAACAACGATAAATGAGGTTGTCGAGCACAAGAGTAAGAGAAAATTAGATTCCTAGGCATAAAAACAATGAGAAATGTGGTTGTTAAGCACAAGAACAAATACAAATGATGTTGGTAAGCACAAGAACAAGAGCAAATTTGGCTGCTCAGCACAAAAACAAGGGCAAATGAGGTATCGTGGTTGCTAAGCCTAAGAACAAGAGCAAATGATGTTTCTTAGCTAAAAAAACGCATGCAATAATGTTGCTATGAAGAAGAACAAAGACAAATGAGGTTGTTAGGCACAAAAATAAGAAAAAATGAGATTCTTAAGCACAAGACCATGGGCAAATGAGGTTCCCAAAAACAAGAATAAATGCAAATAATGTTGGTAAGTACAAGAACAAGGGCAAATGAGACTGCTAAGCATAAGAACAAGAGCAAATGATGTTTCTAAGCAAAAGAATACATGCAATGATGTTGCTTCATAAGAACAATGGCAAAAGAGGTTGATAAGCATAAAAAAAAATGCAAATGATGTTGTTGAGACAAGAGCAAAAGAGGTTTATAAGCATATGAACAACGACAATTGATGTTGTTAAGCACTATAACAAGGGCAAATGAGGTTCTCAAGCATAAGGACAAATGCAAATGATATTGCTGACAACCAGAACAAGAGCAAAAGAGGTTAATAAGCATATGAACAACGACAATTAAGGTTGTTAAGCACAAGAACAAGGGCAAATGAGGTTCCTAAGAACAATAACAAATGGAAATGAGGTTGTTAGCACATAAACAAGGGAAAATGAGCTTTTTTTTCCAAAGGAACATTGGCAAATGCGATTGCTATGCACAGGAGCAAGAGCAAAAGTGGTTCATAAGTACAAGAACAACAACAAATGAGCTTGTTAAACATAAAAACAATGATAAATGACGTTGTTAAGCATAAGAACAAATGCAAATGATTATGATAATTACAAGAACAAGGGCAAATGATGTTGCTAACCACATAAACTAATACAAATGAGGTTGCAAAGCACAAGAACAATGATAAATGAGGTTGCTAATCATAAGAACAAGAGAAATGTGGTTGCTAAGCACAAAAACAAGGGCAAAAGGAGTTCCTATGCATATGAACAACGAAAAATGAGGTTATTAAGTACAAGAACAAGGGCAAAGGAGTTTCCCAAGCACAAGAACAACGACAAAATTGGGTTGTTAAGCGCAAGAACAAGGTCAAATGAGGATCCTTATCACAAAAACAAATGCAAATGAGGTTGATACGCAGAAGATCCAGAACTAATGATGTTGCCAAGCACAAGAACAACCGCAAATAAGGTTGCAAAGAATTAAAACAAGGGTAAATGAGCTGCTTCGCAAAATAACATTGGCAAATGCGGTTGAAATGCACAAGAACAAGAGCAAACGAACTTGCTAAGCATAAAAACAATGACAAATGAGGTTATTAAGCACTAGAACTAATGCAAATGATGTTGATAATTACAAGAACTAATGTAAATGAGGTTGCTAAACACAAGAACAATGACAAATGAGGTTGCTAAGCACAAGAACAAGGGCAAATCAGTTTTCCAAAAACAAGAACAAATTCAAATGATGTTGGCAAGCACAAGAACAAATGCAAATAATGTTGCTAAGTACAAGAACAGTGGCAAAAGAGGTTGACAAGCATTAGAACAAATAAAAATGATTTTGCTGAGAACAAGAACAAGAGCAAAAGATGTTGATAAGCAGATGAACAACGACAATTAAGGTTGTTAAGCACAAGAACAAGGGAAAATGAGGTTCACAAGCACAAGAACAACGACAAATGAGGTTGTTAAGCACAAGAACAGGGGAAAATGAGGATCCTAAGCACAATAACAAATACAAATGAGGTTGATACACATAAGATTAAGAGCAAATGATGTTGCTAAGCGGAAAAACAACCACAAATGAGGTTACTAAGCACAAGAAAAGGAAAAATGCGCTTTCTTTGCACAGTTGGCAAATGCGCTTGCTATGCACAAGAACAAGAACAAACGTGGTTCATAAGCATAAGAAGAACAACAAATGAACTTGCTAAGCATAAAAATAATGACAAATGAGGTTGTTAAGCACAAGAACAAATGCAAATGATGTTGATAATAACAAGAATAAGGGCAAATGATGTTGCTAAGCACATGAACTATGCAAATGAGGTTCCTTAACACAAGAACAATGACAAATGAGGTTTTTAAGTAGAAGAACAATGACAAATCTGGTCCCTAAGAAAAAGAACAAAGACAAATGAGGTTGTTAAGTACAAAAACAAGGAAAAATTAGATTCCTAAGCAGAAGAACAATGGCAAATGAGGTTACCAAAAACAAGAACAAATGCAAATAATGTTGGTAAGCACAAGAAGAAATGCAAATGATGCTGCTAAGTACAAGAATAAGAGCAAAAGAATAAATGCAATGATGTTGATATGAATAAGAACAATGGCAAAAGAGGTTAATAAGCATAAGAAAAAAAATGAAAATGATGTCGTTGTGAACAAGAACAAGAGCAAAAGAGGTTGATAAGTATATGAACAACGACAATTCAGGTTGTTAAGCACAAGAACAAGGGCAAAGGAGGTTCACAAGCACAAGAACAACGACAAATGAGGATCCTAAGCACAAAAACAAATGCAAATGGGGTTGATATACACAAGATTAAGGGCAAATGATGTTGCTAAGCGCAAAAACAACCACAAATGAGGTTACTAAACACAAGAAAAGGGAAAATGTGGTCTCTTTGCACAGGAACTTTGGCAAATGCGCTTGCTATGCACAAGAACAAGAACAAACGTGGTTCATAAAGCATAAGAAGAACAACAAATAAACTTGCTAAGCATAATAAAAATAATGACAAATGAGGTTGTTAAGCACAAGAACAAATACAAATGATGTTGATAATAACAAGAATAAGGGCAAATGAGGTTCCTTAACACAAGAACAATGACATATGAGGTTGGTAAGTAGAAGAACAATGGCAAATCAGGTTCCTAAGAACATGAACATAGACAAATGAGGTTGTTAAGCACAAAAATAAGGAAAAATTAGATTCCTAAGCACAAGAACAAGGGCAAATGATGCTGCTAAGTACAAGAATAAGAGCAAAAGAATAAATGCAATGATGTTGCTATGAATAAGAACAATGGCAAAAGAGGTTGATAAGCATAAGAAAAAAAAATGCAAATGATGTCGTTGTGAACAAGAACAAGAGCAAAAGAGGTTGATAGGCATATGAACAACAACAATTGATGTTGTTAAGCAAAAGAACAAGGGCAAATGAGGTGCCCAAGTACAAGAACAACGATAAATGAGGTTCTTAAGCACAAGAACAATGACAAATGAGGTTCCTAAGCACAAGAACAAATGGAAATGAGGTTGATACACACAAGACCAAGAACAAAAGCGCCTCATAAGCACAAGAACAACAACAAATGAGCTTGCTAAGCATAAAAACAATGAGTAATGAGGTTGTTAAGCACCAGAACAAATGCAAATGATGTTGATAAGCACAAGAACAAGGGCAAATGTGGTTGCTAAGCACAAAAACAAGGACAAAAGAGGTTAATAAGCATATGAACAACGACAAATGAAGTTGTTAAACACAAGAACAAGGGCAAAAGGGGTTGATAAGCATATGAACAACGAATATTGAGGTTGTTAAGCACATCAACAAGGGAAAATGAGCTTTCTTTCCCCAAGAACATTGGCAAATGCGCTTGCTATGCACAAGAACAAGAGCAAAAGCGGTTCATAAGCACAAGAACAACAACAAACGTGCTTGCTAAGTATAAAAACAATGACAAATGAGGTTGTTAATCACAAGAACAAATGCAATTGATGTTGATAATTACAAGAACAAGGGCAAATGAGGTTGCTAAGCATAAGAACAATGACAAATGACGTTGCTAAGCACAAGAACAAGGGCAAATCAGGTTTCTAAGAACAAGAACAGAGACTAATAAGGTTTTTAAGCACCACAACAAATGCAAAGGTTGGGCCGCGCACCAGAACAATTACAAATGTTGTTACTAAGCACAAGAACAAGGGAAAATTTGATTGCTAAGCACAAAAACAAGGGCAAAAGGTACTTCATAAGCATATGAACAACGACAAATGAGGTTGCTAAGCACAAGAATAAGGGCAAAATGAGTTGATATGCATATGAACAAAGATTAATTTTGTTGTTAAGCACATAAACAAGGGAAAATGAGCTTTCTTTCCACAAAAACATTGGCAAATGCGCTTGCTATGCACAAGAACAGGAGGAAATGCGGTTCATAAGCACAAGAACAACAACATATGAGCTTGCTAAGCATAAAAACAATGACAAATGAGGTTGTTAAGCAAAAGAACAAATGCAAATGATGTTGACAATTACAAGAACAGGGGCAAATGAGGGTGCTAAGCACAGGAACAAGGGTAAATAAGGGTGCTAAGCACATGAACTAATGCAAATGAGGTTGCTAAGCACAATAACAATGACAAATGAGGTTGCTAAGCACAAGAACAAGGGAAAATCACATTTCTAAGAACAAGAACAAAGACGAATAAGGTTTTTAAGCCCCACAACAAATGCAAAGGTTGTGCCACGCGACTAATAAAGTTTTTAAGCACCACAACAAATGCAAAGGTTGTGCCATGCACCAGAATAAGAGCAAAAGAATAAATAATGTTGCTATGAATAAGAACTATGGCAAAAGATGATGATAAGCATAAGAAAAAATGCAAATCATATTGTTGAGAACAAGAACAAGAGCAAAAGAGGTTGATAAGCATATGAACAACGACAATTGATGTTGTTAAGCACAAGAACAATGGCAAATGAGGTTCCCAAGCACAAGAACAACGACAATGAGATTTTTTAGCACTAGAATAAGGGCAAATGAGGTTCGTAAGCAGAAGAACAAATGGAAATGAGGTTGATACCCACAAGACCAAGAGCAAAAGCGCCTCATAAACACAAGAACAACAACGAATGAGCTTGCTAAACATAAAAACAATGAGAAATGAGGTTGTTAAGCACCAAAACAAATGCAAATGATGTTGGTAAACACAAGAACAAGGGCTAATGTGGTTGCTATGCACAAAAACAAGGGCAAAAGAGGTTGATAAGCATATGAAAAATGACAAATGAGGTTGCTAAACACAAGAACAAGGGCAAAAGGGGTTGATAAGCATATGAACAACGACAATTGAGGTTGTTAAGCACATTAGCAAGGGAAAATGAGCTTTCTTTTCACAAGAACATTGTCAAATGCGTTTGCTATGCACAAGAACAAGAGCAAAAGAGGTTCATTAGCACAAGAACAACAAGAAATTAGCTTGCTAAGCATAAAAACAATGACAAATAAGGTTGTTAATCAGAAGAACAAATGCAAATGAGATAATTTCAACAACAAGGGCAAATGAGGTTGCTAAGCATAAGAACAATGACAAATGAGGTTGCTAAATACAAGAACAAGGGCACATTAGGTTTCTAAGAACAAGAACAAAGACTAATAAGGTTTTTAAGCACCACAACAAATGCAAAGGTTGTGCCACGCACCAGAACAGATACAAATATTGTTGCTAAGCACAAGAACAAGGGAAAATGCGGTTGCTAAGCACAAAAACAAGGGCAAAAGGGCTTCATAAGCATATGAACAATCACATATAAGGTTGCTAAGCACAAGAATAAGGGTAAAAGGTGTTGATATATGCAAATGAACAATGACAAATGATTGTCACGAACAAGAATAAGGGAAAATTAGATTCCTAAGCATAAAAACAATGAGAATTGAGGTTGTTAAGCACAAGAACAAATGCATGTGATGTTGGTAAGCACAAGAACAATGGCAAATGTGGTTGCTAAGCACAAAAACAAGGGCAAAAGAGGTGGATAAGCATATAAACAACGACAAATGAGGTTGCTAAGCACAAGAACATGGGCGAAAGGGGTTGATAAGCATATGAACAATGACAATTGAGGCTGTTAAGCACATCAACAAGTAAAAATGAGCTTTCTTTCCACAAGAACATTGTAAAATGCGCTTGCAACGCACAAGAACAAGAGCAAAACCGTTTCATAAGCACAAGAACAACAACAAATGAGCTTGCTAAGCATAAAAACAATGAAAAATGAGGTTGTTAAGCACAAGAACAAATGAAAATGATGTTAATAATTACAAGAACAAAGACAAATGAGGTTGCTAAGCACATGAACTAATGCAAATGAGATTGCTAAGCTCAAGAACAATGACAAATGAGGTTGCTAAGCACAAAAACAAGGGCACATCAGGTTTCTAAGAACAAGAACAAAGAACAAATGATGTTGGCAAGCACAAGAACAAATGCAAATGATGTTGCTAAGTACAAGAACAAGAGCAAAAGAGGTTGATAAGCATATGAACCACGACAATTAAGGTTGTTGAGCACAAGAACAAGGGCAAATGAGGTTCACAAGCACAAGAACAACGACAAATGAGGTTGTTAAGCACAAGAACAATGGCAAATAAGGATCCTAAGCACAAAAACAAATGCAAATGAGGTTGATACACACAAGATTAAGGGCAAATGATGTTGCTAAACGCAAAAACAACCACAAATGAGGTTACTAAGCACAAGAAAAGGAAAAATGTGCTTTCTTTGCACAGGAACTTTGGCAAATGCGTTTGCTATCATCAAGAACAAGAACAAACGCGGTTCATAAGCACAAGAACAACAACAAATGAACTTGCTAAGCCTAAAAATATTGACAAATGAGGTTGTCAAGCACAAGAACAAATACAAATGATGTTGATAATAACAAGAATAAAGGCAAATGAGTTTGCTAAGCACATGAACTATGCAAATGAGGTCCTCAACACAAGAACAATGACAAATGAGGTTGCTAAGTAGAATAACAATGGCAAATCAGGTTCCTAAGAACAAGAACAAACACAAATGAGGTTGTTAAGCACAAAAATAATGAAAAATGAGATTCCTAAAAAATGAGGTTGTTTATCAACCTCTTTTGCTCTTGTTAAGCACAAGAACAAGGGCAAATGAGGGTCCCAAAAACAAGAACAAATGCAAATAATGTTGGTAAGCACAAGAACATATGCAAATAATGTTGGTAAGCACAAGAACAAATGCAAATGATGCTGCTAAGTACAAGAATAAGAGCAAAAGAATAAATGCAATGATGTTGCTATGAATAAGAACAATGACAAAAGAGGTTGATAAGCATAAGAAAAAATGCAAATGATGTTGTTTAGAACAAGAACAAGAGCAAAAGAGTTGATAAACATATGAATAACGACAATTGATGTTGTTAAGCACAAGAACAACGACAAATGAGGTTATTAAGCACAAGAACAAGGCAAAATGAGGTTCCTAAGCACAAGAACAAATGGAAATGAGGTTGATACGCACAATACCAAGAGCAAAAGCGTCTCATAAGCACAAGAACAACAACAAATGAGCTTGCTAAGCATAAAAACAATGAGAAATGAGGTTGTTAAGCACCAGAAACAAATGCAAATGATGTTGGTAAGCACAAGAACAAGGGCAAAAGAGGTTGATAAGTGTATGAACAACGACAAATGAGGTTGCTAAACACAAGAACAAGGGCAAAAGGAGTTGATAAGCATATGAACAACGAATATTGAGGTTGTTAAGCACATCAACAAGGGAAAATGAGCTTTATTTCCACAAGAACATTGGCAAATGTGCTTGCTATGCACAAGAACAAGAGCAAAAACGGTTCATAAGCACAAGAACAACAACAAATGTGCTTGCTGAGAATAAAAACAATAACAAATGAGGTTGTTAATCACAAGAACAAATTCAAATGATGTTGATAATTACAAGAACAAGAGCAAATGAGGTTGCTAAGCACAAGAACAATGGTAAATGAGATTGCTAAGCACATGAACTAATGCAAATGAGGTTGCTAAGCATAAGAACAATGACAAATTAGGTTGCTAAGTACAAGAACAAGGGCAAATCAGTTTTCTAAGAACAAGAACAGAGACTAAAAAGGTTTTTAAGCACCACAACAAATGCAAAGGTTGTGCCATGCACCAGAACAAATACAAATGCTGTTACTAAGCACAAGAATAAGAGAAAATTTGATTGCTAAGCACAAAAACAAGGGAAAAGGGCTTCATAAGCATATGAACAACGACAAATGAGGTTGCTAAGCACAAGAATAAGGGCAAAAGTGGTTGATATGCATATGAACAAAGACAAATGAGGTTGTCAAGCACAAAAATAAGGGAAAATTTGATTCCTAAGCATAAAAACAATGAGAAATGAGGTTGTTAAGCACAAGAACAAATACAAGTGATATTGGTAAGCACAAGAACAAGGGCAAATGTGGTTGCTAATCACAAAAACAAGGGCAAAAGAGGTTAATAAGTATATAAAAAACGACAAATGAAGTTGTTATGCACAAGAACAAGGGCAAAAGGGGTTGATAAGCATATGAACAACAACATTGAGGTTGTTAAGCACATCAACAAGGGAAAATGAGCTCTCTTTCCACAAGAACATTGGAAAATGCGCTTGCTATGCACAAGAACAAGAGGAAAAGCGGTTCATAAGCACAAGAACAATAACAAATGAGTTTACTAAGCATAAAAACAATGATAAATGAGGTTGTTAAGCACAAAAACAAATGCAAATGATGTTGATAATTACACGAACAAGGGCAAAATGAGGTTGCTAAGCACAAGAACAAGGGCAAATAAGGTTGCTAAGCACATGAACTGCAAATGAGGTTGCTAAGTACAAGAACAATGACAAATGAGGTTGCTAAGCACAAGAACAAGGGCAAATCACGTTTGTAAGAACAAGAACAAAGACTAATAAGGTTTAAACACCACAACAAATGCAAAGGTTGTGCCACGCACCAGAACAAATACAAATGATATTGCTAAGCACAAGAACAAGGAAAAATGTGGTTGCTAAGCACAAAAACAAAGGCAAAAGGGCTTCATAAGCATATGAACAACGACAAATGAGGTTGCTAAGCACAAGAACAAGGGCAAAAGAGTTTGATATGCATATGAATAACGACAAATGAGGTTGTCAAGCACTAGAATAAGAGAAAACTAGATTCCTAAGTACAAGAACAAGGGCTAATGAGGTTCCCAAAAACAAGAACAATTGCAAATGATGTTGGTAAGCCCAAGAACAAATGCAAATGATGTTGCTATGAAGAAGAACAATGGAAAAAGAGGTTGATAAGCATAAAAACAAATCCAAATGATGTTGCTGAGAACAAGAACAATAGCAAAAGAGGTTGATAAGCATATGAACAACGACAATTGAGGTTGTTAAGCATAAGAACAAGAGAAAATGAGATTCCCATGCACAAGAACAAATGCAAATGAGGTTGATACGCACAAGATTAAGGGGTAAATGATGTTGCTAGCACAAAAACAACCACAAATGAGGTTGCTAAGCACAAGAAAAAACAAAAATGAGCTTTGTTTGCACAAAAACATTGACAAATGCGCTTGCTATGCACAAGAACCAGAGCAAAAGCGGTTCAGAAGCACAAGAACAACAACAAATGAACTTGCTAAGCATAAAAAAATGACAAATGAAGTTGTTAAGCACAAGAACAAATGCAAATCATGTTGATAATAACAAGAACAAGGGCAAATGAGTTTGCTAAGCACATGAACTAATGTAAATGAGGTTGCTTAACACAAGAATAATGACAAATGAGGTTGCTGAGTACAAGAACAATGGCAAATCAGGCTCCTAAGAACAAGAACATAGACAAATGAGGTCGTTAAGCAAAAAAATAAGAAAAAATGAGATTCCTAAGCACAAGAACAAGTACAAATGAGGTTCCCAAAAATAAGAACAAATACAAATAATGTTGGTAAGCACAAGAAGAAATGCAAATGATGCTGCTAAGTACAAGAACAAGGACAAATGAGGTTGCTAAGCATAAGAACAAGAGCAAATGATGTTTCTAAGCAAAAGAATACTTGCAATGATGTTGCTATGAACAAGAATGAAGACAAATGAGGTTGTTAAGCACAAAAATTAGAAAAAATGAGATTCCTAAGCACAAGAACAAGGGCAAATGAGGTTCTCAAAAATAAAAACAAATGCAAATGATATTGGTAACTACAAGAACAAAAGCAAATGATACTGCTAAGTACAAGAACAAGGGCAAATGAGGTTGCTAAGCAAAAGAACAAGAGCAAATGATGTTTCTAAGCAAAAGAATTAATGCAATGACGTTGCTATGAATAAGAACAATGGAAAAAGTAGTTGATAAGCATAAGAAAAAATGCAAATGATGTTGTTGAGAACAAGAGCAAGAGCAAAAGAGATTGATAAGCTTATGAACAACGACGATTGATGTTGTTAAGCACAAGAACAAGGGCAAATGAGGTTCCCTAGAACAAGAACAACGACAAATGAGGTTGCTAAGCACAAGAACAAGGGCAAATGAGGTTCCTAAGCACAGGAACAAATGCAAATGAGTTTGATAAGCACAAGAACAAGAGCAAAAGCTCCTCATAAGCACAAGAACAATAACAAATGAGCTTGCTAAGCATAAAAAAAATGAGAAATGAGGTTATTAAGCACAAGAACAAATGCAAATGATGTTTCTAAGCACAAAAACAAAGGCAAAAGAGGTTGATAACCATGTGAACAACGACAAATGAGGTTGCTAAGCACAAGAACAAGGGCAAAAGGTTTGATAAGCATATGAACAACGACAATTGAGGTTGTTAAGCACATCAACAATGGAAAATAAGCTATTTTTCCACAAGAACAATGTCAAATGCGCTTGCTATGCACAAGAACAAGAGTAAAAGCGATTCATAAGCACAAGAACAACAATAAATGAGCTTCCTAAGCATAAAAACAATAAAAATGTGGGTTTTAAGCACAAGAACAAATGCAAATGATGTTGATAATTACAAGAATAAGAGCAAATGAGGTTGCAAAGCAAAAGAACAAGGGAAAATGTGGTTGCTAAGTACAAAAACAAGGGCAAAAGGGGTTCCCAAGCATATGAGCAACGACAAATGAGGTTACTAAGTACAAGAACAAGGGCAAAAGGGTTTGATATGCATATGAACAACGACAAATGAGGTTGTTAAGCACAAGAACAAGAGCAAAAGAGTTTCCCAAGTACAAGAACAACGACAAATGAGGTTGTTAAGCACAAGAACAAGAGCAAAAGAGTTTCCCAAGCACAAGAACAACGACAAATGAGGTTGTTAAGCACAAGAACAAGGTCAAATGAGGTTCCAAAGCACAAGAAGAAATCCAAATGATGTTGATACGCAGAAGATCCAGGACTAATGATGTTGCTAAGCAGAAGAACAACCGCCAATAAGGTTGCAAAGTATTAGAACAAGGGTAAATGAGCTTTCTTTACAAAATAACATTGGCAAATGCGGTTGATAAGCACAAGACCAAGAGCAAACGAGCTTGCTAAGCATAAAAACAATGACAAATGAGGTTGTTAAGCACAAGAACTAATGCAAATGATGTTGATAATTACAAGAACTAATGCAAATGAGATTACTAAGCACAAGAACAATGACAAATGAGGTTGCTAAGCACAAAAACAAGGGCAAATCAGGTTCCCAAAAACAAGAACAAATTCAAATGATGTTGGTAAGCACAAGAACAAATGCAAATGATGTTGCTAAGTACAAGAACAATGGCAAAAGATGTTGATAAGCATTAGAACAAATGCAAATGATGTTGCTGACAACAAGAACAAGAGCAAAAGAGGTTATTAAGCATATGAACAACGACAATTAAGGTTGTTAAGCACAAGAACAAGGGCAAATGAGGTTCCCAAGTACAAGAACAACGAAAAATGAGGTTGTTAAGCACAAGAACAAGGACAAATGAGAGTCCTAAGTACAAAAACAAATACAAATGAGGTTGATACACACAAGATTAAGGGCAAATGATGTTGCTAAGTGCAAAAACAATCACAAATAAGGTTGCTAAGCACAAGAAAAAAGAAAAATGAGCTTTCTTTACACAAAAACTTTGGCAAATGCGCTTGCTATGCACAAGAACAAGAGCAAACGCGGTTCATAAGTACAAGAACAACAACAACTTGTTAAGCATAAAAATAATGACAAATGAGATTGTTAAGCACAAGAACAAATGCAAATGATGTTGATAATAACAAGAATAAGAGCAAATGAGGTTGCTAAGCACATGAACTAATGCAAATGAAGTTCTTTAACACAAGAACAATGACAAATGAGATTGCTAAGTACAAGAACAGTGGCAAATCAGGTTCCTAAGAACAAGAACAAAGACAAATAATGTTGTTAAGCACAAAAATAAGGAAAAACGACATTCCTAAGCACAAGAACAAGGGCAAATGAGGTTCCCAAAAACAAGAACAAATGCAAATAATGTTGATAAGCACAAGAACAAATGCAAATGATGCTGCTAAGTACATGAACAAGGGCAAATGAGGTTGCTAAGCATAAGAACAAGAGCAAATGATGTTTCTAAGCAAAAGAATAAATGCAATGATGTTGCTATGAATAAAAACAATGGCAAAAGAGATTGATAAGCATAAGAAAAAATACAAATGATGTTGTTGAGAACAAGAACAAGAGCAAAAGAGGATGATAAGTATAAGAAAAAATACAAATGATGCTGTTGAGAATAAGAACAAGAGCAAAAGAGGTTGATAAGCATATGAACAACGACAATTTATTTTGTTAAGCACGAGAACAAGGGCAAATGAGGTTCCCAAGCACAAGAACAACGACAAAATGAGGTTCTTAAGCACAAGAACAATGGCAAATGAGGTTCCTAAGCACAATAACAAATGCAAATGAGGTTGATACGCACAAGAACAAGAGCAAAAGCGCCTCATAAGCACAAGAACAACAACAAATGAGCTTGCTAAGCATAAAAACATTGAGAAATGAGTTTGTTAAGCACAACAAAAAGAGAAAGTGAAGTAGAGGTGGAGTCAGGCTTTCTAACTACTGAGGTCAATCATATTAAAGTTTTTGTGGTGAATAAAGGTAATTTTACAGGATCATAATATTTTACTCTAAATCATACTAGAAATCATATATAAATACAAAAAATAAAAATAAAAAAATGGAGGTCAATTAACTAATACACAATTATACAATCAATTCTTTAATTAATCACATTAAGGAAGTGATAAAAATAGACTTTCAATCTTCACAGGAACGCGTGGGTACTTGACTAGTATCTAATAATGAAGATTATATAGTAAGCAATAAATGATCGTTATGTTAAAAAATTGCATAATTTATGGAGAACAAAACCGGTGGTTGAAAGATTTCGATGTGGAGGGGCCAAATTATCCATAAAATGCAAAATTTTGAAGTGATTGTGTTAAAATTAAAAGAGCATCTAGCTGTCCCTATCTAACAATCTCTCATTTTGTCTCCCAATCAATAACTACCTGAGTAATTACTACCTCATATTTGAAAGATTTTAAAATTGTTGTGCGTAAGTATTCATCTATAATACATCAAGTATGCATCCATAATACATCAAGTATTCATCCTAATATATCAAATATTTAAAAAAAAAAACTGGACACATCACTTACCCATCTTTTACGTGTTTTTAGAAGTGGTTTGTTTTCCTTCGTTCAATCTAACTAATATTTCTGACGATCTATAAGAAATTTGCAAATCTAAAACTATGAACGTCTTCTACATAACTTTCTCTTTCAAATGAGATCCATGATGACATACTTTTGAGTTATCCGTTGCACAAGTATTCATATATTGTCATGCAAGTATTCATACCTCATTGAGTAAGTATTCATCATCGTCGTGTAAGTGTAAATAGTTCATGTATCAAGAGTATTAAAAGCATATGGGGTTCGCCTAGCTGTCCCTGCTAATCAATCCGCTGATTCGCCCTCCATCTTAAATAACAATAATAACGTGTTAATTATAGATAATAAGCAGGGGACCACACACAGAAGTCGCTAAACAACAAAGAAAGCGCATTAATTGCGGATAATAAGTAGGGGCCACAAACCGTCAGTGCTAATTTATTAATACCTTTAACAAGAAAAAATATTCATTTTGCCTTGTAAAGTTCTACCTTTTTGAATGAAAGCATTCACATATGTTATTTAAGTAAACATTAATAAATGGTCTGTACATTAATAACGTACATAAGTGGGGAAACCACTAACATCTCATGAAAGTACAAATTTATTAGTATTCGCATTTAACAATAAAAGTATTCACAACTGCCGTGTAAAGTTCTACCTTCTTTAATGAAAGTACTCACCTATGTTATTTAAGTAAACATAAATAAAGAGTCTACACATTAAGAATGTACATAAGTGGGGGGCCGCTAACATTCCTTGAAAGCGACATGGAGAGGGACCATGCGAAGTATTCATTGTTATGCCATTTTAAAAATTTACGAATATGTGTAGGACACCATAGAGGTAATATATGTAGTATTCATTCTTATATAATCAAGTATTCATATTAAGATGTAAAGTATCAATCTTATTCTTTGATATGACAAATAGTTATGCAATTAAGTATTTATTCTTATGAAGTAAAGTATTCATTATTATGCATTATGTGTGCATCTTATGCAATTAAGTATACATTCTTATACAGTGATATATTAACAAACTATAACACAATCATCACCATATAACATTGAAAAAATAGATGAACAATTATCAATCAACAGCAAATATCAGTTACCAATAACAAAGCAAATACCAATTACAAATCACAATGCAACAGTTAACAATCACAAGAAATCATTAGTTAGAAACCCTAAATTTACACTATCTCAAACTTGTATTCATTCCTCTCATCTATCAAAATCCTAAAAACAATTAGAAACCGCTCCACACTGATCATATGCTACATATTTTAACAAATAAAATATAGTCAGTTCAATATGCATTCATACTTGAAGAATAACAATTTAGCATTGAAGTATTCATACTTAAAATACAATTCATACCATCATGTCATAATAAGTATTCACTAATAATATAATAAATAATTACATATGTATATAAAGTATTCATCCATACTTATCAAACTACTAATTGTAGCTGTCATCTCTAAGGAACAGAATAATATATAAAATATTCTTTCATACATATAATAAGACAGTACCACATCAGGTATTCATCCCAAAATAATAAAGTATTTACTCTCAATGTGACAGGTATTCATCCAAAAATTATAAAGTATTCACTCTCAATAGTGATAAGTATTCATCCAAAAATAATATGACAGTACCACATCAGGTATTCATCCCAAAATACTAGCCATCAATTCTTTCCACACCATCAATCCTAGCTAAACGTCAGACAAATTAACTTATAATACACATATAATCATCAAGTATTCATCATTATAACAGTAGATCATCAGATCATCCGGAAATAAACATCAAAAGTTTAATATGGTCAAAATAGATTGAAAAACAACTACAAATATAGTTGTCTGATGCTTCCAATAGGACTTGATTCTGGATTAGCTCGCTGAATTGGTCTAGGATGTGGAAGAATAGCTTCTCAACAGGACTTGATTCTGGCTCAGTAAAGAAGCCTCCCTATGTATTTATTATTTTTAAATAAGAGAAGACGCCATTTCATCCTATGAGAAATCAAACCCAGATATTCCTAAAATAAATCCAAATCATATGAAGAATTCAATTTATTAGAAAGGTACTCTTCTTATTCTCATTTAAGAGATCAGATCCGTGCGAAACTGTGAATACACTGTCACGATCTAATTTTCTCTCTTCTTATTCAACTTCGCCACATCGATTGCATCTTCCTCCCCTCGACGATCCTCTGGCAACGTCGAACGGCAGCTCCGAAGGAAGATCCGGTGGGAGAGGTGGAGGTTTCTGAGATCATAAGATTTCCAGTGGCCGAGCCAGTAGGCAGTGTGTAAGGAGGAGGTGTAGAAGGAAAGTAGTTGAAGAAGAGATGGGGATAAGAGATGGGGGAAAGAGATGAAATAGGAGAAAGAAATAAAGGTAGATGGTATCTGCTTTAGTTTGTAAAAATGATCAGATAGTTAGAACCGGTAATTATGGTTAGAAATATAAGTCAGTTAGATGGGAGAAAAAACTTCTGGATCATAACAGTTGATTTAAAAGAACAACATGTACTGTAGCTTTCAATGATGATAAGAGGTGGGAGAGGTGGAGGTTTCCGAGATGATAAGATTTCCAGTGGCTGAGTCAGTAGGCAGTGTAGTAGGCAGCGTGTAAGGAGGAGGTGCAGAAGAAAAGTAGTTGAAGAAGAGATGGGGATAAGAGATAAGGGAAAGAGATAAAATGGAGGAAAGAAATAAAGGTAGACGGGATCTTCTTTAGTTTGTAAAAATGATCAGATAGTTAGAACCAGTAATTATGGTTAGAAATGCAAATCAATTAGACGGGAGATGAAATGGAAAAAACTTAGACGAGAGAGAATATAATTATCTTTTTTTATAGATAATTAAATAGAAGTTGGTAGACTAGATTTTTATCTTTTTATCTCTAAAAACCTCTTAATCATAACAATTGATTTAAAAGAACAACATGTACCGTAGCTTTCAATGAATAAATTAAAGACATAGAACTCCTCATGAAATGAAAATTTGCACATGTACCAGACTCTAATTGACGACGAGTTACAAATTATTTTACCCAAGTAAATAGTTATTTTTTTTTTTAGTTTTTGATGATTTGTTGATGGACTTCTTTAACAGGCTCTAATTGGTGACAAGTTACATATGGTTTTGTCCAAGTTAATTGTTATTTTTATTTGCTGATAATTTGTTCACGATAGTTAACAGCCTAAAAAGCGTCTTTGGCAAATTTTATTATACCTCTCTGTGTAATTTCTGATGGCGTGATATCACTAGTGAAATATAAAGAAACCATATTTTCTTTAAGGGGTAAAATATCGTCCCACTCCATCTTAAATATTTACCTGCCCAAAAAATAAAGAGAAGAACACGCCACCTGTTCTTGTTTCCCAAATTAAAACAACTTAAAATCGGCCCAACTTTTGAATTGCCAGACGTGACAACAGAAAGCTACCACGGAAAAAAAAACACTTCTTATTTAAATTTATTCTCAAGTATACTTCAATCAGACAAGTTATAAGAAAACAACCAAAAAAATTCTGTGAAAGATTAGAATGGCATTTTCATTGGGTCAGGCCCAGTCATTCTTGTTTGGGCTGGCCCAAAACAGATATTAACAAACAAAATAATAAGTAAAACTATAGTGTTTCTAAGTTGAACTTTCTTTGTGAACTCAATTTTAAAATTTATTGGATTGACTTCAATTGACGAATCTGAACAGTTAAAATTCATCTATCTTGTGAGTGATGCATCTATATGGAAACAATTTAAAATTTCGATTTAATTTAGTATGAAGTCAAGCGGTCAAAAAAATATTCAAAAATAAAGACATTAAAATTAAATTATAGATCTTCCAATTTTGACCACTTTACTTCATACTAAATTAATTTGAAAATTTAATTTATGTTGCACGTAAATGCATCACTCGTAAAGTAAACAAGTAAACAGATTTTGACTGTTCGAATCTGTAATTTAAAATCAATCTGATAAATTTTAAAGTTGAATTCACGAATAGAATTGGTGAACTTAGAAATACCCCTGCTCTACTCCAAAACAATTATTGTTTCCTGGGTCCACAAACCATTTTTTTTCTCCCTTGCTTTAACGAATCATTAAACAAAGAAACTATAAAATGTCCTAACAATGCTCCCGATTTTGTGATGGCATTTTACTATTATAGCTTGGATAGCGTAAATTTGACGGTACGTACAATATTATAATAACATAAGCGGTGCCTAAGTTTGACATTATTTATTGGGAGCGTTTGGGATACAAACACTGGAGCACCATATCAGCACGCACTCGAACAAAACCTTATAATTTTTCAGGATTTGAATGAGACATCCATTCCATTCCAATCCAATAATTCCAACAAAGACTTCCCATCACTGTCTCTTTGCACTATCTTGCCAAAGCATGGAGCATTGAAGAAGAACAAATCATTTGCTAGAACATGGAATCTGCCTCCGTGAGACCTCATGCAGTTCTGATTCCACAACCAGCTCAAGGCCATGTCACGCCCATGCTCCAACTAGCAAAACTACTTCATTCAACAGGCTTCTATATCACCTATGTCAACTCAGAATACAACCACAGGCGGTTTCTTCGGTCACGCGGGTCCGACTCGCTTACTGGGCTTGATGACTTCTGGTTTGAGTCCATACCCGATGGTTTACCACCATCTGATGATGATGATGTCACTCAAGACATAGCTGAATTGTGTGTATCTATGACAAGGAATAGTGGTGCTCCATTCAGGGAATTGTTGATCAGGCTTAACAAATCTACTCCAGAGCCACCGGTTAGCTGTGTAATTGCTGATGGAGTTATGAGTTTTGCGCAGAGAGTGGCCGAGGAATTGGGTATTCTTGCGTTGGTGTTTTGGACTACTAGTGCATGCGGTTTCATGGGCTACCTTCACTTCTCTGAGCTCATTGAAAGGGGCTATACTCCTCTCAAAGGTAAAAACTTAATTATTTTCGATCTGTATCTACTTAGATCGAGTAGCATATATACATATCATATTTTGAATAATCCTTATATTTCAATTCACCTGACAGACGAGAGTTACCTAACCAATGGGTATCTCGATACACCAATTGATTGGATACCAGGGATGCAAGGCATTCACTTAAAAGATATACCTAGCTTCATCCGTACCACCAACCGTGATGATACTATGCTCAATTTCGACGGCGGTGAGGCACAAAATGCTCTCAAGGCTCAAGGACTCATCCTTAATACATTTGAATCCTTAGAGCATGAGGTCATTTCAGCTCTGAGACAGAGTTTTCCTCGCCTATACACAATCGGGCCCCTTCCACTACTAGTAAACAATTTACAACCAAGCAAATTGGACCTAATTGGATCAAATCTATGGAAAGAAGACACTGGGTGTATCGGGTGGTTGGAAACACACAAACCTCGTTCGGTTGTGTACGTGAATTTTGGTAGCATAACCGTCATGACAGCCGAGCATCTGAGCGAATTTGCTTGGGGTTTGGCTAATAGCATGCACCCCTTTTTGTGGGTTATTAGGCCGGACCTCATTTCCGGCGAAAAGGCGATTTTGCCCGAGGGGTTTTTATCTCAAACCAAAGATAGAGGTGTATTGGCAAGTTGGTGCCCACAAGATAAGGTGCTGTCGCACCCATCAGTTGGAGTGTTTCTGACACATAGCGGGTGGAACTCAACTCTGGAGAGCATATGCGGTGGTGTACCGATGATCTGTTGGCCGTTTTTCGCTGAACAGCCGACAAATTGCCGGTATGTTTGTGCAAAATGGGAAATTGGATTGGAGATTGATGCTAATGTGAGGAGAGCTGAGGTTGAGAGTCTTGTGAGGGAGGCAATGGAAGGGAAGAAAGGAAAGGACATGAAATTAAATGCTATGGGATGGAAGGAGAAAGCAGACGAGGCCATAAAGCAAGGGAACCATTCATGTAAAGATTTCGATGAATTGGTCTTGTTTCTGCTTACAGGAAGCAAGTTAAAACACGCACAACATAAAGGAAATAAGTCGTGATCGATAAATTAATTTCCTGTAAAACGATATAATCTCAGTATGTTGGATTGAGAAATGCCATGTTTATCCTCTGTGATTAATAAAATACTAAGGACAAGGTTGCTTTCATTGAAAAAAAAAAATGGAAAAACTGCATTTATCTTTTACAATTGAAACAAAATAAAACACAGAGCTGCTTTACTGTCCTTTAGCTTCAATTTACCATTCCAAATTAACTAGTTCTTAATTTTATGTATCTAACAAGACAAAACCAGCTGGAGTATGTCAAGCATGATCAAGTATTGAAAGCATAATCCAAAAGGTAACAGTGAAACTAAGGAAAAGAACAATTGAACAACTCCAAATAGTTCATGTACCATTCTGAACAAAATACAATCTGATGGTATATATTGAACAGCACACCCTAATTCAGGGACCAAAAATACAGTTGGCTCTTTGTCTGCACGAAATATTTGAAAATATCAAACATAAACTGAGTTAGAGATATTTCATATTAGTTAATGCACCCCATAAAAGTACTTGTCAGCTCTTCGTTAATTGCAATTGCAGCTTAGTTTTCGTTTCTTAAACAATAATAATAATTATTATAAAGCTGGGTATTTACACTTTTCATCCATACTACTTACTCATTATTAACACACATTTCCATAGATAAACACCGATTTTACATTTAATTTATTTGGTCTTACAGAGAGAAAATCACAAAAAAAAAATTACGTGCAAAATAAAAGAATGGGAATAAATAAAAAAAAAACATTATTTCATGGGGATCAAGAAGAAAATTACCATACACAGGAAAAAAAAATTAAAAAGTTGAGTAGCACTGTACATGAATCCCGTTCAGGAAACATGTAATTTAGTCAAGTGATCAAGAATCTTCAATCTCGGGTTTTGCTTCTGTTGTAGGTATCCGTTGAGATGATTCCCCATCTGATAAATTCATTAATTTCAAAAGTTACTATTTTTATTTATTAAAAATAAAGAAACACAATTATATTCATTAGTTGTTTAATTTTTTTTTAAAACATTCATGTAGCCAAAATGCGGTTTCAATGCGGTATGCGAAAGGCCACCGCATATACGGTATGCGGCCGCATATGCGGATTTTTATGCTGGCAGATTTTAAAATAAGAATTCACATATATATATATATAAACAAGTATGCGGTAATATGCGGTATGCGGTAGGTAATATGAGGTAATATTCGGTATCACACAAACAAGTATGCGGTAATATGCAGTCGAATATGAGGTAAAAATATGCGAAACCGCATATTTCGACCGCATACAGATTTCTATGCGAATTATAACTGAATGCGCATATGTGACCATATAGACCGCATGTTATTACACTGCATGTACCAGTGGTGCTTGAATATGGCACCTACAAAACTAACTGCCAGTGTTAAAACATGCTAACCTGTGGTATTGGGAGACCGCTGCCGTGCATGTGGCGGAAGCTGGAGTTGGAAATTAGGAGGTAAAGTGGAGGTAAATTGCGCCTCCATTTGAGCCACCGGATATTGAACGTACGGTTGGTGTAGGCCTTGGGAAGGCGATTGCAAGCCCGGCCGAGGAGCAGCTGTCATGAAGCCCATTTGGGAAAATGTGTACGGAGGTGGGCCAGGCGTAGGTGTTGAAGTTGGCCCGTACATCTGCTGGTAGTACTGTGCTGTCAGTTGTGAGTTGTAGTAAGCCTGCTATTGTAACATTATATAGGTTAAACTAATAATATTGCTATCTATAAAGCACACCACTCTTACCCCCTTGCCCTGTTACAGCATTGAATTATTGTTGCTTATGTTTCTCGCAAGTTTTCTTGTCATTACACATTCACACTCAAAGAGTGGCCTTTTTTGGGGAGACACTTAAGCAAAGCCTCTCTCACACTCTCTCTCTCTTTTTCTTTTATTTGTGTGGGTTTCTGTGGTCAACAGTGCAGTTCAAACAATTTTAGAAACATAGTATAGTATCCACTGTCCAGTGACAAAATAAACTAGGCAACTTGAATTTAGCATCTCAGTGCATTGTATGAGTCTATATTTAGACCATTGACACAAAAAGTAAACAGAAAAGCAAAAAAAAAAAAGAATGAGAGAGCCACTAAGATAAACTAGAATGCCAATCTATTTCTTTTTTACTTTGTTTCACTGAGACAAAAATAATTCAATCGGAAGGCACTTGATATAGTAAAACGCAATAGAAATGAATGCCTATGCAATTTTGTACTTGGTTTCACAGAGGAAAATTAAACTATTGTTACCATGGATGATAGTAAGGAAAATAAATTACTTGTTGGTATATGTAATCGCTTGGGTAGGGCATGTACCTGCAAAAACCATGACAAAACAAGGAGTGTAAAGAAATATGGACAAAGTATAGTAACTCAGAGGCTGACACACTACCAGTGGAATGAGTTATAACAAGAATTCAACTCATAATAGAGTCAAATAACAAGCATCAGACAGCAAATGTGGCATGCTATGGTGGAAAGGGTCACAGCTGCCCTTGTTGGGACTTGGGACCCCTTCTTACTAAGCTCATCCCTGCATCATTGTCTAATAAAAGTTTTTATGGGGACCAATTAAATGTCTTTTAGGCAACAACTCTGTAGCCATTATATGAAGTAAAATCTTTAATCTGTAGTTGCACATGTTATCTATAGTTGTCTAGTAACGGACAACTAGATCCCACTTTGTGATTTGTACCCAATTGGGTATTAATTTGGGTAGCAACAGTGAAAATTCAGAGTAAGAAATAATAAGTAGAGATCTTCAGAAATTACCAAGTTGGTTGATGAATCTATGTGAAAACTAACCATAATTGTTTTGTAAAATTAAAAATAGAAACTGACCCAAATTGAGGGGGATAGACAAATTGGGGCTGAGGTGGCACTTGGCCTTGGAACCTAAGATAGGGGGGACCTGTTGCCTCTGAGGATCCCTGGTACTGGGGCCCACTTTGGTACCTCCCTGCATGTATCATTAATGAGTCCAAGATCATCTATTTCTTTCCATAATATATATCACTACAGCAAAAAGTAATAAGTTAACATATATACTCTATACTTTACAACCATTTAGCTTTAATATGGCATCCAAGGCATCATGGTAATGTGCAATGTTTGGATTACCATATCAGTTGTATTCCCATAGACATGCAGGTTGTAGCTTGTAACATGGTTTATTAGTATCCTAAACAGACAATATTGTACATTGCATAATCTGTAGTCGATGTGCAGTTGTACTGCCGGTTTCAATCATTATCTTCATTCTTTTAATGCAGCATGTCTGTATGATCTAATATATGAGTCAAGATATTTTTACTGGCATCTATTCCCTCAACTGTATACCAGTTTCTATACATCTTTTAATAATATTGCAGTCTTTTCTAAGGTGTAGGCTCGACCCTGAATTTATTCTTGAATAAACAAAATAATTGCACTAGACCCTCTGCCAAAATCTATCATTTTTCAAATGAAGAAAGGGCTCAAAGTCTGGATCAATAATTGCCATGTCTTGCTGTAATAAATTTGTTGAGTGTCTTTGGATTTTCTAAATTTTTATCTAATTTTGCATCTTTGCATTAGTTTTGGCAAGATGTGAGAGCACCAAGGGACAAACTATCGGGGCTGTCAGCAAGGATACTGATCTATGTCAACAGGGACAACAGCATTACAAAAGCATACTATCATACCATCGGTATGGGGTGCTTAAGCATCCAACTACTGAACTGACTAGCATGCATCACTTGTTGTTTGATGTGGTGCCCACTACAGGACGTCGGTATGAAGAAGAATAAAAGACTTTTCATGGACTCTAAAAATCCTATAGGCAGTATTTTGAAAATTGGGTATAGCTCTATGCATAATCGGATTGTTGCCTACCATGGACAGTCCATATACTAAATTGGTTAATTCACAACAGACCGCAACCCGCTAGTTGTAAGTAGTAGTAAAACTTTTTACCTGCTCCAAATAAAAATCCTGGCTACGCCCCCTATCTGTAACCTAATGTTAATTAACTTGCCCTCTTTTTTTTTTTTTTTTTTTGTAATTAACACTCGTAGGCTGTGGCCTGTGGGGCTGTGGGGGTGGAATCTCGATCATTCCTTGTGACCTTTGAGCACATATCCTATTTTTATATGTTTTGGCATTTCAAATCTAAAATGGGCAGTGGTTGTGGTCTCATCCAGCATATATAGCATATTCTCAGAAAATCAGCTTTAATCACAGAATAATAAATAAAAAGAATAAATGAAAAAAACCAGGCTTGGCAACCATGCATAGACCTGGACTCTGGAGGCACGTTGCACTCAGAAATAGGCCAGGTTGGCAAAACCATAGTGGGCAACCATTTTAATCTCTAGTTCCTATGGGCTGGCACAGCCTTTTTATCTGCTGTTTACTGGGCCCCACCATTTACTAGATTGAGATCATAGGATATACTAATTAAAAGCTTAATGAAAATATTTTATGCAGGGCAATGCTTCATATCCCCCATTCGACAAAGCATGTTGTCTCCAAAGTTAGAGATTTGTGCATTAATGAATTACCCTATAATTATATTTCTTCTCAAAACTAATATTAGTTTGTTTGCTATAAAATCCCTAATACAGATTAAATTAATTATGCAGAATACAGTGTAATGCTGGTTTCTCTAATAATTAACATATTAATTAAGTTTCTTGTCTGATTTTTATTCAGCAATTCATGGAGGAATATAATTCATTTTGGTATATATAGGTACTAAAAGTAGGACATGTATATTTAATGCAATAATGTCAATTGATATTTATTAAATACTTTATGTTGGAAATTACCTGTAGGAGGTGAAGGTCTTGGTCTGCCCATGGAGGCAATGTTACAGTTGGCACGCCTTCCATCGATAAATGGGTTTGGATCCGCCACGGCCCGCCTTGCTGATTCTGGGTCCTGAAATGTCACCTGTAGAACTTCTTTTCTTATTGGTATGTAATTAACTCATTAATTGCTATGATGTGGAAAAAAATGGAAAAAGTTTTCTTTTTCATATGTTATTTTCAAAGAATAAATATTATAACAATAATATCTCCACAGCATTACAATAGTTATTATTTAGTTATATGCTGGAAATGTTAAGTTTAACTAATTTCCATACAAAAATATTTGCCAGTTTTGTATTACATTCCTTAAAAAAAATTAAGGTTCTAAAATTAGCACATTTAAACAAAAATTAAAATTTAGTTTCAACAGAAGGATAGAGGTCGAACAAAAGCAAAATATTTAAAAAGTTTGTGATTATCATATAATAATTACTAAAAGGAGAAGGTGCCGCTTAATTACACTTCACTATTAATTATGAGTCAAGAAAAAAGAAAAAGAGTAATCAACCTTATCTACAACCGTTAGCGTGTCTTTTAATTCTTCTTCTAGCTAGAGGCATGTTCAAGTGACAGTAGTATCTTATTTTCTTGAGATTAAAAAAGGTTAATTAAAAGGAAATCAAGGAGAGAAAAAAAACAAATAATCTATATATGCCAGAACCTTGATCACTTCTTCATGCAGGATTATGTATGGATCATTAATCATTATTAGGTAATTAAATTAAGGATAATTAAAGAGAAGGTTAATTTACTTACAAAACCATAGCCTTTTGATCGGCCTGTAACGCGATCTGTTATGATAACAGACTCCAGAATATCCCCAAACTGCGCAAAGTACTTGTGCAGCTCTTCCGTTTGGGTCTCCCATGCGAGACCCCCAACAAACACCTTCGTGTAGGTCGTGTCGCCAAATCTTGACCTAAACTGAGCACCAGAAGTTGATGAAGTGCCGCTTGAAGAGGTCGCCATGTAACCAAACAAAGAAGAGAATAAAAGATCGAGCTCTGAGAGAGAAGAGAGAATTAAAAGAGAGGGAGTGTGTGAGTGTGATGTAAAGCAGTTGTTGTGGTGTTTTTTATCTCGTCTTCCTCTTCACTTGTCGGAGAGGAGAGAAGTATAGAAGGGGAAGAAGAAAAGAGTTTGACTCCGACTCATCAAAAAAAAAGTATCGGAATATTGATCCTTATCTCTTAATTTTTCTTAGCACGCCTTTCTTCTCTTCTTGCGAGCGCGCTTCTCTTCGTCTTCTTGGGTGGAGTTTCCTCCTTCCATATCAGAGAGAGAGAAAGAGAGAATCAATTAGCTAGCCAGCAAGAGAGGAGGGGATCTGACAGTTCGATGGGTATCTCTGGCTGTATGGGAAAGAGAGAGAAGTTGGAATTTGAAAAAGGGATTTGATACAGTGCATGACCCTTCCTGGCTAGTTTCTAAATTTCTCTGGTTTAATCAATTTTTCAAAAATTTAAAAAAATATATTAGTCTGATTAATTTAAGTGATAATTTCATATATAGCCCTAAAAAATCTCCAACTTACATATTTTCTTACTGTGTAGAGAAATTATTATTTATCTTCGGGAAACCGATAAGTTAGTAAGAAGACGGTATATTTTTCTTATGCAAACTACATATTTTAATTTTTAAGAAAGAAAAAATAGATACTTTATAAAAATAAGTTTTAATAGGAAATCAATAAATTTGGTAAATTTGAGTTCTTTAAATTGAGAAGGACAAATATGATATTATGAATTTAAAAGGGATATATGTAATTTACAGATTTTTGAAGGATATACATGAAATTGAATTGGCCCTTAAATCTAAATATTTTGGTATATATTTCTCTCCACTTTTTTTTTTCTCTTGCGGTGTTTCCTACCTGTCTTGGCCCGATCAAAAATAAATTATTAATGTTGGGATCATTTCACATTGGCCGGTTACTGGGTCCAATAACCAGCTCTCTTTTGCCTGCTGTTTGTAATTATTAAATTCATATACTGTTTGTATAATAGTAGATGAATTTATTATATATGTTTGTTTAGTCACTAGAATGTTAATGTTCCAATAATTAGAAGTTGGAAGGGCTGTTGGCACTTGACTTGGGATCAATATCTTCCCAGGTAACTTAGAGGATGGGCCTACGGTTTGAGATTAAATCTCAGCCAGTTTGAGATTCGGGAAAAAACGGGGAGCAGTTTTATTGGGCTTTGAAATTCGTGCCAAGCTAAAAAAAACGGTCTGAATTCACTAATTGTAAAAGACTCTCTTTTCTGGTAATGCACCGGATATGAATTCCTTGACTTGGCAGTACCGGCTTCAAAACTTCCGGTATTTCCTAGATAGCTTTTTATGTATGTAACTGTTTTATATTTAAAAGGTGGGTGTGGTGCTTCATGTGTTGATGTGTAGCCATATTTGTAATGGGTGAGAGACGAAATCAAAAACTTAATATAACGAAAACTGAATTTACTAAAAAAAAAAATTGTTATGGAAGGAAATCACAGTTAGAGACGAAATCAGAAACTTAATATCACTTCTCTTTTTTCTTTTTATTTTTAAAGAAAAGAGGTCAAACTCTCAAATTTCATTTATGGAAACACAAGATGTGCCGGTTGTACATTATACACAATAATGAAAGTTGAATTTAATAAAAAAAATATTCACCATGATATATTTTAGAGCGAGTTATATTTATTTTTTAATTAAACAAATATTTAATTATAAATAACAAAAATTATGTATGAATTTTTGAACTTTCTTAAACCAAAGAGACTTAGTTATTCACGTTGAAGATTTTGACAGACCAGTTTTTAACTCATGTAGCACGCAGACAATAGAATCAAATTAGCGATAAATATAACTCGTGTGTCGCATGAATAAAGCCATTCTTTCAAAATGTTTATCCATTATCACACAACTCCCTTTAAATCCAATCTTGATTAGAATGTCAGAAAATATTAACAACAACAAAATAAATAAAATCATAAAGGCTACAAAACTTTAGATGCAAAAGATCATTAGTTGAAATAATATTGAAAAATATAAGTTAGGCCAATTGATTTGTTGTTCCTAATGTACAAGCTGTCCCTTTAAAAGTGAGCCAGATGGATTGGATTAGGATAATGGCCAAATGGGTCATCTAGTGCAACCAGTTCAGATGGGGGGGCCCACTTGAGGTTGTCAACCATTAGGTTATTACCTCTTTATCAAGCCATTGGTTTTTTCACACTTTGGTCTTTATCCAAAGCCCCTTTGATTAGCATAATAATTATTTTAATTGCTTCTGCTTGACCAAAGAAGCTGTATTAATTCAAGTTCTGATTTTGCTATTTTTTTTTCATAAAAATTGTATGTAAAATTTTACGATTTGACAAGGTTGTCAAATATATTCAACCAAATTAATTTACCAAATTTGCGAAATTGTTTGATAGGAACAAATCAAGTAAAATTTGCAACGCCTTGTCTGTTTCATATATTCACGTTGTCGTCACATTCCAATCATGGGGAGATAATTAAAGAAACAAAAAATCCAATATATCTTTTCTACTGAATCAGCATAAGAAAAAATCTAATTCGGAAAATTTCATCCACGTGGAGGATAAATTTTAGAATAATTATATGAATCTCTGCAATTCTGTCTTTCCTCAATCTCCGCAGCTATAATTATAGAAGGTTGTATTATGGTTCTCACTAATTATATGATCTTTTTTTTTAGTTCTTGCACTTGATTTGTGTTAACCTTCATAGATATAAATACTTATAAAATAACACATTAATACTTGCAAAGTAATATATTAATACTTGTATGCGTAACTGTTATTTCAAGCAATTTTTTTTTAAGTCTATTTGACTAATTTGCAAAACATACAATTAATTGAATTTTATGACTTTCTCTATTTTTAGAATTCATGCAGGTTCAAGATATTTGGAATTGCAAGAGATTTATCAAGAAACCATCAAGAGATTTATCAAGAAATTAAATTGTAAAATTATAAAATTGGTAAAGTAATTTTTTATATTGTTTCACAGAGACAAATGTTTGTAACTTTTGTCAAAACGTTACAATGATTTATACCTATGAAAAATGCTGAGAAATCAATTGATCAAATGTCGAATTCGATGAAAACGTTACTAACGTTTTATAAAATATTGTAACGTTTTAATTCTTTTCAACATTTCAAAATATCTGTATTGATCGGTTGATTTTCAGGGGACCACCGTTGATAACGTTTGACAAAACGCTATAACGTTTGAGAAATAAAGTTCACAGAAAAGAACAACTTAATTCAAAATAGATGAAAATATTATAACGTTTTATACTAATTTGTTTTTTCTGAGGCTATCTCTATAAATAAAACTTTGGACTACTCTCCATATTTGATTGAATGAAGTGAAAGATTTATCCGTTTATGCCTCAGTTATTTCCACCAAATAACCAGACTGGCTTTTAATTAGACGGAAGCCTATATTAAACCACGGTTGGGCCCACTGCAGTGACAAATGAATTTTTTTTTTTCCTCATTCCGCTCTCTTCTAACTGTCGAGATTTCGGAAATAAATCTGCTGTGATTCTTTGAAATCACAGGTGCCTTTTCAAAATCTAACCATTCATTTGTTTTGAGATTTCTGCATAAAAATCGATGTCTTTGAAATTCGTGCATTCCAAAAATGAATGGCTGGATTTGAAAAGGCAAGAAACCTGCGATTCCAAAAAATCACAGCAGATTTATTTCCCGAGATTTCGCACTTGTTACGCCTCTCAAAGAGTGCGTAACCTCTGAGATATCTCATATTTTGCGTGACTGACGTGTCCGGTGCCTATTCGGGGTAGCGTCGGGGGCCAGTATTATTGGAGCTCTGAGATTCGTGCAGAACAAATTTGAACGATTGAGATATTCCAAAAAGTCATGCAAAATATGGGATATCTCAGAGGATCCGAATTCCTCTCTTTCGCACTCGTTCTCTCCTGCGCCGTGCCTCTTGCTCTTGCGCTCGTGGTCCCTCCCCCCGATTCCGATCAGTTGCCCCCTCCGGGGCCGTCTCCGCCCCCCTCCATGTCTGACTTGCACTAACTCTACGCTGGCGCGTGCGTGTAGCTCTTTGCCATTGTCGCCGGAGAATTATCGGGCAGCGATCTAAGGCTTGCAAACAGTTACCAAATTCCTCTATTCGTCTCTCCCTTTCAAGCCTCCTTGATCGAAGAAAATTCTGTACTGCCACCTGATGGATTCGAGCGACCAATCAATGAATGAGCTAGAACGATCCGGCGCGAAATCATTTTTCGAAACAGCTCCACCACTTAAAAATAGCAATCTCATCTCGGATAAGCTCAAAGAGTTCGTTCGTCGGAATTCAGGTAGACATAGATTCAAATTATTGAATACCTCCTTTAAATAAAATAATTCCACCTTAGTCCCTGAAAAATATTACTTTTTATGGATACACTCTTATGATGTGGTAATAGGGAGCGCGACGCCACGTAGCATCGTGTGTGTGACATCGGGAGGCACTACAGTTCCATTGGAGCAGCGATGCGTGCGTTATATTGATAATTTCAGCTCTGGTTACAGAGGAGCTGCTTCTACAGAGTATGATCTGTATTCTAGATAAAGAATTTAAGAACTGTTGATCGAGTACATGTGATTTTGCATTTCTAATTTCCTTATGCTTTCATTGAAAAACTTTCTTTCAGGTACTTTGTGAAGGCTGGATATGCAGTTATTTTTGTCCATCGACGGTGCGATTTCGTTATCTTTTGTTTTTAGGAATTTAGAAACTAGGTTAAATATTGAAATTATGATATTTTTGGTCATTTATTTCATTTTATCTGTTTGTTTTTGCTTCCACAGTGGAAGCTATCAGCCATACTGTCGGTACCTTCCAGAAGATTCTTTTCTCGACTTTGTTCATCTTGATGAGGAATCAAATATTCAAGGTATAATGATTGAATAATTATCTATATCATTGAAGTTAGTAGTTATAGTAACAATTAAAAACATCTTCGCTAATAAAATATGACTAGGTGAAAACATGGCATACATGCATTATTGTCCAAGAAACTAAAGAAAGGAAAAATAAAAATGGAATGATGAGTAGGTACAAGTTCTTGTATTTTCATGCTTAATCTGGTCTGGTTTTGAATGATAACAGTACCAGAGGATCGTGCTGCCATGGTGAAGAAGTCTATTAGAGAGTATCATAAGGTCTGGCTGTTTTCTCAAGTTGATTTCATGTAATATGTTCTTTTTTCAAATATGCATGTATAAATTACTATTGGATATATGTCTCTTCTCATTTTAGGCAGTTGAAGAGAGCTTATTGCTGAAACTTCCCTTCACTACTATTTTTGAGTATCTCCAGGTTTCTCACACCTCTGCACTCTCTTTGTATTAATAAATATATTGCTACAAATATTATGCTATCTTGTATCGTATTATCGTATGCTTGGTTTAAATTGTTTGTCTTATTCACTCTTAAATTGTTATGTCTGTAAGATACAACTAAGACCAAATTGTAAATTATGTGCAGAACAGTATACTAATACTTATTGTGTATTTTTTTTTTTTTATGTAGATGATTTGAAATTAGATGAAAGAAATATTATCCTTTATAATGTTAACAGATACTGCAATTGGTGGCTACATCCATCAACTGTTTCGGGAGCCATTCAATGTTTTATCTTGCAGCTGCTGTGTCTGATTTCTATGTTCCATGGGAAAGTATGGTATGGTATTCTATATTCATGTGACATGTTTTACTAATGAAATATTTGCCAATCTTCGAAAAGAGAGTTTTAATTTGAAGGCATCATTTTGATCATTTTCCTGTATATCTAATATTGAGGTATTACATAGGCTGAGCATAAGATCCAGTCCGCCAGTGGGCCCCTTGACATGAGACTCAATCAAGTTCCTAAAATGCTCTCTGTGCTAAGGAAAGAGTGGGCACCTGCAGCATTTTGTGTATCATTTAAGGTAACTTTTGCTATCCTTAAATCCTGCGACTTTATCAAGTATTTTAGTCTCAAACACCACTAGCAGAATTAGTAACAACCAAATCTGATTTCAACTGGTTGTTCGTGCCATTCACTTTCTGAGCTTACTCTTCTTTACTAAGCATTGATGTTATCTAGGGTTAAACATGAAAATCATCATATTTTATCATGTTATCTAGGGTTAACTATATCTGGAATAGATCTAATATTTTGCTCCTTCTGATGTGTAGCTGGAGACAGATCCAGATATCCTAATTCAAAAAGCAGATGCCGCTTTGAAAAGGTACGGGATGAATGTCGTGGCTGCCAACTTGTTAGCTAATTATAAAGAGGAGGTTGTGGTTGTAACGTCAAATGGGAAGACTATAGTTCGTCGTAATAGTAAAGATGATGACCTGGAGGAGCAGCTCGTTGCGCTTTTGTCAAAGACACATTCAGAGTACATGATTTATTCTGGAACTAGATCGAATTGCCTATGACAAGGTGGTCCCTTCGAAAAGCTCAAATTTTAGTTTCTTGTTTCCTTGGTTTGTGACTTATTATACTCGTTAACAAGTAATAGCGAACCAATATTCATAAGGCGTGTCCCTTGTAGTTTTTCTTCTTATAAACTTGTGGAATAAGAAACAGCATAGATATTGTTTGAAAAGTGGACGCTCTTCGGGGTTATGAAAGAGTAAATTTTTAAGATTGACATGTCTTAGAAAGGATAAAAGTGTAATTTCTTCAAGTATATTTTCAATAGAATTATTTTTTGTGCTTGTTTAGTGTTTGGGGCCTACTGCTTTTCAGCTGATCACACTTATGTTCAAATGTTCTTTTTTTCTTTCTTAAATATGAATTCTGGGATTTCTGAGAAATAGAGTTAGTCTCCATTAAAAGAGCAGGGTAATATGAATTCTGGGATTTCCCAGAATTCCATTAAATATGAATTCTGGGATTTCTGGGATCTATGAATTATGGTGATAGTTCTTCTCTACATAGAAATTTTCTGGTTGTGATATTACTTCTTCCTTTCTCGTTATGATTTGCTAAGGGTAATATGGGAATTTAGTTCCTGTTTGTTTCCTCTCGCGCTCTGGCATATAAGTGCCCTCAAATAGTTGTGTACACGAAGTCTTTTTTTAACCTTTGTTGTGCGTTTGGTGGTACACAATGGCATACTGGTAATTCTTGCTCAGTAAATTTCACTCATAGCACTGGAGCAATTACCGGATCATTTCAGAGAGTATGCTTACTACTTTCAGGGGCTCATATGATTGTTTACGGAGTAACCTGACAATAGATTCTACCAGAAAAAATTAAGATTGTCCCATGAAAATAAAAAAGACTTGTACTAATAAAAATGTAGGCTGTACCAATGATGGAGCCAATGCCAGTAAAGTAAAAGACTATCAGTAATGAATATGCTGTTGATATCTTTGAAGAACAAATTTCATCTCAACTTCTTATTTTTGTTCTGACTTTTGGTATTGTTCGGTATTATTTGGGGTTTCCAAAATCAGTTGCAGATATTTAACTGGTGCATATAATTAGGCATTCTTTGAGTTAGATTAGGATTATGTTTACAAATGTAGTAAAAAATTTCCTGTTTTGTTGAATGTCTTGTGTCTATTGTTCATTTCGATGCAAACTATTTTCTTAAAAGAAATTTGAATGAATATGTACAGATTATAGACGAATATACTGGTCACAGCACACTTATTGTCTATTTCGATCATTTCCTTCAAAGTCAAACGTTAGAAGTAAACGAACATGTGCTGCAAAATAAGTATAGAAAACACACAAAGTTCAATGGATAATTTAAGGGTTATCCAAGTAAGAAAACATGATACTCGGATATAAATTTTAGAGATTAATAAACGATTAATTAATTATGTTTTCAAAAAAAATAAACGATTAATTGTACACGTCGGGGTGATATTCTATCTTTGAGGCATTCACAACGATCATACATGCCTCAATAATCAAGACTTATGTTGAACTTAGTTTATTTGTAGTAATTACTTGATTTGTTTTTCAGAAATTTTTAAATAATTTATTACCTTCTTTAATAAATTATCTGCATAATTTTCGAGGATACAATATTACAACTATATATTCGAGCTGCAAGTTAAATAACACCAGTTAGAATGTAGGCACAATTAAATATCAAATTTACTTGACAGTATCAAAAATACATGTTTGTTGATTTTCAGTATTTTTTATTTGAAAATAAAAGAAACAAGTTACAATGCACTAGCGAAGCTTAAAATAAGTAAGGGAATAAAAAACTAATGAGGAGTTTGCATCTGCTACTTATTAGAACCTTTTGATTTAAAATAAGTACCTTTAATTGCTTGTAATTAATAAAGCCAATATAATAAAAAGGAAAGCAATTACTCACCACTCAACATATATAGAAATTCTTTTCATTGATAGCTCTTAATAAGGAGCTTAGTTTATCTAACGAGTATTACTAATATGAGGTTTGGTGATAGCTGTTACAGTAATTGTTGAGATCACTGATCACCTCCAGGTTAGAAATTTTCTTGTGCAGATCCTTTCCATTAGTTTGCTTTGAGATCTGTGCTAACTTGATAATAATAAATTTCCTAAAGATCTACAGCGAAGATATGTGCGAGATGGCCTCGTGCGGGAAGTCTGTATCATGAATCTGTAGCGCACGGGGTTCTTTAATATTCGTGTTGATTTAAATCGGAAGGTCCTGATCTTAGCTCAAAATTTGAGTTAACTCAGAGGAAACAAATTCCTGTACTGATACCTGGCTGCGTACAATGAGCTTCAGCCGAACTAGGTAAAGAAAATGAGCATGTTTAGATGCACGAGACCTTTTTGAGATTCGTGCTGAGGCATAACTAATGTCTAGTGGTCAAATACCATCAGGATCCACAAATTCCTTGTGCCAAAGATGATGATTACTCCATTGCATGTAGAGGTCCGGTTCTGATATTGTTTCATTAGTCCCACATGGAAAATGTATTAGGATGGACTCTTTCTAGAGATTATGTAAGACCTACATGAATACCACAAATTATACCTTGCACTTCTCTAAAAATGTATCATGGACCTACTCAAAGGTCTTTCATAAATATTTATAGTTATCTTCTTTCATAAAAAATTAAGAGCAATGTAGTTTTTTTATTTCTTGGTGGAATAGAAATTAAGGTGTTTTAACATTCTATCTCCATTGTATTAAAAAAAAATGGGAAAACAATGAACGTTTCTACCATTAATAAATTAGACAATATTTTTTATTCTATAGTAATATAAAAATGAAAAGATATATACAGGGGAGAAAAAAAAATCTGAATTGGAAAAAATTTTAAAGTAAAAATATCGCAACCGTAGTCTGTAAGCTCAAATGTAGAACAACATTATTTATTGAGAATTATATATATTTATCTATAAAATAAAAAAGAGCTTGATTTTTATACTTTCTAAAATTAATTTTAAGTGAAGATCTCAATTCAATTGTATGTGTATGTCCAACAAATGAAAACAGAGTCAGAAAATTAAGATTGAGGGATCAAATAAGCTAGTATAGTGTAATTTGATTTTATGAGGGGGCCAAAAATATTAACAGTTACAAGAATTTTAAACTAAACTAGAAAATTATTAAGTTTTAATTTTGTAGAGGAATGATTTTTTTAACAGAAAAATACTTTTAACGAAGATTTTCTAAATTATTTTGGCCTGTCAATAAGGGTCTAACCCTATCTTGCCCATCTAATATGACTAATATGTTCGTTTAGGAGGGCTTATAAATTTGCATCTATAAAATTGTCTAAATTTCGATCCGTCAATATTCAATATTATACCATATATTTATTAATCAATGTGAAAAAATTAATCTAGTTGATTGCTGCCTGTATTTATTTCTTATTTATACTGTTCTCAACTATGCAGAAGTTTGTTATTAAGTCAAGAGAAACCTAACTATCTTACATTAGACATTTATTGATGAAGTAACCTTTTAGTTTGAATAATTTACCATTGCATATAATTTCTATATTATTTATCATATCAGTTTTTTAACCTTTTAAAAGAGGAGGGTTTAAAAATAATTCCAGCATGTCTAACTCTATCTAGCCCATCTAATATGTCTAACCTTTTAATTTTTAGCTTCCCTATTGAGATTTTCTAGTTTCGCCCTTGCCAACTACCAAACAAGATTTAAAATATGAGGAGTAACATGAAGTAATCAATTTAATCCTCATCAATTTTACTCTACAATCAAACATGGCCAATAAGAATAGAAGACTTTTCCAATAAATTACAGACACTAGGAGACATGAGCACATATCCTCTGAGATATCTCAATTTTTGCGTGACCTAACTACATGTACCTATTTGGGAATAACGCCGAGAAATAAATCTGCTACAGGGCATTATTTTGTACCTATTTGGCCACTTCAGTAGTTTAATTATATTGTTACAGTGTAGTTTTGTGGATATCAATTAATTGAGAGCATTATTTTGTTTCTGCCTTAGGTTCAAGAAATAGAAAAGCAGATTGAGAAACTAAACTATTGAAGAAGCTTCAGGTGTTGTATTATTATTTTTTTCTTAAAATAAAACTATACTTAAACATTGATATCTCATAATTTGATCCTCCATTCTACAAAGAGTTGTTAATTGACGTTATTGACGAAGTTAAGTATTAAATAATATGTCAACCTTGGCTAATTTTAATTTATCTCAGCTTGTGTATAAAGTTCATGTATGATTCTAATATACCTCAGCAAGCTTATGTATCAAATTTATTTGGTAATGCTAGAACAGATTTAGCTCAAGGGAATCAGTGCTTGTAGGTTTTCTTGTTCCATTGACATTTGTTTATTATTATTTTCTATTTCTTTTGGCAAGACATTTACTTGGATTTTTGTAACAATATTGAACCGGATTGATTAGACAAGTGTAGATACAGGCCTTGGGATTTCACGGATTCTGGTCTGAATAAAGGTCAAAATAGGCATAAAGGTCAAAGTTATGGTACCAAAATATAGAAGATTCGTACTTACCATATGGAGCCTGTTATTGACATGCTTGTTTTAAACTGATTTCCTGATAATATTCTTGTAGGGTCTGTTCGGCACCTTCAGTTTCCATGGTTTTTTATAGGAAAAATAACTTCATCAATTTTTTTGCACTGCTTCCGTTCGGCAGCATAGTTTTTTTATCCCATTTCAGTTCCCTAGAAAGGTTTATTAACCAACTAGCATCAATTTATACAGGGAAAAAAACATCAGGTCAGAGGTCCGTTTTTTTTCCCAACAAAGAGGCGCTGAGTTTTTTGCTTCATTAATCTTATTAAATTTACCAATTGGGTGACGGAGCTAATCTCATCTAGGCATTCATGTCTCAATTGAGAGTCCAGTCAATACTTATTAAAAAAAAAAGGCTAATAATCAAAATAAAACTAACCATAATTGAGAGTTCAAACATAATCATCCCACATAAATTAAACAAAACATAATTTAAAATTACAAGAAATTTTAAATGAACAAAAAAGAAGACTAATTTTTAAGTTAAGTTCCTATTTTGACGTCTAACATAATCATCCCACATAAATCTAGCAATTTCATCTCTTTTCTCATTTCCTGTCTGGTGTTGATTGTTAAGTCTTTCGACATCTTCGCCGTACTCTTTATCTCCATCAGGTGCATCTACAATATCATTTGGATCAATTTCCAAATTAGCATTCGCAGTCCAAGCGGCATTGCCATTGTGATATACAATAAAATTGTGTATAATACACGCTGCTTGAACTACGTCCGCTTGTTTATCAATTGCGTGATATGTTGCAACTTTTAAAACAGGAAATCGCATCTTTAAAATACCAATAAGTTTTTCAATATGGTTTCTAAGTTGTGCATGACGAAGATTAAAGAGCTCTTTGTAATTTTGCGGTCGTTCATTAGCTGCACCTTGCTCTCGCACGTGATATCTCACACTCCTATAAGGAGCAATAAATTGCGGTGTATTGGCATAACCAGCATCAACCAAAAAATATTTGCCTCGTGGTACTGTGAATCCATAGTCGAGTGTGTGGTCAGTTCACTCATTTATTACTTTGCAGTGTGTGGTTAGTTCACTCTGATATCACTTTGCATTGTATAGTCAATTCACCCATTTAAACTTTTTTAGAATCAGATATATACAATATATTGATCATAATCAGTGATTAGAATTAATACATTTAATATAGTTTAATTATAGTATTACATCTTCTATAAAAAGAAAAAACAAGCCAATATCCTAACAAATTTTTCATGCATTTGCCGAACACCTATATTCTAAAATTTACAATGGGTTAAATAACTTTAGTTTTGACAAATTGAAATTTCCATTCCCTTATTAAAAATTCTCGTTCCCATAAAATTCCCATGTTGCCGAACAGGCCCTACGTGTGCAATAATGAGGAGTCGAAGGATGTCATCAAAGCATCAGTTATGAAAGGTTAGTTCACTAAACAAATTAATCTTTTATTAGAGTAAATCAAGACTGAGGTGAATCAAAATAGTCAGGCTAAATCCAAGCTAAGTTTGTTCTTAATTAAAGTCTCATTATGCCTATTTCATGTTATAATCAAATAATCATGTTAGTCTCATATTGTTCTTACATATGTAAAATGAGGATCAAGTTTCATATATAACACCTTTGATGATTTCATTAAGAGAACTGAAGACAAGGTCAAGGAGAAAAATATTACTTTGCACATATTAATTTGTAAAAGATGGAGGAAGGATGGTTACAGTGAATAGTTCTCATGTTTCAAGCTATTATACACGTTCTCATGTTCATCTCTGCTGCTTAGCTAAGTTTGGGTCATTCATTCTATATTGTATTTAGATTCATTTTTTCTTAATATCCATCAATATTGTTAAATAAATATTTTTTTATTTTTTTTATAAAAATTTGTTATTTTGTATGATAATTTATTTTTATTATCTTATTATATATTCCGTTGCAATGCACGGACTCAATACTAACATATCAATACTAGCATGCTCATTAGACAGATAGATAACGCCAAATAAATAATAAAAAATAATTAGCCACAGTTAGAAAAAAGTCAGCCGATTAGTCGGAAACTAATCGTACGAACTCAAAGAGACGTTTTTTACAGCATTGATCTTAACGAAGACCAACAGTTGGAATTGGAATAGCAGCAGATTTATTTCCTTTGCGATTCGTGCATAATATATTTGAACGGTTGAGATTTCCCCAAAAACACTCAAGTATCTCTCTCAGAGAGGAGCCGCCCCCTGTTCCTGGCCCACAGGGGCTACATCTCATGTTTTGTTTATTTCGTTTTTGGTAATACTTTCTCTTGTTTATTCGATCGGCTCCTAAGTCCTAACTAAGAAATTTTACAAATTTTTCCACTCGCCGCAGCACGAAGCGCTAGCAGCAGTACCATGGAGGAGCCGGATTCCACTTCCCCGCCTTCCTCTCCCGCCACCACGTCCGCCGCGACCTCTCCTCCCGACGGCGTTGATCTCTCCATCTCCGCCCCCGCCCCTCCGCCGCTTCCTCCCGCACCCTCCGCCGATCCGACCCTCGCCCGTCGCAAGAGACGCAAGAAGCAGTTTCCGGGCATGATTCCCCTCGCCCGCCTTCGCATTCTTCGCAACCCCTCGTCCTCCGACAAGCACCAGCACCAACAAACCCTCCTCTACGACCCCCCTCCGCCGCGCTCAGCCGCCATTCGACGCCGGGGAAGGCCTCCCTCCTCCGCCCTCCGACTCTCTCGCGACCTCGACATTGAAGCCCTCATTGCCATAGCCGCCGGCTTCCCGATCGACACTCTCACGGAAGAAGAGATCGACTGCTCTGTGATCCCCACCCTTGGCGGGACCAGTCAGCGCAACTACATTGCTGTGCGCAACCACATTATCTCGCGGTGGCGCTCTGACCCTTCTGTCTGGCTCACTGAAGCTCAAGCGCTCGAATCTATTCGGGCTGAGCACCATTGGCTTGTCTCAGCGGCATACTCCTTCCTGCTTCGCCATGGGTATATAAACTTTGGTGTTGCGCCGGCAGTTCTCTCTGCTCCACCAAGGCAGGCTTCTTCCTTTCTGGCACCAGCTGTGATCATAATTGGTGCTGGTCTTGCTGGGCTCTCAGCTGCCCGTCACCTCCTCTCTCTGGGATTTAGAGTTGCCGTTGTAGAAGGCCGCCGACGCCCCGGAGGCCGTGTGTATACTAAAAAGATGAACTCTTCATCGGCTGAGCATCCCAGTGTAACAGCTGCAGTGGATCTTGGTGGAAGTGTGCTTACTGGAATCAACGGCAACCCACTGGGAGTTCTAGCTCGGCAAATGGGATTGCCTCTTCATAAGGTACGTGATGTCTGTCCCTTGTACCGGCCTGACGGCCGTCCGGTTGATTCTGATGTGGACGCCCGTATGGAGGCCACTTTTAATCAACTTTTAGACAAGGTTTGTCGGTTGAGGCAAACCGTCTGTGATGAGCTTGGAGCGGCCGTTGACGCTTCCCTCGGGAAATCTCTTGAGGTCTTTCGAAAGGCCCATGAGATAGCCACATCATCTGAGGAGCAAATGCTTCTTAATTGGCACCTTGCCAACCTAGAGTATGCAAATGCGGCGCTTCTTTCCGACCTTTCGATGGTTTTCTGGGACCAGGATGACCCTTATGAGATGGGTGGGGACCACTGTTTCATCCCAGGTGGTAATTCCCGGTTTGTCCATGCACTGGCTGAGAATATCCCGATCTTCTATGGCCGCACTGTTACCAGTGTACACTATGGTTGTGACGGTGTGTTGGTTTGCACAAACACTGGTCAGGCTTTTCGAGGTGACATGGCACTCTGCACGGTACCACTAGGTGTGCTGAAAACGGGTAGGATCCAATTTAAACCTGAACTACCGGTAAGAAAGCAACAGGCCATCAAGAAACTGGGGTTCGGGCTTCTCAACAAGGTCGCTATGCTATTTCCATACAATTTTTGGGACGGTGGCATCGACACTTTTGGACACTTAACCGAAAATTCAAACCAGCGCGGTGAGTTCTTTCTCTTCTACAGTTATACTTCAGTTGCTGGTGGCCCATTACTCATTGCATTGGTAGCTGGTGAGTCTGCGGTCGAGTTTGAAAAGACACCGCCTATGGAATCCGTGAAGAAGGTTCTAGAAGTCCTGAGAAAAATCTTCACTCCAAAAGGAGTTCAAGTGCCAGAACCACTTGAGGCTATTTGCACACGATGGGGCACAGATAGATTCACTCATGGGTCCTACTCATACGTCTCCGTTGGGGCATCAGGTGATGACTATGATATTCTTGCTGAAAGTGTGGGGGACGGTAGGCTTTTCTTTGCTGGTGAGGCTACAAACCGCCGGTACCCGGCAACTATGCATGGGGCCATACTTAGTGGTTTTAGAGAGGCTGCTAACATAGAAAAGGCAGCACGTAATAGAGCACAAAAGCCGCCAGAGAATGGAAATGATGTTGAAATGGTTGATGCAAGTCAGTTCGACTTGGATGACTTATTCCGGGTTGTGGATACTTCATTTGGGGGCTTTTCCGTGATTTATGACCCGGCTTCACCAAATGAGAGTTCAAACTCTTTGGTTCGGGTCCAGATTGGGAAAAGGGAGCCTGATGCCAAACCTGGTTTCCTTTATGGGTTGGTTTCGAGAAAGAATGTGATGGAATTGGCGATGATTGATGGTGATGATCAGAGGTTGCATGCATTGGACCAAGATTTTGGTACGAAATTGGTTGATAGGAGCGGTCTAGGTACTGACGGGGAGGATCTTATTGCACGAATAAAAGAAGCTAGGAGGGCTAATAATAGGAATAAAGAGGCTACAAATGGAATCTGATATGCATAGTAAGCTGAAACTTTGAATTTTTTAATCTTCATAGGTTTATTAGCTTGAGCAAATATCTCAGGCTTTTGAAGGAAGAGTGTTGTACTAACAATTGGAATGTAACATGTGAAACCTTAACATTGCATTACTAGGAATTATTGAGATTTAAATAGAATAACTTCTGGTTGTTGATTATCCTGAGTGTTTTTTTCTTTTCTTTTTTCTTGCTTTTCTTATTATTATTTTTTTTTTATAAAAGCAGATTAACCTGGCTGCATCTTTCCATTCATTCCACAGAAACACATTTACAACAGCAGTTCTTCTATATCTAAATCTGGTACCATTATTACAAGGACTCTTAGTTCAAGCAGTACAGCAGCACAAGCTGAATCCAAAAATTTTAAATGCCCTTTTCGTTTCTGGTCTCTTGTTTGCTATATAGCCTGTTATCATTGGTACTAGTGGAATCAGATAGCCTACATCCTCAGCTCTCCGATTAACAGGAACCATCATTTCAATAAATATTTCATCCAAGCCAGCTGACAACCACTTTTGCAACAAGGCCCTTGTAGTTGGATTAATTGTATCTTCTGAACAGAAAAAATAAATATCACCAAATTTCTTTTAGATTTAGGTTTATGTTAACAAAAAACATCATCTCTCAACTTTCAAACACACCAACGAGCTGCATTGATGACCAGCAAAAAATGCATTCCTATCAGGTTTTGGGATGTTCTAAGCATAATCCAATTGAAAGGGGCTTAGGCCTCTTGACATTCTTCTATTCAATAGATCACCATCTCTGGTGCAAATTGGTGGCGCTCTAGCAACCAAAACTCCAATCTGACAGCTCTACGACGTTATCACCGAGACTCTCTCTTCATTGACACCCACTTTGGCCGGTATTTATCCCCTCCCTTTTTACTGGTAAGCAATGCCTTCTCTTTTGTTTCTTATCAGCTGTGTGATTTCTTATTGACTGTATACCATACTGTTTCTTGTACACAGAGTCGACGAGTTCAGCAGAATATGAATTCAGATCGGATAAGGTATAAATTTGCACGAATCTTAAAGTAGACCTTCTCATATTTTAAATAGCTATGTAGATTCTGAAAGTTTTTACGGCTCAACTGAGATTATTTTATCCTCCCCCGTGGTACTGCAGGGATGCGGACTCCTCAGAAGATGAGGTCCTGTGCAATCTTGTGACTGTTGGAATGCTTCTTGTGTTCACTTTTATGGAAGGGAAATAAATCTGCTATTATTCTTGAGGAATAACAGGAACCTGCAATTCCAATCACATCCGTTGATATTGATTGAGATTCGCACATAAAAAAAGCTTTTTAATTGAGATTCGTGCTTAAAAAGATGTGAACGGATGTGGTTGGACTCGCAGGATCGTGTTATTCCTCAAGAATAATAGCAGATTTGGGTTTTTATGGAAGATATTGTTTTGGTGTTATAATGGCCGGTCTTCAATGTTTTAATTAGGTTATGATGGATATGTACCACTGCCATCTTGACAGGCTACATCTGGACCCTTGAATCTTATTTTTATCTCCAAAAAACAAAAAAAAACCTTGACCTTTGAAAAATCTATGGCCAATAAAACCAAAGTCCAACAGTGAAACTGTGAAAGTGTAAACTCACTTGTAAGCTTACCTGATTATTTTCCCTTTCCCGGGCAACAAGTCCTCAATAATACAAAATTAAATACAAGTTTGTCCTGTACTAACAACCTTTTTCCAAAAGGATTTCAAATATTCCAAATTCCAGCTGTGATATTTTGTTCACGGGTACAACAGGGACTACATTTAGTGAGAGAAATTGTTTATTTTGCATGTACAGTTTTTAAATCTTTAATGATCATATATATATTTTTTATTTTTTTATGATTTCATGTCTATTTTCTAAAAATATATAATTTTTGTCTAAATTCATGCATTAAGACAATCGTTAAAAAAACTCTTTTTTTCTTCTAAATACATGATGATGCATACTACATGTAGGAACATGAATGCATGTATATATTTAGAAATTAGAATGAATTGCGAATGCAGCTGTCTGAAAGTACGAATTCGGTATGAATTGCAAATGCAGACTCCAGACTCCAGTGTGTCGGTTACGCAAAATAATACCGTCCCTTGTGCTATCCCCGAATAAGCACCGGACATGTCGTCGGTTATGCAAAATATGAGATATCTCAGAGGATACGCATTCGTCACCTAGGTCCTAGGATAAGAGCATCTCCATTCCACAAAAAGTTTAAAAATTGTAATTTTGCTACGTCACTGAATTTAGCAATTAGATGTTCATAATTTCTAAATCACTCCATCCCAACAATTAATTTTGTGAAGAGAGGGAGAGTGCTATAATTAATTTCAGCCAATTAATTAGCCACGTGTCATTAAACAATGGTTTTTTTTTAAAGCAAATTTGCTAATTTAGAAATTGTGCCACATCCCAACAATTCTATTAGCAATTGACACATCAGATTAGCAATCCAAAAACAATCACCATTGTGGATGCTCTAAGAATTCCCCCACCACAACATGCAAGGGTATGTTTGGATGCACAAAAATAGCTATTGTTCCTAGAATAACATTGCTATTCGAAACAAAATGCATCTAAACGACTTTTAGAGTTATTCGGAATAACTACTGTTTTTAGAATAGCATTGTTATTCTCTATTCTTACAAAAATATGGAATAGCATTTGTTGCTATTCAATATTAATACTAATCTAATATTTAAATTAATATTATATTACATTTAATATTTAAATTAATATTATATTGTATTATATTTAATCTAATAATATATTATATTTAATCTGATATTTTATTTAATACTAATATAATATTTAAAATAATATTATATTACATTTTAATATTTAAATTAATATTATATTATATTTAATCTAATATTTTATTTAATACTAATATAATATTTAAAATAATATTATATTACATTTAATAATTAAATTAATATCACATTATATTATATTTAAACTAATATTTTATTCAATACTAATCTAATATTTAAAATAATATTATATTACATTTAATCTAATATTTTATTTAATACTAATCTAATTTTTAAACTAATATTATATTACATTAATATTTAAACTAATATTATATTATATTTAATATTTAAAATAATATTATATTATATTTAATATTTCAACTAATATTATATTATATTTAATATTTAAACTAATATTATATTATATTTAATCTAATATTTTATCAATACTAATCTAATATTTAAAATAATATTATATTACATTCAATATTTAAACTAATATTATATTATATTTAATATAATATTTTATTTAACACTAATCTAATATTTAAAATAATATTATATTATATTTAATATTTGAATTAATATTATGTTCTATTATATTTAATCTTACACATAAATTATTAAACAGTAGTTATTCCTTCCAAATCCTATTCCAAATATGCAATCCAAACAACTTTTTCACTATCCTGAATAGTACTATTTTTAAATAGTAGCTATTCTTATTTACTATTCTAAACAGTAGTTATTCTAGCTATTCTAGAGTGCATCCAAACGTACCCTAATACTATTTCTTCTCTAGAAGGCCAGTGTGTTTAAATTCCCCTCGCTGACTTTATGCGTCTTGGGCCCCTCTGGTCCTAACTCGATTCACCGAGTTTCAATCAAGTATGGGATGAGATATGTATTGTTATTTTTAACTTGGTACAAGCAAATTCATGAAATTTTTGGAGTTTCAAAGCTGATTTGACATTTTTTAAACCAGTTTCAGAAATGTAGATGGATTTCATATTTAGCAATTTTGTTCAATAGTTTCTAAATATGAAACTGTTTTAAAAATCTGACGTGGCGAAATAATCGATCCGTATTCGCTCAATTTTTAATGCTGTTTTAATTAAACGCTAATGTGACAATTAAGAAACTCTAATTTTAATTTAAAAATTGTAGAGATTTAGAAATTTAGAGAATCTAAACTGATAGAAAAATGTTTCACTAATAAGCTAATTGGTAATATTAATGCGTCTGATAGTGATAGAAAAATGCTTGCTTGATATTTATAGCTGCACACAAAAATCTTTACAAATTTTTTATATTTAATGTGGATATGCTATTATGAGCAAACTGAAAATTGCTAAATTGAGGATAATTACCGACTATTAACTTGATTAAATTATAATGTTTCACTAATAAGCTAGATCCGGTCGTAGAGAACTATAGAGTTTAAGGTAATAGAGTAATTATGAGTGTATATAAGTGAGATTAGAATTTTAGAGTTATTAAGAGTAATTTGGAGAATTTTGTGAGAATAAAATTTTAGATTTTGTATTGGAGAGTTATTTGACTTGTTGTAAGTTTGTTTTTCTTATCAATGAAATTGTTAGTTGGCATTTAAAGCCACTAACCTTCAAAACAAAAAAAAACAAAAAAAGCTAGCATTCAAGTAATTTGATATTTGATATTGCCAAATTGGTCACCAACTTAGCATTTGTGGATGAAAGAAAATATAATTGCAAATTTACACTCTTCATAGTGAGCAGTTGCATATTTTTTGCGATTATTAATATTTTGGTCGATATAAAATATTATCGACAAGAAACTCCATCTGTAGCAAAGGGCAGATGATAATAATAATAATAATAATAATAATAATAATAATTAATAAGTATGAAAATTGGGATAAATATTTTGGTCGATGAAAAATATTATCTTGACTTGAATAGAGAGAAAAAAAATATATTAACAAATGAGGATAGAGAAAAAATAGTGATTTTTAGATTAGTGTGAAAATGGTCAGTGGCGAGGCTAGCATATAATGCCTATCCCTGAATTTTTTTTATTTTATAAATCAGATTCTTTTTTGGGTTTGCCTATCTCTGAAAAATGAATTGCCCAAAGAAAAATTAATAATAAAAAAAAAAACCACACCCTCCGCCTCAACACAGAGGAGATGCTGAGACGTTTGTGCGCGATTTTGAATCATACAGCTTGACACTAACCCGAACCGTTAATTTACAGACTAAGACAAGATGAAAAAAAATAACATCAATTACTTTGAATCATACAGTTTGACGCTAACCTGAACCGTTAATTTATTTGAACCCGAACCCATTAATTTATTCAAACTCAAATCCAATTTTTGCCTACTCCTAACTCAAATTCTAGTCTCGCCACTAAAAATAGTGCTATTTAGATTAATAAAAATATTGTTTAGAATATATAAAAAAGTTCTTCTAAGATATATCCAAGTCAAGAGAGATTTTGTGTTCGTCTTGAAGCAGAGGGTAGCCTATATTTTTCAATTGTTTGCTATGAAAATCCTGGAAATGTGTCCTGGTTCACCAAGGATATGTAACTCTGCCTCCAGGCTTTTGAAATGCAAAAAAAAAAAAAGTATGGTTTGGAAAAAAAAAAAATTAAATTTGATAGTGACTATTAAGATTGTATTTTCAAAAAAAAAAAATACTTACTATTTTTTTAGTCCACAAAATTTGACAATAAAAGATAAATTCTCTCATCGAAAATATTGTCTGCGAAGACCAAATTTATTTAATAAATGCATACTTTTATAAGTGTTAATTTTTTCTTGTGTTATGTGTAAGTTATATGTAAAGAATGAAATAATCAATTATTGTAAATTAATCAAGTGCTGATAATGTATAGTAAATGATTGATAATATCAGGGACTACTGGACCAGTGTTTAGGACTTAGGAGTGACGTAACAATACATTATTGATGAAGGAATTTAAGACCAAACAGGTATGATTGATAGGCTGATAGCGGTCCAAATCTGGGGTAAAATACCACTTCCTTTTCTTGTCTCTGTTCAGCGAATTGAATTATTATGAAATATATATTTTCTCTGGTTTGGTCGGTTCGCATTCCCAAATCCCAACTCTGTTAACTCAGTTCGGTAGATGCGCAATATTTCCTCTCTCGAACCGGGTTGCGTCCGATTGACATTGGACCAAATTCGGTCCGATCTCCAATCAGAACTGTAAATTTGCGTTAAAATTCGTGTTCAGAGCCCTAGCATCGTGCGGATTAAATTAGCGAAACTCTTGATGCAAACGAACGGCTTCTACAGGCCATCTGTCCGAATTTGGTCCGAAGCCCTCGGAACGCCCTTACTCTCCACTACCCATTTAAATGAATTCGCATCCTCTGAGATATCTCAAACTTTGCGTGACTTTTTGGAATATCTCAATCGTTCAAATACTTTGTGCACGAATCTCAAAGCTCAAATAATACTGGCTCCCTACATTCCCCCGAATAGGCACCGGACACGTCGGTCACGCAAAAATTGAGATATTCCAGAGGATACGCACCCCATTTAAATTTACACTACATCTTTATGCTGTTTCTCTGATGTGCATCTTTATGCTGGGTGCTGTTAAGAGAGGTGTTCTTGTGGAGTTCTTACTCTGAGAATTTCTTCCTACTAGAGAAATTGGTCTTTCAGATGGTGTTGCTCGTGAGAACAATCATTTGAACTTCAATAATTTTAGAAAATTGTCAGGTACTTGTAGAAAATAAACCTCATTCCTTTGCTTTCTCTGTCTCCTTTTTCTTCTCCTTTTAAATTCAAATGATGCATTTGCATGTCAATTGTCAGACGTGCATGTTTTCTTAGTTAGTGTATGTAAATGTAATGTACCCAATTTGGATTTGAAAAGCCAATAGTTTTGAGGTTTTACCAGACATGGAAAAGGACAAACCAGTAATGCACCGCTTCTTAGTCAAGTTACAAGGACATCATTTATACTCCTCAATTAATGCTCAATTTATAATCTTCAATTCTCATATATTTTCAGAAAGAAAAGAATAAAATTCAAATAAAAAGAAATGTCAAGACCGCTCCATAGGGGCATCTCTGGTGGTTCCAGCTTCACCAATGGTGCACATAACCTGTTCGATCGGTGTCAAGGAGATATCGGGCATGGACTCTCAAACCCGATTGGCATTACCCGGACCCGGAAAGGCCTCGCCGTTCTTTTTTTTAAATTCAGTCTAGTTCTCACCTTACTGACACTCATGGGCTCACTCTATTGGTCAATCTCAATCTCTCTCTCCAAAACAGCCTCACAAAATCGCATTTTGCAAATACGGCACCGTCGTCTCCAAGAACAACTGATAGATGATTTGCTAGACATTGGCCAAATCTCTGTTCATAATGGAAAATTTGGTGCGTCGGAATTTTGTTTGCAAGACTATGAAAATTATGTGCCATGCTACTACAATGTAACGGAGATTTTGGAAGCAGAGGAATTGGGGTTAACACTTGAATTTGAGAGAAATTGCGGCAAAGCAAAGAAAATTGATTGCCTAATTTTGCCACCGAGGAACTACCGAATTCCTGTAAGGTGGCCAAGAGGGAGAGATGTTATATGGAAAGAGAATGTTAAAATAACTGGACAAGATTTCTCATCTGGCAGCTTGACCAAAAGGTAGATGATTTACAAAATCTAGTTTGGATTATGTTTTAATCTAATTTTGAGAATTTAATGCCAACTTTTTTGGTCTTTTGGAAGGATGATGGTAGAAGAAGAACAAATTTCTTTCAAATCCGACTCGTTGATGGTTGATGGAATAGAAGATTATTCGCACCAAATAGCAGAAATGATTTGTTTAAGAAATGAGTCTAATTTCAATGAAGCTGGGGTACTCACCCTTTCTATTTTTTTTAGAGCAAATTACATAAAAGTATTATCTGTTTCTTATTTTGGTTCCTGAAATTCTCAAATTTTAATTTTTGTTCTTAAAAATTGCAATCTAGAACATTTTAGCCATTATCATTATCTCCTAAATAAAAGCTGGATTGGAAACTTTGGTCTGCTAAGGTCTATATATAAAGAGAAATGCTCTTGACTTGTATTCCCCATGAAACCCAACAAATTTAAATATTTCACCCTAATTCTGACCATGATTTTCATTCTTTTTTTTGGGTCTGAAATTGGGTAATTAGGTTCAAAGCAAAGCAAATTGAAGTGTTTCTGAACCAAAACATAATTTGTAATATGGAAAACTGAATTTGAAGATCTTTTGAGATATTTGGTAATGTTTTCTTATCCAAACTAATATTTCAGTATTTGAGGCCATATCTTGACTACTACCAGTGAAATGTAAACCTGTACCGCTTTCAATATGGCTGTATTACAATAATTGTTTTGTATTTTTATACATAAATCCATATAGAAAATACATGTTGTGTCAGATCAGGACAGTCTTAGACATTGGCTGTGGATATGGCAGCTTTGGGGCCCACCTTTTCTCCAAAGAAGTTATTACTATGTGTATTGCCAATTACGAGGCTTCAGGTAGCCAGGTTCAGTTAACTCTTGAGAGAGGCATCCCTGCCATGATCGGTTCCTTTGCAAAAATGCAACTACCTATCCCCTTCCTTTCTTTTGACATGGTGCATTGTGCCTTCTGTGGCATCAACTGGGCCAAAGACGGTATGATTCTCTTTTGAGATTTGGTTTAGTAATTTCAGTTCACATGTTTGTTCTTTCGGAAAGTTTCTTTTTGTAATGATATGCTTTCTGAGGTTAAAACTGTAAAAATTAGCTTGGATGCTTTAGATTGTAATTTTGTTGGCCGGTACCTCTGGCACCGGTTTGTAAGACTTCATAGTTTCTAATGGAAACTGGTCAGGATTTTACCTCACTTTAATCAAGAAAGAAAAAATGTTTGTTCTTGATTTGCATAATGAGAAAAAATTGAAAAAGGAATACAAATCTTTTAGGGTTCAAATTGCTTATATGTTTTGGGACCTGTTTTTAGATGGACTTCTTCTCTTGGTTGAAGTCGACCGGCTTCTGAGACCCGGTGGCTATTTTGTCTACACATCCCCCATGAATACACATAAATCTCTCCGTGATAAAGAAAATATGAAGAAATGGGAACTGATTCGTGGATTTACCGAAAAGCTTTGCTGGGAGATGCTTTCACAGCAGGACGAAACAGTTGTCTGGAAAAAACCAGTCGAAAAGAAATGTTACCATTCTAGGTACACAACAAAAATAAACTTTTCTTAATTCTCTATGAAAATTTGAAGGTGTTTTTATTTAAAAATAAGGTGGTATGGTGTACCGAAGCTTTTTATACCAACAATTTGTTTTTTCACCTTCCTCATTTAGCATGTCTTTATTCACATACAAACAGTAAAGCATTATATGCAGCACTACCCTCTCTGTAGACTGTAAACCATAATGCAAATACAATTTTACCAACCAACCCCTGTAAAATTCCAATTTTATGTTATCTTCACCCTGTCCTGATTCCCATGAAAAGAACAAGACCCCTTATCTCAGTTCTTCTGATGTACTTACTATTCTGGTACTTGTACTAACATAATCAGATTTGAAACCAGTGCATCTGCAGCATCATACTGAATATTCCAAATCCTAATCTGGGTATCCCTCCTCAAAATATTTGATAAACAAAATGTATAAGCTGAAAATGGTAAGATGGTTTATAATTGTTTGAGGGATCCAATCCAACCCCTAATAAATCCTACGAAATGTTTCTAGAAAATTTTGATATAAAAGAAACTGAGATATTGTAATTCAAGAAAAATCAAATTGAAAAATGCTATTAACAATTTCATGTACAATTTGTCCCACACCATTACCCTGATGAATCCTATGAAATGTTTCTAGAAAATTTTCAAATCAAAGAAACTGAGATATTATAATTCAAGAAAAATCAAATTGAAAAATGCTATGCCAATTTCAAGTATGAAGCAAACAACCTGACCTATATATAACTTGTTGTGCAAGCAAGACATGAATCAGAATACCATTTTTATTGTAGGAAGGACGGTCTGGATGTATGCGGCAAAAGCCATGATATGGAGTCCCTATACTATCGACTTCTCAATCCATGCATAGCAGGCACGAGAAGCCAGCGTTGGGTCCCACTTGAAAGCCGCAGATCTTGGCCTCCTTTAGCTCGACTTAATGCTGCAGAGCTAGAGATGCATGGTAAAGTAAATATAGTATGCTTTCTTATTGATCCAATGTTTTCTCTTTCACATGCAATGTGGAAATAAAACTATTTGCTTGGGTATACTTGAAAAAAAAAATACACATCATTTGAATTTGGATGCAGAAACTACTAATTCCAACATATTTGCAATTAGCATTGAATACTTTCTTTAGTTTTGGATTTTTCATTAAATATCCAATTATTTTGGATATTTCATTGAATGTTAGCATAGTTGTTCCTATCTCTAATAATTTTTATATTAACGCCTAAAAGAAAACTAAAAGAGCCCAACACAAATTTGGGTGTTGGGCATCAATTTTACATAAACTAACTATGGCAAAAGATCATGGCCAAGTTTCGCATGCTTCACTTAACTTTGATTGCCATCCACTTGCATAACATATGAGGTCTTATTTGCAATATGCAAAGTATTTGGTGTATTTTTTAATGATCTTTTAGAAATAATATATTTTCTTGCAATTAGGTGTTCACACAGATGATTTTTCTGAAGATGCCGACAGTTGGCACTTGGCGGTACAAAACTACTGGTCACTTCTCTCTCCTCTTATATTTTCAGACCACCCAAAGAGACCTGGTGACGATGATCCGCATCCGCCTTATAACATGCTAAGGAATGTTCTAGATATGAATGCCAAATTTGGTGGGTTTAACAATGCTTTGTTAGAAACCGGGAAATCTGTGTGGGTGATGAATGTTGTGCCCACAATCGAGGATAATTATCTGCCTCTAATCTTTGATCGTGGATTCATCGGCGTGCTACATAACTGGTAAGTACATGTCTTAGGATATTTGATGTTCTAATTTGGTATAAAAAATACTGCGGTACTGTTTATACTCTCAACAGCCCCATCAAATTGAGGAAATTGTAAATTAGTCCAACAGAATTTAAAATGATGGGAGATGACTGTTTCACCAGAAAATATCAAGTTAAATGGGAACTTGAAACTTCAAGCATTCGAACACATGAGATATATGTAATTTCCTATCTTCCAAATTTTTTAATGTATGCATATTGTATTTTATTTTGTTTTACTAATCTTCAATTTGATAACCTTAGGTGCGAAGCATTTCCAACTTACCCGAGAACGTACGATATGGTACATGCCTCAGGGTTGCTATCCCTCAAGCACAGATGCTCAACCCTCGATATTTTCCTTGAAGTTGATCGAATTCTTAGACCTGAGGTAATTATTACTTCAAAAGAATTGTTTACAAAATAAAAAATAAAAATCGGAGTAAAGTTGTTCTCTACATTTTATACATGTAGGGGTGGATAATATTACATGATAAAGCCCCATTAATTGAAGCCGTTAGATCAATCACGGCACAGCTCAAATGGGATGCACGACTGATGGATGTCGATTTGAATAGCGATGAGAAGCTTCTAATTTGCCAAAAACCCTCTTTCAGAAAACCTCAATTGTGGTAACTTATTTCAAATTTGGGACCTGATCTGCTAATTGGAAATTTAATTATGTCATATTGTTATGCACTGATCATGGAAGCATCTTACTGAGGTGGTTTTCTAATTATGAAATTACCCCAATATTGATCATATATGGAATTTTGGAACTACTTAAGAGGATATTTTGATTAATTTTGTTCCTGTATTCCTGTGAATCTGCAATTCTTAAATGGAGATGTAATTAGGTACACTCGAAATCAAAATATAATATGATCCTTTGTAAGGATATGTAATATCTAAAAGACATGATATGTATATAGGCATGGATGCCTTATCAATTCTTTTCTTTGTTCCTACTTCCTAATTATTTGTTCCTTATTAATTATATGCAATCCTGGTGATCAGACCTTCTCTTTTAAAAAAAGAAGAAGTTAAAACAAATATATAATATTGCAGAATTAATATCAAGTTTAATTATTTTTTATCTGCACTAATTAATTAGAATAATTATTTTCATCCCCGCGCTACGTACCCGCACTTTACATTAAAGACATGATGTACTATGGTCCCCACTAATTACTTAGTCCCCCCTTTTCAGTCCCCACACTCGTCCAGCGTCAGTCTTTATTAATATAAATACTTGCAAGATAAGAAATTGATAGTTACAAAATAAGATATTAATATTTGTGGCGTCACTTGATATGATCACTCTCTTTTTCAGTCTCTAATGGTCTCCGCTTCAACCTTCCTCAAATAAAGTAATGGGGACCCCGCATTCCTGCACCAACCTTCCCTAATCGTCCCTGCGTCAATCTTCTTGTAACAAACATTGTTGACCATATAGATGTAAATACTTCAGTGCATAAATATAAATTCTTGTATTATTTGATATTAATACTTTCAAATGTTATATAGTGTAATATATTCATATGTAAAACGCATTTGCAACATTTCTGTAACAAAAATAGTTGACCACATAGGTATAAATACTACAATACATAGGTATAAATACTTGGAGTACTTGATATTAATACTTTCAAATATCATCCAGTATCATGTGTAAAAAATACTGCAAGTGTAGGTATAAATACTTGTTTGACGACGAGCTCGAAAGTACGTCATCATAGATCTCATTTGAAAGAGAAAATTGTGTAGAAGACGTTAGTGGTTTTAGATTTGTAAAATTTCTCACAGATTGTCAGAAATATGGACGAAAATGAACGGAGAAAAAAAATCTACCTCTAAAAACGTGTATGGTCCCCCATCTAATTTGAGTGGTCCCCACCATGCATTTATGGCGCGGATACGTTTAAGAAATATAGATGGAAAAATAATTATTAACGTAAAAGTTGTTCATCTCATAGATTTAAATACTTCAGTTCATAGGTATAAATACTTCTGTGTATAGATATTAATATTTTGAAAAAAAAATTTAGTCCTGCAGATTTTGCGGTCCCCCCAGGTGTTATGACAATTATGAAAGTTATGGTGCGGGTACAGTGCGGATATAGGGGCGGTTACTGAGCTTCCTTTATATTTATAGTGCTTGTAGTTATTTTTTTAAGTATGGTAGTTGATACGATTTAACTAATTTAGCAATCGCACATAAAAAGGAAGAATAAATGTCACTCTCACATCGAAACAATTTATTTGCTTTAATATATCCCCTTTAATCATTTAGTGTTTCCGTCAGTATGCACTTTCATTAAAATTTTAAATTTATTTTTTCATCAGACGAAAGAAAATTGAATTGATACCTCTTTAGTGGCGGTCCCTTCTTGTATAAGTTAAAAAAACCCTTAAAAAAAAATTGGCATTTTTTTTTCTTTTTTTTATTGCAAATAATTCGTGATTCACGTTTTATTCGCGAATTATTCGATCAACGTTTTATACGTTGTTCGGTGCGACAATTCCAGAAAAACGTATTATATTCGTATAATTCGCGTATTATACTCAAACATTGTTACTATGCTATATATATGCAAACAAACCCCGTTCCAAGTTGGCCTTGGAGGCTTAGAATGATGAATTGGTGACGCGGATCTTCTACACTGAAGGGCACAAGACAACTGTACAAACGTATTAAATGCCCCATTATTGCGTAACTGGACACATGGGCCCACCTCTATTGGCAATGGCTATTGCATAATTCGTCGAACATACAAGTAACGTATTTATTATTTTCTCCATCCTCATACTGCAGCTCTACAGCGACACTCCTTGTACCTCTTTTTTTTTTTTTTTTAATTGTGTATTGGAATCTTATGTAATGTTCCTTTCTACGGGCTTTTTTACTCCTTTTGCATTTTTTTTAATCATAAATAATTTTAATCCTCAATCACTCCTCCATCTATATGCTATTTGTTTGAAAATTGTCAATATATATATATTAGGGCATAATTGGAATTTATTTAGTTTCGTGAGGATATGTATAAAAAAAAATTGGTTTGACGCACTTATGTATTTTCTCCGTAATTAGATCAAAACTTTGAGTTTTATGTTAGAAGATCAACCAAACTAATTCAAATAATAATAAAAAGATCTGTTTGACTTACTAATTAAAATAATATTTATTTAATTGGAGTTTATGTTAGAAGATCTGGTTTTTTTGAATTTAACGGATTTCATTTAAAATAACTTGTTTAAAAAAACATAAGTAATAATAAGTTGTTTAAAAAAACATAAGTAATAATAAGTTATAATTCACTTCCAAGCTTTCAGAAGAAAATAATAATAACTTATCATTTTTAAGTTTCAAGTTAAAATATGATATATCCTAACTAATAACATTAACTTAGAGAAAGTTTTACTTAAAAAATAAAATTAACAATATCCACATTATTTTGTAATGACACTAATATCATGAATTATGTTATGGTGTTTTATGAAGTAGACATACTTCACTATTTTGACTACAAATTTTGAATTTCCGAAGTTTGACGGTCGATTTGAGTCGCTCAATGCGAGAGCTACGTATATAAATCTTGTAGGATATCAACTTTTATTATTTTTAAATTTTCTTACTTTTTTTTTAAATTTTTTACAAGATTACTCTAAATTATAAAATTAAAAATATTTGCATATCAAATATGGTCATTTTCAAAAGTAAAAGAGTTCTAAAAATAATAAAAATTGTATCCTACAAATTTTTGATATCTAGGCCGTATTGAGTGGCACATATTCCCCATTTGAACTTGTGTTTTTTGATATCCAACGATTTAAAGCTGTCACTAGTTTTAAAAAAAAATTGTTTGATTATTCATCACATAAAATTGTCTTTCCAACAACCAAAGGCTGCAAATTGAATTTCTTATTTTGAGTCTTCAAATTTTGCCGCTTCGTTTTTCTTTTTTCACTGCTTAGGCAATTTTGAAAGTCGTCAAGGTTCCTCTCTTTGCCCTTCCCTCTCTGCTCTCTCCTTTTTCCTCAGCCCATCTTACTTCATTCTGTCATGCTTCGTTCAAGCAAGTGCTTTTACCTAGTACATATGGAATTCACATCCTTTGAGATATCTCAAACTTTGCGTGACTTTTTAGAATATCTCAATCATTCAAATACGATCTGCACGAATCTCAAAACTCAAATAATACTGGCCCCTACGTTTCCCCGAATAAGCACCGGACACGTCGATCACGCAAAAATTGAGATATCTCAGAGGATACACACTCGTACATATGTCCACTGTTTTTCGCTCCACCCCATCTCTTCGGATTCAGATTGGAGTGTAGTTTATTCGCTCCATCTCTCCTATACTCTCTTATCTTTATCTATGAATAAAATACTTATTTATGATTTATTGACAGTAATATTATCTTTTTCTCATTCTTTTTTATTCTTCTTTGATGTATATCTACCGGAATAAATCAGACACAAATCTAATTTGAGTACGAAGACTCTCCTGGCTCATCTTACTTCTAACAACACTATTTGTACTGACGACAAGAAACCATGAAAGTTCACTATTTACCAATCTCGCTAGCTTGAAGGCTCATATCTTGTAATCACATTCTACTTTTTTTGTTTTTTCTTGTTTAGCTTTGTACAAGGGGTTTAGTTGTAATGTGTTAAGCATTGGTATTAACTGTTATATGTACTCTTATGTACTGGTATCTGTACTGATATGAATTGATATGTGTAATTGATTTGTTCTGAGTAATAAAAATACCTACGGATTGTTAATAAAATAAAAATAAAAAAAGGGAGCCAATTTTGTGTGCCTATGTTCAGTTTTACTCCATGTTCTTGGTCAGAAATATTTGCAAAAATTATTTAGCAAACGGCATTTGATTGAATTATTTGAATTTTGATCACAATCAGTTGCAAAACAGTAGGAGATTTCTTCTAAATCAGTTAAAAATACCTGATAGATATTAAATTTCCCACAATTTAACTTTATATATATATATATATATATATATATATATATATATATATATATTTTAGAATTGTTCAGTTCTAATTAAATTTTGAAATTTATTATGTGTTTTATCTCATCGGTATGATTGGAGATGAAGAGTCACGATGACCGATGATACCTCCATTGATCTCGAACAGGAGACCATATAATAACTCTCTCTAATTTTCATTGACGATTTTTATGAGAGTTCAAATGCCTCATGCTTTTTATGCTTCATCATGCCTCATATTTTATGTCACAGTTTTTCAAGTTGAAACTATCGATCAAATGATATCCATATTAAAATACGCTTGTAGATCAAATTTTATATTTTTTGAAAATTTATTACTATTTTTAAGATAGATACAAAATTACTATTTCTCGACCATCCACAAGTAATAATTTTGTACCTTTCTATAAAAATAGTAAACAATTAAAAAAATATATAAAATTTGATTTACAAACATATTTTAGTATTGATATCATGTTGAGCGGATTGACAATTTCAACTTTGAAAATTGAAATAAAAGATATGAAGTATGATGAGGCATGAAAGGCGTGAGACATTTAAACTCTTTTTTTTATTTAGAAGTTAAAATTTTAATTTTTCAAAAAAGAGAATGATTATTTTTTCTTAAAAAAATAAATGGAACTGCATCAATAATGTGATTTATTCCAAAAAAAAAAGTTTCATATATTATTTGAGGTAAAACAGTCAGTTCTAGTGATTTAATCACTTTAATGTGTCCATGATTAAACAAAAGCATTAAATATGCATGTAATTTGCTGCAGATGAATTACATAGCTTTTGTTTTGCATAATTTTTTTTTTTTCAAATTGCTCTAATAATTATTTGTGCACGTACATATATTCGAGATTAACTGCCAATTTGATGGTTTGTTTAATTACTTGAAATGATTCAAGAATTGGTAAACACATCTATTACACGTGTAATTTGAAAACAATATTGCTCTACTAGACCTATTTTCGACCGTAAAAATTGGCATGTACTTTCGAAATTGATCTCATAATAATTTGTGAGAATTTTAAATATTATTTGGAGCACAGCTGTCATTTTTCGATGATTCAATCATTTTAAATGTGTTCAGAATTAACGAAAATATCTTAATAGGCATGTCATTTTTGGTGATTTAATCATTTCAAATTGCTCTAGTAATTATTATTTGTGCATGTATTAAATAATATCTAAAGTATAGTTGTTAATTGTGTTGGTATAATCACTTAAAATAAATCCATAATTAATAAAAGACATTTATTACTTTTGTAGTTTGCAATAAAGTGCTTTACTAGTGCTATTATTGACACAAACATTGACATATATATTTTTTTTCAAAACTGCTCTAATTATAATTTGTGTAAATGTAAGAGTATTTGGTATTATTAAAGTTTCTAATCTGAGATGAAAGTTTGTAATCCAATTTCAGAGATGTGAGAATTTTCTTATTTAGAAAATATGCATGAAAGTTTATTATTAATAAATTATTTATAAACTTCACACTGGTCAAATGATTGGCTTAAATTATTTCTTTTTTTTTAATTTATTACTGATGTAGTTTAATAGAAACTCTAAAATTAATTTAAGATATATGAGATTTTAGAAACTTTAGATACTTTAATTTCTAAAAAGTAGTAACAATTATTTAGAAACTCATTTGAGTTGCTGAGATGTCGATATTATTTGTAGCAAAATTGTCATTCTGACTATTTAACATTTTAAATTTGTGTAGGGTTAAACAGAAATATCTATATTACATACCCCATAGACCATAGTCTTTGTTTGCATAAAACTTGATGTATTCTTTCAAAAATGTTGTAATAATTGTTTGTACAAGTATTAGATATATTTGAGATATAATGGTCAATCTTAGTTATTTAATCGTTTGAAATGACTCGAATTTATGAAAACATCTATTACGCATATAATTTGCTAAAAATGCTATAACAAATATTTTTTTTTGGGATAAACATTGATTTTTTTAAATTGCTTTTATGATAATTTGCGCAAGTTTTATAAATGCTATACTAAATATAATTTTCTATAAATGTATTAATATATATATATAGAGAGAGAGAGAGAGGGAGAGAGAGTAAGGCTACCATGCTTTGCAAATTAAAGTGGGTGTTTTAATTTGCATTTATATCTCTATTTTTAAAGTTCAAATAGTTAATCCGAACAGCTCAACATGATCTCTATATCGAAATGTGCTTGGAGACCAAATTTTCCATTTTTTGGATTTTTTTACTATTCATTAAGCCACTTTGAAAATTGTTGATCTGATGGTCCAGAAATTTTTACTGTTCACCCGGATTTTCAGATTTTCAAAGTGGCTTAATAAATAGTAAAAAAAATTCCAAAAAATGTAAAATTTGGTATCCAAGCACATTTTAATATGAAGAACATGTTGAGATGTTCGGATTGGCTATTTGAATTTTGAAAATAGAGATATGAGCGCAAATTAAAACACGCACTTTAATTTGCAATGCATGGTAGCTTTACTATAAATATATATATATATATAATTGAACGGAAATATTTACCTAGCTTGTAAAATCTTATTATCATTATTATTATTATTGATTGGATAAAAATAAATTTTTACTTACTAAATTTCATGCGATAGGGGTGAAAACAAAGTGGATAATATCCGATTCGTATTCGAAAAATTAAATATGGATATCCGATATTTGAATATCTGTGTGAATATGGATACAGATGTGGTTTTATCCTTCAATTATTTGTATCCGAATCTCCATTCTTTTATTAAGCATGTAGATGTCCTGAACGGTCAACAATTGTGATTAAAAGATGAAATTCAGATTGATTATCAAGTATCAACCTTTCAATCAAATAATTATCTCTTTTATGATTTTATGCATCTTTTTAATATTTTTTTACATGTAAAGTCCAAATATATTAAGAGACGTACCCATCACATTCAAATTGCACTTTCATTCTGATTGGTTGTGATATCTTTTTTTTTCAAGTCATTTAAGGAAACTTTTAATTGATTGGTTATGTTTTCATTTCTTTCTATTTTTTATATTATTTGAAGAATATTATTCGTCATTTAATATGTCATTTTGTATGATATTTTTTTAATAAAATATGTCAAAAGGTAACATATATGTTATATAATATATCAATTAAAAAATGTACATGTAGATGTTATTTAATATGTCATTTAAGATATGTTATTTTTTATTTAGTTAATTTTTTTTTTGTGAAAATATATCATTTTGTATGATGTTTTTTTTTTATTTTTTTTATAATATGTTCCTGTTACAATGCATGGGCCCGATACTAGTAATAGATATATACCATATAGTTTAATATATATTATGAAAAAAAATATTATTCTTATTCATCATTATAAATAGATAAATTTTATAAATTTTGATATTTTTAATAATATTTATATATATACTTTTTATAAATATCCTATCTAATTCGTATTCATATCTATACTTATCTAATATTCAATCTATATGCTTATAATGAATATATTTAATCTATATACGTATCCGAGGATACGAAAAAAAAAAAAAAAAAAAAGACATATTGATATACACTGTCCGCTCCGTATCCGATCCGTTTTGGACTCATAACGAAGAAAAATAGATGGAAGAAGGAAGGAGAAATAGTCGATATTGAGAGTTTGAGACAGACCGCGTGGTTGTGGCAATTAAATAGTTTATTTTTGTACAGAACTGAGATTGAACTTTTCAACCATACGATCGGAAACAATCGGTCTGGATTGGATCTAATCCAGATAAAATCCGCCATACAGATACGATAATTCTTCTTCATCATTTGCCATTTGCCAAGCTGCTCCTTGCTTCCCTTTTCTTTTCGACAGATATTAGATATAGCTCCATCGCCATGGCCACCTACCTCTGCGCGCATCTCTAAAAAATGCGCCGCGCCTGCGCTCCTGCTATCCTGCGCCTCCAATCCGATCCCTCCACTTAGGTTGTCGCATATTTTCTCTTTCTTTCTCTTTATCTGACAATCTCAGTGGAGACATGAGGAGGATAGCTTGGCTGGCGGCGGCGGCGGTTTTCTTGATCGCCTCCGGAGATGTCTTCTTTGCGGTGGCCAACGAGGTCTGCCCCGTGCCATCCGATATCGATTTGATTATCCGGATCCCTGCCACGTGCTCGATTTGGGATTATTCTCAGTTCCCAATTGGAGTTGTCGAGGTTAGTCAATACGACCTTTACATGTGTAGCGTTATTAATTTTTCCACGTCTCCAAAATTTCTGCTTGAATATGATTTTTTTTGTTTTACCCCAATATTATCCTCTTTGTGAGGGTAATTTGTTCATGAAATGATAGAAAATTTAGTATTATCTTTTTTAATTTTTGTGTTTTCTAGCGTTCTTAAACTCGGTACTTTTCATTTTCTACTGTTATATTAAAACTCAGTTCATAAAACTGTAACAGATTTATAATTGATCCCCATGAGAAGAGATTAACCGTCAGAGTTAAACTTGATCTCTTAAAATTAGCTTATTTGCCTCAACCGAGGCTTTGACCGATTTGATTGGGTTTAGGAACTGATATTTTTTTTTGATAAACTTGATAGGAGTAGGAACTGATATTTTTATTCAACAAAAAGCTGACAAAGAATTCAAAATCTTTGAATTAGTTCTACTGATATTTTTCTGATTGAGTCAAGTTATTGGAATACTTAAATTTTTATGAGCTGTATACTTAAGTTTCTCTTGAAAATTATGTTTTCTCATTGTTGAATCTGATGTTGGACCAGAAAATCATGATTCAAACTGCTTTGTTTTCCCAAATAAATATGTAGTTGGAGTATGTTGCTGAAATCACATAATTTCTTATCACTTTTAGTCTTTTAATCCTCGGTAGGCATTCTTTTCTTCTTTTGCAAACATGTATAGGATTTATTTTATACTCCTTGTGGACAGGTTATATTTGGTTTCTACAACCATACTAATTTGATCACATGCTTATACTCCACAAGTACATTACAACTTCACCGGAGAAATTACAATTTGGAGGACATGATTACCTTCTGCTTCTTTCTACCCTTGATGTATATCTTTTTTTTTTTTTTTGCTGTCAGGGAGATGAAGCAACATTGCTAAGAGCAGTTAATCTGGTACACCAAAACCACGAGGAGTACATCTCTATACTATTCTATGCATCGTGGTGTCCTTTCTCCAAGATATGCAAGCCAAATTTTCGTAAACTCTCCACTGTGTTCCCAAGCATTCGGCATTTCGCATTCGAAGAGTCTGTTATTAGGCCGAGGTTTGTTTTTTTATATGTTGATCATATGTAATTACTGCTCTGAGTTCATTTACTGAAGTTAAAGTTCTTGGTATTTACTGTAGCATACTGGCGAGATATGGGGTACATGGTTTTCCCACTCTCTTCCTCCTGAATTCAACTATGCGAGTTCGGTATCGTGGGCCCCGCACTCTCACTTCTCTCGTTGCTTTCTACAACAATGTTACCAGTGAGTTTTTCGTCCTTCCTATGGTTAAGCAAAATGTGCTTTGGTTATATATCATGTTTGTATATTCTAGGTTTTTTATGTTGTTGACACATAATATACCCAATATTTTTCATATTGGGGTGTCAACCCAACTGTCAGGTTCTTGTTACTAATGTTTTGTCAAATATTGACAACACTGCCCCTAGCTCTAAGAGCTTCTTATGATTCTAAAATCTAAACCCAAATTCAACATTAATAAATTAAATAAATCAGATGTTCAACTTACTTTCAAATTGTTTATGAAATTTTTATAAGTTGATATTGAAAAAAAGGGTTCACAGTAATCGGTCAGTTTCATTTGCCTTTTAGCTTTTAGGTATCAATAATACTGGGAAATAGCCATAAAATATTTGGTGTTAACAAAAACAACAAGGAGTGCAGGAAATATTCAATATCATTATGAATATAACAAAAAAAAATTGTAATATGCAAACTCTCATATACTTAACTTTATGTTGCTGATTTATAATTCCTGAAGGTGTTAACCCAGCATCGCTCAACTCACTGTCAGTAGAGGAGACGGTCGACCCGTCAGACCTGAGCAACCTGGCAGAAGAATCCGAGCAGGAGTACTGTCCCTTCTCATGGGCCCGCTCACCAGAGAAGCTTCTACAACAAGATACCTACCTACTACTTGCCGTCTCCTTCCTGCTATTACGGCTGATCTGTTTCCTCTTTCCAAGGATGAAAGCATGCGCAACCTGGATCTGGAGCGGGCACATGCGATTTGCAACTTTTGGTAACTTAGAAGATTACTTGCGTGCATATGTGGAACAGGCTAAACAATGGTTTGGCCGGTTGAATCCATGCAAAAGAGGTAATTTGCATGGAGCTCAAGCTTGGGCTTCTAAGTCGCTTGTATCGGTGTCTATTGGAGAATCTAGTTCGGCACTGAGCCACTCAGCTAGTGAGAGGAGGTAGAAAAGGTAACACTTTTAATTTAAGGTGGTTTGTATAGTTTGATTTTAGATATGAAAGTATTTGATTTCAAGTCTTCTTGTTCCCTTTTGTCATATTATGATGGGCTGTGATAATTCCTTGCTGCCATAAAAGCCTTTCTGTAGCAGCAACAGATGCCAATTTTTCTTTCTTGTTTTTGTTATTTCTTGCTAGCCATTAATTATAACTTCATGTTCCTAAAGGAAATATTCCTTAGGGTGAGTTCATTACAACTTCTTGTTCGTAAAGGAAAAATGTGAGACTTGCTGCGTTCTGGTGTTAAATCTACCTTTGAATTTCATCCCAGGCCATATATCTTACTGTATTGATCCTCCTCCTGGTGATTTTATTCAAACTTCTTGTTCGTAAAGGAAATATGCGAGACTTGCTATGTTCTTGTGTAAAATCTACCTATGTTATGTACTATTGATCCTCCTTGAGGAGGTGATTTTATTGTAACTTCATGTTCGTAAAGGAAATATGCGAGACTTGCTACGTTCTGGTGTTAAATCTACCTTTGAATTTCATCCTGGACCGTATATCTGTACTGTATTGATACTGGCACATAGGATTATATATTATTTTTTCTTGTATTTTTATTTTTCATTTAGTTTTCAAAGAGAGATGGGTGGAGGTTGGAGCATGCGTATCTTTTTCAGTTGAGATGGTCTTTCCTAAACAGAGAAATTTGAGATGTATATTATTTTCTATCTTCCTATTGGCCTATTGGGGGCACAGATCATAGAAAATGTGATATTAAAATAATTGCACAGATCTATCGATCACTTTTGGAGATGAAGCAATATCACACCATGGATTTTTAAACATGATTCGGTCTATTCTAATCAACTTAACTTAGCACGCAACTTAAGGTCAAAGCTTGCTTTCCAAATTCCGATGTGCCAATATGAGAGTCAAACGGGACAATTCATGTGTGTCAAAAAATCAGTCAAAGTGCATGAATTATTTTGCTGTTTAATACTGGTAAAATAAAGTCCGAATACATGAATGGGCTCACAATTGACCAAGAATTAATTGGTGTTTGAAGAATCTTCTGGACATGGATTTAACAGTTCGGATCTCCCGTTGAGTTTGGGTCCGGATTGTGTCCAGAATCCGCACAAATATTAAAAGGATCCTGTGAATTCTAACTTGAGTCGATTGACCTGTATTTTGATCGGACGGTCTGGATTGGAATTCAAATTTTGAGTTACTTTAGGAGATCTGGACCCTGTATTTAGTTGAAGCCAGGAACTATTAGTACAAGCAGAACCAACATTAGTAATCTGTTTTAAATAAGGGTAAAGCTTATTCTTAGAAATTCTAATTCACCAAATTAACAGAGGCAAAACTGTTTTAGATAAATTTTAATTATGTAAGATGATGCTTTTGGAAAATTTGCCTTTGATTTAAAAATCAAGAACGTTCTTTTAAATAAATGGTCTATATTCTTTTTAATACTAAGTAGTAAGCACGGTTGATTTTTAATTTCTGTTATATAATTTGCCTCTATTAATTTGGTGAATTTGAATTTTAGAACATTAACTTTTTCATAAATAAGAGAATAGTTCCATCTATTGAAGAATAAGTCCTCCAGCAACAACATTTACAATTTAGTTCTTCTAACATAAATCGAAATTACAACCTATCTATTAATTTATAAGGAGTTTACGTGAATCAGAGTACCACTGTGCATAATAAGACTCAAGATTTGGCCAATCTGAGTCCGGGAACGCCGCGAAATGATGCAACCAAAGCGCCAACACCTCCTCTTGTTGTTCCCAGTTGAGCTTTGCAACCAACTCCTCTAATACTCTCACAGTCTCGGCCTTCTCTCTGCTGTTCAATGTCGGGGTCTCTGTGCCGTTGCTTGCTCGGCAGAGCAACGGCAACCATGATTTCAAAATTGCTATGTGGATATGACTGATGTTTTTTTCTTGTTCTTCAGCTGCTCCTTTAGCTTCTTCAGATTGCATCAAGTTTGCATGCCGGAGCAAGAATACTGCATTATAAAAGCCTCATTATTAAAAGGGATTTCTATTTGTTTATTGGCTGTGAAGCCTTCAGGCTGGGTCTGGTCTTGGGATTATCTCTAAGGAATCTGACTATGTACAATATTCTCAGTCGGATCAAAATCAATTCGGTGCATATTTGTAATATAGGAGGACGCGTCATGAGATTTGTGTCAGATTAAAATGGATGACTCAGATCTCATTCTTCACAGTCAAGTATAGCACTGGATCAAAATTATGATCTCAGTACCTTCTAGTTCTGGTCTAGTTGGGTATATATTGAAATGGACCCTTGTATAGTGTACCTGTTTATAATTACTATGTATCAAAGTTGATCAAGTTCATGATAATTGTTAGGATCGGTTCATGATAGTTGATCAAGTTGATCAAGTTCCATCACACATATTGCTTATTTGCTCGAAGTTCGTTCAAGTTTGAACTTCGATGGTCACTTGTCAAAAATAATATTAGGCCGTACAATAAAATGGCGAATTTCATGTACAACCTTCAAAATTTTTGAAATTACATACAATAAATGTCACTTTGTGTGCTCACAATAGGAAATGAATATTGCTCTTTACAAAACAGCTAATTAGAAAATCGAACTTTTCTTTTACATATATTACATTTTTTTAATTTTTTTAATAGACAGTAAAATAGAAACTTTATAAATTTGAATTAAGTTTTACTAGAATGATAAAACTAGATAAATATGAGATATTTTGAAATTTAAAGAATATATATGATATTATAAATTTCAGATAGAAAATAAGTAATTTTGAGATGTAAAAAGATACATAAAATTCGCCAATAGAAAAGGTACGGTTAACATTTGGCAAGGCATCATCTAATAGGTTAGTACAATCGGAGAGGCCGCATCCAATATCATCATTGTAATGACAGCACATCTATTATCAATTATGCGAGCCATTGGATCAAATCAAATGTTCATATTATATGTTGATCTTTAAAAAAAAAAAAGATTTAATGTATTAATATGCATGACTCGGGCTGGATTTGGGATGTCATGATACTCTTTTAACCGTTCATTCCATCTGTACCATATTCAATAAGGTGAATATGGATAATATTCTTTTAGTTAGTTTATTGAGTATGACTAAGAAAAACATTTTGTTAGCTTATTGAATAAGAATATGAGTAAGAATACATATAAAATTATATATGATAATTAGTTTTACTTGTACATATAATTGTATAATTTTATCATTACAATTAGATTGAATTATTACATTTCATATGGCGTTCTTTATTTATTAATTTATGAGTAAAGTATAGATAAGACTAATTTTAAATAGTTATGAATTTGAAAATCCGTCCGCTGGACCTGTAGTCATTGGAATTCGGATCACCTAGGTACCTAACTCAAGCAAATTGGAAACGGACGGTCAAAGAATCGTTCTTTTAACTTGGAACGAATCTCAATTCTCGAAGCACTAATACTGCCCCTATGTCATATCCCCGGATATACACCGTTTTGAATTAATCTGGTCTGTCAGTTTCAATTTGCTCTCAGGTAATAACTGGCAGATTCGGATTCTAGTCATTGACGCCCCGAATTTGCATCCTCTGAGATAGGGGTGTCAACGGCTACGGTAAGAGTCAGATAGAAGCATTGTCATATCTGTATCCGTTACAAATTGTTCTTATCTGTATCCTACTCGTACCCGCTACAAATTATCTTACCCGTACCCTACCCTTACCTGTTATGGTTGTTGGATAACGAAACGGTGAGTAAATAACAGGTAATACTAATATAATAATTATTTTTATTATTTATTAAATAAAACGTTAAAATATATATATTCATTTGACACATGCATAGTACTTTATTGAAAACAAAAAATTCTTATCATACTAAGCGCAAGTAAACCAATTAAAGTACTATTTTCAATGTCTATTAATATATATAATATGAATAGAACTAGGGTGCTCCTCAGTTCACCCAACCTCTTGTGAACTTGATTCTAAAATGTATCGAATCGATTTTAAACGATGAATCTAAACCGTTGAAATTATTTTACCTAATGATTGATGCATCTACATGTGAAAATTTTAAAGTTTCGAATTAATTTAATATAGAGTCAAGTGGTCAAAGGAGTCCAAAAAATGAATGCATTAAAATTAATTTATAAACCTTAAACTTTTGACCACTTGACTCTATATTAAATTAATTCAAAACTTTAAAATTTTCATATGTAGACGCATCACTCATTAGGTAGAATGGTTTCAACTGTTTGGATTCATCGTTTAAAGTCGATTCGATATATTTTAGAGTCAAGTTCACAAGAGATTTGGTGAACTTAGGAGCACCCTAGTTCTACTCATATAATATATATATATATATAATTTTTCTTTTATAATTATCCGATCGGGTAATGGGTACGAAATAGACTTTACCCGTACCCTTACCCGTTTAGATAACGAAAAAAATATTTATTCATACCCGTACCCGATAAGTTTATGAAAAAAAAATCTTACCCGTACCCGTCTTGTTGGATACAGTACGGGTTGGATAAACGGGTGTCATTGACACTCCTACTCTGAGATATCTCAAATTTTGCGTGACTTTTCAAAATATCTTAAGCGTTCAAATACGTTCAGCGTGAATCTCAAAGCACAAATAATACTGGCCCCCTATGTCTTCCGAATAGACACTGAACACGTTGGTCACGCAAAAATTGAGATATCTCAGAGGATATGCAACCCCCTAGGTTGGGAATTCAGAGTAGGTCCGATGCCCATGAAACCTATTTTGGTTCGATGAGTGAAACGACTATTTGATTGCATCAAGATTCGTACTGTCTACAATAAAAATCATGCATGTGTGTTTCAATTTCCGTACGCACAAATCTTAATGCTAATCGTACTTGGAGCCAATTGAACCTAAAAGTAGTACAATGTCCATCGGAGCTACTCCTATCTCCTAGGTTGGATACAACCGTCTGAGTCATCTGCGAATGGATTGAAAATTTAGACTTCCAAGTTCCAATATGTGAAACAGCGTGCCACCCACGCGGTGAGGAGGATTAAATTATTTACCAAACCAAACAGGAAACATCCAATGATTTCCGTATCTCACAAGTCCTGAAGGGTTAACCCGACAGTGGTACCACTTACTTATCGATCGAATGCACCAGAATATTCGCTTAATGGAACCAAAAATAGTCCCACAACTGCAACTTCGACAATTACCCAATAATAAACGTCTCAGTTGGTCGTTAGTTGACGCCTCCTTTGCCTCACTAACACACAATTTATTTCAATTTTCCCCAAATTTAGTTCATTATCAAATACTTTACCACATTCGATCTTAAAAATATGTATAACAAGCAAAAGGACGATGACACTTGTACTCGGATGAACAACGTATTTGTTAAATTTAGAGATTGAATCAAAACATGGATTATATATGTTCAAGATAAAATTGAGCAAAATTTAAGAGTTAAAAGCATTACCGGTAACACGAACAAAAGCAACCTGGAGCCGCGCATCTGCTGAAACTGCTCTGCGGCCGAGCCCGGTTGCTGCACCCCATCTTACCACCGCTTCTGCAACCGCACCACACGCAACCATCTTCTCTCCGAGCCAAACCAACTCCGATGCCAGTTTCTCCGCCTTAGCCCCGTCAAATGCTTCCTCTCCTGCCATATTGCTCACCATTACGGTCGGCCACCACCTCTTCATCCCCTTCTTCACTGCTGCACCAACCAACCCCCATTCATCAGCAGCAACCGTTGCCTCGAGGCGGTGAACAGTTTGCGAGAATGCATCCGCTAACACTTTCTGGTTCAACTCTGCATCAAACCGCAAGTTCTCGTCTAGTAAACGATCCGCAAGAGAGCGGATGATCTCGTACTTGCGGGAGGAGACCGGGAGGAGGGAGACAGCAGATAGCACATGAGAAAGGGCACGTGAGGCGCACGTGCTCCCTGGAGAAGAGGAGTGTGTTGTGGTTGGGATGGGAATGAGGAGAACAGGGGATGGGAGGATAGAGAAGAGGAGAAAGAAGAGAGAAAGAAAGACTTGGAGTAAGGATAAGAGGGATCGCCGGAGGAGGTCGGAGGCTCCAGCGCTTAGGGGAAGTAAGAGCAAGGCAGAGGCGGCGGCGCTGAGCAGAGAGGCCCGATTGGATTTGGCGCCTTCTTTATACATTTGGAAATGAATGGAAGAGGAAATGGAAAAGGTTCGGACTTCGGGGTAATGATATGGAATGATGGATGGATGGGGTTAGCGCGTTAAACAGGAGTGCGTATCCTCTGAGATATCTCAATTTTTGCGTGACCCACGTGTCCGGTGCCTATTCGGGGCAGCGTAGGGGGCCAGTATTTTTAGCTTTGAGATTCGTGCAGAATATATTTGAACGAATAAGATATTCCAAAAAAGACACGCAAAGTTTGGGATAACTCAGAGGATGCGAATTCGTTAAACAGGAGTTCCTCTTGTTAGTCCGGATCCACCGGAGAAATTCAAATTTTGAGGTTAGATCCTGACCGTCCGATAAAAATACAGGGCTCGTTCATATTAGGGGTGCACAAAAAGCTCACGACTTGAAACTCGGTTCGGAATCAATTCGGATTCAACTCGCTAATAACTCGGTTCGGAACTGACTCGAGTTTACCGACTCGGTTAATTTATGAGTCGATTCCAAGTCACCTTCAACTCGGTTCGGAATCAACTCGGTTGGACTCGTCAAACCCTAATTCATATATTCCTAATTTCCCTACATATAACCTTTCCCACTAGAGCTGCAAAACCTTATCAAAATATTAACTACTCAATTATTAAAACATTAGAAATTTAGCAAAACTTGCTCCATAATCTCATTTCCTGTATGCATCTTCTTGATACGTCAAATTATTTAAAATTTGAAATTATTTAAATTTGTTAAATTTTGAGCAATCTGCAATAGATAAAGAGAAGTAGAGAAGAAAGAGGAAGAGAAATAGAGAAAAGAATTGTGCACTGTTTTGTTAGATTTTTTTTTTTGGTAATTCAGTTTGGTAATTTGATAAATTTATTAGACTTTGTAATATTCAGTAATTTGGTGAACTATGTACTATTTCTTTTAATTGTGTGTTATTTTGATAAACAATGTATTATTTCTTTTGTTAGAATTAAATTAGATTGTCTCACTATGTACTATATTATGAGTCATGAGTCGACTCACTTCGACTCGAGTTTTTTGCGAGTTGATTCCAAATCGGAGTTTCTTGACTCGAAACTGAATTATCGACTCGGACTCAACTCGGCTCATGTGTTTGTGAGTTGAATCCAAGTCACCCTCAACTCGGACTCAACTCGGCTCATGAGCAGCTCTAGTTCATATCATACAATAACAACTCTGACGGTCCAGATTGAAACTCAAAATATGAGTTACTTTAGGTGATATGGTTGATTGATTGATTGAGATAATCAGACAAAAATTGAGGCAATTTTCAATTTTTCATTCAGTGGTTAATTCATGCTTCTGTCGTGACGGCTCTGTCACCCGGTATTAATTCACGTTGAATTTTTTTAAGGATGAAAATGAACTTTGTGAATTAAATTTTTTTTAATTAGTGCCTATCACTATAAGATGAGAACAATATTTTTCGTTTTTAACTTGCGTGACAATTTTATGTGTGTGTTTCTAACACGTATGATTTATCGAATGCACATGTCCATATTTTCTTTAATCTATAAATAAAAAAGAGTTTAGAAAAACAGTGATTTTTTATGTATCTAAAAAAATAATAAAAAATTTCTAAAAAGTATAAAATTTGGTATCTGAGTACATTTTAATATGAAAATCATATTGAGCGGTTCAGATCGACTATTCAGACTTTAATTGTATGAATTTTAGAGATTTTGAACGGTGTTCGGTCCAAAGCCATTTGGAGCAAATCTTATTCCTTGATTTAATCAAGGACCGTATGATCTTTTTCTCGCTTTTGATGTTTTAACTCAAGGGCTCCGCATATAATTCAGAGTTGGCCTTTTGGTTTTAGCACATTTCATATTTTTCAAATTTCGAATTCTACTCTTTTCATCTCCTCTATTTGCTTTTGAGAAAATAAAAATGTATTACTTGAAATTCTGAGCTGTTGCTGTCGGCTGGAATTAGAGAAGGAAATTTGTTATTTGTCATGAAGTGAGTCACATCACGGAACATCGCGTCACGTACGTGTATCAATTACGTGATGTAATTTGCGTTTCGTTTAGCGTGATCATTCGCATAACGTGACCGTATTCGAGCGAAAATTACGTAACGCGAATTAGTCACGTGACGTCACGGTATGAAACATAGAGTATCCAACTTTTTTGGCATGTGAGTATTCAGGTTTTTCTTTTAGTGTAGGTTTAGTGATACTGGTACTCATGTAGTATTGATTTTTATTTTCTCTAATTTAGTTTAACGAATGTTTGTAATTTGAATGTTTAAAATAATGTCATATGCCCAACAGATTTTCCTAAAAATTTTTTTTGCAACATTATTTACTTATTTTAGAATATTTCATATTTTTTATATTTTTTTCTAAATTTTCAACAATTTAAATTAAAATATAAAAAATTAATGTGACTAATTTACATCATGTTACGTGCGGTCACGTCATGTATGGTCATGGCGTGACTGCACTTGACGGAACCATCCGCCACAATTTTGATCACGCCACGTAAAAAGAGAGAGTTAATCACGTCACGTCACGTAACCAAATCACATCGTATTTGTGACATCACGTCACAGTGTGGAATACTTCCAATACATTTACTTTTAACATTATTGATCTCGCATTGTTTAAACTAATTTAATTAATTTCTTTGTTGCTATATATATCATGATGAAGAGATTAAAACATATTAAAACATCTGTGTTAAAAAATTTAAAAACAAATGTCGGTTAATTTTTTTTATCATCGTCACGCTTATTAATTGATGTTTTAATAAATGTTCCAAAGCTTTTTCTATGCTCTCAATTGCTTGTATTTATAAGGCCAATGTTATAGAGTATATTACTTCGGTTATAAGGATTCATTTATGGTCGTGTAGTTTCATAATTCTGTAAAGCTTCTGGGCACAACAAGCATTTTGAAAAAAAGTACCTCAATTTAAGATATATATGTTTATTATTTTAAAATAATATACTTTTATAAAATTTCTGAATCCACTGAGAAATAAAAAAAAAGATGCAAAACTTCCGGAACAGAATAAAGAAAAAAAAAACATTTTTTACAAATAATATTCTTTATATTATCTTATTAAAATCAATTGAAGCAAATTAATTTCCTTGGATTAGAAAATAAGGGACATGATTAGATAATTTTTATTGTCTAATTTATATCGAACAGAAAAAAAAAATTATAACTTTTTATTTGGCAATGTGCATGTCCATGAATATAGAAAGGTAGGGTTAAAATGTTCTATTTATGTCGCATATGTTTATTTTTGTTTTCAAAGTCTAAACATACGATCTGATTTATTCAACATAATCTTCATATTAATGTGTTTGGAGACCACATTATTTATATTTTTTAAAATTGTTTATTTTTTTAAATAGATACAAAACTAGTTTTTTTGGATCATAAAAACGACTTTGTATCTAAAAAGTAGTAAACAAAATTAAAAAATATATATAAAATTTAGTTTTCAAGCATATTTTTATATGAATCACATTATATGAATCACGTTCAACGATTCAAATCGTCTGTTTGAATTTGATAACGATTAAAATCAATGAGACAAATTAACTCTACTCAAACTGGAAATATGCACGGAAAAACATGGGGTACATAATAAGTACATTATTTTCCTATTTCATATTATTCCTAGTATAAAAAGTGAATGCAATGTTGTCTTAACAAACACAAAACTTAAATTTTAAGCTACAATAAAGAGTACTTTTTCGATAATAAAATTGAAAAATATATTTTTTTAAGAAACTTTTAAGTTTGACCAAATACTCAAGTCATGTAAAATCATGACTTAAAAACTTGAACAAGCTTAAGAAAGATGGACCAATGGAGTGCTAAGAAGATGACTTAAACTTGATTAATGAGCATCTGTTCAGTAAACGTAAGACTCTTTAGAGCACTAAAAAATTCCAAGAACTTACTCTTAAGCTGAGCTTACGGAACAACACCAAAGAAATTTACAAATTTGAGGAGTTAAAATCAGAAAAATAAAAATAATACTACCAGCATTTAAGTGCAGTAAATCCGATTAATATCATACTTAATTACTTTCAAATTTGATGAATTTTAAAACTGTCTGATCCACTTTAAGATCCGTGTTCAATGTTGTTATTCATTTTGCTAGCAACGATGAAACAAACATTGTAAAAAAAATTACTTCATTTTGCTAATAATAACGAAACGAACAACATAAAGATATTACTTCATTTAAAAATTATTGCTAGAAGAATTACACCCATTATGAAAATAGAATTAATGATGTACAACCAAAAAAAACCTAAAATATATTTAATATTAATCTCGTATTGGTAATATTTTGAAGAAAGAAATTTACAAGATAGAATTGTAGTACAGTTGACTAGAAAAAGTTATTCTGAAATTATGATTATCTATAAATTGAGATTTCGAGTTTTGCTTACAACTTTGTAGAATCTGTGAAGATTTAAAAAAAAAAAAAAAAATTCACAAGAGAGACATACGTATGTTAAAAGATCGAACAGCTCACTTGTTGGAATATCTTTTGCAATTAGTAGTATTAAGAGGGGCTCATATTTTTGATAAAAAAAAAAAAAAGGCAAAGGACTGTCAAAATAAAACAAAAAAATATTCAATATTATACTTATTTTGATTTTTAAGACGAGAAGATTATTCTTAGAACAAATGTAGTGCAATCCAAATTTCACAATATTACATTCAAAATTTCAAAAATGCTAAATAAATTAAACCTTTTTAAGGCTTGTGTTCAAATCTGCCAATGAATTCCACGTGTTCAAGGGCTCGCCATACCGGGCATTTTTTTCCATAACCAAAAAATTAAATAATATAATATTAATAATCAAATTTTGAAAAAAATTTCAATCCTAACCAGACCGCCCCCCCATTGGACTGTCTGCCCTACCCACATAACCGTCCCCCCACCCTGCGGTCTACACCCCAAGCAGACCGCCCCCCACCCGGCGGTCTTTTTTTTTTTTTTCCTATAAAAACCCCTCTCCCCTCCCCCCACCACACCAAAACCTAGCCGCTGCTGACCCCTCCTCCGCCGTTTTTCGTGTCGAAACCGCCGGAAACTCCGTTTTGTCGTCCCGAAAGCGATATTTCACACTTTCGTTGCATTTTCGACCCCTGTCCGCTTCCGTTTTCGGGTACGAAATTTTTTGCGAATTTTTATAAATTGTTTCGAATCGTTAGAAATTGTTGATTGGAATTGTTATAAATTAGGTAAAAATTGTTTGATTGGAATTGTTAGAATTGTTTGATTGGATTTGAATTGTTAGATATTATTTGATTGAAATGGTTAGAAATTGTTTGATTGGATTTGTTAGAAATTGTTGATTGTAATTGTTATAAATATTAGAATTGTTAGAATTGTTTGATTGGGTTTGAATTGTTAGATATTATTTTATTGAAATGGTTAGAAATTGTTTGATTTGAATTGTTAGAAATTGTTGATTGGAATTGTTATAAATATTAGAATTGTTAGAATTATTTGATTGGGTTTGAATTGTTAGATATTATTTTATTGAAATGGTTAGAAATTGTTTGATTTGAATTGTTAGAAATTGTTGATTGAAATTGTTAGAAATATTAGAATTGTTAGAATTGTTTGATTGGGTTTGAATTGTTAGATATTATTTTATTGAAATGGTTAGCAATTGTTTGATTTGAATTGTTAGAAATTATTATTATTATTATTTTCTTGTTATTCTTCTTATTTTAATTATTATAATAATAATAATTATTATTATTATTATTATTCTTATCATTATCATTGTCATTATTTTTTTTAATTATTATTCTTCTTATTTTAATTATTATAATAGTAATTATTATTGTTGTTGTTATTATTATTATTATCATTATTATTTTTTTAATTATTATTCTTATTATTTTAATTATTATAATAGTAATTATTATTGTTGTTATTATTATTATTATTATTATTATTTTTTTAATTATTATTCTTCTTATTTTAATTATTATAATAGTAATTACTATTGTTATTATTATTATTATTATTATTATTATTATTATTATAATAGTAAAACTTAATATTTTGAAATGTAGGATGACTAGATCTGGGCGATCACGAGATACCTCAGACACCACAGAGACCATGCATGCGCAGGGTGTCGCTGCAGATACATTCAGTCCCCTTCTATGGCTCCCCTACAGACGTCACCGTGTCTCACTTGCATCGGTAGAGGTACGTTGAGTAATTCGAAGAAAATGCAAACATTATGTTTCAAAACACATATATAACTTCATCTAAAACATTAATAAATGCAGGATGAGACCATGTTGACGGTGCGGCACCGCATGCCCGAGGTACCGTACGTGGCACATCCACTGATGGATCGGTACCTGATGAACCTTGGGTTGTACCAGCTAGGCACATTGGAACAACCAAGGAGAATTGACCAGGCACTTATGTGCGGACTCGTGGAGAGATGGAGGCCTGAGATGCATTCATTCCATCTTCCCGTAGGAGAGATGACAGTGACCCTACAGGATGTCAGTGCCTTATGCGGTCTGCGGATCGATGGAGATCCGGTAGGAGGTGTCTCGGATCATAAGAACCTCAAGCAATTGATCCCAGATCTGTTGGGGACGCATGTGGAGGCAGTGGCAAAGAAGCTCAAGCTGAGGGATGAAGGAGGAGTGGAGCGTTTCTCCAGTTACTGCATTAGTCTTAGGGCTCTCCGGCAGTATGCCGCTGAGATTGCCATCACCCCCCAGCACGGCTGACCCGGAGCGCGTCAAGAGGTAAGATCAAAATGCATTAAATTAAAATTATTACTTAAAAATACACAGTTTTTTACGTTTTCTTGAAACTGTAGGTACGTTAGAGCATTCGTGCTTGACTTATGTGGTAGCACGATTTTCGTCGATTCCAGTGGCGACTCGGTCCCGATCATGTTCCTCCAGCAGTTGGAGGAACTCGATAAGCCGTCGCTATGGAACTGGGGTGGAGCTGTGCTTGCCACCCTGTACAGAGGACGTGTCACGCATGTCTGGTAAATTTCCATCAATTAATGTGCTTTACGATTGTTTTTTATTTGATAATAATGAATACACATATAAAATTTCAGAGAGACAGCCAGCAATTCAACGGGCCACTCATGCTACTCCAGCAGTGGTCCTGGTCGCACCTACCGGTCTGCCGACCCATTATTCCTCCACATGTGAGGTGGCACACGGGTGACGACATCGACAGATACCCCCCATATGCTATCATATGGGGTGCTTACCAGCGCTACGAGAATACGCCGAAGGGAGGGACGACGGGTATCTCGTACGTCCGGAACCAGCTCCAGCTATTGCACCAAGCTAACGTCGAGTGGTTCCCGTATCAGGCGTGGTACCGGTCTCGCATTTTTTGTCGGCTGACGATGGCGCAGAGGGATCTCGGTTTGTACCGGGGTCCACTCGTTTGTTACTGGATAGTTGAGTATCACTATCCTGATCGGGTGCCTCGTCAGTTCGGCTTCGATGCCTTTATTCCGGATGACCCCATACTTAGTGAGGAGGACACAGAGAAGCTGCACAAGTAAGTATTAATACACACTCAATAATACTCACAAACTATTGATATTATTTCACAAATTTTGTATAACTAACTTATAATGCAGGACTATGCACAAGAAGACTGAGGTGGATTGGCGCACCCACCATATGGGATTGTACAGGATTGCCCGCAGGGCCTGAGGTCAATTTGTGGGTCCCGCCTGACCCGACAGACGTCAGTTTGGGAGCAGGACCCTGGACATTGAGGTATATGGTCTGGTACCAGCGGTGGTGCATGACTACCGTATACTTGCAGGGCGACTACGGTGATTCTCTTCGACGGAGAATGATAGGTGATTCGAGTAAGACCCATTTGCCATGGGGCCCGATCAACACTCGATCGGTAAGCAATAAAGATTATTTTTAATATTATTTTTTTCTCCGCACAACTCATTTTCTAAATATTATTTACAGGTACTGATGGCAATTCGAGGAGTTGCACACAGCTTGGTGTGCATGGCGAGAAATGGTTTCCGGGCGTTCGGGTGTACTATGCTGCATCACACTGCTCCGATCGTCGAGGATTTCCATTTTGATGGGCGCCTCGTTGGCATGCTACACGATGCTGGCGAGAACATCAACTGGCGTGAGATCAAGATTGACTCACCAGTTCCGAACCAGCCCAACCAAGAGCCGCCTCTCGTACGCGATAGAGACCTACCACCACCCCCCGCAGGTATTATAAGTTAATTTTTTTTCTTTCACGTCAATTTTGTTTCGAAATGTGTTCTTAAGATGTTCCACTCAAATATTGTAGAAGATAACCCGAATTGGGCGTTCTACGATTGGGTGTTGGACACCAAGAAATGGCACGCCTACTACAATCAATATGGAGTGCCAGTGCAGTATGACGATGTCAGTTGGATCGTGTCTATATAATTAATTTTTTTTTTATTTTGTATGAAGAAAACTAACATTATCTAACTACAGGATGGTCACCCTACATGGAGTGCCGAGCCCACTTTCACTCCGGCAGACTTTGGTCTCACCGACCTGGGGGCGAGAGGACGACCATGAGGCTAGCGGCGGTGGGCACAGCGCAGCTACCCAGTTTGATCCATGGGCGGATCTTTGCGTTTGGGACACACCCACCGACCACGTATACGGGGGGCCCGGGACGAGCCCACACTATCGATGCCACCCCCCAGCAAAGACGACCACGAGGCTAGCGGCGGTGGGGCACAAAGCGAGCTACCCATTTTGATCCATGGCCGGATCTTTGCGTTTGGGGGCACACACCACCGAGCACGTATACACGGGACGACATGCATTTTGATTATTTCGATGACGAGGATCCTGCAGAGCCCTCCGAGCCTCCACGGCCTCGGAGACGTGTCCCGGCCGCGGAGGGCGTGCGGGCGCCTCCCGCATTGTCATTGTCCGGTCGTCGTCGTCGTCGCTAGTTTTTATATTTCATATTGTAGCCATTGATAGTATATTTATATTTTCTTTTCTATATTTTATGTTGATCAGACGTTATTTGGTTATTTTATTTACTTATATTTTCGTTTCTATATTTTATGTTGACTAGACGTTATTTGGTTATTTTGTTCACTCGACCAAATTCATCGTTATTTTGTTCACAGGGAAATTACAAGGACATACAATCATATAATAACAACAAAATAGATAAAATACAATATAAATTACAAGCAATTACATAAAATACAATATAAAATAAAAAAAATAAAAAAAAAGCAGACCGCTGGGTGGGGGGGCGGTCTGCTTGCGGTGTAGACTGCTGGTTGGGGGGGCGGTTCTGTGGGTAGGGCAGACCGCCCAATGGGAGGGCGGTCTGGTTAGAATTGAAATTTTTTCCAAAATTTGATTATTAATATTATATTATTTAATTTTTTGGTTATGGAAAAAAATGCCGGCTCGCCATATATAACTAACGGCCAAATCCTGCAGCTATTTGTGTAGTCTTCAAAGAATTCATATCGAAATTTGAGTTTAGATCCGGACCGTCAGATCTGCTTGGACGCGAATATAAAGGATTTTGCGTACTTTATTTCAGACTTGACTGGTCTGGATTCTGATAGGACGGTTGGGATCTAAACTGAAAATTTGAGTTATTACAGAGGATTTAATTAGACTCCAACGTCAAAGGGGGGAGCATATAGTTCACACATTTGGATCCTTCATACTTTAGATATAGATAGCCGTAAATGATGAACCGGCTTTTATGTTGTTTTAATTGCGACTGATCAAGTAGCATATTCTGTGTGTCGTTATGAGACCAATTAACCTGTTTTGAAAGATAATCACAGTGCACAATACGTGAGTCATATTGTCACAACACATGACCACTATATATGTCTTATCGTAATAGAGTCATACTGTGACACAGTGTGTCGGGTCACAATATAATTTGTTTACGTCACTATATTTATTATGTTGCGAAGAAAGTTGAAATTCAATGAAATTTATTTCTTAGTTTGGAGTTTGCTTCTTGCATCGTACGCTACTTCGTTGACGCTGTGGAAAATATTGTGAAAAAATTTCACAATTGTGCATAATCGAAGAAAAATGACAAGGATACATCATCCATGTCTAAATACAGATACATATTAAAAAAAAGAACAAGTAGGAGTGTAAATTCGGTTAAAATTGAATTAATATTGTCAAACTAAAATTTCATTCTTTTTGAAAACTTTAACCGAACCAACCGAATTAAAACTAACCAACCAAATGAGACTCTCATTCTAACTTGTAATATACATAACCCGCATCAAACTAATAATAAAGACAACATTTTCCTATGGTTAATATTGTCTTAGCATGTCATTTTGATCATGACGCCTTCTATATTTTTGAGAATACTAAAAATACATAATTTGTAAAGACTCTTAAAACTTTTCACAAAATTTTGAACTATCAGAATAAAAGTTTCTATAAATACTTATCGTCAAAATACTAATATGTATCAAGCTGTCTAAAAACAATCCCGAGAGCTGAGACCGATGCCAATCCAGATGGATCCGGATACTCCAAAGCAACTCAATTTTTGGATTTTAAATTGAAACTATCCGATTCAAATCTGTCGCTCGGAAATTGTCTAGGAATTCAAATTCGTTCTCGAGATGTGTGCACTCTAAATCCAAATAGATTGTCTCGGATTCAAATCAAACAATCCCGATTTAAAATCTAAAAATTAAGTTACTTCACTGAATCTGAATTGTTTTACAGTGAATTGGATCCAGATTGGGCATTGATACGATATGAATCTAATATTTTTGTTAATGATGTGACTCATGACATGATCCAAATAATATCAAATTATCAATTAGTGTGCCCAATAGAAAATTTTTCCAACGGATTTTTCTAAGCATGCTTTGTAACTGAAATTTTTACCTTTACCATCTAATACAAACAAAAAATTTAATCAAATAATCACAATTTAGTTAGAACTTCATTTTTGATACAGCCGCAGTCTCAATTGAAACATAAATTAGATATCCGCAGTTTCTAATTCCATTTTGATACATCCACAGTTCCAAATTGCGGATAAAAATTGAATATCCAGAGTTTAAAACTGCGAACACAATGTTTTTGTTTTCCTTTGACACAAAGAAACGGCTTTGATTTTTGTGGTTCCATAATTTGTTTTGGTCAACCAAAACAGATTCTTGTTCAACCAAAGTTTTAAACTAAAAAAAGGAATATGTGTCTGCAGACACTTAATATTTGTCCGCAATTTGAATTTGTGATTATTTGATTTTTTTTTTAAGATAGTAAGTTTGAAAATTTCGGACGTTATAAGCAACATATTTGAACTTGAGCACTTTGGCTTCACTCAACAAAACAAAAAGAGGGGTGCTGATATTCACACTACAAAAAGTATTATTAACACAACAAAATTTAAATATTTTCATAAATAGACAACTTTATCCCTCATTTATTTCTCAATCAAGCTATCATTTATTTCTTTTTTTTAAATAACAAGCTTCTTAAATATATATAAACTTCTAAATTTGTTATCCTTCATTCATGCTATCTTCTAATTGTATACTATATAGTGAAAAAAACAAATACCCAACCAAATTTTGAAATAATATGTCATTTAGATTTTTTTTTGAAGATATAATTACTTCCTTCTTTTAATTATGTCACTCAATTAATTAAAAATTATTTTGACAATATATTTTGTTAATTGTAAATTTTATAATTTAAATAAAACTTAGATAATTTTATCTTTAAATCTGATCATTTCAATTAATAAAATATATTATTATTTATTAATTTAATTATAACTTTTTATTGGTAAATTGATTTTCATCTCGTTAATTATGATTTTTAATTTCTGTGTTCCGTTTTTTAGGAAAGAAATACATTTAGACGGAGATGTTTTGATTTTGGAAATAAAGTGAATCATAATTATTAAAATAAAGAAAGTGTTGATTTCATAATCAAATAAGACAAGTTATTATAACAATAAAGTAGGGGTAAAGTTGTCTATATATTTCAAATTTTTGAAAGTGTTGTGTTAATAAAAAATATGGTTGTGTTAAAATAATCACCCAAAAATAGCACATGCGTTGCTTCTTCAAGAAATTAAAGCATTACCCGGCCTTAGTCGAATCAAATAACTTCAATTAGAAACCAAATCATTAAATGAACCTGCCTTTGCCTTTGATTCAGTCAAGGTGGTAATTGATCCATTCAAGATGCCATCCCGGAAATTATTGATGGATTTACTTTCTAAATTCCAAATAATGATTTTGTTTAAAAAGTGAACCCTAGACCACGGCTTCCAGTCAACAAACAGAGAGAGGACTAAACCCTTGACCCCGACTTTTCTTCAAGTCAGCTATCATTTCATTAACAATTCCACAAATAGTAGGCCCCAGGGGTCCCACCTCGTGATAAACGATTTGGAATTCTGAATCTATTAAAGTAATCTCAAATTTGAGTTTGCAATCGGACCGTACAATCAAAAATCGAACTAATCAAAACGGATCAGACCATCCGGATCTAAACTCAAAATTTGAGTTACTGTGGAGATCAGAACTCCGAGATAAGGTTTCAGCGGCTCCCTCATTCTCAGTTTTTTTTTTTTTTTTTTTTTAAGCTTGACAGTGGCAAAGAGTCTGTTTCTCAGTCTCAGCTAGGGTGTTCATCGGTTCGGTTCGGTTAAAAACTGAACAAAAATAGCTAAATCAAAGTTTAATTCGGTTTTCAAAAATAAAACCGAATCAACCAAACTAAATCAATGAACCGAAATAAACCGAACCCAGAATAAATTTCGGTTTATTCGGTTTAACCAAAATAACCGATAAAAATCAGAAATGGAGAGAATGAAGAGAATTTTTTTCGAATGAAAAACATAGATCCAGTCCTCATTCAATCCCTGTTTTAATATTACAATAAAATGTTTATAGAAATCTAGTTTCTTATTGATGGCTCATCAACGACTCAAAGAATCAAAATCTGAAAATTACTCAAAAACTCTTGAAAACCTTAGTAATTAAACTAATGAGCAAAATCAAAACAGTTAATGATTAAATAAAAAAACAAGAGATGAGAAATAGATCGAGAGAGAGAAGGGAAGAGAAAACGAAAAGAGGGAGAGAAAGACAACAAAGAGAGAGAGAGAGAGAGTAGGGAAGAGGAAAGGGAGAAAGAAACCAAATTAATTCCATTGAAAGAAAGAGTACGAAAGAGAGAAACAGGGAGGGGGTGGGGCAGAGAAGAGGGGATGCAGACTCCGGTTAGAGCCTTTTCTTTCTTTTTGATTAAACTACTGAGCCCTTCAAGAGAGAGAGAGAGACAGGTAGCGCAGGTTTTTGAAATTAAAGAGAAAGACGAAGACGCGAACACGCTTATTCGGCCGGTTCGGTTATTCTAAGTTTTAGAAATTAAAAACCGAACCAAACTAAAAAAACCGAATAACACTGAAATTTGAACCGAACCAAACTAATTAAATCGAAAAACCGAACCATTCGTACCAAACTTTTACGGTTCGGTTAAAAACCAAATAAACCGGACCCAATGAACACCCCCTAGTCTCAGCTTTCACTTTAGAGTGGATTTTGTTTCCACGAGAATACGAGACGGATCCTTATTTTAGTCAGACCCGACCCGTTTGTGTGGCGCGACAAAGGAGGGGCAATAAATCTGCTGTTATTCTTGAGGAATAACAGGAACCTGTTATTCCGATCTCAGCCGACAGCCATTGACATTTTTCTATGTGCGAATCTCAATAATTATTTTTTTCATACGTGATTCTCAATTAATATCAACGGATAGGATTGGGAACACAGGTTCTTGTTATTCCTGTGAATAACAGTAGATTTGTTCCCCAAAGGAGGGATGCGCAAATGGACGATTTATTTTTTTATTTTTGTATGTATCGAATCGAATGCTCGACTCATCGACTGCACCACCATAGACCATAGAAAAAAAAATGATAAAAAAATCGCTCCAAGTCTGAGTCGACTTGACTCCGCATTTCCACTCCTAGCAAGGCTAAGTGAGATATTTTCAGATGTAAAATCGCCTCTCTGGTGTGAGATTTCAAATTTGAGCTTAATTTTCAATAACCATAATCTGTAAGAAATCCCTTTTCTGATTCCGTATTTCCACAAATGAATCGCTCAGGAATCAGGATGCGGTTGTTTAATTAGGTAAGTTTCTTTTTCTACTTTCTTTTTTGGTGTTCAAGTCCCAGCAACTTGACTTGACTCAATTTTTTTTTATACTATTAATGTTTGAGCAGTACCTGACATCAATTTTCTTTCTATTTTGAGAATGAATTTGTCTTCTTTTTAGTGGAGAAGTACTTGTATATTGATTTGGTAAATTGGTCGAACCACTCTGAGCATGCTCCAGTAACTAATTTCTGTGATGTTTTTCAGCCTCTTTTTTAATTATTTCTCCCCTACCTTAGTCATAATTATTTATCCTATATAATATGAACGCAGCAATTTCTATTTGTATAAAGTTGTTAGAAGGGTGTCACTTTCTGTAGGAAGTATTATAAGGAATATTGGAAGGTGTCATCAAATATTTTTCTGTGTACATAGTAGAGTTATCTAAAATAAGAGGAGATTTTTCGATGCAGTTTTGGAAAATTGGTAAAAAAATTAGGCGGACCTCAAGGTTTATATTTGCATTGTTTTATTGAATTTTTTTTAATTACTAATATTTAGTACAGATAAGGTGCTTAATCCATTTTGTGTGAACCACGGTCAATTCTATATGTGTAAACTGATGGTAAGATGCAACCTTTAGAGTACCTATTATGATGGAAATAATATACTTTTTTCACACCCAAATATCTAATATTTGATAAGAAAATTGTTGAGGGGAAATTTGTTTTAACTGTTAATGTTTAAAATTTCATGCCAGTTTAATTCTACTGTAGCACAACTTTTTCATTTTTATACTGGTGGTCTTTTCTAACGTTTCGATTAAATTATATTTCAGTTCTTTGGTTACAACAAGCTTTAATCTCTCACAAAACTTTGGACATCATGAAATAAATTTAAGACAAGCTATGAACTTTGTAATTGCGCTGCTTTTATTACCATGCTTGAGTTGTAATGCTCAATCTAATCTGGAAGGTAATAACATCTTTTCTGGATGGGCTTTTCTATTTTATATTAGGGCTTTGGCAAAAAAAAATACATCTAAGAAATAATAATTGCAGAGAGTACAATAAAAATTGGTATTTCACAGATTTTTAATTGACGAGGAATATTCTAGTAGAATATTTCAATTGTTCTGTCTCACGGAGCAAGTTTGGCCCATCATTTATATTAAATCAAATGAATCATTCACTTTAATTTATCATTAAATAAATAATTAGGATTAGTCTTAGGAAATACGGGAGAATAAAGAAAAAAGACGGAATTATTATAAGGAGAGGAATCCACTTCAGAGGAGGATATTATTTTTATTAGCCTTAATGTGTGGTCTAACTAGGTAGAAATTATATTAGTTTTATCCAGACCAAGTGGGATTTGGGACTAATACCATGTTAATTCAGGGTGTTTTATGCATGGGAACTATAAATATTTGAATTCGGTGCAAATACAGACAAATCAAGCAAATCTCTTTCCATGAATTGGCATGACCATTGTTGTGTTTTTTGTGTGTTAAATTCAAGCTGGTACTACTTAAGTAATTAAAATTTAATAACTTCTTATGTACATCAGTGGGAGCATTGATTGAAATAAAGAAGCAGCTAAATGACACTCAGAAACAACTCTCTAACTGGTTTCTAAACCTAGTCAGTCCGTGCCAATTCACCGGTGTCATTTGTGAAAATGGCCGTGTTACTACATTGTAAGTTACTTTGGCAATTCAATCCAAACAAACAATAAATGAAAATTGGAAAACAAATTTTATTATTTACTTATAACTCCTTTTTTTTTTCCTCTTTCAGAACATTAAATTCTAAGGGATTTACTGGTACTTTATCTCCAGCTTTAGCAAATCTGACATACTTGAATGAGTTGTACGTTGTTCTCACATATACATATTTTTTTTGTTACTTATAAGAGCATAAAGTTACAATCTAGTACTTAAACCACATTATACTATTGATAGTTGCTCTTAATTTATTAATGTATTATCTTCTTACCTGTGTTTATTTGAATCTATGCAGATATTTGGGGGATAATAAAATAATAGGTGGGATTCCTGAGCAACTCGGAAATTTATCTAGCTTGAATGTTTTGAATTTACGGAATAACCACTTGACTGGAGCAATTCCTGTGTCTCTTGGAAGACTATCAGAACTTCAGAAGCTGTGAGCATTATATTTTTCATATAAATTCATGCTATTCTTGTGGATATTTTTGTGTTAATTCTTTCCAATTACTGCATGTTTAAGGGACAATGGGATTGAACCCCCAAATATTTTAACCTTTTAGTTTCATATTGAATTCTCTTGATTTGGGTTAGGATCTTGAGTGGAAACAATCTTAATGGATCGATCCCTGAATCTGTAGCAAATCTTTCAAGCTTAAATGACATGTAAGCATGCTAATTTTACAAGTTCATGTCAACATTTTTTTTTTATAAAATATAATTAGGGTAAAGACTAAAAAGTTGACCTTTTTTTTTTTTATGTTTGTCTTTTAAATTTTACAGTGAGCTTGCTTTCAACCACCTCTCGGGTCAGATACCACAACCACTGTTTCGTGTTGTCATTTACAAGTAATCCCCCCTCTATGCACACAAAACAGTAAAACACCTAACAAAGAAAAGGAGAAGTACTTGACTGCACATAAATAATTATATATTCTTTATGAGTTGTAAAAAAATATTTTTATTTTTAATTTTGTTTCAGCTTCACAAATAATTTCTTAGACTGTGGAGACAACTTCCCTCCTTATTGTACGTCTGCTTATCCTGTTCCAACTAATGGTACTCTTTTCAAATATGTCCAATCAATTATTTTCCCTCAAGATGGTCAATTAATCTGGCTATATAATGTCGATAAGATCTCAAACTTACAGCAGGTGAGTCCCACACACACAACATCGGGGTTATCTTGGGAGGCATCTTTGGTGTGCTAGCTCTGCTTGCTTTGGTCGTGGGTTTTGTTCTTTGCAAGTTTATGAGAAACAAATACCACAATAATGAGGTTTTTCAGGATGTAGAAGGTATGAATTCTACTTTAGTTCTTTTTTTTTCAATCGACTCCTATTTTATTGTTATGTTATTTTCCTGGTCCGTGTTTCACATTTTTACTTATATACCAGGTGAAAATGAGTGTAGGATATCACTTGGGCAATTAATAAAGTTCCCATTTCATCAACTAAAGGCGGCAACCAATGATTTCAGCGACAAAGGTGTTTTGGGGGAGGGGGGTTTCGGTAAAGTATACAAGGGGATCCTTTATGATCAAGAGGGAAAACCTATAAAGGTTGCAGTAAAGAGGTTAACTAATGTAGAAAGGCAAGGGGGTCAACAGGCATTTCAAAGAGAGGTTGAACTCATCAGCGTAGCAGTTCACCGAAACCTCTTGAGGTTGCTTGGGTTTTGTGTGACACCAACAGAGCGACTTCTTGTCTACCCATTTATGGAGAACTTGAGTGTTGCCCACTGTCTAAGAGGTACCTCCAATTTCATCATATATTTTGATAAAGCATCAAATGTTAAATATTCCTTCAAAACTGAAAAAGGACTGCGGTTCTCCATATGCTCAGCAGGGGTAGACCCAGGAATTTGACCAGGAGTAGGCAAAAAATGAGTTAAGCTGGAAAACAATGAGTTGGGCTGGGAAGAAAATAAATTTGGCCCAGAGGTAGGCAAACTTGTTCACCATTTTTGGTAGGCAATAGCTGAGAAATGCACGGACCAAAATTATTTTTTCAAAATTTAGGGAAAGGCAACTGCCTACTACTGGGCCTTCCTGGGTCCGCCCCTTATGCTCAGCCCCTACTATTTGCTTATTTTAGGTTCTTTTCACAGTGGGGGTTGCCTTGGGGATGGTGAGTATTGTTGGCATTTTTGAAAAAAATGGGAAAAAAGTAACTAGGGAAAGAAGAGTACGTGTAAGGTTTTGTGTAAGGTTTTCTGAAGTGCATATATAAACATTTTTTATTTTTCTGTACTAAATCAGATATTAAACTACATAAAAGACTTCCCTCTGGTACAAGTCTTTTGTGAATGTTTCAATAGCTATTATATTTTGCAAAGGCAAAAGATGCTCATGGTTGCTATTAAAATCAGTAATCTTTTGGGTTTAAAGCAACTACAGCCCATTAATTAAAAATTAAAAATCAAGGTTAACTCAAGTAAAAAATTGTTAAACACTTGTAGTCGGAAACCTGAAGTTGTTATGTTCTGGCAAATTTGGAATTGAAAATCTAAAACATTCTTACTTAATCTTACTTCAATTCATTTTTAGGGAACAAAACCTTAGCAAAGATCAGGGAAAAATGTCACACTGAGTTAGCTGTTATTTGTTTATTAATTTATTGTTATTGAATGAAGAAGTTTCAATGATTCTTTTGTTGGAACTCATCCTAGCACCATGCAAAAGTTAGCCGCCTACCATACTGAGCAAACTATTCAGTTATCGCAAATTTTTGGGTGTAGTTACAAATATGACAAATGTTAATTTATTGCAGCTAGCAGAAATTTATTTGTTGCAAAAGAAGAACCTAGATTTTAATACTGCATATCTATACTTGGTTGTTGTAGACTGGAAACCTGGTGAGCAGGTGTTAGACTGGCCCACAAGAAAAAGGATTGCGTTGGGAACTGCGCAAGGTTTGGAGTACCTGCATGAGCACTGTGACCCCAAAATCATACATCGTGATGTCAAGGCCGCAAATGTGATGCTTGATGCGGATTTTGAGGCAGTTGTAGGAGACTTTGGCCTCGCTCAGTTGGTCGATACTGGAAAGACCTCTGTTACCACTGTGGCGGTGCGTTAAATTTTATTTGAAGTTCTTATGTGTCATTATAATATCAAATTAATGCACATACATCTGCGAAATGAAATTTTAGACCCAGGAAGGTGGTACAGGTCAGCGATATACCCTTTATCTTTAATCTTGTTGCAATAAGTTTAATTTGGCAGGAGGGGGAAGGTTATTACACTTGTGGTGGAATGCATTGTTTTGCAGGGTATAACTGATGCTCTGACATTATGCAGGGGTAAAAATGGAAATTTTCCATTTAATTTTTAAACTTCAGTTAAATCTATAAAGGCCAAGAGGAAGAAATATGATGAAACTAAACTAAGATCTAGCTGGTACCAAGCAAGTAGCTGGAAATGCATAATACACAGAGGAACAACTAATTCACAAAATTGATGAAACAGGTGCGTGGGACCCAGGGCCACATTGCGCCTGAATATTTGAAAACGGGGAGGTCATCAGAGAAAACTGATGTGTTCGGTTATGGGATCATGCTTCTTGAGCTTGTCACAGGGCGGCGTGCCATATCCTTTGGAGAAGAGGATGATATTCTCTTGCTTGACCATGTAAGACATACCATTGCATATACATTATAATATTTATCTTTATCTAGTTATGGGATGCACCTTTATCTAACAAAAGTACCAAACACATCACTTCTACTTGTACATTACTTATTTATGTATTAAGTTAGTGCCGAGATAACTTTCAGCACTCAAGAGCCAATACTTTACTCAATTAATGTTTAATAAAATAAGGCATAATTTTATGAGAGGCTTTGATAGTTAATATGAATGGGTTGGTCAAATATTTTGCAATGTAAAAGGTGATAAATCTTCTTCCGAGAGAGAATAGGCTGCAAGCAATCATCGATCCCAAATTAAATGGAATGTACGACGACCTGGGCGCTGAAATGCTTATCCAGGTGGCATTGCGTTGCACACAAATCTCACCCGAGCGGCGGCCGGCCATGTCAGAGGTGGTGCGCAGGCTGCAAGGGGAGGGATTGGCCGAAAATTGGGAGGAGCTGCAGGAAGTGCAAGATACACATAGACTGGCTTTCGAAATAGATCAGCGGAGAAGAAATTGTTTAATAAATGGCGACATGTCTTTGTACGTACCAGATGCAATTGAGCTCTCGTATGGTAGATGAGTTTAATATGGACTGTATATTTAGCAGAGATATGTAAATAAATAACTAAGGTAGACAATGTACTATTTATGTGGTTGATATGTCAAATTAACTGAATATCAAGGACCATGTAATCTTCATACGTGCTGCATATTCTTATAAAATGGTATGTATTATTTTTAGATTAGCCCATTAATGGTATATATGTACTTTAACAGTTTTGGTTTATACAAAGGCCATTGTATACCTATTGATCATTGTTTAATTATTTCTTGTTTTATTAAGTCATTTTAAAGCTATTTGATAACAAGGTCTGAGTTGAGTTTTAAACAATAATATTATGATCAGATAGCATAAACAACTAGTTTTTCTTTTCTTTGTTTTTTTTTATCATAGCAAAATTTTGGTACTTAATATTACTCCCAAATCTTTTTGTCATCTTTGTCAGTTCTTTATACCCTTGAATGGTGCTTTATACCAAAGAAAAAAAAAGGAAAAAAAAACTACAGCAATTCATGTAAAAACAAAAGAGGGGAGGTAAAAGTTGCAAACTCTGAAGCTTCGTCTTGTCTACAAGAAAAACTATAGTATGCAATTTTTTTTTTTTTTTTTAATTTAATGAAAGCTATATCACATAAAAAGAATAAAAGGCCTTCGCTTTCCTAATAATTGCTCCAGCTTGACAAATTTGAAGATCTAATATATTATATATGGTGGTATTGATACTTAAGAGGGAACCATATATTTGATTTGGAGGCTATAATTGTAGTACTGTTTTCTTAATTTATGAGGATTTTTAAGAAAGAATTCAATTCATTGATAGCAGAGTTATTTGGAGAAGAACAGCAAATAAACTTCTTTTTTTAGAGAGAACACATTGCTTCCAGGGTTATAATATAATTAAAAACCTTTCTGCAATAATTTCGCCGTTACTAAAAAAAAAAAAGATAGCATCATTCTTACTTGGCAACAAATTTCCTAGGATAAGTAACTCTGTCAGCCAAGCAATTATTTTTCTCTTTAGGTAAAGGTAGATTAACAACTTAATTCGTTTATTGTTTGAGCACTTAATTTAATACAAAATAAAATCCAAAAACATAAAATTTTACGACTCTTCTATAATGAAAATGGATAAGATCAATATAAAACAAGGAGTGCATTTAATACTTTTATTTTCAAAGTTCAAATAATCAATTCCGACTATTCAACATGATTTTTATATATGAAAGTATATCTAAAAAAAATTCAAATTTTGACAGTTTGGGTTTAGATCGAGTTGGGGACTTTGGATGAAATTGTTAGGTCACGGTTGTTTCATATTATCGGATTGTCTTGGTCGATTTACTAAATTTCGTGACGAATTGAGTCAAATACTCAAATTTGAGTATTTAATTTGGAACGTGATAATAGTTCTTAGAAAAAAAAAACTCTTGTTAAATCTCTCAATTCTAATTGATTTTGATCATGATCATTTTTAGAAGACTGCCAACGAATTTACAGCTAATGCAAGCAAGTGTTAATACATATGCATACAATTATCAAGTATCATATCATCTCTTTATGAAGATTGACACTAGTTGAATTTTAATTTGAATTAGAAACTTTCAAAACACTGTATCAAAAAGTAAAACTAGCTAGTGTAAAATATAAAAAAAAATCATATCAATTATTTATATCTGACATATCAAAGTACTTGTATCGATATACTTTTTAAGTTTTAAACTTAAGCTTTTAAGTATTTATACTTAAGCTTTTAAGTATTTATATCTAGTATATTAAGTCATTATACATTGCATATCAAGGCGAAGAAGAAAAAAACGGAGCGAATAGAACCAAAAATACTTCAATATAGATCTCATTTGAAAAAAATAAATAAATTACAAAACGTTCGTAATTTTAAATTTGCAATTTTTTTTTCATAAATCGTCAGAAATATGAACAAGAATGAACCAAATAACAAAACTCTCATATGAAAACGTGTAAAAAATATGTGTATATATAGACCAATAAAGTAAATAAATACTTTGTTGGACCTACTTTTTCGGCAATTCAAACACACCTGAAATCAACTGAAATAAAATAAATCGAGCAAATGTACTAGTCATGATTTTGTTTTTCTATTGATGTCTATATATAGACCAATACCTCTTAAGCTATAAAAGATTGATTATTAGTGATGTCTGCACTGGATTGGAAGGTCTAGATATAATATAATGCAACTGTCAAACTCATATGACCTTATTAACATCATTAATTAAATAGGATTTTTGATGTGTATCCGATACGCCCGATTTAATCAAACGATTCAAACTCAGATATATATTTTTTTTTTTATGAGTAAAGGTGGGAGGTCAAGCCACCCAACTAAACTCAGATATTTCATAATGCATTATGTGTAATACGTAATACAAGAATCAGTCTTTAGTACAGTGGTAAAGACAATATTCTATTTGTGAGAGGTTGTTGGTTCGAAATTGAAATATAATTTTTTTGTAGATATTAAACTTGTCGGGTAACTTCGACCCCAAATCTCCAAATTTACAAAAAAAATATATATATATATATACACACACATACGAGGAGGATTCAAATGCACCAAAATATCTTGCTCCAAATTCAGTCCAAATCCTGAACCTCATATCTCATTTCAGATGAGCGACTCAGATTTTCTTCCACCTCCGACTTTTTGTTCTCAAAACTAGCGCTCAATCCTCTCCAGTGACTATCAGACTTTCCCTTCGTCATCCTCGAGTTCTCTTTCCCGTCCGTCGATCCAGCGCTCCAACCTCACTTCCGCTTCCTCTTCGCTATATACAAATCCCTAATTTTGTGCCATTTGATCGGCCTCAAGAGCAAAATGGACCTCCGCCTTGGCCTCCGTGCCCCTCCTTCCCTCTCCTTCTCTCCGGCGACCTAGTGACACTCCATCGACTTTGAGGAAGGTAAAATCAGGATTAGTCATTTTGGAGTCTCCTTATTTTGTTTATTAAACCTGAAAAAAAAATGAATTTTCAGGTGGCTAATAGCGAGGAGCACAATTTATTTAGATCATAGGATCGTACCACATCACACTAATCAAAATAAAGTACTAATTATTTACATTCCATCATATGCCATAAAGAAAACTAGTCCACACTGTATGTAACAGTGCTGGTATCTCCTTCCTCATCGTCCAGGTCTTTAACATCAATGAAAACTGAAAATTAACATTTCTGATCTAAAAGTTAATTGAACCGAATTTCATTAATAAAACCATATAAACAAATGGGGGTACCCTTGTACTAACTAGTATTTTGTAAAAACCATGTCTTTTTTTCAGTCTGCTCCAGTAGAAAACAAAAATTAATTTTGTTTTATAAATGTGAAAGAAATAAAAGTTAAAAGGGCTTCTTTTACACTAGAACAAGTTTCAAATTGTAATGGAACCACCTCATCCTTAGAGTTGAGGAGAAGAACCACCATGTGAGTCTCATTTTGCAAGTATTCCTTCTCAAACTTCTAATGTGTTTGTGTATCCTAAGACTTGTCATTGTACCTTGAAGAATGTATTATTGATTGTATCAAATTTCTTTTCATTGGCAAAATTTGTACATTTATTTGCATCCCAAATTATTAATGCTTCTGATTTCTTATGAGAATAAGGGTACATATGTGGAATATAAACTTCTTTGAAAGATGTAGGCGAGAATGGTCTTGAATCGAAGGAGAGAGAGGAACTGGGGCTCCTATTATATTGGATGCAGAGGCTTAAGCTCACCATGAAAAACATAGGTAGTTAGTGATGAAGAAACAAAACACAGAAGGCTTAGAGATGGATAGATGAATAGAGCATAGAAGAAGGCTTAGAGATGGATAGATGAATAGAGCATAGAAGTCTCAGGATTTATATTTTTTTTCTTTTTGGAGTCTCAGAATATGTGAGTCATGCTCACATTTAATTTCATTGAAACTAGTACACAAGCATAGTCTGTGTATTGTTCTCAACCTTCAGTTTTATATTGAACATGTATCCTTTTGCTTTCATTTTGATTAAAAGAAAACATTTTTCTTTTAATGGCATGGAATGATATAAATTATAAAATTAAAATATGGGCCAGTATTCTGTTAAGTTCATACGTGACACGTGGCAGGGAGCTCACGTAACCAAACCCAATTAAATTAAATCAACAAAAAGATACAATAATAATTAAATATGGGCCAAATTAATTGACCGTTTCAGTGTTCACAAATGACATCATTGCTTTCGTCCCCGTATTATAATTATAATTATAATTAATTCTGTTTGCTGCTGGTCGTGAGCCGCATGATCTATTTATTAATGGTAATAACTACATTTGTTTTGCGTCCCCCAAATATCGTAGTTTAAATGTTTACTATGCTTAAACAAGAGTTAGGGCTGCAAACGAATCGATCCGAATCGAACTTACCCCCCGGATTGAATTAATTTCGAATCGAATTTTTTACGAACTAAATTTCGAATCTTTTACGAACTTTTTTATGACAAGGAAGAGTGATCGTAGTCGCCGAGAGCGAGAGGTGAAAGTCATCTAGGGTTTCATAACTAAGAGCGAAGGTTATGATTTACGAGTTATGACTTATGACTTATGACTGGGCAGCCTTATGTTTTAACTTTTAAGTTATCAACGAACACACGTCATCAGCGAAAATCAACGGTTCACGTTACTTTGAGATTCGAACTAGAATAGTTTGCGAACCAATTTCGAACGAACCAGGTTCAGTTTGAGTTTGGTTTGAATTAATTTCGAACTATTTCAAATCAAATTTTTTACGAACTTTTTCGAATCAAACTCGAATCGAATGACGAACTGCGAATTTTTGGTGCAGCGTTGACAAGAGTAACATACATTGCTAACTATTGAAGAAAAAATACAGACCGTCCGTTTAAAAGTGACACAAATATTAATGGAGTTCCATGAACAAACTGGTCTGAGTTCTGATCAGACGCTTCTTATTTCAAATTTTAAATTTTAAAGTATTTCTCTGTTTTAATTGAAAGGAAGAAGCATTGCTCTGTTTTTCATATTTCAAATTTTCAAGTACCTTTCAGACAACCCAATAAAAAAATAATTATAAATTAATTATATGAATAACAACTTAACATGCTTGTTAGCTGGATAAACTTATTGCAGACAATAAAAATATATATACATATTAGCACACTTTCATGAAGGTGGATCACTAACTTTATTTATTATATATTGTGTAATAAAAAATCATACATCTAACAAATTATTTGTTTTCTAATGAGTTGTATAACATTATATTTAAAAAGATGATTGAATATACATTGGTTCTGACCAATTGTCAGATTTTGTATAAACTAAATATAAAATTTTAGAATAAGTTAATAATTTAATATATTGTTAGATCTTGATTGGCTGATGCTACAATTAGATATATTTGAGCATAGCTACATAAATATCGACAACTAATTTAATTGTATTTTATAATGGCACATTGAACGTATTGATTTTAACACAAATACTTTGTCTATAAGTTAAAAAAATTAAGCTAAATCTAAAAATATATTGCTAAGATTTTTCAGATATTTATTATCAAGAATCTCAACCCATAAAATTAATATAGTTTATTCAATGGAGATGAATTTTACCGAGTCATTGAATAATATAAATTCTTTGATCGGATTAATTAAAGAGATAAATTCATTTCTCAAAAATCTATAAAACCCCTCAGTGTTGTGATAAATTTCTCACAATCACAAGTTATGGATATAGAATTTGAAGGTGACGAAGACACAACACAATTTAAATTGAAAAAAAGAAACAAAAGAAATTGAAAAGGAGAAGGAGAACAGAGATACAATATCTATCTATCTATCTATCTATATATATATATATATGAGGAGGTATCAAGTTACAACAAATTTTAGTTACAACAAAGTTACAAAAACAATTTTATTTATTTATTTTCAAAGTCGAAATTGTCGATCCAAACCGTTCAACATGATTATCTAAATAAAATGTGCTTCCAGATCAAATTTTATATTTTTTTGAATTTTTTTACTATTTATTAGGATGGGTACAAAAAGTCGAAATGCAACCAATTTATTTTTCAATTTTCGAAGTCTAAAAAGTCGATCCGAACAGCTCAACATGTTCTCCATATTGAAATGTGCTTGGAAACCAAAATTTATATTTTTTGAAATTTTTTTTTACTATTTATTAAGCCACTTTGAAAATCGCTAATCCAACGGTTTCACTATTTGGTTAAGCCACTGTTGGATTAGCGATTTTCAAAGCGGCTTAATAAATAGTAAAAAAAATTCAAAAAAATATAAACTTTGGTCTCGAAGCACATTTCAATATGGAGAACATGTTGAGCAGTTCGGATCGACCTTTTGGATTTCAAAAATTGAAAAATGAATTAGTTGTATTTCGGCCGAAATACAACCGAAAGTATATCAGTCACTCTCTCTCTCTCTCTGTATAGTTGTCGGAGGGACTTATCCTTTAAAACCATTTTAATAAAACTTGTCATTTTTAATCCTAAATTTCTTATTTTTTCAAAATAATCCTCTTAGTATTTTCATCCAAATCGGTGTGGATGAAGAATCATATAATATAACCGTGAGCTCACGTTGGCTGTCACTTAATTTTAAGTATTTTTGTTAGTACATTATGTTCCGTGGGAAATCAACAATTTTTATATTAGTTTAATTATACTGCTAATTTCATTCGTTTATTTATAATTACTATCAACTACTTTGATAGTCAATATTTTTACTAGTTAAACGATCGATCTACCTCTCTTTAATTTGCCTCCACACTCTCCGATAGTGCTCCGATGAACTTCAACGGTGCCCCGACAAAGTTCAGACAAAAATATTCAAGTTGAACAATAAAACACACAAATTGGATTCTAAAACATTTAAAATTTTAAACTATATATATAGACTGAATACTAAAATCACATGCAACAGATACAGATTGCACACTAAAATAGATTAATTGAATCTAATTAAAGCATTTAAATGAAATAATAGAGATCAGTACAAACTGGATACTGAACAAATTTAAATTTTAAAACATACAAACCTAGCTAATACAAAATATTAAAACTAAACAATTAGACATCTAAATTTAGCATATATTTAAGGTGATTTTCTCCAGTAATCCCAATTACCATAGTATAACTGGAAGCAGTTTGCAGGACTGTCAAAAGTTTATCATCGGAACACCGCATAGTTGGCCTGAGCACCAGTCGAAAGTTCGTCGGAACTTATACAAGACATATATATGCAGTGCAAGGACTATAAAATCAAAACAGTTTGTTGCGCTGCATGAAGCTAAAACCACTCTGTTAAATTATTTACCCCCAAGAGAGAAGTTTTAATTAGAGTAATGTGTACCGAGTAGTCTTAAGGCATAATCCCTTTCATGCCAACGCGGCTCTATGACATCACATTTTTTTATACTTTGGTATATACCTTACATGTTCCTATTATTATATCTCTCGTTGTCAATTACGTATTTAATGTGTTCCTCGTGCTTCTTCCATTACTTCACTTCTCTCTCTTCACATATATATCAATTAACAAAGTCTTCGTTCTACAGGCACAATAGAAAATCAAACACATCACAAAAGAAGAGGAGAAGAAGGAAACTACTATATATACAAGCGCAAACAAGCTTCTAACTAATTAAGAGATATATATGGCTTTGGGAACTCAAGACATGCCTACGTATACAACCTTTGATAGTCAATCGGAGGTCGTAAATGGATCTATGTCAATGCTTTCATTTCTACCCATTGGGGATAAAGAGAGTCCTGTGGACCCGGCGTTGTGGACCGATGAAGAGAGGATGAAAAGAGAGCTGGTGGCTTGGGCTAAAGTTGTGGCGGCCATGGCCGTGCATGCATCATCCAAGTCGCGAGTTTCTACTCATAGATAGCTCTATTTTTAGGTGGTTTTGCAACATCTCTTCCATTATATATTCAAGTTTTTACTTGTATGCCTTTGGGTGTGTAAGTTTCCGAGTTATATATATATTAGGAGGGAAGTTTCTGGATAGATTAATTTTGTTATTTTTTGAAGGGGCTTGGACCCTCAATTAATACATAAATTCGGGTTACTCCAAATGTTCTTATTGATTGATCAAAGGTGGTTGTTCTGATATACAGATAAATCAAGGGAAGATTCAATGGAAATTACATAAAAATTTATATATGATCGATGTTTCATTTGATTTAAATGACAATTTTAGATTGTGTTTATTATTGTTACTTCTTTTTCTGGCACTCGACGGTCTATTTGTAAATTGAACGGATCATTTCTGTTTTGGATCAAAACGGATGGTTGACAAGTAAATCTGAAGTAGGGTTCAAATGCCATGTCTTTCATGCCTCATGTTCTTAATTATCTTGGTTTATCCGACCATTACCGTATTTGATAAGACAGATATGAGTAAGATTATTATTCGTTTAGCTTATTGGGTACGGATAAGAGTATGAAAAAAAAGGACTATTTCTTACCTGTCAAATATTTTGAGCTCTCATACTGTCGATGAGATTTTGTGGGTGATTAATTTTGGATTGTACATTTAGAAGGGATATATGTGAATAAATAATTAAGGCAGAGGATGTACTTATTTATGTGGTTGATATTTCAAACTAACTGATTGTGTCATGGACCATGCAATCTTCATACGTGCATATATATTCTTACAAAATGGTATGTAGTATTTTTAGTTTAGCTCAATAATGGACTGTACTGGAAAAAATTCGGTGTATACAAAGTCAATTTGTAAACTTGTTGATTACTGTTTAATTAATTTTGTTTTATTAGTCATTTTAAAGCTATCTGAGAACAAGGCCTGAGTAGTACTGGTTAATTTAATAATACTGGTTAAGTTATAGACAAAATAGCAATTTTTGGTTCTGAACTTTACCCCCAAATCCTTTTTTTTTTTTTTTTTTTCCATCTTTTCCAGTTCTTTATATGCTTTGAGTAGTACTTTTATACTTTATACCTGAGAAAAAGAGGGGAAATAAAAGCTGCAATATTGAAGCTTTGTCTTGTCTATAAGAAAAATGGTAGCTGATACAGCAATACGTAATGCTTTAGTATGCAATTCTAACTAAAATTTATTACAAATTTTATACGAAAATAATCTTGAGCATGTCCAGTGGTACCCAGCAAGAGATTTGAAGTTTGAATATCTTGATAGTGTAATCATTGTTTAATGCAATTTAATTTCTTTCAACAGTAATGTGTGGTTGTTAGAGAAACAGATAAAAGGTGTTTCGCTTTCGTAATAATTGCTCCAGTTTGACAAATTTGAAGATATTATATATGGTGGTATTGAGACTTAAGAGGGAACCATATATTTGATTTTGAGGCTATAATTGCAGTATACTTGTTATCGTAAAGGACGAAAAAGAAACTTCTGTTTTGGAGAAAGAGAAAGCATTGTATTCAGGGTTATAATTAAAATATTTTTATTGTAATAATGTCGCTGTTACATATATAATCTTGAAATAAAGATATAATGTCATTGCTACATATATTTTATAAGTAACTTTGTCGGCCTCTAACAATTATTTTTTCGGAAGCACAGATTGGTTAACACTTATCTGAGCACTTGATTTAATATAAAATGAAATTCATAAACATAAATTTTTATGCTGACTCTTTTTAATGAAAATAAATAAGATCAACACTAAATACAATGAAAAATAATCTATAGTTTAGCGGTTAAAGATTATTTTTTTTTGTATGAAAGATCACATATTTAAAATTTGAATGAGAATTCTTTGTAAATATTAAATAATTAGATGATCTATTTTCAACCTCACTTTAAAAAATAAAATATAAATAACATAGCATGATTGGGACATTTTTGTAGCACTAAGAAATTATAATATTGGAACATTATACTGAACATAATTGCTAGAACCATAGAATCATAATTCACACTCTTTTATACATCATAAAAATTAAACTGAAAGTTACAGAGCAAATTGATCTACGAATTTTTACTTCCCCCGTGTAACCATTCCTCTTTTATTTTGGGTACACACACACACACACACACACACTAGGCCACTGCTAATTTCAAGAAATTCAACTTGCGGTCAAATTATTAATTATTATCTAATGAATATAATTAAGTATATAGCTACAACATATAATATATAAACATTATTTTTGGAATCATGCATATTCAGTTAAGTTTGTTTAATTTTTTTTTTTTTTTTTAAATCTGCTATAATATATAAACAATTAATTCCGAAGTATGCATATATATACTGAATAATTTGGTCTAGCATGACTTCTAGCATTTTACCAAAAAATATTTATCAAAAAATGATATGATAATAATCAATTTTCGAAAAGTATTGAGATCAATTGACCCCATATATATGCTCTATGTGTCTCTGCCTATGACTTTTACACACGCTAATGTAAATAATACTTTGTTTGACCTAATTTAATTTCCGGCGATTCAAACATACCTGAAAGCAATTGCATGAAATTAAAATAAATCGAGCAAACGTACGTACTAGTCTTGATTTTTTTTTTTTTTTTATTGATGTCTAGACCAAGACCTCTTTAATTAACCTAAAAATGATTGATTAATTAGTGATGTATATATGCACTAGATCGATCGGATGGTCTAGATATAATATAATTCGATCAACTGTCAAGCTCAAAAGGATTTTGTTGTGAATCCGATATGTCCGCTTTTGATCTAACGGTTCAAACTCAATATTTTTGCGCGAGAACCATAATAATTAACAAAGAAAATTGAAGTCGATCTGTGTGTGAATATAACAAACATATTTTTATTAATTGTTACAACATTAGTACTTGATACAATTATAGCACTTAACATTAAAATTTCTCAAACAATATAAATCATCTTTCCATACACATGGAAAAAAAAAATCACCTCACCATTCATCTCACCAACGATCTTAGAAAATATAATATAATATTTTGTGCCTTCTTACTCGGAGACTTGATCGAAAATGTGACATGACACCACCATTTATAGGTGATTATGTATATGGAGATGGTCAGATGACATGTATTATCTAGAATATTTGGTGGAATACTAAATTATCAAATATTTGTTGAAATAAATATCTTAAAAGATATTCCTAGTTTTTTTTTTTTATGAAAATCTAAATATTTTGTTTCCAATATATATTTTTAAAAATATATAAATATCGAGTCCGGCTAATATGCTTTTAGTAGCATTTCAACCCACACGCTTCCAATCCATAATCCATCGGGTCAGCTTCACACGAAAAAATCCAAACCAAACTTATCTCCTTCAAGAGAACTTCATTGACATATAATATTTTTTTTTCAATTCATTTAGTATCAAGTGAAGTAGTAAAAAAAAATAAAGATTTGTGCGTATATTGATGCACTGTTCTTATGTAAAAAAAACCAACTTTCAAAAATCATAAAAAGTAGTAAAAGAACTCTAAAAATAGTAAAATTTGGTATTCTACATGTTTAATAATAAATAACCAATCTACTGAGCTACTTAACTCGATATTTTGAATATAAAAACTTTGAAATTTGACATGTAAACATTTCGGCCAAAAGCTTACAAAAGTATATTAGCTGGACTCATAAAATATCTATTAATTTGGAAAATAGTTAACTAAAACCATAAGCAAATGATATAATTAATTAAATTTTCAACTTGTGTACCACGGTGATGAATCCGTACAATATGATCGAATAATTAATTATATAAACTATAAAATAAAATAAAATACGGGTCAGTCAGATCACCTTATAATTAGTTCACAAGTGGCAACTAGGGAGCTCACGCAAGTAACCAAACCCAACTAATAAATCAACAAACAGATAATACTGTTTCTTACTAATTAATTAATTGACATCTTTTTCTGTGTTCACAAATTAATGACATCACTGCTTTCGTCCCACAATTATAATTAATAATTTCATGTATATCCCTCAAAACTTTTGAAATTATATATTTTTTCCTTCTAAAATTTATAATATCATATTTATCCTTCCAAAATTTAAAAACTCACAAATTTACTCGATTCATTGAATTTTCTATAAAACTCATTTTAAATTTATAAAGTAAACATTTTATCCTTTATAATTGGTCATTTTTGAGAGCAAATGATTCATTTTCTTGTGACGCAAACACAAATAAATATTGTCAAAATGTCATTGTGTATGAGTCACAAGTAGAGAAATGAAATATTTGTTCTCGAAATGAAATAACTTTTCTTACATTGACTACATATTTTTACTTTTTAATAAAAGTTAAACTGAGTATTTGTGTGAATTTTTGAAATTTAGAAGGGAAAAAAATATGATATTATGAATTTTAGAGGGAGAATTATGTAATTCTGAGGTTTTTTTGAGGGTATACATGAAATAACCCTTCATCCCCAGATCCATATATTCTCCAATTCCTGTCCCCAGAAAAATTCATGTTAATTACGAATACATGAATATAATTATTGCAAATCATTTATTAAAATGCAAATTAACCTTTCAGAAAACCCTGTCAAAAATAATTACAATTAAAATATATATGAACAATTGATAACTTAACATGCCCGTTAGACGGATACATTTTTTTTTTTTTTTGAAATAATTAGATAGATAGACTTATTGCAGACAATAAAAAAAAAATACATGTTTAGCACACTTGCTTGAAGTTGGATCACTAATTATTTTTTTCTATTGTGATAATTATTATATTCCATCATGATAAATGAGGCCTATAATTACACAATTAAGGAAGTATTGTATTGTTAAATCTAAAGAAATATATATATTTTTCCGGCATTTTTTATCATAACCAAAAAATTAAATAATATAATATTAATAACCAAACTGCACAAATATTTTCACTCATAACCAAACCGCCCCCATGGGGGGCGGTTTACACTGAGACTAGACTGCCCCTGGGGGGGGCGGTCTGCTATATATATATATTTTTGGATTTGAATGTTTCAATCTAAATAATGAGAAAAGTTCAATTTTTGTAATAAAGTTAGATCGTGAAACAATACATTTTTAGTAACATACTTAAATTAACAAAAGATGAAAATAGATAAACAAATAAATAAATTTCATACAAACAAAATGGTGCCCATTCTTATCCACTGTGATCTCTACACGACCATCCTTCACTAAAAATGAAAGCGCAAATATATTCTCCACAGTTTGTGCAAAAGATTGTCGGTTTAACACTAAATATTCGAGCTTTGTCTGCTTTTGTTTTCTCAAGAAGTAAACATTGTCAACATGTTTTTTGTCTGTATCAGTCTTTTTTGAAGAATCACCCTCTGTCTCGCCAACCTAACAAAGATACTAATCATTAGATCAATATAGCAATTCCTCAACCATCATAAATGATATCCCTTCCCTTCCCATTAATGATATAGAAGGAAGATAAAAGAATTTATAAGTTTTGGTATTTTTTAAATGATATATCCCTTCCCCCAACCATCATAATATAATTTGTTATTTTTTAATATTGTTTATATTGTTTATATTGTTGTATATTTTGTATATTTTGTATATTGTTTAAATGATATCCCAAAATCATTAACATTTCGCCAACTCTGCCCACCAAAATCAGATTGTGTCAAAAATGTCCAAACTGGCTATTTAATAGCCGGTTCCTAATTTTTATTAGGAACCGGCTATTATACCGGCTATTATTAGAAAAAAGAAAACTTTCGTAGAAGTGTCAAATTTTTTTTTAAAATGATTTAATAACATCATTTAAGAAACATCATTTAAAATGTTTTCCTAAAAATCATGCATAATAATATTAATAACATCATTTAAAAAAAAATATTATTAATTACTTAAAAAAATTGCATTAAAATGATTTGAAAAATTTCTAAAACTTTAAACGGCTATAACTTTGGCTAGGAAAGTCAGATTGACGCGTATGACTCCAATTCGGAAAGGGGAGGAGGAGACGGTGGCGATCGGCACCCCAGGGTGTAACCCCAGGTATCCGACAAATCAGAATCGTAAAAAAACATCATTTAGTGCCTCAAAAATTAAGTTTAAGATTTTTAGTGTCTCAACTGAATTTTCTTATGTTGAAAAATACTTTTCAGCACCAAGAAATGCATCAGCAGCAAGTGCAATTGCCACAGGAGAAGTCTTATACAAGCATTATGTCTTCCGGTTCGATTTCAAAGACTCGAAATAAACTAAATTATATATTTTTCTATCCAATTTCAAAGAAACATATCAATTTTTTTGGTTATGAACATAATTATAATTAATCCATCATCGTATTAAAAAAAAAAAAGTAAACCGCCCCTCCAGGGGGCGGGTTGGTCAGGGGGTAAACCGCCCCACTCGGGGGCGGGTTGCTTGGGGACTAAACCGCCCTCCCGAGGGGCGGTTTGGTTATGAATGAAAAAAAATCTCAAAATTGATTATTAATATTACTTTATTTAATTTTTTGGTTATTAATAAAAATGCCGGTATATTTTCTCATGAGTTGTATATAAGAATTAAAAAAAAAACAGACAGAGTATACAATATTGGTTCTGACCAAGTATCAGATTTTGATTAAGCTAATTAAAATTAAAATTTTAAATTAAGTTAATATGTTGTTAGATTCTGATTGGCTAATGCTACAATGAGATTCCAGCTAGCACAACTACACAAATGTGGATCACTAATTTAATTGTAATTTATAATGGCAAATTGAACGGAATATAAGATTAACAATATGCATGTCTATATATATATATAATTTTTTTCTTTGTGATTTTAAAAATATTAATTATTGTTAAAATTATTAAGATATTTAATGTCAAGGATCTCAACCCATAAAATTAATATTGTTAATTTATTTAATCCCAAACGTAGCCCTTTTATTTTATATTAATTTTTAGTATAACCTAGCCTCTTGATGGGAATGGAGCTAGCGAGATAATTTAATACGGTTCAACTTAGATTAGTCGTCGGAGGAAATTATCCTTGCCATTTTTAAATTTTGGTTTCCAAAATTTTAAAAGTTCTCATTAATTAGTTATAGTCCTAAATTTCTTATTTTCTACAAAATATATAGTCCGCTAGCTCGCTCATTAATTATATTAATTCATCCAAATTAATCAGTGAATGGAGAATCATATAACCATGCGCGGTACGTTGCATATGGCTGTCACTTTAAGCATTAATTCTTGTTAACACATTACTTTCCGTGAGAAATCAATCAATGTTTTAAATTCTAGTCTGTACCGCCTTCATTTCATTCGTTTATATACGTACTGCATGTGCTCATATATAGACAGATGTGTACGTACATCAACATGCATGCATGGAGCCTATTCCAAATAATATATTAATGTGTTCTCAAAACATTATTATATTTATATATGAACCGATATATAGAACCGATGGAAAATTTATAAATATATTTACTAACTCGGTAATTAAAATACGTTCAGACTATCGGAAACAGATCGATTATAAATAATTTAAAACGTTTGAAAACTGGCATTAGCTAGAAGAGTGCATTTTCTGTCCTAGTGTTTAATTGTATAGGTATTATAGTATAGTATTTTGTGATTTAAGATCGATATTTCTCCATGAAGATTTTAATATTAACTAATTTTCAATCTAAAATCACTTATTTATTATTAATGACCGTATTTATTCTTAAATGAATTGAAAACATTATTTAATATTAGTAACAAATTAAAATGATAATTTTATCCTTATCTTCAAAATACTGAAATACTAATTAAATACTAAAGCAATTAAAATGTATTATCAAGAAAAACAATACCAAAATACTAAAATATTTAAATCGAACTACAAAATTAAATACATAGACTAAAGCATTTAAACAGAACAATAAAGAACAAAGACCGAATACTGAAATATTTAAATTAAAATACAGAACATACCAACTGAATAAAATAAATATTAAAACTTAACAACAAATTAAGCATCTAAACTTAACATTTAATTAAGGTGATTGATCTTCTCCAGTACGGTACTCTTATATAACTGAAAATTTGCTAAAACTGTAAAAAAAAATTGTTATGCAGTAATTAATTGTTAATATGTTGACTTGTCAAACAAAATGTTCACTAATCACATCATCTATATATGTTGCTAGCTAGTCAAATTATTTGATAGCAATGATTGTAATAATAATAATAATATTCGTTTAACATTTCTCAATTTTAAATTAAATTATGTTGGTCCCACATAATATTGCTGCAACTATACAATTATTAATATTGCGTCAACCATAATGTTCATATCTAAAAAAACCATAGAAAACTAAACACGTTATTCACATATGAGAGTAATTAACCCAAAGAATTAACAACCTAACAAGAAATTAAGAAGTCTTCAATTCATCTCATGATCATACACTGTGCACCGAGTGGAGATTGGAGAGGCTAAGGTCACAATCCCTATCATGCCAACGCGGCTCTATTTGACATCACATTCTTTTTTATTTATTATACTTTGGTATAAACCTTACATGTTACTATTCTTATGTATATATCTCTTGTTGTAAATTACTTGACGTGTTCCTCGTGCTTCTTTTCCATCTCATCATCATCATATATATATCAACAAGTCTTCGTTCTATTGGCACAATAGAAAATCAAACACATCACAAGAAGAAGAAAGGGGAAACAAACAGAGAAGGTGAAGGTGAAGGTGAAGGAGAAGGAAATTGCTATACAAGCAAATTAAAGCAAGCTTCTAACTAAGAGATAGCTAGATATGGCATTGGGAACTCAAGACAGGCCTAGAACCATTGATAGTCAATCGGAGGTTGTAAACGGATCTATGTCAATGCTTTCGTTTCTACCCATTGGGGATAAAGATAAAGAGAGGAGTCCCGTGGACCAGGATTTGTGGACCGATGAAGAGAGGATGAAAAGAGAGCTAGTAGCTTGGGCTAAAGCTGTGGCAGCCATGGCGGTGCATGCATCCTCCAAGTCACAAGGTCTACTCATAGATAGCTCCATTTAGGTGGTTTGATTTGCAACCTCGATCCCTTCCATTAATTATAAATTCAAGTTTTTGCTTGTGTGCCCTTAGCTTGGGTGTGTAAGTTTCCTAATTGTATATTCGGAAGGGAAGTTTCTTGATATATAGATTTTGATATTTCATTTTTATTTTTAGTTTCATTTTTGAAGGGGCTTGGACCCTCTATATGTAAATTCGTACGTGGACCCCGAATCGGGTACTCGATCCCATATATGTTCTTGTTGATTGATCAAAGGCGATTGTTCTGATACAGATAAATCAAAAGGTGCAATTTATATATGATGTTTCATTTGATTTAAATATATGACAATTAATTATAGATTAATTGTGTAATTCTTTTTGTCACTTCCTTAATTTTTCTTGTAGTCGACTGTTTATTTTTCAAAATTGAGCAGATCATATATATCTATGTTGGATCAAAATTAATGGTTGGATCAAACTAGAAACTTCCGGCCTCAACAATTTGACAAACAGCAATATTTGTTCAGATGGCGCTACGTAATATATATAACCAATCTCATTAAAGAAAAGTAGCAGTAGTAATTAAACTAGTATTGTCCTTAATTATGAATTTATATATGCAATTGTTCAAATATTAATTAGTTGGATCAATCAAGAAGTTAGGTAGTGCAATCAATAATCTAATTGCCTCAACCTCAATCAAGCACCATTATATTTACACTGTTAGATAAATCAGCCACTAGCTACAGCTCAACCACCACATAATTAAGTTGGTATGTATGTATGGGTAATGCCAGATCCAGACATCTGTTATATATCTGGGACCGATCGATATTTGGTAGTACCAACTAAGACAGCATGGTATATTTCAAATTTCAAGTTTATTTGAAGCCTCAATTAGGCATTAATTAGGGGTACATTGCAATTTCGTAGAGGCTTCATCATATATATTTTTCTGATATTGATCATTATAATCGCAGTACGTTCCTGATATCATTAATAATTAATTAGGGGTCTATTATATTATATTTTTGTCTCATCTTTAAAAAAACATGCATGCCTGTCATATATAGTACCATCTATGACTCTTCTTGGCTTTAACATGAAAAAGCTCTATCCAAATTATTCTTTGTTAGAAGGAATATACATATTTATGTGGTTTTTCGGAGAGGATCAGATCTTCATTCTCTGCCAGTCATAATTTATCGGTTATTGTACGTTTGAATTTATGGATTTTAATTTTTAGGACTGGATAACGATCAAAGTTTGTGTTTCCACATTTGCTTTTGTCCGTGGATATAAAACTCGATACCTCCTCTTCAGTTTTAGTAATAAAACAAAAAGGATGGAAAATTTTGGTACAGTACTACTGATAAATAGTACTGGTACAGCACTTGACTGGTTTTGTCTCATGCTGGTTCAAACATAGTTGTTGGTGATTTCTCACTCATTCAAAATAATAAACAAATTTGGGGTTTCTGAGACTTAGTGTGTCTTTTTCTTTTTGAGTCAAAACCATGGTTTGATTCAATAACGTATTGAAATTCATCCTAATATAGCTTCTCACTTGAGGCTATTAATTTGTTTGGTTGGTATATCAGTATATGTGTGCTCTGACAATTGACAAAAATAAGGTTTACAATTTACATACCATTAAAGTTGTACCAAGGAGAAATCTGTAAATTTACAAGTAATAATTTTGCTACAGAGTTTTTACTTTCTAGATCATGGTCCTGTTATGCAGTTCCTTTCTGAAAATGAAAGGCTTCGTCATTTTCTTCATGGCAGGATGCAAGGCGGTGTTGCTTTGAAAATGACTGACAAAGATTGCCAATATAATTTATTTCAATCTCGGCCTATTTTGTATTGAGTTTCTTTCAAGAAAATAAACAGAGAGAAAACAAAAACAAAAAACCAGTTGTAACATGTATGATTAGCAGAAAAGAAAATAAAGAAATATTCTGGGACCCCTAAAAGAACAGAGGAAAGATCTAGAAGGTGCTATATATTTCAACAATAATACCTTTTCGGCCTCAAATGACATAACTTAAATTTTGAGTTTAGATTCGAACAGTCTGATCAGAATCCAGATCAACCAGGTTCTTGATAGAATGCACAATGCCTCTTAAATATTTGTGCAAAAGCAGATTGGACGGTCTGAATCTAAACTCAAATTTTGAGTTACATTAGGTGATATGAATTCCTGGTATATTCAATCAATTCTTGCTAGCTTTATAATGGGGCAAGGAAATAGATGACCTCTTTATGGCGTGTTCGGCCGCTTCATTGTTTCCACGGGAAAAAAAAAAAATTCAATTTAATTGAATTTTTTTTCCCACGTGAACAGTAATTTTTAGTTTAATTCCCGTGCTCATGTTCATTTCTAATAGTCCGCCGAACAGGCCCTTAATTAATAATTTTCACAATTATATTTCTCAGACATTTTGTATAACCATAATGTACATATTTTTCTTGAAAAAATATCATTCTGAGATAATTTTATTCTTAGAATGTTCATGGTGCTTTACGAACAAAATAAGCTTCATATTGAGTATGTATTAAAATTTTGTTGGTACAGTCTGTTGTCCTCAGGTGACGAATATTGACAAAAAAAAAAATATATTTTTTTATATTAATGGTGCAGTTTCAAATGTTTAAATTTCGTTTGAGTGAGATTTATTGACAATACATTAAATTGATAATTTTGATAATTGCAAAAAGTAATTTATATTTAAAATATGGCTTTGAAAATGTGATATACTGATATGTAATATATTTATATGATGCACATGAAATATGATGATATGATGAAATTTAATGTAAGTTTTATCATTCATCAAACGACTTAAAACTTTACAATGACACTAAATTATTTTACAGTAATTGATAAAATATCAAATCACTAAAACTACAGCAAGCGTGATACAGAACCAATTCATAATTAAGTCGAATACTCGAATTACATGCATGTCTATAAATATTTTCATTGTAATTATTTTTATACAAAATTTATTAAAAATGTATTATCAAAATATTAATTATCAAGAGATTATTCCAACAATCTTTTCTCTCATGTGCTGATACTTCTCTCAGATATGTAATATTAATCTGACGATCACAAAAACATGATTACTGTGATTTTTTTTTACCATGGATCTAGAATATTAAAACTTATGTAATATTTATAAAAACCATACGGTTTAAAGAATTGTTGCGTTTATAATGTTTATAATTGTTGTCTATTTGATATTGATCGAGCAGTACACAAATTATTTTTCAGAAAAGAGATTTAATTCATTCTATTAAATACAAGAGTTTAGACAAAAATATTTGCTATGCATGTTTTTACTTTTTATAATTTTCCTAATTTAATTTGGATGAAGAAATATTTTTTTCATCTGATAAATTTCGAGCGATGCGAAAAAAATAACAATAGTTACATAAGCCTTTATTTTCTTATATATATGAATTCTGTAATTACTAATTAGTTGCTTGATATATTAACGAAATGGAAGGTGTTCCGATGAATACTTAAATAGTTAGATTAAAAAAAATTATTAGATCTTGTTCGTGAAATGACATTAATTAATTATTTACTTAATATTTAATATAGAATTTGCAACGTAGATGCAATTTAATTACACACCTAATTAAAATGATTAATAATGATTAGAGTAAATTTCACTGTAAGTCACTAAAATTTGTTCTTTGTCACGAATTAGTCACTCAATTTCAATTTAGATCTCATTAACTATTGAATTTGCCATTTATTTCCAATAAGTCATTCCGTTAGTATTTAAAATACTAACGGTAACAGAATCTAATGTGGCTTCCAACTCATCATGCTTGATAAATTGTGTAACTTATTTTGAGGACACAAATTATTTCTCACTAACGTTTCCTCTCTCGATTTTTATTTTAAATATAATTTATTTTAAAAAAATTAACCAAAACAACACTGTACTCTGAAAAACTATAAAAATAGTCTCCACCGGTCTCTCAAATTGGTGTAGTTTAAAACGGTGGACCATTTTAAATAGGCCCTTTCAAGTTACACTGGTTTGAAGGACCGGTAAAGACTATTTTTATAGCTTCAATGAGTACAAGTCTGCTTTGGTTAATTTTTTTTGTATGAGTTCTATTAAAAAAAAAAAAAAATCTCCTCTCTCCCCTGCAGCCCCCACCCCAAAAATAGAAAAGATGAAATCCCAGTTTGAGCAGAGTAGTCCATAAACAAACATGATGTTGAAGTCGTATTTGTAATTAAAACTTAATTTGATATTTGATTGTTAGAGTTCCGTCAGGGTCATTGAGCACCGCTTGGGTTCTCAATATGGTGAAATCAAAATCCACTTCTTATATAGGGTTAGACGACTAGTTAGTTCTTCTAAATTTAACTTTCCTTTTGTTTCATCAATCAGTACCCAAATACCACTGAGAAAATAAGCAAAGTTTAATTATTAATTCCACCTTGTCCGGCAATTAATGTGAGGCTGCAATCTCAGGCTTGAAAACAATTTAGCTTAGTTTTGAGGTCGCTTAGGTAAATACAAATATCCCAAGCATTTTAATTTATTACAGGAATACAAGAATTTGATTAATTAATTAAACTTTGGACTTTTCTTCCAGCAGTTAATAGTTGAAAAAAGGACGATATTAATTTGTCTTAGCATTCAAAGTTTGCTTTAGTGAAGACTGAAGAGAGAGATCATCTGTTAAAATATAGAAAATGAATCCAAGTATTTTCAAATATAGAAAGATAACGGTAACGTGTACCGTCATATCTCAAATAGAAAATAGTACTAACGGCTAGTTTTGAGCCTTGTAATTATAAATAGGAAATGTTGTAATAAGAAAAATACAAGTTTGCAAATATATTCTCTCTTCTCAATTTTACTTCTCTTTCATAAAACTAACATGGTATCAGAGCAATAGATCCGAAAATCCCGCACAAGTACCACCAAAACTAGCAAAGCTAGTCGGTACTAGCAAAAATCACAACAAAATTCAGCAAACAACAAATGGCTCACGAGGGGCAACTCGAGGCTATCAACACCTCCAAGCTAACAAACACCTTGCTCAATGGCCAAAATTATTTGTCATGGGCAAAGGCGGCATCTAGAGCCTTAAGTGGTCGAGAAATGCTAGAATACATCACGGGAGAGACGAAAGCACCAAAAGCGGCAAATTCAAGTAACAAAACCGAAATTGAGAAAAAAGAAGCAAAAACTTGGAGAACCACAAATGATAGAATCATAACCTTGCTCATGATGTCAATGGAGCCAACCGTAGCTGATCTCTTCATGACGGCTGACACGGCGCATGAGTTGTGGGAAGCCATAAAAGCCATGTATGGGTAATAGTGTATTAAAACGGACCGGACCGGGTTCAACCCGTCCGGGTTCACGGGTTGGCCGGGCACGGGTTCGGGGGGTTCACGGGTAGACGGGTAGGCGGGTACACGGGTCGAAATTTTGAAACTCTACCCTTACCCGCCCGTGGACCCTTACCCCCACGGGTTCACCGGACCGGGCGGACCGGGTTCACGGGTTGGTCCGGACCGGGTTTTTTTTTTTCTTCTGTTTTTTTTTTCTGTTTTTTTTTTTTCTTTTTTTTTTTCGGTTTTTTGAAAGAAAATATTTGATAACAAAGAAAAATATGTGAAATATTTGGTAACGGTTTTTTCTTTTTTTCAAACCGAATTATTTGGAATTATTTGAAATATTTAAAAACAATTTAGATTTTTTTTTAAAATACGAAATGATGCACGAAGCAACACAGAAATTGCAAAAACAATGGAGAAGAGGAATTTTGTTTGAGATCACACAGATTCTCAGAAATTTGATATAAACATCCAAAAGTCCCTTAAAACAACTTCGGATTGCGAATCCGAAGCAATCCTTGGCGAAATGGGTCTATAGACCTATTTCTGATCCGTCCTTGAGCTGTGGATCTCCAGTTCAAATTTCAGCTCGATCCGACGGTCGGATTGAAAGTTACACCTGTTTTTGTAAAGCATGCGCAGGCATATATTGCATCACGAAATATTTGATCTTTAAAACCGGGTACGGGTAGGCGGGCACGGGTAGGCGGGTTCGGGTTCGGGTACGGGTAGGCGGGCGGGCGGACCGGACCGGGTTGGCGGGCGGACCGGACCGGGTAGGCGGGTTCACGGGTCACGGGTTCGGCGGGTTTCGGTTTCAAAAACTGTACCCTTACCCGGATTTTTACCCGGTCCGGCCAACCCCCGAACCCGTGCAACCCGTGCACGGACCGGACCGGACCGGTACACGGGTCACGGGCGGACCGGACCGGGTCACGGGAACCGGGTATTTGTTAGAACACTAATGGGTAACAAAAGAATTTCTCCCACATCTATCAACTCATGCAAGAAATTCAACAAGAAAAACAAGGATCAAGAAACAATACCGAGTACCTTGGTGCTCTTAAGAAAAAAAAGGACGAGCTTCGAACTTACCGACCCGTGACCACAAATTTAACAACAATCCAGAAACCAGAAGAAGAGGATGACATCTTTCAATATCTCGCTGGATTAAACCCGAGCTATGAGGCGGTAAGGTCGCAAATCATGAAAGTGGAAAGTGGAAGATCTATCATGGGTGGCCCAAAAATCACAAATAATGAGGGACATGAGACTCACAGTTTTGCTGTAAAAAAATCCCAATTTCAATTAAAACCCTAACTCTCAAAATCGACAAAATCAAACCAAAACTGAGAGATGCAATCATTGTAAAAAAGAGGGTCACACTCAGGATTGGTGTTGGTTCCTCTACCCGCATCTCAAACCAAAAAAATTTAGAGGGGCAAAGAAGGGAGGAGATGGGCGAAATTGGGGAAGGGACGAAGAAAAAAACAGAACCTACGCTGTTGCAAATGAAGGGGATGGTTTCCATAGCCTATCGGGTTCGATTCAAATCGGATCTGGAGCTCAATTTGCACCTAGCGGACCCATAAACACCCCTGGCGGACCCTATAACCCTCCAAAACAATGATAAATATGTATTGGTTGCAAATGGTATGAAGGCACAAATAAATGGCATGGGAGAAATTAATTTATGTAATAGGTTAATTAAAAATGTTTTGTACTTAGAAACATTTCCTATAAATCTACTTTCTATAAATAAGTTAACATAAGAACTAAATTGTAATGCAATTTTCTCTTGTAAAAACGTCGTATTTCAGGACCGGGAAACCGGTGTCAAGATTGGTGAAGGATTTTTGCAAAATGGACACTACCTATTGAATTCCAAACAATTAAATTTTTGTGCTTCCGCAAAGACCGTTAACTTCGACCTATGGCACAAGAGACTTGGGCATCCATCTGACAAGATTTTAAATAGTATTTTAGATTTTAAAAATTCTAATTGTATTAATTGTGAGACATGTAAGTTAGCTAAGCAAACAAAACCTCCCTTTTCACTTTCCATTAGCAAAAGTAAAGTCTTGTTTGATTTAGTTCACTTCGATGTATGGGGACCAGCTCCAATTGATTCATATAATGGATTTAAATATTTTTTATTTTTATTGATGATTTTTCAAAAGCTATTTGGTTGTATTTACTAAAATAAAATCTAAAGATGAGGTGTTTGAATATTTTTTTAAATTTTTATGTCTTACAGAAACTCAATTTAATACCAAACTTAAAATCTTTAGATCGGATAATGGAACCGAATTCATAAACAAAAAAAATTCAAGTCTTTTTAAAGAAAAAGACATCATACATCAAACAACTTGCATAAATACTCCCGAACAAAACGGAGTACCGGAAAGAAAAAATAGACATTAGAAATGACACGAACTTTATTATTTCAAAATAATGTTTCTAAAATTTATTGGTCGGATGCCCTACTTTGTGCCACACATATAATCAATAGATTGCCAAGTGTCGGTTTAAATAATAAAAGTCCCTTAGAAATCCTTTACCAACAAAAAATTACATATGACCATATGAAAATATTTGGTTGCACAAGTTTTGTGCATATCAAAAGAAAAGATAAACTTGATTTTGTATCACAAAAAACTATTTTTCTAGGATATTCATATTACAAAAAGTGTTATAAATGCTATGATCCAATTAATAAAAAATTATATCTTTCTAGAAATGTTACATTTTTTGAAGATGAACCATACTTCAAAGAAAAAATATTTGACAAAATATATACAAATAACAAAGTTAACAATATGGTAATGCCGCACATAGATGACTTAAGTTTTGCCCCAAATCTTTTTCATGAAGTTGAAATTAATAATCATGAAAATGAAATTATTGATATTAACAATAACACAAGTGAGAGTGAAATGAAAAATAACTTAGAGGTTAGAAAGTCATCTAGGGTACCAATACCGTCAATTAGACTTAGAGATTATGTAACCCATACGGTTCAATACCCAATAGAAAATTTTGTTTCATATGACAAAATTTCACCCGAGTACCATGCATTTCTCACTTATGTTGAAAGCAAGTTAGAACCAAAAAATTATCAAGAAGCCATTGAACATCCAATTTGGTGCAAAGCCATGAACGAGGAACTTAATGCCTTAGAACAAAATGAAACTTGGAAAATTGTTCTTTTACCAAAAAATAAAAAACCGGTTGGTTGTAAATGGGTATATAAAATCAAATATCATAGTAATGGTACCATAAAACGATATAAGGCAAGACTAGTTGCCAAAGGTTTTACCCAAACATATGGAATAGATTATAACGAAACATTTGCACCGGTGGCAAAAATGAATACTGTTAGAATTTTATTTTCCATTGCGGTAAATAATGGTTGGGACCTTTACCAAATGGATGTTAAAAATGCTTTCCTTCAAGGAACACTTGAAGAGGAGGTGTATATGACATTACCACCCGGTCATAAATTGGAAAACAATTCTAACTTGGTTTGTAGGCTAAATAAATCAATCTACGGATTGAAGCAATCTCCAAAGGCGTGATATAGCAAACTTAGCTCTTATTTAATTTTTTGTAATTTTATAATTAGTAATGCCGACCATTCTTTATTTACCAATTGTGATGAAACTAATACAACTCTCATTCTAGTGTATGTAGATGGCATTATAATAACCAGAAATAATTTAGACCACATCCAAAAAATAAAGAGACAACTAAAAGAAAAATTTGATATAAAAGATTTATGATATCTTAAACATTTTTTAGGAATAGAGGTAGCTTCTTCAAATAAGGGACTTTTAATTTCACAAAGAAAATATACACTTGATTTATTAAAAGAAACCAGTAAATTAGAATGCAAACCGGCTTCTACTCCAATTGATAACAAGTGTAAATTAAATATTGAAGATGGTGAACCTATAGAAGACATAAATCAATTTCAAAGACTTGTAGGAAAATTGATTTACCTAACCGTTACCCGTCCGGATATATCTTTTTCCGTAAGTCAAATTAGCAAGTTTATGCACTCACCTAGAACACCACATTTAGAAGCTATAAATAGAATTTTGAGGTATCTAAAAGGGAATCCCGGTAAGGGTATCTTGATGAAAAATAATAATTCTAATAACATATGTGGCTATTCCGATGCAGATTGGGCCAGAAGTTTCGATAGAAAATCGACAACCGGCTTTTGTACATTTGTAGGCAGAAATCTAGTCACATGGAAAAGCAAGAAACAAAATGTTGTGGCACGATCAAGCGCCGAAGTCGAATACCGTGCCATGGCATCAACCGCAAGCGAGTTGACATGGATCAAGCAACTTTTATTGGGCATGGGTTTTAAAACACAAGGACCTATGAAAATGTTTTGCGACAATAACTCGGCACGACACATAGCATCAAATCCCGTGTTTCATGAGCGAACAAAACATATAGAAGTGAATTGCCACTTCATTAGAGAGAAGGTTCAAACAAAAGAAATAGAAACTCCATATGTCAAAAGTGAAGATCAACTTGCGGATATCTTCACCAAAGGCTTGGACCCAAATCCATTTGAGAAAATTACAAGCAATCTAGGATTATATGATATATACATTCCTAGCTTGAGGAGAAGTGTTAAAATATAGAAAATGAATTCAAGTATTTTCAAATATAGAAAGATAACGGTAACGTGTACCGTCATATCTAAAATAGAAAATAGTACTAACGGCTAGTTTTGAGCCTTGTAATTATAAATAGGAAATGTTGTAATAAGAAAAATACAAGTTTGCAAATATATTCTCTCTAAAAAAAAAACAACAACAGAGACATCTTTGGAGAGAAAAAGTTAGTGGGTGAGAAATAATTTATGTTCCTAGAGTAAGTTACACAATTTATCAAGTATGATGAGTTGGAAGCTATGTCAGTTGTCAGATTTTGTTTGTTATTTGGACTGAAATACTAACTGAGTGATTTAATCGGAACAAATAAAAAATAAAAAATACTAACTGAAATACAAATTAAACTTGAGTGATCAATTTGTTACCAAAAAAAAAAAAGTTCAAAATTTATTCTGGTGATTATGATGTGTGTGTAATGGAGAAAGCCTGTAGTTTAAAACCACACCGTAATACATAAGAGAAAATATTCCGAAGTCCCTTCCAGATTATCCCACATGACGTAACATAAGTTGAACATTAATTTTGATATTGATAAACAAGCTCAGTAGCACGAGCTTTATAACCCAAGCGGGGGCTAGGCGATCGAACGGTTGACTTTGATTCATGGGTTGGGTGACTTGGGTCTGGATCAACTTTGGTTGGCCCGCGTTTCCAAATTGGGTTGTTGGATTACGAGGCTTGAGTGAAGGCTCCGTGATCTCAGTCACCATTTTTTCTCTGTGCACACATGATCATGCGCGACTCTTGACAGAGCAAGAACGGTCAGATCTGAACTCAAAATTTGAGTCCAGTGACCCAGTCCCAATGACATGGAGCTTTTTTTACTATTCTAAGAAGGAGAAATTTACATATATGTCCACCATAACTTTTTTCAAATATATACCCATTAAAATTTCTAAATTAGTTAACTTTCTATCTAAATATACTGATTTTTTTTAATATAATCAATTAAAAACACTTATTAATAGTAATAAAAATTAAAACGACTATTATATCCTTCCATTTATACTGAAATTGACAGTTTCTTTTTCGAAATAATATAGTTATGTTTAGATGGAAAAATAACTAATTTTGAAGTTTTGATAAAAATAATATCTAAATGAAGAAGTTATAATGGGCATATATCTAAATTTCTCTTGTTAAGAATTTATAATATCTCCAACACTAACTTGAGAAAAAAAAAATCTACCCTGCTCCTCTCTTCCGTGTTCCGTGCTCCTTTTTTGACGAACGAGAAGGAAATCCTCGGCGGATCCGTCCATCTCCCCCGATTTCGACCTCAAATTCGTCCTTTTCTACTTTCCGCTGAACCCTCTGACACCCGATTTGTAAAGGTACGGATCTCCAGTTTTTTTATTTAGTAAATCCTTGTTTTGGTCCGGGTTCGTGTATTGCTCAGTCGTAATTTCAATTCTATAGTTCAGATGGGTTTGTACTGTGATTTTGTTAGAATCGTCGCTTGATTTATTGAAGGCTCTTGTTCAAACTCTTGGCAGACCAATTTTGTAAAGAACACCTTTGGCAAAATAAATACTCATTCGCACTACACCACGAAATACAGGTACTGTCACCAGAATTAAATTCCTCATGGGTAAATTTTACATGAAAACAGGTTACTGGTACCAGTTTACTGATAGGACCCCTCAATTGATGTATGGAACAAGAAATAGTTCGTTGCTGAGGCTCACTGAATTTCTATTTCGGTTTAAGCATGTTAGATTATATATATAACATAACATGAGTTTTATTAAATTGTAATGTGCATTATAGATTAGAAGCATGGGTAACACTGAGAAGCTCATGAATCAAATAATGGAGCTCAAATTTACCTCAAAAAGCCTCCAGAGGCAAGCCCGAAAATGCGAGAAGGAAGAGAAAGCAGATAAGCTGAAGGTGAAGAAGGCTATTGAAAAGGGGAACATGGATGGGGCCCGCATATATGCTGAGAATGCTATAAGGAAACGCACTGAACACATGAACTACCTTCGTCTTTCCTCCCGGCTTGATGCTGTTGTGGCACGCCTTGATACCCAGGCTAAGATGCAGGTACAGCAAAGAAAAATTTATATTTGGGACTTGCATTTGGTTCCATATTTGGTCATCTGTTATTTCAACTTCTAATACCGGGAGTTATAAGTTTATAGGTCAGTTATGATCTATTCAATTACAATGATCAAAATAAATCATTCCCTGGTGTTGATTTGTGATAAAAAGGAGTTTTAGACAGCAACTTTGGCTTTGCAACATTTGAAATTGGTACCAGATTTCATACATTTTTATGAAGTTTGCAGGATTTGAGAAATCACATGTGAATTTTGCAACTCTTTGTTGGGGACTGATAATTTGGCAAATTATTTTACCATTATGTTTAATTATAACATAAAAAATTGAGTAATTTCACCCAAATTAGCGATTTTGGGCTTGCAGAATTATTGGATTCCAAATATGAGTGGATTTTAAACGGATACAAATACAGAATCGGATATTAAACGGATACGAATATAAATATTCACCCCATGGCTTGAATTCGGATTCTCTCTGGTACCAGACAAGAGTATCTTATAGAATTAGTAGATCTGGACCGTTCTTTTAATTTTGCACGTATCTTAAAGGGGACCCCTACGATCAAAGAGTCACCGGATTGAGTTAGGTCCAGCTGGGAGTTAATCTGGACCTTTAAGTTGTGGGCCCCACTGTCCGATACCTGAGAGGATATTTGTCCCCATGGGTTGGCAATAGATCTTCCCCTGCAGATATGCACTTTGATGCTTTATAGATGGTTTTTTTTTATTAAAATGTAGGAGTCTAGCTCCTATATTTCATTAAAAAGACACCAGAGGTGTCAAAGTCAAGTTACAAAATAGAACAAAAAGAAGAAGAAAACATGAAGTAAATCTAAAGAAACAAAACAAGCCAAACATATCCAGAGCAAAACAGTGAAATGGGCCTACTAAATAAAATGAAAACAGTGATACCAGCTTTATAGATGGTAAGTTTGGAGTTTTTCAGAAACCGATGGATTGCGGAAGGATAATTTGAAATTGGGGTCCAAATTGAAACATTAGTGTAGTTTGATGACGCTCAGTGAAATTAACCAGTGAAAACTGAAAAAAGGGGTACTGGTATATGTCAGTACTTGTTGCATGCTAGGTTTGGTTTTGTTTGATGAAGTTTTGAGGAAGCATACCTAACTTTTTGTTACAAAATTATTTACTTTCGAAAATATCACTTATTTTTGTGATTTTTAGTAGCAGATTTATTATTGTTTACTAAAACTGGTGGGTAACATACAGGTTATCGGTAAGTCAATGGGGTCTATAGTCAAGTCTCTCGACTCTGCACTTGCTACGGGCAACCTGCAAAAAATGTCTGAGACGATGGATAAATTCGAGCAACAATTTGTTAACATGGAGGTACAGGCCGAGTTCATGGAGGGTGCAATGGCTGGGTCAACTAGCCTCTCTACTCCCGAGACCGAGGTCAATTCACTGATGCAACAGGTGGCAGATGATTACGGGCTTGAGGTGTCAGTTGGGCTTCCCCAGGCCTCGGCCCATGCTATCCCAGCGAAGGAGAATGAGAAGGTTGATGAGGATGACCTCACCCGCCGCCTTGCTGAGCTCAAGGCCCGCGGCTAGGTCTTCAATTGGTGTGTGAATATTGCAGTTGAACTGTGAACTTGTGTTTATATGATAAGGGACTTGCGGGTTCATGTGATTGATGATGATTTTTCAGTGGATTTTAGTTGTAGTGTTGTCTGAATTATGGGACCCAGTATCTTTCGTTGGAAATAAATGCTGTTATGATCCTGTTGTGGGCTACCTACTGCTTGGTTGTATATATAGTCACAACTGCTTATGTTTATTTAGGTTTACTTTTTATTTTTATGGAGGTATGTTGTCAAAATGAATAAGACTTGAGTTGGCATTTTATTGTTTTGCAGTGTTAGACTGACTTTATATGGTAAAATATATTTCTCAGCACAGTTGGACGTAGGCGGATCACTAATTTTATTTATGATAAAATTATAAATAATTGAACTAGAGTATTGTATTACTGTTACATGCTAGTTTACCTTTTGAAAATTTTTGTTATAAACAGTACATATTAGGAGTGTTAAACTATTGATGATTTCTCATATCAAAATTATGCAGAATATGCGTTGATTTTGATCAATTGTCGATTATGGCTAAATCCAAATTATAATTTTTAAATAAAAGTAAAAAGGTTTAGTCATAATATGATATGAGATTCTTGGATTGCAAGCTTGCCAGATACGACAACTATATTTTAGCACAGCTGCACAAATGTAGATCACTCATTTATTTATTTTTGTATAGTGACAAATTGAATAGGTCATTAATCACATTATAGAATGATAAATTAATAAAGCTTAAGAAAGTTTCCATCTGAATTGTAACCTTGCTTCCTTTGCTAAGGCCTGATTATTTTTCAACCCACTGGGCGGCCATAGTAGTCTGGCATCTTGTATATTTATTTTAAGAGTGAATTACCCGGATTGTTCTTATACTATTGCTCTTTTCACCTTTAGTCCCTGGAAATTTACTGTTCTTATTTTGGTCCCAGAAACATGTAATTTGTGTCCAAATATGTCATACCATTAATTTTCATCCATCAATTTGGATGAGGAATCATGCTATCATCCATGATGGCTTTTAGTTTCACAAAAATATAACTGCATAATGATATATTTGAACAAGAGTATTAAATAGTTAGATGGATTTATCTCCAACTTTACTAAATATATATATATATAAAAATATAAATGTAGCATTGTAGGACTAAGTTGTAAATGGGGACCAAGTATGCGTGTGTAACAATAGTGCTTTGATACTTTGGGGCCAACTTGAGGAATATATAATTGTAACTTATGGCCCACTAGTGCTAAGTTAATTAATTACATGTTCCTATCCAAATTTAAAAGATACATAAAAGTTGAAGAAGGTACTAATTAATATCTAGAGATAATCAACAATATATATTGTAAAAGGATAGAATTACATACAAGGAGACAAATTGTATCACCGAAAGCACACTATATATTATGTGCAAAAAGGGGGACATTTATTGCATGTAATTAATTAAATATATGGTGCGGTAATTAATGTCTAAAAACACTATGCACATAAATAAAGTATAATCAGTGGCCAATATTAATCAATAACAATTCTAATGCGAATATTTTATTCAGAACAAGAACTTGTATAACTGTATATAACTTATCAAAACATATTAATTATACATTTATACATCTAATTGCGTCTTGGTCATTGTGTAAAGCTGATTGATTTCCTTAATCTTTGTGTGATCAAAACCTCCAATCTGTTCAGTTCAAAGATGTTTTTTTTAGTGAAGGTCCCCGGTATATCTCCAACATCTTTCAGATGTTATTCCCGAGAGTTGAACCTGTCTCTCAGGCTCCCACCACTACGCTAAGCTCGCGGTTCTTCTGTTCAAAGGAAGTTCTTACATAATTTATGAATTGCTTAATATATATAGAGACACACACAATAAAATGAAATGAAATATATATATATAGAGAGAGAGAGAGAGAGATACATCGATGAAACTTGTACCACAAATCCGCAATAGTGATGTTATAAAAAGGAAGCAAAGCAATGAAATGCTCTTAATTAGTCTTTGCAAGACAATATCTTCCTAAGACTTGATCCTATCTCAAAAAACGATTTCATCTAGAAATTAAAATATAGCAAAAGCAAACACGTTATTCACTCACTACCTTCAAAATAAATTCAAAGTGCAACCTGACAAATCTTATCTTGATTTCACTGTACCACGTAGCGATCAAGGGCCGGTGCCATCCCTATCTGACAACACAGATGCACTTAATTAGTTATCTAGGTGTCCCTGTTGTACTTAAGTCTCCCTTTTGTTAATTAATTCCTTAACATGTAACTCCTGCTATCTTTCATGTCTTGACTTGTTAATGCTTAATAGAAAGAGAGAGAGAGAGATTTGAAAAGTCTGTTTAATTGTTTTCTTTCTCCGTGTGTATACAATAGCAAGGATATGTATATGTAAGCATTGTTATATAAACCCCACTCAGATCTGCCAGTTGTTGTCTAATACTTGTTTTTCTCTGATTTTTTATCACCAAAGAAAACCACATATCATAAAGAAGGGAAGGGAGAGAGAGAGAGAGGAAAAGTATTACATAAAAGCAAGCTTCTAATTAAGAGAGAAATATATATATTTGTATGGCTTTGGGAACTCAAGACATGCCAACCATCTTTTATAGCCAACCCGAAATCATAAATGGAGCTCCATCTATGCTTTCCATTCTACCGATCGGAGATAAAGAGTCTCCCGTGGACCCTGCATTGTGGACCAATCAAGAGAGGATGAAAAGGGAGCTGGTGGCTTGGGCTAAATCTGTAGTAGCCATGGCTGTTCATGCATCCTCCATGCAAGACTCAACAAATTGTAAATAGATCATAGTTCAAGTTTACAAATTTACATGGCTTTTTGTTTTTTCATGTTTTCTTTGGTTGATCATGAAAGTAGGTTCAGCTTTGCTTCAATTATAACTTCCTACTTCCTAGGTTATGTAAGTTTCCTGATAAATTTGTTTGTTGCTGCTTGGACCCTTTTATGTTGTAAATAATAGATTAAACTTGTTTGCACTTGTACATATAAATCAAAAAGGAAAGTTGATGTATATTATATATAATGTTCAAAGTTTCATTTGTTATAAATGACCCAGGTATACATCAGAATATCAGATATTGTTTCTTTCTGTAATTTTCTTTCTGGTAGCTTACTTTGATGTGACCAGATCATCTGTTTGGCTTTAATTCAAAAAGAGTGTTTCTGACTTAATTACTAATGAAAGCTCGATTGAAAGCATTGCCTCGCATGAAATGATAGAAATATATATAGAACTCGAGTTGAAAACCTCGATCACTTGTATAATCTTTCACCCATTGTAAACTGTTTTTTAATTTATCGGTTAATGAAATTCCCCGAGTCGGTAATTCTCCTACTTTAAAAAAATGATGCAAATATATTTCACAAGGCAATTTGAGCAAGGAAAGGAAGACATGCTCTGCAACTATATTTAAAAGACAATCTGGAATTTTAGTGTATATTCCTACTTTTAAGGGTCATATTGCAATTGAACGTCTCTTCTAGTCAGCTCAGTTAAACAAGCACCGTCTCATGTTTGACCACCATTTGTATACAATTAAAAAATGAGCTCGAACATATATAACAGGAGAAAGCGAGCATAATTAGATCGACCCAAAGTAATAGTGTACATAGTACCACACCATCTGTTCTCTGTTACGTACTGGTATGAGTTACTATACCAGCTTCGTGCTGTATAATTTCAGCAAGAATGTTGAGGCCTCAATTAAGCATATGTTCCCAATTCCCCTTTGGTAACTGCTAAGAGGTCTATTTTTATCTCATCTTAAAGAAAAGTACCTGTGATGGCACCATCTATGACTCTTTCTTTATCTGGCTTGCAATAAAACAAAAAAAAATTACTTTCTTTGAACATTGAAAACGCTCCATTGTAAAGTCCATTTTTTTTACCCTTTTTCTATTAAGGGAGGATCAGATACTCTATTCTCTACTGATCATAAAATATCGGTTCAGGTTTGGATTTATGAATTAAATTTAGATAATGATCAAATGTGTTTCCATACCCTTTTGCTTTTGCTCTGTGGGTTCTATATTTGACCTCTCATTTATTCATTAATTGTAACATTTAGAAAAAGAAAATGCAATACATAACTACAGAATGTCCATAATTCTGGCAAGGCATGCTGGTCCATCCCTAGTTGGTACTGATTTGCGATCGACTCGTTATTTTATGCTCGAAATTATATAAAGACTACTATGATCGAGCTCCTACAATTCCATGATATGCCTCATCTAGAAACAAATAATATTAATAATAATTTAGGAATTCTAAGAGTGATAAAGATTTTTCACAAAAAAATATTTCTATATAACTTCAATGTTACACAGAATTATCAGCTACCAGTTCTGCTACAGATAATTTGTAAAATGGACTGCATATCAAGGCCCTGCTCCTTTTGAAAATGAAATGCTTCTATATTTTATCCATGACAGGATACAAGGGGCTGTTGACCCAAAAATAAGTGATCGAAAATATTATTCAATTTTCTTTCTGTCACCAGTAATATATATATTCATCCAACAGGGGAAAAAACAGTAGAAATATTCAAAGTTTGGTTTATCCGAAAAAAATTTAGTGGCTCCAATTTATACCATATCTACAAGGTGAATTTGGATGAAGTTTCAAAGGAAGAATATATAAAGAAGAGAAATTAATACAGAAATGCCAGCGTGCAAAGTTAGCAAGGTCAGAGACAGAATCACAGAATACTATTTGGTGGTACATAGAGAGAGCCGGTATTTTTTATTCATAGGAAATTGGAAAATAAAAAAAAATATATATAAAATATTGGGTTGAAAATTAAAAAAATATGAAGGTAGCTAGGAATTATTATCAAAACCTGAAAACACACACAAAAAAAAAAGTGCGATGCCACAGGATCTATCAAAACGGGAAAAAAAAAAACGAAAAAAATAGAAAGCACGACGCTATAAGACCGTTGGGTCGCTCTTTGGGACGCAAGAGATTAAAAAAAGGGAAAATTTCCTGTATGCCCATGGAAACTTTCAAAATAGCCAATATCTCCATCATATCAATGTAATATCCAATATCCCATCAAAAAGTCATTTTCTTGCTTCCATCTCCATTTAACAATTTAATCTTCAATTTAATTATTTAAAATTTTGAATTGACCATTGTACCCTTCAAATTTTAATGGAGGTGTCCATTAAACTTTTATACAGGAGTGAAAAAGCTTTCTTCTTTGAGACGCTTCATCTTCCCTCTCTGATGCTATTCCCGCTAAATATTTCATCGCCTCTTTCTTTCTACTGCGATTCGCTCCGCTCTCCTAGTTCTCTGTCATTGGTCTCCTCTTCTCTTTACTACTCGGTAATAGGTGTTCTCTTCATGGTTATTTCATCATCTCTTTCTTTTTCTGACTTTTCATTTAAAATCATCATCTCTTCATCATTTAGGTTCACAAGGAATTTGAGGGTGAAATTAATCTTGCGAAAGTGGATACATGGCAAACCAGTGGTAAGAATTTTATAGAACTACAATATTTCTTTATTAGCAAATTCTATCACTTGATTGAATTTTATATCAATTGGGTACCAACCCTTTTCGTACCATTGGTACCAGCTTAAAAACCTTACAATGTGATAATATATGAAGAGGAGAAAGAGAAAAAAGTGATAATATATATGACTGCAGAGAAGAGAAATTAAAATTTGTATTTAAATTAAAAGTCAAAAGGTTCCTCAATCAATAACTTGCTTGTATTTAAATTTGTTTTCATTGATATATATAATTGCTCTAATTGTGTGCTCTTTTGTAGAGTTACAAGTAAGGGTAAAGCTGGATCAAAGAAAAGAGCATGTCCATCTAGCATCTTCAAGCTACTCCAAGAAGAAAATATTCAACTTTATCCAATTCTTTTTTGTGTTATGAATTGGAAATTATATGACATTTTGAATAGTATTAGTATCTTTTCTGTTTAGTTGTGGATTTAGGAATGGAAGAAATTATTATTTTTTTGGTTCAGTGTGGATTTAAGACATGGTGTAATGGTTTTTATGTATGTCTTGTTATATTGCTAATCATTAGAAATGTTATTATGATGTGTTTTAGTAAAGTTAAGCTCCAACACAAACTTTGAGCATGCCCAAACATTGCATCAGGTATTTAAAGGATGAATTAATCAAAAACTGATTTACAGGCTGATAAAGAACACTTTCATGAGTACACAGAAACAAAAATTTCAATTTTATGATTTTTATGTAATTTTTGGTGGCCTTTTAAAGTTCAGATATTACAAAAAAAAAAAAAAAAAAAAACTGGTACAGCTAGTATATAACTAATCCTGAGAAACACTCAAATTTGATATAACTCTAGGTCACAAAATAGGTTAAAGTTAATTGAAGATGTAGGTTACGACTTCCTGGAATTTTAGACACCAAAAACGTCTAATTTGGAGTTGTGAGCTGTTCTATACAAAAATAACAATACAGTCTGTCTGTGAATGCCATAATTTCCCTTCATCAGTTAAAATTTGAGGAAATAATTTATTTTGAATCTTGTAAAAATTATGAAGTCATGCATGAACATTAGATACAGGCTTGAACATGATCCATACATGTTTTCCCATAATGAAGTAGACAATGTTATTTTGCATCAGCACAAGACCACACTGCTGGTACAATGGTACCATTGACAGCAAAATATAACAAAAATAATGCAATTGAATATTATAACAAAGCCAATAGGAAAAATATATTGCTGAATGTCACTATACAAAGAATGAAAGCATGAAACTATCAACAAATATAAACAACTTCAATATTTTAAAACAAAAAATGAAGCAATTTTAAGAACTAGAAAAACCATATATTAAAGAATGGATAATAAGATCTCTGACATATAAGAATGAAAGGAAAAACTATATAAATATATTAAGTCAAAATTTGGTAAAAATGAAATGAATTATGTGAATCAAATGTCAGATTCGTATGGTTTTATAGTATTCAATTGCCTCAAACCTACCATACCAGTACAGTGGTACCATACTGGTACAGTGGTCGTCATGAGAATCAATCTCCACTGAGAGCTACCTAGAAATGTCAGAAAATTCAAGAAGAATTAACCTCCACTTCTTTAATCTTTTTTCTTGTTTTCTGTACCTAAAATCAAGTGAGAAATACCAAATTCAGTTGAGAATCACTCTCTCATATTCAATAATGAAAACAGAAAATAAGACAAGACAATAAGCAAACAACCTCCTTGTTAGATATCCATTGAGACTGACTTCTGGGTCCCCTATCAGTCGCTATGTCAGGACCAAAAACAGGAGAAATCATACTGGTAGGATAATGTAGGCATGAAAATTAGAGAAGAAAGGTGCAGGACACCTCCATTAAAATTTGAAGGGTACAATGGTCAATTCAAAATTTTAAATAATTAAATTGTTAAATGGGGATGGAAGCAAGAAAATAACTTTCTGATAGGATATTAGATATTACATTGATATGATGGGGATATTGGCTATTTTGAAAGTTTCCATGGGCATACAGGAAATTTTCCCTTAAAAAAAACAGAGAGAAGGATTTTCACGGGGCGTGGAAGCCCACTTTTTATTTTATTTTGTTTGGGGTGGGATGGTTTATGATGTCGCACTGTTATAGTATTTATTTATTTTTAATTTTTCCAGATTTGACAGGTCATATGGCATTCCACTTTGTATTTATATTTTGTTTTCATTTTTTTTTTCCGATTTTGATAGATCCTATGACGTCGCGCAAGGATATCTTCACTCCGAAAATATATTATTTGAAATTACAAATCAGCAACAGCTAAACTATATTATAGCACATAAATACCGTTAAATTTGCTTACTAGTTACTAGGCACAATTGATACCCGGTTATAAAAACCCACATAGTCCTTGGGTCTTAAATGCTAAGAAAATTTTCTATAATTCAATATGAACTCCCATGAACCTCAATAAAATGAAGAAGAGGGGATGTGAAGGTGGTATGCACAAAATTAAAAGAGCCAATTGCATCGCAATGCTATGCATTTACGCACTACAGCAAACATTAATAACCTATAGCACCTAAAAAGTAAAATTAATAATAATTTAAAGCACAACTGACAACTGAACAGGAGTTCCACTTCACACAACAACTTACTGTTAGCATATACTACACGCCCCTATTCCACTTCCAAAAGCAAAAGTACATGGAATTCTTTCAAAAAAGCGCCACAACGCACTTACAGTGGGAAGCTCCCTAAACAATAATCTGCTCATGCTCTTACCACCATACGGGTGCCACTTCTATTTCATCCATTAACCCATCAAGGAAAACCGGGTCAAAAATTGCCTTCTCACCCACCACTTCACTAATGTCCTGACCCGTTTCAATCTCCTTCTCCTTCTCTTTCTCCTTTCCCTTTTTTTGTTCAATACCCGGCCCGATATCCGGCTTGTGCCCCTCAAAAAGTGCCAGGTGACCGAACAACTTGTCCTTCCTTGAAAAGGTGGTGCCACATGAGCACCTCCATGGGGTGTCACCACAGTGTCTCAGGTGGCTCTTCAGATCAGCCAAAACAGAGAAACTCTTTTTGTTACATCGCTGACAGGTATACAACTTGGGGCAGTGACTCCTCTTATAATGGTTTCTGAGGCATATAGCAGATTTTAAAGGCCGGAACCGCTTGTGAGCCTGGTTGCGGTTGCAGCCCTGATACGGGCATGAGAAACGAAGCTTTTTCCCAAAGGTCTCAACGGGGCCACCAGGCCGGGAGAGGGCCTCTAGGGTCTTGAACTGGTTGCCGTGGGCCCGCATGTGCATGCGCAGATTGGCATCACGCTTGAAAGACTTGCTGCAGATTTCGCATGCATGTACATGCTCAGTCAACAATTCTTCTGCTTCCATCTCTATTATTTCACAGTCTGAGAGGTTCTCATTTTCCTCCTTTGTCATGAATTGATTTTCTGGAAAGTTGAAATAGAATTAATTATCTTTAAAATCAGGTTCAGAACATATCACAACTTTCTCTAGTGTATATTTAATTGGTCCTAAGTGCATTAAAAAATGTTTATCTTGGAAATCAGTTTTAAACCAGGTTGAAGCACTACTACTTTCTATGAAAGAATAAGACTGACATTGCCTACATGTCAAATGGCACAAAGGGTGATGCAAACGCCAGCAGTTTAAAGCTCTTTGCACCTTAATTCAAAAAGATCTAAAATTTCAGGTGAAAAAATAATGACAATCATGTTTTATTTTTTTGACAACTTCTGTCAAATGTATTAAGCATTAAGATAGACCGTGTCTCAAATGAATGCAAATTGAGAATCAATTAGTTGACCATTACAATGCCAATAAAACTAAAAGCTTAACTTCTCAAATTGTTTGACAAGTACCATGTTTTTTCAAGCTGCACAACATTTTATACACAGCCTATCCTAAACATAGAAAATATCTAAAATTTCAAATTTTTTTAGTTTACAAACCTAGTGTCAGTGTATAGAGTTGCCAAATAAGTATGTTGTCAGCATAACCTATACCAAATTTCAATTTAAGGTTCTATAGGATTTCACGACTTGCAAATACTTATGTAGTGGGCCTGACATAGTACATTAAAACTACACTTGAAAATGTGGGTACCAACTCAGAAAGCATTAGTTTAATCCAAATTTGTTCGATCTTTTAAATGATTATGTTTCCAGGTGTCTGTAAGAGTTTTTATCCCTCAAATAAATGCACAAGTCAGTTCATATTCAGCTAATTTAGCATGCTTTTGTTTGAGACATTATACAAAAACATAAAATGATATTCCTTCACATGTTAAATATGCCCAAATGTGGCCTGACTAAAGCATATAATTAGAGGTGCTCCCGCACAGGTAGGGTCCTAAGTACTACTATATCCAGGCCCTTACCCTAAAAGAGTCCGGTAGTACTATATCCAGGCCCATACTCATTTACTTCTTATTTTTAAATTAGGTGAGTTTAGATTCGGATACAAGTCTAGTAATAAACCCATACTTTGCTTACAATTGGATATGGAACAATTCCAGATCAATATATTTATTGGCTTCATTTTTTAAAATTTCTCATTAAAGATTATTAGGTAATTGTACAGGTATCAGAATGGGTCAAGTTTGGCTTGGATAGGTAAATTAAATAATACCATACTCTACCCGTTATACTGCCGGCTTCAGGTAAAATTTGGTTCAAACATAGATGCATCAATTCTACAACCATATTCATAAGATCAGATCCAGGTAGGGAATTGGGTAAAAGTAGCACTTCTACATGTAAGAATTATTATACAGCAAATGTGACCTGCAAATTCCAACAGGACATTGTGGAACTCATCAACTCATGCTAGCAAATCAAACCAGCATAAGTAAAAGAAGCATTAGTTTGCTCCTTGCTGTATAGGCTTTCTCACCTTCAAGCATCTGTGTTCCTGTTTGCAAGTGTTTTGATTTCTCAATATAAAGGTGCATCACGGCCCTTATCATTTCAACTTAGATGAAACAACAACAGACAGCACAGATGCCTAAATGTGGCTTGACTGAAAAGGATATATTATTGTCTCCACTGTATAGCTGTCCTTTTTTTCACATAAATTCTCGTTGGAACCACTATAATCCTCAAATATCCCAAGTTTAATTCGCTAATTGAATCATCCTACAGCAAAAATGATAAAAAAAAAAAAAAAAAAGACAATATTAATATTAGTTATTTGATCCTCACCTTGGGCAAAAGCATCGAGATCATCATCATCCTCCGCTAATGTATCAACCACGACCTGATCGGGCATAGAAGGAGGTGGATTCTCCTTAATATTGGAAGGTTGTGCCGGAGCATCGGGGTTGGAGAACAGAGATTGGGAAGTAGCAGAGGAGAGAAGCGCGGTGGCGTTAAGAATCACATGCTGAACAGTAGAGCTGATCTCAGACGAGACTATTTGGAGCTGATCGGCGGCGATCGGGGCGGCGCGTCCCTCCAGCGATTCGGAGAGGAAGCGGCGGAGCGACTCCATCCTCTGACCCAGCACCGTCAGGTTGTGGAGAGAAACGAGAGGATCGGAGGCGGCGGAGGTCGACGGCGGGTTATTGGCCGGGTGCCTACTAGAGGAGGCCATTAATTCTTGGTCAAAGAAGTTCAGTTCAGGTGCCAACTGCGAACTAGGAAAGTTCGGATTGGAATTGGGTTGAGAATTTTGTACCAGAGAAAGGAAGAGAAAAGTTTGGTGCTTACACTCGGTGCACTGAATCACATTCACTGTACGATGGGGTAGATTGAAGTTAAAATGAGGATTTCCACTGCAATGGATTTTCAACCACGTGCATAGAAAATTGCAAGTAGATTCCCTGGAATTAAGGGAAAGTGGGACCGGTTTGCTAGTGGACCAGACTGTGATAAGGCACCTGAATACAGTGGGCTGCTAAGAATATATTCTAACCATTGGATTTAGATCAGACGTGCAGTATTCTCTAATAAGGAGACATCACATTGGAATGGGTATTGCTAATGCATCGGTCCCAAACTCCCAATTGGACAGTGGGATATTTCTTGCCATAAATTTAGAGCAGCACGGCTGCACTCAAAGCTCACGACTCAGCAGCCGCTCAAACTCCATAACAATCTCGCTAATAATTTGTTCATTTAAAATTCGAATTAGTAATTTGTTTATTTAAAATTCGAATTAGTCTGATTTGAGTTGAGTAACTCGTTTAACTCATGAGTTGAGTTTACTCGCTCGTTACAACTTGTGGAGTCCGGATAGGCAATTATTATTTCATTCAAACAACACACTTTTAAAGTCTTATATATATTATAGAAAATTTCTCCACTTTATGAGTTTCGAACTCATGATCTCTCATGATCTCTCACATAGAAGTCATGCGTCTTTATCACTAGATCAAAGACAAGTTCTTTTAATCACATCAAGTTAACACTATAATATATTAATCACATCAAGTTAACACTATAATATATTAATATGATATAACCTAAATGCTAATTCATCTAACATGAATTCAAACATAAATATCATAAACACTAACAATAACAAAGGGATGACTAGTCTAATAAAGTGGATAAGGACAATAATATTTTTTTTTTCTCTTAATGTTATACAAAACAAATTTGAAAGTTTTTTTAAAATTTAACATGAGCTTAGCTCGCAAATTAACTCTTGATCAGCTTACACTCATATTTTATTTACTAAACAAATGTATTTGGTATTCATAATCATATTACATATGTTCCTTATGGTTTTGATGGGCCTTGATAAAGTCCGATGTAATTATTGAACTAATTAATTAACCATTCATAAAGAAATTTAAAAAAAATAGCATATAGTATTATACGCATGCATATATGATAAAGATCAAACACTAAGACAATTATGCCTATCTAAGGTTATGATGGATTAGTATTACCCAATTTAATTGTCTTAATTAATTAAGTCCAATGATCAATCTTCATTAATTGAACTTTTCCGTGTTATGATGGATTGAGATGGATTGATCAATTTCAACACAAATGGCAATTAAGGTTGATGTACTGAACAAAAGGTACTAGCGTTTTGAGGCTTAGTTGGCCTCATTTACAATTTACATGAACTAAGCTATATGTCTCAGTTTGAAACGGAACTTGACTTTGAACTTGTTCTCTTCTAATTTTTATGCAACAAAAATAACATAGTTTTATGTAAGCGATATATTTACATTATTATATTTTTCTAAAATTTATTTTCAGGAAGTATTTGATAATGTTAATTGGTATTTCCACTTTGAAAATTTACAAGCTTGAGGTTTTTAAACTGGATGGATTATGTCGATTTTTAATATTTTGAATAATGTACAAACTCCTGTGAATTTTAATGAAGATTAGGTTATTACAGAGGGGGTTGAGACACGAGGATTAAATTTCTCATTCTTTTATGTAATTTAGTTTGCAAATGCACTATGAAGAACTTTGCATGAAGCACAATTAGGATTAAAAAAACTTTCATAATGGTTGTAATAATTGTTATAATAGTGCGCTATAGCACCGATAGCATCATAGCTTTATAGTCCGAAAACGCTATAGTGCGCTATTTAGAATCTTGGTTTTTTTTTTTTTTTTTTTTTAATAAATGAAACGGCATTAATAGTACAATTTTAATAATTTTCTGACAAATCTGTGATCAAGATAGAGTTTAACATCTGAAAAATATTAAAACTTCACCATTAAAGCAGTATAAAAATACTTGCATCTAATAAAAAAACAGTCTAAATCCTTTCTTTTTGTAGATTCGAATTTTAAATTTCTAACAAAAAAAATCCGTTAAGGTCTGTAAGGTTTAACATTACACCCGTATAAAAGCACTTTCGCACTCGCTGCAGTGCTTTTCTGCATGTTCTGCGCATGCAGTAGAGAGCCGATGGATTATTACTCTTGTACTAATATTAACTGAAATGAACGGCTAAGATCGATAAACTTGATGACTATCTCTCCCTCGTGTTGCCCCTAATTATTCTCACCTCTTTCAGGGTAAGAATTTGGATTTAAATTTCTACATTTCCAACCCAGTTGAATTATTCCTGTTGCTAGAAATCTGCTGAAATAACAATACATTCAAAAATGGTAGATGATAATCTATTATCCACCGATGGGTGTATAAAACTACAGTGCGGAAATGAACCAGCAACCAATAACCCATCTCTTTTGCTCGTCTTGTTTTCTATATCATACAACATATGAACATAGAAACGAAAACCACCAACCAATAACCCATCTCTCCAAATATTTCTTGTAATTTATACACCATACGAATATAATGGATTGTACGAGACCCAAGGAGACATGGAAATAAGCTTTCATTTTAGGAGCATCTCTATTCTTTTCTCAGCTGCACGGGCAGATTTGTTTTGTGGCTCCAGAGCTAGCGCATATCTGAAATCTACACAATTCAAAAATAGAAACATAATGTGATTCAATGTATTGTCCAGTCTTCACATTTTTTAAATAACGAGGGTTCAAATTCTGCAAACCTTGAAGGGCCTCCTTGTAACAGAGGAGCATTTCCCTAACAGTCCCTCTCCTCATATAAGCTTTAACATTCTGACACAGAAGGAAAAAAAAATGTTGTTGAGCAGCTAATTACAAAACAAATACAGGTTCTGTGAAATAGGCATACTTATAAATTTTATAATTCAATCCAAAGCCGGAAAAGACCTTGGGTCGTAGTAGGGGTGTTCATTGGATCTGGTTTACTAGATTTTCAACCGAACTGTCAAATTTTGGATTTAAAATTGTTTGATTTTTCAGTTTAAATGGTTGAACTCAGTTGAAGTTTTGAATTACTTCAGTTTTGTTATATTTGGTTTGGTTTAATCTCTCTTACTTAGGTTCAGCCAAACAAACCGAAATTTACTTCATATTTAATTCATTTTTTTTTTGTTTTTTTTTATATTTGATTCGGTTTATTCTTTCTTATTCTGTTTGATTGATATATATTTATATGATTATTAAATGTATTCGTGTATGTATTGACTTTTAACCTTTTGAAATATAATCTCTTATTTTTGTTCAACCAAACAAACTAAAATTTACTTCGTTTTCTTTTTGTTTGGTTGTTATCCGGTTGACAAGTTTAATTTGGTTGGTTTGGTTAGATTTATTTAAAACCGAATACAATTTTGGTTTGACTATTTTAATTTGGTTTTGACTAAACTGGCCATTTGAACACCCCAAACAATCTGCATTTACCAAATACTTGCCTTCTTATCAAGTGAGATGGCCTGGTTGCAATCTGTCTCTGCTTGCTCATAGCTACACATACAGTAAAAAGTGAATAGTTAATTTTTACTATGTTTACTTTAGGTAAACTAGAACAGGTTGATTCAGTATGATAAAAAACAATTTAAATACCAGCCAAGTTTCAGATATGCAGCTGCTCTATTACAATAGTATGTTGCATTTGCATTGTTTAATTTAATAGCATCAGAATAGTAGTTGATAGCCTTTTTCCATTGTTTTCCTTTGAATGCTGCATTTCCCTACAATAAGTAATTTAAAATGGGCTTAGAACTTGATCACATAGGTCTCTAGTCTATTCATTTTTGAAGTGTAAAAAAAGAAATAATAAAAAGTATCAGGTGTACCTTTTCTTTCAGTGCTTCCGATGTACCCACATCACCATTGGTATAATGATGTGGTGCTGGTAGAAAGTAGCTCGAAGCAATGGCAACTTGTTCTTGGATCGAAGAATACAGCTCAAGAATTGTATCTAAAAGAAACCTATCTGCACCATGAGCTGCTACAAAAGATACCGATATGTCATGGTCATCATGCTTTCCTAGAGGAACTGTGACCTGGAAACAAAAACTATGCCATGTGTGAATTTTCGAAGTAAATGGGTGCCAAGGGAGAAAAAAAAAAGGAAAAAAGAGAATAGGCTTTTTTTTTTTTTATTTCTGATAAATTAACAAGTTCTTTACCAAGTTAGCAAACAAGACCCATATATTTTCATGTAGAGAACACAATACTGAAATCAAAGATTAAATAAAAAAAGAATATATAGCTAAAAAAGGTTTTTGCAAATATATATCAAAATCAAACTTTATTATGCTTGATATCTATTTCATTTTGTGCTTGATGAAAATTATACTCATTAGGGTTATATGGCTATGCTTGGTAAAAAAAATTAAGCTCATCAGGTTATAAAAGGCAATGCTTGGTGAAAATTTATGATCATCAGGGTTATAAGTGGCAATGCTTGGTGGAAATTTATGCTCATCAGGCTGAGGGCATCATTGTTTCTATTATAGGAAAGTTCCGCCTCCATGACTCCAATCGAATGAATTGGTGGTAGGTGTAGTTGGCAAATACAAGGAAAATAACGGCAATTTCTGAAAAATTATGAGAAGGTACATGTTTTGAAGAGCATTTTGAACAAGTACAACAAATTGGCCCCTTGAAGTTTGCAAGAGAAACAATTACATAAAAACCATAATCCTTGAAGAAAAAATTACCTGGCAGCAGCCAGAGACCCCAGCTATGCTGAGTAAAGTATAAAGCCTATCTTCATAGTCAGCTGATGTCTTTTGTTTCATGTCATGCTTTAGTGGAATAGCAGCTGTTGTCGGAATCAATAATAATCCCCCATCCTGAATAAAACACATAGCAGTAGATAGTTACACATCAAGTAGTATTTTTTCCTAGAGTGAGGCTGTGGCACTATGCATAGATTGGTCCATACTACGGATCAATATTTTCTTTTTCAAAGTCCAAATAGTCGATCTGAACCATTCAACATGATTTCCATTGATAATGTACTTGCAGACTAAATTTTATATTTTTCAAAAACTTATTTCCTATTTTTTAGATAGCTAGAAAATCACTATTTTTTAATGGACTAAAATCTTTAGATCAAGTGATTTTCTACCTACTTCAAAAATAATAAAAAAATTCTAGTAAATGTAAATTTGATCTACAAGTTCATGTTGAACAGTTCAGATTGATAGTTTGGTTTGATCCATAGTACGGACTAATATGCACTATGCATAGTAACGTAGCCTCTCACTCTTTGTCCTATTCATCAAGGATTGCAATTTTGGCTTACATTAGCGATTCTGGATTAGTATATACTGTTGTTAACCCTGAACTCTAGTGTATATGATGGTAATAAAGGCAGCAATTGATTTAGGTGAGGCCATATCTTCTAAAAACAGATAAAAATATTGTGTAAGAGGAATTTTGTCTAATATAGCAAAAGAAATTACCTTAAGAAGGGTGTTAAGTGCAGCTCTTAGTTCAGTCCGAACATTGTAAAGAGATTTCAGGTTATCAGGTGTATAATTAATAGCTTCTAGAACCCGGGCTGAGACATCCAGACTGATACTAGGTTTAACGGTGTTAATCCAATCCTCATAATTTGTTTTAAACTCGTACCTGAACATTAGAGTACAAGAAAACTAATTACGCATGCCAACTGCAAGTAGTGAACAAATTAGAAAAAAATAAAAAAAAAAGGACACAATACAATTCAACACAATTTTACTATGCCCAATGGGTTCCAGTGAAATATCAGTCCGTATCATGTCCTCAGTACACAAGTTCCATTTATATTAAAAATAACAGCAGCGGCTTTCTTTCAAATAAACTAAAATCAACCTGAAGCAAACCTTTGAAGTAGCAACATGACAGTAGAGAGGGCCTTTAGAGCAGATGTCCCTTTTGGAGACTTTGAAGAAGGGTCATAGAATTCTTTCAAACTAGGCACATTGGAGGCTATATACTGAGCAATATTCATATGCTTGGGAATTTGATCTGTATTATCAGAAAAATAAGATAAACAATTTAATTGTTCAAATTACAATACATCTTTCATGGGCAAAATACATAAGGATTAGTAGACGACTTACATCCAGATAAATTTTCAATAGAATTGCATATAACATTAATTGTTTTCTGTATTGGCACAGCTGATAGCTGGAAACAATCATCTGCAAAAACAATCTGCCTTGTTCTGAGTGCTTTTGCAGTCACCGGTAAAAGCAAAGAACCTACTCGGTGCAATACAGTTGGGTTCCGTGCAATCCACCCTGCAACATTTTCACCAAGAGATTAGTAAAGTAAGTCACAGTTTGCCACTTAAACCCCCAAAAAAGGTATACCAATCAAATGACATGTCCAATATACTAGCTCCTATGTTTCAAAGAGGGCGTTAGGGGTGTTCAAACATTCTGGTTTGTTGGTTTTCAACCAAACCAAAAAGTTTCTATATAAATAGATCGGTTCGGTTTAGACTTTTAAAAACCGACTAAACAGAACCGACCAAAAATGGTTTTTATTTTGTTTGGTTCAATCATAGCTTCCTTCCTTTCATTTTGGTCAGGATATTTTAGAACATCTACATATTATGTATGGAATTGAACAATGTGCGTAATGTTATCTTGATATTGATTGCTATGAAATTACTAATGTATTAGTGTATGTATTGAGTTTGACTTTCTGAAATTTAATTCTCTTATTCGGTTCACCCAAACAAACAGAAATTTAATTCAGTTTAAATGGTTTGTTTGTTATTCAGTTGGCATTTTAATTTGGTAGGATGTTTAAAAACCAAAAAGAAAGTTTGGTTTGGCTGTTTTACTTCAGCTTCAACCAAACTGACCGTTCGAAGACCCCCTAGAGGGCGTATAGAAGTTACGGAAAAACTCCCAAAAGAGGTAGCAAATAGAGCAATACCGACTGAATCTAAGCTCTGCGAATTTGGCAACATGCCAGAAGAACACACAAAGGCATGAGATGGCCGAAAACCAAGCACTCCACAGAATGATGCCGGGATTCTGACACCTCCAATCGTGTCTGTACCTGTATAAAATAAAAGGAACTTTTAATTTTGTAACAAAAAAAAAGTCTATACTAAACTTTATACTAATTGAAAGAAGTACCAAGAGCAAAGTCAACGAATCCAGCAGCAACGGCCACAGCAGCTCCGCTACATGAGCCCCCTGGAACATCTGCCTGTACTTCTGGGTTGATCGTCGTTCCATAATGCATATTTTCACCTTTCATTCTATTAATAAACAATAATAATTTTGTCCATTACGAAAACCCATACTATTGCCAAATTTATGAAGCTTTATATCGGGTGACGGAGGAAATTGCTGCCAATTTTGATAACAAACTAATGAGATATGAAAGAATTTGGTAAATTATTGATTAAAATATGAGCTTTGCAACTCCATCTCCTAAATGCGGCAGCATATTACCTAAATCTCAAGTAAGCTATTTTAAATATTTATAATTCACCATTCTACATTTCATTTATATTTTAGTTTCAATAATGAACTTATTGTACGTTTGCATAGAGCTAATTTTAGAGGTCGACCATGACAAGGCAATTTTAGAGGTAACCACCAAGGGCTGCAAATCATGAATTTGCCAAATCTGAGGATTTGCATTTATTTATGAAGAAGTAAAAGCTAACCCGAACAAGAATTCATCAATGACAGTCCTTCCAACACAGCCCGCCCCCTGCTTTCTTAGCACAGTAACAATCAGAGCAGTCTGGTCTGCGGGCCCATGTGTCTTCCTCCAATCAGGATTGCCCAATCCAGTTACTTGGCCCTTTATATCAAAGCTGCATTTGTTTTCTCAGCATCAATTAAAAGGAAGAAGAAAAAGTAAAAAACACATGCACGCGTATACAGGCACAAATGCAAACAAGTTGCAAACTTATTTTTCTTTGGAGGCTCTTGCTTCAGGACTAATTAATAGAAGATCCAGTATTCAAACTAATTTGATTTAATACCTTTTCTATTAACTTTATGTCTAAACTATGCCGACCCATTTGCAATTGACACTAGATAATTGGCTTGGCTTAGATATATGTTGTTCATACAAATAATTGCTGTTGTCACATCCAAATGCAAGTTTTGGCTAGACCGAATTTTTATCTTACATTGTATTGAATATGAAGACAGGTATAATCTCCTCATAATAATTTATGCAACACACTTGATCACCATTTATGAACAAATAATAAATCGGAAATGACGAGAAACACAAAAGCAAAAAGAAAGGTACTCCGTACTTGTCACTGATGGCGAAGGAGAGGTTAGAGAGGAGAAGAGGCGCAGCTGGGGGAGGAGGCTGAGGTGCCCCCAGAAGCTCGAACCGCTCCACAAAAGCTCCGAAATACTCGACCGTCTTGATCGGCGACTTGCGCCGCCGCCTCCTGTTGGTCTCGGCGATGATGATCGCTCCGGCCATCGTGATCCCCACCACGAACCATACCTTCACATTCAATGAATCAAACTTACCCAATGGCATATCGATTTGATCAGAGAAAGAGGAGGTGTTCAAGGAGCAAGGAAGGTATTAGTATTAGTTAGCTTAGTTTTGTTTTACTCTTGGTTTTGTGCGCCGGTGAAAGGCGGGAAGCGAATATCCTAGACGGTGCTATCGTGCGCCAGTACTAGAGAAAACTGTCGATCAATTTTTTTGAGATTTATAACGATTTTTTTTTTTCCGTTGCTTTTCTTTTCTCGGTTGGCGAAGAAGAATTGAATTCCTTTTCGTCTCCTTTCTCATTTGTTTCTTCTTCTTATTTGACAAATTTATTGTTTTGACATTTATTTTCCAGATACGAAAAAGTTTTACAAATTTATCGTATGTGGACCGTGTTCATATATTAATTTCTAGAATTCATGGGTCTCTCGTCGCTGGTGTGGAAGTGACGTGGTGTAATAACTAATAAGACTCGTATTTCTCTTTTGCAAAACTACGTGGAATTTTCAAAAACGATTTTTTAAAATTTTAAAGGCTGTTGTCGAATTCATATATTACCCCAAGTACCTCAATCTTTTAGTATGAATTCGGCCCGCTCGTTATAAACTAATTTGTATATTTGTATATTGGGCTGTCTGTGATAGAAAATGCTTCTTAAATGTAAGATTACAGCTTTGACCCATAAAAGCCCATAATCTTTATTATCTTCTAATACAAACAACTAATGAAGTCTTTCATCAGAATAATTAAATTAAATTAATGTATAACTTTATGATATCTTGGACTTATAAGGAGAACAACCATATGTATTTCTGGACCAAACCACAGTTTAATATTAAACAAAAAAATAATAATTGCCTTATTTTTTTTTCATAATTTGACTTAAATTGATACTGTATGATACCATCATGCCAGAGGATATTCTTCCCTTTACTACGGGAACATGCAAAGTGTCTAGTCTTTACAATTATTATGAGCTCGGCCCACATTAGTTAATTTGTAAAATGTATGTGATAGGAAATGCTTGAAACATTGCAATTTTGGTCCATAAAAACCCATAAGCCTTGTAATCTTCTATAGTCTTTTATCAGAATAAATTAGATTAAATTTAAATTAGGGAAATGTTCTAGCTTCCCGAGCTATCATACCCGAGTGTGTCCTCCAACTAGTTTAACAAAAAAAAGAAAAAACTTCCAATTTTAGCTAACTTTCATTTTCAGCCCTCATATCCAACCTTTTCAATTTTTGTTTATAATTTATAACATTTTACAATGCTACTTGCAAGCATTTAAACCTCTATCTGCAAGTATTTAAATCCTAAATCTGTATAGTTTTAACTCCTAATTATTTTTGTCTTCAAGTCCAAAAATAAAATATTCATTTCGCCCACTCTTTATTTATTTATTCTGTAAACATTCTCGTTAATTTTCCGACGATCTGTGCGAACATTTTCTACTTGATTTTTTCTTTCAAATGAGATCTATGAAGATATACTTTTGAGTTATTTTCAAGTAATTTGTTTTTTTAAAGTAAAGCTAATGAGTACTTTAATTTTTAAACTTTTAAACATCAGTCTACAACCATTTAAACCTCTGATGTCTATCATTTAAATTACTATGTTCAAGCGTTTAAATATCTTATGTCAATCATATAGTATCACGTGTTTAAACCTCTTTGTACAAAAGTAGTTGTGTCAAGTATTTAAAGTAGTTGTATCAAGCATTTAAAGTAGTGCTCATGGACTTTACTTTAAATAAAATAAAAACAACAACTTAAAAAAACTCAATAGTATTTCTTTATCGATCTCATTTGAAAGAGAAAATCGAATAGAAAATGTCTGTATTTTTAGATTTGCAAAATTTATCACGGATTGTTGAGAAAATAGATGAGAAGGATCATGGGAAAAAAAAAGATGGGTGAAAAAATATTTTCTTATTTGACTTGAAGACAAAAGTAGTTATAAGTTAAAAATATCTATATTTATAATTTAAATGTTTGCATATAGATATTTAAATGCTTATGAGTAGTATTGTAAAAGATTATAAACATAATTTTAAATGCTTAGATATGAGCGCTGAAAATGAAAATTTAACAATAAATACTTAAAAGCATTCTCGGAGATTTATTTGAAAGGCAATTATTATCATACTCTTTTAAATTAATGTAATAAATTTATAATCTCTTGGATTTTTTATGGAGAACAGACGAATGTATTTCTGGAACAAACCACAAATGTATTGCCATGTTATTTTTCTTTTTAAACTATGAATTTAAATTTAAACTTGTAGAGAAGGAAATACGATGAATTTTTACATTATAACTTGTAGAGAAGGAAATACGTGACACGCCGTGATTTGGTCACGTGATATGATTAACTTTTTTTTTCACGTGATGTGATGTGACGTGACCAAAATGGTGGTGGCATGTCACGCGTAGTCACGTCGTAACCCTATGTGACGTGGCGTATAGTGACGTAAATTAGTCATGTCATTTTTTTTTATATTTTAATTTAAATTGTTGAAAATTTAGAAAAAAATATAAAAAATACAAAAATTCTAAAATAAGTAAATAATGTTGCAAAGATTATTATTTTTTCAAGGTTCCAAATAGTGTTTATCGCGTCATCGCGGGAAGGCTGAAAAAAAAGCTATAGCGAATAGCGTAGCTATAGCGGAAGCTGTGCTACATAGCGTTTTTTGTTTTTACAAAAATTATATTATATATTTGTACTAAATATCAATATTATCTAAAGTCTCATGTAACAATAAATAACACCAAATTGATTAAGAAATTATAATATTCATATTGAATCAGTTCAAAGTCTAAATTGATGTTCAAAATATCCATAATAATATCATAAATTATTGATTTTTTTTCTACAAAATATCTTAAGCATTATGATTCATGATATAATCTATTTTTTTCTATTCAAATTCTAAAATAACCTAGACATCATGGCATAAACTATCTAACTAAAAATTAAAAATTTAAAAATATTCCAACTACCATATAGTAAGTATTATTTTGGGAAGGTCGTCAATTTAGAATTTTTCTAATTTCAGCGACAAGGGTTCATTTTGTAGCAAAAAGCTTTCAACTTTTTTTTTTTGCTTTTTTTTAACTATTTAATTTACCGATGAATTCTCATTTAACAATTAATAATTTAATATAGAGCATAGTACGTCAATTGCAAAAAAAATCAAGTCAAAGCCCATATAAATTGCCTAAAAAATGCTCATATTGCATAGCGCACGCTATTGGCGCTATACGCTATCCGCTATAGTGGACCGCTATTTCCATTATAGCGGTCGTAGCTCAATTAGCGTAGTTTGATGCCATAGCTTAGCTTTTTAGGGTCCAAAAAACTATAGCGCGCTATTTAGAACGTTGTTTTTTTTAGAAAAAACTATTAATATTACTTTAAAAATTCAAATTACAAATATTCATTAGATTTAACTAAAGAAAATAAAAATTAGCACTACATGAGTACCAGTATCACTGAACCTATACTAAAAGAAAAATCTGAATACTTTATATATACCAAAAAAGTTGGATACTCTGTGTTTCATAACGTAACGTGACGTCTAATTTTCGTTCGAATGCGGTAATGTCATGTAATGAACACACGTGACGTGATTAGTCACGTCATGACTAATTCTCCAATAACTTGTAAGGAAAGCAACGAGTTAAAAGCGCGTGCTAAAAATGCGATGGTAATTTCCATTCCAATTGACCCAATTCGACGTGCTTATCCGCTCTTTTGGAACTAATTAATGATGGTCAAATATCAGTTAATTTGTTCAACTATATATTATAAACATTCATATATTAATTGGGAAACCGGTTCACTTTTCTTGAAATGCACCATTTTTTTTCTATGGTACATTGAAATTTGAAAGTGAAGTATAGGGAAATGTTATCAAACTGAACTGGGCATTGATCCAATCAATTTTTCAATATTTATCATTCTGATCTGTGCTTGAAATGAACATATATTGCATATTTTCGTTGTAAGTTCGCGCGCACAATATGTAACGAATGATATATTGTAAAATTTTATCATATCGTTGAAAGTTCCATAATCTCTCTAATAATTGTATATTTTGGTGGTGGATTTCCATTTTTCTGAGAGAATTAAGAGAAGGCAAGGATTTAGAAGCAAAAGAAAGATATATATTCAGAAGAGTTCTTAATTTAAGAGGTCAACATGGAACTATTAAATAAGAACCTTTCATTCATTAATTTCATTTCCTAATTAACATAGTTTAAGAGAAAAATATATATATGTTATAGAACTCAACTTGTCAAGTGGATAATTAAAAGTACAAATGCCAGGATGTATTAATTGGTCTTCTCAACCAAGTCAAATTATTATCTTTGCCTTGCTGCCAAATCTCAATAGCCATCACATGCGATCTTTAAATCTTTATTCTTTAGCTTTGACTAATGTTGTGTCTTGTTCCCTCCTTTATTAATTTATTATGTGAACGGTCCTTATATTTTTCAGAAATTACATTTCATATATACTTGGTCAACTTCATTGACAACCATATACTTACAAAACAAACATAGTCCGGCTACCGTGACATCCGTAGTATTTGCTACTTATTTTAAAGCTTATTCAAAAAGTTTCAAAAATTAAGGAATTCAAACAGTTCAAACTAATCTACTTTATGAACGATATATTTACATGCAAAATTTATAAATTTTTGAATTATTTTAATACCGAACTAATTAAGCAGTTAAAAAATGATGAAAAATAAATGTATTAAATTTAACTTAAAAAATTCTCATATTTGACTACTTGAGAGTTAAGACGACAAATATATCTTGGCATTTATAATTTTGTATGTAAACACACTACTCATAAAGTAAATTGGTTTGAACAGTTTGAATTTGTTGTTTGAAACGGATTCGATAGATTTTGGAGTTCGTGATATTTAGACTGAAATACCATAAACATCACAGACATACATATTTAATAAGAGCCTCAAAAATCCCTGTATTAGCATATTTGAGTGAGTAATATTCTAAAATTAACAAAGCTACTATTAACAGAAATAATGTTTAATCTAGTAAAAACATTAAATTATATTAAACTACCCCAAACATAAGCAAACATAAGCATGAATATTAGTCATGCCCTTATCTACAAAACAAGAGTGCTGAAATTAGAATATTTGGGGATTTTATGGACCAATTTAAAAAATTGCCAAAATATGAAGCAAAAATGCTGTTTGCCCGAAACCAAGCCCATTGTTTCATCATATTTGGATAAACATTTCCCCAAAATAAGGATAGGGATCTTCATATATAAATGACTCAACATGCATCTTAATTAGATTCTTAATTAGTTCCTTATCCTTTTCCTAATATATACAAAGTATCTCTTCCAAAGATCCAATTAATCATGCTTAAAATAATAAGCCACATGTGCACATTATCAATCAATTTCTTGCCTAATCAGTAAGATATTCCTGAGTATGTTCAATTTGTTACCTAATTAATGATTGCAAATTTGCATCACCTTGGACTGTTGTGGTAGTTTTGTTAATTACTTAAAACCCTGTTATAGGGGAAAATAAATAAAGGAACCACCTTGCAAGTACTGTTCCCATATATGGACATGTTCCTTCTTTTAAGGGTACCAATTAATTAATATTTCTCCTGCTGGATTTCAATGAATTTAAGAAAGAATGTGTTTTCACTTTTCAGGCTCTCTGCTGATAGTTTGGAAAATAATTTGACTTTAGTATTATATTTTATTTTGGTTAATATGACAAGAACTTAAAAAATATGAATAAAATTAATAAAAGGAAGAAAAAAACAACTAGCGGTTCAAAATCTGTCAATTTTCTTTCTTAAAACTAATATTCTGACCAATTTCAGCATTGTTCTTGTTTTCTTTCGCAGACAAGCCGAATTTCAGCATTGTTAGAATCTAATTTGATCCAAACAGTGCAATTTTAATGCGACGGCTTGGATTGAAATTTGGATAATGCCACAAGTGTTGTATTGTAATTATGTAATCAGATATATATATGAACTCCTATTGGTTCAACTAGATGAGTTACCAGTAATTTTTTTGTTTATGATTTTATTAAATTTAAAAAGTCTAATTGCATAACTGTACATTCACTGGGCTAATTAATTAAGACATATTACATATCCCTCTTGATATTCTTAATTTCATTGAAATGGATCATGTAATCATATTCTTCTATTGGTTGTCGATCAGAACCTGAATTACGTACGGTCATTTGTTTCATTATCAGTCAGCACTCAGCAGCGATCGATATTTGGCATAAACAATTCTTATATAATATTATCCAGAGTGATAATCTATTGAACAAACTATCAAGTTAGTCATAGTTTTTAATTAAGTAAACTAATCACACTTAATTCCCTAATTAATTTGAGAATAATTGCTCCTTAATTGCACCTAACTCAGCCCAGCCACTGATAAATAATATATAGCTATCTATGAAAGATTTCACTGTCTGTTGCAACTGGGCCTTTTACTACATGCAATTCAAGCTGTCAAAAGGACAAAAACAAAATCTACAAATATATTATAGACATATTAATTGTGAAGTGGTCATTGCATATAATGCGGCTGTCTAAGAATAAATTAATTATGAAGGTTAATTATATAATCAGAATGAAAATTCACTAAAAATCAAAAGGGGAGATGCTTTAATTGGAGATTCCAGATTAATGATGTATAAAGAAAGATGATACTAGTTGAAGTTAATTCTCTCATTTTTTATGATAATATTGAATCTCACGATCCCATCTTCTCTAGCTGTGGTAGAGTTCAGACTCTTGGATTTATGTGGTTTTTGTTTAGTAATTGTAACAGTATTAGTATAAGGATTCATCTGAATATTAATTGTCTCTGTTAATGGTGTACAGTTGTTGTGACTGTTGTCATATAAAAATTAATTTGATCTGTTAATTATGTACTGTGGATTCTTGCAACCGTAGGAATAATATTTACCAACGCTCTTTTTATTCATTTGTGTTAATTATTCTTGAGCGTATTTATATTTAAGTACATCTAATTTTAATGTTAACTCATTCAAAATAATAACCATCGTTTTTTTTTAAAAGAAACAATAAATTTACTATTTTTTAAATAACAAAAATTTGTATCACAATCCTTAATATGTATCCTGATGCTGAGCAGAGCAACTCTGTATCAATGGCCGGAATTAATTAAGTGCCACTTGATAAAAGCCCAAAAACAACAACAAAAAAATGGAATAAAAGAAAGAAGTGTAAGGTTTACTACAACCGGTACACATTGACAGGTACTGAAGTGATGACAGAACAACTTTTCCTGTGAAGTTGGGCATAACGGTTGGGAAAAATTAATCCCCTGTTCAGACAAAACTTGTCTATAGGTACAAGTCATGTACCTTTTCTCCTATAAACCTACCTTCTTTTGTACTGTAAATCTATAATTTATTTATCTAGTAATATCATAACTGTTATTATAAATGGCAAAGGATTTGGCAAACCTTCATCCAGCTAAATTATTTTAATTTGCCACATATAATTTGCCATAAAGAAATTGACTTTATTTATAATTTAAAGTAACTTATTATTAGCATGAGGAGGAATCCACTTACAACATTTTGTAAATTACAACATCTTACAACAATTTAGTTTTGTCGTTTTCAAAGTTCAAATTATAGTATGGCTATCGTATCATGTATAGTGCAGATTGGTTTGTACTACATATTAATATTTTCATTTACAAAGTCCAAGTAGTCAAACTAAACGGTTCAACATAATTTTCATATGAAAAATGTACATGCAGTCTAAACTTTACTTATTTTTAGAATTTGTTTACTATTGTATAAATAGGTAGATAATCACTACTTTTGAATGGTCTAAAATACTTAGATCAAGTGATTTTTTTTATCTATACAAAAAATAGTAAAAAAATCTTTAAAAAAATGTAAATTTTGATTTACAAGTACATTTTAATACAGGGATCATTCTGAATTGTTCACTCTTATTAGCTTGTCCACTAAAATTTAACACAATTTAATTGAGTTCAATAAATTAAAAAGATTTGTGTTTATAAATATGGAAAGTTCTAATTAATTATGATACAGGTGGTGGAGTATATATAAGCAAGTCACAATCAAGTTTGATATATGTTCATGACTTAACCATTTATGACAGAGACAGTGAGAGAGAGGTTACATGAGTCATAACCACTAGGCCTAATAGTGGTGAAGATCAAATGATTGATTGAGAGAGGTACATATAACATATAACATATTACCTCTACTATGCATATATGCATGCCTCCTTGCATGGCCATGTTATTTTCATTGAAATATTGAATGATACGATGAAATTTGCAATAGATATTTCGGGACCCACCACCATCTAGCTAATTCAATTCATTAATTAATGAATGGCTCTATTGTATTCCACGTGCATAATATTGTTTAATTAATTATTTAATTCATTCATTCATTGTTTCTTTCAAAACTTCTTTAAAAGAAAATAAAATTGATTAATTAGCTACACTTGTTTCAATATATGCAAAACTACAACTTCTCCTCTTTTTTTTTTTCCGTAATGGCAGCTAAATCAAAATATTTTGCTTATATATGCTAACGGTGTCTTTAATAGAGCTTGATATCCTTCTAAATTAATTACCTATCCAATAAAGTTATATATATATAAAAATATTCTTTCGGGAAAAACATTAATGTTCATTGTAGATTCACTCGTACAAATTAATTTTGATGCGTCGAAAAGGGTGATCCATGTATTAAAAAGAAGAAGATTAATACTCTTTAATTGGATGCAATAATTTAATATAGGGAAATGGACGACAATGATTAAAGGAAAAAAAAAAAAAAAAAAGTGGGTGAAATGAATTTTTTATTTTTAGCTTGAAAACAAAAGTAGTTAGGAGTTAAAACAATTCAAATTTAGAATTTAAATGCTTGCAGATAAATATTTAAATGCTTGCAAGTAGCATTGTAAAATATTATAAACAAAGCTTTAAATTCTTGGATATGAGTGTTGAAAATGTAAGTTCGACATTAAATACTTGGAGAGGACGCGTTCGGGAATTTATTTGGGGAGCAATTATTAGGCTCCTTTAACATATTCTTTTTTTTTTTTGAGGAAACCTTTAATATATTCTTAAGTAAATTGGGGTGGTGATCTCAATCCAGAATTATACTCTATTTATTAAAATGGCAAGAATTGAATTGTTAAACAGTTTCTTTCTTCTTTTTAATTTAGACTAATTAAGAACTAATACTGTTCTGTGCACTCACTACAAAATCATATCAAATTATGCACTTAAATAGGAAATTGGCAACAAGGATATCAAACAAGTACGTTAGAAACCCAAATCTACAAGGAATCTGTTGTTAGTTGAGGTTAATGACATTAATTAATATTACTTGTCACTAAAATTCATGACATAATACACACACTCAAGTGGTCAGATAAAATGGCAATATATGTGGTGATCAATAGTTGCTTGCATTAGTAGCCCTTTCAACAAGGAACCTTGTTTTAAGTAGCAAATTAAGTTAATAAGCCTACTAATAGTAATATTGTTATTATTATCATCAGGATCTAACAATGCTCAAAGGGTGTTAATTTGTTTGCTTAGATCACTGTTTTGTTTAATTTATGTGTTCACCTTGCTGCTTTGCTTGTTGCCGACACCAAATGATGCAACTATATTTGAAAACAAAAATTAAAGTAAAAGTTAGGTTAAAGAGAAAAAGAAGGGTTAGGAAAATATCATTATTAAAGTCTACTCTTTTTGAATATATGTATATGTGGCTTGTTTGAGATGCTAGTGGGTGTAGTATCAGTATGGATGCACATTATAAATTAACTTGACAAAAAAAATAAGATCACAATAAGCGTTTTTTGTAAAAGCTTTTGCAGAAACTGTCAAGTCGTGAGCTCAAATTCTTAATTTTTGAGTAACCACGGTTTTAGGCCTTATTATTCTATCCAACAATGTTACCGTCCCATCTCAACCACAATAAGTGTTATAGTCAGAAAATTGAGATTAGAAGAACTGCATAATTTGATGCGGCCTAATTTTATTGTATAAACAAGAAAAATATTGATATATGTAAAAATTATAAAATTTAATTATGCGGCGTAATTTTATTGTATAAACAAGAAAAATATTGATATATGTAAAAATTATAAAATTTAATTATGTGGCGTAATTTTATTGTATAAACAAGAAAAATATTGATATATGTAAAAATTATAAAATTTAATAGACAAAATTACAGATTCAAATTTGTAGAGGTCCCCACCCCCACACAACCCACCCATTTTCTTACTTGCGGGTAGGGTTGCAAACAAATAGAACCGAATCGAATTTACTCTAGTTTGAATTTGGTTTGAATTAATTTCGAACTAAGTTTGGTTTGAATTAATTTTGAATTGAATTTTGAATTGAATTTTATACGAACTCAATTTTGAATCTTTTACGAACTTTTTTACGATAAGGAAGAGTGATCGTAATCACCGAAAGCGAGAGGTGAAAGTCATCTAGCATTTCATAACTTAGATCGAGGGTTACGACTTATGAGTTATGACTGAGCGGTCTTATGTTTTAACTTTTAAGTTATCAGCGGAAATCAACAGTTCACATTACTTTGAGATTCGAACTAGAATAGTTTGCGAACCTATTTCGAACGAACTAGGTCCAGTTTGAATTTGATTTGAATTAATTTCGAACTATTTTGAATCAAATTTTTTACGAACTTTTTCGAATCAAACTCGAATGGAATTACGAACTACGAATTTTTTGTGCAGCCCTACTTGCAGGAGACAAGCATTATGGAAGAAATTAATAACAATTGAAACGATCCGGGTTTCAGCTCTCAATGACCAGATATCCCATTTGTCCCATAAACTGAATAAAGTGACTAACTGAGACATGAAATGGTCTAAAGCTGAAACGGGTGAAGATCCGAGATAACACACAAATGATCCGCTATCCAAAATAGCTCAAACCCAACTACCCAAGCGATCCAACTAGATCCATTGCTAGTTGTTTATATTTGTAAAGTCAAGTATTCAAACCTTTTGGCGTTTATGTATGAGTCTATGTAAATATGCATATCACGATTTAGTCTGTAATACGAATTAATATTTTTATTTTCAAAATTCTAACGGTCGATCCAAACCGTTCAAAATAATTGTCATATGAATATGTACTTGTAGACCAAATTTTATATTTTTTAGAATTTTTTTTTACTATTTTTAAAGATGAGTTGAAAATCACTGTTTTTAGATGGTTTTGAATTAAATTTTTTATGAATATGTACTTGCAAACTAATATTATTTACTTATTTTATATTTTTTTATTTTTTTTCTTAATTTTCAACAAATTAAATTAAAATATAAAAAAAATGTTTGACGTGACGTGACCAAGTCAAAACATATTTATCATGTCTGTCACGTATTTTCTTCTTAGCACTCAATAAGTATTATTGTTCACGTCCAATTAATTTACTACAAGAATTTATTTTAAAACTAAGGATAAAAAAAACTACTTAAGTTTACAGAGATAAATACCTTCGAAAATAAAATATGATTTCCATGATTGTTTTTATTATCGTGGGTATTTTTAACACCCCTACTAATTTAAAATTATATCCACAGTTTTAACAAAAATTCTTGTACATATCACATTACATGATTTACATCTAAGCTTCCTCTAGTATTATTATTCTTTCTTTCTTTCTTTTTTCGAAATTAGCCAGAATATAAGGGCCAGTTTTTTTTTTTTTTTTTTTGAGCAAAGTTGGAGGTCAAGTCATCCAAATATTTAATATCATTGTTATTATAACAAATGATTTTCTCCATTTGAGTTTCGAATACACGATTTTCTACATAGAGACTATGTGCTTTTGCCACTAGACTAAAAGCTGGTTCAATAATAGCCAGTTTTACCTTGCCTAAAATTGAAATAGCCGTGTGGCATTTACTGAAAATGTTTTCTTGGGTTTTTTAATACGCCGATGCTGATCCGAGCACATATATGCTGTAGTGAATAATGATATTCCATTACGGTTGGGACTTGGGATTCCTCTATAATTGATTAATAAATAATGCGCTACTACTCATTATACTAACTATATATATATAATGCGCTACCGGACAAACTTATGAATTAACTCCACTGAATAAATAATTAATAAATAAAGAGTGAGGATACATTATTTTGCAAAGAATATATTTAAACCGTTCAACATGAATTTTATATAAGATTTACTTAAAATTAATTTTTATATTTCTCACAATATTTCTTTGTAGATTAAAAAAATGATCTGATTTAAAAAATTGGATAATTCAAAAATAGTAATTTTCTATCTAAATAAAAATTAGTAAAAAATTATAAGAACTACAAAGTTACATGAAAGACATACTAAGCGGTTTAAACTGACTGTTTGAGTTTTAGAAATATATAAACCCATAGTAATATATATTCAGATTGACTATTTCAACTTGTAAAATTAAAAATATAAATTCATAATACAGACTGGTCTATGTTTTACAATGTACTCGTAGCCTCACTCAATAAATAAATAAATAAATAGTTTATATATTAATTGCATCCTTCACACACAAATTAAAGATTTTACACCTCATATGATCATAAGTCGCCGTTCCTGTTGCAAGTGACAGTTTTCCGACTCCAAACCAAACCCTTCTCTCATAGGCTACCTTTTAATTAATATTTAACTAATTGCTCAGTAGCTTATGACCATGGACCATTCTTAATTAATTATACCAATCATTTGTTCACCTTGTTAATTAATATATTCATCATAAAACTAGAATTCATGTCCTTCTCTCGGATCCGCATCTGCTGCGATTCTTCGCTAATCAACAGTGCCCTACGATATCTGCTTTTCCAAATCCAACTGTTCAATTGTTTCAAGATTCGTGCAAGGAAAAATCAGCTGCTTTGAGATACGTGCACGAAATTATTGGATGGTCAGATTTGGAAAAACAGGAATTTTAGCGTTACCGTTCACCCTTTTAGGATCGCAGCAGATGTGAATCCCCTTCTCTCAAGATCATTTAGTGGACGTAGAAATCCATAACCATATATAACACTATACACACACACACCCCTACGTATATATCTTTTTTTTAGAAAAACCTGTGTATATATCTCAATTCTATTATTAAGCACGTTGAGTGTCCGATCCGTCAACGGCTACGATTGAAAGATGAAATTTTATATTTAATCAAAGCTCTCTAATCACATAATATGTCTTCTTCTGATTAAATGCATCTAAATAATGTGTAGAAGCCTAAATTTAACTAAAAACACACTCACTGATACATTACAAATAAAATTAAACAAATTTTGAAATTTAGCAATATAATTATGTTTCCGTATTTCTTTCATTCATTTTTCTCCCAATTAAATTAAACCGACAAATTTGATAAATAATTATCTCCTTTCGTTTTTTATACAATATTATAATATAGATATTTAGTGAGGGAGTTTAATTGGATTAAATTACGCGGCAGGCACAAACTTAGCAATATAATCATGTTTTGTTTAATTCCTTGTTCCTTATTTCGCATCTACAAATCAATAGAATGGAGATGTTCCTTATTTCATCCACTACCGGTTGTATAATATGTTATACTAGTTGTTTTTCATCTTCTACTAGTTGTGTTTCATCTTCTTCTAATTGTCTTTCATTTTATTTGTCTTTCATTTCTACCGGCTATCTTTCATCTACTAGTATTTTATCTTCTTCTAATTGTATTTGATCTTCTTCTAGTTGTTTTTTCAGGTTCTATATGTTGTCTATCATCTACTATTGGTTGTATTTCATCATTTTGTAGTTGTCTTTTATATTGTAATAGTTGTCTTTCATGTTCAACTGGTTGTATTTCATATTTTTCGAGTTGTCTTTTATATTGTATTAGTTGTCTTTCATGTTCTACCGGTTATATTTTATGTTCTGCTTATTGTCTTTCACCCACTAATAGTTGTATTTTATCTTCTACTGGTTGTCTTTCATGTACTACTTATTGTCTTTCAAATTCTAATGATTGTTTTTTACATTCTCTTGATTGTTTTTCATGTTCTTCTACATGTATTTTATTTCTCTCAAGTTATCTTACATGTTTTATTGGTTGTCTTTATTATTGGTTGTATTTCATCTTCTTCTCGTTGTATTTCATTCTCTCTCACCACTTTGCCTCTACAAAACTTTCAAAAAGAAAGACAGTAAACATATTTTTTTCAGTAAATGATAACCAATTAAAGACTTAAACAATTGTCGAGCTTTAAGAAATTTATAGTTGTGTTATTAATTGTGCAATTTGTGTATCAAATTTAATGCCGTCAAAATTTAATTGATCATTCATCAAACTAAATAAAGGGCAATAAAAAAAAAACTTAACGGCATCAAATTTAATTTGATATTAATATCTTCAAAATGTAGAAAATAGTTCTACAATTTTATATTTTATTTTAGTAATTCTTTTGACAATATTACATTGTCATAATTGGCAAAAGAAAAATATATATGATTGTCAATATAACACAGACGTCAATATATCAGTTTTTAGTAACTAATAGTGCATCTATAAGTTTTTGAAGGTCCATCATAGTAGAGCATACGGATATTTCATCTAGTAATTTCATTACTCTCTTCTTAATTTGCTCTTAGAAAAGGTTGTGCTCCAATAAAGAGGAAAAGACTTTCATTATAGGAAGAAAAGGGAGAGAAGGTGAAGAACGACCAGCCTGCCCGGGCTCCATCACCTGCTCCAGAAGCGGAGAAGTGAAGAGGGAGCAGAGAGGAGCGGAAGGAAACTGCTATTGTTCAGAGATAACAACAGTGTGTAATTTGCTAAGTTTTGTTACTCCCGATTTGGGGTGTACGGAATATTGTTCGGAGGTGAGCGATCGCTGATCACCTTCTTTCCCGTTCCTTCCCCTTTCTCTCCGCACACGGTTTTTGGAGCACAGCTTAATAGTATTGTCGTGCTTAGTAATATAAAATCTCTATTCGGAATAGTGCCATAATAATATATGTAATAGTTTTTATAAATCTTAGAATTCTCATTTAATTTGCACGAGATTAAAAAGTGAAAATCAATATTTAATTTTTATGTAACTAACTTGATGTTTGAAATTTCTTTGTTTATATTTTGTACAAAATAAACTCCAAAACGTTAAGACTCTTGATATGAATGTGGCATTAATTCTTGAAGTGCATAAAACACAGACGTTTAATTGTTCTTTTTGCTATCAAATTAAAAAAATAAAGTGTAATCAGCTTAATTGCTATTTGCAGTTTGTTATTTGTTTGTTCCACATGCAACGCAATTATATGTTTTCTTTTGACTGGGTCAGTAACAGAACTTAATTACCAAAATAATTCAATAGTAATTAATTAAATTATTCCTTAATTGACCGTATATATAACGTAGAGATGACTGATGACCACTTTATAAATGTACGTACGGAATATAATGAATTAATATATAGATGATATCTCGTTTCCAACACAATCGATCAATTAATATTGTAAAAAAGAGATGGAGGTAAAATTAATAAAGAAAAGCATGACATAATATTATTGACGATGTGAACAGAGTTGGTGCAGTCATCACCTGAAAAATCTCCGTGATTCGCATTACCTTCGTTTCAAGACATTATTCGTCTCGGCTGACGTTCATTCTCCTTTGCTGCACTCTAACCTGCGCACATCTCCTATATATTAATTTGCAATTATACTAACTAGAGTTGTTCTAAAGATATATGTACGTGGCAACATCATATTCATATATATAGACAAATTAATCATGATTAATTGGATTTACTTTTCTATATATTCAGTCTGAACAGGAGACAAGGAGCGCGTCAATGCAGCTTATTAGATCAACTCTAGTTTCTTTGGATGATTTTATTATTAATTTGGACCTTAAATAGTATATCTATGTTGCATGTTTTCTCACTTGTCCCCTATCTACGGTAAATGTTTCATATGGAATTAATTAATTAATGCATTCAATATATATAAGTGTTTCTATATATGGTGCTTTTCTTCTAAATTTTCTTATGATATTCTATCATTATATATAGTCGTTGATTGTTCCTATCTAATTTGAAAGATTAATTTTATAAAGGACAAAATAGATACACATGATAGTTAAATAATATATTTAATGCTTACTAATGTATATATATATATTCTCATATACTAGAAGTAATACACCAAAAAAATCCTAATATATACCTGCAATCAGATCCTATTTGCAATTATACTAACATTTTTTTTTTGTGGTTATCCAAGATATATGTGGCATCATCATATATATTCAAATCATGATTAGATTGATTTTTCTATTCTGCGTACACTACTACAAAAAACGTCTTCCTACACTGTACCTATACACGGATTTTCTCAATTTTATAAAAAAACGTGTATGAAATAAGATTTTTCCAGTGTTCTAGGAATCCTACACGAATATTAACTTAAAAATTAGTGTCCGTGTGGAAATTAATCTTTTATACACGGATATTTCATTAAATATCCGTGTAGGAATGTTGAGAGAGCTACACGGATTTTTATTACAAAATCCGTGTAGGAAGGGGTATTGTACACGGATTATTGTTTAAATCTGTGTAGAAAGGCTAGAGAGCTACACGGATTTTTACTAAAAAAATCTGTGTAGGCTAGCTAAAAAAAAAAAAAAACGGTTCAACAACCTTCCTACACGGATTTTTAAATAAAAATCTGTGTAGGATAGCTAAAAAAAAAAAAAAGATTCAGCAACCTTCCTACACGGATTTTTAAAATCCGTGTAGAAAGGCTAGAGAGCTACACGGATTTATAGTGAAAAATCCGTGTAAAAATGTAGTTTTAGGGTTTTTGTTATATAAGAAGACATTTTCTCTCCAACGCCGTTTTGATTTCAACTCGTACCACAACTAGGATCTGAGATATTTGAAGTTGTTATTTTCTCCTCTCTATCTTACTAAGGTTAGCCATGAATATATATATATATATTTTTTTTCTTTATCTAATTTTCTGTTACTTATTATTGCTTATTTAAGTCATGTGTAATTGTTATTGCTTATTTCTCTTTTATTTTTCTTTTCAGTTTTGTATGGTTTTCTTTTCAGTCCTGCGCATGCCTCACGAAAAGGGGCGTAACTTTTGATCCGTCCGTCAGATCGGGCTGAATTTTTGACAGGAACTCCACAGCCCAAAACCGGATCCGAAATCAATCTATGATTCATTTCGCCCATGTTACGGGTTCAGATTTGCGATCCGAGTCTTCCTTCATGGACTTTTGGACTTTTTGGACTTTTGGACATTTTTTTTGCAAAAGACTATGTATATTCAATCTGAAATATATAATTACTGACTAGTAAAACTGGAGGTCAGCTAACAAACAAAAAAAAAAAAAATCAGCAACCTTCCTACACGGATTTTTAAATAAAAATCCGTGTAGGAAACAATTTTACACGGATTTTTACTTAAAAATCCATGTAGGAATGTTACTGAACCCGGTTTATTTATTTAATATTCTGTTGAGGAGAGTTACACGAATTTTAACTAAATATCCGTGTATGAATACTCTTCCTACACGGATTTTTAATAAAAATCCGTGTAGGAAGAAGTTTCATACACGGTTTTTTATTATAAAACCGTGTAGCTCTGAGTATTTCCACACGGCTATTTAGTAAAAAATCCGTGTAGGATTAGTGTAACCGTACACGGATAAATGCTGGACTTTCCTACACCCCAGTATTGCACACGTTTCCAAATCCGTGTAGCTCTCCAGTTAAAGTCCGTGTACAAACTGTATTTTTTGTAGTAGTGGTAAACAGGAGACAACAAAGAGCGCGTCAATGCAGCTTCTACTTTAGTAATTTCCTACTTTATTTCCTTGGTCGTTTCATTATAATTAATTAATTTGGACCTTAGCACATTAATTAGTATATATGTATGTTGCATGCATGTTTTCTCACACGTCTCACATTATAATTTCCTACTTTCCTTGGTCGTTTCATGCATCCGCCCCTGCATATATAGCGGTTGTTTTTTATATTAAAATCTGGAATATTAATAATACATTTAATTATTTCAAAACAAAAAAGAAACAAGGGAAAAACATGATCACCAAAATATTAATAATACATTTAATTAATTTCTGCTTCTGTATATAGGAAATATCGATGTCGTCCAAAGAAGGGATTAATTATTTCAAACATGATCACCAAAACCAAAAGGTTTTGGTCCAAAATAAGAAGAAGAAGAAAAGGTCAAAATTAAAAGGAGAATGAAGAGGACTATGGTGAGGGGAAGGTGAATAGGTGACGAGAGGATCTCTTTTAATTGCATTATGTAGTTGCGTGCATGGGCAAGTTTATTTCTGTCCCCACTTTGCATGGCACGTGTCTTTTTTTTTATGGCTTCTATTTTCTCTTACCCTTCAAAATTTTCAGAGCTGATGACGACCGCTAGCTACGCTAGGCGTTTTCTCTCAATTATTATTATTACTACTTTTTGTTATAGCCGTCGGACATCGGTATTCCTTTTACAACTTTATGGGTGCATAAAATTTAATATGCAAGTGTGCATTCTTTTGAAATTTTATTTAATGGTGTATTTGGAGCGTTAAAAATAATATGGAACTAGCAATGTTTTTGAATTATTGATTATTTTTTTTTACTATTTTACATTTGAATTACTCTTAGAAAAGAGCTATTCTTGAGATTAGCTTTGTTCTTGCTAATCCATTCAAACGATAGAATAGTACTAATTCTATATTAGTGCTATTCTTGTTATTTCCGGAGTTCGCATCCAAACTCACTTGTTATTTCCGGAGTTCGCATCCAAACTCACTTGTTATTTCCGGAGTTCGCATCCAAACTCACCCATAGTATCTGGCTATTATACATATTGAATTATTAGACCAATTAGTCTTTAGCACTTGTTGGTCCTTGTGAACAGGACAGAGTCAGAAAAATATGATACAACGTGGCAAAATTATCATAATAGAATATAATTGTATAATTTTTAAATACACGCATATTTATGTAAATTTATTGGGAAAAAAATGACAAAAGAAGTATATATATTTTGAAAAAAAAAAAAAAAAGAGCAGGGATTGACACACTAGTAATTAAAGCATATAAGACGACATAGGTACATTGTAGTACAAAGGTTTAGTTATTTTAATTATAATTATTAATTAAAGAATAGGCTAACAAATTCATATTTTAAAGATTAATAAGTACTACTACCATTTGAAACTTGAGTGTCTTAATTTTACTTGATTAAAAGAGAGATTTGAAATTACTGTTGAACTCAGGCCTGTGCTACATCTCACGTGCAACTCGTACCCTGTACTATACCACAAGCCAAGACTTAAACCAGTCAATTTGAAATGATTAAAAATAAGAAAAGAAACAAATAGTTCCAGAGGCAGGCTCCACAGTGGTCCAAGATGTATATAAAAGGCAAACCCCATGTTCTGGTAGCCATGTGAGATTTTCAACTCGCATAACACAACAGAGGCAGTTGAGTTGAGTTGAGTTCAATCCCCCTTCTCTCTCTCTCTCTTCCATTTCCAGATTCCAATTTGAACATGGGGAGATCTCCTTGCTGCGATGAAAATGGACTCAAGAAGGGACCATGGACTCCTGAAGAAGACACCAAGCTCACTCTGTACATCGAAGAGCATGGCCATGGAAGCTGGAGAGCCCTTCCTAAACTCGCCGGTATATATATATCATCTAATTCCGATCTAATCAAACTAACTCTAAATGTCTGTTTATATATAGTTGATTTATTACATTACATTAGTGTTTTAAATTATCTGCATGCAGGATTGAACAGATGTGGAAAGAGCTGTAGGCTGAGATGGACAAACTACCTTCGCCCCGATATTAAGCGAGGAAAATTCACCCCAGAAGAAGAAAAGACGATCCTCAATCTCCACTCTGTTTTAGGCAACAAGTATAAATTAATCCATTCCCTACTCTTAATTTAGAAAAATATTCAATATCATCATGAGTCATGAGTCATGACATAATTAAATTCGTCAATGTTTAATTTGGCTGATCCTGATATGTTGGTATATATTATTTTGAATGAATTTAAGGTGGTCGGCGATATCAAAACACCTACCGGGCAGGACAGACAACGAGATCAAGAACTTCTGGAACACCCACCTGAAGAAAAAGCTGATCCAAATGGGTTTTGATCCCATGACACACCGACCCCGCACCGACTTCTTCGCAGCGTTGCCACAGCTGATCGCTCTTGCAAACCTCCGCCAGATGATCCAGCAATCTCCCTGGGAAGATCATGCGGCAAGGCTCCAGTCTGAGGCGATACAAGCTGCCAGAATCCAATACCTGAGTTCTCTAATCGGTTCAGCTACCGGCACAATAAATGCTTCAGCAAGTCCTAGTTTGTCTCCAAGTAATACTCAAGACCTAAACCCTATGTGTCTTCTTAATTCCTCTGAAATGACACCTCTGATCACTTCGCCGACAACGACAAACCCAATTCAAAATCATGAATTGGACCAGATCACGGATGCCGAAATATTGCCTTCGTATTTATTCGAGCAACTGTTATGCGATGATCCAAACCAGTTAGGGGATTTCGGTACCGGGTGTAGAAATGGAGAGGAGAGCAGTACACCTAGAACAGTTTTAGGTTCCCAATCCTCTTTGCCACCTCTCACTGATATCTCCATTTCAAATTTAGGGGATGCTTGTAGTACCTCAAGCTGTGACATTAGTAGCACCCCTTCTATTCCTTTTTGGGGTTCTGATCTCCTGCTTGATGATCAATGCTTCATGCCTGAGTTCTCTTAAACATATATTCCCTTTTCTCTCCCTTTTTTTTTCTCTTCTTTTTTGTGAATATATTGTCATCTTCATAATAGCTAGCTAGCTAGGGTTGGTATTTTTTTTTTATTATTTGGTTTTATGTTTTCCACTTTATTTGTTTTTGTTATCTTTTTGGTTTGCTATATTGGGAGTTCAATTCATCTAGTGTGAGTTAGCTAGCATAGATTGCATGCATGCAGTACTGTTATGCAATGCAATGCTGCATGCAACTATATACAGAAATCTACACGTAGTACGTACATATATTTGTATGTATATCGCTTCAATTCATAATGAAATATACATATGGTTTGTACACTTGTTCTTTGTAAAAACTGGTTGCTTTGTAGATAATTACCACTGTAATTAAATGTCTCCGGTTCTTATTATTAGAAAGTAAAATTATCACACAAGTAAATAAATTATATAAGTACCGGTTATATTTTTTTTTCTTTTTTTATCAAACTTGGTACGTAGCAAGTCCCTACCTTCGCTGTCGTTAATATTTTGTTGGGTCACCTGAATCAGTGCTGACCAAAATCAAACATAAATATTGCTTAATTTATAAATTAAAATAATAATTTGGAAATCGATCCCTACACCTCATATCAGCACTCTAATTAAAATTATTAATTTGTACTTCTTTAATATATATATTTTGTAAGGATAATTTCACTAATAAGAGACACATGGATAAGAATATTGTAAATGATCTGTACACACGTCATTTCCAGATCTTCTCACCATATTTTCATAAAATTAATTTTGCCGAAATGAAATAATTACTTTCCAATGTCTCTTTGGTGCTATGATATGCTTCATTAATTAGTTGTTTCAATATAAATATGTCCCTTATCAATTAACTTAAGTTAAATATATACTAAAATTAAAATTGAATTATTTTGGGAAGAGTACTCACTCTATTGAAGAAAACTATATATGTTTATCCTCAAGTATACAGCAAAGTGAACTATACTTAAAGCTGTCTTCTAGACATAACCATAAATTAATTAAATATAAAGGAGTAGGAAAGAAACTTGTAATGTCAGGTTGTTAGAGGGTTGACCTGTGACTGTCATGTCAAAAAAAGGACATAAAGCTAATAGCAATGATAGAATTATACTAAAACAACCTGCACCCCAAAAAGAAGAGGAAGGAATATCACCTTCTCCATTTTCTTCACAAATGGATTTTTTTTTTTTTATGATAAGCCCGCAGGTCACAAATGGATATACCAGTAAATCTGTCATCTAATAATCAATTTATCATCTAGCCAAAATTTAATAACTCAACAGTAATGACAGTCAAGAACTTGCCTTTAATTTAGTAGTAAAGATACATAGTCTTTATATGAGAAGTCATGAGTTCGAAATCTAGATAGGAAAAATTCTTTGTTAGAATAACAAAAGTATAAATAGTTGGTAATTTGATCTCCAACTTTACTAAAAAAAAAGGCAGTAGTGACAGTCAACATGAACAACACTGAAAAATCTATGTACTTGTCTGGTACTCATATATGAACCCTCAATTTTGTCATGAAATGCAGAAAATCAAGATATAAATATTTAACACAAGCATGTCACATCACCAATTATCAAGCGATGATATCATAAACGATTCATTTGAAGAATTGTGGTCCATTTTCTTTATTAAGGATTTGTCCGTATCCCCTTGTTGGGGAGCAAACTTCTTACAACATGGACTGCTCAATTATTATTATTATTATTTTCAAATACAAGGTTTCTCAAAAGGGCAGGTAAAGTTTGATTCCTTTTCTCACAAGGAATTGACTACTCCTAATGTAACAGTTATACACGTATACCATAAAAAAAAAGTACGTACGTACACCAGCCGAAAGACACTCTCCTTGATGACAGAAGCAGTATACATTATGCATATATATATATATATATATTGATATATACTCTCTTGCAAAAAATTACACTATTATCAGGGATTCCTTAAGTTAGAACACCAGCGGGGATACTTGTCTCTCCTGGATAAATTTTCAAAACAATATTAACTAAATTTTGTTTCACTCTATAAAATCTTGTTTATTTCCCAGTTGAATTTTTTATTTAAAGAAAAGAAAAGCAAAGAGAAAAATGAATTTTGCTCCTACCAAGGAATTCACATCCTCTCCAATATTGTATAAGGGAATCTTTTACAATTAGTGAATCCGGACCATATTTTTTAACTTGGCACGAATCTCAAGACCCAATAATACTGTCCCTGCACTGGCCCAAATCTCAAAGTGGTGAGATTTAATCTCAAACCGTAAAGTGAGTCACATCCTCTATAGTATTGGAGAGGAGTTGAATCCCATACCAAGTCGGTGCGTTGCAACATAGACCGGTACAGGATATGGATCCGTATCCTCTGTATTACTACAGAGGATGGGCCTCACTTTACGGTTTGAGATTAAATCTCATCCTGGGAAATAGGGGCTGTATTATTGGGCTTTGAGATTCGTACCAAGTTAAAATGAATGGTCCGGATTTAGTAATTGTAAAAGATTCCTTTGTGCGGTAAGAGAGAGGATGTGAATTCTACAGGATATACGCTTTTATGAAAAGGTTTATTTGATTCCAAGTGGGGTTGGTTATACCTTGCCAAGAAATTAACTTGAGAAGGCGGCTAGCTAGTATGAAAAGAAGAGATGCAGAGTACCTACTCCTTGCCCCATATTTGTTGGATGGTACATCAAGTTTCTTATGTCACTAGAAATGATGTCTTCAAATTTATTTATTTTCTCTACCTAATGAAAATGAATATGCATCACTAGTTACATTACATGTGGATGGTCTCATGAACATGATGTTAATGTATATTAAAATAAGATTCAACCGCAATTAATAATCTTGATGGAAATAAAAATAGGATTTCATTGCTCGTTTGAGATGGAGAAAAGAGCAATAGAGTCAGTTTTATTCATAAAAGGGTATATTCCTTTTGGACCCCAACTTATGGTAACTCAAAAAAAAAAAAAATTGTCATATGTGGGGTTGTTATTCGGTATTCTAAAAGCTATAACGCTATAACGCTATTAGTCGGATCATAAAAACTATAATGCTATTAGTCGTTTTTCTTTTATCAAATTCCTAAATAGGTAGCTAAATCTATAAACGTTATAACTTTTTCGGATCATAAAAACTATAACGCTATAGTTTTCGGACCTTAAAAACTTGATTTTATTTGACAAAACTTCATTTTCAACATGCAAGAACTAAGTCTATAAACTTGACAACGTAAGGGAGACAGTTACGGTTCCTGTATCAAACCAATAGGAACCAAAATTATATATGTAAATTAAGCATGAACATGAAAATTAGTTCGAAGCCGAAAAAAATTTAACAAATATCACAATAGATGGCGAATTTCGTATCTAGAGGTGTCAGTGACACTTTTTTATCCGTTTATCCGAACCATATTGTATCCAAAATGATGGATAAAGCTAAAAAAAAATGTTAGTTTATGAGTACGGATAAAGGTGACGATTTTTTATCATTATCTTACCCGTTATCCTATAAGATAATTTTTAAAATAAAAGTATATATATAAATATATATATTTGTATGAAGATAATATATGATACAATAAAGTTTTGTATTTTACTGAATTCTCATAATACAAATTAGTTGTATTTATTATTATTTTTTTCATTTTAAAAATATTTTATCAAAAACGCAAATCGAGATGTCAATAGCAATCTTTTATCCGTTTATCCAGCTCGTACCGTATTCGAAAATACAACTAAGGGTAAAAATTTGTTTTCGTCGTCATAACATATACTGATATGAAAATGCCTCCACCCGACTCGTATCGTATCCAGTTGATACCCCTATTCGCAGTCATTGCTACCCAGAAACTAAATAACGGGCTTTTGTTATGATCCTGTCCCCCCCCACCCAAAATAAAAAATTTCCCCACTTAATTAATAAGTAACCATTTTCAAACTTTATTAAGGAAATGTATATGAAGTGCTAGCTTTGTCTGCTATTCACGAACAGTTCCTAACAGATACTAAGTTTCAGTTTTATGTGCTGCGTGTCTAGGCAACTAAAATACTATCAAAGAAGAAAGTTACTGTCAATATCATTGCAAAGTCAAAGAAGTGCACCCCGAGTAACCTCATGTGAAATTATGTCAAAGTGCTATGGAAAGCAGTATCTTGTTAAGAAGTTTATCTCAGATCAGAGAAAATTCCTGACCTAACTTATTCTACAAGGATTACACCATCAGACCTTTATTATTTAAACTTCAGTTAAGTCCCTATCCTAAAATTATTCATTGATGAATCTCAATTAACTGCATTGTCCATGCTCCCGAGAAAAACAAAAAATAAATAAGCACTATCAGTTCAGTTCAATACAATAATGGTATCAATATTATGCATATTATGTATGTACCAGTACTAAACTCGTGCACAAAGATCCCCTTAAAATTAACAGCGTGAAAAAAAAAATATTCCAACTCAACAAGATTCTAATCTTTTGCAAGGCACACAAAAGAAATAGTTCTGACTTAATATAAATTTTTCAGAAGAACAAGAAAAAAAGAAAACTACTACAAAGAAAAAGGAACCTTGCACATAACTTTCTACAACTTATGTTGAGTTATTTTCTTCAGATTCCTTGCTCTCTTCAAGCATCTTTCTCAGAGAAGGCGGCGGCCGTGGCACAATGCTGCGCTTCCATTTCTTATCAAGCTTTCTAGACATTCTTTTGCCAATACCTTCTGCAATTTCCCTCTCTCTCTTCACAGTCATCATTCGAGCAATCTGTCATTAGACAACAAAAAGTTAAAAAAAAAAAAAATTGGCGCTGACATTACAGATTCTGCTTTTGCATAATCTAAAAAAGAAATGTTATAATCACTTCATTTGTCAAAAAAAAAAAAAAAAAAAAAACACTACAGCACTATCAATGACCTAAACTGGTATGTAATATTATAGTACGAAAATACTTAGATCCAAAGAAGGAAATATGCTTTGAAGAATAGCAAGCTTTCCAATCAGCTGAGGCAGCAAGTAATCTATCATATACAAAACTTAATGCTGATTTGAACTGACCCGAAGTAATTACACAGCCCCAAAACCAAACCTCACCCAATATTGGAACTTTAAAAAATAATGCTAAGCCAAAAAAACTTACAAGTCAAAGGACCTGAATCCTGCCCACCTCAACCTAGAATCCCCAAATACAAGTACTTGAACCCGAATCATCCTAAACAGGCCGGCCCGTTTATCACCTCACGTCATTGCCCATTGAAAAGCCCATTATTTTTTTCCTAAGAAATCATCTATTGAGTAAACCTTCATGAAACATTCTATTAGCCCAAAATCCAGTTATACCCAATAGCACCTCAATATATTAAAGCCCAAGTTATAAGTACTGATGGATTAGCAGATCTGTTGTACCAATCTAATTGGTACCAGGAGGCACATTCAGCTTATTCCTGCCTTTTCAATTGATCTTTTTGGCAAAAGCCTGAGGCCCTCAAATAATTCATAAACTCAGAAACAATACACTTGTTAAATTCACTAAACAATAAACATAGCGAAAGGCACATCAACATCGAGAGAAAACTGTCAAGTTACCATCTTCATAACTAAAACTCTAACTAGAAGTTCCTCCCACCTAGTACCAATTTAGAATCTGCACTTCAATTAAACTTCTCACTATTTTTTCAAACAGCAAAGATCTTTTAACACACAACTTTTGAGAGTAAATCAGCATCAATGATTCCTCCAGCTAACAATGTGAACTTAAAAATTCTCATGTTTTAAAGACACCTCTTTTGTGGGTGTTTTACTGGTCCCAATTTGCTTAGGCCCTAAATACCATCTATGCAAAGTTGCAAACCCAATCAGTTTTGTAATATTTATATATGCAATCAAATCAATGATTAGGCAGACATCACGGCATTGAACAAACTGGAGTAGGAGAAGAAAATTGGCTAACTTGAACCTGCCAATTAGTGTTCAGAAGACCATTTTTCATCTCAACACAGCTGCACATTAAAATTTTCAAAAAGGAAAAACCAAAAATGAAAACAAAAGATAAGAAACAACAGTACCCGCTTACGATTGCGGCGGATAGAACCCTGGTCATAATCCTTGCGAGCCGACCAGAGGAGCTTCTGCATCAGAAGCTCGCCTTTCAAGTCGACGACCTCTTCCAGGAGCTCCTCTGTGCTCTTCCCTCGAATATCCGTCAACTCAGTCTGTCTCTTAGCCATTCGAACCGCCACCAGTCTCCCCCTCGACTCCGACGGGGCTGCAGTGGCCAGTCGCACGCTGTTCGTTCCCAGCCGAATGCCACCGAAGGAGACGGCCAGGGAAGCGTGGAGGCGGGGCGTGGTAGACAAGGGCGAGGTGAGGCCGAGGGCTTGCATGGCCGGAGATTTGATTATCTCTTTCGAAGTACGGTTTGGTTCCTTTGTTGGAGAAACCACACTGGAATACTGGATAGAAATAGAAAGGATAACGCTCGGCTCCGCTATGGCTCGAAAAAGCTTTCTCTGATTCTCTCCGGAATGAGTCTGGAATCTGAAACCTCTAAAGTAAATCAAATATTGAGTTTATATTTTAACCGTCTGATCTCCGATCACTGATCAGTCCGGGCCAATCCGGTGGAATTAGGATCAATATCCCCCCAGTTACCGTAGAGCATTGGCCTCACTTTACGGCTTGAGATTAAATCTCAACCGGTTTGAGATTCGGGAAAATAGGAGCAGTTTTATTGGGCTTTGAGATTCGTGCTAATCTAAAAAGAACGGTCCGGGTCCACTAATTGTAAAAGATTCACTTTTCCAGTAATGCACTGGATGTCAATTTGTGAAATTATGCGGCCTTTTAATATCGTGCTAAAGCAGATCAGACAGTCCGATCTAAATTAAACTTTAGTTCTGTTTGACCGCTCCATTGTTTCCTCGCTCATGTTCATTTTCAATATCTCGCCGAATATGCTCTTAGAATTTGTACAAACATCAGACAATTTGGACTTTGAAATATATCAGAAATCAGATCTATCTATGGTCGTAACTCGTAATGAAAAGAGAAATGGCGATGAGGTTAAAATGTTTTATGTTTTTATATTTTCGTGAAGCTTTTATAAAAAAAAAATGTAAATTAAACTTTCAGTTAAATTATTTAATTGTTTTTTAATTTATGTCTAACGTTATTTTTTTTAGAAAAAATACGTCCTTCTAAATGACGTTTAAAGATCGTTTAAACCATTAAATGGTAGTTTGTCGTCAAATGTCATTCAAATAAAAAATAAACATAAATTTTACAAAAATATATAAATTTATAATCATTAGGAATGATTATATTACTTTTTTATGCAGGCAAATAAAATATTGCACCGTAAAATCATCCTTCGCAAATGAAGGGAAGTTTTGACTTTCTTTCTTCTATTTTCTCTCTTTTATCTTTTCAACACCAAATTTTCTAATCTTATATTCTTTTCTTCTTCTCAATATTTAAAAAATAGCTAGCATAATTTTATAAGTGTCAATTTTAGCTTCATTTTCTCTATTACCAAACTATCAATTCAACTTAAAAAATAAAAAATAAACACATCAAAAAAAAATCCTAGGGCCGCCAGAATTCTTGACAGCTTGGATGTTTTTTAAAAATATAAAAAATCTGTATGCATATTTATAATTTGTTATTTAATTATGGATATTAATAAAAAAAAATCGGTATATCATACAACTCTTCTTCTTATCCTCACTATCTCCACATGCCAAACTTCTCTCGATATTTATTTTCAATTAATATTTATAATAAATACATTTTGATATTGGATTCCCAGAACACGTACAGATTAATCTTAGAAATAAAGATGCTTTCAACGATGATAAAGAATTTGAATTTGCAAAAAAAAAAAAAAAAATGAATATAAGATACTGATTTTGAATTAAAAGTTCTCATGGATTTAACACGTGCGCGCAAACATGCATGCGCGAAAGTTGTTTTCCTTCTGTTCTTGACACAAAACATATTTATTTTCTGTTTTAATTGTTCTTACAACTAAACAATCCAAACAACGAAATCAAACAACCAAAAATCTAGACTTAATTATTATTAGATCTCTTAATACACTATTCTTGTGGATTGACACCCGATCTATACTATACGATAGATTCATGCACTTGTAGACAATTAGAGTTATAAATATTATTAGCTCTGATTTTGACCCATCAAGACATCAACTGATAGGAAAGGATTCCTGATAATACATAGTGCTCTTTGTTGGACATTATTGGACATTATGGAAATATAGAGATGACATTTGCTTCAACCAAAGTCCTATAAAATCAGCAAGAAATATCATTTTGCTTATAATATCTTTGGTGATATATTGGACATATAATGTGAGCAAGAAAATAAAGGATGCAACAGCCTTGTGGATCATTGACACAGTGTATGTCATCCCTCTGCAAACCTCGGGCCCTGATGAAGCAATGTCAGAAATATCCAAGACTGATGGAAACGAGATTCAGTAATATAATCTAATTTTTGAGTTTTAAATCGAAACCGTTCTGTTCGAGATGAGTGTGCGAAATGGAGTGCTGGATTCGAGATGGAACACACATCCCAAGTCGTGCGAGATTGAACGTCAGATTCGAATCGGACGGTCTCGATCCAAAACTCAAAAATTGAGTTACATTAGAGGATCCGGACCCAGACTGATGCCTCAACTAAGTTTGGAGATGATTGAAGTTCCAATAAAGCTTACTCGCTCCTTTTTGCTTTTAGCTCCACCCCTTCAGATAGAGAGGCATAGTTACTTATGTTATCTTCTGGCACATCAAACTGCTTTATATTTCTTATTTGGACTTTTGTTGGTGGAGCATGGCACATATGTGGTGCCTCATTTTGAGAGAATAGTATCTGGTGAACATGTATAATTTAACTCTTTTATTTCATTAATATGAAACGGACTTTGTGACTTTTATTCAAATAAATAAAATAATCACCTTATTGTGATACGGAAACAAAGTTAATTCTTCTTTACCCTCTATCATATATATATATATATATATATATATATATATAAATATAGCCATAAAATTAGAAAATATATATATATATATATATATATATATATATATATATATATATATATATATATATATAAGATTTCTAATATCTAACTTTATAACACAAAAGCATGCTTATTTATTAATACACGATAATCACTTTGCACTTATAAAGTTGAAGGATGTATTTATTGAAAAGAGAAATCTAAAAAATGACATCCTTTATCAAATATTAATACATATTTTCGTGAAAAATGACAAACTTTGAACATAAAATCACTTAATTTATTTTGCATTCAAGTTGAGTTTTCAAATGCGGATCATCATATTAGTTAATGAAACTTATTAAAATTTCGGTACATATTCCGCTCAAATTAGAATTTGATAACGAATGAGAAAATAAAAATGGTGACATTTTGAATATTGGAAGAAGAGTAGAACTAGGGTCAGGGGCAGATTCAGAATTTTCGTCAAGGGGGGACATTCTTCTACTTTACGAGTGATGTGTCTACATATGAAAATTTTAAACTTTCAAATTAATTTAGTATAAAGTTAAGTTGTTAAAATTAGAAGGTTTATAAATTAATTTAATGCATTTAATTTTTGGACGCATTTTCACCGCTTGACTCTATACAAAATTAATTTAAAATTTTCGCATGTAGACACATCACTCGTAAGGTAGAGGAATTTCAATGGTTTGAATTCATCGTTTGAAGCCTCTTAGAAGCATCCTAGTTTTACTCTTAAAAACTCACAAATTTACTCAATTATTGACTTTTCGATTAAACTAATTTTAAGTTTATAAAGTATCAATTGTAAGCAAAATGTTTCATTTTCTAATTCATCAGTTTATGAGGACAAATAATTATTTTACCTACTTGTGATACATAGTGATATTCATACATATATACTTGTGTGTGCATTACGAGTAAGAAAATAAATTATCTGATCTCAAAAGCGACCAATCAGAATACTGAATATTTATTTTAAGCTTGCTAAATATTTTTAGTTTTTCTAATAAATAATAAAATAAATACTTTATAAATCTAAATTGAGTTTTAATAAAAATGTCAACAAAGTGAGTAAATTAGAAATAAAATAGAAATAAATATACAAACTTTGTGCCAATTAATAAAACAAAATAAGTTGTTAAGTTGAGCTCACATCCTAGTTCTACTCACTTTTATGATTAGTGGATCCGGACCGTTCTTTTTAACTTGGCACAAATTTCAAAGCTCAATAATACTGCCCCTGCGCTACCTAGAATTCCAAATCAGTTGAGATTAGGGAATCTTTTATGATTAGTGGATCCGGACTGTTCTTTTTAACTTGGCACAAATCTCAAAGCCCAATAATACTGCCCCTTGCTAGCCATAATTCCAAATCGGTTGAAATTTAATCTCAAACCATAAAATAAGGGGAATCATCTACAGTATCTGAGAGGATACAAATCCACCACATGAGCCCTCGTTTTTCTGTGGAGAGTTACATATTCAATTTTCGAAAATTGCATGTACATGAACCTTTTAATAATAAAAAAAAAAGATAAATACAGGCAGGTGCTTATATTTGCAGGAATTTGGTGCATTTGTTTGGAGGTCACACAATTTGTTTAATATCGCAAATGGGGGTTTATCTGATTTTTTATTCCCTCTCAATTCGCGCAAATTTCCCTTTGTTCAATGATTTGTACTTGAAAGTTTTTAAAGGAAAAAGAAGTGAGGGATAAAAGTAGGATGAAAAGTTACTCCCCTAATATCTCAATCAGCAATGGAATTTGAAGAGATGTAAAAAAAATGATTGATGATATGCTCCTCCAATTTCAATTTTTTTTCCTGTGTTTTAGATGATAATTATATTTAATTTTACTTGAGCCATTATTATAGATGATTAACATGGAATTATTCGAATGCCATGAAAAGTGCAAAAAGGAAATGAGTCAAGTGAGATTATACTAAGATCCAATTGATTAAAACAATATTAATTTTGTGTAATTACGTGACGCAGCAGAAGAGAGAAATGGAGAAAGTCAGGATAAAAGTAAAGAGAAGTCGGTGCCAATTGCCAAATGTCCCGCCGACCAATCACGCAAGTCCTTTTCCCGCGACTAAAAAGTAAAAAACCCCTACCACTACTTGCACTATTCTTCCTTTATAATCCAACTTCTCTCTCAATTTCATTTATCCACTGTTGCTCTGATGTTGATCAGACGGTTTTAGCGAGGTTGCCGATCTCTCCATTTCTTCCGAAACAAAGATAAACTCATCTCCCTCTCCCTCTCCCTCTCCCTCTTCTTCCCTAGACTTGCCTACAAGCAACACGTCGTTTCTCTGTCTTCCCCAAGCATCCTCTTCTTCTTCTTCTTCTTCTTCTTCTCTCCGGATACCGTCTCTTCGCCTTCTGATAATTATTTTTTTCCTTTATCGGAAGGCGCTAAGTTTAGATCTAGGGTTTCGCCTATTTCCTTCTGTTATTAGAACATGAGATCGATCGGTGACAACGGCGCAACTGCAGTGGCCATAGCGGCGGCGGCGGAGGAAGCTGACAAGGACAAGAAGAAGCGGCGCCGAAATCGGGGCCCCAAAAAGAATACTAGTCCTGAAGGTAACATAATTTTTTTTTAAAATTACATTGTTTCTAAAATCAAATTAGGGTAATTTAGTAAATACGTACAAGATTTTCTCTACTAGTGATAGTGATTACAATCACTGTTCTGGTCTTATTATTTTCTTAAGTTGGTCCTTGCTGTAGCTTATTTTTCGGCGCCCTGCTAAATGTTTTCATCTGTTTCGAATTGATATATTGCATTCTGCCTCATACTATTCCCTAATTTCCTTCTCTCTTTTTTTCCAATTTATACAGGAGCTTTGAGTAATCCGATGAATTCAATATGCGGCCCACCTCCAGAGTTCTCAGAAAATGGCAGTGGGGTCCTTGGTGCTCACCCCTTGTACATTACACCTGCACCTATAAATCCGTGTGAAACTACATTCAGCTCTCTTCCTCCGATACACATTTTTGAAGATCATGTCGGTTCGAGTGAGATGCAAGGAGAGGTCTCGCAGATTTCCCAATCTTGCCCTGTGCCGTCCACTTCTTACTTTACGCCTGTACAATCCCGTGAGTTTCCTGTTGCTTCAAAGGAAGAAAGGAGGAAGTGGTTTGATCCCTACTGGCTTGATCATGCTGTAGAAGATGCAATCATGGTATTGAAATCTTAAAATCTCTTTGGAAATGTGTCAATTTATTCAGTTGTTGACTTCAACTGGGAAGATTATATAAATTTATTTCATTTTTTTTTTCAGAGAGGGAGTGCTTTTAGAGCAAAGTTCCGTGTGAATGCTCATAATCGTGTAGAGGTAACTAGGCTATCTGAACTCTCCTTATTTTCAAATTGTGATTCTTTACTTTTCTTAATTTCAAAATTTTGTTCTTAAATTGGGATATGGAAATGCAGGCATACTGCACTGTGGACGGTTTACAAGTTGATGTTATGATTAATGGGTTCGTGGCCCAAAATAGAGCGGTATGATGAGATTCTCTATACATATGATCTATATTTTGCTCAAGTACTGTGTTTATTTCTTGTTAGCTTTATATTAGGGGTTCAAGCGGATTAGATATTATCTGTCCGGATCTGTATCCAAAAATTAGATACAGATATCCGATATCCGAATATCTGTGTGGATATGGATATGGATATGGATACGGTTTTAAATTTTAATTATCCTTATCCGAATAGTACATATATACCATATAGTTTAATATATATTATGAAAAAAATTATGTATATATCTACGGATATCTGATCCGTATCCATATCAGTCTAATATCTGATCCGTATCCAAAAAATAAAAGCGGATATGGATATGGTTTTATCACTATCTAATCCGTATCTGATCTGTTTACACCCCTATTTATATAGAAAAAAGGTGATATACTCTTGGTCATGATTCTTTAGTTTTTTCTGATCAATTTTCACTTCTTTGTAATAGTCTCATCAAACTTGTGATTTAAAGATGGCCAATAGAAGTGTGATTAGTAATTGAAAAATGAAAGTACTGAAAAAAGACCAAGTGATTTCACATTTAAATAGTGTATTGATTTTTTTTTTTTTTTGTATTGAATTCGTTTCCTTTTTGTTTTGTTTTTGACGTTCTTTATACCTTGTCAGATCGAAGGCGATACTGTGGCTATAACACTGGATCCAGTAACCAACTGGACGAAAATGAAAGGAGCAAACTCACCTTCAAACCAAGGCCCAGAAGATAGCCCTAGTTCTAACTCTAAAGTAACTCCCGTGACCGGAGTGCTTCAATTAAACAAGAAGGGTTGTTCTACTAGCACTAACCCAAGTACTGAAAATGGGCATGATATAAGAGCTCCCTACACCTCGGATCAAATGGAGACAGTGGAAAAGACAGATTATGAAAGGGCTTTGGAGAGGATCAAGGCTGTGATTACCTCTAGCCCTGCCAAAAGACCGACTGGTCGAGTTGTGTCTATCATGAAGAGGTCACCTCGGCGAGAGGCAGTGGTAGGGTTTATTGTCCCCACACCATTACTTCCTGAAATAGAATTCAGTGGAAAAGGGATTTCGAAACTAGGCACGAGGAAGAATAAAAATGATACCATATCAGCTATTCATTTTGTGCCAAATGATCCTAGGTTACCTAAGATGGCTGTTAACATTGACAACTTACCAGATGTGGCTAGAGAAAGGGTTGAAAAAGGTGATGTAACCATAAAGAGGGAATTAATTGCGGCGAGGATTGATGAATGGAATGAAGAAAGCTTGTTTCCTGTGGCGCAAGTGGTGGATGTGTTAGGTCCTGGGTGTGAGATAGAGACACAAATCGCTGCCATTTTATTCGAGCATGCGATTGACACTGCCAAGTTCTCACTGGATTCACGCTCTTGCGTACCTGGCTTGTCATGGGCGATTCCAGAAGAGGAGGTAACTGCTAGGAGGGATCTTAGAAATGTTCTCACATTCACTATAGATCCCGCATCTGCTATTGACCTTGATGATGCATTGTCTATTGAGATGGTATCTGATGGAGTATTTCGTATCGGGGTCCATATTGCTGATGTGGCTTATTTTGTGCGGCCCAACTCATCACTGGATAAGAAGGCGCAAGTAAGGTCCACAAGTGTGTACATGGTACAGCATAAGTTGTCCATGTTACCAGAGGAGTTGTCACAAGGTTGTGCTACGCTTTCACCTGGGTTAGACCGGCTAACGATGTCAGTCATCTGGGATGTTGATTCTAGCGGCAATATTTTGGACCGTTGGATTGGCCGGTCGGTCATTTTCTCTTGTTGTAAGCTCTCATATGACCTTGTGCAAGATGTGATTGATACGGGTTTCATCCCCTACCTGAATGGTAGCACTATTCCACAAGTCTATGGCAAATATCAATGGAAGGATGTGGTCAAGTCCCTTAAAAGCATCTATAATTTGTCACAGAAACTGAAAGAGATTAGGTTTAGAGATGGAGCTCTTAGCCTTGGCAATTCAAAACTTGCTTTTTTGTTTGATGAAGGTGGTCTACTGTGTGACAGCTATATATCCGATGAGAGAATTGAGGCTTGTTCACTAGTTGAAGAGTTTATGTTACTAGCAAATAGGTCGGTTGCCGAGGTGATTGCAAGTGCTTTTCCTGACCGTGCGCTGTTGCGCCGCCATCCAGAGCCAAACTTGAGGAGACTTAAAGAATTTGAGGTTTTTTGTCGTAGACTTGGCATCGAGCTGGATGCATCTTCGTCAGGCCAACTCCACCTTTCTCTCTCTAAAATCAGGGAGAAGTTGAAAGACGACCCTTTTTTGTTTAACATCATAGTTTCTTATGCATCAAAACCAATGCAGTCAGCTATGTACTTTTGCACGGGGGACCTTAAAGGAAAAAAAGATGAATGGGGACATTATGCGCTTTCGTTACCTTTTTATACTCACTTCACGTCGCCCATTAGGAGATATCCTGATATAATAGTTCATAGAACATTGTTGGCAGTTATGGATGCTGAGGTTTGTCTGAAAAGGAGGGAGGGTACATTTGGAAATAGTACTTCCGAGGTGAGGTGCTTTACTGGACTTAATTTTGACAGGGAGATGGCTGAGTCAAAAGAGGGGAAAGATGCTTTGTTAGGAGCTTCCATCAAATTTAGGGTTCCAGGTGTAGAGGTGCTTGGTGAGTTAGCTGAGTATTTCAATGAGAGAAAATTGGCTTCTTGCCATGCAGAGGATGCAGGACGGAAGGTCTACCTGTGGGCCCTCTTAAAGCATAAACAGGTGCTCTTTTTGTTGCTTTTTTATTTATTTCTTATATGTTAATATGGATTTGGAAAATTGCAGGTAAATCTGCTTCTATATTTGTTTACAGGATTCTAGTTATTGAATTCTTCAAATATTTTGTCGTAGTTGTCAATCCATTCTTGTGCTGAAAAAGGATTATTTACCTCTATCAAAAAAGGATCATACCTATGAATTTGGATTTCATTAGTTGGTAATAATAACATTTTCTCTTTATTTTACTCCCTAATGCAGGTTCTGATTTCAGAAGCTAGAGTAATGGGACTCGGGCCAAAATTTATGTCTGTTTATGTCCAAAAGCTTGCGGTAAGAAACCCTTTTGTTTTATTCTCCATTTTGGTTAAACTTGATGCAACTCATAGAGATAATTAGTTTTACAAAAGTTTATATTGGGACTAACAGTACACATTGTTTAATGGATTGTAGTGTGAGAAGCGAATATATTATGAGGAAGTAGAAGGGCTAGCAGCTGATTGGCTAGAATGTACCGCAACTTTAGTTTTAGATTTATACAGAAAGAAGCCCTATCAGAAAAAAGGGACTTTTTACAAATATAGGCCAATTGAAGATGTCGCGCTGATTGAGAACCCGTCAGAGGAATCAGAAGTGATGGAAGTCACCAGCTCTGAGCTGTATCCAGCTGCTTTTCCTCTGGTTCTTCATCATCTCTCATCACTGCAAGTTGCTCTACATGCAGTAGGTGGCGATGATGGCCCAGTTGACATTGGGGTAAGGTTGTATGCATCGTCCTATTTTTGCTAAATGGAGGTGCTGTTAGTAGTAATGTGGAAATCATTTCACCTGGGGCATCTGAATATATTTTTTTTTTTTGTGATTGATGATATTAGCTAAATTGAAACTAGAAAAGAAAATGAGAAACAAAAGAAGTGAGCTAGAGAGTTGACGGAGTGAATGTGAATGTAGATAATAGGTTATTGTATAGTCAGTGGCTGCTGTTCTTTCAATTGGTGCTTTAGAAGGCAGTCTGGAGCTGAGTAGCTGTGTTTTTTTTGTTGCAAAGCTTCTCAGTTCTCACATACCACGGATTTGTTTGATGTGGTTCGTATTTGGGCATTATCTTAGTCGAGAAAACATAACCGGCTTTAAACTGAGGTTACCACCTTTTTTGATTGGTGGGCTGCAATCTCCTAAAGTATTTTTAGTTAATTTTTTTCTACATTTTTAGTACCCAAAAGATGTTTGTAGCTTAGATGTCACGAGACGCACTCGTACTTTATGATGTCATGACAATTTGTTGTTTTGTATTCAGAGCATTATTGTAACCACAGCCGTAATGTTCTGTTTTACCTTCTAATTTTATATCATTACAATTTATGAATCTGTTTGACTGTTTAATATAATCACTAGTGACATTTGTCTTGCATATCTTATTTAAGTAGCTGAAATATGCATAGAATTATATGAAGTCTAGAAAGTTTCTAGTGTCGAGATTGGATCAAATTTAATGTCAGCATGCAATGTTAAGCTGTAGACGACAGTACTCCAATCTAAAGAAAAAGTCAAGATAGCAACTTTGATCAGCTGCACAGCATAGCGTACCATATCATGTCTACATATTATTCGGTTAAGCTTCAAATTATAGATATTATGTAATTTGAATTTGGGCTGAGACAGCGACATAGCTTCGTCTACCGTTCTTTTGCTATTGTCAGGTACTCAGGTGCTTGTTAGTTTGAATTCAGATCCCCCCCGACCCGAAGTAACTCTTTTGAAACCGGACTGTTCGATGGAAACCCATGCATTTCACCCAGATCGAATTGGCCCAAATTCTAATCAGACGGTCTGGATCTGAACTCATAATTTGGGTTAAGGGGAACCAGACCCAGTTTGACTTATCTAAGTAATAACTTAACTATTAACACTCACAAAAACTAACAGACAACTGCCCAAGGGCCAAGACAACAGAAATAAAACCTAGGCAGCTTTAGAGACGTGACAACAACTAATCGGATCACACAAAGCACCTCCACAACACAGATAAAAAGCAGAAAAATAGATAATTATTATTTCTTCTATTCTGCATATATGCTTGGTCTTTTGTTTTAGAAAAAAATGTCCTTGATAAAAACAATATTAATACTACTACTGCCAGCCACCGTATTGTTGCTGCTGCTGATTTCTCATGTTATTGGGTCCACGACCAGGCCCTGAAGCTCCATATGGACCGCCTTGCGGATAGTTAGGACCGCTACCACCATAGCCGCCAGCACCACTACTGCTACCTCTAGGTCCACCGGTGCCTGACATACCGCCACTGCCATAAGGTGGAGCCCCACGGCTTTGAGAAGGATATGGGGCATTGCCGTAACTGCCTCCTTGGCCTCGATTAGGGTTATAACCACCACTGGCATTAGCACCCTGTGGATATCTGCTGGGACCACCGGAGGGCCCACGAGGCTTACCATAGTGGTGGCTTGGGCCACCAGTAGCCATTGGTGGCTGGGACCCATGCATGGGCTGATTCAAGCCAGGTCTCATCGGAGGGTGCGGCTGGCCCGACTGTTGGATAGGAGGCAAGCGGGTGTGAGGAGGTGGGTGGCTCAGCTTTTGCCGCTTAGCTGCCTCCTCTTGCTGCCTCTGCTGCTGACGCTTTTTCTTCGTCTGAAATTCGTGCGACGATTCATACTTTGGAAGGCTGCAGTATTTAGAGGGCGAATATATAAGGAATTCTCTCTTCTTTTTGTTTCTTTTCTAAGAAATACACAAGGCAGAACAGTTGCTAATTCTAACCTTTTAGGGTCACAAGGTAGTGGATCGGTCCAAAAGTACTCTGCATCAAGCGCATCTTTTGCACAGATTCTCTGTTATAAAACAATTGGATAAACAAAACACTCTGCGGTCATAACAGGACCGACAAATATAATTCAAAACTTACATAATAAATTAACCTCCCTAAATTATAATGCACATCAAACATTGCAACTAGTGGTCCTGCCATTACTTCCAATGTAAAAATATATCCAACATGACAAAATAAACTGCAACAAGCATTTTCTCAACTCAGACAATTCAAGTAATATCTTGGATGACATAAAACTTTGTACTTCGTACAAATCTCAATCCTTGGTGACTAAGATGGAACTCTTGAACATGCAAACGCTAGGGACAGATGCCAAGAGCAAGAAGCTAATCCAAAGCCAAAATGTAATATATTTCTAGTATAACTAAAGAGATATTTCACTGTCTTAAAAAGAAAAAAACATAAAAAAATATTAAGGTTTACTTACATTTTCAGGATCAAGGGCCAGCATCTTCTCTAGCAGGTCCAGTGCAAAATGGTCAAAACTGCCAAATAAGAAAGAAGATAAAAGTTCCATGCAAAAAATGACAAAAACCATGAAGATGAACCGACAAATTTACAGTTACTTACTGCTTAAAAACCTCTTTGATTCGTCTTTTCATGGGACGCGCCGGCTTGAAATTGTTGTACCAGGGCATTTTAGTCACACCTGGCCAATTGCTCTCATCGGGGGTTCCACACAGCTCAAATATCTTGCTCAGCTGCTCCGGCTACATGCATGGAACAAAATTTTTATTGTTACTACTTAAAACTCCAGTTTCTTATTTCCAAGTAGTCTTCATCATTTCAGTAAAAAAAGGCAAGAACTGTGAAATTATTAGAGTTAACAAGACACACAAAAGAATGATATAACAAAAAATTACCTCATTCTTTCCAGGCAAAATAGGCTTTCCATGGAGTAATTCAGCAAAAATACAACCAACTGACCACATGTCAACTTGAGGTCCATACTTCGTGCTTCCAAGAAGCAGCTCCGGAGGTCTATAAAATAACAGACAATAATTACACATACTGCCAGATGCGCTAATAATAAGAGCAAATTAAAGTACCAAGATCAAAATCTTGAAGTGGGTGAAGATTACCTGTACCAAAGAGTGATCACACGATTCGTAAGGTTTGCATTCTGATCACCAGAGAATGACCTTGCCAGGCCAAAATCGGCCAGTTTCAAATTCCCCTCGTTGTCAATGAGAAGATTAGATCCTGCTCAAAAAGACTTGAAAGTTAACATGCAACAAACAAAATTGCATACAAAGAAACAAGGATAGATGAAATATAAAACTGACAAGAAATCAACATGATTCAAACCTTTAATATCGCGATGGAGCACTTGGTTGACATGGCAATAATGAAGACCAGTTAGAAGTTGCCTCATGTAACACTGGAAAATTAAGTAGTTGTTAAGAAAAAAGAAAAAGATACAACATTTGCGGGGATTGTTTTGAAGAGGCAAAAAGGAGTATGGTTATGTCACCTTAATCTGAGGAATGGAGAATCGCATCCCAGGCCTATCTGACAAGCCAGTGAGGTCATGATCCATGTATTCAAAAACCATGTAGATGTTCCCTTTGTATTTGTTGCCATCAGCTAGTAGTTCAAGTAATACAAGAGAGTCATAACGAGATCACAATATCAAAACAAGACCAGAGATTTTTAACTTTATTATGGGATATATTACCCGGTCTGCCTTGTTCATCCTTTTCTGGACCTGAAGAAATTCAGGAACACAAAAAGAAGACATCAATCAAAGAAAGTTTGAAAATATAAAGTTAAAGATCAATGATACTCCTAATTAAAGGCGCTACATTTTAGTCTCAGATAATAATAGAACTATGACTAACTCTTTTATGGCTCAACCCTTCTATGTTTGCATGGTACAAATCCTTGAATTCTGGCCGATCAAGAATCAGTAAAAACTCCATACTAGTATATACATCATTAAATTCAGACCTCTTGAACCATCATGGTATTTCAGAGACCAAAATTGATCACTTTTTGATGAAAACGAGAAATAAGAAAATCGGAATCAAAGTTGCATATTATAAAAACAAGATAGTTTGCATCCATTGTCTGTGAACCCACCACATGCATTCGCAGACACTTAAAATGAGGCTCGCAAACATTTTCCACGAACTTTTCATTTTTTAGAAAATTTTCATCTCGGTTTCTGTTCCAAATCACTTTTCTTTTCATAAATTGAAGGATAATAATCAACAACCAGCAGACAAAAAGGAATAATTCAAGAGATGTGATGGTAACCTGGAGAAGTGACAATCTCTTTCAACTGAATAACATTTTGATGATGCAGCTTCTTCAAAATCTTGATTTCACGAATTGCAGTTATTGGAAACTACAAATAATTCAAAATCTGAGAATTCAATTCCTAAAAAGGATTTGCTGAGAGAAGATATGCATGAAACAAAGAAAAATGTACATACTCCTTCTCTTTCATTATCCATTCTAATTTTCTTTAGTGCTACTATTTCTCCAGTTCTCGTCTCCTTCGCCATATAGACTTGTCTGCATGCAAAAGCAAGCAACTCAATACTGTAAAAGTTTCTATGATGGAAGACTAATCAAACATTTATTCAACAAAGAAAATCCTCATCTCATATACTGTAAAACTAATTGAGCAACTTTTTAACAAGTAACATGACAAGATGTAAAAAAAAAATACAAATGCCCATTGCTTAATAAAAAAAACACCTCATCTAGATCTGATCGACAAGTGATATGTCAATACTGTTCATTAGCATAACCGAAACAAAGACAAATTACATCTTGTTAGACAGTTCTGAGACCAAATTCTCCAGTTCACAGTTAAGCAACCAAATAGCTTTCTCCAACAGAGTTCTCTGGATCAGAGGAGTATTGTTAGCCGATTAAATCTAAAACTTAGCTTAATTAAAGAGGATAACAGGGTTTTACTTACTTTTTTCTGACAAGTTCAGTACAATTGCACAATCAATCAGGATAATACCTCCTAAAGTTTAATTTCTCATAAAAGGGAATCTTAGAACCAAACAAACAAGTATGAAATCAAATCAAGCAAACAAGGAATCCTAGGAAAAGTTAACCAGTCGACCAACCCGTAAGTGCCTTCACCAATCTGTTCCAGTTTTTCAAAGCAATCTACGCTTCGCGATCCCCATGCCGGAACCTCGTCGAGATTCAGCTGTCCTGGACCCGCAACAGCCATCCGATCTCAGACGACAAAATTGGAAAACCTATCCATTAAACCGAAAAAAGATCGTCAATTAGGGTTAATCGAAGGAAAGGATGACACGCAACAGAGATGTCCAATACGAAGAATTGCGAAATAAAAAAAATATTACCAGAGAGAGCGATGGATTCGATCGAAGGCTCCGAGCAACTTAGACCGGGAGAGGAAAGTAGGAGGGGAGCACAAGACGAGAGGCGGTTTGATGGGAAGATACGGCCGAGTCGATTAGAGAGGTTTTAAGAGGCGGAGTCCTGCTACCTTTGAGTACACCCGTTCGATATAGATCCAAGGGACTGGATCAGATATTGCTTTTCTATTTTAGGGAGTATTAATATTAGTATTTATTAATTAACATGTTATACAATGTACTAAAACAGCCCAAATTAATTTTTTTTTTTGTACGAATCCGGAATCCGAGCCGCTCAATTAATTTTTTATTGTAAAATCTTGTAAAATACTAAATTTTACTTTTAAAAAAAAATATTTAATATTTTTTACAGATTTAAAAAAAGAGAAATGTTCTGGTCCCGGAGCTATCATACCCGAGTGCGTCCTCCAACTAGTTTAACCGAAAATCCTTTTAATTTTGTCTAACTTCCATTTCGAGCGCTCATATCCAGGCATTTAAAGCTCTGTTTATAATCTTTTACAATGCTACTCGCAATAATTTAAATCTCTATCTAAAAGCATTTAAATTCTAAACCTAGTTAGTTTTAACTCCTCACTATTTTTGTCTTCACCCATTTTTTTCTTGATCATTCTCATCTATTTTTCTGACGATCCGTGACAGTTTTTACGAATTTAAAATACAAACGTTTTCTATTCGATTTTATCTTTCAAATAAGATCCATGAAGAAATATTTTTGATGTTATTTTCAAATCATTTACTTTGTTTTTTGAAAGTAAAACTCATGAGCACTTTAAATTTTCAAAATTTTAAACCTCAGTCTACAACCATTTAAATTTTCAAGATTTTGTACAAGAGGTTTATATGCTTTGTACATGAGCTTTCTACAGGAAGTGTTATTGTTGAGGTTTAACTTATTTGTACATGAGGTTTATACGCTTTTATTCTAGAGATTTGAATTGTTATTTATGAGGTTTATACGCTTTGTGCATTAGGCTTATACGAAAGATTTGAAGTCTTGTAAACAGAGGTTTAAATGGTTTTGAAGCAAAATAAAAAAAACTAAAAGTCACAAAGATTTAAATAGTAAAAAAAACGACTATACAAATATAACTCAAAAGTTATTCTTCATGGATCTTATTTATAAGAAAAATTCGAGTAAACAACGTTCGTAATTTTAGATTTGTAAAATTCATCACTGATCGTGGGAACAATGGACGAGAATGATCGAACATTTAAAAAAAAGTGGGTGATAATTTTTTTTTTTTTTGCTTGAAAACAAAAAGTAGTTATGAGTTAAAACTATTCAGATTTAAAATTTTAAATGCTTGTAGATGGAACTATCCAGATTTAAAATTTTAAATGCTTGTAGATGGAGGTTTAAATGTTTTTCAATACCATTTTAAATGTTATAAAAAGAGCTTAAATGTTTTGGACGTGAGCGCTAAAAATGAAAGTTATATATCAAGTACTTGGGGGGCGCTTGGGAATTTCTTTGAGGGTCAATTATCAAGTTTTTAAAAAAAATATATATAGAATTTGATCTCCAAGTACATTTTAATATGAAAATTATATTAAATGATTTATATTTACTGTTTTGAAATTTGAAATTATAAATAACAATGCGTGTCATAAAAGACATAAAAATTAAATGAGGTACTCCGCTCTCGAATAGTAAAATTGCTTGTATGAAAATGTTTACGTTTGACATTGATTGTTTGGATGTATATATGGTTTCATCTTACGGTTCTAACTTTGAAAATAGTATCAATATTTTTATATCAAATAAGATCATTTTTAAAATTTAAACCCAAGACAAAATAAAGGAACACAGCTATTAATTATCTCTTAATTGTATATTGCATGACAAGGAAATTTATTTACTCCATGATAAAAAGTGATAAGAATTTAACAAGGTTAGGTACGTACATGTTCTTCGCGAATATTCAGTGCAAAAATGCTGTTGTATTTTTATCAATTTATTAGAATAAAGTGTTAAGGTTAATGTTTTTTTATTTTTTTATTTTAGTATCACACAACCATAGGCTCAATCTTGCATTCTTGCGCCTCTTTCTCTCTCTCTCTCTTTTGAAAGATTGGCAGCAGCTGCCAAAATTATATTAAATAAACAAAAATTAAAATACAAAATACAAACCATCGTAGATAGTTTTTCACCACTGCTCACATAGCAGTACTATCTAAATTCTTCCTGGTATCTTACCGGTACGTCTAAACTGAGCCAAAAAACCAGTCCGTACTTGGACTGGTAGCATGTCAGATTGACAGGAATACCTCACCAGCAGAACTGATACTGACTTCTACCAGCAACTAGCAATATAAACTGAAAAAAACAAACCAGAACAAACAGCATCTCAAATATAAAAACAACATAGACAACCTAGACTCTCTCTCCCCCTCTTTCTCATTGCATTTGTTTATTCATTAACTATTTTTTTTTTTGCTTCAACTGCAAAAAAGAGAAAGTTGCTACTTCATTACATGTACTGAAACCATATTGATTTGTGCAACATATACAAAAATGTCGACTGTAAATATGCAAGCCAAAAAAAAAAAAAGTTGGCAAAATATCAATTAATTATTTTAACATTTGACACCCAAATTTGGATTTGTCAACTTGAAATTTCCTGATCAATTGTCTTACAGTGCACCTAAAACTAACCAAACCAGCATATATAATCAGAAATTGTGTCAGATTCAACTCTCAATGCCAACAGTACCATTATTCGGTTCCTTTTGCTGTTTCATGGACTTTCTTTTAGCCTCCTGTTCTCTATCATCAACAAAAGAAAGAAAAGACTTAAGGCTACGCCTTGACCGAGCACTTGCTTGACCCGATGGATCCTGCTCATCAGGCGGGACATACCGGATATATTCACGAAGCATAATACACAGATACACAAGCAGCGCTATGACACATGCTATCCCACAAAGTAGGAATAGTCCCTTAAAACTATCAAAATGAAGCCGATCTGCCTCAATGTCTGTTTGGGCCTCAGAGCTACATGCAGCGCTTCTGGTAAGCCACTTGTCGTGTATTTTTTGGAGATCACCATTCTCGGAGAGGGTTAGTATAGCAGTTGACATGTCAATGGCTAAGGGTGAATCCTTTGGAAATGCCTAAATGTTTTAGAGAGAGAGAGAGTCCTCAGCATTTGTACAAGTATACATGTATAGAATAAATGGCAGATTTGCTTTCTGACACTAAAGTGAACAACCTAATTCTGATTTTTTTTTATCGGTAGCATAAACGAATAACAAAATTTCAGTAATACCTGATTTCAGACAATTTTGTTTTATACCACAACCGTTAAATAATTCAGCAGTTTAAATCTGCATGTTGAAACCGGCTCTCTCATAACACAGATTTCGACCACTTAATAATTCAACGGTTGTGTTATAAAATGAAATTGTCTGAAATCGATGGTATATCTTTAGCTTTTTTTTTTGGTACAGATAAAAAAAAACAGAACCTAATTAGTAAGATATCAATTGCCAACAGGATCACCACATGTGGTAATGGGGGTGCAATGTTAAGGTTATGACACAATCTATCTTTTTTATACGACATAACTACATAAGCATGGTTTTGATGATATAATATTCCTTTATTGATGCAGTATGATGACTTGGCATGTACTATTATGTAACTATGTTTTTTTTTTTAGATTGTTGATAGAAGCATGCACTATTATGTTCTAACTTGAGATATAATTTGCATGCCTTTCTTAACCAATTTCACTTTACATACACTGACAGTTATTTTTTATGCATCTGTTATTTGGTGTGTAAGAAATAATAACAACTATTACAATATAACACTAATTGTAAATAAATCCCAGAGCTTGGTAGCAAGTAATCATATACGTGATATCACTCAACCAAAAACCCAATTCAGGAAACACAAAGTGGGTTTATACATTGTTAAAACAATAATAAGAATTAAAAGACAAGAACAGCTTAAAATATACTTACAAATCCCCACCCAGTGCGTGTAAAGTCTGACCCAACAACTTGAAACTGACAATGAGAACGTAAGAACAGCTCCACATATGCCATCTCGTCAACAATAGCAGCGACGCCCCCGTTACTGGGCCCAGCCTCAAGAGCATTTAAATACTGCTCGGGTGATGTCAGATTGACTAGCCGGTCTCGGGATATTCCCAACTCCTCGACCATGTAATTCTCAGCAAAAGAGCCGGTTTGGTAGCCAATGGGGTCATTGGAGGCAGCAAGAGACTCAATCCCTTGAATGGGGGAGGAGAGCTGCTGCACTGTTAAAATGGAGGTAAGACTTGCTGTGTAGCTTGACTGGATTATTAATACTACAAATAGCCATATGAGGAGTATTGCTCGGCCCAATGTGCTCACTGTGTTTTCTCCTGTGTCATTAAAGGGAGCAGAAGAAATATTAGTTTAGCCAAGGGGTGCTTTGCCACCCCTAGAATTTTGAATTTTTTGAATTATGTATATTGTAATTTGATTTAATTTTCTTTTTGTTTAAGTTTTTTTTTATAGTTTAGCTTTAGCCCCCCTTATAAAATATCAAATTGATGGTATTCTATGTTTTTGCATTTAATTTTCTAGTCTCGCCCATAAAGAGGACAAGCTTTTGATGGGATCAAGTATCTGAATTTAAATACCCTTTACTATCAGTATACCTAGTGATACTAGCAGCTAATATGAACTCATAATTCAGTAAAACTAAGATTCTTTTAAATTTCAAATGAAAGAAAATGGGCCAAACTTGTTGTATGCGGTAATACTACTGACAGACTCGTAGTCTGGGAGAAGGGTAATTTGGCTGTTTTTCGGTGTTGAAAAATGGTTTGACTTTGAATTTGAAATATTCAATCTGTATTCCTACATAGTGAAGATGTAAATTATAAAATTAACATAAGAATTTAATAAAATTTGATTGTAGTGACTCACTGTGTGCAAAAAACAATGTTGAGAAGCTGAACCTGCAGCTCATCCAAAAGAAGAAGAAAATGAAAATAAGTCTAAAATTGAAATAAAAGAAATTTAACAAATAAACTAATAACTGTATTGCTTATCCCACAATTTTTCGTATTGTTTTTTACTTAATTAATCAACAAAAAGAAAACAAAAATTACCAGAAAATTGTGGCAATTTGCTTCTTCGGGGGCCCGCGAAAGTCGTCATTGATCCTATGCTCCAAAATCCATACAACAATACCAACTACTATAAAAGACACGCCAATGACGCACCACATCTCTAGAGTGAATGGTTGTAAGAAAGCCCAAGCATTCGATTTTTGTCTTTTTACTGGAGCCAAAACCACCAAACCCGAATCTACGTATGGTTGTGTGAAATCCACTATCTTTGTCCGGTTCTTGGTTATTACTATGTCACCTATTGCCGCATCAAAAAACTGTAACATATTTCAGTTAAAAATGTTAATACTTGGTAAAATTTTATGTTCCTGGCTACTTAACTGATATAGAAAGAAATATACCTTTAGCATACTAAACTAATGATGTGCTGTTATTTAAAAATGTCTCGAAACTGTTGGCCACAAGTAAGATGTGTTGAAAAGTCCCAAGGTAATACATATAGATGATATGAATAATACTGACCAAATATCATGAAATAAAAATATCCACTTCAAAGAAAATAGAAAGAAATATATCGAGCTTACACTGGATCCAACTTTGTTGCAAAGATCCGTGTAATTAGGATTCTTCTTTCCATCTCCAAATGGCACAAATTTGTATGGTACTGGGTAAGGAAGCAATTCAATAGCCTTGAGAAACACATCCACACAATATCCCTTGAATGTACCGGTAACTTCATCATATGAGACAAACTCCAAAAAACTAACCCGATCTGGTACGCCAATTTTCAGCTGCTCACCACTGTTCGGAAAGACCCATCCACGTGGCCTTTCTACCGTACCACCAGGCCAAATTACATCATACAACTTTTGTTCAAAAGTAAAGTTTGCTGGTTTATCGTACAATTTTTCAGGCGGTACCACTGACAAACCAGAATAGTTTGACCAAAACCCGATTGTATGCCAACCCGTACCTAAAATGTTTAAGATATCATACGAGGGGTGTATTAACTCCCCATCAACATTGAACATTATTTGACCTGTTACACCTATAAAATTAATATTTTTAATCTCATCTTGCAATAATTTTCCTTGATCAAATACCCTCATTGCCTCAATATGCAAGTTCCCATCTTTGTCATCCTTGAATCTCGACTCTTTTGAAAATGCAATCTTACCTCCTTTTTTAAAAAATCTTTCCAAAGCCCTTGCAATGGTCCATACGGAATCATATGCGTATAATCCATATGTGTTAGCATTAATTGCAACACCATTCTTATACTTCTTAGTCAAAGTACCCCATCTAGATATTAACCTGCGCTTAGAACTTGAATCGGCTGTATGTTGTCGTAGTGCTATAACCCCTTGAAGAGAATTCATAGTGTCACTTTCAAGAGGGGCCCGCAAATCTAGCATTGCCATTAGCCAGTCAGTAGCAATCCATACATACCCATTACTGATCATTTCCAACTGCTGAGCAACTGAGAAAATTTCAAGGCCGTAAGAATTTACATGGACAACTATAACCCTGGATTTCATCAAGTTGACCTTGACCAAAGCATCTAAAATGTCATCCCGGCCAGCTACAGGTGGCAGCCGGGCCCGGTATGAGATTTTGCACCCTTTTTCAGCCAACTTGTCATCAAGTGCCGCTATACCATTCCGGCCATATTCATCATCAGTATACACTGCGGTGACTAGCTTCCACTGGTAAAAATCGACTACAGAGGCTACAGCTGCCATCTGATACAAATCACTCAGAGTGGTACGGATAAAATAGGGGAACTGGATAGGGGAGATGGTTGGATCGGTTGCACCAAAGGAGACAAGCGGGACCTGCAACTCGTCAGAGACGTGAGAGATTATGTGCGCAACTGCCGAGCTTTGCGGGCCCACTATGGCCACTGTCTTAGCCTCAATAAGTTGCAAGGCTATACATCACACAATATGAAAAAAAGAAAAGAAAAGATAAAATACCAACAAGTAACAGGTTTTCTAATTGACAATATTCTGGGAAATATGACAATATTCTATAAAGGCTGAAGATAGGATTTCATAAAATAAATTGACATCTTCAGTAATATGATTCTTATAGAAGAGTTCGGGAGTAGTTGATATTAGTAAACTACTGATGGAGCTAAGTACTGGTACGATACCGAGACATCACAGGGACCAATACATTACCAGTAAAACAAAAAAAATATTTTTAGTATATAATTAAATGGAGGTACCTTCAAAAATGCCAAGAAATCCACTACAATTACTATTTCTTGTGGCGAGCACTAATTTGGATCCATTTAAAATATTTGGATCTGAATTTATATCTTCCACCGCAGCATTAATAGCCACATTTGCAGCTTCTCCAATTGAAGAGTTGAATGTGAAGATAGCCCCAATGTTGATTATAGACGGCCTTGAAGTTATATTTTGGCAAGAACCATTTGAAAATAGAGAAAAGATGAGGGTGCAAATTGAAAAAACTACCAATTTCATTTTGGAAGAGTTAGGAAGCATATAAACAGTCAGTAGAACCTCTTTTCTCAAATAATGGCCAAGTTCGCTTCAGTTTAGAAAAAGGTGGCACAATTAAGAGCAATTTGCTGAGAACAATCCACTGGAATACTGTCAAAATTGAGAGAGAGAAAAGTCAGCCTCAAGGTGAAACTAATCAAGAGAACTGGATGAAAAACCATGGGGGTATTAGCGCGCGGGTTTAACCAAACTGTCGTATCACTAAAACAGGATTCAAATAAAACTTTTAAAATGAACTAATTTAGCTTTTAAGAGACAGTATAGAAAAAAAAAAAAGTAAACATACAGAGAAATTAACTGTCAAATAATCTTTCGAGATTGAAAGGTATATCGCTTCTAGTACAATAGAGTTACCACTTACCACTTACCAAATATTATGCATTGAAAGAGAAGTGAGTGGGGAGCTAATGCTGCATAAGTGTATCAAATTTGAATATCATCCAGCAGGATTAACCTCAAATTCATACAGGATTATTTCAATATTTGGGAGTTGAAAAATGTGTTTAATGAGAAATAGTTTGCCCAGTTGAGCTAGGACAAGAGACCAAGTGATAAATAATATAATAAAAATATTACAAGTGCTGGTTGCGAAAAAAAGGAAGTAAAAGGTTAGATTCTCCCACTGTACAAATTCACATCCTCTCCATTACTGCGTTTGAAAATCTTTTACATTTACTAGATCTGGACCATTCTTTTTAACTTGGCACGAAATCTCAATGTCCAATAATACTGCCCTCCTGCGCTGGCCCGAATCCTAAAGCAGTGAGATTAAATCTCAAACCGTAAAGTGAGGCCCATCATATACGGTAGTGGAGAGCATTGTATGAAATATATTTTTTCTCGGTAAGGGCACTTACGAGGAATATGATTGGATCAAGCAAGGAACTAATACACATTCCACTATCTTACACAGTACTGGAGTGCGTTTGGAACTTTGGATGGATGAAGAATAGCAATTATTTCGGATTAATATTATTTTGAGTTATTATTTTTTATTTGAGTATGTTTGAATCAGTGAATACTTACATTTTTTTGTTTGTCTTTTGTGAGATAAAGAATAGTCACTATTCGCTAGTCCTACGTGACCATTGCAGCATTGTTTTACCTAGACTGATGATATTAATATTACTTACTTTTTATTAACACAACATTATTTCAATATTTCAATTCATAGATGATTTTGCTCTTCATTAATTATTTCTTTAAAAGATGCTTCTCTCTCATATATTATTATAGGAATTTCTTTCCTTAAAAATTATATATATAAAAATATATTATTTCTCTTATATGATTTTCTTTCTTTAAAAGGTAGATTTATAAAATAAGTAGATATAATGCAACATTCGTTATTTGTATTTATTCACATTTTCAAGATGGTTTTAAAGAGAATACAAGAGTGAAAGATTTTAGTATATTAAGAAAATCTATTAACGTTGTATGTAAAGAGATTTATTTTACCCAACTTCAGAAATTTTATTGATAATCTAATTAATTAATTTTTTTTGGCAATTCACATTTTATCTTTGTTTTCGCGTTAGTTTTTCATCTATTCAATAAATAAATATAAATTAATTACAAAACATCAATTAAATAGACGTATGGATATTTCAAGTATAAAACTAAAGAAGAGAAAATATTATAAAGATTAAACAATATACCTAAGATGGATCATATTACAAATTAAAGTGAGTGTATCATTAGGGGTGGAGCTTAATTTTCGAACTATGAAGTTCAAACACAATAATAATCAATCATATAAATTTTTTAATTAAAATATAATTAATTTTACAATACCATGATATTTTACTCTAAATTATATAAAATATCATATATAAATAAAAAAATAAAAAAATGGAGTTCAGTTGACACATTCCTCAGCCCATATTATCAAATTTCTTTAACTATATCACTTTTAAATATATATAAATTATAAACAAGGAATAAAGTAAATACTTACCTTGACTTGACTACTTGAAACTTGTATGGAATTGATATTTTTTTTGCTTTTGTAAAATATTTTAGCACATTTCTATAAGTTTTAATACATAACTTAAAATGAATAGAAACCCGTTAAAGAAAAATTAAATTTATCTGTTACATGTTATGAAAATCAAATAAATAAATAATTATCAAAATATTAATTATATTATCAAAAGATATGACAACCGAAAAGATACATATAAGAATTAAAATTATTTTTATATTTTAATTTTAAAAAAATATTGCGATAATTACAAAAAAAAGAGTAGTATTAATACATAGCAGTTTCCGATTTTTTATTAATACTCCTAAAAAATCCTCGTACTAAAAAATATTTTCAAAAATGACCAAACCGCCTCTCAGTGAGGCGGCCAGTTCTCAATACCAAACCGTCCTTGCTATGAATTTTTTTATTTTTTATAGCAAACCGCCCCACTGTAGGACGGGTTGCTATGTTTTTTTAGAGAGATTATTTAACATCTATAGAATGATTGTCTCACTGCTTCTATATTTATATTTTTTTCTTCTTCTCTTTTTGGATACTCTTATTGTTTAATTTTGGTCAATATTGGTCTCACAGTAAATATGATACAATCCGAATAAAAAATCCATTAAGAATACCTAAAAAATAAATATTATTTGAGTTATTTCAAAGCTAAATGAGAAACATTTTTCTTTCATACTGATATTTATAAATGTTCCAACAATTTCAATCTGTGTCTTTATTTTATAATGCATCTGTATTAATTATTTTGTAAGTCATTTCTCTCATTTCTAAAGCACATGTATGTTGTACATGTATTTATCTAAGACATCTCTCGTAAAGAGGCGAGGCTAGGACAATGAATAAGGTAAGAGATGATATTTTCACTGAGAAGGCAAAAAACAATGACAAAACCTCAAACGGCCATAAAACGGTGCTCGAGTGTCCGATTTCATCAAATGACTACATTCCGGAAAACTTGCAAAAAGATGCATGCATCGGTGATGACTATGTTGTTTTTCAAAAAATGCAAAACAAAACTAAGGAAAGATTCTCAAAACTTGAGTTGAAGTTTCCGATTAAGATTTTTATTTATATTTTTCGATCTAAGTAGTTCAGTAAATTGGTTATATAATGAACTTGTATTTCTATGATTTTTGGAATTTTTTTACTATTTTTATGATTTATGAAAGATGACACAAAATGACTTAAAAATAAAAGAAAATTTGTCAAGAGTATATTTTCTTGATACTTGGGTTTGATTTTATACAATATATAAGATTCAGCTCTAATTTCACACACATATATTTTATTTATCATATATTCTGTTTATAAAATCAGAGAATATGAGTATCTAAAAAGAGAGAAAAACAAATCATAAAAGCAGTGAGACTAAATTACGATATGTAAAATTTTCATTCTATACACACTAAACATATCTAAAAAAACCAAACCGCTCCACTGTGGGGTGGTCAGGGAGTTTTTCGAAATATTTAAAATCGAGGGTATATTTGTTATTTTTTTATTTTTTGAGGGAATTTAAAAAAAATCAGCAACAGTTTCTGCTTAAGAAAACCTAGATCAACATCAGATCGGAGAGATAACAAAGAATAGAGCGAGTCTATGGTACTATGCATATCACGGGTTGATCCGTAATACGGGTCAATATTTTTATTTTTAAAATCTTAATGGTCGATCCGAACTATTCAACAGATCCTCATATGAATATCTACTTGCAAATCATCAAATTTTATATTTTTGAGATTTTTTTTTACTATTTTTAACATAGGTAGAAAATCACTTGATTTTAAAATTCTGAACAATCCAAAAATAATGATTTTCTACCCATCTTAAAAAATAGTAAAAAAAAAATTCTAAAAAAAATATAAATTTGGTATACAAGTACAGATTCATATGAAAATTATTTTGAACAGTTCGGATTGACTCTTAAAATTTTGAAAATGAAAACATTAAATATATTGTTTCCATAACCCATTAATTGGAGGAAGTGAGAACCGCACAAAGGAGATCCGGTTTAAAAAGTAAAGGGAGAGGGACCGTGGTTCATAATTCATTGAATATATATATATATATTTTTTCCTTCTTTCCTTCGGTTGCTCCCCAGACGAATCACGTACGTGCGCCTTTTATTAGTTACGGACTTCCGGGGTTGGTTTTTTTCTCTTTATGGAATTACAGGTCTGAGGTCTTCCCTACACTACCTATTATTCCCCATTTTCTTTCTTTCTTGCAATTATATTATATAGGGTCCACTCCACTTTTCTACCATTCATTCCATCTGATATCCTCGTCCTGGCACAGATAGATATTATTCTGCTAAATCTTGTTATTAGATTGGAAATATTATTTTATTATACTCTCTATATATTGCTCTTGGTAAATCTTGCGTATGTTAAATATATTATTAAGATGTTTTGATGAGAAAATTAACTATTTTGAAAATTTTCCCTATAATTACTATATATTTTATCTTTAAAAAGAGAATTTAAAGGGTTGAAACGATCGAAGAGGTTGCGGGGCAAGAAATTAAAGCATCAGATTCTTCAAGGAACGTGCTCCCAATTCCAATTGTTCGGTTCGACTAGTACTAATTAAGCTCGTTATACACAAAAGCTACTCCTGATTTATTTATAAGATAACTAATAGTCTACCCTCATTTTTATATCTTGAAACTCATACTATCATATTTACGGATATTACATATTTTTATTTTTTAATAACAGATAAAATGAGTACTTTAAAAATTTTAATTAGTTTTTATACAAAAGTTAATAAATTAGATATATTTGTGAATTTTTTAAATTTAGAAGGATACATTTAATATTATGAATTTTAGAGAGAGAAATATGTAATTTCAATTTTTCTGAGAAGTTTAGATAAAGTGATGAAAAGTGACGCGTGTTGCTCGTCTATTTTGGGATTTGATAATTACTATCAATTTGTTAATTACTTCTCAGCACATACAATTTGGAAATTTGATAGCCTTCTTTAATCGATTTATTTTAACCTCTGATTTACTACCGAGGATCTCTGATTTATTGATGTACATATTTCTCTTAAGACTAAGTTTTTGATTGAATAGATAAGAGGTGCAGTAATATGACCAATTTTATTAGAACGTAGTAAAATTATTAATTGCATGGGCTTCTTATTCGAAAACAAATAAAATTTAATCTCCATGTACAATTTAATATGTGAGATATGATAAGAATGTAGTATATTATAAAAGATTTTTCTATTTTGTGAGTTTCGAATTCATGACTTCTCACATGAGAGTTATGTATTTTTGCTACTAGACCAAAGACAAGTTCTTCAATCTCAAAACTTGAACAAGGATGTGTCGAAGATCGATCAGTAAGTTAAGATGAGAGTAGAATTAAGAAAAAGAGTTATTGGCTGTGAGAAGAGATGAAAAATGAGATAGATGCGAAGACATGATAATGACCATATCTAATAAGTATTGAAGTGGACAGAGAAGTAATTATATGGTAACGCGTGTAAGTAGAAACTAGTATCGTGCCCGTGCGTTGCAACGGGACATATCATAAGATTGAGTAGAATATGAAAAGACCTTTTTGTTTAATATTCACACAAAATTAAGAAAAAAATATTTAAATAAAAATAAAAGACATAAATGAAAAAAAAAACAAAAATTAAAATAATAAATAATAATCAAAGAAACAACAACAAATGAAAAAAAACAGAACAAGTATAACAAGAAAAAAAGTTCTTGAAGTATCATTGCCAGTGTGATCTTCTTCGATGTAGTCCAACATTTATAAAAATTAACAAATGAAATATGAAAGTAGATTATAAGTGCTCAAATTGAAAATATATAATAAAATAAGAAAATTAGAAATGTTAAATTAATATGATTCATATCTTATTTCTCGCATAAGTACAATAATATAAGTGCTTATTGTACAAAACTACTAAGCATAAATATCACTTAGAAAATAAATGTATTATAACCTAGAGTAAAACTTAACTGGCATCTTTCAAACCAAGTCAAGTCTCACAATTTAAATTAATTTTCAAATCAGCCCCTCTCACATTAAAAACTTGTACCAGTAAGCAATGAAGGAACTGGTACCACTCATATCCAAAAATTTCTAAATTGAACTTATAAGTTTTACTGCACAATACTTCTCGTCTTGTGTTGGCAATAGAGTTGGAAAATTTAACATAAAACACAATACGATTTAATATCTAATTTTCTTCACAACCAAGACATGTCATAATGATTCAAATATTTAGAGGAGAAATGATTTGTAAAGAAATAAAATTGATAAATATATGATTAAATGATTCAAATAAAATTTTTCTCAACAAATATATTATTGATGAAAAATATTTTAACAATGATTTTTTTTTCTTTAAATCTTTTCTTTACCCGAAAGATTTAGATATTCTTTATTTTTCTCTAAAAAAAAATAGCTATACGCATTGTTCATGGCACTTCGATGGCATGGTGTCGCCAAATCCATGCCTTCCTATAGCTAAGGAGGTGTGTGACAGTAAAAGGAACCCTGATCCAATTTTCAGATCACCAATTTTCACCCACCAATTTTCACCCCCAATACAATGAACAAAAGAATGCGGCATTTGGATACTGCCATACTGGTATCTTGACTGAATAGGTTGAGTCAAATATAATTATATAATCATATAATTATTATGTGATGTGTGGGGTGCTGATAATCACACCACAAAAAATATTATCAACACAACTCACTTTAAATATATTAATGTATAGACAATTTTATCTCTCAATTATATTTTTAAGGAAGTATCCAAGTTGTCATTTGTTTCTTTTTTTAATTAACAATCTTCTGATATATCAATTTATAAATTTGTTGTTCTCCCTTTCATGTTCTCTTCTATGATAAAAAAAAATAGCTTACTATTAGAGGAAAGAAGAAGAATCCAAAGGTAGCTAAGTCACCCTATGATTTCAAAATTTTAATTATACATATAGGAATTTAATTGAATTTTATCTTTTTTAAAATTTTTATATAGTTTAGCCACCCTCAATATAAGACAAATGTTTAGTTATAGAATAGTGGTTAAAGTTCTATTTTGTGATTGAGAGATTTTGGGTTCAAGTGCCACTCACCACAATTGCAAATGTAATTCTAGTTGTGTTACTCAATTAATTGAAATATTTTGTTGACAACATTCTTTGTTAGTTGTAAAGTACATAATTCAACTAAGTACTTAGACCAATATATCTTTAAAACTCATAAATTTTAAATTAATTAAATCTACTATTTATTATATGTAATTTATTTTACCTTGCTGATCTTATAGCACACAAGTAGATTGTTGATTTTGATTGAAAAAATGTACAAGTAATTATCTGGCTAATTTCACAATTATTATACAATCAATATATATTTTTTTGAAATGGACAATTAATATTTTATTTAGCATACAAGTGGACTATTGTTGATTGAAGTAGTATCAATCCAGAGCTGACTTTGAAAAAAACAATATTATATAATTATCTAAAGACAATTTTCGGTGCTACGTGAAATGATATGCCTTAGTTCATTAACTTTTTGCTTTTTTACAAAATTTTAAGTGCTTAATGCATTGATTCGAAGTTTGCAGGTTTTTAATTAATTTGTAATGAAAAACTATGTAGCAATGATATAATAATGACTAAAGTTTTTATTATTATTGCCTACGTTGTTCGACTGTATTTGAAATTTACTACATCAATTTCAAATCACACAAAATATTTTCTTTCTACGGAATGATGATTTTATTTCTTATTTTGATTTATTGGCTACAAGTATGAAAAATAATCTACTACAAGTAGCAAATGTACAAGAGACTTATTTACTTTATTAGATTGAAATTTATGGAAGTTAATTTTGTATATTAATTGTTGAAATAGAATCAAGGCAATTAGTGGCAAAGTTGTCAATTGAAGATAATTATTAACAAATAAGATTGTGTATATATCAGCACCCGATGATGTGTGAGGTGATTAATTATCGTCAGCTGACCTTAAAAAAGTATGTGTGAGGAGTCATAGCTGATATGTATAGTATGCATATCAATATCGGATAACTTACCAAATTTGCTTGGAAGAACCATCAGAGATGGCATTTGTTTTAATTGTGACAAATTATATAGTAGTAGTATGTGTGGTGAGTATGTTTTTAACTAAATTTAGATCTCTATATATAAAACATATGTATTTAATTAAAATATGATAAATTATGTAATTGGAGGACCAATATTAAATCTGAAAGTTTAACTTTCAATTTCAACCGTCAGTGGATTAGAACAACTACATGCATTATATAAGAAGATAAGCCAAGATAATTAAATGAGAGTATGAAGTGATTGAAATAATAGTATATTAATAGATAAGGAAATAGATAGGAGAGAGGAGTCTACAGGGGCATCAAAACATGGGGGAACGCATCAGATGGGAAGGGGTAGCAGAAATTTATCAACGAGTTGGGCTGAATAGGGCCTCTTTTGGTCTGTTTATATAAAAATTATGTGGCCTGCTATTTATTTAGTGAATCTGAAATTTAAATTGAAGTGTTTCTTAAATTGCTCTAAAATATACAGAGTCGTTACAATGTCGCATACTATTTTAAGACTAAAATAGCTTTTTAGAACACTTTATCAATTATTATTAGCTATTGGGCGTTCTTAAGCTCACTAGGCTTTTTGATGAGCTTAACTCTAAAACCTATTAAATTATTTTCAAACAACACATTCAAATAATTAAAATCAATCTATCAGAGTTATACGTTAAATGTCAAATTTATAACTTAATTTAGTATAAAGTCATGCAGTAAAAAAAGAGATTTATAAGCTAATTTTAACGCATTATTTTTTCTGCTTGACTTTATACTAATTTATTTCATATAAATTTTACTTGTAGACACATTGCTCATGAACTATATCGATTTTAACGATTTAAATTAATTATTTTAAAGTCAATCTAATAAATTTCAAAATTAAGTTCACCGTAAACACTCTTAGTTCTACTCAACACTTCATCCACTAATAAGGAGAATTATACACGACTTCAAAGATGCATCTTTATTATTCCTTCAATGTTTAAAAGTTCAATAAATTTAAAATAAAAACACAATATTACTACTCAAGTAACAAAATAAAGTCATTTCTCTTATTTACATAAAAATATATTATTTTGAAATAATTTCGATAGACATAAAAGCATGAAAAATATAGCTACGAATTTTGTCAGACAAAAGTTTTCCACATCTATAATTTTTTTGTTTTTGAAAAAAAAAAACATAAATGCCCGTTTCATATATAAAACATAATATGTAAATTACATATGACTAGATTCTATTCACCAGCAGATATATTTCCAATACAAAAGCAAGAGCAAAACAAGCTCTGGGTTGATGCGTGAAGCCGAAACTAATTTTGGGCTTCGGCCCATATTGCATTTCACGGAAGGAAATGATTTCCGATTGGAAATAAAAGGAAACAGAAAAGAGTCTGAGCCGTGACCTTTCTTTGTTCTAATTCACTGATACACTTGAGAATCTACTTGAGAATCTCATACATTAGTGTATGGAATTGTAAGAGAGTGTGAGAAAGAGTGTTATTGGCTTGTTAATCTCCTTGTATCTGTAAAGACTCCATTGATCTAGTGAATTTGTGTCATGTGCTCTTGTAGTTTTTTTCCGAAAGAGTTTCCATATAAAATCTTGTGTCTCTCTTTTATTTTCTGTGATTGATTGCTTGTTTGTATTGGTTTCTTGTTTAACTTTTATATTTCTCCATTTGGTCGGGTATTGGTATGCCTGCAAAGTGTTCGATAAAATTACTCTTTGAGCGCTTTCACATCCGTCACCAACACTTTGCAAGTATGAACACCAAAAGAACTGAGATAGAAACTAAACGAACTAACTAAGCCTCTAAATAGTGGGCTGAGGTAAAACATAACACTAGCTTAATACAAAAATGAACTTTAGAGACTGCAGTACTTAGTTGGCTGAAAACCCAACACCTTCCTCTATGTGTGGCTGTTATTATTCTTCTGTAACACCCTAGTACAATATCATCCGATTATCAGAGGGATCCCAAACCCACAGAGGTATCATATTAACTTTTTTAGGCAACCAGTTGGCAGTGGCGGGCCCTGACCAATATTCAACAAGATAGATGGTTAGTAGAATAAACGATCGTACTGTTTTAATATATCAAGTATTCATACTTAAGATACTAAGTATTTCGGAAAAAAAATTGTACATCACACACTCATCTTTTACACTTTTTTAGAGGTGTTTTTTTTTTCTTCTTTCAATCTTGCCAATATTTACGACGATCTATGAGAAAATTTACGAATCTAAAACCATGAACGTCTTCTACGTAATTTTCTCTTTCAAATGAGATCCATGATGACATACTTTAAGGTTGTCCGTCGCGCATGTATTCATATCTCGTCGAGCAAATATTCATACGTCGTCGGGCAAGTATTCATACCTAAGATACCAAGTATTTCGGAAAGTATTAATACCAAGTATTGCAATTTCTTGTGGCATTAGATTATTTTGAAAGTATTAATATCAAGTATTAAAAGGATTCATACCTCGTCATGCAAGTATGAATAGTTCATGCATCAAGTATGTATATCTAACATATCATATTAATTTTTTTCCTTGTGATATTAGATGATATTTGAAAGTATTAATATCAAGTATTCATATCTTGTCATACAAGTGTAAATAGTTCATGTGTCAAGTATTTGTACCTAACACATTATATCAATTATCACGTCGATATATGAATACTTGCTTGATGTGGTCTCAATATTTGCTTGACGAAGTATGAATACTTGCACAACGAGGTATGAATACTTGCGCGACGGATAACTCAAAAGTACTTCATCATGAATCTCATTTAAAAGAGAAAATTACGTAGAAGACGTTTGTGATTTTAGATTCTCAAAATTCTTCATATATCGTCAAAAATATGGGCGACATTGAATAAAAAAAAATCACCTTTAAAAACATGTAAAAGATGAGTGTGTGATGAAAGAGATAAATAAAGTTCATGTCCATTTTTTAAAAAAAATATTTGATATTTTAGATATGAATACTTGATATATTATATGTTAATACTTGTGTGTATAAATATAACTATTTGTGCGAATCGTATTAAAAATTTTCAAATATAAGCAGTCCCCTTAGTTAATTAGCGATCTCCACATAATTAATTATTGATACACTGTTACAGAACCAGTCCATGCAGATCCGACTACACCAGTTCCATCTACAGATGATAGTTAGGATTGCTAAGTGTAATTAGGATTCTGTCATGATGTTTAGTTAGACCTTAACTAACAGTGGTTAGTTACATGTACAGCTTAGATAGTGCTCTATAAATACAGCACTTGTAATCAAATCAGATATAATGAAATGTTCAATTTACACATATCCTAAATTCTCTTCTTTCTCTCTAAACCTATTATGGTATCAAGAGCTAATGGCTCCTGATCCAAATCCAGACAACTCTTCTTCCTCTACCATCTCAGATCAATCCTCTAACAACTCGATCGTTCTCCTCAATCTCTTAATCTCAACAAAATTATCAAGAAACAACTACCTGGCATGGCAATTGCAGATTATTCCTCTTCTTCACGGCTATGGTCTTCATCAATTTCTTGATTCTTCTCCGCCATCCCCCACTGTTACCACAGATACCGGTGTTGTGGTTAACAAAGCATACCTGAATTGGCACAGACAGGATCAATTGATCCTAGGATGGCTCCGTTCATCTTTATCCGAGCAACTTCTGGCAGAGGTCGTGTTTGCACATACCACTGCTGATCTCTGGCGACTTCTGCAATCGACATTTTCTGCCACTTCAAGGGCACGTCGTACTGAGCTCCGGCGCCGCCTTCAGACCGCTACAGAAGGAGGCTCATCCTGTGCTGCCTATATTCAGCGAATCCGGTCAATTGCTGATGAATTAACATTCATCGGATCTCCTGTGTCTTGACGAAGACCTAATCGGTCACATCTTGAACGGTCTTGGACCGGATTTCAATCTGTTTGTTGTCGCAACAACTACCTCAGCTCAGAACTTCTTGATCCCTGACTTACAGGCACTCTTACTCAGCCATGAGGCTCTTCTCTCTTCTCAACACTCTGTGGCTGCCTCTTCTTCACCTGGATCGGATCCAGCTCAGGCGTACTATACACATTCTAAGCCTTCACAAGGACTACGCCCCAAATCTAACCATAAACCATGTGGTGGCTATCAGGGACAAAGAAATAACAGGCCAAGGCCTGTTAACAATGCTGGACCTCCTCTCTTACCCAATCCACATGGTAATTCTGCGATCAGATCATCTTCTTCTGGTCCTCAGTCTACCAGGCCACCAAATCCAGATCGTGATACAATCTGTCAGATCTGCACCAAGAAAGGCCACTCTGCAAAGAATTGCTGGTACAAATGGGATGCAGACCCCAGTGACACTCCTTCTCAGCAAGCTGCACCTCAGGCCTTCCAAGCTCAAGTCTACTCGAATTTTCCTCAGATAACTACTTTAACTATCCCTCCACAGACTGGAGCTGTTGAATGGTGTCTCGATTCTAGTGCGACACACCACGTCACTCATGATCTCAACAACTTGTCCAACTTCTTGCCATATGAGGGTGTGGACAATCTCCAGATAGGTGACGGGTCCGGTATGTCTATTAAACATATCGGCAATTCTTCTTTTAAATTCTCAAATTACACTCTCATGCTACGTGATGTTCTTCATGTACTGGCTTTCACCAAAAATCTTTTAAGTATTTCAAAATTATTGAATGATAATTCTTTAATTCTTGAATTCTCATCATCTTTTGTGTGCTTAAGGACCGCCTCACTATGGAACCAATTCTTCAAGCTAGGCTGCATGGTGGTCTCTTTCACATATATCTACAACCTTCTCCTTTACCTCAAGCCTTTATTGGGTCTCGGGTCACTGCTGACTGTTGGCATGCTAGGCTCGGTCACCCATCTTCTTCAACTACTTTACATGTTTTGAAGCATTTCTCTTTACCTTGTACATCGAATAATTTGAGTTTATGCCACGATTGTTGTGTGGCTAAATCTCACAAGTTGCCTTTCTCTTCTAATACATCTTGTTCTCATTTTCCATTAGAACTTGTACACTCCGATGTTTGGGGACCCTCCCCCGTTTTATCGAATAAAGGATTTCGTTACTATGTTTTTTTTATTGATGACTTTACAAAATTTTCGTGGATTTATTTTCTTCACTCAAAGGATGAGGTTGTGAAGGTGTTTGCTCTCTTTAAAGAACGCATGGAAAATTTACTTGGGACTACAATTAAAACTCTTCGTATCAACGGAGGTACCGAGTATAAACCCCTCTCTCGCCTTTACCCTTCCCTCACACACCAAATTTCATGTCCACATACGCCACAGCAAAATGGCCTTGCGGAACGTAAGCATCGGCACCTCATTGAGCTCTCTTTTGCCATTATAACACATGCTTCGATTCCTACACGGTTTTGGGATGATATTTTTGCTAATGCCATTTATCTCATTAACCGACTCCCTTCTTCATCCAAGGAACCTTCTCCCTTTTTCTCTCTTTTTCACAAAGAACCTGACTACTATTTTCTGCGGGTTATTGGATGTTTATGCTTTCTATACACCCGACCCTACAATGCACATAAATTACAACCTCGTGCTGTCCCTTGTGTTTTTCTTGGCTATTCTCTCCACCAAAAGGGTTACAAATGTCTTAATCTGGACACTAATCGGTTGTATATTTCAAGACACGTTGTTTTCGATGAGAACTCGTTTCCTTTTCGGACTATCTCCTCCACCACACCTGCTCAGCCTCATGTTGAAGAACAGGTCTATCTCTGGTTGCCTAATATTTCTTCTCTACAAACTACACAGCAGCCCATTCCAGAGCCGCAGCTTCATTTTGAGCAGTAGTCCCCACTTGCTTCCGCACAGCCCATAAACCATACCACTCCAACTAATCCTTCTCCTATACCTGGCCCAAACCCAGTTACTAAATCTCGGCCTTCTACTCTTCCAATTTCTGCACCTACTACTCATAAAATGGTCACCAGGTCTCAGGATCACACTAGAAAGCCCAAAATTTTTCCTAATCACATTGCTTACCTTGCTGAACCAACCTCTGTCACTGAGCCCAAAACATTTGCACAAGCTAGCAAAAGCACTCACTGGCTCCAGGCAATGACCAAAGAAATTGATACCCTTCATCTTAATAAAACTTGGACTCTTGTACCGACTTCTCCCGAGCTCAACATCGTCGGTTGCAAATGAGTTTTCAAAATAAAACGTCATGCCGATGGATCCATTGAGCGTTATAAAGCCCGTTTAGTTGCCAAAGGTTTCCATCAAGAAGAAGGTATCGACTACTTCGACACCTTAAGCCCGGTAGTTCGCCCTACGACTATTCGAGTCATACTTTCTTTGGCCCTCACCTTTGGATGGTCCATTCGCCAATTGGACGTTCAAAATGCCTTTTTACATGGCGACCTACATGAAACCGTCTACATGCAACAACCTCCCGGTTTCATCGATCCCGATCGACCCCATCATGTGTGTTTACTTTCCAAAGCACTATATGGATTGAAACAATCGCCTCGCGCTTGGTTCCACACTTTGAGTTCGGCCTTGCTTTCTTTTGGGTTCCATGCCTCTCGTTACGACCCATCTCTCTTTATACTTTCTTCTCATGGCTGAACCATTATCATCCTTATCTATGTCGACGATATCATCATTACGGGATCCGATTTGGCCTTTGTAACCGAGATCATTAGTTCCCTACAAGCTCAATTTGCAATCAAGGATCTTGGCCAATTACATTTCTTCCTTGGGATTGAGGTTTCTCGGTCTCCAAAGGGACTTCATCTTTCTCAAGCACGATATATTCGTGACATTTTGGTTCGAGCAAACATGCTAGGCTCCAAACCTTGCCCCTCTCCCATGGTCCCGAATCTCTCTCTCTCAAAATTTGATGGAGATCCTCTTGATGATCCGCACCTATATCGTACCATTGTTGGGGCCCTTCAATATGCCACGATCACGTGACCCGATATTGCCTTTGTGGTCAACAAAGTGTCTCAGTTCATGCATGGTCTGACTACTTCCCATTGGGCTTGTGTTAAGCGGATCTTGCGTTACTTGGCCGGTTCCTCACATCATGGCATTTTTCTCAAACCGGCACCTTCTCTTGTCCTCCATGCCTATAGTGACGCGGATTGGGCGGGTTGCCCCGACGATCGCTGCTCGACTTCCGAGTTCTGTATTTATCTTGGTCCCAATCTTATATCTTGGAGTTCCAAGAAGCAGCCTACTGTCTCACGCTCGACCACCAAATCAGAGTATCGTAGCCTTGCATTGGCTAGTGCCGAATTGGTCTGGCTTCAGTTTTTATTGGCTGAGTTGCACATTTCCCTACCCTCACCCCCCATTCTTTGGTGTGACAACATTGGGGCAACATTTCTTGCTTCCAATCCAATGTTCCATGCCCGGACGAAGCACGTGGAAATCGACTTCCATTTTATTCGAGAACGTGTGTTGAACAAATCCTTGGTGATCCGATCCATATCTTCCAAAGATCAGATTGCTGATGTCATGACCAAAGGTCTTGCTGCACCACGCTTCCTCACTCTACGATCCAAACTGACTGTCTCTACCGACCCATCAGTTTGTGGAGGGGCTGTTACAGAACCACTGGTCCACACAGATCGGACTACACCAGTTCCATCTACAGATGATAGTTAGGATTGCTAAGTGTAATTAGGATTCTGTTATGATGTTTAGTTAGACCTTAACTAACAGTGGTTAGTTACATGTACAGCTTAGATAGTGCTCTATAAATACAGCACTTGTAATCAAATCAGATATAATGAAATGTTCATTTTACACATCCTAAATTCTCTTCTTTCTCTCTAAACCTATTATACACGTTTTCTTTTGTTTTTTGTGCTGGAAGTTGTGATCTTGTAGATAATTAATGATTGGGGGGGGGGTGAATGAGAAAATAGAGTGGGTGAAAAAAATCTTTATTCTAAAACTATATGAAATTTTTAACAATTTGTGTATAACACGCGGTAAGACTGTGATTTATTAAGTTGATGATCTGAGTTGTTCTAGCTAGCAAATATTCTATAAATAATATACTATAAAAGAAAATGTGTATACACAGTGAATATTGCTCTCAGGTAAGCAGCTCTTTCTATGCCTGTCTAATGTAAAAATGTGTACTTGAGGTGGAGCTAAATACAATCATTTCAATTTGATCATGATTTTAAAAAAGGCATGTTATGTGGAAACATCTGTTATACAATCAGCTACAGTTGTAAGTTAGTAGTTGCTGATGTGATCTCCATTCGAAGCTTCCATCCAAATAATGGACGCCGCCTCCAGTCCTTGTACATTTTGAAAGTATAATTGCCTGTTTCTGACATCACACATGAATCTAAGTAGGAAGTAGTATCAAGTATGGGCTAATCTTTCAACAGAGGATATTAATTTCTATTTTTAGTTGATTTCTGTTGAATCTACCGTAATTAAGATCTGACCCCAAAAATACATTGTATTCCACTTTTCCATTCTAAGAACCAAGTACTAATTAATTTTATTTTTTTCTTGAAAAAAAAGGCTAACGCCAGTTTAATTTAAGAAATTTGTCCAAAATACAACCACAGGTACGAAACTGAAAATAGCGCGAAAATGTAAATCTAAATCTAGAGAAATTCATCGGCACTTCTTTACAACATCAAATCAAAATAATTACTAATTAATCTCATTAATTAATTAAATATGGAGTGATCTTGTAAGATGCATACTTTGCATGACAATCTTAATTAATATCTATGCATATATTACATTTGGCACACGAATCGCTTGGGAAATATTTACATGTGCAGACTTTTGGAGTAGGGGTGCAACGACCTGGCTCGTCCGAGTCACGAGCGAGTTGACTTTAGAATCCGAGCTAAAATTTCAGTTTGAAATTGTCACGAGCTGGACTGAGCTAGCTTGTTGGGTCTGACTGGACCTTATTTTAAAAAGAAAATAAATTCTATAAACGTTTTGAACTAATATAGACCAAGCTAGACAGTATAATATGCATACAAATTCATACAAATTCACAAATTGATGCCTAGCTGAGCTAGCGAGCAAGCTAAGCCCCAACTTGAACTCGTTAATTATTCTGGACCAAGCTAGTGACGAGCTGGCTTGTTAGCAACTCGGTCCAGTAAAGAATGAACCGTTAGCGAGCGAGCTAGTCAGATATAAGTCACGATTGAGCCACGAGTTACGAGCTTTATTTGCCAGTCCTACTTTAGAGGGCCCTATTGCGGACTAAAAATCACAATCTTGGAGGGCTCCTTTGCAAAAATTCCTAAAGATTATGATTTTTGGAGAAATTTTATAAAACGTCCTCTTGAATACCATCAAACAAAATATCCCTTTTAAAACTATTAACAAGATACCTTTGTGGGTTGCAATATTCCCCTCCTCACCTTCCCTTCTCTTCCCTCCCTGTTACTTCCTTCCGCTCTTTCGATGCAAAGCTAAAGAAATGTTAAAAAATGAATAGCCCTTGCAATGGAAATAGTAAAACGTACTTGTTATCTCTGACTTGCAAATAATTAAACAAGAATATAAAATAGAGAAGAACGTAACAAAATATTCAAATTTCGTATAGACAAACAAATACTAAATTGTCATTTCCTTTTTGTTCATAGTTATATTTGTCTTAGACCCGACGCAGCCGGCCGGGTTCATGTAGAGTTTGATTATGGTGGCACTAGTGAGAACTAAAGAGCAATTAATTTTCGTTGCACTTGTTTGTTAGACACTATATAGATATATAAATGAGATAGGATGGAACAATATATCTGATTCGGCTAGCTACAAGAATATTTGCAACTATCATACTGATAACAACAAAACTTCTTGTCTCGTATCCATTTGGCCGATGTATTGCATTTTAGTTTCAGTTTCTTCTGCTTAATTTATCAAGCAGCTAAAATACTGTCAAATTAATTGTGCGATCGAGGAGAGTACTCAAAATGTTTTCAATAGCTTCCCTACAGACAGCTTCATGAGTGCGATGGATATTGAGAGACACCCTGGATATAACACCAAGGCTCAATTCCTGCTTTGTCCTGGTATTATAACATCACAGACTCACAGTTGAACAATTAAACAGTTATATAATCTACTTCAGGGAGAGCAGAACAGTAATGCTGCGTGACAGCTGCACCTTTTTTTTTCTTTTTTTGAGTAAAGATAGCTGCACCTTAATTTTACTTTCGAGAGCAGTTTAGGTCCAATGCACATCAGATTCAAACTGAGTTCGATGGGTTCCGTAACCGTCCAATTCTCTTTAAAATCTGTGTCTATCGTTTTAATATCCGTACGAGTTCGCTTTAATATCCGTGCACACAGATCTGGAAGCGGATCAGACAGTTATAGAACCATGAGATCCAAATTTGAGTCCGATGGACATCAACCCAAATTTGTCCCTTTACTTTCTGCTTTTGTTTTTGTCGAGTCTGTAAGACTGTATCTTTATTTAGGCTACTATTTACTTCTTCGAAGTAACGACATTTTGCCTAACGATTCACTCAAAAAAAAAAAGAATCAACTCTGCTGCTTTTTTTTAGAGAAAAGCAGGACGCTGCTTTTCTGATCCTGATCCAAACCATTCAAATTTGTTGTGATTTGTGTATGAAAAAGTTTTTTTTATCGAGATACGTGAATAAAAAATTTTAAATGGTTGATATTAGAAAAACAAGACTATGCTTTTCTCTCAAAAAAGAGTCGGATCCAAAAAATAAAGATAAAATAACGAGACATAAAAGTATTTTGTAAAAACTTCATGATTTGTGTTGCTTTATAAATCATTTACACGGTGTACGAAAAAGTTAGACTTGTGGGTGCATGTTTTTGTTTTATATATATATATAGATGTACATACATATATATACATATATATGTACATAAATACATATATATGTTATATATATATATATATATAGAGGAGGGTTCCAATGCACCCAAAATTTTATGGTTCCATTTGCATCTATTTTTTTTTATCTCTTTTATCTTCATTTTCAAAGTCCGAATAGTCTATCTGAACCGTACAACACGGTCATCATAATAAAATATGCTTGGAGATCAAATTTTATATTTTTTGGAATTTTTTTATTATTTTTTAAGATAGGTACAAAATCATTGTTTTAAGGAGATTCTAGACCATCCGATAAAGTGATTTTATACATATCTTAAAAAATAGTAAAAAAATTCCAAAAAATATAAAATTTGGTCTCCAAGTATATTTTATTATGATGATCGTGTTGAACAGTTCGGATTGACTATTCGGACTTTGAAAATGAAGAAAAAAGAGATTAAAAAAAATGGGTGCAAATGGGAGAATGAAATTTTGGGTGCATTGGAACCCTCCTCATATATATATATATATTTCAACCCGTAGGTAGTTTATTAAAAGGGAAAATTATGAAAATGCCACTCCAAATTTTATTAATTTGTAAAAATGTCATTTCAAATAATTAATAATTAAAATACCCTTCTTCTCCTCTTCTTTCTCCTGCCTTCTCTTCTTCTCCTGTTCCGAATGGCGGCTGAGCGCGGCGGAGGGGGGTCGTAGAGGAGGGTTTGATGGTGCTGGTGCTTATCGGAGGAGGAGGGATTGCGAAGAATGCGAAGGCGGGCGTGGAAAATCATGTCCGGAAACTGCTTCTTGCGCCTCTTGCGACGGGTGAGGGTCGGGTCGGCGGAGGGTGCGGGAGGAGGCAACGGAGAGGCGGAGGCGGAGATGGACGGGTGATGGTATTTTAGTCATTAATTATTTGGAGTGGCATTTTTACAAATTAATGAAGTTTGGAGTGACATTTTCACAATTGCAAAATTTGAAGTGACATTTTCACAATTTGAAGGTTTTGGAGTGGCATTTTCACAATTTCCCCTTATTAAAATGAAAATTCAGTGCTAGCTGATCATTACAAGTTAACTAAAAATTACCCCTACATACTAAATGGATTGAATGTTGTTTAAATTAATTTGGCTTACTTGATATTTATAGTAGCTAAGGTTGTTACTTAGTCGTGAAAAGTGTGGAAAAAACAGTACGTGAAGGAAGAAAATTAAGAAATGAGTGATTCTACATTAATTGTAAATGTGTGACAAATTAATATTTATTTTGCTTAACGCACTTAAGTGAACATTTTACTACACGAATTGTATGTAGACACTCATGCAAAAAAATATTTAGTTTAAATAATAAATAAGGAGAATGAATTGATCTGATTCATAAATTATCTGATTAATTAAGATAGATGCTGAGTAGAAAAATAAAACTAATCGAATATAATTAGTATCAAATAATATAACATGATTAGAAAGTTTGGAAGGCTTAAATATTTTATGTATTATAGATTAGGTGAAAGAAGATGTATTTTTACGTAACAGGTGAAAGAATAAAACTTAAATATTTTTACGCAAAGACGGTGTATTAATTACGTTATATATAGCTAAATGCATTCAAGCCCCATTTGAATTTAAAACAGACTGATTCAAGATTTGACTTGTGCACATTATTTTGTCTTCATTAGAGATATTGAAACGGCACTCAGATCTATATATATGCGCGCGCGCACACACACACACACACATGTTATCCAATCCTGGATCGATGAACCAATTGATGAAATTATCTCTGTAACAAACAGTAATTAATTAAAAGAATAAAACTTAGCATTCCTACAATGAACCATGCATGCGCTTCTGTAAATTATATGTAGGTATTTGGTAACTAGGTTGTTCCTTCCAAGTTAATTATACGCCACGTTAATTTATTACTAATTTATGAAAGTCAAAAGAAACAATGTGCTCTTGATTAATGTACCTAATTTGTGCATTATTGTCACCGCATGCAGCGTCCAAATGAGAGACATATATACACCGATTTCGAACTTATTTAGTTATCATGCATCTTAATTAAATTAATATGCATAAGGTCAAGTACACTTGAATTCTTAAATAAGCTATTTTTGTCCATGATTAAGTCTACAAAACTTGCATTATTTGATTCTCTTAGCGCATTAATTATAATACCGTTTTACAGAATGACATACTCCTTTATTGTCGTCGGTATTTCAAACACGCACACTGCATTAAAATTTTATCCACAAGTTATACCTTAAGACTATAAGAATCCATTTTAAAACTGACTACATATAAATATATTCCAAAACACTATTAATATAGTCAAGTAAGAGTCACTTAATTATCACCATTTTTTTAGAGAAATTATATATTTTAGTTTTACATTTATGTCGATACATTTTATTTAACTTAATTACCAATAGTTATTTCAGAAGAAAAAATAATATATAGCTGAACTCTAGTAAACTGTTATAATTTGAACAAGGTATTGTGTATATATATACCAAGAGATTCGGTCCGGTCGTCGTAGTGTGATGACAGTCGAAGAAAAACAAATTCGATCGTGGAAGAAGATAGATATTAAAATAACAGAATAATTAAGACTGTATATAAATAGTACATACGTATTAGAGGAGTATATACAGAGGATTTTGTGAAAATAAAAAAAATAAATCTAGAAATTGTAAATACAGATTTTTATCAATAAAAATATCAATAAGCATTTAAAGTCTCTAATTTAAAAAAAAAAAAACATTTTATATTATATATTGATTCAAGCTTTAGTTAATTAGAGAACCACGTCTTGCACAGTTGATTGGTACAAGTACAATTTTTTTCTTGGAATTCAATACGTGCTTGCAAGTAGGAGATAAATTTTAGAACTTTGACCCTATCTCATAATCTTTTTATTTCATTATGTTCTCTTTTTTTTACTATAAATTATGGGTAAATTAGCTAGTTATATATGTATCTTAATTTGTCATGCCCTTAATTATAAAATTAATTAATATATTTTTTATTTAAGTCCGTAGACACTCACACAACACACTCACGTGACTCGAATCCATGTTCTTCCGTAGGAGAACTGATCGATGTCTTATTCATCTGCTCTATGCATTGCTGGCGAATTAATTTAATATCAGACAGACACAAACACAAAGTATATATGTAATAAATCTATAACATTCAAAACTGGTGTTTGTCTTTCTGAAGTCACCGCGCGCGCGCTCTTCAAGATTCATTTTAAATATATTAATTCAACTAGGACGTTCTTCCATTTTTTTCCGGTCTTATCTTCATCGATCAATGCACATGCATTTTATTTAGAGCTTAATCATAATATATATACCACTACTAGTAGCAGACGCAATTGTTGAAAATGGGACAACTTAATTAATTCGTGCTCGGGCGTTTCTCAACTTCACTCTATTTTTTTATTTTTTTAGATAATTCTTGAAGTATTTAGTAGAACTACGAGTGTTTCTCATGAGATCATCATCAAGTACCGGAGTGAATTTAAATTTAAAATTTATTAAATAGATTTTACACGAGAAATTCAAACTATTAAAGCTGGTCTACTTCATGTATGAATGATGTATTTACAAACAAAATTTTCAAATTATTACAGTAAAAAATCAAACAATTAAAAAATATATATATACATTTACGTCTACATTCTTGCTATATATGTATACGTTAATACGTACTTCATCATATACAAAACTACGTCACAAATTATCTAATTATCATATTTTCAAATTAATATATGTCAATTTTTGCGAGCTCGACTGAACAGTACTCTAAAATTTCTACTTTTTCAAATATTAATAGTACTCTAAAATTCCTAATTTTTCAAATTCAGTTGTTTAATATTTTTATACACGTATTTTAAAATGGTTGAGTTTTATGTACAAGAATCTCAAAACAATTAAAGAATTGAATTTAAAAATACTGTTCGGACAGCTGCGATTTTGAATCCTATCCATTGAGGTGGTGCAAATAGCGAGGGCAATTAATAGAAGAACATGTCCGCAATTCATGCCCTATATAGGTCGGTATGATTGTCAACATCCTCCACTAATTTTGTGCCCAACTGGCAACTGCGGAAGAAGACAAGTCAAAGCACTCAGTTTCTTAATTATTGCATTTTCTTTTGAGCTTTTTTATTTTATTTTATATATATGCATTAAAAATAACACAGACAAGTTGCCTACCATGTTCTAGAGTACTACAAAAGAGCCGGGCAGGGCAGTGCCCGGGTACGGGCGGGTACGGGCACGGACGTCACGGGCACAACGGGCCGGGCATCACGGGCAAAAAAAAAAAAATTTCTGCCTTGCCCGTTTAATGCCCGTGCCCGTCACGGGCGCGGGGCCAAGACGGGCCGGACACCGGGGGCAGGACGGGCAGGGCATTTTTTTTTTTTACTTACTGTTTTTTTTCTTCTGTTTTTTTATAAATAATTATAAATCCAAATTCATACCAATAAATTATAAATCCAAATTCATACAAATTTAAATTCATTTGACATGATTGTAACTCGATAATTTTTGTTATAATAAAATATAAATTAAAAATTTCTTAAATCAATTACTTTAAATAATTAAGCTCTTATTTTAAAACAATAGATTAAAAAATAAACGACGTTTTTTGGCACTAAAAACCTTAAACTTAATTTTTGAGGCACTAAACGACGTTTTTTGGCGATTCTGATTTTCCGGATACCCGGGGTAAACCCCGGGATGACGGTCGCCACCGTCTCCTCCTCCCCTTTTCGAATTGACGTCATATGCGTCAATCAGACTTTCATAGCAAAAGTTATGGCCGTTTAAAGTTTTAAAAAAATATATCTCATTTTTGAAAAAAAAACAAAAAACAAAAAAAGGCACGGGCACGGGCACACGGGCGCACGGGCACGGGCGCACGGGCGCACGGGCACGGAGGGCCGGGCAGTCACGAGCAGGGAAAAAAAAACCATGTCCGGCCCGTTTAACGCCCGTGCCCGTGTGCCCGTGGGTGCCCGTGGCACGGGCACGGGCACGGGCAGGGCACGCCCCCGGGGGCAAAATTCGAACACTACCATGTTCCGCGAATTAAACTATATGAAATTTTTAACAATTTGTGTAAAACGAATGTAAATCTGCTGCGATTACACAGGATTATATGATACTGCGATTTTAACTTCAACCGTTCATATATTTTGAGATTCGTGTATAAAATTAAATTTTTTAAATTCGTGTATTTAAATAAAGTTTAATTATATCTTTCCCGCTTAACCATCTCCCATTTTCTCCTCCGGATAAAAACGCATTAATCACACTAAATGACAAAAAAAACGCGTTAATCGTGCAAAAAAAATACGGACCATAAAACCGTCCGATAGTATTCATTCAGAATACAAATGTATTATCATAAGACAAAAAAAATATTCAATTAAGATCTGCACATTAAAAAGAAAAAAAACTGGACACATCACTCATCATCTTTTACACGTTTTTGAGGTGGTTTGTTTTTTCTCCGTTCAATCTAACCAATATTTCTGACAATCTATAAGAAATTTTTCAAATCTAAAACCACGAACGCCTTCTAAATAATTTTCTCTTTCAAATGAGATCCATGATGACACACTTTCGAGTTGTCAGTTGCACAAGTATTCATCATCGTCATGCAAGTATTCATCATAGTTGTGTAAGTATTCATCCTTAGGATCCACCTAGCTGTCCTGCTAATCAATCCCTATGCTTGTAATACTCTTGATACATATTTATACTTACACGGCGATAGTGAATACTTGCTCGATGAGAGATGAATACTTGCATAACGAGGATGAATACTTGTGCAACCGACAACTAAAAACGTGTAAAAGATGGGTGAGTGATGTGTCCAGTTTTTTTTTCTAAATACTTGATGTATTATAGATGAATACTTGCGTGCGATAGTTGTAAAATCTTTCAAATATTAGGCGGTCCCTAAATATTAAGTGGTCTCTCAGTTAGTTAGTAGTTACTCATATAGTTATTGACTATGGGACAAAATTGGGGATTGATTAGCGGGACAGTTAGGCAGATTCTGAGGATGAATACTTGTATGACAATGATGAATACTTGTGCAACCGACAACTCGAAAGTATGTCATCATAGATCTCATTTGAAAGAGAAAATTATGTAGAAGACGTCCGTGGTTTCAGATTTGCAAAATTCCTTACAGATTGTAAAAAATATTGGTTATATTGAATGGAGAAAAAACAAACTACCTCTAAAAACGTGTAAAAGATGGATGAGTAATGTGCAGACCATAGTTGAATACTTTTTGGTCTCAGGATGAATACATTTGTCTTTTAATGAATACTATCGGACAGTTTTATGGTCTGCAGTATTTTTGCGAGATTTGACTGCTTTATGCGTTTTTTTTGTCGTTTAACGTGATTAACAGTTTTTATCCAAGGGACGAAACAGAGGATGTTTCAGGAGAGACAACTAGGCGGACCCTTAAATAAATTAAGGGTTGAGATTAAGAATCGCATGAACTGCAATGTTTTGGAATCGCAGCAGATTTATTTCTGTGTATAACTCGCGGTAAGACATGTGCCTTATTAAGTTGATGATCTCAATTTGTTCTAGCTAGCAAATTTTCTATACGGATCAGCATTACACGGGATATAAATCTGTTGGCCTGCAATTTTAATCTCAACTGATTATTTATTAGAATATACGAATTTCAAAATAAGTTAATTTTTGTGCACGAATCTCAAAATATATGAACGGTTGAATTTGAAGTAGCAAGACCTGCCATCCTTTGAAATCGCAGCTAGCAGATTTATTTCCGCATTACACGTTGTTAATTACTGGCCTGTCTGGAACTCTGGATCGATATTCCTTAGTATATAGTTCATGCCTAGTTCTAGGTATGTAGCTGTGGAGAAAATGTGTACCAGTATTAATCAACCTGAGTGCTGAAGAAGTTAACCACTTAATTACTAGCAGTGGAGAAAATTTGTACCTGTCTGGATATTCACACACACACACACACACACACACAGTACCGAGTACCGACGCAGTCAATTTTTTTAGTGACGCGAAAAATAGAATTTTATAATAACCCACGAAAATAATATTATATATCTATATATGTATATAATATTGTACGTAAATTCTGGTTAGTTAATGTTTTCTTAATAGAAGATATATTGTATACGTAAATACTAACCTAGCTAGTTATATTTAACAGTATACTAAATTAATTAGCTCTCCGTTTAACATTTATTAAACAAATATACCACCATGTCATGATTACATGTTTTCAACATTTAACTAATTATTTTTAAGAATAATATATACTATTCTTGTGAGTATATATCTAACTTATTTTTTTAACATTTATATACTTTTTCATACTTTTACATTTATAATTGTCATGAATTGTCTGATACACCTTAATTACAAAATTACAATGATGACTAATTAATCATATGACTTCCATACAATTACGGAATTACCTATCCACTTAAAGAATTATAATTATTTAATTGTTAAAAAACTAGATAAGTAATACAAGAATAATATTTTATTATACCAATTTAATGTTAAATACACATAATTACACAATAGCATTAGCAATATATATGTGTGTGTGTGTTAAAAGCAACTAATTTAGTGTTACATATAACTATCAAGGTGAAACCAAAAAATTGAGATTGTGGAGCTGAATAAGTAAGTGTTATATATGTAACTCATTTTGTGAGGGAACTAATAATATTAATTTTGTAAAAATCAAAATTTGAAAGTACAATTTTTTTTTTAATTCATAGGGATAATTAGCACCTCTTGGCATACACATCCCTCCACTCTTGGTAACTAGTTAAGGCCTTATTTAGTTGTGGAGTAAGAGATGTAGCAAATCACTTACTCCACACTTGCTCCATCTATCATAGACAAAAATCCGTTTCCAACATCTTATTCCAGACGGATTAATTTAAGACATTACCTACTAAACTAGATATATAATATGATGAGTAAGATGTAATAAACAATTTAATCTTCGTTAACTTTATTCTACAACCAAATATGATTACATGCAAGCATAGTTCCGTTTTTAAGAGTATATATACAACTAGTCCAGTTGAAATTAAATGTGAAAGTATTTTTTTAAGGACAGTGAGAACAGTGTCAATATCATGATTGAGAAAAGATATTTACAAATAAATGTGAAAGTTAATATATAATTTTAGAGATAAGAGTTAAGGAGTCATTTTGTGCTATTCTATAGGCTAGGTTGGTTTGAGGATTGAAAAATTTCATATTTACAAAGTAGGCATATATAACCAATCGTATAAAATATTATTTATTAATTGTAGGATGTCTCAAATATTCATATAAATGCATATAGTATGTATAGTATGTAAGGAGTCTTTTATATGTAAGAGTGCAAGAGAAAAACTTAAGACTAATGCAAATTTAGAAACTTAAGACTAAATTTTAACTGGAATCACACTAAATTTGTCTCAAAATTAATCTGATCGATCCTAACAAGTCCCATGATGCAAACACATCCCTTAGACAATTTTGAAATTACAAGTACACTCTAACTTCATTTATATATACTATATTTAATTTGAAATTAGGATGCTACTGTAAAAGGCTATGACACTACGTACCATGCGATTATAACTTCAGTATATATACACCCTAAGAATACCATCAGATTATAACTTCAGTATATATATACACCCTAAGAATACCATCAGATTATAACTTCGGTATATATTATACACCGTATGAATATATAGTAAAGACTATGGTACAACAGGAGAGGAGGGTGTCCGATGCCCATCGGACCAAACTTGGTTCGATGGGTGGTTCTACCATCTGATTCACTTCAAAATCTGTGCGCATCACTTTAATATCCGTTCTATTTGCTTTAATATCCGTGCGCACATATTTTAAAGTAGATCGGACGGTATAAAATACCCATTGAACATTGTTCTGGTCCGATGGGCATCGGAATGCCTCCTCTCCCTGGTACAACCAGATAAGGATGGAAATATGATGTATTATATAGAATGGCGCATGCAGCAGGTTATTCCAAAAATTAAAGAGATAAAAGCTCTGGTGAAATATGTTTCACCTTTTCCAAAAAGTTCAAAAAAGTTATATAACAACGCAACTACGTACAATGTTAGTAATTAAATAGAATAATAACAAAATTATCTGATTTTTTGTTATTGATTGTATCTATTAATTAATTATTATCGCCGAACATAATTAACATTTGGATGTTAATTAGTGAGTTTAATTTGATACTGGTCAAATTATAATTAAACAAACAACTTCTTTTTTATGGGTAATTAAACAGATATATAACTTCATATATATATCTGAAAATAAAATTAAACGATATGTTCAAGACTCTAATTTTACCAGATCTTGATCAGTGTTGAACTCAATTAATCATATCTTCTGCCATGTAATTAAGCTCTTGCTCACAACAACAATATTTATAGAAGATTTTTCACGAAGAGACCTGCATTTTGATTTATGTACATTGAGCTGGTGCCAAAAAAATACATACATCTTGCCCTCGGGATGATTAATTGTCAACATCCTCCACAAATTGTGTTCAGCTGAGGAAAAAGATAATTAAGTTAAAAGGACTAATCAATTGTTCTTGCATATTCTTTGTAGCTAGCTTTTCTATAAATATGCATTTATCGTTCCAGTTCACAACCCATGTTCAGCCAATAATAAAACTAAATGAAATTTTTAACGATTAGTGTAACACGCGGTAAGACTGATTTATTAAGTTGATGATCTGAGTTGTTCTAGCCAGCTAGCAAATATACTGATTCAACAATGACTTAACCAAACAGTAAAATCAGAAGTCACCACTGGATCAGCAATTTTCAAAGTGACTTAATAAATAGTAAAAAAATTCCAAAAAATGTAAAAATTGATCTCCAAGCACATTTTAATATATATAGAGATCACATCTAACGGTTTGGATCAACTTTTTAAACTTTAAAAATTGAAAAACGACTTAATTGCACAGGACTTCAAGAACAATTTTTTTTTTATATTAGCCAACCTATATATAAAAGATGATGAAAAAATAGTTTAAAATATTGACAATTTATTTTTATTTTTAAATTATTTTTTGGCATCTTTCATAAATCATAAAAAAAAATCGTAAAAATTGATATTCTACAAGTTCAATATATAACCAAATTACTCAGCTACTTTGGTTGACATTTTGAATAAAAAAATTTGAAATTTAGTTCAATAGAATTTCAGCCGAAATACTACCAAAAACATAATATTCAATATATATATATATATAGAAGATCATTTTTCAAGAAGAGAATTTAAGCATTTTGATTTAACGTGTAGTACGTACCTGCCTTTTATGAAATACTGGCCTTAGCTCATTTTATAATCAAAATATTTAATGGAGTAATTAACCATGTAATAAATACTATATATATACTACGCGTTAATCGTCGTAATGCTCTATTAATCTATTATGCATGGCAGCATGTCACCAACTACAACGATATGTACTTTCAACAATAGTGGAAGTATAAACTAATAGTATATATATGCATTTGAATCTTAGTTAGTTTTCAAACGATATGACTAGTTGACTACAATTATATATCAAACAACTAGGTAGTACGCGCATGAGACAGCTAAATTATATCCTTATAAAACAACCACTGTTAATTAATTTGGAATTAATCATAAAAAATAATTCTCTTCGCATCAGTCAGTCTCCTTTTCTCTCCTATAAATAGTATGCATTGCGATCTATTAGCCCACCAACGAAAGCTCAAAGTCGAAACTTTCTCTCCCTCTAAAAATCCTAGCAAATAGTATACATATATTTGCTATAAATGTCTACTGCAAGAAATACATTTCTGTCACTCTCATGCTTCTTTCTAATTCTTGCAGTCTCAACTGCTTTTCTTGATTTCGATTTTTACACCAAGTTCAAAAATTGCCATGATGCAGAAAAAATTGTGCAAGACGTGGTCGAAGATTACGTCAGGAGAGACCCTGGCCTCGGTGCTGGCCTCATCAGAATGTTCTTCCATGACTGCTTTGTCAGGGTATATAATCTTATCTTCACCGTACCAACTCTTATATATATATATATTTCTTTCTTAATGAATTAATGCATGAAAATTCATTTTTTTCATTTAACAAGGGGATACAGTACCGACTACTGTTATTTAATTTGCATATATTCGTTGGGCATTGTGTTGTCACTACCTAGCTAGTAGCTCACAAATCCTGGCCCAAGGTGAAATGTGGTAGAAAAACAAGCATTTAATTTGTATCGTTTATATATATTATCATGTTTACTTATTTAAAGATTAATATATATTTGCAATATAATTAATATCAAGAAATTAATTAAGGTTGACCATTATGTGTAGGCAGAAATTTGATATCATTATTCACACTAAATTTACCTTAATTAATTCGTGGATTATTATTAGTAGATGGCATAAAAATATATAGCTATTTATAATTAATATCATGCATTCACAGTGCCTAAGGGCGTGATCAATGTAAAATACACACACACATGTGTGTGTGTGTGTATCATTCACAGTAAGCTTTCCTTAATTTCTATGGGTTATTATTTGTGCTAGGGCTGCGATGCTTCCATCCTACTTGATAAATACGATCCGAACACAGACACTGAGAAATTTGCCATCCCCAACAACCCCAGCCTCCGCGGCTTTGAAGTGATCGATGCAGCTAAAGAAAAACTTGAAAAAAGGTATCCTGGTGTCGTCTCTTGTGCCGACATCATTGCCTTTGCTGCACGTGATGCAGCTTACTTCCTTAGCGGGCGCAAGATCTTTTACAAGATCCCCTCGGGAAGGCTTGATGGGAGGATATCTATCAAAGATGAGGTCCTCCGGGCACTTCCCGCTCCCTTCCATAATCTGACTCAACAGAAAACCCTTTATGAAGCCAAGGGGATCTCTACAGCCGATATGGTCGCACTCCTTGGAGCTCACTCAATTGGCCGCTCCCACTGTTCATCCTTCACAAGCCGTCTCTACCCCAAAATCGACCCCACCATGGATCTAGGCTTTGCTTCCGATTTGACTAAAAAATGTCCGCAAAATACATCGTTTGACGGTGTTGTCGTTCAGGACTTTGTCACGCCGGACAAATTGGATAATAAATACTACGGCAATGTTAAGGCTCGCAAAGTACTCTTCTTCTCGGATTGGAGTCTCCTAACAAGTAGCGAGACATTTGAACTTGTAAAAACATTTAGTGAAAATCCTGAATTATTTGCGAAAAAGTTTGCAGAATCGATGATAAAAATGGGGAACATTGAGGTGAAAACCGGGACGCAGGGTGAGATCAGGAAGTCATGCCGTGTTGTCAATTATCGCACTACTACGACACCACCACCACCACCTGCCAATGTTCCCACTACTAGGGCACCACCACCGCCTCCCAATGTTCCCACTACTAGGGCACCACCACCGCCTCCTAATGTTCCCACTACTAGGGCACCACCACCGCCGCAACCAACTTATTGAACAACTCTCTCTTAATATTATTATAAAATAAATTATTTTGTTATCTTAATTCCTCGGTATAATTACTCCGGTCTGATTTGACACGGAATATATAATTGTGCTTATATTGTGTTAATGTAAAACTTAAATTCATGCATGTTATTAGAATATATATTCTTCATGTCAATCCATCTAAATTGATCTTTTACTCTATTGAAGAAAACTATGTTTATCCTCAAATATACAGCAAAGTGAACCATACTTAAAGCTGTCTTCTAGACATAACCATAAATTAATTAAATATAAAAAAGTAGGAAAGAAACTTGTAATGTGAAAGTTTTTTTTTTTTCTTTTTCTTTTTATTTATATTACCTTTTTCTAATTTTACACTGTTAAATATGGTCCATTTCCATCTATACTCCTTTCTACCTTTTAGATAGTTGTAAGTGTTCATTAATTTGATTTTATCATACACATCCGTTTGATATATGTGATAGTTAGGTCCATATCTTAAAAGTAAAATGTACAGTTGCTTAATTTATTACTTCACTATTTGTGACACCGTTCGGCTAATTAGATTCAGAAGGAAACTAGTAAGTTCAATTAGAAATCACCCTTTGATATCAACAAGGATAATTAAAAAAATATAAATCTAAACTCAATTGGATAAGTTCATAATATTTCAGTAATGAGATTACAAACTCATGAATTTGGATTCTTAAATAGTCTTAATTGCTTGAACCCCAAAAGTCACCTAAATAGTAACCCTATTCTAATTAAACTACTTTTCTCTTCCAAAACACATTCATTATCCTCATAGAGACCAACAAAATACAGCAAAAAATATCAAAAATACTCACTCACTTTTTTACTCTAATAATAAACTCTTCAAATCTCTCATCTAATAAATTAGTAAAAAACATCTCCAAAAGCTGACACTTTTTCTATAGGCTATTTTGTCCATGCATGACTCATTATGTTTCTGGGCAAATTCAAAACATAAAAGTTGTAGTACATGTTTTAAGCTCTCCACAAAATTTATTTGAATAAACTTAATTAATCCGAGCTTGTATAGACGAGTTATGGTCATAATACTAATGTGTGACTGTCAGCGGCAGATTAATTTGGACAACTAAACTGTCACTGCTGGAGTATGTACTAAAAAAGCATGCAGGTCGATCAAAATGAATAATCAAGCCGTTCATCAAAATATTTTGAAATTATTATTGAATAAATTCTGAAAGAAATTCTCATAATCGATCAAGGAAATAATATTTTAAATTAGGTCAATTTTTTCTGCTTTACCTAATTAATAGATGACACATTATTTGTATCTCCTGCATGTCTTCCGATTATGTACGTACTTTATGCATGCTCATGATCATGACAGCATCACAAATTATTAAATTAAAAGAGGCCAACTCGTTTGATCTCGACCGTTTTGCAGCTCTTATATAATTAAAATTAAATTGCAGATAAAGCGCGTGCGGCATGTTCTTCTTTAGTATTACTTATATATATATTGAGCCGGTGCAAAAATATATGCATCATGCCCTCGGTAAGATTTGTCAACATCCTCCACAATTTTTGTACACTAACTCCGGAAAAACATATATTAGTCAATGGACTAAGTTGTGCATATGACGCATTTATAGATTAAACACAATTTTGGAACTTTTTTTTTTTTTTTTTATAAATTATATATGCATGCATTTATAGATTAAAATAATACATTCAAGTTCACAACCCATGTTCAGCAAAATATAAAACTATATATTTGAAATTTTAGCAAATTGTGTATATGACACGCGGTAAGAGTAAGACCTTAAGACCTGTGGTTTAGTAAGTCGAAGATTCGGATCGGCATGCCACGTCGCTGTCTGTCTGGATATTCCTTCATATCTAGTTTTTTTTTTGCTTTCAAACATGCCCGTAGGCTTTCTCATTAATACCAGTAATAACATTGAGTTTTACAATCAGATTCCAACTGTCCCTTTTGACAAACAATTAAATAATCCCAATTCTTAGCAAATTGAAAACAGAAGGAAAAAGCCCTTCATATCTAGTTCACGCGTAGATGTTACGTCGTATGTGCCAGTGGCAAAATAAAAAATGTGTACCAGTGATGATAATTAAAACTTAAGAGCGCTGGAGAAGTATACCACTAGATTATTTTATTTTTATTTTGAAAAAAAAAAGTTAACGCTCTTTTCATTAACCATAAGTCCGAAATTGAAAATAGTCAAAATACTGTTAAATGGGAAATCTAAACTTACAGAAATTCATCATCACTTCTTTACAACAGTAATCAGAATGCTGAATTATTACAGATAGAAAGTATCAAAAGCTAATTAAGATAGATAATCTGCATTATATATAGACAGTGCTGCTGGATGTGTCTTCGACTCTTCGTCCTGTCCAGGAGGGTGATACACCATCATATGTGTGTCTTCTGAATCCCAAATATGTAGTGGCACTTCCTCTATCACTTCTGGCAACCACAGTGGCACCAAATTCGAACCTAGCTTGCCTCTTGACTATTCCTGTCTAAGAATGAACTAAAGCAATAATCATTAGTATGATTGTTTTAAAAGTCTTATTATTTGTATTTTGAAAACACATTTCATTTCGTAATTTCCCAAGGGTCCAGCTGAGGGCACTGAATACCAGCAACACAATTGTCTTTCGTAAGAGATAGTCCCCCTTCTCCCGCCCGCGCATATTGATGACCTCCTTGAGTGAAATATTAGGATTGTTACAAATGCATGGCAAACATTTGAGGATATTATATTTCTAGAGTGCAATGTCACATTTTTTTCAAAATTTAAGATTAGTATGGACCTGGAGACTGTACTACACTACTATGGCCTAAAGATTCTAATTTGATGATCTCTTTCCAAAACTGAGATACATTAATGTTATGATATGAGTAATACTGATATTGTATTAACTTTTTCCACATATGAGTATAGTTATGATCTTGAAACTTCCACCGTCATTTCATCAATAAGGCAATGTACATTTGTCTAAGGTCTAATATACTTAAATCTCCATACTCTTTAGCTAAGCATGCCCTGCCAAAGAAAATTCCTTCTTATCGTATCTAATTGCTTTAGTATAGAAACATGAATGTTATATATAGATAGTGCATATAAAGGGAAAGAAGAAAAAACTAAGTTAATGAGGGTGAGTCTCCATCCAATTAATAACATATTACCTTTCCACCTTTGTAATCTATTTTAAATTTCTCTAAGAGAAAATTTCAATCTTTTTAATTGTTTGAGACCTAAATCCTGTAAAGGGAGCCCTAAGTATTCACTCGAAAATTTAGTTAACTTGAATCTAAACAAATATGTCAACTGGTGACCTTGCTCAGAATTTAGAATGAATATCTATGTTTTTTCATTTTAATTCCTGATGTGGCTTCAAATGTGATTATACTAAGCATTCTCCACATTAGTCTCATCTGCATCTAAGAGGATGATTATATCATCTTCATAGTGGCAGTTTGTAATGGGAGCCCATTTTGGACAGACGGGCCTAGCCCTTTCAAAACATGTGCCCCTCTCCCTTTAGTGAATATCCTACTAAATGTATCATCTGCTAGAATAAACAGGAAGGGAGATAATAGGTCCTCCTGTCTAACTCCTCTTTTACAAAAAAGAAAAAGTTAATTTCCCTTTTAGACTCAGACAAGACTGTGAACTAATTAACCAAGCTTGTAGCCATTATATCCAAGTATCACCAAATCCCCTATGTTCTAATATTTCTAGCAAATATTATTGTTGTCCCTAACGACGCCTAGAGAAAGCTTGTATCCATTATATCCAAGTATCACCAAATCCCCTATGTTCTAATATTTCTAGCAAATATTGTTGTCCCTAACAGCTCCTAGAGGGAGGTGAATAGAGTTGTTTAAAATTTAAACTCTATCTACTAAGTATTGTCTTATAAAGTTAGATCTAAATGTACGTGTGTGTTAATGTATAGTTCTTGGTGGAATCAAGAACTTGTAAATTAAATAAATAAATAAATAAAGTGTTATAAAGTAAATAGATAGAATTAGAAAGTGAAGGACCTACGTCTTTAGGGCAATGCAAACTAATAGGCGTGTATTTCTATTATTCAATGAAGAAAGGAATACATAAAGAGGTAGATTTAGAATATCTATCAGGATAGGATAAGAAAATAACTATGCAGATCCTGGTAGCTAATCAGGTTTATACTTATTATCTAATCGTATACTAAAAAAATGACAAAAAAAATCAAATAAGCATGACATATAAATAAGAAATTAGATAGTAGCATCTGTGTAACCGTGTCTTAACCTCTAAATATAAAATATAAATATTTATATATATTAATTTGGTATTTACACACATATATATAGAGAGAGAAATAGGCTACAGTGAGTTGCGAAATAAGAATCTTGTTTTATTTCATTCTCATATTTCTGTTTTCAAAGACAAAATAGTCAATCCGAACCGCACAACAAGATGTCCATATTGAAATGTATTTGGAAACTAAATTTTACAATTTTTTTCAAAAAATTTATTATTTTTTAAAATAAGTAAAAAAACTGTTGTTTTTTAATGGTTCAGAACCAGAGCATGCATGCTCGTGTCAGCTCCAGAGAAGAGCATGCAGCGGCACATGAGCCCACGACAAATGAGCTCGGTACTAAGAATATATGTGACCACACCTCTTCCCACGTGTCTCCTGCATGCGGATACACCTCTCCGGTACGGCTGTAACACTCATAGATAGAAAGAGAGAGAAAGGGTGGGAGAGATCGATCCATGGACAGCTCCAGCGTGAGGCTAAGCGTGCAAGAGCACAGGCACAGGTTCTCTGATGTGGAGGACCACCTGTACATGTCGTCGCTGGAGCTGAGTGATATCATCAACTTATCAGGGCTTCCGGAACCAACTTTGCCAATTGCACCGCCTCCAGAGTCATATCACCATGCAAATAAGGAGAGCTCGTTTAGCTCCAAAAGGAGAAGGAAGAAGAGCTCTCATAGTGATGAGGCAAACCATTTTGCTTTTCCATTTCTTGAAGAAGATGAACTGGTTAGACTTTTTTCATCCTTCAATTATATATGTGGAGTTGATGTTCCATCTGATGGTGGTGGTTAATTAAGATGTAGCAATTAATTATGGTTTCTTTTCATCATTTCATGTACCGATGCAGTACCATGAAAGTTTGTGATAAATTTCAATCATAAGTTCCAAATAACTTTGTGACTATTTGCTATGGATCATACTGAGTAAAATTGACATTCATTGGCAGCATAAAAATTTGAATGAGTCTATGGTATACTATGCATATCACAGTTTGATCTATAATACGGATCAATATTTCTGTGTTTAAAATTTTGATGGTCGATCCGAACCGTTCAACATGACCCGATATGAATATCTACTTGTAGACCGCATTTTATATTTCTTAGAATTTTTTTTACTATTTTTTAAGATTGGTAGAAAATCACTTGATCTGAAAATTTTGGACCATCCAAGATAGTGATGATTTTCTATCTATCTTAAAAAAAATAAAAAATTCTAATAAATATAAAATTTGGTCAGTAAGTAATATATATTCATATGAAAATAATTTTAAACGGTTCGGATCGACCGTTAGAATTTTGAAAATAAAAATACTGATCTGTATTATGGACTAACTCGTCATATGCATAGTACCATATACTCACTCTAAAAAAATTATATAATTGTTCCTCCATTCACATTTGATCCCCATAACTTGAAAGTCTTGTTTTGTCCCTGTCAACAACACATATAACATGCATTGATCTAATTAATTCAAATTCATTTTCGTGCTGCATGGTTATTAAATATTTGTATTTTTTTTTTTTGCTCCTATTAATTGCTAAATTTTTTTCAAGCATTGTTATTTTATGTGGAATTTGTATGTAATTTGCAGTTGCAGATGACCGAGCATCCACGGAAGCGAAAAAATCGAACAGCCCGAGAGCACAATTTCTCAGAAAAGGTAAAAAACTAGCTACTTTCTTAATTAATTTAAGTGTGGTTGTTCAAAGTTGCGATGGAGCCAGAGGAGGAGAAGGGAGGGGTGAAAGAAAAACATTCATGTTGTTTTTGAGTTAAATTATAGGAGGTAAACTAAAAGATATGAATGGAAAAAATCTCTGTTCATTTATATTTAAATTTATTTTTGTTCAAATTTGAAGGATAAAAAAGTTAACCTCATATCTCATTTCCTTTCTCTCTCTCTCTTTTTTTTTTTTCCTTTTTAGTATTTTTTTTCTAGTTCACAATCTTACACCTTGTTTAGATAGAGCAAGGAACTACTACATTATTTATAAATAAATTCTTAATACTTAAATTCAAAAAAAAAATTAATACTTGTAAATAAAATAGAATAGAACTGATTTGCCTATGAATTAGACCTTGTATATTAGCTTCTAGGAAAAGTCCATAGGTATCTCTTCAAAATATGAAAATTAAATAGACTGTTGAAGGATTTAAATTGCTAATAAACGCACGTGATCTCCCAAAATTTAACCCTAATTAAAGTGATGGTTGAACTATTAAACATTTTGCTTAATTATTTGTAGAAGCGTCGAGACAGAATTGAAGCCAAGATGAAGGTATTGCGAGAGCTCATCCCAAATTCTCACAAGGTAGGAACATGAATCAACAAGTCTTTTGCTAATTAATTTCTTTTATGCTTAATTTATTTTTTAAATCATTGGATACTTAACTATATATGAGTCGTTCATTTAAGTTGGACAGAGCTTCTCTTCTAGACAAAGCAATATCTCACATGAAGGCCCTTAAATTACAGCTCCAGGTACTTTGTTTAATTCAACCCTAATATTAATTAGTATTTTCATTTTATATACATGCATGATGAGGAAGCGTGATTCTTATATATATATTCGGATTTCTTTTCGAGAAAAATAATGTACTTAAAAATAACTTAAACGTAAATAAATATATTTTTAAAAAAAATCTTGAAAATTGTTAAATAAAAAATAATCTGACTAATCAGATCGATGAGAGGGTTGATAACATGGCTATGTAAAAGATTTTGAATTTAATATTTTTTATTGAGTATGGAGGGTTTAATTATAAATTACATCCCCTATTTGTGTGTCCAATAACATAATATGCATATATCAGATTTGTTTATGTACTGTTTTAATCGAAATGGTATAGTGATCTTGAACTTTGATTCAAATCGCCTATAACTTCCGTTACTTGGGGTAAAATGTTATACAATTAGGTTAAGAATATCATTCAAATTCATAACCAATTGAGAACTTTTTTTTTTTATTTAAACCAATTGAAAACTTAATACTACAGTATCGTACCGGACATCCTTGTCGCTAATGTACTGGAGAAACTTTGGTCATTTAAGTCAAAATGGCCATAATTAGAAGAGAAAGAAGTGTTTTTTGAGGAATTTAATATTAAGAAATTTCTTTTGCATTTGTAATATTACTTTCGGAATTAAACATTAATTAACGTTCATTCACGTGCGGTTGATAAAATTTCAGGTGATGCAAGGAATGAGTTTATTACCACCGTACCAATCTATACCGGTAGGTACTCTGCAATGCCCCGGGGCAGTCCCTAATTGTGCCCCATTTCTGCCCCAAGCTAGACCAAATGTTGGCTCTAGAAGCCAAGGCATGAACAGCGATCCGTCAACAACTGATATGGTGCATTTGGGGGTACCATTTGGTCCATCTTTTCCGTCGGTTGCGGGATTTTTTTCTACTTCAATGCCATTTTTACCTGTGAATCCATACTTTGATTGGCAGATGCTGTCGTCTTCAACTTCCGTGCAACCACAGTTGCAATCAAATTCAACTCAAATGAGTTGTACGAGCAAATCACCGTCGAGCATTTTCGAAGGGACCAATGAAACAGTCAATGAAAATTAAAATTTTACTATAATATTTTCCTAGGTAATATTTTTTTTTGAGAAAAAAAAAATATTACCTAGGAAAATATTATAGTAAAATTTTAATTTTCATTGACTGTATTGAGGCTTTCAGCAAAAGTCTCGATATAATTTCTTTTTTTAACATGAGATTAAGATTATAGTCTTGCTCTTGGAATTTACAGTGTGTGCTAAATTTCAAATTTATGCATATCTCGTACAAGGAGCAGTGCTTTTGTCAACATGGTATATGTGACTATTTTTTTTTATTTGAGGAAAGGTTGGAGGTCTGACTAAAATGATTTAATATATTTTCATCCAGGTTCGTGCTATAAAATAAAGATAAACAAATATAAATAAGAAAAAAGATGTAAAATATGACAATTTCTTTATTTATATAATTTTCACATGTACAATACAATATTACAAAAGTATCTATTTATAGGTAACAAATTGTAAATGAAAAGTCATTTAAAATTAATAAATTAGTGGGAAAATGAATTGTAACAGTAGTGGAGAATGATGTAATTAATATTGAGGATTACAAAATAGTTGGACATCCACATTTATATTTCTAATAGTTCGAACTTAATTATGAGTTTTTATCACGAAGTGTATTGTCTTTGTGACTAGATTAAAGTCGGTTCCTGACTATTTATATTTAAAGATTATTTTTACTTAATATCAATGGTTAAGTTTTAATTTATTTGGAATATGGCAAATGTAATTTTCAGTAATGAATAAACCAACTTAATTTGACAGTTATTCTAGTAGAATCAAAACAACGGTTAGATAATATTTCTTTCTCATTACCCGGATGCTTATTATCATAGAAGTATAAAAAGAATAATAAAAGACGCTATTAATCCACTAAAGCAGAAGGAACTCCATTCTTCGTACGTTGTTTTTTGTTGTCAAAGTAAATTCAGGAGTCAATTCTTAAAATGTAATACATATATATGCATCTCACCTGATAAAAGAGGAAATGGTATTCTCCGCGGAGTTCCTACGGTGCTTCTAATCTAGTTCGTTCGTTTTGATCAGACGGACCAAATAAGATTTTGGTAAGAAATACGATGGGACACAGCATGGACAGCGGGATCATGGGCAATCTAGAAGGAAAGAAATTGGAGAACCTTTTCTCAACAAAGGAAACCGGAGCATATTACAATAAATGCAGCGACAATCAATGTACACAACTGGATGCTTTTTGTGTAGATTAGAATCTGAGAGGAATGGCCCGGGATGCCATTCAGGAATTTTTAATTCTTTTAGCGGAGCTATGTAATATCTAAATTGTAATATAATTTAATCTTTCTAGGCACCATATAGGAACCACTGGGTTAACGTAATGGCTTTGTAAATACTTTTTTATCAATATATTTCTTAGTGGAATTTCCACTAACCATCCAAAAAAAAAAAAGATTTTGATAAGAATCTCAAAGAAAAATTAATACTGTTCCTCTATTATCCTGAGCATTCACTGGCTGAGAGTAAATCTGGACCGTCCGATCAGTTCCGCAGACAAAAGAGAGGAGACAGGTTGGACATGACGGTATCTGAATTAATCTCAGTCGGACGGACCATTTTAATTCGGATCATATTATATGATAAATGGCAAGGATTTATTATAGCAGATCAGGTATCTGACTGGATCTGAATTCGGTTCTGAGGGTTGGGCTTGGGTTCTCAGCCTAGATAATAAAAAGGGAAAATTAAATTAAACGGAGTCGGCTTGGGCTTTAGGCTCAATTAGGAAAGAAAATTAAAAGAGATTTCCTCATTTCGGCGTTCGCAAGGAAGCATGTAATGACAGGAAACAATTTGTCGATTTCCTTATTTTGGCGAACAACCCAAATCTAAGCGTCGATACGTGGAATGAAATCTTTCCATACAACTTTAATTGTTATTTTTCTTTCGGTTCTACACTACAAAGTACAAAGTCAATCTTAATCCCCAATTCTAATAGCAAGATTACCGAGCTGGAAAAAAGAACTTATTCCATTATGAAAAGCAACATAGTGTTTGTAAAACAGCCACACAACTTGTAAGTAGTACAAACCACAATTAAACTTCATCGTCCTGTTTCCAGTTATTCCCGAAACCAATTTTTATCTATTTCACTTCAAGAGCTCTAGCAATAGAATGCAAACACTGAAATTTTCAAGCACCTAACAGAGCAATGAGCATATTCTCATAATCACCAGAGGTGTCACCAGCCACAGCACGATCAAGAGGCACACTGTTTCTCTTGAGGTACGCCTCTTTGATCAACTTCATGTCAACTTCAGTACGGGTTACAATAACCCTAGTTAGGGCATTTTCGTCAGTTCCAAGCCCCTCAATGGCCACACGAGCAACCTTTGCAAAGTATCTTTCTGGGCAGCAGAAGCAACGCACTACTGCCCTTAGGGAAGCAAGGAACTCATCCTTGGGGTCTGATTTCAGATTCTGTTTTTAAAAGAAAGAACAAATTAGTTAGGAGAAGATATTTTGGTATTAAGATTTTTGCTAAGAGATTTACAAATGAAGTGTTTTTCCTATGAGAGAAAATTTTCCATGCATGCCCAAATTCAATTATACCATTTTAATAAAATTGGTCAGGAGAAGGTCCAAGGTGTAGTTTTCTAATAATTAGTAAACAATTCTTTTAAAAATGATAGTTTTCTTTCTTTTACTGGAAGAGCACTAAACTGAAGCTAGAAATACAAGTATCCCAAATTCCAAATACATGCTGTAATGATTGTGTGCCGATTCATGACATGTAACTATAATGTCTTATGCAGCGTGATTTGCGCTGAATACAAATATTTAGTGTTTACCTTGTTGAAAGCATTCCCAAATTCATTATTGAACTGATTGAGAGTGGCGATGAGTTGGGCTTTGCTCCTGGTAGAGAGAATCCTGATGACTTCTTCATGATCATAAGCCTTGTCAGAGATTTTCTCATGCAATATCTTTGCTTCAGACTTGGCCAACTTCATGTTTACCTCTGGACCGTCATAGCGGTGCGAGCTAACAAGTGGTACCAAAAGCTGAAAAACATGAACAAAAGTTAACAGATACTTAACATTGTGAAGTTAGTCTCTTAATAACAATCTGGATACTGATAAAGTAACAATGCACTGATCTGACCCAAGTTCAATTAGTTTGTTCCATATAAACAACAAACAGATCACAATAATATGAAAGATATATATACATATCCAGCAAAAATGCTAGATGCTCAAATTAACAACCTAAATTTACAATGCCAGATGCTGAAACATGAAACATGAAAGTACATTACCCATAATCCACATGTCATCTCTTCTAACATAAATTTACCACTTAATTTTATAGAATTTTATTATTTTATTTTATTTTCCTGCCACCATTCGCAAACTTCAAGGGCTTAAAAAAGATAAACATTTTCTAATTTGTGTGTACCAAATGCTCAAATTACTTAGATTACATCGGGAAACTGCCAGTGGCTTAAAACTAAAGCATATTGATGTGCAAGTCAATCGCTGAGTGTGACAGCTAGAAGATTTTTGGTACCTTCCGGAAGCTCCCAGTAGTGTGTGCAGCCACATCCTCCTCAAGAGACCTCTTGAAGAGGGTATGATAAGCCTGCCTCACTGCAAACAACTCACTGGAAGTCCTGGCGCATGCAATTTCTATGAGCACCGGATTTCCTGGTTTCCACTTTAGCACAGCCTCATTCGCTAGCATTGCATCCCTCTCTGCCGGGTCCCGTGTCCACAGAATCACTGCTCTCTATTATTTAAATCACTTGTAAGTAAATCAAGGTTGGAATCCCAAATAAAAGAGGAGAGATTTCAGGAAATAAATTATATTGTACAAATGACTACTGAAAAACAATACATTTCAGCTATATTGCAAAATCCCCTGTACGTTGAAGCATATTGATAGTTATGCTAGAGGAGGTTAAGGATGTATTGATATCGAATTGAAGAAAACACTCAAGCAATTCGGATCAATATGAGAGCAACGAAGAACTATTTTCAGCGAGAAAAATATGAAGTCATGGAGATTTGCATTTGACGATGTTATATAGACAAAATTTTAAGTGAAAAATAATGAGAAGAGAATAAACCTCAAAATCTCCGGAAATCTCGTCATTGAGCGACTTGAGAAGCTCCTCGCCGTAGATCTGAGAATAGGTACTGCGGATCAAACGGCGTTGCGACGCATTGCGATGAGCCAGGATGGAGATGATCAGAGCCTCGTTTGTGCCCCATCCTACAAAGATATTGAGCAGCGGGATGAATCCGAGTTAGATCGAGAGATGGACATGGTACGATCGGGATGAGAATAGAATGCAGATGGAGGATACAAAAGAAAAGGAGAATGAACGAGAAGAGGAAATGCATACCTTGAAAAGCCTTGCGGAGTTGCTCGCAGTCTTCGGCAGGGGAAGGCACGGTCACAGGTACAGTCAAGGTCGCCATTGTTGATGGAATTGAAAAGTTGAGCACTTGAGGAGGAGTTTCTGCGAGTCTCCTCTCCTGGTATGGGTTGTACTGGTTTTATAAATTTTGAGAGGGGAGGTGGTCGGGTGGGTTTTAACTTGCGGGTACGGGTTTTGGCGGGTTCGTATCCGCTGACATGGCCCTGGTCCGATCTGCTGCTCTAGGTAAATATATTTACAAAGCAATTTATGCTTCATGCAGCGTAAGTCACATGCAACACTGTTTTAACTCCAAAGTCCATGCGCTGTATGAAGTAAACTGCTCTGTCAATATATTTATCCCCCCTTTTTTTTTTCAAGATTTAAGAGAAGGATCACAAACGGATCTGATCCACAACCAATTGTCCTAATGGGGTGTTTAAAATTTTGGTTGGTATCGATCTGGTCCTTCCATTTAGATCGGACGTAAAAGTCGTAATAGCAGGGTTCTTTTTTTTTTTTTTTGATAAAAGACTTGATAGCCCGTTTTATTAAAGAAACAAAGAGTGCATACAAACAAACTGGAAAAATAAAATCAAAGTATACTGCCTAACTTACAGCATAATCAAAAGCAACAAAAGAAATCATAGCTCAGAATCTATCTCTTAATTTGATACTAAGATTTGAAGAAGACCCATCTAAACTCTATCAGCCAATAGCTGCAACTATTATAGCAGGGACTTATGCCTCCTCTTCAGCAGTGTTGTGATACACAACCATCTGAAGGTGGTTGTCAATGTCTGCCTCCTCCGGCTCCCCCACCTGGAGTGGAACAAGATCAATGTCTACAAGCAGCCAGTCAGCGACCACTAAATCTCGAATCTGTCTCTTAACAGGACCTGTCCAATAGGTCATAAGAGAAATGATTAGTAACATAGTTGTTCGAAATGATTTACGCAATGTAGTTTGAAAACATAGTTCATTTCTAAGCTTCCAAATTGTCCAGCATAGTGCACTAAACATAATCGGAAACGCAGTTTGGAACTGTTTTGGTAGTGTCTCCGCAAAGTCTAAAATCTGTCTAATATTGGACCAGTTCTGAAAATAATTCTGACTTTTGCCCATCCAAAACCATACATGTTGAGCTAATCGGCAGTTCAAAAATAAATGGTTTGTGGTTTCAGTTTCATGACAAAATTGGCATTTGCGATCACCCTGCCAGTCTCGCTTGCTAAGATTTTGCTTAGTAAGAATTCTATTTCTAGCAACCAGCCACATAAAAATTTGTATTTTGTGTGGGATAGGTAATCTCTACCATAACATCGGCTGAGGGAAGGATACACCCCTAAAGTTGAGAAATCTATATAGAGATTTCACAGAAAACACCCGTTGCCTCCTATTTCCAAGCAATATGGTCAACATTGTGTGTGAATGACAAGGTACTGATGGTGTGTAAAATAGTGGACCACTCTGACAATGTGTAATAGCAGGGTTCTAGATATAAGGCGGGAGAAGCAGCGGATATAGATAAGCCCCGGCCGATTCATGAGTGCGTTCCTCTGAGATATCTCAATTTTTGCGTGACCTACGTGTTCGATGCCTATTCGGCGATAGCATAGGGGGCCAGAATTATTTTGACTTTGAGATTCGTGTAAAACTATTTAAACGGTTGAGATTTTCCCTAAAGTCACACAAAGTTTGAGATATCTCAGGGGATGCGAATTCCCGATTCATTCAGGACCTGTTTGGCTGCAATTCCGCGTGATTCACCCGTTCCCGGGCTGCAGCCGAAGAGGCCCTCAGTTTCAGATCCAAATTGCACCGTTGGATTGGATTGGCATTTGATGATATATTATCCGAACCGTTTACTTATTTATAATCAGAGCCTTTCCGCCTTCCAGCCTTGAATAGTTTTAAGTGATATAATATTCTGTAAAATATGATGCATTAATTGGTAGTTCATAGTTGGCATCCACAATTCATTGCACCGGGTCAAAATTTAATATTATCCAATTTCCTTTTTTTTTTTTTGTGTGGCAATAATAGCATTAGCATCCAATTAATGGGTTGGAACAGGGAAGCATTAGCTAACATATTTATTTACAAAATCTATTAAAATATAAGAATACTTTACAGGGTATCGTCAAGACGTCAACTAGAGGCACAATGACAGGCAAATCATATAATTTTCATTTTTAATGAAATGAGTTTGATAAAAAAAGGGAAAATTTCCAGTGTATCCATTTAAAATTTTGAAATAGCTATTTTTCCCATCAAAATACCATAATATTCAATTTCCCCATGAAAATTTAAAATTCTTTCTTCTATCCCCTTTTATTTATTATTCATTTTATTTAATTATTTTAAAATTTAAGTGGACCATTATACCCCTCTGACTGTAAATGGATATGTCAATTACTGTTTCAGCGGAATTGAATTTTACAAATGGATTGAAGAAGAAAAGGCTTCGTCTTCTTAATGGTGTAATCTTCCCGCCTAATTAGTTCAAAGGTCCTCCATACCAGTGGCCGGTGCCAAATGGGATAGAGCTCAGATATTGGGGCTCACAATTCTTCATCATTTCAGCACTTTAATTAGAACTTAATTTTTATTTGCTGTTTTATTAGTATATTTTTTACGTTATGTTTGTTTGCTTTTTCAAAGAAGAATTCTGTAATAATACAAGATAGAATTAGCAGGTATTAGGATTGATGAGATGGGCGTTGAATTAGGATTAACAGGAACCTCTCTGATTTTACTGGCATATAATACTGAATGTTTTTAAGTAAAACAAATGACCTACGGGTTTTAATAAAAAAAAATCACATAAGCATGGACTTGCTTCAACGAGATGAAGGATGCCAATTATTAGCATGAGGTGACACCTTATCCATTGATTATCGCATTAAACTCATTAGATATAGAAATTGATCAGATCTCAAAATTTAATTTCAACAAATATTTGGTCAGACCTTTGATTAGTTCAAATCAATTGAAATTACAAAACCTTGACAATAAAGATGCCGTCATCAAATTCAATCTCAACCACTTTAGCTCTGAAATTTCTCGATTTTGTTGAGAGAGACGCATGAGGAAGAACTAGGGCAATACAAATTTCTCGTGCGATCTCCAGTAAAATCTCAGCTTTGCTGAGAGAGTGATACACATGAGGGCATGGAGAACTAGGGCCGAGAGAGACGGGCCTAATACGTTGCTTCGACGTTCAATGCGTTAGACGAGAAGAAGAAAGAAATGGTGAAATTTTTGGTCTGAAAAAGAGAAGGGAGGAAGAAAAAAAAAAAAAAAGGCAATGGACACCTCAAGTTAAAATTCAAGGGTATAATGGTCCTCTTAAATTTAAAAATAATTAAATAAAAAGAAAAATAAATAAAAGGAGATAGAAGAAAGAATTTTAATTTTTTTATGAGGAAATTGGATATTATGGTATTTTGATGAGAAAATTGGCTATTTCAAAATTTTAAATGGGTACACTGGAAATTTTCCCGATAAAAAAAAAGGGACATTTTTTTTAAAGTCCATAAGCAACGCAATTTACACTTAATTATTATGAGATTTTTAATCGGAATAAATCTGGGAATTTAAGGAAATACAATTGCTTCAAGCCCTCCATTCATTTGATTATACCAATTAGATTAAAAAAAATGCAAATCTCTTTTTAATGCATAGAATTTTGTTATTGACTCTTTGAGTTCATAGGAAATTAAACAAGCATGATTTTTTTTTATAAAAGATCACTTAAAAAATCGACAACACGGCAAGAAATTGGATCATATTGCACGGCGTAGAATCCCACGACACCAATTTTTTTTCTTCTATAGCTATTAAAAATAAAAAATTCAAGACATCGTATTCTGAAATTTTAGACCAAATTTGTACAAATATTTCAGATGTCGCTGAACAGAGCCATAGAGATCACCAGTTTACCACGGGCAATTCATAACTAAGAAACAGAGCCACATTGCTTCCAGTTCTATACTTTAGTGAAAAAAAAATTTACCAAAAATATACTTAAAACTCTCATCCTACAGTTTATAATATTTTTAAAAAATATTATAAAAATATACTTAATATTAAAAATAATTATAAATTATGTGTCCTCCGAAAATTTTGCATATCCAACTAAACATTTGACATTTAAAAAAAAAATTGTGACACTTGTAAGTTTATGTTATTGCAGGTTTTCACAATCCATAGTTTCAAACATCTTCAATGCCGCGCGGCCCACACGTCTGACCTATGAATAGAAAAATAAAAGAAGAATGGGAAATCATGACTGAACGTCGACCGTTAGATCTATGAATCAAACGAATGAAGTAAGGTCTATTTCTGCAGTTGATGAGGCACCTGGGGCCCTGATGTTATATGAATTCAGAGTTAAGGACTTGGAGTACAGTCTCAAAAATTTATCGAATAAATTTCAAATTTTATTTTAAGTAGCTCAGTAAATTGGTTATATAATAAACTTGTAGAATATTATTTTTTACTATTTTTGAATTTTTTTTATTATGTTTTATTATTTATGAAAGATGGTAAAAAAATAACTTAAAAATAAAAGATTGCCAATATTTTAAGTCATTGTTTGTTATCTTTCATTAATCACAAAAAATAAAAATAAAAATTTCAAAAATAGTAAAAATTAGTATTCTACAAGTTCATTATATAACCAATTTACTGAGGGGGGATTTCGCGTATACCCCTCAAAAACTTCAAAATTAGATATTCCTCCTCTAAATTTTGAAATTAAGTATTTCCCCCTCTAAACTTAAAAAACTCACATATTTATCTATTTTATTATCTTTTATATTAAAACACATTCTAAATTCATAAAATACTCATTTTATCCTTTTATTAAAAAGCATAAAACGTTCATCTGACTCCAATTTGAATATGAAAGATTCCTCTACTGTCCGAATTGCTTTAAGATATGTGCGTGCTAGTTCAACACAAATCTTGAAACGAACACGCACGAATATTGAATCAACATGCACAAATCTTGAAACGAACACACACAAATCTTATTGCGATGCACGCAAATCGAACGATAGAGGAACCCTTTATTTTCAAATTTGAGTTCGATAGAGGCATTTTGTACTTTTCACAAATGGTAAATTGGGTATTATATAAATTTAGAATGAATTTTAATATAAAAGATAGTAAAATAGGTAAATATGTGAATTTTTAAAATTTAGAGAGGGAAATATGTAATTTCAAAATTTAGAGAAGAAAAAATTTAATTTTGAAGTTCTTGAGAGATATACATGAAATCCCTCCTTTATTGAGCTGCTCAAATCAAAGTTTAAAATTTATATAATAGATTTTTCAGACTGTAGTACAGATAACCTTATGTATCCATAACACTCCAGCCTTATTCTTCATAGTTTAGATCCGGAATCTGTAGCACGAATATTAAAAGAGTTTCATAAATTTGTCTCAAACCGAATTGAATCCAATTCTAATCTCATGTCCGAAAACTGGTCTAAACTCAAGCGTGCTCTCTTCTCGTAAACAAATAATGTACTTGGAATTGGTGGCTTTATTAATTGATCATCTTAACAATAGGACATGCTGAGAGCAAGTACACTTGATCATGACAAATCAGATAAATGAAATATTCATATCAATAGAGAGAAAGAAGAGAGAGAGAGAGAGAGAGCGGATTGTGTGTGTTGGGAGTTATACAAAAACATAGAAGATAACAAGAGAAAATCCCACCTAGGCCGTCTGGCTCCTTGGTATAAGCACGCCAGAATCTTCGGTTATTGCTTTATAAGCATGTTGGATCTGTTTGGTAACTGGCCCGACCTTCCCATCACCAATCAACCGTCCGTCAATCATCAGGACCTAAATGTCAAAATAATATTTAATGAGAAAAAAAATACTCTCCCAACTATTGTAGGATCTCAAAAATTAAATAGACATCTTTCATATCACTTCACTTACGGGTGTGATTTCTCCCATTGTTCCAGTTGTCCATACCTGCTTAGTAAAATGTCATTCAGTTGATACAATTGGGAAATAAAAATAATCATATAATATAATAGATAAACTATAATTAATGAAGGAAAAAAAAAAGTTCCTGTCCTTGCTTTTTACTCGTTTTGGATTGTAACAGGTAGATTCAATACAAATTTGAATGTCATCATTTTTTTTCTAATTCATAAAAACCAATTTAAATTAAAAGGACTCAAGGGAGGAGATCATTCCAGTATCCCACTGGTAATGGTTCAATATTTTACATGCACTTGACTGTTCGTGACCTTTTGCACCCAATATTTTGGCTATTTTCTCCTATGAAGAATGCTAGACAGTTTTCAAACTTGCAATTAACATGCGGTGGTCTGTATGATACAATTGCAATTCACGCCTAACAACTTGAACAGTTTGACAGAAAAGGACAATGCATCAAAGTATTGACAGTTTATCCTTATATGTGATGAAGCCTCTTTGGAGGCCCGAATTGAAAAATTAATAAGTACGTTATTCTTGAACTACTTGCACTTCATCTGTTAGAACTAATGTAAAAATTCAGGAACACTCTGGTCATTGTCAACCTGATGATTTTGAATATTAGTTAAATACCAACAATGAGATGTTAAATTTATTTGCAGCTATGAGAATGATTGGAAGTAATTTGCAAAGTCATTCAATAATCGGTTGCTTTATTATACCTCGTCAGCAGCATGAAATTCAGAAAGGCTGATGCGTCTTTCATGAAGTACAAATTTCTCTTTCACAACAAGATCCATCACCTACAATTTGATAGAAAAGATTTGTGCATTTCCAATATTCGGATCTGTATAAATACAAACTATGCAAGTTGGGTTCAACATACTATTTCCTTCACTTGCACGGCCCTCTTGATCTCTAAATGAGGTGTTGAACAGGATCAAGGTTCATTTCTGGGTCAACAAGTTGCGGCAAAAAAAAAAAAAAGAACTCCCTACTGTCTGAAGCCTGAACCAAACTTGTAAGAAGGAGCTAGAGACTGATCCTATAAGGTGGTAGAAACTTCAAGGCAAGCACAAAAAATTGAACTCTGGTAGATTTTATAAATCTCTACTCCTAATATTTTTAATGCTTCTCCCATCTTCCTCTCTAAGTTTAACCTGAGTTGGTATGTGAATTGGTGTTCATTAGTTTAAAGTAAATATAACTTACAGTAGCACGAGTGATGCCCGGTAGGCAGTAGTCAGCATGAGGTGTGAACACTTGTCCTTTCTTAACCATAAACTGCATAAATTACACATTCCTCGTATTAGAGTCTTGTATCCAACCACTGACACACAGAGGATAAGATAAATCAGTCATGCTCATCTGAATTTTTTAATTTTATAATTAAACCATTGTTTTCATTTTTTTTTTTGGTCAGAAACTCCCAATTTATTGTTGTTTGCAACACGCCCTTGCTTTTCAGAAGATACTTTATAAATAAAAAGGAGCACAAATTTGATAAGATCACCTTTTTTCCAAGTACAACTGTCCTTTACTATATTTAAAAGTTCAAACCCATGTTTAAAAGTTCTTTCTCCAACCCACTGAAAAGACATCCTTCTCTTATGATGGTGTGAAAAGATATGGTACAGTAAGCACACTTACGATATTGGTAGCATTAGTTTCCGACACAAAACCATCTTTGTCTAGCATAATAGCATCTTCAACTTGAGCGACATTTCCTTCTATCTGTCGACAAGATACAAACCAAAGATTTAAGAGACTATCAACAATTTATCAAATTAATGAAAACCCACCTCCTGCATTTTCTTTTGAAAATAACTAAACAAATGCATTACTTTGTGCAGAAATACAACCCCCACCACACAACATTAATTTTGATCATTTACAAAGAAATAATTATTTACCAGTAGCAAGTGAAAAGCAAATATCATGGGTCAAGTCGTAATTTTGCATTATGTGGGAGTGCTCCACATGAAATTCAAAAAGGTATTCTTTTGCAAAGACATGAAATTCAAAATGTCTGGCATAAAACTTGGACAACCTTTGCGAGAATGTTGTTGATCAGGTTATTGTGATGGATCTTCGAATCTATGCTCTGCAATGCAAGTGAAAGAAAGTAAAAATCATTTAAATATAATCCCAAATTAAAGTTAATAGCATATTATATCCTATCTTTCAGTTTAAGCTTCATAGGAACTTGGTATAGTTATACAGGATGAACAAGTGTAAGAGCTAAAGCTGGTCTAGGCATGGTTCATTTTATATTACTTTTGACTCGTGGCAAATTGTGAACAGATTAACTTTTAATATATCAACCTGAAAGATATCAATTATGTCCCCGAAAAAATGCAAATCCACAAAATTTTGTATCAAGAAAACCCTACAATCTTTTTGTATCCCTCCTTGCAAACTTAATTCAGAAGAATTCCAAATCACTGATCTGCAGAAAAATGAGAGGACGTATGACTGAGGGATATTTTGGGTACTTCCAAAGTAATCAGATGTGGAGTGGTATCTGTCATACTCTCCATATTTTAGACGGGCATATGAGATATTTATCTTTTGTAGCAATATATGAAAGAGGTTATTTTTCTTTAAAACCACGTTCATTAGAGAAAGACATACATTTGGGGAGTTTCGGCGAGTTGTAGCTGTTATAAGCTTGATCCCACCTGTGTTATCATATACTGGCGGCTTCCATTCAGCAAGAACTAAATTTTTTCCAAAGTAAATGCAATTAGATGACTACTGAGAGCAAAACGGAGTTACCAATTAAATACACAACAAAAGATTTCGCTTTTCCTTTCTTAATTTTGCTACTTAAAGTGTCAATAACTAACTTTTACTAAAAGAAAAATAAATGAAGTTAAAAGCAGATGAAAGAGTACCAATTAATGTGCATCCATAAAGATTAAACTCCGGACTCATTCCAGATGTAACCTTTGTAGAAAGTAAACTATTAGGAAAAATACAATACAAACAAAACAACTAAGAATTGCACTTGAAATGGATAAAAAAAAAAAAAAAACCTTTTTTCCACGAGTAAGAGTGAGCCTGATATGAGAATTACTGAACATGCCATTTGCATTGAGAGTTTTGAAAATTGCTTCCTTAATCTGAAATTTGTATTCCAAATTAAAGCTAACAACAGGATAATGAAAGACATCTGAGAGATACAATCATTAAGATTATAAGTCAACTATAGTAGTTACCGCTTCCCTGCTCGGAACATTGGCAAAGGCTAGTGCTTTAGCAGAATCAAATAACCTGGTATAAAAGCAAAGTTTCCATAAAAAAATAAGGTCGTGTTTGCTATTTGGTTAAATTGCAGAGTAGTTACAAAAAATGGGTTATGTATAGACTAATTATTGTACTTCATGAAAGAATTGAGGTGATTTTTAACTAAACCTGATTACCCATTAACATAGCACCTGCTGGATCTCCACATACCTGGCAGTAAATACGACACGAGATAGGAGTAGGTCCGATGGGCATCCGACCTACTTTTAGGTTCAATTAACTCTAAAACCGTACAATTAGCATTAAGATTAGTGTGCACGGAAATTGAAATAGACCTGCACGGATTTTAATGTAATTGGCACGGATCTTGATGCAATCCAATGGTCATTTCACCCATAGAACCAAAGTAGCTCCGATGGGCATCGGACCTACTCTGAATTCATAAGACACTTGATGGTAGGAGGCTGTACTGGTAAATACCAAATCATACATTTCCTTAATGATTTTAAATCAAGGAACACAGTACCTGTCTAAATGTTCATCAAGTTTAAAAACCCTTCCATTGTAAATCCGAAGCCCTTCCCATGCTGCATCCCCTCCTTGCACCACTGAGTCAAACACAGAAACCTAAGAGAGTTCTTCGGTTAGAGATCAAACTCAGTAAATACAGATCTAGTTCTTTAAAATTCTAGGTAGGGGATGCACCTTTGCATCATTACGAGGCACTAATTCGTCACCCAACCATACGAGAATTTTCTCATTTTCTGGCACGGGAAGAGGTGGATCAGGCAACAAAGGCCCAAGTGGAGATGTATGAACTGTTTTTCTCGTTTTGCTTCTAAGCATCCTGTAGAAGGGCATGCTCTGCTCCAGCAAATCATATAACTGAACTGGTAAAGTCTGAGAAAAAAAAAACAATTATACATTTAATGCATAAAAAATATCACCACCTCAGTTTTCTGCCATCTTATATCTGTATTGCCAATGTACTGTTTAATATTGAATGCCAATAGATACAATATCAAAATCTTATTAAATGTCATTGAGTATTCAGGTAGGCCTTATAAGACTTATAAATTCCAAGAGAAAGTAAAAAGATTATTATTAGCTGAACCAGAATGGTCCCACATACCAGTGAGAGTTGATATCAATACAAAGATATGTGTAAATCTCTAGACTAACAAAGAGTGAGGCTACGGTACTATGCATAGCACACTTTAATCCATACTATTGATCCATATCTTCAAATAGTCAATCCAAACCTTTCATCATGATCTCCATATGAAAATGTACTTGGACACCAAATTTTATATTTTTTAGATTTTCATTACTATTTTTTAAAATAGGTACAAAATCACTTGATCTAAAGATTTTGGACCATCTGAAAGTAGTGATTTTCTACCTTTCTAAAAAAATAGTAAAGAAATTCTAAAAAATTTAAAATTTGACCTACAAGTACAATTTCAAATGTTAAGCAGTTCGGATTGACTGTTTGAACTTTGAAAATTAAGATATGAATTCATAGTACAGACCAAAGTGCGCTATGCATAATACCATAACCTCACTCACTAGCAAATGATGTTGTAAAAACAAGGAAGAAGACGAGATAAATTCTTACTGCTGGATATTCACGAGGCTTTGAGAAACCAGTAGATTTGTGCACACCACTGTACCACCATGGAGCCCACAGTCCATCATACTCTTTCGGACCTGCTTCCCATCTTTGAAAATTAAAGGCGTAATTAATTAAAATAAGACGACAATGCACATGTTTTTCTTGGCCCTCACATTTGTCAAAGTGAAAATACCAAACAATAAACATGAACTCAGCCAGGAAAAAGGAGGAGGGTTGTGATAGGCGTGGCAAGCCAATGTAACATACAGCCTTTTTATGGGTGGGTTTCATTTCTAGCCTACCCCAACTTGTTTGGGACAAAAGGCTTTGTTGTTCTTGTTGTATTTATAAATCGTAAAATTCTTGAATTCATTTTGTACAAGATCAAAAGGTGGAAAAAATCAACAGCGCGAATTAAGCACAAAATACCATTTCATTTTTTGTATTCTTGTATTGTACAAAACAAACAACAAAAATCCAATTTTTGACATGAATATATTATTTTAGAAATAAAACGGGATCAACAGTTCAGTCTTCTTTTTAATTTAGATTTTGGATTATTAATAAATAGGGAGTTGTGGTCAATATGGGGAATACAAAATAAAGGGTCTTGGATTCCTCTTCTTAATATAAAGCACCGCAGTGTTTGTAACAGTAGTCACAATATATATTTAAGTAGCAAGAACAGGTATGCACTGAATTATCCAGTTAAAGTAGGGAAGTCTAAAATTGAGACTCTACCTGAGCATAGAAGCCTGAAAGGAAATATTCAAATCCTCACAAAGACCATGCAAGACAGCCTAATATGTATATGCACACATGTAAATTAGCTCACGTCAAAAAATTACACAAAAAAAAAAACCAATAAATAAATTGTGCAATAAATTTACAGAAAATCATTTTCAGTTGTTTTGAATTTAGTTTTTATAGAAACTAAAATTTGTGTTTGAGGCTCAAATGAACAGCTATGGCTTGTTGCAAGCTTTGATATGTTAAATTGGACACGTTTGTAACTACAAGAAATTTGCGAATATAAGGATACAGTAATGCTACAAGCAAAAGTACGACAAACCTCTGGGTCCTTTTGTAAATCTTCGGCATCTATAACAGGTGGAGCTTTGCTTAGCTCACTTAATTCACAGTATATGGATGCCAGGCCAGCTAGACCAATCTCAGAAAAGGATGGTGGCACGACTTTATCGAAAGATGGCTGACATTTTTTTTAACAAAACTATTAGTTGTTCAAATTGTATACATAAGCATTTGGTATTAAGTTTACTTGTGACATTAATATACTGGATTGTACCAGTACGTACAGGTCTTGGTACAAGTTGGCACCATGCAAGAATTAACTAAAAAACTAGGGTCTTTTTGTTATGAATTTAGTCATAGTTTTATGCTAATTTCACACCAACCCAAAAGATCTCTCATCGGTGCAGATATAGCTCTGTTGTCTACTAATACATGGTACCAAAATTGAGATTATCATGCCAGCTATGTCTCAGAACCAAGAAATACTGGTAACAAGCCTAAGTGGCTGTTTGTCATTCTGACTCGTTGATTTTCAATATGATAAAACCAATGTACCAAAGTATGAAGAGGGTTGCGTATTAATATGAAATGCTTTCCTCTCTTCATTAAATCAGCACTCAAATCAGGCGTTCGTTGCTTTGCTATATGCTGAAATATATGTGCAAAAAACAAATAATTGTCATAGGGAAAAAAAAAAAGGGTAAAACCAGGAAAACTACAGGACAGATAAGATAGTAAACAATTCCAAGGTGAGAAGACGAACGGAAATGCAACCTAATAATAATAAGAAGAAGATTACAGAGAAAAGGCGAAAGGTACATGTTACTTCTCTTGACATATGCTAGTCACAAAAGCACTTCTTTCACAACCCTAAAACTTAAGTTTACTTCTCCTTTTTATTGGATGAATCAACAAATGAGTTCAAAATTTCAAGGGCCCTTTCAAATTTCAGATTTATTTCAAGACATTCTACGTGACAATGTGAAAACCTAATTAGGGCTGGTTTTACAGAAGAAAGGCTGATTTTAAGATAAAACTTGGATAATTATAATTAAGAAAATTGTGACCTTGCAATAACGGTATTTCTTCTCTCCGGGCCCAAAAATCACCTCATTCAAAACTTTGTTCCCATCTGACTCCTAATTTAAAAAAGTTCAGTGAAGAAATTAACAGTATTGTTGCCTAGAAAAATGAAGATGCAAATTTCTGTGCACTGATTTGAGGGGAGCGTGACTAAAGATTATTACTTTCTTCTTTTATCTAAAGAAGCTGGTTATACAGTGTCACTGTTTTGGTTAGGTTGATAATGAATCTAACACATGTTGAACCCTCTAATTGGGTTTTTTTTTCTATTAGCTCATTTTCTTAAAATTCAAATTTCAACATCTAACTTGCAATTGATTTAGATTTTTTTTTTGTTGGAAAAATTTGCTGGGCTTGATTTTGGCTCAATCTGTGGCATCTGAACTATTTTGATAGGGAGCAGTACATGTAAAAATCAGCCTGATAAATTATGAAAAGAATTGGATGATAGTGGAAATTGTCATCCCTCAAATTCATTTTTCAAACAATTGAAGTTACCATTTTGGACAAAACTTCATTGAGGTAAGGCCTTTCAACCCCAGTAACTCTCAAGAAATTAGCATAGAGTGGTTCATCCAGCACTTCAATGTCATCCCTCTAAAAGAATGAAAAGCAACACAAATTAATAAGTAAATAAAAGGTAGAAAAATTAAAATCATATGTTTACTAAATTTGTGCTTAAATAAAAGTCACACGGTACATTCAAAAATATATTTCTTGAGCACATGAAAGTAGCTTCATACTTAAATTTGGTTTCATCGTTATGAACATATTTATTACACAGTAGGCATCCATGCAAATAACACTAGTCCGATTTCTTAATACAAGCATTAGTGAGGCGTTTCCAATCCCACTCTTGGGAGTAGAAGAGACATTATCACAAAATAGGAGGGTTGAATTGAAAATCTGACCTGAGCGAAGGAGTACATGAGACTTGTGCTGAGTGATCGCGGCGTCGACCATGAATGAATCACCTCCACCTCCCCCATCTCTCTCTCTCTCTCTTGCGTCTTTTCAAAACTCTTCGATCTACTATTTAAATTGCTAACCATTGACAAACTCCGCATAAGATGACGCCATTAAAGAATTTGTTTATTGGATCGAATCAATTAATATATTATATCCTATAAAAAAAACCGTTGACAAACAGCCGAGAGTCAGAGTACTTGTGGTAAAAAGAATCGAGAAAAATCTTCACAAGAGGCCATAGGATTCTGAGTTCAACTAATAATACTATGAAGGAACCATCAACAAAACTAATAATACTACGAAGGAGTTGGGTCATATCCTCGGACTGTGGGAGGAGTTAATAACTGGGTTGATTTAGTAACTCATGATGTAGATTTGCCAAGTTGGTGGCTTGGCAGTTGTGTTGCTTGTCTTTTTCTTTTTTGGTCTTGCTGTCAAATTGTGTTTTTATTCTGCTTTTAGTTTTGTGGCTAAAACAGGGGTTGGTATAATGTTTTTTTCGGGAAATTTTACAAAATAGTATAATAAAAACATTGATAATAATTCCTCCGAAATTTCTCATTAAGTCTTTCTAAATATTCATATATAATATTTATAATTATCACATTAAGTCTTTCTAAAAACTGAAAATATCGACTATTTATGAAATGAAATGGTTGTTTTTCCTTCGAATTATCTCAATATTTTTTATTATATTTTATAAAATTATTTGTATTTGTTCCAATTTTCAAAAAAATAATTTATACCATAATCCAAAAAAAATAAACTAAAAAAACCACAAAATACGGAGAATTCAAAAATTACCAGGGTCACCAATTCAATCTGCAGATCTATTAATGGGATCCGCAGATTGAATTGACAGGCCCCAAAAGCCCCAATTTCAGCATATTACAGTGGAATTAATGGGCTTTTGAGGGTCCGCCAATTCAATCTGCGGACCCCAATTAATTGTTCACAGATTTAATTGGCTGCCCTGGTATTTTGGAATTCTCAAATTTCAGTGGTGTTTTGGTTTATTTTTTTTTTAACTGTATAAATAAAAATTTCGGTTCCAATTTATATTGGAAAAAAATAATATTATAAATTACTAGTTCTTTTCTTGAGCAAAAACAAGTCGTTCGCATGCAAATAGATAAATAACTTCCTTCAATGACTGTTTAAAAAAAAAAACAAGAAAATAATATTATAAATTAGTAGTTCTTTTCTTGAGCAAAAAAAGTCTTTCACGTGCAAATAAATAATAACTTCCTTCAATGACTGTTTCAAAAAAAACTTACTTCTATATTTTTTTATACAAATATATAAATACATTTTTTAAATTACTCAAGAAATTGTTTGGATCAATTCTAGAATGGGAATAATTCTTTATTTTTCAATTTTTTTTAATTTTACTATGCTCGCTACCGGATACACATTTTGACAGTGCAGTTTTGAATTCATGCAGAGCACAAGATATACCCTCGCCAATCGCCACCCTTTGACTTTGTTGTCTTCGGTAAATTTAATATGCACTTGTATAGTGTACTCAGAATGGACGAATTTTTCATATTCAATTATTGATTTTCTTTCGTGTTTTTGTATTCAACTTTTAATATGTACTAATTTGATATTGAAGCGGAATTCATATTTCGACACTTTTAAATTATAAAATTTCTTTATACTTTTCTAGAGATTCAAATTGAATAATTATATTCCTCGATTAAAAAAATTGCCATGCAACATATTCTGAAATAAAAATTTAAAGTACTGTAGTGTAGATTGAATTGTTATAGCAAATCCAAAAATACGGTACACTGATTGAATCGTGAAAGTCTTTTGTTTCTATCTTGTAATTAAAATCATTTAATTGGAGGATATCGAAATTTTAAAATGGAAAATGATTTTTAACTTCAAATTTTTCTCTGATGGGAAAGTGCAAGTCGCTACTTTAATTCAAAAGAAAAAGGAAAACGATATTTGTCTAGTAAATAAAGGATTTCTGTAAAATTAAAAGTTTAGAATGGACATTTTTCATTTTCCATGTCAATCTCATCAGTCTGGCCGAAATTTTTATTTATACCATACCAAAAAAAAGAGTCAGTTTTTCTGTGGAATTCTAAAAACACCACGACCGCCAATCTATTATGCGGCCTCAAAGACTGAGATCTGTCTAATGCCTCTGCGGCTCTAGTCTGAAATCTGCATATTGGATTGGTGGCCCCATACTTTTGGTCCATCGCTATTCATGTTTTTTTTTGTTTTTCTTTCTTTTTTGTGTGTGTTGTTTACTAAATTAAGATATAAAGTGCTGCTGCATGAATTTTTTGAAATAAATACAAAGTAAAAGAAAAAGCCCAATCAAATGGATTGTCATTTCATTCTACGGATCTAGATTGGGGCTGTAGAGTTATTGTGCGGACCTCAATTTTTAAAGCCACAAGATGAAATGGCGGCCGTGATGTTTTAATTCCTCCGAAAATATAGCTTTTTGGTTTATTATTATTTTTTTTTATTATGGTATAAATAAAATTTTGGGTAGTGACGAACCCAACTTGTGGTGGTTGTGTAGCTGGGTGTCTTAATGAAACATTTTACAAATTTATTTTATTTATATAATTACGCTAGGTGTCTTAATGAAACATTTTACCTATTTATTTTATTTATTGTTTGATAAGATAGGTATGTACAAAAAAATTAGTTAGCTTGTTGAATATAAATTCGGATAAAAAAAAATTCGTTAACTTGTTGAATAAGAGTGTGGAAGAATAATTTTGTACATGTTAGTAATTGATAAATACAAAATCATATATCTTAAATTTTTTATGTAATTTAAATTTACGTACATTTAACTATGTAATATATTATTGTCGTGTTGAGATTGATTTATATAATGTTTTTAATTAAATATTTATCTTTGATGAAATTTATTCATACATTATATAATATAGTTTTATCTAATTAATATTTTTTTTGTAAAATAATAGGATCAATAATCGTAACTATTTATATTTTATGATATTATGCGCAAGCTGTATTTGAAGTACTATATTATTTATAGATACCATGAAATTGAGTCATACATTATATTACATAATCTTATCAAATTAATACGTTGTATTCTCTTAAAAGATAATAAGATCAATAATTATAATTATTTATATTTTATGATACAATGCACATAATTAAGGTTATTCTTATCCACTGCAAAGCTATGGAGTTGTTCAAGTAGAAATTAATCTGCTGTGAACTTGTAATTCCAAAGGAAATACTGCAATTTCAAATCTACCCATTGATTTGTTTTGAGATTTGTGCATGAAGAGAAATGAATGGGTGAATTTTTTAGATTTATTTCCTGTTTAAGTATAAGATGGCCCCTCGAAATAACATCAAGTGGTGTAGTGTCAAACTGTCAACTGTCAAGTGGGACACTGAACATTTTGGAGAGGCGAAAGGTTTAGAAATTGGTCCAAAGATAGGGGTGTAAACGGATTCAGATTATCCGTAATTCTTTCTGAATCCGCTTATAATCTGCATCCGGATTAAACGAATACGGATACAGATAATTTTAGTATATGAAAAAATAATATGAATACGGATACAGATAATTCCGCGAGGAACTGAGGATATAAACGGAGCGGATATTTGTATATATCCGGATTCAAAATTTAATCTTTCAACAACTTTAAATTCATTTCACCCTTGCAAAGTTTCTAAAAAAAAAAACATAAATATTCGTTTAAGTCCAATCATTTTGATAGGAAAATCATATCATCTATTAAGATAATGGATTGGTTCTCTAAACCAATAAGCAATTAGTCATGCATAATTGTCACTATGCAAACTTAAAAAGTCCATTAAATTTTTATCAATTTAGGTAATCAAATTAGGTAATTGAAAATTATGAAATTTAGTAGAATTACTCAATATCCAACAATTATCCGCTCTATATTCGTATTTGAATCCGTATTCGTGAATTATCTGTTCCTTATTCGTATTTATTTAAAATGGATTTAATTTTCAATTTTGATATCCGTTTATTATCTGTATCTGTATTCATATCCGTTCGTTGAAAAACGAATACGAATACATTATCCACTCCGAATTTGCTCCGTTTACATCCCTACCCAAAGATGAAGGTGTCCAGTCACGGTCTGAATTTTTATAACTATATGGGCCGAAAACCATGACAAGTCTGAATCTCACATTATCACCTTGCCTTTTTGGTTCCAGATCCAAATACTTCAAAAATTCAAGGCCCTTCGCGAATAAAACGGTATATCTGTATTCAAAAATTTAGATATCCGACTAATATGATTTTATATTTCAATTATCCGTATTCAAATAATAGATATATATCATATATTTTAATATATATTATAAAAAAAATTTATTATTAATCATTATAATTAGATAAATATTATAAATTTCAATATTTTTTAATATTATTTTAATAAATATTCAATTTAATTCAAATACAAATAATTTTTCTGTTATTCGTTTTTTATTCGCATCGGTACCTCTATTTGAAAAATAAAACAAAAGATATTGGTATGATTTTACCGGCGCCGTATCCGCTCCGTTTTCATCCCCTACTGACAGTCTGACACGGGTGCGTATCCTCTGAGATATCTCAATTTTTGCGTGACCGACGTGTCCGGTGCCTATTTGGAGGATGCGAATTCCTACTGACACTTGTATTCTCCGTTTTTCTGTCCAGTCAAAAAAGAACAAAATATCTCCCGATAATTCTTCCTGGATCTTATCCGGTTAGGGGCACATACGTGCTGTACTAAGATTTTCTAACCGTCTGATCTCCTGATTTGATTGTACATGAACCCCGAGAATATGAGAAGACTGAAGGATGACATGAGTATCATTTCTGCTCAGTTGTGGAAGATCTCTCCGTAAATCTGGAATTGAGATCAAGTCCAATACCTGACCGAGTAAAGTAAGATCTGAGTCGTCAGTTTTAATCTAGCACGAATCTCAAAACGAATCTCCTTATATTAGTAAATATGCACCGGATTACTTTTTGAGCCGGGTAAGTCCGGTACCTGAGGGGATACGGACTCGTAAATCTGCGCCAGTCGTAGAGAGAGAGAGGAGAGAAGGGTTATCGAGATCGAATTCCGATCAAGCGGCCGGGAGGTAAAGAAAGACTCAAGAGAAATCAGCATTTTCCTGATCTTTTGCTAAAATTAGGTGGTCAAGTGGAGAAAGGAGTATATTAGCTGGAAATGGGGTATCTGCCTTCTATTGGCAGCAAAGCCGCGCACTTGGTCTCCGATATCACCACCGTTATACTCAATCCCTTGTCTGATGATGAGCATTCTAAACCTCCTCCTCCAGTTAAGCCCCTTTTCTTTTTCCCTTTTCCTTTTACTTTTTTAATTAATCGTATCTATTTAATTTCCTTGTCTTACTTTTCTTGATCAAAGCGTTGGGAAGATTCATTTCCATTTGAAGAAACTCCGATCGACCGTGAGAAGAGTGGGGTTTTTAAATTTTCGTTTTGGAAGTCGTTCATAACTGTAATTCTTTAATTATGGCTCAATTCAAAGGGGGTTTTGGTTTATGCATGTCGCTGACTGCTTATGTTATTCTGCAGTTGGATTGTATAAGCTCCTGAAGTCCTGATAGGTTCAATTTAGTTTGTGATTTGATTTCTTCTCTTGATTTTTCTCTTTCTCACCAATTAAGAATCTCTGTGAAAATTTGGTTAGAATCTAAGTCAGATTTTTCTGGTCAAGCACAATCTCTTTGAAAATTCGGTTAGACCCAGGTCTGAATTTTCAAGAGTAGTACTTTATATTTTCTAAGGTCAAGTGTAATTTCTTTGAAATAGCATCTGGACATAGTGCTACTCTATTACTAACCAAATTCCCTATTTTACTTGCTAATCAAACCCCATACGCTCCTTCAAAAATAACATCTCCAATTATTTTACAGCGTACTTGATTGGTAAAATCTTCATTTATATTTCTTATAGGATGAAGATGATGAGAATTCAGAATCTGAACAAGAGGAGAGTTCAGTGACCCCAGATGGCCCCGACACATCATCTTTTACAGCATTTCTTATCTCTCTTCTTTCGCCAGATTCTCACTCTGATCGCATGGAAAAAGATTTGAGCTCAGAATCATCCGAAAACCCTAATCAGGCATCCACATCAGAACCCAAGTTACCCAAGTCAAAAAAGAGCATCATTTCCCGGGGCAAGCAATCTATTGGCAAAATCATCAACAAGGCGGCCAGAATCAGCGGATTAAGACCAAATCCTGAGTTAAAATCAGATGGTAACTTGGTTGACCACGCAGAAACAGTTGCACAGGATCCAAAACCTGAAACTGCACATGTTACCGTGCCAAGGCCGGTTGAATCTGCACTGCAACAGAGGGATGATCCACTAATGTCTGAACCATCAATGCTCATGTCAGAGGATATGAGAACAGCACTCTATTCTTCCCTTCCAGTACTTGTTCAAGGGAGGCACTGGATGCTTTTGTATAGGTTAGTCTCTATAGTTGTGCAAATACCAGCAATACGTGCTCTGCTTTAGGTCTTCTATTTGACACCCAAAAATTATCATTTTGCAATCACCAACTGCTGTTTGTTGTATCTAACCATTAAAATAGGGTCAAGTCAGGTGAAAAAATGACTAAATTGCCCCCAACCTTCTTCTATATCAGCTCAACTAAATACATTGATAATAAAGTCATGTACATTCAGATGTACAAATTTATTCCATTTGCTTGACATTGATTTGATTTGTGTATTGATAAAGAAAGGACCTTACAGTGAGGTACAAAATGTAAAAGTCAAAATTGTTGGATGCTAGATGTGATTGTAAAATACTGGTACTTTTAAAAATGAGGACATTTTGGATTTTACAAAACCTTTCATGATTTTTCTTATTCTCACAAGTTAATTTACTGTTTGTAGTACTTGGAGGCATGGCATCTCGCTCTCGACATTGTATAGGAGGAGTGCACTCTGTCCTGGATATTCCCTTCTGGTGCTCATCTGTTTCAGTTGTGCCTTTGTTTTCTATTATGCTCTTTTCTTTCAAAAAATATGATTATAATGGCTTTTGTTGCTTCTTTTAAAAAAATAATAATAGATTGTTGGTGACAAGAAAGGTGCAGTTTTTGGCGGTTTAGTTGAAACACCGTTGCAGCCTACTAACAAGAAGAAGTATCAGGTTGTGTGTTGTTATACATTTCACCTGTGAATGATTTTGACAGTAGTAGATTCTTGACTTATTTATTTTTTGTTTTGTTACCAGGGGACCAACAACAACTTTGTCTTTACCGATCTGGCTAGTTATCCTGTCATATATCGACCGACAGGTGAATTGTAATTTTAAATAATTGCATTTGATTGCTTATATTTGTTATAGCAAGTATTCAGATATATTGCTTCTGTTCTCTCAGGTGCAAATCATTATTTCACTCTCTGCGCTACTGATTCCTTGGCTTTGGGTGGAGGCAGTCACTTTGCACTCTATCTTGATGGAGACCTGTGAGTTTAGATTACTTGTTTCTACTCCCCCTGTTTCATTGTGCGCATTGTTTGGAGATAAACACATCTTATAATCGATTATTGAATTGTTTCCAGATTAACTGGTTCAAGCTCTACGTCAGACACCTTCAATAACCCGTGTCTCGCACATTCTGAAGATTTTGAAGTAAAAGAAGTCGAGGTATGGATTGAACAACTTGAAGTAGCTGTTTTGAACTTCTGACTATTAACAAGTTTTTATGTAAAACAAGATCTGAAGGGTAACCCAGTAATCATCGTATTCTAATACCCAATAAGACTAAGAGGGTTCAAATGCCACCATAATGCCTCCATAATGCCTCCATTTTTAGAACTACAATAATATAAAATGTAAAACTTACATAGCAAAATAAAACTGTGTTAGATATGATCTATATCATTTTTTCTATGCACACATAAAAGATCACAACAAGTTGATTTTATTTGGATTAGTATCAAGAGCTTGCAAAAATACCCCAATGTGGATAAATTCTGGATATTGATTTTTCAACTTATTGATTTATATAAATCCAAAATCGAAAAGTGATATTTTTTTTATGTGCATGTAGAGAAAATAATATTGATAACATATAACGGTTTTATTTTGACATATAAATTTTAAAAAAAATGTTATTAAAATATGGAGGCATGAGGAACTTGAACCCTCCTCAAAGAGACTAATAAGCTAACTAAAAGAAATCTTTTGGTGCTAGATATATGGGATGCAAGTGAATTCACTAATGTTGTGTTTCTTTGAAATGCAGTTGTGGGGTTTTGTTTATGCATCACAATATGATGAGATGGTCAACCTTTCTCGTACTGAGAAGCCTGGTATTTGCAGATGGTGAGCTCAGAAGTGTAGTAAGAGTAGGCGTTGTTGGTTGTTGACATTATCTTGTTGTATATAAAGGAGTGCTTTCTCTGATTATATAAGCTGGAACCCCTGCAGGAGAGAAAGTGAGATAGAGATCATGAGCATAAACCAGTTTAGGCAATTAATAACTCCATTGTAAATATTGTTTCCTTTATCCACTGGTGTCTTGCTTGTGTTGCTGGAAATTGCAAGTTTCAGGAATTGGCCCACGATAACATTACTGTATAGCCTGTAATAAGCTTAGATGTATATTTTATTTTGCAATTAATTATTCTCCCTTGTTTTACTGATGATTAGGACTGAGTTTCGATCAATTGTCTGAGAAACATTCTAATTGTCCTTTTGAGATGTGTTATTTGGGGATGGAGAATTTCAATTAGGTTTGTTAGAATGGGCACTTGTAGTATATTTCGAAGGGGGCTCCGTGCTATCTACTTGACTTGAGCATTATGTAGCCACTAGCTTGTTCCAATTTAAAGGAGAACAAGGCCAATATAAAAAGTTTTGACCTATACAAAAATAACTGACCTGTCATTCTTAAAAGTGAAATGTTTTAACGTACAAGCGAAGATAAGTATTATTACTGTTACGAGCACAAATTTGCATATATGTACCAATCTGTATTAGTCGATGGTAAAATCCTTCTCTGAAGTCTACAAAATTCTGGTACCAGTTCCTACAATTATAGCACCATAGTTCTTCTGCCATCCCAAACATATGAGAGGTTGTAGTTAGATATATCATTATTTTTGTATGAGTTGCTTTTGCTGATTAAGTTGTGATATGTTAAATTCTAACCATTTTTTTACTGACTTCACCATACGAACATAGTCACATATATAGTAGGGCGTCCATTGATAGTTACAGATATTGCATTTATTGCTTCATTGCATGGTTACTAAAACATTTCGAAGAGTAGATATATTTTGTTTGACCTCTTATTAAATACTTATTTGAGTGGTATATTTAAGCCATGTCAAAAAAAGAAGAAGGGAAAAACATTAGCCAACCATATTTTTCATGTCAAAAGGAAAAACAATAACAAGTTTTTTTTAACCAAAACTTTCTCTCTTTCAGGCTTCAGCTGTTCTTACAATCCTCATCTCCTTCCGTACCAGCATACACTTTCTTCCTCCTATCCACACGAGAGCACACAGAAATCACCACAAAGCACAGAGCATACACTGCGTGCACCTGCCACGTGGCGCGTGGCGCCTCTCCTGCCGCAGCCTGGTGAAAAACCGCTGTGTAATAATGCAACCCTACTCCTAAACCAAGTGCCATTTGCACCAATCCAAGCACTCTCGTCGCTTCTCCATTGGACGGCAATTCAAAAACCACAACAAGGTCTGACAGTTGAAGTAGAAGGTATGCAATGTAACCGAGGGACTGCGCCATCTGTGTCCATGTGTAAACTGTGGGAGATGCCACGTGGAAGAAACTCAGGGGTTCCTGACCTGTTAACACGGTGATAAGAGCTAGTGTTGCAAAGTAGATTGCTAGGTAGACCTGAACAAACTGGAGGAGAAAGAGACAGGAGCCAAGACGGCGAACTATGGTGACGAAAAGAAGTAGTGTGAGAATTATAAGAAGAGCAGAGGCAAGTGGGGCAATTTGCGGAGCGTATTTGGTGTCGAAAAATGGACTGACAGTTTGCATGACACCGGCATTAGCGGCAGAGAGATATGCTCTGGAAGTAGTGGAGATGCGTTCTAGATCGGGGAGAAGGGTTCTCTGTAGTCTTGCCGGGAGGTTACGAAATTCCGTTAAGAGATCGGGGTCTTGTTCATCAGACGATTCGTCATGCCATCTAGGTTGGCTCATGGTTGAGGTAGATTTAGATTTGGGTTCCAATTTTTCAGTTTTCTCGGTCTTAATTGCATTGGAGGTGGAGAGTGCATGTTTTTTAAGTTGCAGTTTGGTTGCATTTTTGGAATTGTGATTTACGGATCTCGATGAATTGGTATCATCAACGGTGTTCTTCTTATGGAGCTTGATTTTGGCAGAGGAAGTGGTAGTAGAGCTGGTTTCCTTTGATTTTATGAGCTTTGTTTGATTTTTCTCTTCATCTAGAATCAGTTCTCTATTAGAATCAGTTGAAGAGAAGATAAGCGTCTTCCGGTTCAAAATTGTTGATTTTGTTGTAGTGAGTGGGAATGATGAAGCAACAGAGAGTGTGATATGAGTGATCAAAAGCATATAAACTAGACAAGCTGTGGCAAAGAAGAGAGAGGCCATGCCTGACTTAAATGAGCATAGCAATTTAGAGGGAGATGCAGAGTTAGTTATATGTATGTATGTATATATGTGTGTATATTTTTATCTACCTAGGATTGGAGAGTGATAAATAGTATTGTTGAGTGTGAAAGGTGGGCAACTACAATGCCGTGTTGACAGAGGGGTCACTCACTATATATGGTCTCACACCAGGGGCATTACATTATGGCTACACACAGTTCATCAATTTCTCAGTAACTGCATGTACATAAGGTTTTGTCTTCTAGAAAATATGGTAGATTGGATTTGTCGGTTTTATCTTTTTCATTTTTTAATTAAACAGTTTAACTGATGAGATAGTGCTATCATCCAGATTGCAATGCACCTCTATTAATGACCGATTGAGATAGTGCTATCTACTATAGAAACAAAACAACTTGATATTAATGTGTCTGATTAGGCATCTCGATCAGCTGGAAGTCATATTACAGTGAAAGAACCAGTACAATTGTTAGTAAGTAAACTTTAACTTAGCATGAAAAGAGGGGAATCTAGCGGGACCAACCAATATGTGGTCACACATGCATATTAATCAACCTTTTAATCATATACACTTTCAATCAATAATATATTTATTCTAGCAGGACCATGTTCCAACTTCCAAGGTAGAAGAGAAAGCTGTGTGAAAAGGAGAAGAAGAAGAAGGGATAATTAAAGCTAGCTCTCTCAATCTGAGTTTCTATACTGATTTCTATATAGAAGCAAATGTGAAAAAGAGAAGATAGGTGTCATGGAGATCTATGGAGAGCATGTGCAATGGTATTTTAATTCATACATATATATTCCAAAATAATTGGAAAAAAAAAAAAAAGGAAACCAAGTATTTTTGTTTAGGTAGTTCTTTAGCTCATGATATATATATATATATATATATATATATATATATAGCAGCAAAACAAAGCAGAAAAAAAGGCATCTACGTCGATCAACCACCTAATCTAATATATGCATAATTTAACGTGAAGGTGGAATAAGAATGAAGTAAAACCAACGTAAACACAAATTAATAGGAAAATCAGAAAATGTTTCTGTCAATTGATCATAACATAAGGCTCTAGCACATTTTATCTCAGCGACGACACATGAGTGATTCCGCGAAGCTGATTTATTGTCCGTTTGCGGTGCCCTTAGTAAGAAAATCTCTCTAAAACTAACAAAGACATCTCTTATTTTGTTTAACCAGAATTCTCCATTCAATATATATAAAGATAAAGCCTATACGTTAAATTAGATCTGGATATATCAACTTGTGAAGAAAATGACATCGTATAATTTGCTTTTAGCTCTGGCTTACGAATCTTAAAGGTGCCTCACATGTAAGCACATGGTTATGGGGGACCCACCGTATTTAAAAGGTTGTTTTTGGATGATCTACCAAAATATTTTTATACTTTTGTTGGTGTCAATTTTTTCATGTTCACTCGTGGGGTAATAATTTTTTTTTTTTTTGAGAAACTCGGTAGATGCTACCAAAAGTTTGTATTGAATATAAAGCGTTCTTACAAATACATCTATCTGCATCATGCAAATTAGAATCGGTACCACACTGGTACTGATCCTATCCTATCACAGTTTCCTAACATAATTTGAACCAGAGATCAACCTGAACCGCAATCTTGCTGGCCAACAGGTTAGGCAGTAAATTGTCATCTCTGAAAATCACCGCATTTCTCTGTTTCCAGATTGCCCAAACTGTGCATACAATGATACAAACCAGCATGTCCAGATCTCGCCTTTCATTCTGCTGCCCCTTAATTTGTGCTTCCTTTTTGGATTCCTTCCATAACTCCTCTATCTCAGTGCTCGGTACCGTGGGGTAACAATGTAAGTACTCTGTTTTATTATATTGTACATTTCAATTTTAGTCGTCTGTTTTAAAAAAATAAACATAAAAGTTCTTACACGAAAGTAATTCCAAAAGTCAATTTAATTGACCTAAAAAAATTACGGCCCAGCCCAAAAATAAGAGAAATAAAAAATATATTGATTGAAGAAGTAAAGCCTATTGAAGCCCATTTAAACCCCCCCGAAAAAATACAATTATATGTGTCCGATTCAGTATTTTTTTTACAATGAATTGTAAGAATCGAACTTGTATAATTTAAATTATTGCAGTGGCATACGTGTATTTTGTTTTCAAACTTTTGCATATACTCTTTCATAGTTTTGAGTTTGATACAACCTTTTCAATTCTTCAAATGCACTCATGTTTTCAGTATCAGCAAATCTTTTTTTTTTTTTTTTTTACTAATTCGACCGATTCAGACCGTGTGGAATTAATGATAGTGAACAATTATTGCATATTTCTCTCTGCCCCCTTCATGAGCTCGAACAATTGCATCCAGTTATATTTCGATTGCTTGCTTCATAATACCATATATACAGTACAAGGAATGAATATACTGATAGCTATTTTTGTATGATAATTGCGACAATTGATAAATTTATTATCATAGTTGAAAAAATTAATTTGTACGAGTATTTTTTTCGTATGTCAAATTTGATGTTAATTTCCAAGTTTATTGGTCACTGATTAAGTGCGATAAAATTAAACCTTTTGATAGATAATCAATCGATTTTAAGTTAAATTAAATTTGATAAATAATTTCTTTACGATATATAAAAAATTTATCTTTTGAGAAAGCTTGGTAGTTACCAACGAATAAATTTATCATTAATATAATTTCTCAGGTTTGATGGGTTGTCCCCCAACATTGGATGTCTTATACCTGAATTTGAATTATCTATTTTGTGACTTTTGTCGCCCACAAAACATTTTTTTTTTTTTGAAAAAAGTTAGTATTATCCATTTTTATGCCAAGATGAGTACTTGCTATCTCCATCCAGTCCAGAAATATAGAAAAAAAAAAAATAAGAGCAAGAAAAAAGAAATTAAAATACAGCTGGGCAATTTGGTTTGTGTACGTGCGAGGCACCACACCTACGTGAGGAGCTGAACCTAGTCACTCCATTAAGCTCCTAATTTTGAGACGAAAAAAGCCATTGAAAAAAAAATTGAAACCCAACGAAAAACCCAATATAATTTTATTATTATTATTTTCTTTCGAGAATACAAAACTGGGAAAACCACCACCAACTGTCTGAAATACAGAGCTCTAAACTTAGAAAAATATTCTAAGAAATGCAACTTCCCTTTTCCTTTCCAGCCGTGATCCAGCGCTTACCTCCTCTTCTTTCTCTTTTCATCTCGATGAGTACCATCCCGAAAATTATTCCGACAATTCAAATCAATATTTAAATCAATCAGCCACTCCTTTTTTTCTGCTTGGATTGAGCTTCAAAATTTTGATTTTAATTCACCCCATTGCTAATATATATAAATAAAAGCAGAGCTTAATTTCACCCCATTTATTTATGTACTGTGATTTTTCTTTTCTTTTCTTTTCTTTTGTTGTTACATATAACTGGTACCTTGTGTCAACTCAATCACACCCAGCTCTCAATTTCATCCCTCCATTGCCTCCGCCTACAAATTAATTTATTATGCCATAGAGTTCCCCTGCAACAACATTGGCTTCTCCATGACATTATTTCAGAGCACAAATTCATGAAAGCGCACTAACCCCCTCCCCCTTCCCCCTTCCCCCTTCCCCCTTCAAGAAAAATAAAATAAAAATAAGTCATCATAAACACCCCTCAATTTTCCATCCTCCTTCATGGAAACAAAACTATAGTTGTATTTTTATTACAATTAAAGAAGGAGCAAAAATGGGGGACGAGAAGGCCCCGTCGGGGTGCTCTATGTTCGGCATGTTCAGGCGCAAGCGCTCGGTGTCGGCAACATCCATCCCCCGATTCGACCCCGACGAGGGCTCCAAGGCCTCATCAAGATCAGCCTCCTTGCAGAACTCTCAGAGCATGACCAATGAGGTCTCGAGTGCAAACAGCTCACGTAGACGACCCGGACCCGGCTTTGTTGTAACCTCTTCTGTGGCCCCACCGAAGCTCTACGTGCCCCCCGCATTGCCGCACGCTGGTACTGAAACATCCCTGGTACCAGCAAGATATCCTGTTCAGCAAAAACCGATGGGCCAAAAGCAGCCCGACTCAAAACCTCCTGCGTCCCCAGGTTATACCGGCCTCGCCGCTGAGCTCGATAAAATGATTCACGATCGGCACAAGGTGAAGGGTGTTAGCGGCTTGATGCGTGCCACATCAGGTAACATGATGATTCACGGGAGCCTAGGTAATCTCGGGAGTCACATGCCAAATAGATTTGCTAATGTCAATGAAATCAACCATCATGGCGGCCACAACCCGAATAGACACAGCAATGCAGCTAATGCTGGTAACCAACAAGGTGGCACCAACACAAATAGAACCACCAATGGCAATGTCATGAATGAGAACGGCGTCCCGAGAAGTGTTGCGTTGCCTATAGAGAATGCGCCGGCACGGGAGGAATCGGAGACGAACCCAGAGCTTTGTAGAGTGCTGTCAAGACGTCTCAGTCCAGAGGAGCTGAAAGAGATGGGGAACGAGGAGTACAAGCAAGGGAGATATGCCGAGGCATTGGCATTCTATGATAGAGCGATTGTGATGGATCCAAAAAAGGCGGCATATTGGAGCAACAAGGCCGCGGCTCTGACAGGGCTCGGTCGACTTCTAGAGGCTGTATCAGAGTGCAAGGAGGCCGTCAGAATCGATTCCTCGTACCACCGAGCGCACCATAGGCTCGCAAATTTGTACCTCAGGTAAATGTGGATTTAGACTTTGGTATTCATTTGATTTTACCTTTCGTGAGGACTGAGAAATATCAAAATGGTGCAGTACGTATTACAATCTTCTTATTTCATGCGAAATTTTGGTTAGAGATCCAAATTTTTGTAATGTCATTGCATGGCCCAGAATTTAAAATATTCTGGGTTGGATCAAAACAGTAGCTGAGAATGGGGTAAAAAGGAGGCCCAAAAAAACCCATAATTAGATCTGGTGTTGTAACTTAAATATTAAGTTTCTCAAGTTTGCCCCCAAAATTTCGTAATCGAGTTCCGTCTATCAATCTGGCTATTTATAATAACGGTAAGTATGCAAATTATTCAACTGCTTTATATTGTTGAGATGTGCCTGTGCATGGCGGTTACCCCCATTCTTTCTTGAGGATTACCGTTAATAACGACTTTATATCACTTTGCACACAAGGTGCTTGATAAATTGCTCCTGCTTCCCTGTGACGTACATGTACCTTACCAGAATAAAAAATGCTCGATTTCAGATTAGGAGACCCTGACAAAGCCATCCACCACTACAAACTGTCAGCAAAAGAAGCCACTAACACTGACATTTCAAGAGCCCAGTCGGTGAAGAACCGAATTGCAAAATGCAACGAAGCACGTAAGCTTAAGGATTGGGTGAGTGTGACAAAGGAGGCCAAATCTGCTATTGTGGATGGCGCCGATTCTGCTCCTCAGGTATTAAGTCTAAGTCTTACAAAAATACAGGAAAAAAGTAATATAACTCTTGTATTAGTTTGTGTGTGTGTGTGTGGGGGGGGGGGGTTGGCTCTGGTATGACTAAGTTTCTTATGTGTTCCTCTCGAAAATTTGAGTTACTTGTCATCTCAGTCAAATCTTCAAGAGGCAAGAGTGACCGAGTAACTGAAGTTCCTAGACCAAAATAAAAATATTTAAAAGAGTACAAAAGGTATACTTCAGAATTATAACTTAATGATCATGCTTAAAAGGATTTGCTCTTTGAAGAAGCATATCATGTGTGATACTTTTTATTTTTGGAAGGATGAGAATGAGTGATTTGAAATGTTGCGAGCCTACCTGAAACCTGCCCTTTGGGGGTCTATTTACTTGTGTACTGATAGTATTTTGCTCTCTTAAAGGTATTTGCATTTCAAGCAGAGGCTCTGATTAAACTTCAAAACCATGACGAGGCTGAATCAGTGCTGATCGATGCACCTAAGTTCGATGTCAATGAATCAACTAAGTTTTTTGGTACCATTGCCAATGCTTTTGTTTTAATGGTGCAAGCTCAGGTGGATATGGCGGTCGGCAGGTTTTATTTTCTTTCTTCTTGGAAGAAAAATTAATGTTTCTGGTGTGTTTTATATCCCAGAAATGTAACGTGTAATATGACCATTTTGCCCTTTTGTTTTAGTTACATCCATAAAAAACTTAAAGTAACTTGATAGTCTCGATAATTTTGTAAATGAAAAGTGACATTTACAATAAAAAAAAGGGTTGAGCACAATTTAGTGCAAATTAAACTAAACTTTGCTAGAATGAAGTACAAAGTTGCTAACAAATGTGTTTAGTTTATTCTTGGGGCATTTACAATTGCTTCAACAGGCTCATCTATTTTTCTTCCCTATTTTAACAGATTTGAAGATGCGGTTAAAAATGCTACTACAGCCTCTCAAATTGACCCCGGCAACCGAGAAATAGCAAACCTGGTAAAAAGAACAAAATCTGTTGCATCGGCTCGGTCGAGAGGCAACAACCACTTCAAGGCATCACGGTTTCTCGAGGCATGCATATCATACGGCGAAGGCCTAGGCTACGAGCCGAGTAATTCCGTGCTCTTATGCAATCGGGCTGCTTGTCAGTCGAAACTAGAAAATTACCAAAAAGCCGTTGACGATTGCAATGCAGCGCTATCAGTTAGGCCAGCTTATAGCAAGGCACGGCTCCGACGAGCCGATTGCAATGCAAAGGTATTATTATTGTACAGTACCAGTTTTTTGCAGATATATTTCTGAGCATTCACTGTCTGAATATATTTTGATGATCCCTTCATGATTCATAAAGTCATTTAGTTGTTTTTTGCCAATCGGGTGGCCAAGATCATTGCATTCTCTTCCCTTAAGAGCAAATTAAGCATGCCTTACAAAGTACAGGGTGCTCCTTTTTCTTTCCTTGCACAAATATATTCTTCTTTGAGTGATGCTATGGTATTATGCATAGCGCGGATTGTCCCGTACTATGCATCAATATCTTTGTTTTTAATGTCCAAACAGTTGATCTGAACCATTCAACATGATAACCGTATGAAAATGTACTTTTAAATTTTAAAAACAGTTGATCTGAACCATTCAATATGATAACCGTATGAAAATGTACTTTTAAATCAAATTTTAAATCTTTTAGAAACTTAGATAGGTAGAAAATTAATTGATCTAAAAATTCTAGACCATTCAAAAGTAGTAATTTTCAATATATCTAAAACAAATTCTAAAAAGTATAAAATTTAGTATGCAAGTATATTTTCATATGGAGATTATGTTTAACGGTTCAGATTGACCATTTGGACTTTAAAAATGAAGATATTGATCCACAGTACGGACCAATCAACACTATGTATAGTACCATAGCCTCACTCATTTTTATGTTTATTCTTCAATTTGTTTTCCAAAGAGATGTGCAAAACCTATGAACATGTCTATAATGCAATGTGTTCTCTAATTTTATTTTATTTTTCTTATTTTTTTTCTCTTTAAAAAGCTGGAGAAATGGGAGGCGTGCATAAAAGATTACCAGATTCTGATGCAAGAGATGCCAGGAAATGAAGAGGTGAGCAAAGGCTTAGCAGAAGCCAAAGAAGAATTGAATAAGAAACGAGGAGAAGAAACAAAAGATAGTTCTCTGATCGCTCATTCACCCGATTAATGTATATTTCTTTTCTTTTCTTTTTTTCTTATTTAATTAGCCAATGTATGTAGTGTTTCTTCTTCCCTTTTGTGGCGACAAACGGTGATTTAATGACAGGTTTGATTTTTTTTTTTTTTTGTTTCTTTTTTTACGGGTTTGGGGCAAAAGAACAAATTTTGAGCACATCTGCAAAGCCAGATCTGCTTCCTCATTTTTTTTTTTTTTGCAAAAAGTTTGGTTTGTATTCTTTTCTTCTTTTTGCAATATTCTTGTTTTCATTGATACTATAACAGTGTACATATTAGTTCTTCTTCTTGTTCGGTTATTTGTTCTTTTGCTTCTTTAATTTCTTTTATATTTTTGAAATATTAGCTTGGGGTTTAAATTGTTGTTTAATGAAAAATGTGCAATAAAAGGAGCTTAGGCAAGGGTGAAAAAAGAGCAGATACGGAGCGTACAGTGGTAAAATTATGTCCATATCTGTTTTTATTTTTCGGATACAGATACAGAACGGATATCAGACGGATACAGATACAGATTGAATAGGATATTTATTAAAATAATTTAAAAATTATTAAAAAAATTACTTAAGTTCATAATATGTATCCAATTATAATGGTGAATAACATATTTTTTTCATAATATATATTAAAATATGTGGTATATATCTACTATTCGGATAGAATAGTTGAAACGTAAAATCATATTAGTATCCTTATCCACACAGATATTTGGATATCAGATATCAACATCTAATTTTTCGAATACGGATCGGATATTATGCATACTGTTTTCACCACTAAGCTGAGGCGATTATGCAATGAGTCAAATTAGTGAGAAACAAAGAAAAAAGTTTCTTTTTGTGATTCCTTTTGTGCTGAAAAGTAAGTACAAAAAAAGAATAATCAAATCATATGAAGAGATGCTTATAGTACACATTGGTTCCAGTGATAAAATGCTTTACCAGTACAGTTGTGTACCGGACAAATGGTTTTATGAACTTTTAGTACTAGGCTACAAGCTGCACCACTACGAATCTAATGCCAATTCTCTGACAATTATATCCACATTTATTTCTTATTATTGTAATTTTTTTTTAATTGAAGCCCGTAAGCAAGCTTGCATTAAAACACAAAAATTCCTTACAGTTACAGGAATTCATGTTTATTTGGGTTTCCCAGTTGTATTAATGTGACATATGTTCTCTTTTTTCATTAGAATTTTTCTATTCAACTGATTTATCTAGAAGCATGCTAGTTGGAACTAGTGTTGTAAAATGCAGATTATGTGGCTACATATGCGTATGCGGTCCGATTCCGCATAAAAATTTCCATGCAGTCTCAAATATGCGATTTGGCATATGCGGCCGCATATTGGGCCGCATATGTCCGCATATTGGTCAACATATGTGTAATTGGGCTGCATATGTCTGCATATTGGTCCACATATGTGCAAATTTATTGTTTGAATAATTTTAATGGAAATATATTGCATGTTTTGAGTGGAAATAAATTAAGGCAACGACTTCTATGGACATAAGGACCTATTTGTAAAGTGAACATATTTTTATTTTCAAAGTTCAAACAGTCGATCCGAACCGTTCATCTTGTTCTCCATATTAATATGTGCTTGGAGACCAAATTTTACATTTTTATGAATTTGTTTACTATTTATTAAGATGGGTACAAAAAATATCAAATTTAAACCATTGAATTTTGTACCCATCTTAATATATAGTAAAAAAATTCATAAAAATGTAAAATTTTGTCTCCAAGTACATATTAATATGGAGTACAAGATGAACGGTTCGGATCGACTGTTTGAACTTTGAAAATAAAAATATGTTCATTTTACAAATAGGTCCTTATGTCCATAGAAGACACTCTCATAAATTAATATATAGTTTAAAATCCGCATATATAAGTTCGCATGAAAATCCGCATATGCGGCCGCATACCGCCTTCCGCATGCATGAACAAAACCGCATTTTACAACATTGGTTGGAACAAATTAAATACCAGCATTTTTTTTATTCTCAATACCCAATTCAGCTGATTTTCTGTTGAGGGGGTTCCGTTTATTATTTATTTTTAACATAGTTTTGGTTCCAATGCAATACAGAATAATTAATGTTCTGTTATTCAGTCATAATTCCGATTCTGTTTGCCTCTAAATATACCAGAATAATGCATATAATATTGAACATGAAGCATGTCTCAATTGGATATCAGTGCAACAACACATCATTTTATAAAATCGCCATCCAGCATAGCAAAATAAGAATTAAATATTAATTTTAACAATTAAAATTGACATAAATGAAGGAACCCAATGCATGGGCATGGAATATATAGAAGCCTTCTTTTTTTTTTTTTTTTTCTCTGTCAAGAATAGTTTAGAAAGAGAAGTAGCATCTTTCTTTCCTAAAGGTTTTGCATGCTAAACTCCACTAAGCCAGCCTGTTGGGCCCACAAATCAGAACCCCTACTCAAGTTCATCACATAGTACGTACACCTAATACACTTGCTTCACCATTAAAAATTAAAATAAACATCTCTTTTGTTTTTCTTTTCTTCCATTTTTTTATAAGAAAATACTGCATGCCACCATCACCCCCACCCCACTTCTCTCACCTAAGTTCTTTCTTCAATAAATATGAGTTCACATATTCTTGATCTATCTAATCAATCAATTCATATTGTGAGCGACTATTAATTTGTATTCATATATATTGTCACCATAAGTTATATTATTAACTTTGAAGTCGACGGTTTTGTATAGTTGTGTTGTTATTTATTATATCAGTTGATGAATTGACAAGCAGCAACGGACAACGGTTGCAGTTTCACTGTGAGGTGCATGAATTGCCAACCTATATAAACTTTTTTTAAATCCCATATCATAATCATCACCATTCACCAAGCTAGGGGCGTAAACGGAGCGGATTCGGAGCGGATAATGCTAATATCATATCGCTATCCGTTTTTCAACAAGCAGATACGGATACGGATACAGATAATAAACGGATATCAAAATTGAAAACCATATCCGTCTTAAACGGATAATTCACGGATACGGATTCGAATACGAATATGGAGCTGATAATTGTCGGATATTGAGTAATTATACTAAATTTCATAGTTTGATTATCTAAATTGACAAAAATTTAATAGTCTTTTTAAGTTTGCACAATGATGATTATGCGTGACTAATTGCTTATTAGTTCAGAGAACCAATCCATTATTCTAATAGATTATATGATTTTTCTACCAAGATTCTTGGACTTAAACGAATATGTATGTTTTTTGAAAATTTCGCAAGGGTGAAATGAATTGAAAGCTGCTGAAATATTAAATTTCGGATCCGGATATATACGGATATCCGCTCCGTTTATATCTTCACGGAATTATCCGTATCCGTATCTACATTATTTTTCCATATACTAAAATTATTCATATCCGTATCCGCAAGTATCCGTATCCGTTTAATCCAGATATGGATAATAAGCGGATTCGGTCCGCGGATAATCCGTATCCGTTTGCACCCCTAAAAGCAACATTGTTATTTTCTAAAATGGTGGCCTTTTTAACACCCTTTTATAATCAATCATTCCCTTTTCATCATCCCCGTTTCTCGGTTTCATCATGTCTTTTTCCTTGAATTCTTTATATAAAAAAAAAAAAAAAAACAATGCAAAAGGAAGAGCTACGTACCGGTATTGTATTATATTATTCATTATTGGGCTGTAAAAATGTACTTTTACAACGCAAAAGAAGAAGACCCGAGTACCCGACACGATGGATGCGTGCACACACGCACACGCAATGTATTCCCTTCAATCAAGTTTGATTCCAAACAGGAAGAAAGAAAACCAAATGTTGGAAATTCTCTGTACATTTTTATTGGATTATATATATATCCCTGTTCCAGCCATTACTATGCACTTCTTTTAAAAAAAAAAAAAACAAACAAACATTCCCAAACAAGTATTTCAAACCTCACCATAAACAAAATTAAAAAATACTAGTAGTAGTAGTAGTAAAAAGAAAAAAAAAGAAAATCATTTGGTAGCAGTAGCATACATACTAGTATGAATTTCACAGTAATAAATCATCTCTTCCAGCTCCGACTCCTCGCCAAGAGATCCATCTCTCCTCCTACAACCCAAGTTTCCTTCGCTATATCCATGGATACCTTGAAGAAATCTGGTGCACATCTCATCACAACAAGCTTCTCCTTCTCCTTCTCCTCTCTCTCCTTCTCTTCTTCTTTTGCGTTGTTTGCACTCCTCATCTCCTCTGTTTCCAACTCCTCTGCTCTGTTTGACAAAGACAAACCCTTGGCCGGTGCCGACCGACACCTCATCAGAAGAAGCGCATTCGGTGGCGGGACAGCCTCGTCTTTCTCTTCACTTTCTTCATCCTCCTCTTCTTCTTCATCATTTTGCACTATGTCTTCCTTCAATTCAATATCTTGGGTCTCTTCAATCAGCATGAACCATTTAGAGAACACATCTTGAGAGCCATTTGCCTCCTCTTCTCTCGTCCCCCTCGATCCTACATCCTCTTCCTCTTCATCAGAAGTACAATCGATTGAACCAGCGAACGAACCGAAACAACCCATGTTGAACCTGAGGCCGTGAAAAGAGCTAAAAATCTGTAAAGCATCCTTTTTTATCCCGACCGCCTCCCACCAACTGCCGGACTTCTTCTTCCCGTCTTTGCGTATCCTCTCAATCTCTTCCATGACAGAAATCCAGTTCTTGTTTTCAGCACTTGGCCGGGAACTGGCGTTGCTCGATCGGGGTTTACTCGGGCGAACCTTGATCTGTCCAGCACATGTAACTTTAGGCGATGTCGGTTCATCTAATTCCGGGCCAACATCCCTGGTTTTGTTCTTAGAAAGAGGGCTAGAGCGGTCGATGCGCTTGGTTGTGTGGCGATGGTGCCGCTTGGGAAATTCATGGGGTCGAGAGGGGCTGCATATAGCCTTTGGCATGAGAGCAAAGTGTGCCCTGGAAGGGAAACACACCAAGAGATCAGTTTGGTTTCCCTTTCCCCCATTGTTTGGTGCTTGTGTCACGAGCTTTCCTTTCATGGAATGGAATTGTGTGATCCTCTGTTTCTCTGAGTCTCTGTTTTAGTAGTAGTACTGACTAAGGTTCTGACTTGTGATTTGGACTTTGGAGGGGGAGAGAGAGAGAGAGAGATCGGAAGGAATGGGGATGTTAGGCTTGGTAGCAGTTTAAAAGGAAGGTCTCGCCAGCTTTCCTTGCTCTCCTTGGCTCCTTGCCTTTAGAGTTTAGGCTGGCTCGAAAAATGACGCTTTTCTTTTAAATAAAGAGAGTAAAGTTTTCTATCTCCCACAAGTTTACCATGTTTTTTCCCTCCAAGGTCAAACCTCCAATTGTAATAAAAAGTTGTACTACAATTTACGAGAAAATTTTATGTTAAAACAAAACTAAACAAAAATATTTGAAATTATAAACTAAAAGTATTTTTAAATAAAATTATTGATTTTAAATAGCAAATTCAAACTATTGAAACCGGTCTATTTCGTGAGTGATGCGTTTACATGCATAATTTATAAATTTTTGATTAAATTTAGTATAAAATTGAACAATTAAAAAGTGATGAAAGATGATTGTATTAAAATTAACTTGCAAATTTTCTTTTACTGCTTGATTTTTAAATTAATTTGAAATTATATAAATTTTGCATGTAAATGCAACACGTGAAGCACATCGGTTTTAATGGTTTGGATTTGTCATTTGAAATCAATATGATAAAATTGCCTTCTTTATATAAAAATAAAATTATATAAATTATTTAAACAAAAATATGGATAAAAAGTGTGTTTCCTATATGAAAACAAAAACAGGAATTCTTAATTTTCTTAAGAAAAAAAAGATTCATGAGTAACAAATGCAAAATATATCTATATCTATATCTATATTTTTTTTGTATAATGTTTGTTTCATTTGAGATAAAATGTTTTCTTGTACTTAATATTGCTTCTGAAAAAAAGTAAAATTGGATTAACTAAATTTTGTTTATAGATACAAAACACAATAATTTGATTATTAACCTAATTTCGCACATGTAAGTAAAAATAATGAATTACTTGAAATATTTAAAAAGTGAATATCCATTATGTTATCCACAGTATTGATTCTTACAAAGTGTTGATGCACATCAAAGTAAAGTTTAAGTGCCATGATTTCTTATCTTTTGTATACACAAAAAAATAAAATAAACCTAGTTAATATTTAGTAATCTTATTTTGAGTTCGAGCTTTACAATTTTAATTTATTATTTTAAATCGAGATATAATGAAGCATCATAATTATTTGAACTTTTCTCAGTTATTAATTTTTTAATATAATATTGAATATTACGGATAAGCTAACTACTTAATCACTAGATGATAGTAAAAAAAAAAATCCTTAGCTGAATTTTTTTATTTGATTTAAAAATTGTTGCTAAGATTATTAGATAATTTTTATGTGAAGTGATTAACTTTCTTATTTAATCTATATTTGAAACTATTACATGTTTTGAAATTACAAGCGAGGTAAAATATATTAGTCTTCAACTCGGATTTCTAAGTGAGATACGCAATATCAGTAACAAGAGGGGGATATTGAATGGGAGATGATAACCAATAATCGATTCTTTCTCTTTGCTTATTTTTTTTCTTTTTCTTTTCTCGCTCGTGGATTTGCTTTTGGATGATGATCACGGCCTCACGGGTGAGGTCGTTTTTCTTCTTCTTTTTTTTTTTCTTTTTGCTTTTTTTTTTATTGTTGTTGTTGGATAATATGGGGAAATTTTTTATCTGCAGAAATTATAAAATTTTGATTAATACAAATAGAAATATTACTTTAATTGCAACAAATATAGTAAGATTAGAGTCAGTGATCCTGATCCATAATTTTTTTTTCTATTTTTTAACTACACTGAGAATTTGCAACAAAAAAAAATATGGATCATGAACAGTGAGTCTAATCCATAAAAAAAATTTATGTCGTACAAAACTCTTGTATCCATAAAAAAAAAATAGTTACAGAGAGTTTTGCGTCGCAGAAAATCAATCCATTTATGGATCAGAATCACCGTTCACGATCCATAATTTTTTTTTTTGCAAATTCTCTGTGAAATTAAAAAAAATTCATAGATCGTGATCGCTGACTCCGATCTTACTATATTTGTTGCAATTAAGGTACTCTTTCTATTTATGTTGATCAAAATTTTATAATTTCTATTGATACAAAATTTCCACAATACAGCATCTCTTAATAATTGTTATGGGCCTACTTAATATCTCCTTGATATGATATATAGGTAGCTCATTTAATTCAACAATGTTTTAAAATATCCTTTCTATTAGACTAACACAAAGTCATATTACGCTTTTTAAATAACCACCGCTTTAAAGAGAGTATGTATATATATATTTTGGAGTAAATCTATGGTGTGACGTGCTCACCAAGAAGGTTTGGTGAGTACAACTCCAAAAATACATCGGATTGACTTCAAATGACGAATCCAAACCGTTGAAATCTATATACTTCATGAGTGATGCATGTACATGCAAAATTTTAGAAGTTTCGAAATCATTTGCTACGAGGTCAAGCGGTCAAAATAATGAATCTTTTAGTAAGTTATTATATTAGTTGTTTTATATATTCATTTTTCATTATTATTTTGACCGCTTGACCTCGTAGCAAATGAATTCGAAACTTCCAAAGTTTTGCATGTACATGCATCGCTCATGAAGTACATGGATTTCAACGGTTTGGATTCATCATTTTAAGCCGATCCGATATATTTTTGGAGTTGTGCTCATCAAACTCTCTTGGTGAGCACGTCACACCCTATATTTACTCTATATTTTGCTATAACTAATAAAAGCCTAAACTAAATCACCTTTTGAAAATACTTCATTTGGTCTTACGGTGGGAGTCTTCTGTGCCCACCTGTATGCAACAAAATATGTTATGAATCATTGTGCCTTTTTTATCTGTACTCTGTAGCATTAAAATTTAGGGTGGTTTGGATGAATCAAGAATAAAGCAATAATATAATTAATCTTAATTTTGAGAATAGTAGCTAATTCAACATTTTGTAGGAATAGTATAATTGTGAGAAAACCCATAAAAAATAAACAAAGAATATGGACTATTCGCTAATCCAAACGCACCCAAACGCAGAATAGAGCTAATCTGGATTAGTGACTATTCTTCACCCATCCAAACACACCATAATAAAAAAAAAAATTTAATAAAGTAGCATCTTTTGTCGAAATTTTCAAAACATAGTATGGAAGTTATGAATTTACAGCATCAGGCTAGTTTGTTTTTTTACTATAAATTTATCTAGTTTGGTCAGTAGAAAATAATAATAATAATATTTTTTTAAATTAGCCATTATTTTTCAAATTTTGAATATGGTTACTTGGTACAAAATATGATTTTTTTTTTCTGAATTTATGAATCAATGATTGTCAAGTTACTCGTTGCACGTCATACAACGCTTGTCATGCCGCATGAGATATTTGTTATTTAAAAGAAAACGACATGTAACGACATGTTCAACCCGCCAAGTGGACCCCATAAATGAGGCTTTAATTAAAGCTTACTGTTTTGTTGGAAGCCGCAGCTCCTAATTAATTCCTTTCAATTACTGTTCCTTTTTTTTTTTTTTTTTTTTGGGGGGGGTGTGGGAAATGTTTTACGTGAAGGCCTCAATAATTTTCTTAAATATATACTCTTTTATGTGATAATGCTAAACTGAAAATATATCAAAGAATGTTACAAAAGGTAATTAATACGTCCATTGTATAGAATTGACAACTAATGTTAAGCTTACAACTTCTATTAGCACAACACATGAACCATAGTATCAGCAGGTATTTGAGAAAAAAAAATACAATAGAATATAAAGAGAGAAGAAAGTACAAGGAATCTCATTATTGTTGTTTATGGGTGATATTACCATATAGTTTAATGTCTAAAATATTGGACTTCAAATTTTAAAAAAAAATTGCAATGATTGTCTAAGTTCTTTACTTAATTAGTTGTCATGACAATCTTTAAAACTTGTCATGAAAATTAAACTAATTATCACCCAAAATTCAAAGGAAGTGGAAAACAAAAAACAGAATTTTATTTTAATCGCTAATATTTGTGGTAAAATAAATTTTGAATTGCCATTATATCTTTCTTTTTTAAAATGAATTGCCAATATTTTCTTATGAAATGAATTGCCATAATGTTATTTCTGTTTTATTTTCGTTATTGAATATTCCACAACCTTCAATTATTAGGTATATATGGCTCCAATTAAATCCATTATGGAATCAGATAATATATCTTTAGTAAGTATAATAATAAAATAATTAAATAGAATGGAAAGGAGTAATTAAGAAAAATGTTGCAAATTTAATTTATTTATCCAACCAGTTCCTTAATTCTTATATCCAGTGTTTGTAATCCACGCACATGTTATGTTGAAGTTGCAATTATAGTCTTCCTATCTTATTTATTTATCTATCTATTTAATTAATTATTTATTTATATTATTTTATGTCTATTTAATTATTTATTTGTTTATATTATTTTATGTTTGGTTATTTATATTTTAAGGATAATTTATGAAAACAAGCCAGCTCATAAAGTTTTCCAAGAAAAGGAAACATCAATACAAGCTATTTATGATTTATAAACCTCCTAAATTTTCAATATATTCAACCAATTAACTCGTAAAAGCTCTTTAAAAAAAAAAAAAAAAAAAAAAGCATCATTTTCTCATGTGCAACTGATTATATATAAAGATGATTTTTCGTGTCCTTGTATACTTGTAATTAATTATGATCAATTTTGTGCTTATGCATGTGAGGATTAACAACTCTTCATTTACTCAATGAAAAGAGAGACTTGATATTGGCATTTCAAAATAAAAAAGAAAGAAATAAAATGATATTGGTTGAAGGTGTCACTACAGCATTTTTTGGTCATCGGTGACCGGCATCAGTGACCGGTTTGATTGTCGGTCGCTGAAGACTAATTAAAAAAAATAAAAATAAAATAAATAATAATTTTTGGCGACAAAACCCTTTTGTGACCGATTTGGACCGGCCGCAGAAGGGTATCCCCTAAAATTAAATGGCAGCCAAATCTCTTTCTTTTTCTATGTCTCCGCGCGTTTTAGGTTTAAACAAAAAAACCGCTACCGTGCCGCTGGCGCAGCACTGCTTGACGCCGCTCGACCCCGTCGACGCCCGCACGCGAAAGGTCACCACTCTCGTTCTATCTCTCTCTCTCTTTCTCCGTTTTTTTTGTTTTATTTTCGTTTTTCTTTCTTTTTTTTTTCCTGTTTTATTTTTATGTTTTCTATTTTTTTATTTTTTCTGTTTTTTCCTGTTATATTTCTGTTTTTTTTTTTCCTTTTTTTTCTGTTTTTTTTTTCTGTTGTTTTTATTTGTTGAATTTGTTAAATTTTTTGATATTTATGTAGTATTTGTAATATTTGATATTTGATATTTGAATTGCTTGGTACGATTCATAACGATAGGACTTGAATTGCTTGGTATTTGTAATATTTGATATTTGATATATGAACAACCCTTACAAAAAAATATTGTTTATTTTTAATCATAGATAGTTTGGTGGAAGGTGCCGGTATATCAATCTATTAGTGAAGGATCCATTATTATTCCATCCATAATTTATGAGAAACTTGCATGGAAATGATATTATTATATATACAAATACTGAATACTTTGATACTATATACTATATAATTAATTTAGCAACTGCAACACTAGGAATCTAATACAAAGTATATAATCATGCAATTATATTAGCTCCAAGCCAAAATGGATGAGGTGTGTGCTGACTGCTGAGCGTGTAAATAAATTGGCAATCATTAATTAATTAGTTGGTTTGATGATTAATTAAGTCGTGTTGTTAATTAATTAGTTCTACTTCACCCATTCTTTTTTTTTTTGTGCAAAAGTGGAATTCCACGTGTTTCATTATGAAATAATATTCATACAAAACTGAGCATAGTATCAAATATCCACTAAATCTAAACTAAAGAAACAACATCCATCTAACAATACTAGTAGGATGTGTTTAAGTTAACATCCAGGGGCGGACCCACCCAGCTTATTCCAGGGGGGGCAGCCGCCCCTCCTGGATTTCGAGTTCTAGTGGAGATTTATCAGTTCCGACTGGCTTTGCCTCCCCCCCCTCCCGAAATTTTTTTTGTCCCTCTCTGAATGTTTAATTGGTAATTCGGGTTAAATTTATAGCTAAAAATAAAATAAATTTCTTAAAATATGATTGGTAATTATAAATATATGTCAGAATATCATAAATTATAAGTCAGATCATTATAAAGTATAAGTTAAAACATTATTTTTTTATCAAATACTCAATTAGTTAATGAGTTTAAATCCGATTAGCTATTTAAACCCGCCCCCTGACGAAAATTCTGAATCTGTCCGTGCTAACATCCATTTAACAGTAGGATGTGTTTAAGCTATAACATGCTAGTTAAAGTAGGATGTGTTTAAAGTAAGGTTAAAGTAGGATGTGTTAAACTAAGAATTGTTGAAATTGTGCTTCTACTTAGGTTAAAAATTGTGATGCTTTAGCAGTGCTTGCGTTTTGTTTTGCGTTAAAAATTGTTGAAATTGTCAAGCTCCTTGCATTATGATTTCTTCAACTTATGAAAAAATGGGGGCTGTGGGGGTTATCATTGAGTTGCTGGTAGAAAACATTTATGCGTACACACTGGGTACGCTAACAAAAAACATACCCTTCAAAAAAAAAAAAATCCAACCTTTTCCGTCGGTATACCGACATAAATAACTAACACAATAACCTAGGCCCAGACTTTCGCCACCTCCTCTTTAATTTCTTAGCTTCGCAGAGGCTTGTCACCTTACCACAGGGAGCCTTTCTCGGATTCACATCTGCTGCGATCCTAAAAGGTTAACAGTAATACTAAAATTTCTGCGATTCTAAATCCAACTGTTGAATTGTTTCGAGATTCGTACAAGTAAAAATCAGCTGCTTTGAGATACGTGCATAAAATTATTGGACGGTCAGATTTAAAATCACATGAATTTTAGAGTTACTGTTCACCTTTTAGAATCGCGGCAGATGTGAATCCGCCTTTCTCTAGGCATTTGCCTCCCAAAAATATTTCCATGAACATTTTCTTGGATATTTTCACGAAACATTATTAGAAAATAATATAATCAGAATAAATAAAACATTTCCATACGCATTTTATCTATTATTTCCATGAACCTTTATTACAAAATAATATAACCACAATAAATAAAACATTTTCAAGAGTCAGCCCATGAAAATAATATAAATTAATTTAATATATTATTTTCATGGGCATTTTTTTTTATATTTCCATGAACCTTAACTATAAAATAATATAAACAAAATATTTCCAAGAGTCAGCCCTTGGAAATTATACTTCCAACTATAAAATAATATAAACTGAATCAATAAAACATTTCCATGCACATTTCTCTCAGGTATTTCCATGAACCTTCATATAAAATAATATATAACAGAATAAACAAGACATTTCCAAGGGTCAGCCCATGGAAATAATATGTCCAACTTCTTCCCACTTACTTCCATGCGCAGGGGATGAGGTATTTCCATGAGCTATCAATAAAATATAGTATTTGATCTTTTTCGCAGGTCGCAGGTCATGCCAAACTTTTTCCAGGGGCGGAAATGATACATTTTCATGGGCACACAGGAAGAATTTCCATGCACTACTTTTTCCATGGCCTTGGAAATGTTTGAAGGTGTCAGAAAAACTCAGAAAAGTATATTTTATTTCCATGGACCTTTCAGACGCATGGAAATGCTATTTCCTCCCCTTGGTAAAAACAGAAATTCTAGTAGTGAAGCACAAAATCCACAAAATAAGATAACAAGAAAACAAAATAAAATCCACTAATATCAATCACTAATAGCAATCGCACTAGGAGAAGAAGAGGATCCAGTATCAACCAGAGACCAATCAGGAGACAACAATCATGCTGCCTCATCAATGGCCTCAAATAGCTCCCTATTATCAGGGCCGACGAACCCAAGAATAGGGACCCCGCCAGAATCCACGCTGAGTTAAAGGGGAAACATCGAAAGACAAAATCAATGATAATTTAAAATATGAGATATCTAAACGAGTCTTACACCAATAAGAAGTCAAAACAATTATAGAAGATACTATAGAACTAATAAACGGTATTGGTGCATTTAGAAAATAAATCTTATTTCTGCTATTCTTTTAAAAAAATGAAATTCAAATCTTCACATTCAAATTTATGTAAATATAAGTCGATATATATGAGCTCTTGACCGTTTAATATCATTTGATATTTTTCTAAGAATTAAATGATTGCATATAATTCATTAATTTTGATTTGATTTGATTAAGTTGAATCGAGTTGAACATTAATTAATAATCAATTGGGCTCAAACTAATCAATATGAACTTTAAATTGATCGAGCTCGACCTCCATACATTATATAGGAGTTCAATTATTAACATTTTTATATTAATTTTTGTATTATATTAGAAAAAACTAATTAAAGAGTAAATTAACTAATAGTTGTTCTTTTCTAACAACAATATTTATTAATCATAAATATTTTGTTGATATACGTAACAAAATTTGAGACGGAAAAAGATTTAAAATTATATTTACGATAGTGAGGATATTATTTTATATAATGAATAAATATTTTAAATTGAATAATATGATTATATGGAGTTAATTTGAGTCAGCTCGAGCAAGTTAATTCAAGTAATTTCAAATTCAAACTGAAACTGAATTTGGTCCAAAATATATATATTAATAAATAAAAAATCAAACTTAAGTTAAATTTAAATCGAGCTTGAACGAACAACAAGCTACATCATTTCACATAAAATACATATATTATCATCAGTAATAGTGATACCTTCGAAAATTACATTCAATAATTTATTTTATTTGGGAGAATAAATTAAAGTCGGTACTCTCGCATAAATAATTTATTTTATCAGTCATAGTGATACCAATAAATATATTAGTTCAATAATTTATTATAAAATAAGAATCAGCAATTTTGATGTAATGACAAAAGACAAATATCTCTTATGTATGCGCTAATGTGCATGGTGTTATATATTAGAAATCTAAATGGAAGTTCTTTATACATATTAAAATTTGAAAGGCTGTACCTTCATTTTTTTTCTAAAAAAATAATTCCTAACCAAGAAGAGAATACACATCTTTTTGGATTGATAATTAGTTTGATAGCTTACTCCATTTTTTCTCATTTAATAGTTAGGAATTGTCCTTTTCATATGAGTAGTGGCTATCAATGTCGATCCCATCTTTATTGTATGTATGTTCTTGCAATTTCATGTTGAAGATATATTATACAAATATATATATGCCGACAGACGACATTTTTCTTTTCACTTTTAATTAGTGATGGAGAAAACCCATATCTCACTTTTTTAGGTGCACTAAAATTTGAATAAATAACTAGTTTGATGAAGATATATATATGTTTTTAGTAATGGATATAAGTTAGTTTTGACCAGAGAAAAGAAGTAATTGTGATTGCTTCTGAGTTGTAATATTTTTTCCGAACAATGAGAAATTGGATTGTTTTTATTTGATAATAATATTATGTAAATAAAAAGTAAAATTATAAATGTATATTTATCATTTAATATAAAGTGTATCAAGATGACTCCATGGATTGAGATCTTTTAGATTAATTGGTTGTGTTGTAAATCTGCTTAAAAATCTTTTGGTACTTAGTTGGATCTATTTTGGTGTTAGTAGTTTTAGGTGTTTTAGCAGTTCAAGACGCCTTATTATAAAGTTTGTTGAATCTGTTCGTTTAACAGTTTTTGTTGATTTGGTTATTATGTAATGGGTGGGTACTTATTTTAAGTACCTTATCCTATAACTCTTTGGTTTCAATATGAAATCGGTGGATCCTTCCACTATTTATCAAAATATATATATATATATATATATAAAGTGTATCAAATCTGGACCAATTTAAAAAACGCTTGTTTTCCATAAAAAAATTTATAATTTTTAACAGTCCAGCTTTTAGACGGGTCTATGTAAATGATCCATTAATTATAAATTGACTTAAGTTTGATAGGCATCATATCTAAAAGGTAAAGAATAAATACAAAATTTTAAATTTTAGTTGGAATAATATTTAAAAAAAATTAGATAAAACATAAAAAATTAATTGTACCCTGTATTTACCCTAAAAGGTTTAGTATTTATTGAAAAAATAGGCATTGCTTATAAAAGAAGAGAATAAATTAATGACATGACTTGCAAAGAAGAGAACAAAGAATGGAAGAGATGCTATTATATATAGTAAACTAAAGGAAAATAAAAACAAGACTACAAACTCCAAAGTTGATAAAGGCAAATCTAACTGAACATATGTGTTTTATATATAGTTTTAGGTTCTTAATTAGGAGAAAGAAATATGTTAGACGTACGTGATGTCTGTACAGTGGAAACCTCAAATTAAGCTCATCTTCTGTCTGTGTCCTAACTCCTAAATCCTAATGCATGTGCGGGCTGGATTTGTTAATCTCATGCAAAATTGAGGCACAGAACACAGAACACAGTGTGTGATATTTGGGAGGCATTAATTAATTAAGAAATTTCTATTGTCAAATTATGAAATGTTTGGATGATTAACTTAATGTATATATGTGCTATGGCCTATGGTTGATATGATACGAAGACAGCGCAATGAGATAATCTTTCGATTGTCAACATATTTGCCAAATCTATGTACGTAGGACACTAGTTACGTTGTTCTGATAAGCAAAAAATATTGTTCTTAGCTTATGTGCTTAATCATGTTTGCTTCTAAAGAGGGTGTCGTACATGCATGCATAAAAGAAATAATATGATATATACAAATTAAAGATTATGCACTTAATTGCATGTGTTTAAAAAAGGGAACTCGATCAAAGAAATATTAGAGAGATGCCATTTCATTATGAAAGGCTTCTAATCTTAATTATATTGGGTCCATTTGGATGGTGGCCCACCACTTAGGTTGCATGGTTCCTTTCTAATAAATCCTGTATTTTTTTTTATTCCTTTCTGCTAGTGGTTTAGGTCCTTGACAATTAAATTAGGTTTGATTCAACAAACACTAGCTAATAATTAACTGGCGGGTATGAAAATATGTCATCTGGCGGCTGACTTCATTCTTATACAATTCACAAATTACTAATTTTTATGGGGTGTTTGTTGTAAATTAATAATGTAATAAATAAAAAGTATGTATTTGAAGACACATATATGATAAGTTTTCAGTGTTTCCTCGAATACACTAAGACTGTGTTCCAGAAGGTGGTACGCAAAGAGAGGAGAAGAGAGAATCACTATGCGTAGGTAGGATCGTATTTCAGTGTGTAACAAGTAAGATCATATTTCAGCGCATTTCATTTATTTTTTTTTTCAAATACATGAGAAAAGATATACATTGTTTTTTTCTCGTATCGTTGAATGGATAGATTTGTTTTTATCAATTTCCCTAAAAGAATAACCATTTTAGGTATGAAATGAAAATCATTCAGTCTCGAACTTTTCTTGTCTTGTGCCCATGATCTTTTTATAAATTACTTGGTACGCATGTCCATTCTCATGAATTCGTATCATTTGTAATAATTCGAATTTCAAGTTATTAGAAAGAAAAAAAAAATCCAAACTGTTTGTTTCGAATTGACATGAATATTAGAAGGAATTTATAAATTTAAAATTGATTCGAATTGACCTGAATTATGATTATATGATTCGAAATTATAAAAATATATGTTAAATCGCTACCATCCGATCATAATCCGAGCCAACCAAGGCCACGTCTCCTTAAATATTCATGTCAAGACAGATCAGACGGTCCGGATTCATTCTGCAGTTATGCGATATCAATTCCAAAAGATGAGCAAGCAGGGAGCAGTCCCAAAATATTAAAATCAATATGAAAAGCCATGCGGTACGGGCCGATGATAAATTATTATGTTATTATTATTATTATTATTATTATTATTTTTCCTCCTTTCTGCATTCTGCTAGTGTTTTAGGTCCTAAAATGAAAATTAGGTTTGATTTAATTTAACAACCACTGACAAAGCGGCGGGTATGAAATGGTGTCACGTAGTTGCGAAATTCATTCTAATAAAATTAACAAATTGTTATAAAATAAAGATAGAAAACATAAACAAAGTGGCGGGTATATTTTTGATCGAGGCTCACTTGGTTTTGTTCCTCAAAGATGGCAGCCCTTTTCCAACTGTTTTGTAATCCCCCACGAGTTAATGATTTTTTGTTGCAAGAAGAGACACTTTCTTGATTCATGGTCTATACTCTAATGGGACTCACAGCAAAAGGAAGTAGCTCGATCGACTCGTGATTGACTCACTCGACTTTATGTCTCTGCTTGTTTTAAAATGAATGGAGTTCAAATTTTTATCCAACTCAGCTCTCATTCATGGCCCTATTCTAAAAGTTAGCCTACAACATAAAAGTAAAGAACAGGCCCAAACAACGAGAAGCCATATGGGCCGGGGACTAAGCTTTTGATTTTCTCTCCAACCGATGTTTGATGTCAATAAACGGACATTCTAATTGGACCGAGAATCAAATCTTGCTTTTACTTGTTTTCTAAAACGCCATCTCAGCTGCGGACATGATTGCTTATCAGAAATAGAGGTGCTGTCCGGTCGGGTAGAATTCGGATTATATTTGGACCCGTATTCTAAAAATGTTCGGGTTCAAATTTTAATCCATATACTTATTAGTTTCAAATTGGATTGGATCCTGATCCGAATACCTATCTGCCTTAGATATTTCGAGTCTAGTATTTTGATTCCGTATAGATAGATATCCATAACTTGTTTGTGGACTATTGAGTCCGATTCGGATTCAGAGCAGGTATAAGTCGCAACTTACAAGCATTTGAGAAACTCTTTATATTTAAATATAATTATAATTTCTTAAACATCTCACATAATATATTATTATAATATAAATTAAAACCTGCTTCAAATTATTGAAGGTGAGATAATTTTAGAAACTAAAATATTGGAGACAGTGATTTCATAATATGGTTCCTAAAATCCATGAATAAAATATTAATACCAGTTTGTTTCAATCAGTGAAGGGAACAATAAATTTCAATGATCCTTGCAGAAATGCAAATATATGGTAGACAAAGAGATCAAGAAAGGAATTAACTAGCTTCGAAAATTTATAGGCAAAAAGTGAACACGACATTTGATTTTAATGTTATGTGTGAAAAGAACAATAAATATCATTCAAACAATTAAAAAATACGATTCTCTTTTATAGTTATTAATATATGTTTTATATTAAATAATTATAAAGAAATGATATCGTCATTTTTATCGGGTATTTATAGTATCGGGTTGGATAATTAAATCAAACCCATATCGTATCCATTATAGTATTGGTTTCGGTTCGGATTCGAATCATATATTAAATTATTAATTTTGTAACCGTACCTATAATTTAACCGGTTATATTTTTTAAATTATACTCTATCCAAATTAATCGGATTTGGATCAATTCCGATTCGGATCCAATTCGATATGAAACCGAATACGGATAATCGGATTAAATTAGCACCTCTAATCATAAAAAATTAAATGAGGAAAATATCCTCATGCCATCTAGAGTGGAAAAAACGTGATGTGCTGTGACTAACACGTCGTAACTTTGGTCTCTGCAATGCCGTGACTAAAGTGTCGAGGGGTGGTCACGGCACGCGAGTCACGCCGTAACTATTCGTCTGCTGTGTGCAAACATAATTGGTCACGTTTCTCACATTTAACTATTTTTTTTTTATAATTTAGGTTAATTTATTCAAGATTCACCATTTGATCAAGACTTAATGATCCTAATTACACGTAACTCGCATGACTGCGTGCTGTGCCATACAGTGATAGGATCTTTTGCGTGACGTGCTGTGTCAAATTTTTAAAAAATGACTGCACGCGACACACAAGTCACAGTACGTAACAGTCGCACGTGCTGTACCATTCTCTGCCGTAACTGTACTATTTCGTGACAAAAGCGGCTCCCTTGACGTTTTTCCCACTCTTGCCGGATACTGTCGTGATTGGTACCATTATTTTATATTTTTGCCCCTACCAAATGCATAACACGTGGCATTTATTCTAATTTGTACTGGCCATGTCACATCCAAAGAACTTTAAAGAGTAGAACTTCCTAGAAGAAAGAATAAATGCCAAATTAAAACCTTTCAAATACATCCCGCTTTATTTACCATCCCTGTAATAATTTTTTTTGTTTGAAATCTTCTATGTTAATTATTTAAAATATAAGTAATAATATTTAATTGGTATTGACTCGCATGAGCTTCATTTTATCTTAGACGGATTCAGAAAAAGAATCTTGAGAATCTTTTTTTGTAATCGAACTTATGATAAATCGGTCATACGATTCATATGTATATCATTTGCCAATTTAGAATCATATTCTTGATTGTTATTTGTTTAAAATATGAAAATAAAAATGAATTTAAAAACATGTTGGTTTTATCTTGATTGATCTTTATAAATACTCCCACTAATTGAGATAGGAGTAGGTCCGATACCCATCGGACCTACTTTTTGATTCAATTAGCTCTGTAACCATATGATTAGCATAAAGATTGGTACACATAGAAATTGAAACAGACTTGCACAGATATTAATGTATTTAACACGAATCTTGATACAATCGAATGGTCATTTCGCCCATCAAACCAAAGTAGGTCCATCGGACCTACTCTGAATTTCATTTGATATCCAATCAGCATGACAATCGGATGATTTCAAAATAAGACCGTAATATATTTAAAATATAATTCTTAGCAGATGTGGATCCATACAAGTATATAAAATTTTAAAGAGATTAGCATATCAATTTACTATAAAGGAATGAATTAGCTCTCTCTCGTATCTAATTAAGTTAGCAGAATAGAATTATAATATCCGCCACATGCTACCAAAAAACAAAGCATTATTTCTCAACATAATTTAGAATACATGCTCTCTCAAATACTACAATAATAGCCCGTACATGAATTATTGGAGAAGGAAGAAATGGACTCAGAGCGAGTGAGATTTATAATAAGCTCCCAAATGAAGAACCAACAAGGCCACAAACTGAAACTACCCATTGATTACTTAATTTAATTTATTTCTCTTCAACTTACTCGGCCATATTTTTTTACACAAACAAACGAACTCCGTGAAAGGGAAAGGGAACAAAGAGTACCAAATTAACCAAAACGTGTCCCACGGACCGACACTACGCATCCACGTGATGCACGTGTCCCTTCGATCCCTTCATCGGACGGCTCAGGCGCACCGACGCGGACGCCTCAGACGAGCAGTAATCGCGCACGGCGGTCAGCTCGTAGGGCGATGTGTCGGTGGCAAGCCACTGCTCGACGGTGAACTGCTGCTGAGAGCATCCCATGTGGGGCCCGGTGGTAGTGACCTCGACGTAGTTGCAGTACCAGCCGTGGTGATCCCCCGACCCGTCGGAGGTAAGGTTCATCCAGCACGGCGTAGTTGACATGCAGGGCCCACGGCCGGAGAAAATGTCGAGATTGCCCCTCTCGAAGTAGTTGTAGTCTCTCCCCATCAGCCCGCCCCACTCGGCTATGTCAGTGATCTGCACGCCGTAGCCATCTGATCCAACCAAGGCCACGTTAATAATGGAATCCGTGCCTCCCTTCCAGATCGAGCCTGTGCGTACGAACAGCGTGTACACGCAGTTGTAGTCGTCGTTATCGTCGTTTGAGTTGTGTCCGATCCTCTTAATTTGGAAAGACATGCACAAAAGGATAAAAAGGTGAGAAGAGAAAAGTTCTAAGTGTACGTAATTCAAATTGAAATAAATGAGTGATTACCTTGACGAGCGAAGAGGCGGTGGAGAAGGAGAGGAGGGAGATGAGCAGGAGAGATAGGGGTATTTTGGGAATGGTGACCCTCATGGCTACGAGGTGTTTGATGAAATGTCTTAGCGTTCTGGATAAAAGGAGGGAGATCCGAGATAAGAGCACCTAAAATATATATATATATATTTTTTTAGGAGAAGCCCTTAGGCATTGAGCACCTAAAGAGATAAGAGTAGGTCCGATGGGCATCGGACCTACTTTTAGGTTCAATTAGCTCTAACACCGTACGATTATCATTAAGATTTGTGCAGACAGAAACTGAAAAATATCTGCACGGATTTTAATGTGTTCCCACGAATCTTGATGCAGATCTGATGGTTATTTCACCCATCGAAAAAAGGTAGGTCCGATGGGCATCGGACCTACTCTCAATTTGCACCTAAAATAGATACAAGTGGTCAGCTGGTGGGGTCTACAGACTTAATAATGTGTCGAGACTCGAGAGCAAGTGAACAGTTTTTAGATCCGCAGTTTCTCGTGATGTACTCTCTCTCTCTTTCAACCTGTGTTAGATTTTGAGAACCCATAATCATCTTTCAATTTGGTTTCCATTGTTATCAGACACGTGTAGTCAATTAAGAAAATAATTCACATGGATGTTAAAAAAGAAAAAGAAAAAATGTGGAAATGTGCACTTATGGAATACCTGACCGATAGTGAGTCATGCCGTTTGAATGAAATAATAGAGTCAAACTCTAAAAGATGAAATGTGGTTATCTAGGATTGGCATTGGCTAGTTCAGATCATTATCGCAACATGATATTATTTAAGAGAGACATTAAACATTAGTCTTAAAGCCATTTTGTTCAAATGAGAAACTGATGATCGCAATTTTCTACCAGCAAAATTCCAAAAAAAAAAAATAGAGAAAGTTAAGGCCACTGAACCTGAGCAAGGTCTCCTTTATAATCTCCCCGCCTCATACGGACCCAAGAGAATAGGAGTCATCTGTCATCGCTTCTATTGGAACAACTTGAGAAGAGTGTACATTTCGTAGACCATCTAAAGCCTGAAGAAAACAAAACAAAAATTTAAAACTTGTTACAAGCACTACAGTAAAATAATGATAGAAACGGATAGCATAATCAAACCTCCTTAACGTCAGCTACTGTACGTCTTAGCTTCGACATATAGATATAATTTTTTAGATGGTCCAATGCAATACTGACGAAAAATAGAGTGCTTCTCTATGGACGGACTTTTGCATTAAGCGTATCGCAATCTGACGCTCGTGTCCAATCTGCATTCCTCATTAAATAAAACTTTTTAATGGGATCAATAATTAGTTAGTTATTTTAAATGTAAAAGAGGGAGATCCTCTCTATCCTACTCTTTTTGACAAAAGTAGCATATGTGCTAAAAAAAAAGGAACAGGTCGCTGGGTATATAAGGGGGCTTGGCGATTTTCAAAACTTTGGTACTATTTTAAATTAATCTACAATTTGCAAATGATGGGATGGTACCAGTCTTGAAATGGATTTTAAGACCTTTTAGGTCTAAAAAATTAATTCCAATAAGAGCAAAATTATTCCACGTAATATTTCTAAACAAGAAGGGATTAATTTGGCTAATAGATAAAATATAAAATTGCTAATTTGCCATTACTTACTTAAGCATCCCTTTACATTGAATTTTTTTTGTCGATTTAATTGTCTTAATAGAAAAAAAAATTGGGGGTGTCAATGATATCCTTTAACTGTTTACCCGATCCGTACATATTCGATAAGGCATGTTTGGATCGATTTTTTGGATATTTTAATACAGAGATCACATCTAATGGTTTGGATCGACGTTTTGGACTTCAAAAATTGAAAAACAACTTAGTTGCACGGGACCTCAGAAACAACTAACAACTGATTTGATATTAGCCAACATCTCTCTCTCTAAAATATCACTATCTTTTTACGTAGGTAAAATATTTACTATTTTTTAAAACAACTTATTTACTATTTTTTTTTACATAGGCAAAATATCACTTTATCAGATGGTCTAGAATATCCTTGAAATAATTATTTTGTATCTATCTAAAAAAATAGTTAAAAAATTCTAAAAAATATAAAATTTGGTCTCCAGACATATTTTATTATGAAGATCATGTTGAGCGATTCGGATCGACTGTTTAGATTTTGAAAACAGAGATAAAAAAATATAGCGAATATTGGAACACAAAAATAATGGTTCCTCTCTCTATATATATCATGCAATGCATAAATAAACTTTATAATACAATCATCTAATGATGAATTTCTCGGTTACTATACTAAAAAGGTTCACCCTTTTTAAGAAATAAGCACATGTGCAGCTTTAAGTATGCTCATATTTAGGGGTAGATCCATAAAGACCCAGGGGGTAGACACTTGTTTACCCCTGAATTTGATTTCTTTTAGGTCCAATGTAAATTTATTCGAGTGCCTACTCCTAGCCCAACTTTGGTGCCTACTACTGGCCCATAAAATATTAAACAATAGAGGTCCAATAAATAATTTAATTGTTTGCCTCTTTAGAATCCTTGCAGATCTGCTCTAAATTAAATGTGCTGGACTGCTGCCACCCTACCCAATCCAAAAAAAAATTGACTCGCTTCGCTAGGCAGTAAGAAACCCAAAAAGGAAAGACTTCGCTATTCCAGTCTTTCTATCGCAGTCAGAAAAAAAAAAAAAACCGGATTCCATCACCAGAGAGCAGAGAGCAGAGAGCAAAACAAGCGGATTTCCATCGCTAGAGAGTAGAGAGCAGAGAGCAGAGAGCAAAACAAACGGATTTTCTTTCTAATCATTTTCAAAGCGCCACTACATTTGCTGTTAAGAAAAGGAGAAGTTGTCAGAAAAATGCAGATAGATCCCCGCCCTTTTAATTTTTTACAAAATTGGAAAGGAAGGGTAGGCAAGTGTCATGTCTTTTTAAATTAGAAACTTGATGTTTTATCTTTTAAGTGGGTTCTTGTTATTTTTTCTAAAACCTTTTCTTTTAAGACAATCTAATTTTTTAGGCTTCTTTCATTTAATATATTATGCCTACATATTTTTTCCTAAAAAAGAAAAACAAAACAAAACAAAAGGAGTGCAAGATAAGGTAATGGGTTTAAAACCCTTTGCAGATTTTTAAATAACATATTTACTCAAAGTTTTGACACTGATAGTATACAATCTCAGAATAATAAATCTAATAATACTTTTTCCTGTCTCAAGCAAACAACTTCTCACTTAATTGGTACTAAAATCATGCTGTTAATGTTGATTTTTTTTTTATCTAGTATCCGATTAGTTATTTCAATCTGATTAGTGCCCTACCCTGACGGAAATTCTGAATCCGTCTCTCCTCATATTATTTATAAGCACATATAATGAATCTTAATTGTTAGATACGATATAACGAACAAAATCATATTTAGCGTTTGACAGATAGTAAATGTGTATGAGTCTAGTTTTCAAAAATGACGCCGCAGAAATTATCACTGTGGGTGGAAATCAGCAAACGTATATTCATCATACTATTCTTTGTCCATAACGAACACTAGAAAAAAAAATCATTAGTCGTTGGGTTTGTTGCTGTAATCCACAAATGAATGAGTTTAAACAATCAAGGTCATGTACAATCTTAGCCATCTGATTCAAGAAGAGAGTTTAATTACGATAAAATTGGGCGATTTCCCATCAAAAGTTCATGATTTTTCCAAAAATTACCATTCAAATTTCAAATTGGAATATTTGCCCATAAAAAAAAATCAACTGACTTGTTATTTTCCTATCAAAATATATTTTCTTCAAAAAAATATAGTCCAAAGGGGTGCGTAAAAATGAGAGCATAACGGGTGTGCAAAAACTTTTTCTCTTGCATTTTGAAGTCTCTCATTTTTGCGCACATCTCAAGCTCTCTCTCATTTTTTTAATAAAAGAAAAAAAAAATAACCGGTCATAGTTTAAACTTTTTTTTATCACTCTTTATTGTCACTTATGCAAACTGCTAGCATTATTATTTTTTCATAAGAGTGTATCTTAGATTTTGTAGCTCTTATAGACATTATTAAATATACAAACAATCGAATCCATTGCAAATTTTAATATGTATTTAAAAATGTTGTCCCAAATTATTTAAAAGACCTTATTTGTAATATTGTTATTTCTTGTAATTTGAGTGTTTTATTTGAACCTCTATGTAATTTGTGTTAATCAAAAAGCAAATAATATAGCATTATTAGCATAAGCTAAATATAATTTAGAAAACATGCTCTCAATACAACATTAATAGTGCGTTATGCGCACTTGAATTATTGGAGAAAGAAGAAATGGAAGCAGAGCCTCAACAACAACAAGGCCACTAACTACGCACTGATGGCTTAATTTAATACATTTATTTCTCCTCCAGCTGAACAATTTGTTTACACAAACGAACTCCTTAAAAAGTCAAACGGAAAAATAAAAGCAACAGACCAAAACAATCCTGCGGACCCACATTACGCATCCATGTGATGCACGTGTCCCTTTGATCCCTTCATCCGACGGCTCAGGTGCACCGATCCGGACTCCTCAGACGAGCAGTAATCGCGCACGGCGGTCAGCTCGTAAGGCGATGTGTCGGTGGCGAGCCACTGCTCGACGGTAAACTGCTGTTGTGAGCATCCCTTGTGGGGCCCGGTAGCAGTGACCTCGACGTAGTTGCAGTACCAGCCGTGTCCCGACCCCGTCCCGTCGGAGGTCAGGTTCATCCAGCATGGGGGAGATGAGATGCAGGGTCCACGGCCAGAGAAAATGTCGAGATTGCCCCTCTCGAAGTAGTCGTGGTTGCTCCCCATCAGCCCACCCCACGCTTCTATGTCTGTGATCCGGAAGCCGTAGCCGTTGGATCCGGCCAAGGCCACGCTGATCTTGGAATCCGTGCCACCCTTCCAGATCGTGCCTGTGCGAACGTACAGCGTGTACACACAGTTATCATTGTTGTTTGAGTTTGACCCGGGTCCGATGCTCTGACGAAATTAAGGCGCAATAATAGAGAAAGTGAAATTAAGGTGAGAAGAGAAAATTAAAGGTATATTGAGTGTAATTTAAATAGAAATAGATGGGTGATTGGTTGGGGTCTTGGGGAGTTGTTACCTTGACGAGCGAAGAGGCGGTGGAGAGGGAGAGAAGGGAGATGAGCAGGAGAGAGAGGGGTATTTTGGGAATGGTGGCGCTCATGGCTGCGACTGGGAGGTGTCTTGTGAATATCTTCGCGCTTTTACGCTCTCGACGGGTTTGGTTTGGATGTTATATATGAAAAGGATGAGATCCGAGTAGAGCTATATAATGTAACGTAAGTACGTAACAAAGGACAATTTTTATTTATAACCTTGAAAATTTTCGAAATTAAGTTTATCCTCTTCTAAAATTCATAATATCATATTTTCCTTTCAAAAATTTAAAAACTCACAAAATTTATTGTCTTTGTTATACTAAGACTCATTTAAATATTTGAAGGTTTATATTTTTACTCTTTGTTAAAAAAGTAAAAAATATATGTAGCATGCATGAGAGAAATACACATTTTTCTAATTGACCGGTTTGTGAGACGAATGTATTATTTCTTTCCTTGTGACTCACACACAAGTGTTAGCATAAGTTGCCATTGTATATTTCGCAAGGAAAGAATGAATCATCGGTCCACGCAAATTAGCTAAGTAAAATTATTATATTTTTCTTAATAAAGTGTTAAATGAGAATATTATAAATTTAAAATGCTTTAGTATGAAAGAGAATAAGTTTTTAAATTTAGAATAATTAATGTGATATTATAAATTTTAGAAGGGATGAATATGTAATTTTTTTAGAAAATTTAAATTATTTTTGAAAGGTACACATGAAATTTCCTTTATAAAAGGATAGATATAAGGGGAGGTAGGATGGAAGTGAGGTCTACAGACTTTGTCATGTGCCCAGTGTCAAGCGATCGTGATTAGTTAATCTACATAATGAATTAATTGGAGAAAAAAGAAGTTTCAACCCATCCATAGTCAATTAGGGAAACATATCACATGGGTTTTAGAAATTGTCACGTTGGTGTTTACGAAAAGAAAAAAAAAAAAAGCCCCGTTAATTTTATTTTTTCAATATATATATATAGAGAGAGAGAGAGACTAATATGATTTCAGTAGCATATGAGCCGAAATACTTACGGTTCAAATTTGAAATTTTAAAATCCAAGAAGTTGATCTGAACCTTTAGATGTGTTCTCCATATTGAAATGTGATTGGAGACCAAATTTTACATTTTTTTGAATTTTTTTTGCTATTTATTAAGCCACTTTGAAAATCGCTGATCCAACGGTGGCTTAACCCAACAGTGCCATTGTTGAATTAGCGATTTTCAAAGTGGCTTAATAAATAACAAAAAAAATTTCAAAAAATGTAAAATTTGGTCTCCAAGCACATTTCAATATGGAGAGCACATCTAACAGTTCAGATCGACTTTTTGGATTTTGAAATTTCAAATTTGAACTGTAAGCACTTCGACCCATATGCTAATGAAATCATATTAGTCACACACTCTCTCTCTCTATGTATATTTCTGTCCGAAATATAACCGGTGAACTTGTTGGACAGATCCTTTAAGAAAACTCGCATGACCTTTTTCCCTCGTGTTTAATCTTAGAAAGATAAACAAAGTAAAAGGTGAATAATTTGATGCTTTAATTACTTTTTAAAATTATGCCCACACATCCGATTTATACTTGTTGAGTCCGTGACAGATAACAAATGATACCGTTTGAAGAAAATAAAACAGTCAACTCTAAAAAGATGAGGCATTAGCTAGTTCACCGGTTAGTCTCGCATTGGCTAGTTCAGATCAATGCAACTTGATGTTATTTAAGAGAGGCATTAGTCTTTAAAGCCTATACTATTTTGTCGTCAAATATGGAAAACTTTGGTTTCCTTAATTTTTTTTTTAATAAAATCACATGTAATAATTAAAATGATAATATTTAAAAAACAAGAAAAATCAGGCTTTGCAACTGAACGTTCATTTTCAGGCCGAACTTGAAGAACGGTGTAGACCAAAAAGCCCAATTTTTTATTTAACCACTCCACATCCCAACCCACCAGGACTTAATATCACCCAGTATTGTAAAAAACAGCCTTAACAGCCGATGAATCGGCTGTTTAAACAGAAACGGTGACCACACCGTTACACACATTGTTAACGGATTTTTATTTGAGCTTGAATATGAACAATCAGGCCAGGACGAATTGATCAGTAGTATTCTGTTTGATCTAACAGTCCAGAAGCAAACTCAAAAATTTCATTTACTACAGAGGATCCGGACTCAACCCACCAGATGATGTTAACTAAGACAAACCAGAGGCAAACCTAGCTCGTATGAATGGGGTCGATTGACCATTTTCAATTTTTTTATATTTATACTTTAATACAATGTAGTTTAAGGTAAAATATTATGTATAGTATGAAATTGACCCGCTTTGTAGTAAGAAAATTTAATATGCTCAACCCACATCTACGTTTGATCTTCATAGTCTGAAAGTATGGCTCCGCCCCACAGTCAAACTATAGATAAATGCTCGACTTGAATCCAAAAGAGAAACTGTTCATTCTTCATAGGAGAAAATCTAAATGACTTCGACTTCCAAGAGCAATATCAATTTGCTCTGCTTATAGTAGAAAATCTGACTGACTTCCAAAAGCAACATCAATTTGCTACATTATCCCTCATTGCACATGATCTCCACTCACTTATAGTTAACAGCAGAAAGAACTTTCACACACTTATGAAGAGATAAAAATGTCAATTAGCGATCTCACAGTACACAATAAATACAACATACTGCGCAGGAAGATTGCTACACCCATGTGATATGAAGTTTTCTAATTCTCAATCAAACTGTTGTCTCAATTGCATCTCGGTCTCGCTCTTCCACGTGGCATGAGATGACTGGCCTCTCATCCTCTTGCTCTTTTCCTTATCCTTTACGGTCGATCCCTTCTTCTTATCTAGCTCTGTTGGTTCCACTGCTGGGCGGTCCCCACAAATTGGGCACACCATGCCATGTGCATGGGAGTATGTCTTAGGTACTCCGCACTGAAGACACATTCTGAAATACAACCCCAAAAACAAATATATTTTTCTCGGTTGCAGGTTTCACAGAAGGATAGTAATTACAAATAAATGAAGAAATAACGTGCACAGCACAATATTCAGACCTATTTTTCTATGATCATATAAGTTGCCTTTTATATCTGATAGTAGATCAAGAGTTGGTTTACATGTTAAGAGGTCAGATTTGGACTTGTTACAAAATCTTAATCTTTTGGGCACATATGACAAGTTAACAGATTTTGGAAGGATGTATACAACATACTTTGTGAATGAAAATTACCTGAGGAGATCAGCAGCATCTTCTGGTCCAGGATTTGCAGCAGTAATTTTTCGCTTGTTTTCACCAGGGATGGTGGTAACAGAGTCGGATGTAGCATTGCCACCGTCAACACTTACTCTGTCTCGAATAGCGATCAACTGGGCTTTGGCCTCCACCACAGCACCTACAAGCCATCCCAAGAAAATTAGAGATTTTAATATAAATTTCCAATCAGGACTTGGATTTCAACCAATCTTAGATGCACATTGACCAATTCAAATGTAGCATTGAATCCCTTACAATTTGCTCTCTGTCCATTTAAGAAGATTTTACTTAAAAAAAAAAAAGATGTGTATCTGTCTCACGGCAATTTACTGACTAATTCACACGACAAACAAACAAACACAACACTTTGCTTCATATGAAAAAAATATACTATAACCATCTCCTCCACCCCTTCCCCTCCTCCTAGTGGTGCTATCCATACCAAAGCCGACTTGTTATCGATATCTCACCAGAATTCATATTTCAGATCATCCATCAACTCAATTTCTAATTTTTCTTTGCATTATACTGACACATTAAATAAGTTGAAAGCTGGTTGAGAAACAAAAGTGATAAATCTGAAAGTTGATAAATTTAGAAGTGGTGCTGAGAAATGGAGGGATACAGGTGCTGTATTTATTAAGTTTGATGTATGATGAACTCAAAAGAGATGCCTTTGTAGATTCAAAAATCAGACCATTCTACACCAGTTAAAGCCCAACTCGATAGGTCAAGGTTCAACTATATTATTCTCAGATGCACAAGTACTGCATCAGTTGAGCAAAATGTACTTGTAAAAAGAAACAAAATCCAAAAAAATTACAGCAAACAGTACCAGCAGGAAGATCCCTCTTATTGCGCCTTGCCCGATCTCTAACCTTTCGATCATATAGACCTACAGCCTCTCTGGTTTCCTCTGGCCTACCTAAACAGTTGTTCAAGAAATCCGGCGGCCCTGTGATCTCCGGAAATCAAACAAAAACAAAAAAAGATAACAACAACAATAATAACACAATAAAATCAAACAACTAAGAAAAGACCCAAAACCGCTCGACACCAAAGATCACACGAGGTGAATAGCATACCTCGGCGAAGGTATCAAGTGCGGAGGGGAGAGACGGGTCGGGCGGAGGTTTGGCCGGATCCGACCGATAGAAGTTCCTATTATTTCTCGTTTGTTGCTCGACTTCTTGGTCGGATTCGTCGGCGGAAGTGTCGGAGCTGATGGCGGAGGAGGCGGATCGATCAGCCGACGCCGCCACCGCCACCGCCGGTTCCTCCTCACCGGAGGAGTATCCCTCGAGGAGTTGTAAACTCATCCGGACCTATACCAATTACCAACCGCTGCGCGATGTCGGGTTCTGGGTTTGGTGATTAGGGTAAGGTTTTACTGCCTCCCATTATCGGGAAAGGGCCTATATGAACTTTTACAGTAATGGGCTCATAATGGACCTAATCTAAAGAGAAATGAAAAGCCCACAACCAAGGCAATTTTTCACAAAGGCTTTTAGTATATTATAATTTTCCCAATTTCTGCTGAGACTTCTTCCCTTCTGTTTTCCTGGTTTTAACATAGTGATGGACTTAAAACTGACAGATACTGGCCACAAAAGATAACTGGGCTGCTTTGCAAAACGGGCTTAAGTCCGACCAGTTTAGAGTTCCATATTATTTCTAGTGCCGGATTTTCCTCGATCAATGCTAATGCAAATGTTGCTGAAATATATCTAGTATCTAACAGGATAGACTCCTTTTGTACTAGAAAACAATGTTAATTTGCCTGAATTCAGGTGTACAGATTTGTTAATACCCGACGTCTGTGTTATTCTGCAATTTATTATTAAATATTAACAAAAAAGTTCAATAAGGATTGCTAATTTGAGACAAAATTATGTAATTAATTGATCTGATGGAATCCGTTTTAGAATTTGTTATCCGTTTGCCTGTCGTCATTTCTCGTGTTAGATCAATAACTATATGTTGTATTGTGATTTTGTATGCAGACATACGGTATAACCAGTTTAAGTAACATTCGGTCTATTCGGCTGAATATTTGGTCGAATATTCCTATTCGGTTGCAATCTGAATACAAAATATATATTTGGTCCGAATATGCGGTTTAGAGTATATTAACAATGATACAAATATCAGTTTAGAGTATATTAGCAGTGGTTTATATCACATATTACCGTATACTTGTTTATGGATCAAAATTTGCTTCTTTTATTAAGAAAAGGAGCACCCTCCTTTTCTTCCATCTGGATTGTTCAAAATCTATCGTACGACTTTAGTTAAATCTAAATCATTTTAATAGATTAAATTGATATAAAACTGAAAAGTAATTGAGGCCGTACGATAGATTTTGAACGATCCAGATGGAAGAAAAGGAGCCGATTTGAAGTCCTTGTTTATATATATATATATATATACAAATTCTTATTTAAAATCCGTATATATGAAACTACATATTGCATATGTAGTGTGCGGTGGCTTTTTGCATACTGCATATAAACTAAATATTAAAACAATGGTATAACTATCTTCCCTAAATCATTCTTCAGATATTACAATTAACAAAATGCACGCTTATTTCAGTTCAAGCATAATTGTTAATAATTGTTATTTCTTTTAATCAAGTCAGGGTACATTTTAACAGCTATCAACAAATGAATTCAAATTCTGCGACTTAATTATTTTCTGAATCACACAAAATCCACATTTAACTATTACTATATATGCGCACATTACACAAAAATACATGTTTTGAACTTTCAAACTTATTGTCTAACTATGTATAAAATACACACCTAACTGTTGTTAAATGCACATTTAATTAACTATCTACCCTTTTATTTTGAAAAATTGGCCAAAAATATTCAGAAGTTCCATGTGCAAATAATATCCACCGGTCCCACTTGAAGTTGATTTTTGTTTGAGATAGATTGTCGCTTTTCAACTAAACTTAAAATCCAAATTAATATAAACTTAGTTTAATTCGTCGGCAATCAAGTTGTGCGTTAATTAAATTCTAACTGGAATTAATTAAGCGGACTTCTCAAGCATTCATTGAAAGAAGCTGAGACATCCAAACAAAATCATTTGGAACGCATGTAAATAATTTATTAATTATACCGGATAATCATACTATTCTCCACTATTTTTTTTTATTACAAACCTTCTTTCAAACTTTTATATTCTTAATTGGTGGTTGCCAAGAACCAAATTATCTTGCACTAGAAACGGCTTTTCTCCACAAATTTAAACCAACCATTCAAATTAATTTAAGTTCTCCAAAAAGATATGTTTTGCTTCACCAACTTGTTGAAATACCTTAAACTAACTAATGATGGCTTAACAACTTGTTTAGGCGATCATTATTTTAATTAAGCATCATAATAGGTAACAAGTACCCATCAGAAGTGATGGAACATTAAATTTTTAGCCACCAAATATTCAGCATTGTCATCTTTTGATTTTTTTCTTATTTTGAACTAGCTAACTAGTATTTTATTTTAAACAATCAATTGACATCACACTGACTTAAAATTAGACCAAAAAAAAAATTTATGGGACATGAGATAAATATCCATGAGAGTACATAATAATGTTTACCACAGTTTGAGAATAGTAAATTTCAAATTTAGCTCCTGTTATTTTTATGAAAAATTAAAGGAGAGAGGGAAACTCTAATGCAAGTAAAATACATTCTAATAAATAATATGAACTAAAAACCAATCAACACCCTGTGTGAGAAGTTAGTAAGTACAAAATGAGGATGAGGGTCTTTATAGATAATTAAATAGAACTTAGTAGGCTAAATCTCCATTTTTTTTATCGCCAAAAACAATAAGAACTCAACTAAATAATGTAATTGAGAATAAATAAATTGAAATTGTTACAAGGAAACACTCTCAAAAGAGTAATTTATACCTCCTCTGCAAATGTCAATCTTTTTATCTGCAACATTTTAAAAAATAAGTATAATTAGAGGTGGAGCCAAACATTCAAATTATGAAGATCAAACATAAATGAGAGTCAATAATGTAACTTTCATGCTGAGAATGGAGATTAATTTTACGTATTTGTAACATTTTACTCTAAATTATATATAGACTGATATATATAAAAAAAAAGCAATAAAGATTAATTGACCCAATCAGTCAACTTACATCCATCCTATCTATGACATTCTCAGATCACCAAAGTGGCCACATTAGCCCAAAAAAGTATGACAATTTAATTGACGAACGTAGTAAAAATTGAATTCTCCAGAAACAGTGACGAAATGATTATTTCTTTTTAATATGGTACAAGTAAAAATTTCAGTTCTAGATATACATCGTACTAGGCTGCTGCTTTTTTTTTTTTTTTTGCGCTTTTAGACCTATTAATTAATTACTGTGATGTTTATTAATATTATGTGTGATGATTATTAAAGTGTTATATTATATTGGATGCTTAAATAGTAATATGGTTTTATATGTTAACCAGTTGAATATTTTTTTATTTAGCATATTCAATGTTTTTCATTTACATTAATATACTGAATTTATACAATTAAAAATAACTTAATAATTTTTTTCCAGCATAAACTCCTCAAATGCCATGCAATGTTAGCATTTGGAACAACAATACTAGCGTTTGGGCTCCTTAATTTCGTTAGAGAACAATCTGAAAACGCTATTAATTCTTATGTTTTCATTAGCGATATAAGTTTATCCAGAAATGATGTCATAGATTTTATTTTATTTTTTATAATTATACGGATAATAAATCGGCAATATTTTTCGCTAGCATATATACAAATGCCTGAACAAAAAAAAAAACTGTGAATAATGAAAATTAGTTGCTCCCACAAAGAATTTCTGCTCAAAATTAAGAACATAAGTTATAAACTATGCTTTCAAAGTTTGAATACTATGAATTCAATGTGGATTGTACATATTAGATCAGATATCAGACATGCATATTTCAGTATGATGTTCGTTGAAATTAAACGTACCCCTACTCCCAAGTCCAAGTCCAAGGACAGAGACAACAAAACAAGAGTTTACACACCACATTAATTTAATTTCTATTCGGTTATTTAGTTTTATTAAGAGCTTAATTATTGACAACCATTAACTCTTGACAAGATAATTAATGATATCGGACGTTAAAAGCTCACAAGAAATAAAAATAAAAATAATTACGTTACATAACATGTTTAAATGACCCGAATGCTGAGCTCTTAAAAAGAACATTATATTAATTACTTTCTCCAATTTCGCAAAAACATTCTCTATCATTTTATCCCCCACCTCCCTTCTTGTCCTCTATATATGTCATGTTATAATTAACCGTGTATACTAGCTAATAGATTTGTATATATACCTATATAAGAAATTGAAGGTGGTTCATAGCATAATAACAATAGATTGTTGGAATAAGAACCAAAAAGAAAAAAAAAATAGATTGTAAAGAAATTGTATATTGCGTTGGCTGTGATGCTCAAATTTTACATGAAAATAATAAATTCTCATATTAATTAATATTAACTTAAAGAATCTAGAAGCTTAATTTAACTTAAAATCCCTTTGCATTAATTTGTCAATTGAGTCAGAAGCTAATTAATTAAGTCAAATTATAGCATTGCACGAAATATATAAGAAGTTGTCAAATAATAATTACTATTAATTCCTAATGTACGACCGAATGATTTTAATTCTCGATCACAACAAAAGCAATTAACCACCGATGGATGGAGGAATGTAGTTGGTTACTTGCTTGGTTGTACGCATGACAGGTGACATATATGTGTGGTTTATAAAGACATGCTATAAATATATATATACATACATACACTGAGACACATTTAATTACTCTTAAGATTCCACCTAGCTTGCTAGCTGCAATAACGATTAAAAATACTTAATTTGTATAAACACCATCTGCGCTGGATCTGCTACACACCAGCCATTATGAAGCAATTAATATAATTTTTCTACTTTTTCTTTCTTTCTTTTGTTAATTAAACTATATATGATTATGGCCAGATGGTAAGGGATCATGCTTTAAGTCAAACAAGATCTCTAGCTTGCTTTCTTAATTTTTCATTAATGAGCGTGATAGTTTGATGATTAGCAGTGGCTGCTAGTGGATTAGTTGCTTCTAATTGGACATTAATTAACCACCAATTATGAGTCTTTCTTTGTTTGGTATTTTATATATAGTTTGTGCAGAACTCTGCCTCCAATGAGAGAGGAGGCACATTTTTGAAGAATCTTCCATGTCCTCTGCAATTACTTCACTACTAATAAATATTCTATGTAATTTGATTTGGTAAGATAATCATAAGAGATACTCATTATAATTATTATATCCAATAATAAACTATGGCCTGAAGAATCCCTAGCTGGCTGAGGCAAATTTTTTTATAAGTTGCTTCTGTTAACTTATTTAATGATATTCTTATAATTTCTGTCATTGTCAAGGATGATATTGTAACAAACCATTTTATTTGGTTTGTTAAATTGAAATGTTTGTTATACTAAATGCACCACTTAACCTTCTATTAAAAAAAATAATAATAATTGCAAGTTAAAAAGTAAATAGAAGAATTTAGAGAAATTTGACACGCGGAATGATAACGGAGTTCGGCAAAACAACGGCCTACGTCTCCGGGGCGTCGCAACCAACTTCTTGGTGCGCCTTTCTATTATCCAACTTAGAAAGGTTTACAACTTGTGAACCGGTGAGCCCTTACAACCAACGGAAAGTCACACGGCCAACTAGAAAGAAGAACGAAGTCTTCGAGAGCAATGTTCGCAAGAGAAACACTCAATAGCTCACTCTAATCTAATCTAACTCAAGATTAGTGAAGTGGATTTGAGGTTGTTTGAGGGATTTGAAGTTATAAGCTCTCACAACAATGGTAGAACTCAAGCTCGCAGAAAATCAGGTTTTTGAAAATTAGGGTCGGCTAAAGTTACTTTGGAAAGGAGCCCAAAGTTCTATTTATAGAGACAGTTTCAGAAAGAGCATTCTGGTCTAAAACGTTATAACGTTTTCACAAACGTTCATAACGTTTTCGTCGATTTTGAATTAGGTCATTCTTTTCTGTGAACTTTACTTCTAAAATGTTATAACGTTTTCTAAATCGTTAATAACGTTTTCATCGTTTTTGAAATTCTGATAATTGAGCTTCTAAAACGTTATAACGTTTATAAAACGTTACATAACGATCTCCACTGGAAATCAAACGATCAACATAGCCATTTTAAATGTGAAATTTTAATTAAAACGTTGGTAACGTTTTCATCTATTTTGGCATTTTGATCAGTTCATTTCGCAGGTTTTTCATAGGGGAAACGTTATAACGTTTTATAACACGTTAGTAACATTTGTCCTCCTGAAACAACAACAAAAGCTACTTTACCAAGTTTGTAATTTTACAATCTAATTTCTTGATACTTCTCTTGATGTTTTTTTTCAGTTCAATACATGCATATTGTAATTCCTTATATCTTGAATCTGCATAAAATCTCAAATAGAAAGAACCGTAAAATTCAATTTATTGTATGTTTTGCAAATTAGTCAAATAGACTAATTAGAGAATTGCTTGAAACAACAATGTTTGAATGAGATCAGCCTAATATATCACAAAAGATGGTAACTTAATTTACCAATCAATATTGAAATGTGAATTATGAAACAAGTCTTGTTAGACCAAATATATATAGGCACTGAACAGAACGAACTTTTAACTGTTTTAATTCAAGATATAAAGAATATGAGAGAAGATACTTGCAAATTATATGTTTATTCATCAAAAACATCAAGAACAAAGATATTTATTTCAAACTATCAAGGATAAATCCAATAGTTTTCTTAATTTACAAGAATTTTCATTTAAAGCCTAACAATTAGGATTTAGTGGAGAGAAGAAAGTAGATTGTTGTGAGTCGAAAGATCAAAAGACAAAGGTGAATTGAGAAAAAAAAGATAGGAACTTAACCGGGATGTGACTTCTTTGCTATGTACACTTCGACGCTGGATCTAAATATAAAAAAAAAAAGCACATAAGAAGAGAAAAAAAAAAAGAGGATTATTAACAAAAAAAAATTGCCTCAACAAAATTAATCTCCTTGAATAACATTTTTTTTTTAAATCGACAATGGCTATCATGTTTCTCCTTGAATGAAATTTCATGGCTTCACTTTTTCCCCTTCTAATGACACTTACATATATAACTCTCTAAGTCCTAACACAGGTTGGATGGAAAGATAAAATTCTTCTTTTAGCACAAATGTTGAGTCCAAAATAAAATATGTTGTGAATTGATTATGTATACTTTTTTTTTTGTAACTTAATTCTCGTATTGAATGTAGTTGTTTTTGTTTGTTTCGAGAATAATCTACTGAATCTTACTGAATTTATTTGATTTACAATTTACGTACCTTTTGATTCAAAATAAAAACTATTTATATTTATTTCTTTTTCTTTTTGAAATTATGAAAAGACTAAGTCCCTCATTTTTAAAAATGAACAAAAATTCATCGAACAATTGTCGATGATGAACCTGGCTTAGAGCACAATTAAAATGTTAGAAACAAGAGACATAATCTTATGAGGAAACTTAATTATATTTCTTAACTTCATCATTACATAAGAGCACAAATGAGATATATTTATAACTACATAAATTTCTAAAAAAAAACCTATAAATGACACCTCCTATAATACCCTATGCTAAATATTAAAATTTTTTTTTTCTTAATATAGCTTGTCAAACATAGCCAATTATTTTTGACATTCCGTTAAATCAAGTCTTATGAAAAATATATGATGAGATGAGAGACATACATAACAAAGAAAGTTAAGTTTATAATTCTACAACATATATATTGCTCCAAATTAATTATATGACTAATTAATTGTATACATAACGTGTTGATGTTGAGTGTTGAGGAAATTGTAGAGAGAATTGAGGCCCATGCCATGTCAGAGAATTGCCTTGGAGCTTTGTTGGAGGGTACCCATTAGAAAGTAGCTAGCATTCTAAAAAGTAACATTGCTGAAGTGGTATCCAACTCCTCAAACCATAGATTCTAATTTCTTTTTCATTTTCTTTTGCGTTTTACAAACTTAGTGGTACCTCCCTTTCATGTCCGACCTTTATAACAAGGACACACCTTAAAAGGAGATGAAAAATGGGAAATTTGGTGATATTTTACCCAAAAGATTAGCACAAAAAGTAACGAATCAATCATATAATTTTTATTCCCACTAATTCATTCAACAGCAAAAAAATGCAATTGGGGTTGCAATGTATCCAAAATTATATGTTTTCATTTGCATCTAATTTTTTATTTCTTTTATATTTATTTTCAAAATTCGAATAACCGATCCGAATCGTTCAACATGATCTTCATAATAAAATATGACTGAAGACCAAATTTTATATTTTTGATATTTTTTACTTTTTTTAAGATAGATACAAAATCATTGTTTTAAGAAAATTCTGGACCATCTGATAAAGTAATTTTGTATCTATCTTAAAAATAGTAAAACAATTTTAAAAAATAAAAAATTTGGTCTCCAAGCATATTTTATTATGAATGTCATGTTGATCGGTTCGGATCGACTGTTCGGACTTTGAAAATAAAGATAAATGATTGGGTGCAAATGGAAGCACAGAATATTAGGTGCATTGCATCCCTCCATATATATATATATAGCTTATAAATGTATGGAAATATCTTAGGGATGGAATAACGTCAAAAGATATTTGTTGATCAATATCCATAATATAATTCGAAGCAAATGCGAATATCTGGCCGGGATGATACCATATCTATCTAATTAAATCATATACAATAAAAAAATAAATTCTGCATTTAAAGCCACTGAATTAAATAGACAAAATTACACACCTCTTCGATCTAAACAATATATAAACTATATATATATAGTACATGTTTGTTTCTTTCTCAATCTAGAGAAACTTCATCCAATAGATACTCTTTTAAGTGGGGTTTATCAGGCCTAAAAAATCATGTGCTATGTGGCATGTGCTCTTAACCATGTCCTTTGGTTCCAGTGCAAAAGCAATTTGGCGATCAAATTCAAGCCCCATTTTTTAATGTACAATGAATGTTAGTTTGCCATTAATTAATGATATTTCCTGCACCCTATAATGGTTGCATCTTATTTTCTTTTCCTTTTATATTTGGCAATTCTTGCTTTAAGAGAAGGGGAGCTCTCAAGGACCATAGCAATTATGTGAGGTACATTAATTTCTCATTGTTTGGTGAATGGAGGCAATGTGCATGTTAGGAAGCAACTTAATTAAGTTGTTAATTAATTGCTAAGCATTAAGCAGTTCATATAACTATTGAATATTGATGCACTAAGATAGGCATGCCTATATATGTGGTATAGGTCTTGACCTATCTTTCCCTACTTATTTTTTCTATTGACATGTTCTTGGCAGCTACTAGTTGTTTTATTGGATGGATCCAATTTTTACTATATATAAAGATGCTAAATGAATTTTAAAATAACACTTGAGCCAAATCATAATAAAATTCCTTGATCAACAAGTAAAATTTTATAAGCTAGTACAAAAAAAAATTATTACAAAGCATAAAAATTTAATGTAAAGCTCCAAAGAAGCAACTTCAAGGTATTTCATTAATAATAATTCTTTCTAAAGGAGTACAATATCATCACTAATAAGATAGGAGAACTACTCCGGTACAGGTACTACCACTGAAGCAACTGGTACCAATGCAGTACACATTATTTAATCATGAAGTGCACATGCACATTGCTTTCGCCTAAAAGCATTTGTACCCATTTTCAAGCTCCATTCATTCATTGCCAAAGGAGAGCATAAGAAAAGAACCACAACAAAAAGCCAAAAGAAAAACAAAATAAAATAAAAGTAAGTTAACAAACAGATAATTGAATAAAAGGACCATTTAGAGAGAGGGGGTTCCTTCCAACCTGTCTGGTTGTAACCATCAAAGAGGCTATGATATTTTTTGTGTTTATGAGATGGATTTTGTGGTTGGTAGATATATGAATGCCAACCAGATAGAGATGACAAGGTAGCATTTAATCCAAATTAGTATGATTGATTGGTCAGATTCCTCTTTTCTTAGTTTTTTTGTCCAATGAGATTCCTCTTCTACCACTATTAGTAGTGACGCACAAAAAATTCATAGTTTGTAATTCGATTTGAGTTTGATTCGAAAAAATTTATAAAAAAAATTGATTTGAAATGATTTGAAATTAATTCAAATCAAACTTAAATTGGACTTGGTTCGTTCGAAATAAATTCACAAACTATTCTAGTTCGAATCTCAGAGTAACGTGAATTGTTGATTTCTACTGATGACTTATGTTCGCTGATACAATTTTGAACTAGAATAGTTATCTGACAACAAGAGATACAATTTTAAAGGCTGCCTAACTTGTTTTTCTCGGCTCGAATCCTCTCTTGCACTCGTAAGCCACAATGTTCATGTACAGTGACATTTCACAGTTGTTTGTATATTTTGATCTTGTTTCTAATTTGCTACTGGTATGTACATCTTCATCTGTAATTTTTTTCTATGAATAATATAATACCTATGAGCTTTTAGTCAAAAAAATAAAATCAAGCTGGACCAAAATTCGCATCATGTGCATCAACGTACTATTTGAGTTAATTTTCGGAGCGTCGCAACCACTTCTAGATATGTCTTTTTATTACCCAACAAGATAGGATTATAACTTGTGAACCGGTGAGTCCTTACAATCAACGGAAAGTAACACAGCCAACTCAAGAGAAGAACAAAGTCTTCGAGATAATGTTCACAAGAGAAACACTCAAAAGCTCACTCTAATCTAATCTAACTCAAGATTAGTGAAGTAGATTTTATGTTGTTTGATGGATTTGAAGATTTAAAGCTCTCACAACAATGGTAGAACTCAAGCTCACATAATTTAGATTTTTAAAAGTCAGGAACAGCTAAAAGCTACTTTAGAAAGGAGCCCAAAGTTATATTTATAGAGACAACTCTAGAAAGAGTTTTTTTGACATAAAACGTTATAACATTTTGATAAAACGTTCACAATATTTTTATCGATTTTGAATTAGGTTTTCTATTCTGTGCAGCTGTATTCACAAACGTTACCAACGTTTGTCAATCGTTACCAACAATTGTCCCCTGAAAATCAACTGATTAAAACAACTATTTTGAGTTGTTGAAATTAATTAAAACGTTACAATGTTTTCAATATTTTCAGCTATTGATAAGTTGATTTCTTAGCGCTTTCTCACATGTCTAAATTATTATAACGTTTGACCCTGTATAACAACATCAAAAACTACTTTACTAAGTTTATAATTTTACAATTTAATTTCTTGATAAATATCTTGATGTTTTCTTCAATTCAATATATGCATATTGCAATTTCCAATATCTTAAATTTGCATAAATTCTAAAATAGAGAAAGTCGTAAAATTCAATAATTGTACGTTTTGCAAATTAGTCAAATAGATGAAAAAAAGAATTACTTGAAACAACAATTAATTATTGTGTCTTTTTTGTTTCTTGTCATTTTTTTATCACATGCCGGACTTTATCATGATCCCAAACCCTAAATCCTTACAAAATTTAGAATTTTACAGACAGGTTGGATACTAATTGGAACATTAAATAACAGACTATATAGCTATAAACATCTCATTATCTTCATTAAATTTAGCATTGTAGGTTTGAGACTATATAGCTATTATAATGAGAATATGAATTCCAATTTCGAATATTAAAGAATTGAAGTGTTTACTTTTAATAGGTTATTCTTAACACAGAGATTTAATTTTCAGATTCTAATACCTGAAGTTTAGAAAAATGAGAAAGAAAATTAGAACCTACAAAGTATTTATATTGGTTTATTCTTAACCCATAGATTTAAATTCTCATTAAATGTGCTTAATTGTTTTAAAATAATAAAAATGAAGTTCCAATCCTTAACATCTTACAGTGCAAATTTAATTAATTTGAGATTTTAATTATCTACTAATATAGATAGAAACTCTTTACAATGCAAAGTATAAACATATATGAGCATATAGGATATAGCGCAGGAATCTACATCTACAACATCAGCATATAGGTTTATTCTTGACGCTTGTTTTTATTTATGCAATGTAGGTAATTATTAGTTTAAGTTGCAAAACATTAGGTAGAAAATTATCTTGATGTTCTATTAGCATTTCTCATATTGTAATTTGATGCTGGAGTAGTTAAGTAGTGAATTTATTTATTGTACTTAATTTCTCTTATTAATAATATCTCAGTCCACAGTCCTCAGAAAAAGAAATAATTAATAGAGATCTAATTTCTACAACAAGTAAAATAAAATCCTAAAAGAAGTCCATAAATAAAGAGAAAATAATGCTTTTTCATATTTCGAATTTATAGAGATCTAATCTATTCACAACGGTGGTACATGGTGCTCCTGAGTTAGGGTTAGAGAGCATCGCATGCAGATGCTGTATGCTTACATGGCCCCAAGAAAAGAAAAAAAAAATTAAAAGCAAAAATTAGAATAGTGGAGAGCTGCAAAAGGCAACTTATTTTTGGAGCTATTCTCAGATTCTCTCTTTTTCCTCAGTCAGAGGAATACATAATAACTACCGAACAGTAGAGGTTGGTCCTACGCCTACCCAAATTTTGTCTTTATAAGCACTCGGTTCATCATTTAAGGTGAGCCGCTTCCAGTCAACTAGCCGTGTTAAGAAGTCCATTACCTGCACGGACCAGTTGCCCAGATTATTAGGATAAATTTAAACGAAAACACACAAACATGCCAAAAAGAAACAAAATGCCAATACATAACCTATATACGAAGTGGAGATTACAGAGTAAATAATTAATGCACACATCAGAGAAAATAATAAAGGGACACTTACACATCTAGTGTGGTCCTGAAGGGGACATGTGTTTTCAATATAATCCTAACAAACTAATTTATGCATACATGAAGATAAAATTGATACAACTAATTAAGATTGAAACCAATAAGATGAAAAACAAACAGACACACACACACACACACACCTCAGTTGGTTCTTTTAAAGAATAAGCAGCTTTTGTTTCCTTGGGGTGCTTTGATACAAGAATTCCAATTCCTTGTCCTCTATCACGCAATACCTAAATTAATAAGCAAAAACAAGGTTTAGTTTAAATTGCAACTTAACTTAATTATTGGTCGACAATTTCAACATCAATGATGCCATGAGGCCACATAAGAGAGTTATTATTATAATGTAATCATGTCTAATAAAATAGTACATATATACTACTTGCTAACAAATAGTACCTTGAAAGCATCCTCATCGGTGCGGTCATCGCCTATGTATACGGGAAGAACATCACGGCGGTCGGCAAATCCTAAGAGAGATATGAAGGATAAAATTTAATTAAACAAGATTGTTTATTATGAGTGTTGCTATAAAAACTAATTGGAAGAGGATGTGGCATGATATGATATATTGATGTGATGGCATATTACATAATATTTTTTAATAAAATGGATATCATGTTAAATATTTTATTCTGAGCAACTTACCAAGAGACTCCAATAGGAACTCCAAGGCCTTTCCTTTGTCCCATTTAATTGTGGGCCTAATCTCCAATACCTAAGAGGCAAGGTAGGGTAGACAAATCAATATAACCATGTCACACTTGATATATACAGATACATATTTATAGATATTAATTAAATGGATAAAATGATCTAAAGGTGTAATTATTACTATATATGTACTTGTACAAAAAAAAAATATATAAGAAAAACAAAAAGATGAAATAAATACCTTTCTGCCTTGAGTTATTCTCAACATGGGGTACTCTTTGATCACAGATTTAACTTTATCAGCCAAGTCAATCCAATACTGAAAAGAAAAGGAAATAAAAAAGAAACGACACCTTTAATATTAATATTATTTCCAGTAATGGAAAAACGTCGAGGAAGTTGGGTCGTTAAAATTAAAAATAATTTATAACCTTTTCATCTACACATCTGAAATGGACTGAGGCGCAGAACTTGTTGTTTTCCACCTTGGCACCAGGTGTCGACTTGGTCGTTTCAACCAATCTCTTAAATACCTGACAAAATAAAATTACCCATGTTAGTTACTTGCTTAATTAGTCAATGCATGCCCTCAACATTCATTTATTTTCAATTCTCAAAACAAATTAAACCAACCTCTTCTATCATGGAAAGGAACTCGCTGGCGGGTTGATGGTTAGGAGCCTTATTAGCCTGGTACTGGTAAACAGCCATGAGCACAAAACAAACTTAGATACATACATACATACATACATATAGAGTTATTAATTCAGTAAAATAGTTTTGCTCTGCTCTGTTTTTAAAATAAAAAATGAAAAAGGTTATTCGTACTTTGGATTTCTTGTACTTGGGTGCTTTAGCTGGACCTCTGATATCCATGCCATGGCTACCAGCATAGTACAGCTCAGTAAGCTTCACAAAATCATACACCTAATAAAAGAAAACAAGAAAAAACGATAAACAAAACAGAGAAATATTCAAATGGAGGACGAAAAAAAAAGAAGGATTGATCTATCAGGGAAGATTAAGTTGGTCAAAATTATATTAAAGTGAAGCGAAATGTACCTTGTCTCTGCACCTCCCACTGACGATTGCTGTGGGGAAATAGCTTGCCGCGTCGCGCACTGCTGCTCTCATCTGTTTTTTTTTTTTTTTTTTTCAGAAACATCGGGCCCCACAAGTCAGATTCTAAACTTGTCTTAATTTTTCTTGGAGCAAAATTATCAGTGCTAAAATAAATAATCTATGATTAATGACTAACCGATTCAGACATGAAAGCAGAGTCGGGATCGTCGACAATAGGAGACAAGGTCCCGTCGTAGTCTAGAAACATCACGATTTGCTTCCCTTTTGAGGCACTCACTATTTGCTCGAACTTGCTCAGAGCCGATGGATGTTTTCTCTACACAGTAACCCCAGAAAATCGGTTAATTTCCATACCTACCTTTACACAGTACCAATTAATGGCTTATTGTTTTGTATACAACTCACCATCCATGCGGTGTTGACGTCATCAATAGAGGTGGCTAAGGCCTTAGCATGTGTGGGAGAGGAGGCCTTCATCGATTCGACCCAGGCATTGACACGGGCTCCGGAGAGTTCTAGAGAGGAGAGAAAACTCTTCTTAATTGACATGACACTGCCTCCGGCATGGGCAGCGGCACCACCGCAGCTGCGAGGAGGGAGGCAGGGGTACGAGTTGGCTACGGCCGCAGCCACGGCCATCCCCATTTCCTGCACTATCACGTTCTGATTAGTCATTACTCGATCGATCAGGGTTGATACTTGCTAGCTAGGGTTTAATTAAGCTGGTTCAACGATCGCTTCCTCTTCGTTTGAAATTACGAAATTGTGTTTAGAGAGAATTAAGTGAGAGAGAGAGAGAGAGTGGTGGTGGTGGAGAGGAGAAGAGATGGGGTGTTGGTGTGGTTTTATAGAGGTGAGCAGAGACAAAGTTTAGAGGAGGATGTTACTAGAGAATCACTGGGCCTGGGCCCACCGCTGAGAGGAAGTCCTATTGGGCTCCCACGTGGATTCCTGTGGGACCAAGTAACCTCCCGTCACTCGTTTCGTTTGGACCTCTCTTGGACTCCCGGACATCCCACCACTCCAGTGAAATTGACAGGACATATCCAGTGGATGAGTCCTTCAGAATGAGAAGTCTCTCTTCATCTGTTAGTGGAACGACACCTAGCACATGAGAGGTGCATTCGTGCGGGCTCCACTTGGCAACCTCCGCCACATGCGACGCACGCGAGGTGGCTACCCACCGTTTCGTTGGTCGCTTTTTTAGTTTTTTCACAAAGTTCAACGAATGATCTTCTCTGCTTATAGCGCTATGTCCCATTGTGAAGCTTTTCTTCTGTACACAGTATCATTGTGACAACTCAATGATTCGGGAAAAGTTCGGCGAGCTCAAAAATTCGTGATTCGGGTATAATTCAGAAATTATTCGATATAATAAGTAAGCAAAAAAAGAAAACATAAAACCCTATTTTTTTTTAAAATAATAAAAGAAATTGTATTTTTATCATGAATTTTTTGTGATTCGCATTTTTTTCGGGAATAAAACGTATTATACGGTTTTTTTTATATTTTTTCTGAGTTCGGTTCGAAAATAGTAAAAAAAAAAAATTAATCACATTTTACTATGCACAGTGTATCAATTAATTTATTTTTGAAAAATAAGGTACCGCTCATTCAAGCATCTATTTCTTTCTAGATAATTCTTACATAAATCAAACATTCATCTCTTTATATAAAGTCGAGAACTATCACAATCGGACTCTTCACATGTCTCTTTAGTTATACATACTTTTCACATAAATCATGTAATTTATTTTAGTTGTAATTTGTTTGTGTTTAGTTAGACAACAACACCAAATTTTGTTGGAAAATAATTTTTGTAAGGAGATATTGCTTTAAATATAATAAATGTTAATTGTTATTTCGTTCTCAAAATAAATGAATACTAAATAATTTATTACACGACAAAATTTTACCGAAGTGGTCTTAATTATAATGCATTTTTTGTTTGTAATATTAAAATTAGATAATAAACTTATACCGCATATTTGACCTAACTACATGAATTATTACCTTCATCGGCAAAAGCATACAACATACACAAATATTGTATCATTCGTATTCGTATATCAATCAAATACATGATAAAATTTAATTGAGTAGTACTAGGGTGCTCCTAGGAGTATCAAGTTCTTTTGTACTCTTAACTCTAAAATCTATCGGATTAACTTCGAACGACGAATTCAAACCGTTAAAATCTTTCTACCTTACGAGTGATGCATCTACATGTGAAAATTTTAAAGTTTTGAATTAATTTAGTATAAAGTCAAGTAATCAAATTATAAGGTTTCTAAATTAATTTTAATGCATTCATTTTTTGGAAGTTTTTGACTACTTGACTTTATACTAAATTAATCCGAAACATTAAAATTTTTACATGTAGACGCATCACTCGTAAGGTGGAAGGATTTCTACGGTTTATATTCGTTATTCGAAGTTAATCCGATAGGTTTTAGAGTTAAGAATACAAAAGGACTTGGTACTCCTAGGAGCACCCTAGTTCTACTCAATTTAATTGTACATATATCAACCAATCGTATTCGTATCGATTGACACCATACCCGAAAAAGTTTTTGTGTTTTTAGTATGCACCCGCAGCAAAAGAATACAGAACACTTTCGTCACAGAAAATCTCAAGCTAGAAAAAAGTCCAATTTTAATTACATTGAAAATGTTATCTTTCACAAGTCACAACAGAGTACTCGCCAGTTGATGAGTGGAACTAGATATTATTTTTGCCTTGGCAGTATATTATATATGTATATTGTCTCTTGGTGTCAAACACACAAAAAAAGAAAAAAAAAATGTAATGAAATTAGCGAGCGGATAAGTAGGAACGCTCATCGAAAATAAAAATGGCTCTCCCTTCAAAACAACCACCTCCATACCATTTCTCTCTTAAATTATATCCAACTAGTTACATTGATACTAGTTAATTAATAAATTGCATCATCTTGCTAGCCCATTTATGTATCTCCTAAATGGAAGCGTGCCATGTCCGATCGGATCGGAACGGTCCATTTCTTTCCTGATTTATGAGTACTTAATATACGATTATATATGAGTTAGTACAGAGATACGAATTGATTATATTGGATTGATCCGAATTTCAAGCTTAATTAAAATTTGAGATACTATAGAGAACGTTGATTTTCAATAAATTAAGCTGGTTGCATATATTTCAATGCACCTAGGATTGTATATATATATCGTCCTAAGATTAATTATGAATTTTTGAGATGGTGGTCGATCTTTATGAATAGTGAGATGTATAAATTTGGAGAGGAGCTTAATTGTGTGTCGTGCATGTGGCATGCAAGGCCAATGCCGTGCATGTCGCGTGGAAAAGCAAATATATTTGCACTGCATGTTCTAATTTAATACTTAGCTGAGAAGCAAAGATCATGCATTAATTATTGATGCAAATTGAAGGTGCATAAATGCTTCTCACTTCTGACTGTATAATATTATACTTGGTAAAAACCCCAGTACAAGCCTACGTTGCTATATATTCTAACTTTCCAGGGTCTTTCTCTCCAGTCAACTCAAATACTGGACAATTTTAATTACCTTATTAATTTCTTTATTTTAGATTTTATCTTAATTTATTTTTAATATTAAAAAAAAAAATATATATATATATATATATATGAGAGAGAGAGAGAGAGAGAGAGAGAGATGTATCTGTATATATGTATGTATGTGTATATAATACTGACGCGCGTACATGACTAAAAATTTGCATAAGAGATGAGCTAGGGATATCTCCAGTACGTGTGTTGTGAATGGAGAGCTTTACATGAATGAAGTAAGTTTAACTAACTGATCGATCTGCTAATTAATGATTCCCTAATATATGTACAGTGCGTACATATGGTGCTTAATTAAATCTAATGCTAATGGTCCATAACTCCATATAGCAGCTGTCTGCCACGTCGAGACCGCATGGTTTAATTATTTCATCTATTATAGGGTTAAAAAGCTAACCTACTTTTTATCACAGGACAATTAAATTGATGTGTTTTAATTTTCATTGGTGCGTACTTAGCTGCACCTTAGTCGAGGTATGCATGCTTAATTATTAATTTCACATCAACAATTCATTTATTAGTTTACAGCCAAAAAAGTAAACATAGGCAATGTTTTTCGATAATTTCCTACTGCATAGCATGTGATGTGAGTATCTTTTCTTCAGAAAAAAAAATCATGCAAATTAGTAGATTTACTTGATTTAATTTATTTAAATTTTTATTAGGCCCATCATTATCCATAATAACATTACATGTGATAGAATCGTGAACTAAAGATCTTATAAAGACTACTTAGAAACAAATACCAAAAATTCAAGACTAACAAAGCCCAAAAGAAAGGACGGATCAAGACTATATTCGGTACTTGAGTCATCCTTCTTAATATCAATACTATCTCGAAATAAGGCCCACACCAACTCACCTTCGGGACGGAGTTATTGTGTCTCGAATCGAAACCCAAACCGACCTACCTTGGAGGTAATTAGCTGGTGTTTCGACCCTAGACCCAAGCCAACATAAATGCTTATAAATACTCAAAAATTCATTGAGAAAATGGACGAGAACATTGAGCAAGACAAAGTACAAAGGTAATAGAGTTACGTACTTAACGAACTTGAAATAAGTTTTACATGGAACACACACTCCTTAAACATCAACTCTAACTACTCTCTATTCGAGATAGAACGTGTTCTGATCGCCTTGGTCCAATACTGTTTGGATTTGAGCATATCAATATGATTAGTGAAAAATGGATAACGAATAAGAGAGAGATTATTAGATAGTATTAGAAAGAATATTGATTTAGTCTCTCCGCAAATATATCCAAAACCATTTCCCAAAAACATTCAAAGAATACCAATTTTGGATTTTTTTTTTTTTTTATGGTACGGTACCTTTTTTTATTCTTTTCTAATACAAATTTTAAAAGAAAACTAAAATTAATTCCATATCTTTTTCTGTAAACTCGTTCATTGTGATTCTCATACTTTTAAAATATTAAAAGTAAAGTTAGAACAATGTCATAAATTTCGTAAATTTATATATATCATTAACTCTCATTATAATAAATTATTATGGCTGTAGACAACCGAGCCACTTTGAAAAGGTGATAGATGCAACAAAGGAATAATACAGAAAATATTGATCCCAATATATGCTATTATTTTTTTTAAATAGAGATGCAATAGAAAAATGATATTTCAGTTTGAATCTGGAACGTACGTTCGTTATAAGTTGACATGAATCTAAAACTAGTACTGTTAATTTTCAAATTTAGTCTGAATTATCCCGGATTATGATCGAATGACTCAGAATTCAAACTTAAAATTTTACTCTAATTATTCTAGAGAATCCACACTTTCATAGGCGTTGCATCTAGAGTGGAAAAAACGTTCTGTGTCGTGCCGTGACGTGACTAACACGCCGTGACGTTGGTCTCATGCCGTTCCGTACCGTGACCAAATAAACAGTCACACATGTCGTGCTGTGCCGTGACTAAAATATTGAGGGGTGGTCACGGCACGCGAGTCATGCCGTGACTCACGTGCCGTGTCCACATGTAACTGATCATGTTTCTCACATTTAACTATTTTTTTTTTATAATTTAAGTTAGTTTATTCAAGATTCACCATTTGATTAAGACTTAACAGTTCTAATTTCATGTGACTCACGTGACCACGTGCCGTGCCGTGCCGTGTCAAATTTTTAAAAAATGGTCACGGCACACGAATGGTTCGCAACGCAACACACGAATCACGACACAGAACAGTGACACATGCCGTGCCGTTTCGTGCCGTAACCTTACCATTCCGTGACGGAACCGGCTCGGTCGTGCCATTTTTTCCACTCTAGTTGCATCTAATGGGATATATAGGTGGTAGATAAAAAGTTCGATCACCTTAAATTTGATAGAGATTGAGGAAAAAATTGCCTACATTAACTTTATCACAATTATTTATCACTATTGTGAGGTCCTCTATGAGTAATGATCTAATATATCTCTATCAGACAATTAATCTAAAATATTCCTGTCTAAATATTTATTGTAATTCTTTTATAACTACTTTCCATTAATTGTCGATCTTCACTTCACACATGAGCATTGCATTAGATCACATCGATCTCATAGGCGTTGCATCTGAGAGCTTATCACAATTGTTTTGTTCATCGAGAGGGATTGAAAAAACAAAATTACTTACATGAACTTCTATTTATATATAGGCTCTAGATCTATCACAATTGTTTTGTTCTGGTGGTTGAAAAACAACTATTGTGAGGTCGTATGTGAGTAATAACATATCTGAGATATCTTATCGTACAATTGTTCGTGATCTAAAATATTTCTATCTAAAATCTTTATTGATATTCATTTTTTTATTTTTCATAGTCTTTATTATTGAGTTCACACACATCGCGTACCTATGAAACCATGTAAGTCAATAAGTTGCACCTCTAAACATAATAAATAATAGATGATTCTGATTAAGCTTAACCCATGAGCACCTCATTATAATTTTTTACGAGTGTGTGTGTGTGTGTATAGATATAATTTAGATTACTTCTAACAAATTTATGTAGATAACCACACTCTATATCAATGTTATAAAATGCGGTTTCTATGCGGTATGCGAAAGGTCACCACATACCGCATATACGGTATGCGACCGCATATGCGGATTTTTATGCGGACTTATATATGCAGATTTCAAAATAAAAATTTATATATATATAAACAAGTATGTGGTATTATACGGTCGAATATGAGGTATAAAATATGCGGCCGAATATGCGGTCGAATATGCGAAACCGCATACGCATATGCGGCCATATAAACCGCATTTTATATATTACACTGCTCGATATAGTACCCACTCTCATAGGCGGTGAATCTAAGAGCTTGGGGAGTAAAGCATCGAGAGGGATTGAGAAAAAAAATTGCCTACATGAACCACCCATTTATGAAAAATTACCTACTCTATTAAGATCGTTTTGTTATATATATAGGAGTTGAAAATTACTATTGTGAAGTCGTCTGGAGACAATGATCTAAAAACTATTTCAGTATAAAATCATTATTTGTTTTTTTTTTTTTTTAACTTTTCATAGTCAAATAAGAAGAAAAAATCAGTCTTTACGGACGTAATTTTCGAAACTATGTCAATACATTGCCCATTCAAACACAATTCATAATAATAAATTAACCCAATATCATTGATCGATGCATTAATTTTCGATCTATGGTTAATTGTTCGTAATTAATTAATCCTCTTCAGAAAATAATAGACGAGAGGGAAGCATAAAATCTTCTCCTTTTTTGCACTTTGCTTTGAAATGACGAAAATTGCTGAATTTATATAGTGATTGACTTTGTCTTAATTTGTTTTCCTTCTCTCCTTGTAATTTTATTTTTCCAAAATAAATAACCGATCTAGTAGAGGCTTTTTTATAAACCATAAATAAATAAATAAATTTAGGATTCCAACATGATTACTTGGTTTTTTTTATAAAAACCATAAGAAAAGAGTTGGCAGCCCGTTCTCTACAGTATTTTATCTCCCATAACGAGCTGCCAACTCATTCTTGATTTTTTTTTCCAGTTTTCAGTCTGGAACGAGTTGGCAATCCGTTCTCTACAGTAACTTTTTTTTTTTAGAGTTTGCTTATAAAATAAATCATATATTTTGTTTGATTTTGTATATTAACAATAAGATTAATGGAACAATTTGAAGAGATTCTTTTTTGTGTATTTTGACTATTTTATCATTTTATCAAATTAATGGATATATAAAAACATTTATTTTATATTTTTACAAAAAAATAAGTACTTTTTAAATTAAATAAGTTTTAATAAAAATAACAATTAAATGATTAAATTTGTTTGTTTTTAAAATATAAAAAATAAATTTTAGAAAAATAATACTTACATTTGAAAATCAATTCATTGATTTATATATTTATTAATTTTTTTATATAAACTTATTTTTTTTTAAAACCAATCCATTGAAAATACACTTATTTTTTTTGTAAAAATATAAAATGATAAATATAGAAAACCAATCCATTGATTTGATAAAATGATAAAATAGTCAAAATACACAAAAAAAAATATCTTCAAATTGTTCCATTAATCTTATTGTTAATATACAAAATCAAACAAAATATCTGATTTATTTTATGAGTAAACTCTAAAAAAAAATAGTTACTGTAGAGAACGGGCTGCCAACTCATTCCGGATTGAAAATTGGAAAAAAAAATTAAGAACGAGTTGGCAGCTCGTTCTGAGATAAAATACTGTAGAGAACGGACTAAAAAAATTAAGAACGAGTTGGCAGCTCGTTCTGAGATAAAATACTGTAGAGAACGGACTGCCAACTCGTTTCTTATAGTTTTTTATAAAAAAACCAAATAATCATGCTGAAATGGTAAAAAAAAAAAATTATTTTATGGTTTATAAAAAAAAAGTCAATCTAGTACGTTCAAAATTAATCTTTTCCCTTTGTTTTTTTTATTTTTTATTAAATCCTTGTAGAGCATCTTTCCTTACTCTGAGGTGGACGCGTGTCGACGTGTCCCGTTTTGTAGTGTTCACTCATGAGTCATGGAATTCGCATCCTCTGGGATATCTCAAAATTTGCGTGACTTTTTGGAATATCTTAATCGTTCAAATATGTTCTGCACGAATCTCAAAACTCAAATAAAACTGGCCCCCTACGCCCCCCCGAATAGAAACCGGACACGTCGGTGACGCAAAAATTGAGATATCTCAGAGGATACGGACTCTGAGTCATGACCATGAGCCATGTTACATACGCTTTCGGCTTTCGTCCCAACATCCTCTTGGTTGGTCGCCACGTGTCCCATTGTAACATGTCCGTTTCGTGATTCCAGATTCCCTATTGCTGATATACAGTTGTGCAACCACTGCCTTGCCACGTTGCAATAGAGAATTGCATTATATATATTGTCTGGTGTTAATTAGGACTTAAGATAACATTAACATCCCTACATCTCCAGTTAATTAGTCCCAACTAATTAATTGTTGCTAAATCAAATGTAAAGAAATTAAGTGACTCAATTAAATATATTAAGTTTCAATTAATCATCTGCGCGCTATATATGGCATAAATGATAAAGAGAACACTATACGACTGATATATGCGTGAGACAGTACGTTAAATTTATATATATTATCTAAATTAATTAACTCAAATTTAGACACAGTTATTAAAGCCGTCTGGTGCATTAATTTGGTAAAATTAGTTGCTGAGCCACAATTAATTAATGCATTGAGATGATTTAGCCTTATCTCATCAATTAATTGTCAATTTAATTAGCAATCAATACAGCTAGCTACAAATGATAATTAAGATCCGTCTCCCTCTGTATGTTGCACAATTAAAAACTCTGTACGTGGTTTAATTTATTATTCATTATTCTCGTTAAATTAATGATCGATATAAATGATTACTTAATTGTTAACCTTTCATCAACAAAAAGTACAATCGATTTTGAGCTATTTGAAAGAGTGAAAAGGTGGTTTGCTAAAATATTAATTGTAAGATATAGTGGAGGGTCAATATCTTCTCATGTACTGCATAAGTTTCTTCTTACTTTACGATTTGAGATTTATTCTCAGTTCGTTTAGAATTCAGACTGGTGCAGAGACAGAATTATTAGGCTTTGAGATTCATGCCTGGTTTAACAATTCCACTAATTGTTAAAATATTACCTTTTCAGGTACCTGGGAGGATGTGAATATGGGGGGGAGGGTATGTATGGTATGATGATAAAATAATAGTAATAGCAATAACAAAATTAATTTCTTGTTTAATGGACTCATTGATTTTACAGGGCATAGACCAAGGAATTTTTTTTATGTTTGGTTAAATTTATGGAAGGCCTCAGCTCATCTATATTGGCTACGATAAAATATTTATATTAGGCATCGATTTGTGTTATGACCTGATATGTCAATATATTTTAAGACTAAATTTTATATTTTTTTTTAGAATATTTTTGTTATTTTCTTAGGTGGGTATCTATCTAAATCTTGAATTTTTACTTTCTAATTTTTATTTTTATTATTTTCTTAGATGGGTACCTATCTAAATATATTTTAAGACTAACCTTTCACGATTCATTTGGTGATTTCGATGCCAACTTTTCTTTCTCTAAATCTTGATTTCTTTTTATACTTTTAGTAATTCTATTTCATCTAGATGTGATTGGCATTTGTTACGAGATTCTAAACTTTTAAGGTTTTTATATTTTGTTTCAGAATCTCCAAGTTTTGATTAACGAAACGAAAATTTCTTATCCCGAGTTTACCTGATAATTTTACCAAATCGGATACACGAATAAAATGAAATTTGAACTTCGGTCTAGATTTGAATATGTGTTGTAATGAATTTTTAGGTGTATTGTAGGAATAATAATGAATTTTATTTAAATATTTATTATAAATACTATTTTATAAACTGATAGCTTTGATTTAATTAAAAAAAATGATGTAATATATGAATGTATTAAAAATAAAATATATTTTTTATCATTTGACTTGATATTAAATAAATTTTAGGAACAATTTCATGTGTGTTTATATATATGTCAAAATAGTCAATTTCTCCATAAAAATATTATAATATATAACATTCCCATAAAAATTTAAGATTCTTTATTTATATTCTCATTTATTTATTTAAAATTCAATTTAATTCTTTTAAAAAAATTACTATTTTTTTAGATAGTTAGAAAATCACTTCATTTAAACATTCTAGACCATTCCAAAGTAGTTATTTTCAACCTATCTAAAAAAATAGTATTGTTTTAAAAAAAGAGTTATTTTTATATGAAGATGGTATAGAACGGTTCAGATTGACTGTTTGAACTTTGAAAACAAAGATATTGACTAAATATACATACCCAAGTGCACTACGCAGCCTCACTCATGGAAAACTCGTTGAATTGGCACGTAAGATGAAGGTATTATGTAGTATAGCATCTTTGTGTAATAAACTAGATATTTTCAATCATGGAAAATGTTGTCAAATTGATTTATCAAACCTATATTATTTGGTGTATTAAAAAAAATATTAAACCCAATCAACTTTTTTACCTCAAAACAAAAAATAAATGCATTACAAAAATATATTTATAATCTAAAATTATAACAAAATTATGTATGATCTTAAATTTTTTACTCTAGCTTCCTATATACGAATCTTGCCCTGATTAATTGTGTAGAAGGATATGTCAGAGTATCTGCATTTCTGAAACTCTTGGAATTTCAAAGCTGACTTGGCAGTTTTTAAATCAGTTTCAGGGATGTAGATGGATTTCATATTTAGCAATTTTGTTCAATAGTTTCTAAATATGAAATTTTTTCAAAACTCTGACATGACAAAATAATCAACCCGTATTTGCTCAATTTTTAATATGGTTTTAATTAAATGCTAATATGACAATTAAGAATCTCTAATTTTAATTTCAGGAATGTAGAGATTTAGAAATTTAGAGAGTCATTTTCGGTCATTTACCCCTTTTTTTAGCTCAACAAAAGAAAAAAAAATCAGATATGTCATGAATGCATGATTGGGAGCTACGATGTTGCAATAGATACAAATGTTATAAAATTTGACGAGTGATGATATCGCTGGACTTCTCGGTAAAGGACGATTATATGCATACTATATGACTAAGAGTTAATCATAAACAATTTGTTTTGAATCAAAAAATGAATAACTATAAAGAATGATACAATCCTTCTTTTAATTTATTCATGATATATATCATGCGACATAAGAACACGAATATACTTGTATTTTATATTGGATCATGATATTGTATTGTACATATCATCTATGTCAATTTAATTATCACAATGTATTGCTAGATGTCATTTGTAATTTATATATAGAATTTTAATAATCACAATATATTGCTAGATGTCATTTGTAATTTATATATAGAATTAAAAGAGTTTTAATGTTATTATCAACATGATATATATTCTCTTGGGTCTCATAAAAATAGACTCTTAATTAGATAGATTATTAAACAAACTAGAGTGGGTTAAATGCTGCTTTCAAGTAATAAAATGAAAAAAAAAAAAAAAAGGCAATTTCCAAAAGTTAAACACACAGGGTTTGGGGCATTTGAGCTGTGAAAGGAGCGGTTCCATTTTTTTTCTCTAGTGCACACAAAATTCTATAATATTTGTGTGGTGTTTTGCTGTTATGATATATCGGCATAAATTTGTTTAGAAATAAAAAAAAATTCAATATTCAAATTTCAAATTTAACTATTTTAAATTTGAGTCTCCTAAATTAAGTGACTCAAATCTGAAGTTTGAATCAGAACCATTCGATCTATTACGGCACAAATATTAAAGAGTCTTGTGCCATGGAATAATTACTTAGTCCAAATTTTAATCGGACGGTCTGGATCTGAACTTAAAATATGGGTAGTATGGGATCCATATAGATTTCAATCTAGATGTATTTATTATAGGTTTAATTAATAAGATAACTTTTTTTTTAAGTTCTTATAGATTTTTTTAAAATTATTTCTCAGTCATTGTTCTTTCTTTATGTAATGTTTTATTGGTTATACGTATCTCACTTGTACATGTTTATTTTTATTTTCTGACAAAAATACGTGTGTAGTTTTACCCATGCATGCCAAGGCCTTCAGTTCTATAATAAAAAAAACACTACATTGGAAAACAAAATCTCTATTAATCGATCAATACTATCAGAATATCATCAGTTAGATTTTAGATTTAGCATATATTTATTTTGTAAGGAACAGAATTAACTGCCAGCTGGATGATAAAATGGTTATGTCCATTAATTTGTGTTGAGTGGAGAGGTAGTAGTACTTCCTGCAAAAAAGAAAAACAGCAACCACAAACCCAACTTCAAGTCAGCAAAGGCCAAAGGAGACCACCGATCGAGTTGTTTAATTTCTTTCTCCATTTCTCTCCTACTTTTTTGTGGAGATGTTGCTGCAATGCATTTTGCAGCTGGTGAATGTGATATTGACCTTTTTCTTGTCCTGTTTCTTTCCACACCATGCACCGATCGAGTTCAGATTCGCCGTGCCATCAACTTAATTAATTTGCAACGTACGTTCCATATGATCGAGAACCAAGTACTCAAAAATTTCATTTAAAAAAGTATATATGAAACCTGGAACCAACGTTCCATTTTTGTTTGGGTTAGTGTAATATTGATTGAGGCTGTGGTACTATGCATAGCACGGATGGGTCCGTGCTACGGTTCAATATTTTTGTTTTCAAAGTTTTAACGGTCGATCCAAACCGTTCAACATGTTTTCCATATGAATATGTACTTGCTGGCCAAATTTTACATTTTTTTGAATTTTTTTACTATTTTTTTAGATAGGTATAAAATCACTTGATCTGAAGATTCTTGACCATCTAAAAACAGTGATTTTCTGCCTACCTAAAAAAATAGTAAAAAAGATTCTAAAAAATGTAAAATTTGATCGGCAAGTACATATTCATATGAAAAACATGTTCAACAATTCGGATCGACCGTTAAAATTTAAAAAACAAAGATATTGAACCGTAGCACGGACCCATCCGTGCTATGCATAGTACCATAGGCTCACTGATATATAATTGTATATCGATCGTTGAAACCTGGAACTAATTGTATGGGTCAACAAAATGTAATTTCAGTGCTTCTAGTACTGTATACCTGCTTCTAGAAACAGGAGAATAACCGCATTTACTTATGGACACTACAACTTTTACTAAAACAAAATAATAAAGTCCTTGCTAAAAATAAAATGCGAGGGGATCTCGTTATTACACGGTGCTGATTTGCTCCTCCCGAATCCCGATTGCGACAACCAAAATAATCCACGTACGTGTAGAAATAACGCACACAACCTTCGCCCTTCGGGTTCTTGTTAAATAATTAAAATAATTAAAATAATATCAACATATACACGTGCAATTGACGTGTCAATTCATGGTCGCTTCTCTGTGCGTCACTTGTCAATCGCATGTCATTACATAATCAATCCATTTTGTTGTGCTGCTAGTGCTATATATTCAATAAAATCAAAAGGTACGGTTGTTAAACCCCCACAAAGTCACAATTCACAAACCATATATATATATTATGTACCAAACAAAATGAATAGAAAATTATTAGTGAGCTTGACTGTAAAAATTGGACATCGATCATACCGAATTAATATCAAATTTGTTAATTAATTGCCATGTCATTATGTTTTTTTTTTAAGTCCAAAGACCATTCGCGTGTCTCTGTAGTGTACTATTTTGTTCAAATTTATGGTTATCCCTCTATCCATATATATATATATATATATATATATATTATCCACTGAGTATATTTTTGATTTGGGAGGTTACCAAGTGAGTACAATTAACGGTTTAATGACGGAGCGTTTTTTTTTTAAATAGAATCGATGTTAAATATTTCAATGGAACAAGTATAATTGATTTGATTTTTATAAAAAACAGTTCCACTGATTCGTAGTCATTTGTTATTATTTTATGTGATTAAATTATATGGAGAAATCATAAATTGACTCCACCGATCCGACAGAGCAGGGTTTTTTTTTTAAATAGAACCGATTTTAAATATTTCAACAGAAAATTTGGTTTTTATAAAAAAAAAAATAGTTCCATTGATTTGTAACCATTTGCTATTGTTTTATGTGATTACATTGTATGGAGGGATCATAAATTAGCTCCACCGATCCTGCGAATCAGTGAAGCAAATGTAATTCTGTCTCCACCGGTGGAGTTGTTTTTTATAAAAACTAAATCAATGATACTTATTCAATCGAAAATATTAAATTTGATTCTTTTTAAAAAAAAAATCCGGCAGAGCGTGTAGAGTCAAAGAAAACACTGATCTTTTGATTTATTTAATTAAAATAAATTCTTATTTAATATTTATAAAAAAATTGATTTGGAATATTTTAAATATTATGATTCCAGAGCAAGTGCGAATCAAAATCGTGAGACTGCCCTATTTATTTATTTATTTTTATTCTGTGCAAAAACATTAGAAATTTATTTAAATTATAATTTAGACTTACTAAACTAAAATAGAATAAAGCTGCAACTACCTTTTAGGAAAAGTATTTCAATCTTTTCTTATTTTATTCTCTTCCCTGCAAGATAGGAGAGGCATGTGACATGTGATTTGTCGTTATAGTTTTTTAGTTTTTGGCAAACTGTATATATAAACTTAAAAATATGTCTTAAATACAAACAAATTAATTCAAATGGTGTTATCTGGCAAGGGGAACTTTAGAGTTGTGGTGTGAATTTTTTTTTTCAAACATTTGATTTTTATTAAAAAAAAAAAAAACAACAACAGCGTGATTGAAGATGAAATTTAAATAATAAAACGACATAAGGAATAAAAATTTGTTGAAAAGCGCTCGAGGAACCTTAATGATATATTTGCACTAAAAATGGAGAGGGACTGCATTAAGATTTTAACAAACTGATGGATTAGGTCAAGATACGAGGCAAAATTGCCTCCTGCTTAATCTTTTCTAAAATGAAATTGATTGTTTGATTCTCTTATGGACAGGACGGATCTAATTAAGCATAAGTAGGACAACTGCTCTATTTTGAAAATCCAAAATTAATTTAGAAGAACTGATCATTTTTTAGCCTTTACTTTACTCTGAAAAACAAAATTGCCCTACCCTAGAAAATTTGTTTCTTCAATTGAACATACAACTTCAATTCGTTTTTTCTCTATCCAAAAAGCGTCAAGCATTAAGTTTTCTACCATTCGTTTGATTTTTTTTTTTCATCTCCTGGGAGAAAAGAATGTATTTTCAATGAGCATGGACTCGGAGCAGAAAATTAAAGAGTCTCATAGAACATGTAAAGAGCACGTTTCACACGAACCATGTCTAGAGCGAGATGGAGGAGTGTCGTTCATTTAAATCTGGCCTTTTTTAAATCCCTTACATTAAATGGTCATCTAATTTTGATTTTGAACCATTCATTTGATTTTTTTTAAGACAGAGAATGTTTCACAAGAAATGCTCTTTCCACTCTCTTTTCCAATTTTCAGTAAATGACCACCTCCATTTTTTCATTTCTCATCTCATTTTTTATCATCTTTCTTCTTATTTTAGGGTCCAATACTTATTGAATCCAATTTCTAGTGCACAACCCATTTTTATTTATTTATTTATTTAATTCAGCCTACATTGTTGCTCAATACAAATCATATTGACATTGTTCTTTATCTTTTTCGAGCGTAACTCGTTTTTGATTAAAAAAAAAATACAAAAACATATAAAAAAACTCACTTCATCGACGTAACTAACTAATATGTAGCCTTAATTTTTTTGTTGTTTTATAAATATGCAAAAGGAAACTAATTTTGTTATTTTTTATTATGTAAAAGAATATTATTTTTGTTTTTTTTTTTACCATTTTATCTAGTGCACAGTTAACTAATGGGTTTGAATCTGATTCAATATTTTTTTGTCCTATTCTGAAAAATATCCTGCATCCGCTCCTGCTTATTAAAAGAGTGCATTTGAATTGTTAAAGGAATAATATTATTTCAATAAGTGAGAATAGTAGGAGAAAAAATGTTAATTCGAATAGTACAGAAAAGTGTTAATTTCTTTTAATTACAAAATATTTAGTTCAAGAATAGCAAAGCGAATAATCCATATATTGTTCTAAACAAAGAAGTAGAAAATGAGAGGGGTTGATTTAGGCAGGGAAAATAAAAGAATAGCTGTATGCGGTAATATTTTTTTATTATTCGGAATAAGCCCGGTTATATTATTATAAAGTGGAATTGAATTGATAGTTGCTCTGTTGCCAGATGCGTTACAGAGGATTTCTTTATTAATTAGTCCAAGTATCCAATGAAAGTAGTCAGTACCGTCGTTAGCTGTTTGTTCGTGAGTACAAGAAAATAGTAAATACAAATACCAGTTATTAATTTGCATTACTAGTTGGAAAACACATCAGTGATGGTGAAAAGGTTGAAAATTAGTGTTAAAATATATTTTTTATCTCCATAAAGTTGTGATACAATTAAGCTGAACTGGTACGAGCCGAGCTTGGATAAGTTTGGACTTATCATTTCGATAATAATTAATGAGTCAAACTGAAATCAAAGCTAATTACGAATTACTTTAACAAAGTAACATTTTTTTTCCAGTCGAAAGGGGAGGTAGCACAGTTGGTATTGAGAAAAGTTTTAAGATTGTTGGTTATCCAAAAATTGAGAGTTCAATTTTTTCCAATGACTTTGCAGCTTCTGCGAAGATTTAAAAAAAAAAACAACATTTTTTTCCCAGTCATAATTATTATATATATAATTATGTTTTTCAACTATATATTAATAAATACAACAAGAGAGAGAGGAGAGATACTCTTTAATTAGGGTACTTTGAATGCACTTTAGAATAGCTACTGTTTAGAATAGTAAATAAAAATAGCTATTGTTTAAGAACAGTGCTATTCAAAATAGTGAAAAAGTTGTTTGGATTGCATATTTGGAATAGAGTTTGAAGGGAATAGCTATTATTTAATAATTTATGTGTAAGATTAAATATAATACAACATAATATTAATTCAAATATTAAATGTAATATAATATTATTTTCAATATTAGATTAGTATTAAATAAAATATTATATTAAATATAATATAATATTAGTTTAAATATTAAATATAATATAATATTAGTTTAATTATTAAATGTAATATAATATTATTTTAAAAATTAGATTAGTATTAAATAAAATATTATACTAAATGTAATATAATGTTATTTTAAATATTAGATTAATGTAATATAATATTAGTTTAAATATTGAATGTAATATAATATTATTTTAAATATTAGACTAGTATTAATAAAATATTAGATTAATATAATATAATATTGGTTTAAATATTAAATGTAATATAATATTGTTTTTAATATTAAATATAATATAATATTAGTTTAAATATTAATTAATATAATATTAATTTAAAAATTAGATTAGTATTAAATAAAACATTAGATTAAATATAATATAATATTAAATTAAATATTAAATGTAATATAATATTAGTTTAAATATTAAATGTAATATAATATTAGTTTAAATATTAATTGTAATATAATATTAATTTAAGTATTAATGTAATATAATATTAATTTAAAATTAGATTAGTATTAAATAAAATATTAGATTAAATGTAAAATAATATTATTTTAAATATAATACAATATAATATTAATTTAATTATTAAATATAATATAATATTATTTTAAATATTAGATTAGTATTAAATAAAATATTAGAATAAATATAATATTAATAATATAATATTAATTTAAATATTAAAATGTAATGTAATATAATATTATTTTAAATATTATATTAGTATTAAATATAATACAATATAATATTAATTTAAATATTAAATGTAATATAATATTAGTATTAATATTGAAATCAACAAATGTTATTCCATGTTTTTGTAAGAATAGCGAATAACAATGTTATTTTAAAAACAGTAGCTATTCCGAATAACAATGTTATTCTACAAATAATAGCTATTCTTGTGCATCCAAACATACCACCATTAGTCTTTAGGAGTAGCGCAGAATAGTGGCCATGGCTGATGACTCTCGGCCTCTCGCTCTCAATCAATCCATGAATTTAATTGAACCTTTTCAAGTTGTTTTGTGTGCGACAGATAGAGCGTACGTGTCGGTGGAAATGGTTAGGTCGGTCTCAAGTCTCAACTCACTTAACCATATATCCTGGGTCCTGACCTGTATCCATCTATCATTCTATATTTCTATTTTTTTATTTTTTCTATTTTCTAAGTTGAAAGTGAAAGATCCATTATAAAGTTACACTTCAATTTCGTTTCAAATTAATTGTACCATTCTATTATATTATATTCTATTCTATTCTATTCTATTTTAGGTAGTCGCCTCCATATACACAGTCGCTTGACACGACGACACGTTATGTAATTGACTGCCACTTTTGACTCCGGTCTTCCAATTTTCAAACAGTGACTCATTCCAATTATTATTATTACCCTTTATACGTACATATATATCGAGTTAATTGTTACCATCCCTTCTGATATATTTCTTTTCCCTTTTATGAATAAGTGGGTGAAATGAATAAATGTCTTTTTATATTTTGAGGAGGGTTTCTTGTGACTTCATTCTTTTTTTATTTTGAAACTTATTAATAATTTTTAGAGATATATATAATTATATATATACAAAATGAAAAAGGCTGATGTGCTACCTGTAGTATAGTGACATATCGTACTACTTTCTCAAAAACTATTGAGTAGACTTTAAACGACAAATTCAAACCGTTGAAACTGATCTACTTCGCGAGTAATGTATTTACATATAAAATTTACCAATTTTTATATTCATTTAGTATAAAGTCAAGCAGTCAAAAAAATAATAAAAAATGAATATATTAAAATTAACTTATAATTCTTATCTTTTTTATCGCTTGACCTTATACCAAATGAATTCAAAACATTATAATTTTAACATGTAAATGCATCACTTATGTAGTAGATTGATTTCAATCTATTTGAATTAGCTATTGAAAGATATCCAATATATTTTTAAAAAGATAGTACGACATGTCACTATACTACAGGTAGCACGCTAGCCTTATTCAGATAAAATTACTATTTTTAAACCATCGCAAACCATTGATTTGGTCTTCAAGTATATTTTAATATAGAAATTATGTTGAAGTATTCAAATTAAATATTTAGATTTTAAAAATAAATAATGTGAAAATGAAAGCCGTGAGTTATTTGAACCTTAATGACTTCATTCTTTGTACCTTCGGTATATATGTTTTATTTAAAATTTGCAGGTCAACAGGAAACTAGAATCCATAGTACCGTGAGAAAAGGAAAAGAAAAAAGAAACCTTTGAGGCTAAGTTTCAACTATATATATAGCATAGTACGTAGCACACCAAAATCATCCTCAAGCCGACACTACCAAACACAGTCCCTCTCTGTTCACCGTACAAATGCCAAAACAACAATTAATACAGTTTCAGTTACTGAGCTATACACAGATCAACTTTTTATTTAACGTAATAAATGGATTTAAAGCTCTCGATTTAAATATTTAACTGATTTTTTTAATTGGATTTTAAATTTGTAATTTTCCGTATTGTCTAAGCCACTTGATCAAATATTTATTCTCATTACATGTCAATTATGTAATAAGTACTCTCTGTAGTAGAGCACAGTGGGACCTACAGCTTTAGGATATGTTTGATTGCAATATTAGAATAGCTAGAACAATAAAATTGACATTTGTCTTATTAGAATATCTTGTTCTAATTTTTAATGATAATAATTTATTCTAATAATACAAACAAGTTTGATTCTCATTGCAATCAACCATACCTTAAAGATTCATGCCAGGTTAAAAGAATGTTCCGAATTATTACATTCTACAAATTAAAACAGTGGCTCTGCAGTAATACAGAGGATATATTTCGCAAATTGGAATTAGATTAGATATCACGTGCATGAGAATTCAAAACATTGCACGGAAGTGATATGGAAATGTGCAGGAATTATTGTTCGGATTTATTATGACAACTATTATGGAAGATTCTTTTTTTTTAAATGCTCACAATTTTTCTTATTGATTGTTATTAATATTATTTAAATAAATAAGTGATGGCACTACAATATAAGATAAAATTTGCCAAAAAAAATGTAATAAACATTTCCATATCAGTGAAAGTTAATTAAAGAAATTTATAAAGAAAAGGGAAATGATTTATTATTGTAGTTTGAATAAATTCAAGAATTAACTGAGTTTTAATAAAGCTGATATTTTAAAGTGAATATTTAACATTGATATATTATAATTGGACATGTCTAACAAAATTATATATAACATCTTAAAAGCATTTAAGACGAGTGCATTGAATTCTCAATAAAGAGGTGAAATTAATGAAGTGCAAAAGAAACATGTGAGCCATAACCATGTATGGCAAAAAAAGAAAAAAGAAAAAAGAAAAAAAAAACTTTGAATCTTGCTCCGGCAAGTATCATGCTACCAGTATCTCCAATATCAGTCAAAGTGCCAGGTGGGTTTATCTGCAATGGTATCATGTTAATCTCAGCTAGCAGCCATCTATAAGTTCTTTGATGAACATTTTGTGACCATGACAGGTTAATTGAACTTGGTCTAATAACGATATATCTGGCAAAAGTTTCCTTCTGGTATAGCTTTTGTATTGCTGCTGCTTTTTTAAAAAGAAGGCTAATTACCAATTTCTGAAATTCACATGTGGTCTCACTAGACGCAGCGCTTGTTCAGAGTATCTGTACATGCTTTGTTTATGACCTGAAAAAGTTAGGAAAATGACATATATTCTTTTGGAAGGTGGTTTAATATAACATCCACTTTTGAAGCCGTAACTTAGTCGGCTCAACCGCTCAAGTTAGGGGGTGTCAATCACACCTGTTTATCTATTTATCCGTTTATCCATTTATTCTATCCGTCGTATCATATTTGATAAAATAAGTATGGATAAAAAAAATTGTTAGCTTATTGAGTATGATTATAGATAAGAATTTTTTTCGTTAGATAAATGAATATAGGTACAGATAAATACTATTTCGTACATGTTGAATAACAGATAATTATATAAAATAAATTACATATAGATATATATAAATATTATTCAATTTATTCAACACTAATCTATGAGAAAATATATGTCTTTTGTTGTAAGAAGATTATTATATTAAACATACTATTTTTATATTTGATTATTTTGTTATTTGGTTAACAAATTGAATTTTGAATTTATTAGAAGAGATATTTGTGTTTTTTTTTTACTTTATAAAATAACTATTAGTAATTAGAATTGATTGCATATTTCTATTTTGATTTTTATATTAGTTATTGTGATTGCATATGTTAATACATGATGAGTTTTGATAATCTATTTGTAAAAATAATAAAATCATTATATTATTATTGTTTTGTTATTCACCCACTATTATTTTGTAAAAATAACACAATCAAGATTGAGATGCTAAAATACATAATAATCATTAAGGTGCGTTTGGATGGGTGAAGGATAGTTACTAATCCGAATTAGCATTATTTTGAGCTACTATTTTTTGTTTAGGTGTATTTGAATTAGCAAATACAAATTATTCTTTGTTTGTCTTTTATGGATTTTCTCACTATTCTACTAATTCAACAAAATTATTGAATTAGTTATTATTCTCAAACTTAAAATTAGCTCTATTTTTACTCTATATATTCCTTGTTTCATCCAAACGTCCTCAAAGATAATATTGTTGATAAATAAATAATATAAAACCCACTAATATATATTATTATTTGGTAACTATTCCAATAAATATCAAATTAGCACTAACAAAATTATTAGGCGAAAAATTAAACCTACTATAATATAATATTGAAAGTAGTTTGGCATGCAATCCTCCCAAAAAGTACGTACATAATATATAATCTATTTCATTATTAAATCCGTGAGATCAAATCAATATTTGTAACTTTTGTTATGTTCTTTCTAAAAGGAACACCAAAAGTGTACATATATAATTAATGATCTGTTTCATTGAGACAAGTATATATAATTTCAGGATAAATTAATTAATTATAACACAAAAGATTGAAGATATTATTAAATATGTGTGAGATACAATTAATTAAATTGACGCACAACGTTAAGAGCAGCGTGCAGTTAAATATCTATACGACACTCCATCAGATCATGAAATCCCCGAATTTATCCCACTTTTGAGTCAAATCGCAATAAAATGGACTCCAAGTTGAGGCATCTTATCAAGGTTTGAAGTGGAAAGTACAAATTAAGCAAGTAGGTACGATTTATCCCTATAATTAAGGTTTATCTAATTATCACATTAATTAGTGGATTTGCACGTTGGCAAGGGCTGGTAAAGATTAATTAGTGGTGGGGCAAGGATGCAACATATATTGTGTGCTGAGATTGCGATTGTTAATACTTGACTCGGATACATGGGTACGTGTAGTCAACATTTTTATGATTACCAGGTAAATTTTTTTTTTTTTAAAGCTCGGTAAGTGCTACCAAGTGATTTGCATTACAAATAAAATATCATTACAAAGTACCACAAGTACCAGCAACCATACGATCATGCATAAAGTAGCAGGTAAAAAAATTAAGGTGACTGATCGATGTGAAAAAAACCCAATAAGACGTACCGTAAGTGTAGAAATTAATAAAGAAAAAAATTATCCAGAATAAGTAACAACCCAGTTATACATATATTTATATTCGGTTTTAAAAACTAAGAGTAGACAATTGTCTATTCATGATTTAATATGGCTCCGTCTCGGTTCAGGTATCGATTTAATGATACATTGGAGACAAAAGTTGACCGTTCTATCAAAGAAGCGGGTGTAATTTCCGAAGTTACATTTTCATCTTTCAATAAAACGGACATATATGTTTTTATTTTAAAAGAACAGGAAAAAATTTAGTGGTTATTGCACCACGATTCTGATATAATTATTTAAGATGCCTTAATTAATTTGTTCAAAGTTAATTCGTTTCTTTAAGTAATTCACGTAGTAGCTAGGAATTAAGTCTACCAACTACCAAGTAGCATCTAATTATTAATTAATCTATGTATTCGCTTATCTTTGATAAATTAACATCAAAATCAAAATCAAGATAAAAAAAGTGCTTAGTCTCTGTTTCTTCAAAATAAGTATGGGTTAACTGTTTCTTCAAAATAAGTATGGGTTAAAAAAAAGGGGGAATTTCATGTATATCCCTCAAAAGTTTCAATATTACGTATTTATCCCTCTAAAATCAATAATTACATATTTATCCTTAAAAATTGTAGAAACTCACATATTTGTCCAATCTAACTCTATTATATATCAAATATCTCCAAAAATAATTAAAAAAAATATTTTTTAAGCATTAAAATTTATTTTATAATATTAATTAATATTGTAATGACCACTATACCCTTTCTTCCTCACTCCCTTTACTGTGCTAACTTTTAAAAACTCTGTTTTTTATTAATCCGTCCATCTTACAGCAAAATGAAGACATACTGTAATAATTGGTATTGTACGGTTCAGTACTGGCAGTCTGGCACCAGTATGGTTCAGTGTTGGTACTGGTACGGTACAGTTCGTACTGGTACGGCTATATACTGGTACTGATACGATTTAATACTGGTTTCTAACACACTGGCCTTAGAAATGAAAATAGAAAAAGGGTAAAATGGGAATACATAGAAAATTAATGTTAAATATAATGGATTGGACAAATATGTGAGTTTCTACAATTTTTAAGGATAAATATGTAATTATTGATTTTGGAGGGATAAATACGTAATATTGAAACTTTTGAAATATTGAAACTTTTGAGGGATATACATGAAATTCTCCCTAAAAAAAACAACAAATGATTATATTCTAGAATTTTATAAAATAAAATTAAAGAAAGACGGAAAGCAATGATAGAGATATGTACTCAAAAAGAAAAAGTAAAATAATGAATAAATGCACTTGCTAAAAGCCGAAGGATAAAAGGCCAAAAACAAAAAGTTGTTGGGTCAAAACGCGTGGAAATAAATTTGAGAGGCAGAAGTAGGAAAAATGAATAGTTTCTCAAAAAAAAAAAAAAAAATATTGTTGACATATTATATATCTCCACACTGGTTGTCTTATTTCATAAACCAAAAAAGATAAGTTTCATATTATTTCTTCCAAAACACATGTCAGAGCCAGGCCATCTTCACCCACCGAGTATATTAATTTTGTGTAAACTTAACTTGTTATCGGCCAATGTAGGATCCTCCACAATTTTAAAGAGCTTTGTTGTGATCTCCTGGTAAATGTAGAAAATTTAAAATAATCCAGTACGTGAGGTTTAAATTTTATGAGTAGAGTATATATGATGCGGATACAATTCATAAATATTTTTTTTTAACTTTTTAGTTAGTGGTTAAAATTACCACTAATAAATATATAAATAAAAAAAAGTTACAAAATTCTAAATTCTATCATCTCATATAACATAAAAATAAATATTTACATTCATACTCAATTTTAAATTCCAAAATCTGATATGCGTACTTGTACCCATCTGGAAGGATAGTTGGCTAGATCAGTCAATAAAAGACTGATTTCCAGTTCTTTTCACCTTTGTGCAAGATGAAGATATATCGGTTCATGAAGCATGCTCTCAGGGGCATTGGGAGATATTCTTGCCGGGTACGCTGTCTCTGACAGCAATGGGTCAATATCAGTCTCTGCTTTTAGAGCTAAACCGACAACCACTGAACCAACAAGGGGATACCATAACATGGAAATGGACAAAAAATGAGAACTATCAAGAGTTACTACGTGTCAAAAGAAGAGGGGCCATACATTGGTACTGATATTGCAAAAGGTCTGGAAACTAAATGCCCCAACGCGGGTAATGGTGTTTGGATGGTTAATGTTGAAAAACAAAATCACGATAGTGGATAATTTATTAGTAAGAGGATGGTGTATGGTAAATAGATGCATCCTTTGCAAAAGGGCACAAGAGACGGTCAGACACCTATTTCAATACTGCACATACACAGGTATGGTGCGAGAGGAATTGCAAAGAACAATGCCGGGACTGACAAACCTAGCATTCCTCGTTGGTAGATACAAACAGGCGATGCTCAAAGCGAATGATTGACGATGTCTTTTGTCATATGGCGAGAGAGATGTAGGCGGATTTTTGCAGAAACAGAAAAAACAGTGACCCCAATAGCAGTTGAAGTAAGGGAAGAATTTGAGAGCTGGTTTCCAGAGACAGCACGATAGAGGTTCTGATAGAAATGGAATAGCGACATAAACAGTGCTTTCCTAGTTTTTGATTTTCTGTAAAATTTTCTTTTTTTTGTTTCCTTTTATTTCTTCTTTTCGTTTTATCCTTCACTGTTTACTCTTATGTAATAACTGACACCCCTGGTGTCTCATTTAATGAAATATAGAGGCTAGATCTCTAGGTTTCTACTTCAAAAAAAAATACTCAATTTTAAATTTTATTTTCAATCTCGCTTCATGACCGGATCCGCTTCTTCGATTGTCACCGCGCTCCGACAATGATTGGATCTAGTCACTGTTGCACTCCAATCGAGATGAAAACTCAACACTCCGAGCTCTGACATTATCTCATTCTCAGTTCCAATCGGCTCCGCTCGGCACTAATTACTTCTCTCTCGATCTACGATCGTATCCACTTCTTCGATCGCCGCCGCGCTCCGACGACATGATAGGCATAAAATATATACACATTTACAAATGTTCAATCTAGATTTTATCCTGAAAATACTCCAAATATCTTGTATTTTGATATATAAATGTCATATATTACACCTGAAATCAAGTTACTGCCTTTGCTTGCTTTAAATTGCAGAAAATAGCGAAAAAACCCTCACTGCGACCCGCACTGGACACAGTGCGGGCCGCACTCAGCACTTGGTCAAATCTGGGAGGCTCTGCGCAAGGGAAGCAAACGGAGGGGAATGCGACCCACACTGGAGGTCAGTGCGGGCCGCACTCAACAAGAAGGAAAAATGCGACCCGTACTCAGTTAATGCGACCCGCATTTTATGTTACGCTCAACCAGGAGAAAAGTCCGAGGGGAATGCTGTTGGGTTATGAACGGTCCAAACCCATTGATTAGCTTAAGCTGCGGAAAGAACGTAAAACAAAAATTTTACTTCTAACTTAAGCCAAGGATTAAATGAGGTATGTCAGAATACTTTCCAAGGCGATCCACCTTCAGTATTCCTTGGCATCAAAACCCAATTTAATCATTTTACAGATCTACTCCATAATTGATTTCTAAAACTTTAATCTACTTACAAATTAAATAGATTAATATAACATATTTATACCTTGATCCAAATTCCAATTGGATTGCAGCAGACCGAGAAGATCGAATCTGAGGAACATCTTGCCTCGGAGTATCAGACGTCTGATACCTCTATCGATCGTCCACCAGGAACCACCAGAGCACTGGCTTTCTACTGCCAGTAATACTGACCAGCGGGATTCGCAAAAACACTATTCACCGAGAAAATGACAAAATAAAATACCGCGACTTTCGCAAATATATTATTTCCTAATCCCGTAAACACTATTCACGGAAGGCGTGAAAACACTATTCACCGAGAAAAGGACAAAATAAATATACCGCGACTTTCGTAAATATATTATTTCCTAATCCCGTAAACACTATTCACGACAACCGTAAAAGCAACCGTAACCGACAAAGAGAGAAAATAGATTTATCGATTCGATCAGACTGATCAGATCAGATATGAGTGAATTGGTGATTTTCTCTCTACCCCTACCCCTCTATTTATAGGCAAATGAGGAGGTTCGTCAATGACCGAAATACCCTCGGTTTTGTGGTATTTACCAAATTGCCATTGAGATATTTATATCAAATATAGATATTTATATTAAATATCTCAAATATAGATATTTATATAAAATGTCTCAAATATAGATATTTATATCAAATATCTATATAATTGTTCTGAACAATTATATTTCTTACGGTTCGGTTTCGGTACGGTTTTATACAACGTATCGAATACGCTTTATAAATTAACCGTTGTTTTTGCTTGTCATCTTATATGACATTTATAATTTAATTATATCATGTATAATTAATTATAACTATCTTAATATTAATTATAATCAATTTATAATTAATCAGTAAGATTCTCTGATAAGTCTCCTTTGCGGTGTGACCCAATAGGATCTGTGTTATGTTGGTAAATAGAATTAAAACCATTTTAACTTCTATAATCATAGGAGGCATCTGACATCTACACTATGACCATCCAATTACACGATGATGTCTTGTACTATACAATACCACGATCCAGTAAACTATTTTACTCGTGTTAATTCTTATGTCTCACAGTATCAGATCAGTTTCAAGGTAGGTGTGTGTCATCCTTGCAAACTTAATCTTTTCTTGATCTTAAGCAGATTATCAAATATAATTACTCTTGTAATTATACTGCTAGCAGATAATCTTACTCTATCAAGGGGCCCAGTGATACCGTAACTCGTATAGAGATACGAGGGACAATAGTACTTTTGGTAAACCATCACTACCTCAGCTAAGCTATGTATACCGAAAAGCTACCGTTATGACTGCGTTTTACCGACAGCGTTAACTAACAATCACACAAACACATCTCTTAGTAGGAAAGATGAATATCTCATACTTTAGAACTTAACACTGAATGAAAACATTAATGACACGTACACAATTCCATTTAATGTTTCATTCGGGGTCTGTCTAATACCATGTTCCTAGAACTTGTATCAATGTGATTAAAATGACATCTCATGTCTATGGTCTGTAAAACTTGACCATCTTTTAATTCACATTCTAACCTTGTAACGGTAAATTAGTGTTCCTGCTAATTACCTCGGTTAGAGACTCTTAAGAGTATTTATCATCTATATTATGAAGCTCTACAATTTCAAGTCATGAACCCGAAATGATTCATAAATTCAATAATACTCAAGGAACAAAATGACAGTTTATTAATCACTCAATTCATGAACAAAGCTTTATGATAATTTATCGTATTATTGACTTCTAGATTATTACAAACTAACAATCTCCCACTTAAGCTAGGAGCCAATCATCGTAGGCCATACTTACACAACTCTCTATATTCTCAAAGATCTCGTAGATCTCAAGAAAATCTCACGACCCAATTGCCTATGTGTCTCTCGGACCCATAGCAGTATTATGCATCATATGCTTAGCTTGAGAAAGAGGTTTTGTGAGTGGATCAGTTGTGTTCTTGACTATGTCAACTCTAGATATCTTTACGTCACCTCTATTTACGATTTTTCGTATCAGGTGATAACGTTTATTACGAGCTCGGAGTTACTACCGTAGACGAGAAACAAATCTTTAGTTCTTCTCAAGTACTTAAGGATATTCTTTGCAGCATTCCAGTGCTCCAAGCCTAGATTAGCCTAATATCTACTCGTCACACTCAAAGCGTACGGGACATTAGGGCGAGTGCACAACATGGCGTACATGATAGAGTCTATAGCCGAAGCGTATGGCACTCTACTCATTATGCTTTGCTCATCAGTTGTCGAAGGACACTGAATCTTGCTAAGCTGTGCACCATGATTCATTGGTAGGAATCCCTTCTTCGAATCCTACATGCTTGAACGATTCAAGCACTTTTTCAATGTATATGCTTTGACTTAATCCTATAAGTCTCTTTGATCTATCTTGATAGATCTTAAAGCCTAGTATATAGGCAGCCTCGCCTAAGTCCTTCCTCGAGAAAACTTTCTTTAATGAAGACTTAGCTTGTTGCAACATAGGAATATCATTTCCTATTAAGAGTATGTCATCTACATACAAGATTAGAAAGGCAATGGCACTCCCACTAGTTTTCCTGTACACACATGGTTCTTCTTCGCATCTGACGAAGTCAAACTTTTTGACTTCTTCGTCCAACAGAAGATTCCAACTCAGTGATGCTTGCTTTAATCCATAAATGGATCTAAGAAGCTTGCACACCTTCCCAAACATTCTTTGGATCGTCAAAACCCGAAGGTTTGTATCATATACACGTCTTCTTTTAATTTCCATTTAAGAAGTCGGTTTTGACATCCATTTGACATATTTCATAATCATGAAATGCGGCAATTGCTAGGAGTATCCGAATTGACTTAAACATAGCCACGGGCGAAAAAGTTTCATCATAATCAACTCCCAGAATTTGTTTGAAACCTTTCGCTACAAGCCGTGCTTTGTATACAGTCATATTACCATCCATGTCTGTTTTCTTTTAAAAATCCACTTGTTAGCTATGGGTTTCACCCCATCAAGCGGTACAACTAGGTTCCAAACCGTGTTGTCATACATGGACTGTATTTCGGATCTCATGGCCTCCGGCCATTTATCGAGTCGGGCCTATCCATTGCTTCGCATAAGTCGGAGGATCTTCGGTATCAAAGGCGAGACCTCGTGCGAGTCCCAAGTACCTCTCGGGTGCATGGACTGTCCTTGTTGACCTACGTAGCACTTGACCTTCGGGCTGTTGAACTTGATCCACAACTATCTGCGGATCCAGTTCTACCTCAACTTGCGTTGAAGTACTTGAGCTCGGGACTAGAACCTCCTCCACAGCTACTTGTGGATTTGGCTCTTCCAGATGCTCATCAGCCGAAGTATCAAGCGGTGGGTTCATCTGATCTGATTCGAGATATTGTATTGTGTGATGTATCTTGAATTTCTTCAAATATTACATTACTCCCACTACTTCCTTTTGCGAGAAACTGGTTCTCCAAAAACATACCAACACGAGCAACAACTATTTTGTTCTCGGACTGGTGATAGAAGTAATATCCTTTCGTTTCCTTAGGATACCCTACGAAAAAGCATTTGTCAGATTTGGGATCAAGTTTGCCAGATGTCGGACGTTTGACAAATACTTCGCAACCCCATATTTTAAGATAAGACATATTTGGGGCCTTCCCAAACCATAACTCATACGGAGTCTTTTCAACTGACTTAGATAGAACCATATTTATTGTTTGTGCGGCAATTTTTAGTGCGTGTCTCCAAAATAATTTCGGAAGAGTGGCGTTGCTCATCACGGAACGAACTATGTCCAACGAGTTTGATTCCTTCTCTCGAAACACCATTCCATTATGGTGTCCCCGGAGGCGTGAGTTGTGAGACTATCCCACATTCTTTTAAGTACGTTGTAAACTCAAAACTCAAGTATTCGTCTCCACGATCAGATCGTAAGGCCTTAATACTCTTGTTTAATTGATTTTCTACTTCAGCCTTGAATTCCTTAAACTTTTCAAAGGATTCAGACTTATGTCTCATCAAGTAGACATAACCATATCTACTGTAATCATCAGTAAACGTGATAAAGTAAGAACAACCATTTCTTGCACAAGTACTCATAGGTCCACATACATCAGTATGTACAAGACCTAGTAAGTCACTTGTCCTTTCGCCATTTTTGGAGAAAAACGCTTTGGTCATTTTTCCACGTAAGCAAGATTCGCATGTGTTAAATGATTCAAAATCAAATTTACCAAGAAGTCCATTTTCATGCAACTTCTTGATGCGTTTCTTGCTTATATGACTAAGGCGACAATGCCGCATGTAAGTCGTACTCTCATGAGACGTTTTGAATCGTTTGTTAGTTATGTTGAACATGGGTTTTTCCATTTCCTGTATATATAGATCATTCATCATACAAGTGGATCCATAATATACTTCATCTTGATATATAGAACATCTATTGTCATTTATAAAAAGAGAAACCATTCGTCTTTAAACATGAGACTGAAATGATGTTCTTGGAAATGCTAGGAACAAAATACACATTTTCAAGTTCTATTATAAACTCGGTGGGCAAATACAACTCTATACTTCCAACTATTACGGCTGCATCTAATGCTCCGTTTCCAACTTGGAGTTGTATTTCCTTGTTACGTAGCTTCCTTCTATTCTTTAGTGCCTGCATATTCGAACAGATATGAGCACATGATCTGGTAACTATTACCCAATCATTAATAGATGTAGCAACGTTAACTTCAACAATAAACGTACTTGAGACTGAAGCTTTTGAGACATTCTCAATTTTCAGATCTTCAAGATACTTGGGCGAGTTTCTCTTCCAATGACCTTTGCCATTACAATAATAGCGGTCGGTGTCGGCGAAACATTTATTATGGGAGTGTTCGCTATCAGAACCAACTTCCGTTTGCCTTTGTACCTGGGAGCCCTTTTCGCTTTCGTTATTTGTTTCTCGAGTAGGGAGCGTAAAGAGAAAGACGATTCTTTAACCATATTTCTACAACGTTAAAAGTAAAGATTTTAGCTTTGTTCATGTAATGTTTTATTCAAATGATAAAACTCCCACTGCAAATTTGTTCTATTCCCTTTTGCAGTAGGTCCAAGATCCCTATTTTCACTAATGTACAAGCCAGCTATTACGCATGACTCGGCCATCAGTTATTTTAGGTAAGCAACCTTGCTAATCACACCTTGCTTTGTGATTCTTGGTTTCGTTAAAACATCACGTGTTTTTAACGAAGACTTTGCCCCAAGCACAAAACTTTTTTGGAAATCATTGGTAAGTAACCTCACTCTATTTGGTTTGATATGTCGTACATAACCCTTGACAACCAAAGGTAAAAGGCGACGCCTACTGAGTAGAGAACCGTCAACCAATGAACAATAGTGTGAGAAGGATAGAGTAGGAAGGGCATACTACTTAATTCGTATGGGTTTGTGTTAATGCTTAACAGTGCAAGCAGACTTTAAAAGAGGTATGTCAGATAAACAACCGAGGGTGTCCACCTCCAGTCTATCTTTGGCATCATAACCTCTTTCACATGCTTGCGTTTGTTAAGTAGTTAGTTCTTTAAACTAACTGTAAGACATTCTTACGGATATGTGAAAGTCGTCTGCCAGAAAGATTGACGTGAGTTCCTTCACAAATCTTTCTTTGACATCACGTTCTTTCACGGTTCCTTAAAAGCGATAAATCCAATTTATACTTTTTCATGTTTAGGTTTGTTTTTATGCTTAATAGTGTAAGCAGTCTTTAAAAGAGGTATGTCAGATAGACAACCGAGGATGTCCACCTCCAATCTATCTTTGGCATCAGAACCCCTTTCACATGCTTACGTTTGTTAAGCAGTCAGTTCTTTAAAGCGGCGTAAGACATTCTTACAGATAAGTGAAAGTCGTCTGCCAGAAAGATTAACGTGAGTTCCTTCACAAATCTATCTTTGACATCACGTTCTTTCACGTTTCCTTGAAAGCGATAAATCTAATTTATACATTTCATATCAAATCAGTAAATCTAATTTTACTTATATACGGGACCAGGTCGGGTACATATTCTATCAGTTCCAAATTCTTTATTTTGCAGCCATGCTCAATTCTCTAAAAAGGGATATGTCAGAAAGAATGGCAATGTGATTTATTCGTGTCCATAGAGACCTCTTTCATATGCTTTTTCAAGCGGTCGTGGAAAGAAAGTCTAGACAGAAAACCGAATATGATCCTCATCACGTTTCTATTCTTAACATCATCTCTTTTATATATTTAGCTTTGTTTAAGCATGCAGTTCTTTATTTCATACCGTTTAAAGCATATAAACAGTTTACATGTTTAAAACACGAGATATTCTTTTCGGTCCATAAAGCAATTTGGTAACGTGACAAAGTTCCTTTTGGGCCAGCCATTAGGACACGTAAAAGGAGCTCCCGGGGAAAGAGGGGGGTCACGATGTGGACCACTTTAAAAACTCTTTCCTAGACAGAACCATCTCTTTCACGGTGTGGAAATGACAGTTCTTACTAAGGTACTTTATTGCTTCATCACATTCTTCGATGAACTCTATTTATCCGAAGGTTTTTGAAAAGGCGAAAACTTACACTAAATTTTGCCATTTCAAAAGCGCAAAAGTAATTTGGTAACGTGACAAAGTCCCCTTTGGGCCAGTCATCAGGACACGTAAGAAGGAGGGTTAAGTCGAAAAATCGGTTAAGAGTTTTTCTTGACATTTAACCTTATCCTTTTACGGGTGGAGATTAACAGCTCTTACTCAGGTACTTTATTGCTTCATCACATTCTTAGATATACTTAAACGCAGTTGAAAGTTTTTGAAACCGAAAACATAAAGAAAACAGTAAGAAAGCTTAAATCTAATTTAACTTTCTCAGTCGGTAAAACTGAACCAAGAAAATCTCATTTCTATTCGGTTTTGGACTTAGCATAAAGAAAGCATAAAGAAAGCTTAAATCTAATTTAACTTTCTCAGTCGGTAAAACCGATCCAAGAAAATCTCATTTCTAATCGGTTTTGGACTTAAGCTGCAAATCTAAGAATTAAACTGATATGCGGTATAAGTTATAACTTTTAGAAAATCAATTAGCGGGAGAGCCTTGTGCTCTGATACCACTGTTGGGTTATGAACGGTCCAAACCCATTGATTAGCTTAAGCTGCAGAAAGAACGTAAAACAAAAATTTTACTTCTAACTTAAGCCAAGGATTAAATGAGATATGTCAGAATACTTTCCAAGGCGATCCACCTTCAGTATTCCTTGGCATCAAAACCCAATTTAATCATTTTACAGATCTACTCCATAATTGATTTCTAAAACTTTAATCTACTTACAAATTAAATAGATTAATATAACATATTTATACCTTGATCCAAATTCCAATTGGATTGCAGCAGACCGAGAAGATCGAATCTGAGGAACGTCTTGCCTCGGAGTATCAGACGTCTGATACCTCTATCGATCGTCCACCAGGAACCACCAGAGCGCTGGCTTTCTACTGCCAGTAATACTGACCAGCGGGATTCGCAAAAACACTATTCACCGAGAAAAGGACAAAATAAAATACCGCGACTTTCGCAAATATATTATTTCCTAATCCCGTAAACACTATTCACGGAAGGCGTGAAAACACTATTCACCGAGAAAAGGACAAAATAAATATACCGCGACTTTCGTAAATATATTATTTCCTAATCCCGTAAACACTATTCACGACAACCGTAAAAGCAACCGTAACCGACAAAGAGAGAAAATAGATTTATCGATTCGATCAGACTGATCAGATCAGATATGAGTGAATTGGTGATTTTCTCTCTACCCCTACCCCTCTATTTATAGGCAAATGAGGAGGTTCGTCAATGACCGAAATACCCTCGGTTTTGTGGTATTTACCAAATTGCCATTGAGATATTTATATCAAATATAGATATTTATATTAAATATCTCAAATATAGATATTTATATAAAATGTCTCAAATATAGATATTTATATCAAATATAGATATTTATATCAAATATCTATATAATTGTTCTGAACAATTATATTTCTTACGGTTCGGTTTCGGTACGGTTTTATACAACGTATCGAATACGCTTTATAAATTAACCGTTGTTTTTGCTTGTCATCTTATATGACATTTATAATTTAATTATATCATGTATAATTAATTATAACTATCTTAATATTAATTATAATCAATTTATAATTAATCGGTAAGATTCTCCGATAAGTCTCCTTTGCGGTGTGACCCAATAGGATCGTGTTATGTTGGTAAATAGAATTAAAACCATTTTAACTTCTATAATCATAGGAGGCATCCGACATCTACACTATGATCATCCAATTACACGAGATGATCTTTGTACTATACAATACCACGATCCAAGTAAACTATTTTACTCGTGTTAATTCTTATGTCTCACGAGATCGGATCGGTTTCAAGGTAGGTGTGTGTCATCCTTGCAAACTTAATCTTTTCTTGATCTTAAGCAGATTATCAAATATAATTACTCTTGTAATTATACCTTGCTAGCGATAATCTTACTCTATCAAGGGGCCCAGTGATACCGTAACTCGTATAGAGATACGAGGGACAATAGTACTTTTGGTAAACCATCACTACCTCGGCTAAGCTATGTATACCGAAAAGCTACCGTTATGATTTGCGTTTTACCGACGGCGTTAAGTAACAATCACACATACACATCTCTTAGTAGGAAAGATGAATATCTCATACTTTAGAACTTAACACTTGAATGAAAACATTAATGACACGTACACAATTCCATTTAATGTTTCATTCGGGGTCTGTCTAATACCATGTTCCTAGAACTTGTATCAATGTGATTAAAATGACATCTCATGTCTATGGTCTGTAAAACTTGACCATCTTTTAATTCACATTCTAACCTTGTAACGGTAAATTAGTGTTCCTGCTAATTACCTCGGTTAGAGACTCTTAAGAGTATTTATCATCTATATTATGAAGCTCTACAATTTCAAGTCATGAACCCGAAATGATTCATAAATTCAATAATACTCAAGGAACAAAATGACAGTTTATTAATCACTCAATTCATGAACAAAGCTTTATGATAATTTATCGTATTATTGACTTCTAGATTATTACAAACTAACAAATGCGACCCGCACTGACTCCCAATGCGGGCCGCACTAATAACTTAGTCAAAATATCAGAAAATCCGGAAATAGAAGAAGAGGAGAAAATAACCATAATGCGACCCGCAGTAAATCCAGTGCGGCCCACACTTTGCTGGCTCAGGAAGTTAAATAAGGAAACTAAGCCCCAGTGCGACCCGAGTTGACCGCAGTGCGGGCCGCATTCATACTAAAAATGCGGTTTCGCTATTTTTGGAATGCCGAGATCATGCCCGGTTGGCAATAGTTAGTGGGTCCAATAATAGAGGACGTGTGGGACACTTGTTCCCCACGTTTCTAGGGTGTTTTCTAGGCTATAAAAGGAGGCATTGACCATCTACCATGAATCGATACTCTACCATAGACAATTCCATTTTTTACACATCTCCTTAGAGCAAAAAGTGAGATTTAGAGTTTAGATTTGGAGAAGAAGACCAGAATTTTCAGAGCAAGGAAGGAAGGCAAGAGATCTCCATAGGAGTAAGGGTTGTAATCATTTCCCTTTCAATTTATCTTTGTTTTAGCCAACTTGTAATGAATTTCTTTTGTAAGTTTTGCATCTCCATGAGAGGCTAACTCCCTCTCTAGGGGTGTAGGTCAAATGCATGAACTTGTTTAATTCTATTCTATTCGGTTCTTTGTTTTTATGATGATTGTTTGATTTGATTGTTAATTTCTGTGATTTATTCTTTGTGAATCCCATAATTTGTGCTTGAATTGTAGTTATCCCGCTTTAGGTCTTTTAGACTCCAAAGTAGCTTAGGATCATATATGATAGTATCAATTATGTCACAAAGTCATTAGGATTTAGGTTAGAGAAACACCATCTTTTAACCTAAGCCGGAACTACAGAAATTAAGGTTAGAGTTTGATATAAAATCTAACGGTTGGAGTCAAACCTTAAGTCGGGACATCTTGAATTGAATTAGAGATTGGTATGAGTTGCCTTCACCGGTTAAATTATTAAGTACCGAGATCTAAGGAAATGATAGACTAACAAGAGCTTTATATCCTAGATGATCAAGGCGATGTACTTTACCGTGAAGTTGTGATCATCTAGGCACGTTATTAATTCACGCAAGTGACCCTTTTTAATATATTTGGTTAGAAACCCCATCGAAATCAAACATGAATTTAAACACACCGAATAGATAGGATTAAACAAGGGATTGTAGACCGAAAACCCCTAGACTCTCCAATTCTTGACAAAACTCTAATTTCGCTTTACTCTTTCTTAGTTTTTATTGTTTAAACCTCCAACTCTTGGGGTATTGAACCCACCAACTTTAGGATTTCAGAAATTAAACTTTAAAACAAAATTGGAAACAAACCAAAATTCTAAAATTATTCTATAGAGTCGAAACTAAAATCTCCCCTTATCCCTTGGATCGATACCTTTTATGCTACATTGATAGGTTGTGCGCTTGCAATCGACCAATCTTTGAGTATTTAGGTTTATAAATTTAAAAGTAAAACGAGTATTAAGTCATAGCAAAAATCCTATACCAAATTACTCAACACGACAACCGCGCTCTGACCGAGATGGGACTCTACGCTCTAAGCTCCAACGATACCGCTTTTGACTCCGGTCAGCTCCGGTTCCTTCCCTCTCTCTTATTCTCTTCTTTGCTCGAGGAGGTACTGAGAGAAATGAAAGGTTTTGTGTCGAGAATAAGATCCAGTGTTCTAAATAGCTAGCTATAGCGGTTTTGGACCTCATAAGCTAAGCTACGGAGTAAAACTGTGCTAATCGAGCTACGGCCGCTATAGCGGTAATAGCAGTCCGCTTTAGCGCGTAGCGTGTAGCGGAATAGCGGTCCGCTATGCTACATGAGCTTATTTTTCTATTTTTTTTTCAATTTAAATGGGCTTTAAAGTCCAAACCGAAATTAAATAGACTTTGTGTCTCGGTCTGACTAATCTAAAGAATTTTTTATTTGAATATGTAGTAAAATAATACATAATATATGATAGTATGATATTTTGAATAGAAAATGTATCGATAGTTTATGAGTTATAGAATTATAAATATTTTGAATGACAATTTGAACTTTGTATTGGTTCAATATGAATATTATAACTTCTTAATCAATTTTCTGTTTTTGTTACTCTATGAGATTTTACATAGATAATGTTTGTTATTAGTAGAAACATAAAATATAATTTTTAAAAAGAAAAAAAACACTATGTAGGAAAGTTTTCGCTATAATTTCGTTATTCGCTATAGTTTTTTTTTTCGTCTCCCCACTATGTCGCTATAATCGCTATTTAGAATATTGACTAATCGCCCACTTTTGTTTTTTGTTTTTTTGTTCGGTCCGCCAAACAATTGAAGTGTCGAAAGGCCTCCTCTTCCGTCAATTTTTAAAGGTCACATGTATAAATGACCCTTTTTTGTAAACTTACGATGCGTATAATTAAATATATCAAAAATCTTAAGTTTTAAGAAAGAAAATGAATTATGCGAATAATTTAGGAATACAGAAATATTTCATTACATTCATAAATTCAGGAATAATTCCGAAATTTTCAGAAAAAACATTAAAAAAAATCTGTTTAATTCGGCTTTTCATTTCAAAAGGTGCATGCTCAAAACAATTGTTTTATGAATTATTTGTAATTTGTTCGCTAATCATATTACCATGAAGAAAATTTGGATCGCTCTTTCTAGATCACACAATTAATTTGTAACAGATGTTTTATTTTCAGATTGAACAATTTGGATCGTTCATTTCAAATTGAATATATGCATATATATAAAACACCTTTGCATTGTAATGCTTCATCTTGAATATTACTTGTGCTTTGTTTTTTAATATGATATATGGTTAACCTTTCTAGCTAGCAAGAACAATCGTGAGGAATCATTAATTAGTTCGTTATGTTGCAACTTTAGAGAAAACTATATATGTACTTTAATATATAGTGTGTAGTGTGGTTGTTCATTACACCATACTTTGAACAACCTTGTCTTATTTTAAATTTGAATCTGAGGTGGTATATCCTAGACTAGATTTGGTTAATCTTGAACAATTAAGTAAAATATACTTTTAATTAGGTTAAAAATTAAATTACCCCCCAACATGAGACCAGGAATCTCTTTGAACTTTATCAAATCCAATGCCTTTTGTAAAATCAATTCCAAATTATATATTATTGGATTGTTATATTATTTAAGATATGAGGAATAACAGGGTTGAGACAAATCAATTACTACTTTTTGATATAATTCCAAGGATGACTAGTAGAGAAACAAAAAAAGTATGAATGAAAATAACACAGATTGAATTAACAAGTCTGAGATCAGCTGGCATGCCCTCAAACATGAAGAAGTTTAACATTAATATATTCTGAATTAATTTTCCCTATATATACAACACAATATATATATATATCTTTGCAATAACAACCATTCTGAGGAATTAATTAATCCAATAATATTAATTACAAGGTTAATTTTGAGAGAATCAGTTTTGATCTAGTAATTAAGGCAATGCCTTCTGTATAAAAGCTTAATAATCCAGCTAAGACAAATAATTAATGATTTAACATTTAAACCCTCTATATCAGAAATTAAGTCTGGTCAAATAACACACCAGGCCTGAGAAAGGAGCCTCTCTAGGTCTCTACCTCTAGGCAAATCAGATCTAGCAAATATTTAGAAAAATAATTCTGAAAAAAAAAATATATAGTAGGGATATGAGAAATTAATTATAAAGCATGCATCGTCAACATGTCTCTATATATACTTGCATAATTAAAGAAATAAAATTATGAAGCTACATTGTTTTTAGGCAAATCTTGAATCCCATTGGGTAGTCAATTTTGTGCAACATGTGCTCACTTCACTAGATGCACAACATATATAGGTACCAATGAAGCATCTCTATGAAAATTAAGACTATTCTACTTTTGAGTGGACATAGGTTTTATTTCTTTAATACTTTTGATTGCTTTACGGTATCTTTATGTAGTATATACATTATGAAAAAATTAAGTTTTTGAGAATAAAGGAATCTCAGTTTGAGAGGTGTCTGTTAAGTGCATATCCATGCAGATCTTCAAAAGAAATAAAAGAACGGACAAGAACAACCAATTGTGTTTGTGTGCAATTCGAGTATTGTTCTCTAAGATCCACATATATGAGATGCATATCTCATTAAGATATTATTTTACGCCAAAGGTAAGAACCTTATGAAAGAATTTATTCATGCAAAATTATATCGCAATTTATAAATCTTAGATATGCTATGATCTTCTAGTGAACCCTCTAATATGAAATTATAGATTACTTTGATCCATAGTCATGGTCTTCTAGAGATAACAATTGCCGTTGATCACTAGAAGCCTTTAGATTTCCAATTGATCCCCTCAAAGTCTGATGGAGAAAGCGAGAAAAGCGGCAGCAGCAACTTTCTGCTTTGTACAAGGAGAGATACCCGATTCAAGTTCTCAACTGAAAATCCTCTTCTCATCCACTCAAATCAAATTCTATTTTTTTTCTTGTGTAGAGAGAACCATAATCATCTTTTTTTTTAAAGATACAGACCCCTTTTTATCTTATCCAAATCAAATGGGCGCCATTTTATTAATTGATTAATTAATTAATCACATTTCTCTTATTGGATCCATAGCCTATTTTCTTATTGGATTCTTAGCAGGTCTGAATTCAAGAACTTGTCTTATTGGGTATTTCCTTATTTACAGAACATTAGAACATTGTCATATTTAATTGTGTTCTCCAGAGACCAATAGCATAATTGTATTATTTCTAAACTTTATATAATTTAGACCATCACTAAATCATAAAGTTATTAATACGCATTCTACACATTAAAGGCCCTACTTCTCAAGACACATATTGAACCCGATAATTAATACTTAATTTGATCACTTCATAACGGATCTAATTAGACATTTGACAGTCTAGTATTCAATATATATTTATATCACATATAAGCTCATATATATTGTAATTAATTAAAATTAATTCCAACACCTTAATAGCCCCAAACCCACTTTAAATCCGCTACCGATGATGTATGTTATAACTATGAGTAATTTGTGTAAAAGGGATCTGGAATTTGAGAACATTATTTTTGGCATTTCCAAAATAAAATATTTAAGTAACAAGTATATTGGGCAACAATTGTATATAGAAGCAATTTACATAATCTTCTGTTTCTTGTTTGAGAATACAACAAAAGCACAAAATTGTTGAAGAATTGCGTGTAAAATATTTTTGTATCCAGATCTCCTTAATTTGTTAGAGGGGCGCAAACAACTTCTGCATTGATCAATTTAAGATTGCTAGCACTTTGCACCAGCCGAGGTTTTATATTTTCTATGTTTTTAAGTCAATAAATATTAACCTCATTTCCGGGCACATTGCATGGTTAATTAGGATTGACAAAGAATAATTAATTCTTAATAAATATAAAATATTTTACTTCTATTTCTTTATTTTTATAGCTCGATCGGCTGACAATAAATAAAATTAATATCAAATGTTAATCACATTGTTATTCTAATATTGGAAAAATATTTTTTCCAATTATAATTAAATTCTCATACGTACATAGATTGTTTTATAACAATTATTCTCACAAATACTAGCAGAATTAGAATTTCGTACATAGATTTTTTTTTGGTACTTTCTTAGCTCAACAAAACACAATTCAACAATAAAATATAATATCATACCAACATAAAGTTAAGTCATGTAGAGCAAGCTTCTGCAGAAGAATCCACTGCAGAGGAATACACTCTAAAGGAATTAGTACTGCAACTAGTTCTTCTATTGCTTCTAGAAGAAGAAAAAAAAGCAGAACTAGAATAAAATAAAATAAAAACTCAATAATTAATTTAACTCATAACTTAACTCTAATTCACAATCAAATATAATTTTGTTATGCCTTCCTAACTTGGAATAAGCAACTTATTCCATCATAGTTTTAACCCACAATCAAACATGACCCAAATATATAAATAAAAAGACCTATACAAAAGGCCTATTTTAGGTGGGCTAAAATTGATTGATGGGCCCTTTCGTTTTCATTTTCAATTTGCTTGGTGGAGAGAAGAGAACAAATTTATAATCTATAATCTTTTCTGGACTGAAAACTGGATATTTGATTGAAGTAAAGCCCAAAATGAGCCCATAATTTTGAAATTTTCACAATGGTTAGTTCGTTACGTCCAAGTTTTGAAACTTATTCTGGGTTGCATTGATCAGGCCTCTTCAGCTTCAAGTTTTGCTCACTGGTAATTTTCATCATAGGATATTTATGTATGTATGCACTGCAAATTAATAATTAACAAGCAATCACAGATCAAGATCTGGATATATCAGTAAAGAATTAGCAAGAGAAAACATAACCACCCATCCTACACCACTGATAAAAAAAAAAAAAAAAGTTGAAACAATATGTGGCAAAATAGGTTCAAAGGACACTGAATATCAAAATAAATTCAATTTAATATCGGACTGTAATGGTTCACGGCACTGTATAGTGGCAAAATATTATGAAAACAGAACAATTTTGCAATAGATTGTGTAAAATTGACAATTGTAGTTACCTAATGAAAATTAATTTGGATTAAAATTTTAGTGTCGGAAAATATTCTCACTGGAACCAGGTAACATAATATTACTGATTAGATCCGGATCCTCCAATTAGAATCTGCACGAATATTAAAGGGACCCCGTGCATTTCACTTAGTACCGGATTGGCCCAGATTCTGATCGGACGGTCCTGATCTAAACAAAAATATTTCGTTACCTCAAGATATATGGGCTCCAAATTTTGGGCCAGCTTAAGCCACTTGTGGTTTTTGGATGAGTGAACATTACTCAGACCCATTACCCATACGAGTTTTAACTGAAGAAGTATAAAAAATATACAAAAAAATCATTTGTAAATTAAAGATGCTTCAACCAACTGATCTGTAGCAGTACACACTTGTGTCGATCGACCATGATCCCGTTCCTATTGAATCTTGGGTCTCAAAGCCGATCGATTTGTGCAGACATTCGATTAACAAGTTTGCATTTTAATTTTTTCTTTTCAGAGTTAAATATTTAGGTCACAAATACAATTCTAGTACAAGTGTTAGGAATATGAGTACCAGAGAGCAATTACACAACACAGAAAGAAAGAAAATTGAGAAATCAACAGAATCAGAACACACAGAATTTTTATGTGGGAAACCCTCTAGGGGAAGAAAACCCACGGCCACTCGCCAAAACTGAATCCACTATTTCTCAAAGTCAGTTACAACACATTACAGAGAGATTTTAATATATATATATATATATAAAAGACTAAAAAAAAACAGACTAATTTGGACTGCACATCTTAATGGGTAACTTAACTAATCTGGGCCGTCCACAAAAGAATTTTCATGCAATTGACTCCTCAGAAACCGCTCGCAGGGGGCTGCTGCCCCCCCTGCCACCCCCCCCGCATATTCCTAGAATCAGGCCCACATACATAACACAAAGGTACTAAAATGCTGATCCCTTTCCTTTTGTTCTCTTTTATTGGGAAACTGCTCATTCTGGTATTGCGTTGAGCAGCTGGTACCCTTTTATTAACCTCCTACTATTAAAATTTTTAACTTGGTTTTTTGCAGTGCTTATATTATTATTTGTGCAATAGATTGTTAGAGTTTTGATTTCTGGTGTTGAATATTTTTTGGGTCTTGTCTTTGGCTTCCATTAAAGATTTTTATTACAATTTATTTTACTTGGCTAGTTACATTTAACCCTGTTATATCAAAGATGCATGCTTGTGTAGTGATTTCTATAAATAATTTGTTATGCTCTGCAGCGTATAAATCAACAATCGATCATTTCTCATTTGTTGTCCACATATGAATTAATCTTATTTAATTAGTCTATTGCCGTGTTTAAGCTCAATTGAAATTGCATCGCAAAGTTTACCATGAATTTATAAATCCTTCAGTTCTCCAACTTCTGGATTTAAATGTCGAATCGGCTGTCTCGACAGCATAACTCGACAGCATCGCAAAGAGAAAATTGGATGCTTTTGACAAGATAGAAGAGCAATCACTGTTATATTTGGTTCAACCGAAGCTTAGTTAGATTAAATGGATTAATATATATAGCAATTGGATATCAAAATAAAACAATATCAGGTAGGATCAACTTGAGTTACTATGATAATTTTTTTGAAGAAACCGGTCAAAAAAAATTGCAACCAACGAAACAAGGTTGACGAAAACACTTACAAGAGCAAAAAAAAAAAAAGTTATTTTATTTATTTAAGGATTTCGGTACATCTCTCAATATTTTTTTTAGATATTATTTTTGAAAATTGAACAAAAAATCATGTATTAATATCTAGAAGAAGAAAAAAAAAAGCGAGCTTAATGCATTGCTCGAGCTCTTGTAAATTTAAAGAAATGCAAGTTCAATTCTCAAAAATAGCATTTAAAAAAAAAAAAGAGGTGTGTACTGGGCCTTTAATAAACAAATTTATAAAAACAGTAGAATATCTATTGGGTTCCATCGGCCATTTGGAAGAGAAGCATTTTTCTAAAAGATGAATTCAGCAACAAGATATGGGCTGGATGGACTTATAAAGTACAGCGGTTATATCCAAAGTTTTGAGGAGTCAACAGGGCTGAAAAGACTACTAAGTCGGGCCGTTATTTTTTATAAAGAGGATATGGGCTCGATTGGGCTTATGAAGTGGATCCGTCGGTAGCTTGGAGAATTCACAAATTAAGTCCAGAGGAATGGAGAGTTCGTTCAAAGTCGCGTACTTTATAAGACGCAAGAAAAAGCCACAAGATATTTTGAGTCAAATTGTTATATTATATGTCAAATGAAAGGGGTCCACATGCATCGGATTTCAATATTAAAAAGTCCGTACAAAATCTTAAAACGAATCAAGCAGCTTTGACCGGATTATCATGAACTCCCCAGGTTCCCTATGTAATGTAAATACATATATAAGCTCAAAGACCCGTCATATTTCCCAGAAACATAATCTTTCATTTTAATTTCTAAAATTAGTTGAGTTGTTTGATGTGCATGCAACTTCAGTGCAAGTTGTAATTTTCTAATTAATTAATACCTCTAACCCAATAATATATGTAACGGGCTAATATGGATCGTACAGAAGCCCAGGCCTCCGGTGCAATGGACTCCTACTTTGTGAAGAGAAAATTGTCTACACGCGGTTGCGAAAAATATATGAGGCTTTAGCTCGGTCTTCATGTCTAAAGGGAGAAATCACATCAAATTTTGCAGTTTTTTCTACGAGAATTCGCTAAGAAATTGCATATTTTTTAGTGCGGTTTCTTGACGTATCACAGCACTAAAATCTGCAAGATATGGGCACATTTATATTATATCCTCCGCTAGCTTCATTAAAAATTATTTATTTCTTTGTAAAAATAAAAAGCCTAGTCAGAACAGAATATATAGTTGTTCCCTACTTGCTCTTATTATGTTCTTTTCTTCTTTGTACTTATTGAAGTTTCAACTAGAGATTCAAATGGTCAAAAAAGGCTGCAGACAAATTAAATGGCTCCGTTCTTTCCCTTTTATTTTCTTTTTGCTTATTTATAGTTTTCATCGTTTTCTTCTTCTTTTTTAGTTTTAAGTTTTAAGCAATTGGGACATTCGTTCATTATCGTACATAATTCGTACCCGTGAATTTTCTTCTTCTCTCTTTTTCTGTTAACAAAACAAATTACTTTGGCCTTTCTCTTTCACGAGGGTTTCATACAGGTAGGCGTCAACGATATTTTTTTAACTATTTATATATTTTGTTCGCATCATATTCCCAAAACGGACGTAAATTACAAAAAATAAATATTAAATTAATAGATAACAAACAAAATATGTTTAACTAGCGAATAAAAAAAATACAGGTGAGAATTATTTCGTACCTGCTGTCATATAAATAAAATAGTTGATATATATTAAATTATATGATAATTTATTACTCGTATATATAACTATATGAATTTTTATTATGATTAAATGGTTTGTTCAATAGTTTTCATAATTTTTATATACTGTACTAATTATGGCAAAATTGCTTTATATAACACACTTTATATCAATTTATTATATACAAAATTTATTTAACATATTTATTTGTTTGTTATATTTTAAAGTTAAATTATACATGCTATTAATTTATTTGAAAATTATGTATTATAGGTTCGTTATTTGTAAATCTTAATTGACAAGAATATAATATATACTGGTAATTAAGGTTAATATTTAACTAATAAGAACAGATTGAGAATAAGACTAAGTTTTATGAGTGAGGCTATGGTACTATGCAATGTGACTAAAAGTGAGTGATAGTCCATACTATGGATCAATATTTTCATTTCTAAAGTTCAAACAATCAATTTGAATTGTTCAACATGTTCACCATATAAATTGTACTTGTAGACCAAATTTTACATTTTTTTATCAAACTTTTATAATTTATTTAGATAGGTAGAAAGTAATTTGATCTAAAAATTCTAACCCATTCAAAAACAATAATATTCTACCTATCTAAACAAATAGTAAACAAATTTTTAAAAATGTAAAATTTAGACTACAAATATATTTTTCATATAGAAATTACGTTGAACGGTTCAGATTAACTATTTGAACTTTAAAAATAAATATATTAAATTGTAGTACTGATTAATTTGCGTCATGCCTCACTCAAATTTTCTATGGATAGATATTTATATATATATATATCCAACTGGCTCGTGTGTGTGTGTGTGTATATATATATTCATGGAAACCCTAATTTGATGCAATAATAAAGAGAAGGAAAGCAATATAATTTAGTTGAACTGCCAAAATATTAATGCAAATCCGTGAAAACAACAGTGCTCTTGTCATAAATGGATAATCTCTAAGTTTAATTTAATAGTGGTATTAGTTAGGGTTTGGTACAGCGGTTCAGACTTGACATTAATATATAACTTGACTCTTCCAAAAAAATGTAAGGGATAATACAAATAAACCTACATATTTCTCCTTCTAAAATTTGAAATTACATATTTTCCCTTCTAAATATTGAAATTACATATTCCTCCCCTAAACTTCAAAAACTCACACATTTACCCATTTTATTGTATTTATATTAAAAACACATTTTAAATTCATAAAATACCCATTTTACCCTTTAATTAAAAAACATTAAACATCCATCTCACTCCAATTTGAATCTGAAATGTTCCTCTACCGTCCGAATTGCTTTAAGATATGTGTCCTAGATCAGCACGAATCTTGAAGCGAACATGCACAGATATTGAAGCAATATGCACAGATCTTAATGCGATGCACGCGGATAAAATTGCTTTAAAATCCGTGCACACTAGATCAGCACAAATCTTGAAGCAAATATGCACAGATCTTATTGCGATGCGTGTGGATTGGACGGTAGAGAAACTCTTCATTTTCAAATTTGAGTCTGATGGAGCATTTTATACTTTTAATAAAGGGTAAAATGGGTATTTTATAAATTTAGAATGAGTTTTATTACAAAAGACAATAAAATGGATAAATATGTGAGTTATTGAAATTTAGAGGGGGAAATAAGTAATTTCAAAATTTAGAGGGGAAAATACATAGTTTTGAAGTTTTTGAGGGGTATACATGAAATTCCCCATCATTTATTTATTTTCTCATTATGGAATAAAGTTTTAAAAAAGAAGAGCAGTAACGCAATCAAATAATCTCTATATGTAAACAGCAAATTTGGAGTGGTTGGGATGCACCAGTGAAAACAGCCTAACGTGTTACCTTACCTGCCCATTTATTATTAAGTTAGCATTTCTGACATGATAAGCTGTTGGCTGGAAAAATTTATTCACAGGTCAAAATAAATATAACATATTTATTGAGGGAAACTTAAGTAGAAAAAAAGGAAAATTTTCATGTATATCCTTAACAAAATCTCAAATTAACATATTTATCCTTATAATTAAAAATCAAGGTAACGTATTTATCCTTCTACTTCTAAAAAAATAAAAATTGACAATTTCATCAAATTATTGTTTTTCCTATTAAAACTCCCACTTTTCCTTTTTATTAATAAAATAAAAAAAAATACATATATAGCATTTGTAAGAGAAAATGTTTGGTTTTCTACAAGCTAGCTTGGTTTGTGAGATCAAATGATTCATCTTCTTACTTGTAACACATATGTCTAAATGTCATTGTTAATGCATCATAAGTAGAAAAATGAATTATTTGTCCTCACAAATCGTTAAATTAGAATATTTAACATTTTCCTTACATGTGTTTCGTATTTTATTTTACTAAACAGTAAAATTAAAGCATTTATAAATGTAAAATGAGCTTAACATAAAAGATATAATAAGTTAAGTATAATCGTTAGTTGTTGAAATTAAAATGAAAAATTATTTAATTTCGAGACTTTTAAAGGGTGTACATAAAATTATAATTGAACAAAGACTCCCGTCTCTCATTAATAAAATAAAATAAAAATTAAGGTACCTGTCTTTGCCATGGAAATTTCTTGCACGCCAAATGTTGATAATAATATATCGATAGAGATTATTTCATCATTAGAAATAAAAAAAAAAATATACTTGTCATACATCCAAAATATTTGAGATAGCGAAAGATGTTATACAGCACATACCTTGTCATTTCATACAAATATTGGGTATTATTTGAGAACTGTTATTTCATCAAATATTGAACTTTCTTACTTTCATATAAATAAATCATTACATTTTCATATTGCTTGGTAGCTGACCAGTCCCAATAAAAATTGAGTTGTCAATTTATCATGTCGTTAGCTTATGGCCAATAATAGTAAAATAAATTTTTGATCTGCAAACGAATGTCACGTTCTCATGCCTCACCATAAGGACACCCCGTGAAACCAGAAAGTGTAGCCAAAGAACGTTATTGTGAAGTCTAAAAATCATAGAGCTAATCAAATAACCTCTTGCATCTACCAAGACAAGCCTTAACCGGACCCCTTGTTACATAGGGTGATTACACCACTAGAGCGAATACTTGCTGAATTGAATTAGAAACTTTCAAATAACATATGAAAATCAAATACCGAGTAAGACCTTATTATAATGGATTTAGTAGTATTGATAAGTCAAAACACTAGGAATTTATTATATCATCTTATTTCTATTTAATTCGCTTTTTAGTAGTTTCAATACTTCTAAATATCACAATACAACTCTCAATTTCTATATTTCGTCGTTGCAAAAGATTGAGATCTAATTGTTCAAGGCCTAAACACTAATTCTCCTGCAGATCGATATCTGATTACACTACTTGATAGGATTGTACGCCTATAATCTGATTCCTATTACGAAACTGAATTATAAATATTATTAGCTATACATATTTTCGTGATCAATTTGCATATATTCTCTTGTATTTAATAACTGATGTATTTAATAACAGATCTGCAAACGAATATCACGTTCTCATGCCTCAATTTGCCCTAAAATGTATAAAATATTGCTATATTTTCTTCATTTTAGGGCATTATCTACATGTTGATTTAGATATATCTTCATTTGCTACTTATAAGGTCAAAATTAATTCGCTATACAAATTTATCAGTTATATTAAATAATTATAATTATAATTATCGGACAATTACTGGTTAACTTTAGACGATAAAATAAAAGGAGCAGTGCTAATTATCTCTCATAAAATTGCATCCATCTCTCCTAGTACATAATTTAATTCTTTTACTTTAAAAATTTGAGCAGAATTTCACTATTTAAATTTACATGATTCGTATTTATTCGAACGAATAATAATGAATATTGTAATAATAAAATCTGAATAATTTTTTTTTAGACGAACAGAGTTTATTTCCTTAAAGAAATAAAGTTAGGATATAAAGCGAAAGTAATTCATAATTGCTACAGGAAGAAAACAACTTAATTTCTTTGATCCATATCATGCCATGTCGACAGTTCTAGTTACACCTCAAGAAGCATTCGTAGCATTCATTAGAAGCTTTTTCGCTTGTTAGGCAACACAGTCACACCTAATTAATTTCAATTTTTTAATTAATGATTCTCGTAATTCTCCTTAATTAATTTCAAGGTTTTAATTTAACCTGTTATATTAAGGACGATCTAATCTTTACATATATTTTTTTCACCAAATCTCATTATTACTTCTGCATTCTCAAACAAACCATAACAATGTTGGAATTTTTTTTTTAATCTCAAAATTTATTAATTAAGCAATAATCTACTTAATTATTTCAACATCTTCTTTTTATTAAATGTGCTTGAAGACCAAATTTATATTTTTTTTTCAAAAATAGTTTACTATATTTTTAGAATTTCTTAAAATGATCATGTAATTTTCTGAAATATAGTGATTTTTAAAATTTATAAAAAATAGGCTTTGACATGTTTAACGGTTTGATTTAAATTTTGAAAATATAAATATAAATAAGAAGTAAAATAACAACTTTACTTCTTAAAGCATTGTAGCCACCTCTTGCTCGCTTCTGGCTCATGGTGATTATGAGCTGAGATTTCAAGTCGTCTCCTAAATCTCAGTTCACTTGATTCACTCGGTTCTTATGGTAAACCGATCAGAAGCTAGATACAACTCGCTGCCACCCCTACCTCAAAAAATAATATTACAATCATAATTAGAATATAGGATATTGAATTCCTAATTGTGAGGCAATTACCAACTTAGCACGCATCTTTTGTGGTTAGAAAGCAAAGAAATTGGGCGCCAGAATATGACCAACATGGTGATGCAATCGTTATATATGATATGATATGATAAACCCTAGTCCCCTACCAAGCAAGTTGCACATTTAGGCCTTTCTAGTTTCTTTCTTTCTTTCATCTGAATTATTCTGGCAGTGTGAAAGGCATCATATGCCTTGGCGACTTTTCCTCCCCCTCTTTAATTACTTTCCTTCTCTTTCACTCATCCAATCAATTTCATATCTCAATTCAGGATCTCTTCCTTTATTTATTTATTTATTTATTTATTTCATTTCATTTCATTTCATTTCTCTATCTATCCTTGCCAATTGCAGTTGAGAATTGAGTTCTGTCCCTATAACCAACATTTATTAAACCAATCTTACTGTTGCATTTGCAGTGTTGAAAAAGTAAAAACAAAAGCAAAAGCTGATCGATGTTTCTTTAGGTGGAAGCCAAGCAAGAATATGATCAAATAATAGAAGATACTAGAATTTTACTATTGGGTTGGGTTGGGTTAACAATAATGGGAAAGGGGCGGTTGAGGGTATTAAAGCAAATTCGGTCAGAGATCACAGCCGTTTGAATTTGATACGCTTAAAAATTTGTATGATTTATTTGGACTTGTTTAAAACAAATCATCTGTACGAACTATAGAAGTAAAATAAACAGTTCTGAGTCTCTGACCGGGTATTGAACCAATTTTTGTTTGATTTGATGTCATTGAACCGTTCCGGTTCGGTTCCAATAATAATAGCAAAAAATTAAAAGTGGGGAAGGTGGGGGATGAGAAATGGCTGGTTTCATTTCACATAGGGGTCCTTTTCTAAGATGCCATTCCTGATGCCTCTTCTCTTATTATGATCTTATCTTTTCTTCCTTTTTTCTTCCCCCATCAAAAAAAAATATTAAATATTAATTACAGTAGGACTTTTGGTAATATATCAAACATCATCATCCCTGTTGCCAATTGCCAAATAGTTCAAAACGATTGAGACAAAAGATTTGTTCACATGTCAGACGATCCTTGAATTGACAGGTTGGATCTTAACCTTTTAGTATTATCTTTTACTTATTTAAAGTTTTAATGATGGTCATCTCTAATCTAATTTAATCTTTCATGGAGCGGAGCAGGAACTATTATTGATGTGATGTGACACTATTAAACTGCAACTATATAATAAATGGGTGATTATACAAATCAAATATTGTTGCATCCCCTTTTAAGATCAGCAATTAATATGTAATATTTTAAGCTTCATTCTTCAATTAGGAGGCAATTCTTATTGAGTTTCATTCAACCATATGATATATCGTAAGTTCTAAACAAAACAAACACCAACTATAAATGAATAAAAACATAAAAAACTTAACACTAATACAAGTTTTTTACACAACAAAAACAAATACACTAATAATAGAACAGCATAAACATAATTACAGACCTGAATAGATATTACAGTTTTATCCCTCCCTGCAGTTTGCTGAGACAAAAATTACCAGCAAAACTAGCAGCACTAACACTACTACCTTGCTAAACTTCTAGATACCAAATTAACATAAAACTTAACCTAAACTAAAAATTAAAAAACACTCAACAGCTGCTGAAGAAATGTCTAAAATCCCATTTGCTTCAGTCAGTGGAGCCCCAAATGAAAATTCAATACCCATAATAATAATAATAAATAAACTAAGAGTAGACCAAATACTGTACTGGTAACAATTGACTAGTATTCATTTAAGATAATATTGCATCCCAATCGATCTCATAAGACGGATACTTGCGCAGATGGAAGTTCTCGTTCTCATCCCAAGGCGCCTCGGTGAAATCCAGCTGTTGAATCTCTGACAGAGGCGACGAATTGCCAGATGACACATCACCCTCGGATGACACATCACCTGATGCTGATGCCTCCTCTGACTTGGTATTCTCTTCTTCAGTACTCTTCACCTCTGTTACCACCTCAGATTTACTCTGTTGTTTGCTGTTACCGGTGGTGGCGAGAGTCTGACAGATGGCTTGGAGCTTGGCATCAACAGAGGAATGCAGTGGGCCCGCCAGATGGGACCCGTTATGGCGAAGGTTAGGGAAGTTGAGTCTTGCAAAGTCACCACGCAAACGAAAAGCAGCCTTGTCATATGCCAAAGCTGCCTCCTCAGCAGTGTCAAAAGTGCCAAGCCATAAACGGGTACGGTTCTTAGGCAAGCGGATCTCAGCAACCCACTTACCCCAGTGGCGCTGGCGCACACCGCGGTAGAGCTTGTTGGGTTTTGAGGCCGCAGGCGGTGACCCAGAGGTCTTCATGGGTTGAGCCCGTGGGCCGAGGTACGATGGGTGCCGGGTCGATGATGGGAGGGTTTGGATCTGTTGCTGGTTTTGGAAGTGGAGTTGGGTTTGGATTTGTTGGATTTGAGCTTGACTGAGGTGGTTAAGCCCAATAGGGGAGAAGGAGTCGTAGAGGGGAGCTTGAGATTGGGAAGGGTAGAGAGGAGGAGGGTAAGAGAAGGAGGTGAAAGAAGGGAGGGGGGAGGGAGAGGGGGAGGGGAGGAGGAGGTGTAAGAGGTGAAAGAGGTGGAGTCAGGGGTGGGGAGGGGAGAGAGAGGAGAGGGGTAAGGGGAGGGATAAGAGGAGAAGGGGCTTGAACCGCTTCTAATAAAAGGTTCAAGTGCTGCCATTAACTCCTCGTTGTAAGGAGATTCAGGAGAAGAGGAAGACGAAGAAGAAGAGATTGGCGTGCTATTATACAAGTCTATAGCTGCTGCCATTTTTGAGATTTAAAAGAGGAAAGAAGATTTTTTTTTCCTTTTTTTCTTTTTTTTTTGGGAATAAAAGAGTTGATTTTGAAAAAGGAAAAATAATAAATTTGCCTGATTCTTACCAAAATCAAAGAACAGGCGGTGTTAAAGAGGTTTTAATTAAAAGAAGCCTCTTTGAATTGAGAAAAGACTAAAAAAAGAGAGCAATCAATAACAACCACAGGGGGTGTGGAAAAGAAACCTCCTGGTTGCAATCTGAGTGAAAATAACTAGTGAAAATAAAAATAAAAAAACCAAAAACCCAGAAGAAAAAGGCTCTGGATCTCTGATCTGAAATCTCTGGCTCCTAACAAAAAAGTTGTTCAAAATCCTAAAATCAGATTTGTTCTAACGACCGAAAGAGTCAAAGATTACAGAGAGAAATTCAGATTTAGAGAGAAAATCGGAGAAATTTTGTGACAGATTAGAGAAAATCGAACCTCTAGGCTGTAGATTCGTCTTCTTGAAATGGGGATCGCTCAACCTCACTTTTAGGTGGATGGGTGATTAATGGCTTTTTTTTCTTTTCAGGTGGAGCTGTAAGCGTCTCTCGGTGAAGAAGAAAGGGTCTAGTGGAGAGTTTATATAGCCGCCTAGGCCTAATCCTTGTTTTAATTTTTTTTAATTTTAGCTCTCAACTGGACTGGAGCCGATCGTAATCTGGTAAAGTGGGCAATAGATTAATAATTAATTGCCTCAATTAGCGACTTAATATTCACGCAACGCCGCTTTCATGCTCCCGTCATCAGGCACGCCAAACTATGTACACTTCGCCAATTGGAACGCGCCATGTGGAATGTTAAATGGCACGTGTCGGCGGCGACCACCGGCTGGCGTCAGTGGATGGGTACGTGTAAGCTTTTTATTGGGTCTGAGATTAATTTGATTACCGGTTGTTAATCCTTTTATTAATATTTATAATCATATAATTCAATTCAATTTAGCACAAATAAATCTTCATGTGCAAAAAAAATATTTGATGAGTTATTAATAATCTTGTTTTTAAAAATGTACCCTAATCGCTAAGTTCTTATTTAGGGCGTGTTTGTTTGTTATGGACTTACACGAGATGGGATTTAACGAGGATGGAAACCCACGGGTGTAGGTATATATGGGATTAATTATGGGAATGTATTGAATTAAGTGTTCATTATACTATGAAATTAATTGTGGGAAGTCTTAATTTATTTTAAAAATATGTATTTTTATTTAAAATAAGACAAAATTTGAAAAATAATTAAACTAAAAATGTATGTAAATTTTCTCATATTTTAAATTTCAATAATTTGTAAAAAGACATGAAATGTAATTTGTAAACAAATATTATTTTCGGATCGAACCATTGTTTAATTATAAAACCATCCATTAATTATATGAGAGTTGTTTATATATAATATTAAATAAGAGAGGATTCGGACCTTGCTTAGTCCCACAGTGGAAATTAAAAAAGAAGAGAGTTGTTTATATATAATATTAACATTTCATGTGTTTGTATCATGTACGTGTGGAGATAGAAGGGAAAACAAAAAAGTTACAAATTCACCCGTGTGGATGGAGAGAGACAGTGTTGGAAACAAATTAATTCACTCGTACCTCATTTTGTTTTTCCCTTGATTTTGACTTGTTGGGGATGATTTTGGGGAAAGAAGATAGGAACTTGACGGAAAAATTTTGACATGCTGAACGGGCTTCGGGAAAAAAAAAATAGAAAAAACCCAAAATTCTTTTGAATTCCATAGAAAATAGTGTAGCTGAACAAGTCCTTAATATGACTCAGTATAAATTTGAAATTTCTTGAGGATTCCATAAGTGATGTTAACATTATCATAATATACAAAATATGATTTGAATTGTTTCAAACTTATACAGAGCAATAAGATGTGATGTGCTCATCAAGAAATATTGGTGGGCACACTTTCAAAAAATTATTGGATTGGCTTCAAACCATGAATCTAAACTGTTGAAATCCATCTACTTCGTGAGTGATACATATACATAAAATATTTTTAAAGTTTCGAATTCATTTGGCAAATGAATATTTTATAAGTTATTTTTTTAATTGTTTTATGTATTCATTTTTTATTATTTTTTTATGAGCACATCATACTCCAGTTTTGCTCACCCATGTATGTTCAAACGAGTTAAATTATAATTAGTTATGTAAATTAACTTAATTTAAATAAATATTTTTCCTATTTACATTTATTCTACAAAAATAAATTATAAAATCACAAATTGTAGATATATTTTACTATTTAGGATATTTTGACTAAAATATCAGATATATATCCATATTAAAATTTTAAATTTGTATTGAATATAAATTCTCGTATGAAATTTGTAATTTTTTTTTTAAAAATGAATTGGGAAATAGATCCGAAATTGAAATGCATTAACGACCCTACCACTTGTGGCTACTGGCTGCTGCCTATCGTTTAGGGTTGGTTGACAGCTTGGCGGCTCGTCATGTGGCTTCGCTTGTGATCGGCTCCATTTTAATTTATTTTAATTTAAATGGTGTTTCTGACTTTCTGTACAGCTCCTACAAAATTTGTTAATTTAAGTGATGCATTGCATGATAAGATTAAGAATGGCACTTTTTTAGAGCCGGTCCATAAAAATTTGTTAATTTAAGTTCAAATTCATTGAATAAATTTTTAAATCAGTCTAACGGTTATGTATAGTTGTATAATTGCATAGTCGATAAATTTTATGTTTTATTAAATTTAGAAAGGATATATAGTTCCGTCAATTATAGTCATAAAAATGCATTACTCTAATTAATTAATCTTATATCTTGAAAGCTCTACATTACTCTAATTCAATTATAGTCATAAAAATGCATTAATTGTGCCTATCATAAGCACAAATAATTGTACAGAAAATAATTACTGATATCGATAAGTCACAAACAAATTGTTGTTAAAGGTCATTATCTAACAAGATTGGGCATGAATGTTCTTGGTTCAAATTGAACAAAATAAATAGAATGACATACAAAACACGACAAAGAATTAAGATGGTTCTGGAATGTTAAAAATGTATTTATTTCGCGAATTTTAGAGCATACTTTGTCTCGTTTACATGGACTAAATGTTCATCATATAATATTCTATATGGGTTTTAGCTAATATGCTACGTGTAGCATAGAGACCTCCGTGCAACGGCTCAAAATTTGAATTTTCAAAATTCTAACGGTTGATCCGAACCGTTAGATGTGTTCTACATGTTGAAATATGCTTGGAGACCAAATTTTACATTTTTTTTGAATTTTTTTACTATTTATTAAGGCACTCTAAAAATCGCTGATCCAACGGTGGCTTAACCAAACAGTGAAACTGTTGAATCAGTGATTTTCAAAGTGGCTTAATAAATAGTAAAAAAATTCCAAAAAATGTAAAATTTGGTCTCCAAGCACATTTCAATATGTAGAACACATCTAACGGTTCGGATCGACCATTAGAATTTTAAAAATACAAATTTTGAGCCATTGCACGGAGGTCCTCTATGCAACGCGTAGCACCGTAGCCACGTCCTTCTATATAATCTATATAGAGCGAGTCTATGGTACTATGCATATTATGGGTTGCTCCGTAATACGGGTCAATATTTCTATTTTCAAAATCTTAATGATCGATCCAAACCGTTCAACATGATCTCCATATGAATATCTACTTACAGACCGAATTTTATATTTTTCAGAATTTTTTTACTATTTTTTAAGATAGGTTGAAAATCACTTGATCTAAAAATTCTAGACCATCAAAAAGCAGTGATTTTCAACCCAACTTAAAAAATAGTAAAAAATTCTAAAAAATATAAAATTTAGTTTGCAAATACATATTCATATGAAAATCATTTTAAACGGTTCGGATCGACCGTTAGAGTTTTGGAAATGAAAATATTAATCCGTATTACGGACTAAATCGTGATATGCATAGTACCATAGACTCACTCATCTATATATATTATCTACGTGCTATTATAAATGTTAATTCATCCTTTTTACAAGTTATATAGTTATCAATACAAAAAAAAATTGCATGTGCTTTTTTGTTTAGCATAGTAACATTTAGGGGTATCTTTATAAATAAAAGGCAACTTCTCATTGCTTAAATGAAGGTAATATCAATAGTTTATAGATCGTCTCTTTTATTACATATTACATGTTGCGTCACTTGGTACATGTTCAATTTCAACAATAACCATTTGATAAAAAAAAAAAATTTTACTCACTAACTTAAAAAAAAAACACTAGTCATTCGAAATTGAAGAATGACAATCGTATATATGTAGAAACTAAAATATAATATTTTCTCTCTAATTAATAGAGAGTGAAAAGTCCGACTACCTGAGTATATATGCTGAGGACTTTTTTTCTCTCTACTGTTGATCTTCATAGAGATTCACTCATGAAAAAGTTTATTTATTTAGATCGGCGTATTATTGATAAATTTGAACTGTTGGAATCAAAATAACATATTCTTGTTATTCCCTTAATCCCCTGAAATAACAACTGATTAACTCCCCACAGAAGAGAGGACAATAGAAAGAGATAGAAGATATCAATATTACATGATTACAACATGTATGATTCATAAATCAGGTATTCAATTTGATTCTTAATCAGATATTCAATTTCGAAACATTGATAAAAGAGAAATATTCTTTTCTTTTAAAAAAAATAAAGGAAAAAGAGAAATATAAATACAAGTTTTTCGTTCCCGTCTCTCTCGAAATAAAAGAAATCGAAATTTTATGTTCTTACAGAATTAAACTTCAAGACACATCACACACGCATGAAAAAAAAAGCAGTAGAAGTCTAAATGACTATATTTTCATTTGTCTATATTCTTGAAGGTTTCATAATAAAGAAGATAAAATTTTAATGACCGAACAATACTTTAGATATCAAGATCATTTTCTCTGTGTGAACAAAAAATTAAAGTTCAAACATCAAATATTTTGAAAATAATACTGCTGTGGACGACTTACATTAATTTTTATTTTTTTGTATCCGACACAATAATATAATAAACTTAATTAGACCAGAAGAAGTTATATATATAAACGGTGTGATCTTCTTTACTTGAGTTTTAGATTACAATTCATCAAAAAAATAAAAAGAAAATTAAGGTTGTAAGCATAATATGGGATTTTAAATTTCTCTTCATCGTTCATTCAAATTTAAGTCTGACTCATAATCGAATCATTTAAAATATTAAAGAGGATGGAGAAATAAGGGCGGGTGATAGCCAGTTTCAATGAAAAGTTGTAATATTAATTATTATCTATTGCATTCTGTGATTTTTGTATGCATCAATACTTACAGTCTTTTTTACAAAACTAAATTACATTACATATGATATTTTAGTCTTTTCAATCTCGATTTTTTAATTCTGCCGCTACATAGAAACTTCTTAATTAATTTACAAAAGCTACAGGGTTCAAGTCAAAATATACCTGCCATACTTAACCCCCAACAAGATATAAGGCTATAAGCTAGTCATCATAATAAAATGGCTAAAGCCAACCAATTTTTTACGGAGATAATTAAGGAAGGCCACATTCAATTCCGAGCTCATCCGTAGGAAGATTAATTAATTAATAATTTTGTAAAATGCTCCAATTTGAAAGTAATTTACTTTTTTATATAAACAATGAGAAGAGAACAAAAGGCGCCTAAAATTGTTGTCGTAAGATGATGCCAACTTGTGGTACTATTTATTGGCGCATTCGTGTCAACCATTGCTCCGTCCCTTAAAATTCTTCCCTCAAATAAAACGACAAATTTTATCATGTCATCAACCTCAACCTAATACTTCAATATCGCTTTCTTACATTACATTATTATCTGCAACTTGTGCCTAATCAATTCGTATCCATCGTATTTTGAGTTGCTACATATTATCGTTTCGCATTGACATAAATATTAAAGAGGTTATATGAATTTTCAGTTTGAAATGAATTAAGTTCATTTTAATTCTAATTAAAAAGTATGGATTTTGGAAATTAAGTCTGTTATACGCAACAAATAATTTTAGTTTAACTGTGATGAAAGCCAAAGGAGCATGCACGACATTTTTGAACGAGAAATTGACATAATTATTTTCACTTCATGTACTTAATACGAGTGATGTATTTTTTTTTTTTACTATGAGCGCTGAATTAAAACAAAATATTATTCATTTTATCATTGAAATCCTACGGCTACGGTAGCACATCTTAAAGATTATATTTGTCTTGCATGATTCATGAGTGTAAACTATTGTATATGATTTTCTTTTGGGATAAAATAAAAAAGGTTTAATTACAATTTATTGTTCCATTTATTGTTCCACAGTCAAGAAAGTAGGAGCAAAAAAGAGGAAACAATTGCGGCGCACGAGATTGATTATCTTCCTTTCCTTTGATTCTACGCAAATTTAAATGCCAAGTCTCTTTCTCTCCTCCTTTCCAATTTCCACGCATTATTAAATTAATACATAAAAAAATTGATCTGATTCTCTTCTTCTCTCCTCCCTCAGTTGAGTTCTCCCCTTAACCCTTAACCCAACCTACTAACCCTAGTTCGTTTCTTTATGTTCAATTTAATTCAGTTCACTCTTTAATCTTTATGTACTGCGCTTGTGTTGACCGTTATTTCAGTTACTGCATTAAATGAACCTTTAATTGCGCCCTCCATAGGTCGTTGGTTCTTGGTTGGTTGCAACTTGCAACTTGCAATTATCATGTGACGCCTTGTTGATGCGGTATGTACTAAATTATACAGCCTTGGTGTAGCGGGTCATCGTCGCTTTGTGGCCAATTATTTTACATTTTCTCTTTCCAGTCCTAATAATGTAACAGAGGCTATTATTAGGGGTGTAAACGGATACGGATTATCCGCGGATAATCCGCTCCGAATCCGCTTATTATCCGTATCCGGATTAAACGGATACGGATACGGATAATTTTAGTATATGGAAAAATAATGCAGATACGGATACGGATAATTTCGTGAGAATATAAACGGAGTGGATATCCGTATATATCCGGATCCAAAATTTAATCTTTCAGCAGCTTTCAATTCATTTCATCCTTGTAAAATTTTGAAAAAACATACATATTCATTTAAGTCTAAGAATCTTGGTAGAAAAATTATATAATCTATTAGGATAATGAATTGAATCTTTAAACCAATAAGCAATTGGTCATGCATAATCATCACTGTGCAAACTTAAAAAGACTATTAAATTTTTGTCAATTTAGATAATTAAATTAGGTAATTTAAAATAATGAAATTTAGTAGAATTACTCAATATCCGACAATCATCCGTTTAAGACGGATATGGATATGGTTTTCAATTTTGATATCCGTTTACTATCCGTATCCGTTTGTTGAAAAACAAATACGGATATGATATTAGCATTATCCGCTCCGAATCCGCTCTGTTTACACTCCTAGCTATTATTGATCAAGTAATGCGACAATTAATTTATTACGTACGCCATACACTATTATTATATTATTATATTTATTCTGACACTACCACCAACTATAATTATTATTATTGTTTAATCTAGATCTATTAGTCAATGCTGCTGCACGGATCATCAACATGAATTATTGATTTGCTTGACTTTATAATTATAATTTAAATCCAAGAACATGTATATAATGCAATACAACTTAAAACTCTTACATACATATTATTAATTTAATTCATGAATTGTATTGTACACACTATACATTATACAATTACAAGCAGAGTTCTAATAATGCCCTGGGGGCGTGTCCTGCCCGTGCCCTGCCCGTGCCCGTGGTATGGGCACGGGCGTTAAACGGGCCGAACCCGTTTTTTTTTCCCTGCCCGTGAGTGCTCGGCCCTCCGTGAGCCCGTGCCCGTGCCATTTTTTTTTTTCCGAAAATTCAAATTCCCCCCCCCAGTTGGACCCCACCTCTCTATTTTTTTTTAAATTCAAATTTTAATCCCTCCAAACAAAATTCTATAAATATACACCCATTTTTTTTAATAGGTTAAAAAAATAGGTTAGATTTGTTTTTTTGAAATGTGAAGTAATTACAATAGCAAACAAAAATGTTCAATCTTACTTACTTATTATGTTCTCAAATTGTTTTTCAAGATCTTAAAATATATCATTTTTTTCAATCTCACTTAAAAATAATTTGAATTGAAAGTTATAAGACTGCTGTTTTATTGTATGTATATATATATTATATATATATATTGACAAAAAATGGGCCGGAAGCATCGTTTTTTTTAAAAACTTTAAACGGCCATAACTTTTGCTAGGAAAGTTGGATTGACGTGTATGACGTCAATTCGGAAAGGGGAGGAGGAGATGGTGGCGACCGGCACCCCAGGGTGTAACCCCAGGTATCCGACAAATCAGAATCGCCAAAAAACGTCGTTTAGTGCCTCAAAAATTAAGTTTAAGATTTTTAGTGTCTCAACTGAATTTTTTTATTTTGAAAAATAATTTTTAGCACCGAGAAATGCATCAGCAGCAAGTGCAATTGCCACAGGAGAAGTCTTATACAAGCATTATGTCTTGGTATGAATTTGGATTTATAAAAAAAAAACAGAAAAAAAAAAACGAAAAAAAAAACAGAAAAAAAAGCCCTGCCCGTCCTGCCCCCGCGCCCGTGACGGGCACGGGCAGGGCATAATTTTTCAAAAAATTACCCGTGATGGTCCGGCCCGTTGTGCCCGTGTGCCTGTGACGCCCGTGCACTGCCCGTGCCCGTCCTGCCCTGCCCGGGCCCTAATGTAGAACACTAATTACAAGGGCGCATGGAAGTGGGCCAAACGACCCCACTAAAATTTGTAATGTTATCTAGGAGATATTGAAATATATCTGCTCATTATTTTTCACCGAGGTGTTTAAAATTATTATTATTATTATCATGATCATCACTACTGAGTCCACTAAAATTAGTTTTGTCCTTTCATCACTGATTGGATATATATTAGTCTCCTTTGCTTACATTATCTGCCAAAAGTCAGCGTAGTATATAACATACATACGGAGAGAATAAACAATAAATAATATAAGGGGGATTAGGATTAGGATTAGGATAGAAAGGGGGTTAAGTGTATGATAATACAATAGAGACTGACCCGGGTAAGTTTTTAACTCGAGGTAATAAGGCAGAGCCTATCACGCCAACCATGGTTGATGGTTCCCACTTCCCAGCCGCAATGGTCAAAAGCTGGTGGGACCCTCTTTGCTCCAGTGCTGCCTCCCTTCCACTCAAAGTGACTGCCTTTCTCCAGCTAAATTGTCTCCAGTACAACAAAGAACGGGAGAATCCAGTTTCTCTTTGAACAAACACGTAATGGGCATAAATGTATAATTAATGACGACAAAAGTCGAATACTTTTCCATTTAAAGTGTGTGCTATTATGGTATCATGAAAATTTGAATACAAAATATTAATATTACTATAATATTTTAGATTTTTAGAAACAAAGTATCTAGACACAATTAAAAATATAAAGTTGACATAATGTTCTCTGCTATAAATAAGATTTTATCAAAATATAAAGTGGCGTGCTACTGTGATTTTATAAAAATTTCCATACAACAGTTCTATTTTTTTTTTTAAATTAAGATTTTTTTCTTAAAATATATTTACGTGATAAAAGTATAAAGGTTGATATAATGATCTCTGCAATAAATAAGTGTGCAATTTTATTTTTCTTGATTGCAATGAACAAATTGGCTTACTATTACGCATGATTTTGTAAAAAAAAAAATTTGAAATTTTGTTTATGAAATTTCAAAACTTCTAACCGTCAAAGTGATAAAGTAAAATGCATTTAATTAAAAAGTATGAGGAGAGAATCAATATATATTGTATGTCAATTAAGACAAATAAGGAATTGTGTGTTTATATACTTGAAACACTAATTGTACTAATGCACTCCATAAAAATAAAATAAAAATTATTATTCCGTAAAAATAATGATGATTTTAGTTTTGCTCACAATTATTTTGAAACACCGATAAAGAAGAGAATCGTAGAGTAGCATATAAGGAGAGATCTCCATTTTATCATACAATGGAGAGGAATTGATCTGAGAAGCTGTAGCCAGTGACCACAGGCACAGACCACAGCCGACGGGTTCGCGTCCAGTCTCAGTTCTCACGTGCCAATGTGCCATGCTCGTGCTCGTGGCTCTCTATTCGAGTCCAGAGAAGAATAATATCCGTCAGATCAAACCATAAACGGTCAGGATCTGAATTTGGGGATCTGAGACTGAGAGAACACACAAACCGCGTGAGATATTATTTAAGGTTAAGTGTACTCAGAAACGCGTTAGACTACTACGGATGCATTTCATATTTCAGAAAGAGCACATGGAAGCTGTCTCACCTTCTTTGTAAACATCACTATCTTCACGTGTAACTTTTACGCACTCTTACATAATATCCTACGTGGTTTGGTCTGAGCTGTATTTCATAGAATCTTCGTGGCCAAAATATATTCCTCCGTGCCTGTATACGGGTATTTAGTATATTAGCGTATAAAAAGTTGGTGGACGTAGAAAATTTACCGACGTGGAATTGAAATAGAAATAGAAATAGAGTGGGGTAAGCGTGAAGGAAGGAAAACGATAGATGGTGTTTGGACTGGATCCGGGAAATGGGTGCATTGAATGTACTGGTAGCAACCGAAACATGTGCACTGACTCGAAAAACTAAAACCTCAGCGGGCTCTCTTTGTTTAGCGGTTGGACTACATTGATCGTGCTGCCTTTAATCCCGTGTCACGACTCACGAGCGCTAATTGAATTGGTTTCTACTTTCTAGCTGCCCCTTGGTTGGTTCTACTTCTACCTTGTTTACTTTTGTTAACCTCAACTACCTTTTTAAGTCTGATTCTTAACAACCCTTCATTTACAACATTTTTCGCTTAATTCCTTTGAGCCACCGCATCAGTAAAGAATCCACCTGCCACAAGGCACACAGTTATTTGGATTTTTTTTTCTTGCTCGAGTCCAAAAATTGAGACGGACTCAGGATTTTTTGTCATAGACAAAAAAAAATTATCAAATCGAGTTTAATAGCTAATTGAATTCAAATTTATTAACTAATTAAGTACTTAATAAAAAATAATGTTTTCATTTATATTTTTCAATGCTCTGACCTCTGACTTGTAATTTTTGATATTTTAATTTATAATTCTAATTATTAATTATAACTGAAGAAATTTATTTTAATTTTAACTCTAAATTTAATCCAAACTACAAATTAAACATCCAGTGGGGATAATTTTTTTTCTAAAGAGGAGCAGAGTCGATCGAAACTTTCCAATTTCTACTAAACTGCAAAATTTAGGAGGGGGACAGCTGGCCCCCTAGTTGCACTTGGGTCCGCCCCTGTCCAAAAATATTAAACACATTATGCCTGATATTAAATGTATTCGTCTAAGATGAACTGAAATTAAGATTTTTGCGTGCTTACAGTTAATTTTGAAATTGTTGACCAAAATCAAATAAATTATGCTAAACTGTATGCATTCAATTAAAATTGTTGAACAAAATAAATACAATTTAGTCAGATTTATAAATCAAGTTACAAGTGTTATTTTTATAGAAATCAGTCAAATCACAAATGACTGTTTCATTTTAAAACAATAATTCGAAATGTCTTGAACTATCAATACTGCCGTGTTGAGCACTGGTGTAGCTTGATAAGATAAATGCATAAAAGATTTGGCAATTATTTATTTTGAGAGAAATAAAATAAGGACAACGTCATAGTTCTTTATATATATTGTATTTTAGACAAAAAAAATTTGATTGAAAATCTGTAGGTAATTGTATTAATTTAAAAAGTTATCCAACGGATACAGTTCGAGACTGGTCCTAGCATATCCTCAGCTAGTTGTTACATAATATTAGACATGTGCAAAGAGAAAGAAGAGAAGGGACTTCGTAAAAGTTCACTTTTTAAAAAAAAAAAAAAAAAGAGGATCCTGCCGATTATATTAATTATGAGAGTAGCTTACAACCACAACCAAAGTTAATACCAAGCAATAGAGCTGTCAAGTGCAACTCTATGCATAGGCAAAATCCACCAAAAGTCTATTAAAAAATCATACATCAACCATAGCTTTGAGTTAGCTAATGACTAAAAATAAGCTAGACTCGAAGTAACTAAGCCACTAAGAAGAGGGCTGAGGCTAACTATATATATATAATAAAAATGTGAGTAAGTCTTCATCCATCTCTAAGGGTGTGCTCCACAAAATCAAAATAGAAGGGAAGGGAAATGAAGGAGCAAGAGAGGGAGATATCCTCCAAATTGGAGGGTAGAGATTGGAGAAAAACTCTATTCAATTTTGTATCTTGGCTCCTCCTCTCTCCCATTCCCTTTCCTTGGGTCCTCTCCAAAATTTTGATTTGTGGAGTAAGTAAACACTCTTCGGGCAATCCGGTCACTCCTTGTCTCCCCTCCCCTCTTCTGGAGCACACCCCAAGGGGACTTAGGTCCTACTCATCCAATGTCTCCAGTGGACTGATACACCACGATCGCATCGGGCTAATCTGGTCCAAATGAATAATATCTTCAATAACAGGAAGCCAATCACCAACTGTATTCTTGATCCTCTTAGTCATAGTACCTTCCCAATACAAACAACAATATTTAATCATTAGCATGATATTTCTGGCTATTTTTATGTTGCATTGAGTAAAGATTACTTTGTTGCGATGTTTCCATAAGTTCAAACTAATAGCACTAAGAATGATCAAAAACCCAGTTCTATTAGTAGTTGAGAGTGTACAGAGTTAATTATATCATGCCAAATTTGCCATTGGTCCATAACTAATTGACTCTTACCTAACCAAAATCAGATTTTTTGGGCCAATGTGCAGTTAATAAAAAGTGATCAACTGTTTCACTTTCATTACAAAAATGGCATGTATGGTCTCCTAACTAACCCTTAGAAGCTAGATTATCCTTAGTTAGTATTGTATTATGTGAAATTAACCACATAAAACCCTGATCTTGGGTGGTACTAGTAAGTTCCACCTCATTATTGCCCCTGTAGGTTGTATCCCTCTAAAGTTAAGAATTTTGTAAATTGAGTGTGTTGGAAATTGCCCTGAATTTTCCCATCTCCATTCAATTTTATCTGTGGGAAGTGAAAGGAAATTGAGCTGATGAGATGTAGAAGTTCTGTCCATTCCATGTAATCTATCCCTACCAGTGTAACTCTAAATTTCATATTTTTCTCCTGAGAATTTATTACATCTGCTAGCAATACATGTTTAATAGTACATTTGTTAAACAAATAATAGAATCTAATGGCCAAAGGATAATTCTAGTACCAATGGTTTGTCCAAAATCTAACTTGAGTGTGCACTCCTGGTTCATATGAAACACTACTTCTAAACGAAAAATGAGTAATTTAGATAAGATCTTAAAGCTACAATTAACTAAGCTTATAAGTCTGAATTTTTTTTTATAAGTGTGGCATCTTTTTAGACATATACAAGATTTATTAATTCTATGTAAGTTTAATCTATTTTAATAAAAGAAGTGAGTGAGGATGAGGTCAAACTTAACTACATTCCAAAATAAATGATAAAACTTAAATGTGAAATCATCTGGTCCCGGAGCCCCATTTTGTTCAGAAGCAAATGCCGCTTCTTTAAGTTCTGTTTCTGTAAAAGGTCTTTCTAATTTCTATTTTTCCAGTTCCGTTAATCTATCTTCCATATTCCAAAATGAATGCTCCAAGTGCCCAAACTTAAATACTGAAGTACGTAATAGTTCCTTATAATAGTCTGCAATATGTTGTTTAATATCTAACATGTTAGTAGTAATAGAATCATTAATTTCTAAGCTATTAATCTGATTTTTCTTAGTCCTATGACCAGCAATGGTATGAAAATATTTTATATTAGCATCTCCCCCCTCCAACTACATTTGCCGGGATTTAGTTTTCCTATGAGTTTCATCATCTTGATAAATTTCCTCTAACCTACTGGTGATTGAGATCCATTGTTCTTCCTCATGACTTGACAAATCTCTCTCCTCTTTGTCTATTTCTAACACATGCAAATTTTTTAGTAGGGTTGTTTTTTTTCCTTTGAACATAAAAGTTTTTTGCTCATTCTTTTTTTTTTCTAAGATTTTTAAATTTTGTATTCTAACACTGAGAGATATCAGGAAGTATGAGGGGATCTTATTCCACCACTTAGGTAATAAGAGAACAAACTCTTTTTGTTCAGTCCTTAACATAAGGGGTCAAATTGAAACACTAGTGGGGGTTGAATTTAAAAGCTACATTTGTAATATTAGAATTCACTTTCTATATATTTTTATTTGATAATTATAAAAATCACTGAGTTTATACATTGAATTCATCTCTTTTTTCATTCTCTATTTTTTGTTCTCCTTAAAATTAGTAGGTTTTAAAACAAGTTAACAATTTCAATCAGATTGAATCACCTTTTTGCTCTTTTTTTTCTCCATTCTCTTTACCTAACGAGTTCTAAAATACTCACGTAGAAACCATGGAGTTCCTTGCCCTTTGTAATTTTTGTGTTTTTTGAAATTCGATAGGAAATTATAACTCAGTTTTTCTTTTTCAAAAGAATTTGTAGCGTTACCACACTTTCTATTATAACATGTGAAAATTAAAACAATCTTATTTGTTTCCCAAAATTTTCCTGAGTAACGAATTTAGCAAATAATATATATATTTTTTTAGATGGTGCTAGAAGGATGGGGAAACAAATTACGGCTGGGAAAAATCCATATCAGTTTCTTTCCGAATCTCCTCAAAAATATTTTTTTCGTTTTCGTTTGAACAGATGGAGTAAAAGGAAGAGAAAGAAAAGTGATCCAAATTGCTTAGAAGCAATCAATCTGTAAAGGTCGAACTTAAGTACGGTTTGTTTAAACATCAAATTGATAATTAAAAAAAAGTTTCATGTCATTATCGATCGCCTCAATTGTTCGGTCAATATTGTCTTTTACTTCAAAATTGATATTTTGATAATGAGAGATCACCAATAGAGAGCCTTGCAGTTGCAGATGAGTAAAGAAAACAAACGCAAATTCCACCCGTACAAACTCACCTCAATAAATACAAAACTAATTGCCAATTATATATGTACAAAAATTTAAAAGTTGTATTTGTGATATTATAATTCATTTTTATCGTGAAAATAAATACAATAAATTCTGATTTGTTTTGAAAATATGTATATCTATTCAAATTTTCTTATTTTATACCGTATTACTCATGAAATTATGTATGTATTTAGAGTAGAACTAGGGTGCTCTTAGGAGTACCAAATTCTTTTGTACTCTTTTAACTCTAAAATTTAACGGATTAATTTCGAACGACGAATCCAAACTGTTGAAATCCTTCTACCTTACGAGTGATGCGTCTACATGTGAAAATTTTAAAGTTTCGAATTAATTTAGTATAAAGTCAAGTGGTCAAAATTAGAAGGTTTCTAAATTAATTTTAATGCATTCATTTTTTAGAAGCCTTTTGACCACTTGACTTTGTACTAAATTAATTTGAAACTTTAAAATTGTCACATGTAGACGCATCACTCGTAAGGTAGAAGAATTTCAACGGTTTGGATTCGTCGTTGGAAGTTAATGCGATAGGTTTTAGAGTTAAGAGTACAAAGGGGCTTGATACTCCTAGAAGCACCCTAGTTCTACTCATATATTTATTTGTGATTATTACCTATATTTTGATATATCATTTGATTATAAAAAAAATTATTTTCAAGCTTAATTTTAGATCAAAACGAACATTTGCATATTGATTTTCATGAAGAAATTTATAATAAACACGTGAGTATATTGAGAGGTTGAAGAGTTTACAAAAAAAAAAACAAAGAAATTGATAATAAACACGCGACTTAGAGCCTTAGAGGTTTCTTTCTTCCTTTCTCTGAAAGAGATTTGTGGAGAGAGGGAAACGAGATTTTCGTGGGGAAAAAAATTTACAATTATTATTTCCCCACTGTTTCACACCCTTTAGTGTTATTAATTAAGGATGTGCCAAATTATTTATAAAAGGTCAAGTATATAAATTTACAAAAAAAAAATTGAAATTAATCCTTTGTAGAAGCAACCAATTAAGAGATAAATTTACAATTATTATAGCATTTTTGTAACTTAAAATTAACATTTTAGATGTGTGAAAGTCGCAACTAACAATTTTTAAAAAATATGATGGTCAATTTAAGTTTATGGGAGAATTTCATGTATATCCCTCAAAAGTTTGAATATTATGTATATATTCCTCTAAAATCAATAATTACATATTTATCCTTAAAAATTGTAGAAATTCACATATTTGTCCAATCAATTATATTTAACATTATTTTTTATGTATTCCCATTTTACCCTTCTTCTATTTTTCTTTCTAAGGTCGGTGTGTTAGAAAGCAGTATTAAAACGTACCAGTATCAGTACATTGCCGTACCAATACTGAACCGTAACGTACCAGTACAACCATTGAACCGTACCAGAACTGAATCGTACAGTAATAAATTGTACTAAACAGATTAAAGGGCAACTCAACATATTAGAGAGAGATGAAGGGTATAATAGTCATTACAATATTAATTAATATTTAAAATAAATTTTTATGTTTAAAAAATATTATTTAATTATTTTTTAGAGATATTTGATATATAATAGAGTTAGATTGGACAAATATGTGACTTTCTATAATTTTTAAGGATAAATATGTAATTATTGATTTTGGAGGGATAAATACGTAATATTGAAACTTTTGAGGGATATACATGAAATTCCCCCTAAGTTTATTTTTAAATTCAAAATTAGTAAATATCACACAAATGACTTAATTTTGGAAGAAAAAAACGAAAATCAATTGACCTGATACTCTGTATTTAAGTCCGCCATTAGATGTACTTGGTGAATGGTGAGACTAACATCAAATCTGAAACTCATCTATATATGTCATTTTGTGGTGTGATTGGTCTTCAAAATAAAATAAAATAAATACAATTATTCTCAATGTATTTCACTTGGTCTTGTCAAAAAAAAAATGTATTTCACTTGGACGTTTTATGACACGATATAGCTCCCAAGTTCATGTCAACATGTTCTTTTCTTCGGTTTATAAACCACCAATTCATCCTCACAATCATGATTAATCTTTAAAGTCATGTGAAGTAAAATTAACGAGTATTAAATATATTACTCTATTTTACTCTTCATATTTTATATCTCATTCATTCAGGAATTTAAGTTATGGTTCATATATATTAATCTGTTTGAAGAGGTAAGATATTGGAAAATGAATATTTATTTATGACAATAGGTCTTCCATGTTGAATAAGTACAGAGCAAGTTAATTCAACGAAGAGATGCAGTAACTTTCTTTGAATTAACTAAAATTGTAAGAAGAATTAAAAGGAGGTCATGAATGATTTATTGATTCTTATTTATTTTTTTTTAAATATTTATTGATTTTTATTGTATTTCAAAGAGCATACAAGTTGTATTAGATTTCGAAGAATCTTTAGTGGTATCATGGCACGAGAATGGCAAACAATTCTGCTTATTATCAGTATTGTATCTTTTACACATGATCAAGACCATAAAATTTGGGAATGGGAGGCCTCAGGACAGTATACCGTTAGATCTATGTATCGGTTTTTAAATTTCAAGAGTGAACAACCTATGAAGCCTTTGTTGTGGTGAAAATTACAAGATTTGAGTTTTTATGTGTTTGTTGCAAAAGAATAAAATACTTACAGAGCTTAACCTTAAAAAAAAAGAATGGCAGGAGGATGTTACCTGTCAGTTTTGTCATGATCTTGAAGATACTAATCATCTTCTTTTTTTCAATGTTACTTTGCTAAATAAATTTAGTTTTATATGGGTCAATGTCAAGACCATTTTCAACAATGGCATTCTATTGAAGATGTTGTGCAATTTACCCTTACACTCCCTAAACTGAAAAGACAGACCTTGTTAGTAGTGGTTAGTGTTGTAGTTTGGGGTTTGGAAACAACGAAATGATCTATGTTTTAATAGTTCTATTGTGCAACCACGTCGTTCTGTAATACTAACAATTATTTATATTATTCTATATTGCGCATGCAAACTTCCGATGGTTATCAAAGAGGAAACAAACAACTGGATGCGTACGGATTTAGATGAGGTTCCTTTGCAGATAACATGTCCTGCAGCGGTGCAGATGGTGGATTAGTTGTGCGATGATTCTGACTAAAATTGTGCTTTCTATTATGGTTGTGGTGCACCATACTTAGACTTGCTTATTTTAATGTATTTTGTTCCTGTTATATTAGTGCTTGTGGTGCACAATACTTATGGTTGTCGCTTTTGGAGGTTTACATACCTCAAATAATCCCCAGTTAGGGGATGTTTTATATTTTTCATGTTAGACTGGTAAGTTTCATATAATAAAACGAGCTTCAACCTTCTTCTTTTTAAATAAAAAAAGAGCATACAAGATGTCTTTTAATAGCCAATAGCTTAATACAATTGTGCAATTCATTTCTAACCATTATGTTACATTGTTAACTAGGGTCCTAACAATATTACAATCTTAACTACGATCCTGCCATCTTTTTTTTTTTTTAGTAAAGTCCGAAGTCGAGCCACCCAACTATTTAATACGTTTGTTATTATAACAAAGGATTTCCCCCATCTGAGTTTCAAACTCATAACTTCCCATATAGAGACTGTGTCTTTACCACTAGACCAAAGACTAGTTCTTACAATCCTAACATCTTTAGTTAATTGTTGTTACTAGTTTTGTTATCAGTCCGCACTATCTCAGTTTAAAACTTCTTCAGTACATCTAATATTAAGTTATCTTACTTCGCCGTGCTTCAATTTTACTCATCATTTGATGGCATAAGAAGATTATGAGTATAATTAATTGATTCAAAATGTTTCACAAAACTATCATATAACCAAAATTGTCACTTTCTATAAATTGAAATAAGCTAGAAAGAATAAACATTCTCCTAATTAATAACAAAGAGATTCTAAGAGAAAAATACTAGCTAAAATTGGAGCAAAAATCTAATAGTAAACCACCATGAACTCTCACACCTTGTTTGGATGGAGAGTAGAGGAAGGAAGGGGAGGTGGAAAATAAAAAGGAATGGAATGGAATAGAAAGAAAGATTAATATATTAATATATTTAACTTTTATGTGTTTGGATGATTAATGAAGGAAAATAAATTTAACTTTCCTTTCATTTCTATTTCTTATTTGGTTGATTAAAATTTAGAAGGTAAATGAGAAATTCGGTAGCTGTTCACTGCAGCAAATTGAACTATCAGCGACCGGTGAAACCGGTCTCTGATGGTCAAAGCGCCGATCACTGATAATAAAACTGGTCGCTGAAAATATCGTCGCTGATGCCTGCCTGATGACGTCACCGGTCGCTGAATGCCGTCATCCCGGTCTCTGATGCTTTATCAGTGACCAATTTTTTTTTGTCGCTGTTGGTTTTGCTGACGTCATGTAAAGACATCAGCGACCAAAAAATTGGTCGCTGATACTCAAAACCGGTCGTAGAAGGGTAATTTTTTTTTGTTTTTTGTTTTTTGTTTTTTCTTTTCACCAATTGGTACGAAATGTACCAAACAAATTAATATACCCATTCTGTTCATATATTTTTCCCCCGTCCAATCGGTACAAATCGTACCAAACAATTCAGAAGAGAGACATATATAATATAAAACTTTTATCTCAGATGATAACATGACTTCTTCATAATCAACAAAAACAAAATAAATTACACAAGATCAATAATACAAATGCATATATTACATAAAATCTTATAATTCACAATACATTATTAGGTATACCAACTGAAGCAACATTTCGAACTATGTAAACAATTTCACAATTCAATTCACAATACATATATATATACCTGCCAAATTTCCTACTAGTTGCGAAAATTTAAGCTTCTTCTGAAAAACATAAAAAAAATCAACAAAAACAAGACATTAGCAAAAATCAATTAACGAAACTAATTAAACTAATTAAACCAATTAACCAAACGAATTAATAAAATCAATTAATCAAAACAATTAACCTAACTAATGTTGCATGATTTTGCATTACCAATCAATTAAGCAAATAATCAAACCAATCAATCAAAATACTAATGATATAATTAATCAAACGGATAAGTTTTTTAGTATCATATAATTACATGACAGTTTTTTGTTTTTCTCTTAAATTTTAATTTGTATCAATGAAGCAATCAAATATGTCTAGACAAAAAGAACTCAAACCTGCCGAATATAAGTGCAATGGACTCCAGATTTGCCGGTTCCACAAGGAAAAACCCTGCTTGCTATAACATGCAACAAATTTATGATCGACCAAGTGATTAATGGATGACTAATAAGTAATTAAAACACCTTGTTTCTGTCAAATATATTATTATCTAACAGTAGTAGCTATCGGGTTCATAACTTCATATGATATTTTGATAGTCTGATAACTTGAAAATTTGAGAATTAAAGTAAAACTATAAAAATAAAGATAGAAAATACCTTCGAATCGTATTCAGATGAATCTCCTCCTGATTTGCTGCTGCTCTGAGTGACTCAAATTAATCTAAAAAATAGAATTTCAGTAATTAGGTCAAAATTTGTAAAAAAAACAGAAAAAAAAGGAGTAAAAATGAACAAAAAAAAAACAGAAATAACATAGAAATAAAAAAAAAACCTAAAAAAACAGAAAGAAAAAAAAGGATAAAAATAGAGAAAAAAAACAGAAAAAAGAAAAAGAAAAAAAAGTAAAACAAAACATAATGAAAAATAAAAAAAAAGTCCCTGGAGCGCTAAATCTAATTGGAATAATCAAAAGCGGATGAAATATCATAAGAAAAGTTAATACAGAAAAAAAACGGAGAGGAAGAGAAGCAGTGAGACAATACCGAGAGAGAGTCCGAGCGAAGCAGTGATTGTCGAGCGGAGGTGGACTAGATCGACGGGCGGAAGCAAGGATCGGGCTGAGCAGATCGGTGGGCGGCACCGTCGGTTTTTAAACCCTAAATCTAATTGAAACGCGCAAGACAGCAGGGAAAAAGAAGGCTCTGCACGTGGGGGTATTTCTCTCAAAAACTTTCAGAGACCGTTCCAAATTGGTCGCTGATACTATTTTTCGCCAGTCGCTGATGCCTGATTTTTTTTATTTTTTTTAAAAAAAATTGATCTTCAGCTACCGGTAGCTGATACCGGTCGCTGAAAGGTGTCGCTTGATTTTTGGGGTTGATTTTTTTTTTTTGGAAGAAAAAGGGAATCAGCGACCGGCGACAGCACCGGTCGCTGATGCCCAGTTTTGCTGTAGTGGTTGTACGTTTGTGACAAAAAAACTTGTATGAGAATTTTATATGTAAGATATAAAGTTGGACATTTATGTTATTTTTTCTAACAATATTTGTAACCAAATTTCTTTCCATCCGTTACATTCCAAATCGGAAGGGAAACCGATTCTATTAATTATAATGATACAAGGTTAAACCTTTCACCTCCCGTACCCTTCACCTCCGACATAATTTTATTGACCAAACATGATTCGACGGAAAGTTTTCTTTTCTTTCCATTCCTTCCCTTCCTCTACTCTCCATCCAAACAAGGTGTCAATTTACACGCTAAATCTCTCTCTATTTTTTTTTTCTCTTTTTTAAAATATTCATAGAAGCTGCGAAGTTGTGAGAAGAGTTAGAACTCTCGATCTTTGAATATCTAAAAATACTAAGATTTTTTTCTAACCAGCTGCGCTACCGTCCCATTTCCAACACCAAATCTCTCTCTCATTGGTTATACTACACATGATTCATTGAGTACTCGTACTGTAGTACCTGACGCGATCAGATTAGCTTCCAAGCGAGTCAGGTAAGAAATTCGGACCTGTTTTAAATTTTCAATCTAGGGGGCTGCTTTAAAATTCATACTGAAGCGTACCTGAGGTGATCTGAATTATGATTTATCATAGAAGGGTGAGAGGGGTGTCCGATGCCCATCGGACCAAATAGTTTCTACCGTCCGATTCACTTCAAAATCTGTGCGCACAGATATTAAAACAAACAGCATGGATATTAAAATGATGTGCACATATCTTAAAGTAAACATCGAAACGAGTTTGGTCTGATAGACATCGGACACCCCCCTCTCCCATCGCAAAAATGTCTCAAAGAGTGCACCATTCACCATTTCTAGTAATCCAGTTCTACAGGCCAGACTATATTTTTTAACATCAGATATTGGATTTTTGATCATATAACGAATAATTAAAGCCCAAATCAGCCCTGTAGTTTTCTTTTCCCCGTTTCTAGGAAACTCTATTCCAAACCGGAAAACAAAGGGCTAAAAATAATTTCTTGGGCCCATCAATTAAAATTCTTAAATATATATGTAGATTTGCGTTTCTGGATTCTGTCAAATGTGCTCAACAGTCAACTCTCATAAAGATAAACAAATTGTCAATATGATTAATTTTCTTTTTGGTTTTTATAATTCTAAAACATCAATTCCATATTTTAATTTATTAAGTTTTCGATCTGCATCAAATTTATCCGGTTTTTTTTTATTTAAAAATTATTTTCATCTACTGTAGTGTGTAGTCTATTGTTAGCATAGCGGCAAACAAATAATCATGCTAGTAGTATTACCATCCCCAAATCACATATTGATTCAATGGATATTAAAATCAACGTCCTTGTTATCATAAATAAAAGTAAAACTAGGGTGTTTCTAAGTTCACTAAGTCACTTAATTCATGACTTAATTCTAAAATCTATCGGATTAGTTTCAAACGACGAATTCAAATCGTTAAAATCCTTCTACCATACGAGTGATGCGTCTACATGCAAAAAATTTAAAATTTTAAGTTAATTTTGTATAGAGCCAAGTGATCAAAAAGCATCTAAAAAATAAATGCATTAAAATTAGTTTATAAACCTTCTAATTTTTACCACTTGATTTTATACTGAGTTAATTCGAAACTTTAAAATTTTCACATATAGACGCATCACTCATAAGATCGAAAAATTTCAACGGTTTGAATTCGTTGTTTGAAACCAATCCGATAAGTTCTAGATTTAAATTCACAAAAAAGCTTGATGAACTTAGTAACACTCTAGTTCTACTCCATAAATAAATTAGAAAAATGTGCAAACTTATCAGGAATGCCATTATAAAATTAAAAAAATTAACGACCAAAAGTGTCGAAATGAGAAATGAGGGTGCAATTTACTAAATATAAATATGTAAATCCAGTGCATGTCGAGCTGGATTGTGAATTTGTGATGTTCATAAAATTAGAGCCATGAGAGCAATCATATTAATCAAGCAAATTATATAATCTTTCTTTCTTACCATTTAGAAGGTATTACATAGAGGAAAAAGGGGCAGAAACAAAACATACAATGCAGTTGCATCTTCAAATCCAAAATTACCTACTAGCAACAGTCACAAGAGAGCTTCTTTCCCAAAAGCTCGATCTCCCGGCGATCATGGCATGACTTGTCAGAAATTATGCAAGAAAAACACTCCAGTTCTTTCGAGTCATAGAACTGCGGTTTTTTCTCTCCATCCGTATCAGAGGTTAGAATATCACGCAATGCCTCACACCAAATGGGTTGTGCCAGTTTCAAGAACTCAAAAATGGAAATTACGGGTAGGTGGACGCTGCCCAGGTCAGGTTCTTGACACCCGCTTCGTCCATGGAAATCGGACCCGCCAACCTTCACAAGCCCATAAGAATCAGCAAGGTCACTAAGTCCTGTTCACAAAATGATTGATCAATTAAGGTTCTTCTGCATTTTACATTTGGAACAGTAATTAACTACTTTTTGTATCTTTCATTTTTTTTTTTCAAGAAACAGAAAAATATACAAAAAGTTACATAACCATATCATGGTACAATGGTGACTGAAATCCATGGTCATTCCGGTATAATATTTTTAGAGTACTTGCAGTAAACACAGCTAAATTTAAAAAGGTTAATTCTTTTTTAGCATGGACAATTCTGCCCCTTTCAACTAAATTTGAAGTAAAAGCCAAGACAATCAGATTTGTAAATCCGCTTGGTTTCAGTGTCCGTACGAACAGATTATAAAGAGCTATTTTGTTCAAGTTAATTAGAGAACAAAATAAATAGGGGTTATTTAGACTATTTTTTTTATTAAGATAATCTTGCTTTGTAGTTCAATCCGATTTTCAAATTTACAAACATGTAGGATGTTACAAATTATACAATGGTCCCTAGATATCAAAACTCCCCCATTTTAGTCCTTAAAAGTTTCATAGCTCCCGTTTGGGTCCTTAAATAAAATCAAGTTGTACTGTATCTAACAACTACGCAATGGTGTTGCTGCGGACGTCACCATGAAAATTTATCTCAACGAACCAAAAAGGAAACTTTGGAACTTAAGAACAAAATGAAAAATGGATGAAACATTTAAGAACAATCCGTACAAATATTAAGATGCATTAGGAGCTTAGGACCATTTGGTTTTATTTGCATATACTGTACATTCGGGTCTATATTGCTCCAAAACCTAGTTAACCCTTAATATGCATCATCTCAAGCCTGTCGCACCAGTATAACTCGAGCTCAAAGTAGTAATACCTGATAACTTCCCATCGCTTCGATAAGCCTCAATTGCATGAAGGCCAGAATCCTTTAAATCTCTTACAATCGCAAGAGGATTTTTCAAAGCCCAAGGATGCGCCAAAACTGCGACACCTCCAGTTCTACAAACCAATTTAACAACCTCCTCTGCATGCGGTTCGCTGCCACTACACATAAATAAAGAAAGAATTAATGCAATCTCCAAGAAGAATAGAATAAAATGAAAACAAGATATCATCAAGGTACTTTTCCATATTTACCCTAACAGCTAGTTGCCTGCTGCAATAAGTTGCAAATATGAGAAATTTTGGGTTTCACATAGGGGTGTTTGTTGGATCCGGTTTAATTTGGTTTTCAACCAAACCGATAATTTTGGATTAAATGGTTCGGTTCGATTAAATTTTTGAATTACTTCGATTTTTATATTTAGTTCAGTTTAATCTCTTCTTTCAGTTCAACCACACAAACTGAAATTTACTTAATGTTTACTTGAATTACTTCCGTTTTTTTACAAATGGTTCGGTTTAATCTTCTCTTATTTCGGTTTGATTGATATATACCTTGATATTTTTTTTGTAGATTATTAAATGTTTATGTGTACATATTGAGTTTTGACCTTTTGAAATTTAATCTCTCTTATTTCGGATCAACCAAACAAATCGAAACTCACATCAATTTTCTTTTTGTCCGTTTGTTATTCGGTTGACAAGTTTAATTCGGTTGGTTCAATTAGATATTTGAAAACCGAATAAAATTTTGATTTGACATTTTCTCTTTCAGTTGTAACCGAACCGACCTTCCAAACACCCCTAGTTTCACTTGCAAAACACAAATTAAGATAAAATATTGGATATCGATTATTGAATATACCCTGGATGAAAACCGCAACATATATCAAAAGAATTGTTAGTAACTTACGTGGCGTAAGCAGGACCACCGTCATAGAGGTATTTGCTGAACGCCTGCCTTAAATTTTCAACATATCCTGCTTCGACCATGGCACGTGCAACATGCACCCGACCTGGTGCTACCCCAATCCCTGCTATTTTAGAAACCTGTTCGAATTTGAGTGGCATTTTGAGTTGGGTTAGCTTTGACAAGATCTCCTTCGCACGAAGGTGGCGACCATCTCTAATGCGGATCAGCAATGTCTCTAATTCGTCATATTTGGTAGGTCCCCAGCTGCCATAATATGCCAGGATGTGAACTGGCTCATCCATTTCATGCTCTTCCCTTGTAAACGAATTCCAAGATGGATTTCTTTATTAGCTGATCATACATTATAAGTACAGATTCGTATACAAGAGTGCAATTTTTGAGTAATTTAAATAGTTATTGCTTGCAGTTAGTATTAAATGTGATGCTTTCTTGGCAAAGATGGTGTAATTTAAAAAAAAAATTCAGGAAAATATAAAGGAGTACCTTGGGAAAAACGAGGAGCTGATCTCTACACCAGGAATGATCTTGATACCAAGTTTGCGACCTGCTTCTATTGCTTCAGTAATGCCGGCCATTGTATCATGATCTGTCAGTGCAAGAACCTTTACCTGCTCTGAGCATGTAATTATCTGATTATGCCGTGTAGTGTTAAAGAGAGCTAATTAAAGTAATACAGAGATGTAACTAATAAGGTGCATAAAACAGGATCGGATTTAGAAAGGGCTTTTGTTGAATAAAACCTTTTAGTTCTGATATTTAAAGAAAGAACATCTCACGTAATTGAAGTAGTTTATGTTGGATATTTGCAACTAGCATTCAAGTTCTAAATATGACCTTAGGCCAGTAGCTAACGTATATTTTGTCAAATATTGACACCTGACACTACCAAGGCTTTTCCCACCTAATCACAAGCTAAAATAAAATCAAACAACAGAATTAAAATTTTCGGTCGAGGTGAACTTCAGTATTGGAAAGATTAACTTTGGTTCAGTTGCACAGGGTTGGGGGAAATATATTCAAGTTTTGTTTTAAGAATAGTTGTTTTAATTGTTCAATAGACTATACAAGTTTCCCGAAAGATATAGAACTATAGAAGTAAATTTGGTAAAGGGTTAGGTGTAGCTTACGAACAAGAAAAAGAAAAAGAAAATGAAAAAGGTAACTTCAAATAGTATTATTCATTTTGCAATGCTAGATTCACGCAAGAATCTAGACAAACTAAAATCCACATCGGAATGCAAAATTCACAAGATTTGAAATATTACTAGTGCATCATGCATTGAGATAATTGTTTGAGGTCATTTTTTTTTATGGTTGACGGTAAAATATCGACAACAGATATATTAATTAGGAAAAATAATTACAGAGAAAGTTTTTGTGGCATACAGTACTCCTTCACTATTAACCTATAATATACACATGGAGTACTTAATACTTAATGCCATGTAAAACCTATAAAGATGTGTCAATCAGATGACCCACTGTAATTAGTCTATTGAGGTCATTGCATTAGTACCAAAAATTGGTTGTTAACAAACTTGAACAGTTCAGACTTTGAAATTTGTATTCCCACACTTTTATTAGTGTAAAGAGGAAAATATGCTAGGCTGCTAACAGTTTGGAAAACTAGTATAGAAACTATCCGTTTATTTCATAAATAAATTATAAATTTAAACCAGGACCCCAAAGAAAAAGAGCGTTGGGCTTCCAGTAGACCTTGCAGTGGGTGCTTTTTTTCTTCTCTGTTTTTTTTGTTTTTGTTTTTTAGGTCAAAAGCCTAGACGAGCAGATTCATTACAGTTTCCCCAAATGCGCTCCTCCTAAAGTTAGGATACAATCAAGGACTTTATAAACAGAACCAAAAGAAGAAGGTTTCTTAAAACATACGCCACAGCATTGACTCCAAGAGAGCTATGTGCACCAAAAGACAGGAGACGGGAATCACAAAAAGGGGATCAGTCTCATCTCAATCATCTCGAACAAAACAATGCAGTGCACCAGACATAATTCTCGAAAAACTGAATCAAAATTTAATATATATAACACTTATACCGAGGAAAGGAGAGGAGAGGAGAAGTCAGAATGCTCACCCCTTTGCTATGAGCTTTCTCCACCAGAGCCGTCGGCGAGAGGAAACCATCGCTGCAGCTCGAATGCGAATGCAAATCGAACAGGATCCGACCCGCTCGTTTATTAGCTGACAACAACTCTAACTCCGCATCATCTTCATCCGTTGCTAGATCAGGGAACACCCAGTGACGCACGAATTTAAAAGCGGATATCTCCTCGGGCGTGACGATCTTCCTTCTCCTCCGCTTCTTCTTCTTGTTCTTGTGCCTCTTCTTCTCCTTGTTCACTACGTCAACCCCGGTGTTTACTTCATCTTCATCTTCATCTTCAAGAGGCGGCGCATCGGTGGCATGGTCAGATGGGATCATAGCTGATGCGATAGGAGTGAGAGTGGCAGAGGCATCAGGGATTCAGGTGTATATATGGATTTGTTTGTTTTATCTTTTATGTGTAGATTGATGGCAAGTCAAGAGACGAAATAAATGGGGGAAAGGGGATGAAAGGTCGCAATCGGTCAGGAGATCTGGCGGTGTGACAGAGCAAGATACTGTATCACTATGCAAGCGTGGGGGGGAGTTAATGGGATCTGGTCTGGTCTGGGGAGTTGACAGACACTTTCAAACTTATCTTTATTTTGAACCGGAAAGAATGGCGCGCACTTAATTTGGAATCTCAATCCATTCCTCGCTATTGTTACTTACAGGCACAGCTAGTTTGTAATTGTATGGCGGGTCTATGAGCAATCATTAAACGCAGTGGGTCCCACTATTAGAGACTTGTGACTCCATTGGATTTGGTCCTAGCATAGACTCGGTGTAGCGGATTATTATTGATTTGGAACTTGGAACTACCTAATTGCAAGCAATGCAGTCCAATTAATTTTTCACCAGTTTTCCTTCCTGCTTATATTATTTTTGAGCCACTTGTTCAAAATTATTTCTTTCAAAGAGAATCCATATCCTCGGAGGTAACATAATAATATTTACGTTTAGATCCGGACCAATTGAGTCTCATGCGGATTCTAATCGCCTGGCCAGGATCTAAACAGAATGTAATATTATTTTTACATTTGGTGATATGAATCAGAGTATCAAACGATCCATCAGATCCATATAAGAACACAAACAGTAACACCGCACGTGGGGCAGGGTTATTGATTTTCTTGATAATAACGAGGTAAACAGGCCTCTGAGTCCTGACTCCTGACCCAGATAATTAAAAAACCAGCAAAAATTAAACTTAAGGTGGTGATTTATTTGGTTATATATATAAAACAAGTTTTAGTAATGAATGGAGTGAGTGGAGCATGGTCCCAGTGAAGGGGACAGTGCAGTCATAGATAAGTACACAAGCAACACAATGCTTCTTTCTGTTCATGCAAATAATTAAAAAGGTTGAGAAAGAGAAGGTGAATGAATGGTGATCCTGTAAAGCAGATGCAACGTCTCCCGTAGTACCGCCTCCTGTCAAGGTTCCCAGTTGACTGTTGACCAGACCGTTCCCGGATGGAATTCGTATCACCTAACCTGGATCTGACTCCGCTGCTCTCCTCAGCAGGATCCTGTTAATCATTAAAAAAAATTATGCACGAATTTTAACAGTTAAATTTTTTTAACACAAATCTCAACATTAATGTTCATCATCAATGTTGAAATTCGTCTATACAAAAATTCAACAATTAACAGGGTCCTATCCTATTTGGTCCAATATTCAGTATTCGGTTCCGCATATTCGGTAATCGGTCCCGTATATTCGGTAGCATATTCGGTCTCTAATGTAAAATATTATATACTTTATTAATTTGCATACAAATTAATATGAATTCTCATTTTTAAATCCGCATATATAAATCCTAATAAAAATCCGCATATGCGGCCGCATACCGTATATGCGCTATGTGGTGGCCTTCCGAGTACCGAATGAGAACCAAATTTCAAAACACTGCATATCATTTGGATCCAATGAATACTAGTTGGTCAAATGAAAAAATTTCGGTGTTCTTGTCTTATTGTTAAGTTTTTGTTTATTCAATATTTTGTCTAATATATTTTTATTTGATTATTTTAAAAATTGAATGGGCAATATACTCTTTTAATTTTTTTTTGCTCGACGTGGTGGATACTTGCTCGACGAGGTATAAATAATTTAGGAGTTTCTTATGAATATTTTACAACATAAAAATTCAAACTTCAATGTGTAAGTATGAATACTTAATTTGGGATCAAATGATCGAATAATGGTTTTACTTGACAGGCAAAATATTAGTAGGAATACTTTACTACTTCTAATATGAATACTTACATTGTTTTAGTAAGAACAATTTTATTGATTTTGATATGTATACTTTCAATGTTCTAGTATGAATATTTTTTATGTTTTAGTATGAATACTTTGTAGTTTGGATATTTTCTAGTAATGCTACTTTGTACTTTGAATATTTTCTATTTTGAATATCTGCTAGTATGTATATATATAATTTCAATATTCTAGTATGAATATGTTATATGTTTTAGTATGAATATTTTGTAGTTTGAACATGTTATATGTTGAATATTTGATGATATGTATATGTATACTTCAAATGTTCTAGTATGAATATTTTATATGTTTTCGTATTAATACTTTATAGTTTGTATATTTACCAATAATGATATTGTCAAAGTTTTAGTATGAATAATTTCTAAAGTTTATTTGTGTATTACTTGCAGTTAGCAAAATCTTGGTCTGAATACTTTGTCTCTTTTAGTATGAATACTTTCAATCTTATAGTGTGAATATTTACATTGTTTTAGTAAGATTAATTTTATTGATTTTGTTATGTATACTTCTAATGTTCTAGTATGAATATTTTATGTGTTTTAGTATTAATACTTTATATGTTTTAGTATGAATACTTCATAAATTTTAGTATGAATACTTTCATAAAATATATTCATTTTTGAATTAATTTGTAGTTAGGAGAACCTTGGTATGAATATTTTACCTCTTCTAGTATGAATACTTTCAATCTTATAGTGTGAATACTCACATTATTTTAGTAAGATTAATTTTATTGATTTTGTTGTGTATACTTTCAATGTTCTAGTATGAATATTTTATATACTTTAGTATGAATACTTTGTAGTTTGAATATTTTATAGTAGTGATACTTTGAAAGTTATAGTATGAATATTTTATATGTTTTAGTATGAATACTTATATTCAAAAGATTGTAGTTAATTTTATGATTAAAAATCATAGGGAAATATCTTTATAAAGAGTAGAACCAGGGTGCTCCTAAGTTCACCAAGCCTCTTTGTGAACTGAACTCTAAAATATATCGAATTGATTTTAAATGATGAATCCAAACCGTTGAAGGTTTATAAATTAATTTTAATGCATTCATTTTTTGGACTCATTTTGACCACTTGACTCTATATTAAATTAACTCAAAATTTTAAAATTTTGACATGTAGACGCATCACTCATTAAATCGAAGGATTTCAATTGTTTAGATTTATCGTTTAAAATCGATTCGATATATTTTAGAGTTGAGTTCACAAAGAGACTTGATGAACTTAGGAGCACCCTAGTTCTACTCCTTTATAAACATATAAAGATGAACAACTTATTCTTTGTTTTTTTTACTAAAAATGAAAAAAAAAAATGAATGATTATATACGTACGTATCATTATCTCGGATATTAATCTCACATATTAAAGTTCGGCCTCTAATTTTCCTGACAAAAAGCTCACTGTTCTAATGGTACAGATGTGGATGCTTTTAATGAACTTATGATTGTGCTTTTAGTGGTCATGGTACAGATGTTGATGCCTTGTTTACTGATGAGGATGATACATTGATTTGGCGATGGTCTTCTAATGGTTTGTATTCATCGGGTTCTTTTTACAAGATCATAATGTCATGTGGAAGAATTAGATGGGATTTCATGGAGGGTTGGAAGAGTTTCACTCCTTCAAAAGTAAAAGTTTTTGCTTTTCTAATATTGAGAGCCAGAATTCTAACTCATGACTTGATGTTGCGGAGGGGGATGATGTGTGAAATGAGATTGCCATTGTGTAATTGTTGCGATATAAAAACTTACCTCCATCTTTTTTTCTATTGTGAGTATGCTTGCCGTGTATGGGCTCTGGTGGAAATAGGGTTGGGTGTGTGTCACTGTTGACAAGAGGGGACTCAGTTTCACAGACATGGATCTTTTCTTCATTCATGGCATTCGGAGGGAAAAAGGGAAAAAGGGAGTGGGCGACAAAATTCATGTGTGTGCTATGGCATGTGTGGAAGCAGCACAATAAGGCAATCGTTAGAGGTTCGGTATTGCCACCGGCAGTACTAGCTAGAAAGATGATTGACGAGATGACACTGTGGAGGCAGTTTTGCAAGAGATAACATTGTGCTGAGAGATTTCTAAGTGTATGAGTTTTTATTTTTATTTTTTTTATGTGGAGGTAAGTTTGTGATGTAAACACATTTATTTTATAAAACTTGGTAGTTTCCACCAAGCATTTTAAAAAAAAACTCACCGTTCATCTTGGGACCGGAAATCTATTTGAATGGCTGCAATTAATTCTACTGTTTGTTTTTCCTTACACGCTGAAGCTGTTAAATTGTCCTCAATAGCCAATACTGAATATAATATATTTGAATTTCTTTTAAAACGAATCATTCCTTGAGAATGATTTGTTTTTTTGTAATACTATCTTCAACTCAAGTTAAAGTTTCAAAAAAAATATAAAAAATAATAATAAACAGATGAGCAAAACTAGAGTGGTATGTGCTCACCAAAAGAAGTTAGTTAGCACACTTTCAAAAAACTATTGGATTGGCTCCAAATGACGAATCTAGACCGTTGAAATCTATGTACTTTAAAAATTTTAAACCATGAGCTAAATGAATTCAAAACTTCAATTTTTTTGCATGTACATGCATCACTCATGAAGTACATGGATTTCAACGGTTTGGATTCGTCGTTTGAAACTAATCCGATAGTCTTTAAGAAAAAATAATTATATAACCCTGCACCGTATTCTTTTTTTTTTTTCTCAATTAATTCGGAAAAAATATTTATTATTTTTTCTAAAGAATTCCGTTGCATAATTAGCTCTATTAAAATCTAAACAACAGTTACATTAGGTTACATTTTCATTTTCATATTTTCAAACTATAAGCGGGCGATCAGAATATTATTTACAAGTTCTGCTTCTAAATAATTATATTCGTATTTTAAAAAAAAGCACCCGCGATGATATAAAATACCAAAACTTAAATCTAAGAATTTTTTAAATTAATTTAAAGCTACGCTTGTGAAGGTATATAGCATCCAATATTAACCAAGATTTATTTTCATCGACCTTTACCCTGCTCTTAAGTTAATTTCGATTCAATCATATCTTCATTCTTATATCAAGTACATAGATGTCTTGATCTGTCAATAGTTATGATTAAAAGATAAAATTTTGGATTTAATATCAACACTCCCATCAAATAGTCCATCTTCTTTTGATTCTATGCATCTTTTTGATGTTCTTCTACGTGTAAATTTATTTAGGTACGTATTTGTCACGTAAAAATTATACTATATATTTTTGATTGGTCCTTATTTCTTTCAATTTTTTAAGTATCATTTAAGAAATTTTTAAATTGATTGATCTTCATTTCTTTTTATACCGTTTAAGAAATGTTATTTGTCATTTGATATATCATTTTGTATGAGATTTATATATGAAAATATATCAAAAATATTTAAAAAAAACATGTAGATCATTTAAGATATGCTATTTAAGAGGAGATGTCATTTAATATATCATTTAAGTATGTTATTTTTCATTTAATTTAATTTTTTCTTAATAAATATGTCATTTTGTATGAGATTTTTTTTGTTCTCTTATAATATATTACGCGAGATACTAATTCTACGTAATGTAGATATAGTCAAGATAATCAAAACAATCAATGAAGAGAGAGCGACCCCATATATATTAATAGTCCGTCTTCTTTTGATTCTATGCATCTTTTTGATGTTTTTCTACATGTAAATTTATTTAGGTATGTATTCGTCACGTAAAAATTATACTATATATTTCTGATTGGTTCTTATTTCTTTCAATTTTTTAAGTATCATTTAAGAAACTTTTAAATTGATTGATCTTCATTTCTTTTCATTTCTTTTTATACCGTTTAAGAAATATTATTTGTCATTTGATATGTCATTTTGTATGAGATTTTTATATGAAAATATCAAAAATATTAAAAAAAAACACGTAGATCATTTAAGAAATGCTATTTAAGTGAAAATGTCATTTAATATATCATTTAAGTATGTTATTTTTCATTTAATTTAATTTTTTTTAATTAATATGTCATTTTGTATGAAATTTTTTTTTGTTCTCTTATAATATATTACGCGAGATACTAATTCTACGCAATGTAGATATAGTCAAGATAATCAAAACAATCAATGAAGAGAGAGCGACCCCATATATATTAACAGAATTCAGATATATGAAATTGATCATTGTGCCAAACTGGTTATCCCTGTTTTTATATTATGCACGTAGTTGTCCTGATCCGCCAACGGCTGAGATTTAAAGATGAATTTTAGGATTCAATATCAGTTCTCCAATCACATAATCTCTCTTCTTTTGATTAAATATATATGTTTTATGTGTAGAAATTTAAATTTAGTTAAAAACATATTCGCCAAACGTACTGTTATACAGTTTGTCACAATTAAAATTGAATGAATTCCTAGCGATTTGTTTCCTTATTTCTCCTCAAAGCTATCTAAGCCACACGTACTGTTATTTCCTTTTTTCTTCGTTTCATCTGTTTTATTTCTCCTCTTCCTCTATATTTTCGACTATGAAAGTGAAAATTATTTAATCTTTTCGAATTTGTAGAGAAAATCATTCTTTTATATGCTATATTTATTGTGTCAAGAGCAGGGGCTGATTCAAAGAGGTCCAGGGTAGGCAAGTGCCTACCCCTAACTAATGTTAGTGTCTACCCTGGTCCTGTAAAAGAAAAGAAAACATGTCCAGCTTAGATCTAAGCCATAAATAGAGGAAAATTTGGAAAAAAAAGAAGAAGAAACTGTTGTCTTCTTCATAAAAAGAAAGGAGGCACAAAGAAGAAGAATATGACAAGTGAGACCACATTTAGAACTCAATTAAATGAGACTTTTTTTTATTTTTATACGGGCCCCGTGATATTTAAGAAAGCCCAATTCATGAATTACCACCAACTCAAGTGCCAAAAATACCTCCAACTACCAATCCAGAGTTTGAATAAAGAAACTATCACTGCAGCCGCATCAACATATTAATTAAGTATTTAATCTCAATTTTGACATGGGGTTAGTTTTTATTCATTCAATTTATTTAAACAATTAAAAATACTGTAGTTTATTTTAATTATATATTATTTATATTAATGAATATTCGAGTCTTGTCTTTTGTCTTATTAAAAATTTCATACAAATTAAAATTTTACAACAGGGCGCTACCTCAGAGAATAAACCGATTTTTTTTAATATAATAATTTGTCTTAACATAATTTTTGACAAATTAATTTTTTATCTACTTTTTTTTTAATTTTTTTTAGCACAAAACAAGTTTATGCAAAACCATGTCTCTAATATATCGTGTCTTAAAAAAATATATAAAACTTGTTTTGAACTATGAATTTTACAAATAAATTTCAACATAAATAATCATGTTATGTTTTAAAACTAAAGATAAATAATTGTGTGTAATTTTTTCATGCCAGTTTCGTATAGACCGCTATTTTTTCATGTAAAAACTTCAAACATTGAAATTCAAAAAACTGTGTGTATTTTGTGTCTACCTCTGATCGAAATCCTGGATCCGCCACTGGTCAAGAGAATAAATAATCTTTATTAGAGTTATTGTGTCTTTGCGAATAGATGAAGAGCAGATTTTGTACTAATGGAAACAATTACACCTTTCCGATATTGAGAGAAAATGAAGAATATCTAAAACTTTTGTGTAGAGAAATTTTCATCGTTAAAATAATGGAAAAATTGTGAAAATGCACTCCAAAACCTTCAAATTGTGAAAATGTCATCCCGAACTTTGAAATTGTTAAAATGTCACTCCAAATAATTAATGACTAAAATACCCTCGTCCGTCCTCTTCTTTCTTCTGCTTTCTCTTCTTCTCCTCTTCTTTTGGCAAGTATTAATATGTTATTTTTGTTAGTGTTGTGATCTAGAAGCCAATCATAGAATGATTGTTTTCTAAGTTTTGTTTATGTAATTGAATGATTATGTTTATCATTTTGTTCCTTGAGTATTTTATTAATTATAGATCATTTAGGTTGAGGACTTGAAATTGTGGAACTCTATACATGTGTTAATAAATACTCTAAAGTGTCTCTAGTCTTGGTAATTAACAAGGGACATTAATTACCGGTATAAGATTAGCATTTGGATTAGATGATGATCATGTTCTGCAGATCATATGACAAGGAGTTGTCAATCTGATCAAATGGATACCTGATGGAGATCAGGGGATTGGACGTGACCAAAGTAAAACATTTAATATGGATTGTGTTTGTGTCATTAATGTTTTATTTGTGTCTGGAATTCTAAGGTATGAGATGGTTGTTTCTCTCACATGGGAATATATATTCGTGGATATTATCCAACGTTGTCCGTAACTGGCAATTATACAGATTCTATCTCAGTATGTGTTTCTTATGTGGAGGGATAGTAATTATCAAGAATACCAATGTCCCTCATATAATGAGCGATGATATCACTGGGCCCCTTGATGAAATAATACAAGTATGTGCACATATGATTAAGGAGTTAATTATAATTACTGAATTATTTCGGAATCAAGAAACGAGTAGATTTGCAAGGATGACACACTCCTACCTTGGATCTATTCATAATATCATGAGACATGGAATTGACACGAGGCAATTATTACTTAGGGATCGTGATACAGTATGGTACTTATCATCTGTGTCATTTGGGTAATTACAATGCATATTGCTAGGTGCCGCTTGTAATTTATGGAATCGAAAAGAGTTTCAGATTCTATTGCCGAATGACATAGATCCCACATGGTCACACCAATAAGGAATTAATTAGAAATGTTGCTTAATTTATTTGACATGTATGACATGACAAATAAATTGGTTTCTCCACTAAAACATGAGAAATCTAATGATTTGGATAATTATATATGATACTACAATTAATTAGATTAATTGTATTTGATTAATTCAAACAAGGAAAGTGAAACTTGGCCCAATAAACAAAGCCTAATGGCTGTTGTTAATTACGGCTCATGTTTATTTAAAGAATTGTTTCCATAATTAAAAGTTAGCCCAAAATAGTTTACCATGTTTTCTGAAAGCTGCTGCGCAATGTTTCTTATTTGGGCCATATATTTCTAATACGATATCCGTTTTTAGCGTTCTATATCTTTCTGGAAAGGTAATAGAAAAATCTACAACTTTGTATTTTCGGAAGAAAACCAAATTAGAAATTTATCATGCTCAAAAACGTGGTAGAACGTGGTGCTAAATTTAGACTACCATGTTCTGGAAACTGCTGCGCATGTTTCGTATTTTGACCATAACACCCTCATACGATGTTTGTTTTGAGCGTACCACATATAGATAGAAAGGTAAAAGAAAGATCTATAATGTTTATTCAGAGAGCAGAATCTAATTCGAATGAGATCGTGGTCAAAAACGTGGTAGAACACGGAGTTAATTTTGAAAACAGAATTTTACATTCCTTGTTTGCTATATATGCACTCTCTCTCATTCCTTTTGAGAGCAATTCGTTTTGAGAATTGAAGTTCTGCCAAAACTCTTTCTCTTTCTTGTTTCTCTCTCATGTGTTGAGAACCCACAAACCCTAGAATCAAGATCTTGTTCTTTTGGAGGATAGGGATTAAGGAGCGACCAAATTACTACTCTCTAGCAAGAGGAAAGTTTGGTTTCTAATTAATTTCTTGGTGGATACCGTGGAGGGCTCCTACTTTGGAGTCTCATTTTGGTACAAGGCGTTCAAGGTCACGCACGCATCAACCACCAGGGCGCTGCAAAGCATCAACCACCATTAGCATCGATCAACAAGGAGGTGGAGGCTACAACCCTACATCTCAAGAATCTTCATTTCTTGTTTGGAGACAAGAAACTAAAGGTATGATGCTTATTGATTTGAAATTGATTTTGATTTAATTTTAGTCATACATAATGATCTTTTGGTACTTTTCTTGTCAAAATTTTTGAAATTCCGCTGCCTTAAGTACCATGAAAACCCAACAATTTTGTAAGTATTAATATCTTTTGTTCCGAGTATTATCTACGAAGATTGACACTGGTATGAATGCGGAGACTGAAAAATAAGGACTATATAATTAGTGGGGTCATAATATAACCTTTCTCTATTGTTGTTGCGGGTACAATGATGCTGGTATATATTAGAGCGGGAGATTGAAATAATTATTCTTTATTCATGGAACCCTGAAATTGGGCCGACTTTATATTACGGGCCGTGACCTTATTTGAGCATGTCTAATTCAAAATGACGAACAACAAAGCTCATCGAAGAAAGTGAATCTACACACGTGTACGGTTTCACGTGTTTTCATTTCCAAAATCTAAACAAGGCGCGCGCGCCTTTCTCCTTCTCCCCTCTTCAAATCTCTCTCTCTCTCTCTCTCTCTCTCAAATCAAGAACAAGAAGCAATCGCTTCACCAGGAGCCCAGCGTTCATCGACAGCCTAGATCTGCTTGTACTCAGTAAGAATTTAATTGTTAGCTCCTTTTTATTCACTATTTTCTTGTCGCTTGTGGATTTTTTGAATTTTTTTTTCCAAAGTTGCGGACTTTTTGTTCTCGATCTGGATAAATGTCTGCGTGTAATTGAATAAAGATCGAGTATTGCCAAGAGAGATTTGTATTCCGTCCTCACTTTCTTTCGATTTAAGGAGCCTTGGTAAAGAAACGCGTGGTTTGTGCTTAAAACCCTACTTCACCCCTCTCTAGTTTCTACCACCACAGGTCGTGCATAATTTCTGGATACCTTTTTTTTTCCCAGTACAAATTTCATGTTCTTATACTTGGTTCATGAGCAAGATTTCTTGAAACTGGTGAAAAAGTGTAAATAATTTGCCTAGATCTAGCCCTACATCCTTAGACTCGAGTACTCAAGTAGATTGCTCAGGAAGCACAATTGCAATTATTTTTTATAAATGTGAGTTTGAATAGCTTCGTATAGGTTTTCTAGTCTCATTGTGAAAACCCTAACCTCCCTCCACCCCACCCCCCATCCCCAATTCACACACAGTCATACTATCACTCATTTAGTTCAATTTCTAAAGAATTTTTAGCTCCCCCTTAATGCTGCCGGCACCAAAAAGTACCTTTCCTTACTATAGTTTCCTTTTTGTTTCTATTTTCACGAGTTTATCAAGATTTATTGAAATGTATGCAGATGTTATTCATGTCATCCTGAATTGTATAAATACATACATTGTACAAAGATGTCATAATTTCTTGGAAAAAAACTCAAAATCCGGCTCCTATCTTGCAATCTCAATTGATAGATTTTATGGAATCCCAGTGCTTTACTGGGAAAAGAATATAGCAAATATTTTTGTAAATCACTACCGAGTTTCTTGTTCTACAAGTTGATCTACCACCCACTTTCAGAAATTGGTTGGTTAGATCAGGTAATACATGTGTGACATTTCTTTGTTTTCTCATATGCTCTTGTTCGCTCCAAAAATGAGTTGCACAAAGGTAATGTAGCAGACCAGACTATCTTTATGTTAACATGTGCCTCCCAGAAATTCATTCAAGAGAAGGCCTCAACTCTCTAGTTTTTTTTTTTGTTTTCGAGAAGATAACTTCTCCTTAACAAGTTAGATTAATGATAATCAGTTTTGTCTTCTTTTATTTTTCTAGGGCTCGTGGTTACCTTTCCAAGATGAGTAGAGAAAACCCCATTGACGGCACCGCTCAGGGCCATCGACAAGTACTAGGCAATTTGACTAACACAGTACTAGGCAAGGTGACTAGCACCTTGGGCAAGAGGCCAATTCCTTTTGACCTAGCAAATCCAACGCTCGAAGGGAAGGAAACTATAGGTTGTGAGACCTCACCAGTGGCAAAGCGGCGTACTGGCAATTATTTCTCTTTAGAAAGAAGTGGTGGTTTCACCATGGAGAACTATGGAACAGCAAGTAACAACAAGGGTTTGTACTTCAGCAATTTAATGAGTGAACTGGGTGCACAAGGTATTGATATGAAGGGGAGAGAACCGTCGCCTGATTCAGAGCTCAATTTAGAAGAAGATTATGAGTCAGAGAATGAAGAGCCCTTGAAATACAACACCAGTTGCTCTTCAAATATCTTTAGTGCACTGAATAGCGAGGTAAAAAAGCTGGGTTGTACCGGTGTCCCGGAGAAGTCCTGCAGTTGTTCATTTTGCGTTAAAGGTGAGAGATCTTTTCTCTTTATGTTACTTCTGTTGTACTACCTGGTATCAAATTCCGGGGTCTGAAGCAAATTGCCCATTAAATATTTAGTTGTTGTGAGAAAAAAAATGTTCACAGAGGTTCCTTAATTGGCTGGTAGGACACCTGGTTTGTACCTATACTGAGCAGTAAAATAATCTCGATATATGTATATTATTATGTTTGAAAGCGATAATCTTATGTTGATTTTTTGGGTAAAATAGCTGCTTATATGTGGGCCGATCTGCACTATCAGGACACCAGAGGCCGGCTTTCTGGTATGTTTCTTCTTACTCTGCTCGATGAAATTAACCATTTTGTGCTATATTAATCTCTTGTAGGATAAACATTAAATCGCACATGTCATTTAACTAGGAGCTCCATGGATTGCTGTACAAATTTTTGTAGCAAGCACATCTGATTTTTTTTCAAAAAGGACTTGAATTGGAATTTCTTATGATTTGGTAATGTCGTAGGTTTTCTAATTTATCAGTCAACTTCTTTATCCATGCATGAGGTGCTACTAACCATATTGGAGCACTTATCAAAGCTGTTCCTTTTTCTTAATAGTGTTTCTTCTCTATTGATGTGTGTGTGCAGGCATTTGCTTACAGAAGCGGGGTGCATCCAATGGGCATCGGACCCAAATTTGTCTGATGCCTGCTTGGTACCATCCGATTCGCTTCATGATTCATATGCGCTACTTCAATATACGTACGGATCAAGCGCGCATGAATCATGAAGCAAATTGGACTTTCTGAGCGGACATTGGACCGATTTGGGTCCGATGCCCATCGGATGTGCCCCGCGTCCTGTGCTTACTGGTGGTTGGGGCATTGAATAACCAGACTGTAAGTGGGGTACTATTTTCAGGTCTCAAAACACTATATGCAGTGTGCTGAAAATCTTTTTTTTTTAATACCAATTTTACTGTCAACAATTACCTTCTTATCTTTGCTTCATGCTGTTAATAAAGGGTGTTAATTATTCCGGTAGTAAGTTAGATAAATGGAGTGACCATTACCTGATTTGTAGAATCAATATTTTCTTAGTCCTCCAAATATCCCATCGGTTTTAGAATCTTTTTTTTCATCTTGCGAGTACGATAGGAAATTATTTGAAAGCAATAAATCATTGGAAAGAGTTCAGCTGGGTGATTAAGCACTCTGGAAACTTTGCACAAACATGCACAAAGCCTCAGACTTGCGACAGCAGAACAAATAAAAATCAATCAAATATAAGCTACTTTACTCACAAAAAGACTTGATCTAAAAAAAACTCTACCATAAGCTGTTAAACAACATGAGCATAAAGGTTTTCGAACAAACATCATTCCTCGAGAGCAGTTTTTGCTTACCTGTAAACCATACCTTCAATGCTATGGATTATCTTGTAATTTAACTTAACATTGCGTCGTACCCATTTTGAGAATTCTTTCTGGCTTCTCTTAGTGGTGGAATCAAGAGATACGACCCTGAATTTGGCAATCAGATGTAAATTCATCTAAACAGAGTTTATCACTCCTGAGACTATTTCCTGTAATAGATGTAAACTGAACTAAATTACTAATATACCAACTAAGCCAGTTCAATCCTAGTAACATAGGTAGGCGCATATGTTAATTTCGATTTAGGGGAGCAAGTACACTGGATACTTGCTATGTTAGTTTCTGATTTATTCTGTATAATACCTTTTGGGAAGAAAAAATTATTTACTTAGAATAAAATGCATAAATCTCACGACTGTTTTGCTGCTAATATATTATTCTGTGAAGAAAAAGTAAAATGTGATTTTACACTACAATCATGATCACATGAGTGAAGTCACTAAAAATCACATTTTTTCCCAAATTAAACAAAGGCCAGTGCATCGGTCAATTAACTTCCTTTACTAACAGTATGAAGGAAAGATAATAATGTATTATTGAGGGTAATTTTGGAATTAAGAAAAAAAAATGAGTTTTCTCAGCACTAATTATATTGTTTTGAGCCCTGAAAATGGCACAACTTCTTTTGCAAGTACTTAAAACTCTGCTGGGTACTTGAGTTTTATTCATAAATTTGTTATGAATCCATGCAGACACAAAACAAATCGAGTTTTACAGTGCCAAATCCCAGAAGGAAAACATGTTTTTGATTTATATTTAATCAATCTAGAAATAAATTTCTTATTTGTACTTACAGCATTGAAAAGGAGCAGGCGGCTCGCAAGGTTGCTCGAAGGGAAGCTCCATGCACAGCAGTTGAACCGGAAGGTGCTCGCTGAGAACTCAAAACGGGCCTCCGATATTGAGCTTGAGCTCATGCACCAGTGGAGATCTCTTTTCCGTCACAGTGAAAATATCTTCTCTCATGAAACTTCAGAACTTGTAAGTACGTTATAATTCTCAGGGGGTGGTTGGTACCGAGACGTATTGTGTACCTATTGGTATGTAACCTTATCAGTTGGAGCAGCGATGTACAATTTCAACCATACTCACATTAGGTCTGTGACAAGGTGTTTCTTGTTGGAACATAGTAAACCCTTTCCAGAATCTACTGGTCTGAGGAAATTTGAGATTTTTTTAAAGACCATCTTTGCATCTGTCCCCAAGTTGCTTTATTATTTGCTAGTTTGACTTTGCTACTGTAGATCCTCTACCAAAAGGTATATAAAATATATTCCTTGTTTTTCTCAGCACTCTACTCTCCTAAATTTGGAAGAGTTGAGAGAGAACTGCAAGCGGGATCTTCACTCTGTTAGTGGCATCTCCGGACCAAATAATGGATGACATTACAATGTGATGTAATGTCTGTACCAGCATCTGGCCGTAACAGTCTGTCGTCAGATGCTTTAATTGCCATATTTAGGCTGCGTACTGATTCCTTTGCTAATTTATTTGTAACCAAATTCTCTTAGGCTTATGATCTGTAGTAGTATTTGCTGTTAATCAGGAGATGTGCATTACTTGGTTTGTAATTCTGAACTTGATTTCATATCACTCTTGTATTTGCCACATAACCCTGCAATTGCAACCTGAGGCGGGGGCAAAAGTTTCATAAAGCTGCATTGCACAGCCATTTTTTTTTTAGAGTGCTGTTTATTAGGCGAAATGTTTCAGAAATTGCTCTTCTTTGTTTATTGATGCTTTAATGTTATCTGTAGCGGTGAGCAGTCATGAGGAATGTCATGTTAGGATAGATAAAATCTTTTGTGAGTACAGAGTACTCGAAACATGGTCTACTGTTTTCAATAAATCATTAGTTTTCTTTTCTTGCTTTTGGAATAGCTGATTCTGTGCTGCATGTTTAGGGTTCCACATATGCCGCTATATAAATGGTGGCACTGGATTTACCATTACTAGTCTTAACCGTATAATCTAAATTTGACAGTTAAAATCAGTTTAAAAAAAAAAAAAAAAAGTTCTCTCCTGAAGAACAAGGTGTAGTTTGGATTGGACACATAAGACACATGCTGCCATTGCTATAATGGCATCAGATGTGAACTATGTTTAGTAAAGTGATGTGCTGTGTTTGTACCTGTTGTAGCAGCTTTCAATAGGGGTTTGAGGTTTGGTCTGTAGTTATTACAAAAAGGGATATTGATGTGTTCCTAATTCATTTCTATTGATAGCTGTGTTGCATGTTCACATCTTTAAAAGTTGCGTATAGTGTTAAAAGTTGCCTGTTTTTTTGCTAAACCAACTTTTAATGTGTTTCAGCATCAGTTTGATTGATAATGAACTGATGAATCAGAAAATCTCTTGACAGTATCCCCTGACAGCTCAAATCTGTCAAATTTTAAGCCTTTTGTCTGGAGTTTACTGTCCATTGTTCAATCCATTAATTACTGATGTGTGTTAAATGGTTGTCGGATTGCCTTCAGTAATATTGCAAATGAACAGCATGGCAGTTTCCTTTCCTTTCTTTTTGTCCAATTTGCTTTGTATTGAGCTGGATTTCACAGTTTACCAGCAAGTCAAAAGCGAAGGCTCTTTTGCACATATTTAGATGTTTTTTCTATTCGGTGGTGGTGCCAGAAACCTGAAACCTGAAACTTGCTGTGTAATTGTTTTGAACGTTAAATAGGGTGGGACAAGACATAATTTTGTAATTGTTTTGAACATTAAGTATATTTTTATAATTTTTTTGAGAAATAATATTTCTCATAGAAATAGAAGCGTATTCTGGGAAAACTTTTCAGGAATAAGCAAAAAATTTATATTTTTTTAGGCTGAAGTATATATTTTTATAATTTTTTTTAAAAAGGCATACAAATAGAAGTATGTTTTTCAAATTTCATTGAGCCAAATGTGGGGTGAATTATTGTTTGCAATGAGATACACTAATTACAAAAGCTGAGGTGAAATATGATTGGCTTCCAATAAAAGTTAGGTGAATTATGATTAGATTATTCATTGTCATTACCAGAGAGTCTAGGGCTAAATTTCATTTGATATTTTTGCTATTTTTTAAATAAAATTCTGTAGATTGCTCCCCTATTAATAAATAATTCGTTTAATTAAAATAACAAATATGCCTCATATAAATATATCTAGCTCAATATTATTTTTTTTTTGTTGAATTCAATCTCACGATAGTAAATTTCTGATTCCCCTTACTATTACTGATGTTTTAATTAAAGTAGTAAATTTTATTAGTTGAGGATATTAATAGTTTCATCTTAAAATAAATATAAAATATTTGATACACATATAAACGTTTCTTAAGTGTAACCACGGGACGTGAATGAAATCAACACCCATTGTAATCATTAAAATTTTCATATTTATTCACCAACATCAATTTTAATACATATGAAATCATCAAAATTTTCATATTTTATTCACCAACACACATTTTAATACATAAGAAAACATCAAAATTTTCATATTATAATCTACAGATAATTCTTATCCAAATGCACACTTTTACATATTAAAAGTTTGATAATGTATTAAAAATTAAAAAAAGAAAGAAAGATAAACGTCTTTTTTTTCTTTTTCTTTTTAATATATAAAGGGCTGTTAGTCCGTTTCATTTAAGAAAGCAGTGTCCAAAATACAAACAAAAAGTGCAACTGTGTACTGTCCACAATTACTGAAATTCAAGTTCAACATGCTTTTGATCACGATACATAGATTTTAATTATCTTTTTATATAAAGATAAATAAATATTTACTTATCTAATTATGTTGGACGCTCGCAAGTCGCAACCTAAAACCCTTTTTTGTTTACATCACCAGCTATTGGCAATCATCTGATCAAATTTAAATGGCAGATATCCGAACCAACCCTCGCAATCACCTGATATCTTTTTTTAATCACGATAATTGTAATTTGGTAATGTAGTAGGCTTATCTTGTGATCTGATCATCTTTTAAGTATGTATTATAAATCATAGTTATCACCGTAGTAATTAAGCTGATTTTCTATTCAGTAATCAGCCCATACAATACTGTTTTTTGTTCTAATATATGAATTTAATTTCCTCTGCCTAAATATCTCAATACTAGCGCGGGACAAGTCAACAGGCATGATGTAAAGTATTCTTTGTGCTAATTGATGCAGATTGCAACTGGATGTACATATCAGTGTTGTAAATAACAGTATGCGTTCGTTGGACGAACATGGTATCATAATGGTATGTGCTCGTTGGATGGATATGGTACCATCAAGTGATTAATCAGTATGCCGCCGACTAATCGTTTGTATTAAAATTATGTGTATATATGCATAATTTATTAAAAATAATTTATTTAACTCATCAAACTTATCAGATAAACTTAATTTAACTTGCTTCTATTTATTTGAAAGAAACGAAATATTCCACCATAATGACTAAATTTAGTTTACGATAACAACTTAATTTTAATATATGAATATGCTATACTAATTGAAAAAATTGTATCAGTAAGTAAGAAAATACATGATATATAAATAATAGAAGAATTAATCAATTTAAAAGTAAGTAGGAAGAAAAAAAAACAAATATGAAAAATATTAAATGTATATCCAAGTACAAATGAAATTACAATATAGTATTTATAAAACTTATTATTATACACTATCACAAAAAAAATGTGAAAATAAATATTCATTGGAATAAACGAATAAACAGACGATTAAACGGAAAAACGACTGATTAATCGGAAAAAAAGACTGATTAATCATTTTTATCCGCAAACACGCCTCTGTTAAATATATTCATAATGATTTGACTACCATTAGGGCCTATTCGGCTGCAGTCCGGAAATGGGAATGAGCAAAGAACAGGTGAATAGTAAACAACGGGTTACTGTTCACGCGGGAAAAAAAAAATTCAGTTCAACTGAATTTTTTTTTTTCCCGCGTGAACAGTAACACGCAGGATTGCAGCCAAACAGGCCCTTAATGATTAAACGGTAGTTTAATTGGTCGTTAAATCCTTTTATACAACACTGGTACATAGAGGTGTTCAAACGGTCGGTTCGGTTGAAATCGAACTAAAATAGTCGAACCAAATTTTTTTCGGTTTTGAAAATTAGAAACGAACCGAACTAATTAAACTAGTTAACCGAACTGAACCGAACCGGACTAAATTTCGGTTTGTTCGGTTCAAACCGAAGTAAGATCAATCAGAAAGCTTGTAATTAGAATTTTTTTGCTTTACAAGACATTTGACAGCAATTCAAAGTATAAAACTAAGAAATCCGGCATGAAATCCCAAAATAGAATTAATTTGAACCACTCTCAAATTAATTGACTCAAGCAAGAAAATCAACAACAAATTTGAATCAGATTTAGTACAGACCATGTGGAATCGGAGAAGAACGAGCCCCATAGCTCAATTTTGGTATTAATTAGAACAACAAGCTCTCAAGATCAACTTCTCAGTCAAAATCAGAAAATAGGCGGAGGTATTTTAAGCCGAGAACGACCTTGTGGAAACAAGCGAAGTCGCACGACGATCTCTGCGCCGCCAGAAGAGTTTTCCGCTGAAGAGAGGAGAGAAGAGTGGAGTTGACATTAGGTTTGAAGAAAGGAGAAGGGGAGAAACAAAAAAGAAAAGAGGGGAGTCGGGAGAAGGGGGAAAAGGAGAAAAATAGAAGAGTCAGACGCGTCAAATTGAATACGCGGTTTTATTAAAGAGAACCGGTTGGTTCGGTTCAACCGATTTCAAAATTTAAAAAATCGAACCAAACCAAATAAACCGAATTAAATGAAGAAATGAAACGAACCGATCCATTTAAACCGAAAACCGAACCATTTAAACCGAATTTTCTCGGTTCGGTTTAAAACCAAATAAACCGAACCGTTTGAACACCCCCTGCTGGTACACACTAGTAGTGCGTAGTTAATTACATTTATAAAAGGATGAACGGGCGGAGTAGGTAACACTATTTAAAGTATGAATATAAGAAAGTTTAAAGACAAGATAAAAAGGAACGAATATTCATTAATTGGAGCACTTTCTTGCGCTGTGAATGGAGGACTAATTTGTACTTTGTAACAATGGAAACCTACAAAGAGTACTAGTCAACTGTAGGTGGGTCCTGACAGGGCCAAGGCCTATGATAAAACAAGGTATTGAGCTGGAGATAGGAGTAGGTCCGATGGGCATCGGACCTACTTTTAGATTATTGAGATATATGCATACAGAAACTGAAAAATGTTTGTACGGATTTTAATAAATTCACACGAATCTTGATGCAAATCTGATGGTCATTTAACCTTTCTTATATTCATAACACGCGGATCTTATATTCAAAATATTTTAGGTGCCAGTTATCGAAAGCTACATAAATTGAAATATAATATGGATCAAATTAATCACGTTACAAGCTATTTAAACCTTGTACCAATTATAAGAGGCGAACCCATCTCTATAATAACTTATGGAACCAATGAATCACATTACAAACTATTTAAACATTTAACAAATTATAAGAAAAATAACAGTTTTTTTTAATAATAAACTTGTCGCAAATCACATAACAGATTATTCAAACCTTCTGCAAACTAAAAAATAATAATAATTTAGTACAAAGTTAAGTTTTCTTTTTGCAAACTATACTTATTCGGAGCAAGTAATTGTAAACTATATAAATTTACATATTACAAATTCCAAAGAAATATTTTTAGTATTATTGTTGTGTGTGTGTAAACTACACCAATATGATTAAAACTGACACCAGATCCCTGAGTGACCAAGTTTAATGCATATTACATATATGATACATCAGGTCAGAACTTGCATAATGTGTACCAACTTTTTTTTTTTGTTTGCGACAGTGCTTCATATGTCTATTCGGATAACCAAATAACTGACATTAGGTTTGATTGCTGTACTTGAGGCACCTACTTGACTATTATACTATCAAATATATTTGGGAACTTGAAAATTTCCACAATTTGTAGTTAACACCTTAAAAATTTGAGAGGATTCAAGTTCTCTCTGTTACCAGCCCAAAGACATGATAGACATTTTAAACTTGCTAAATAAAAGAGATAATGTAACAAACTAATGAAATCCTAAAGATTTCAAGTTCTTATACTGAGATATTCCTAGGAAAATACCAACTTACATAAAAAAAATCTAAACATGGATAATGGCAAGCATCTTTTTTCCAATACGATTGCAATGCAATTTTGCCAACCCTGTCAGTTAGATTTAACACCAAACACAAATCTAACAAAACATAAAACATACATTGCAACTGTGATTCAAAGCTCCCCCAGGTATATCTGCTTGTCGCTGCCGCACGACCCTATAATAGGCTCAGTCGGATGGAAGGCCGTCTCATTAACCGACCCGTTATGCCCGGGAAGCTTATAGAGTATCTTTCTGGTAGTCGTGTCCCAAATATAAACCATCCTATCAGCACTCCCGGCAGTGACTTTACTCCCATCCGGTGACCACGCGCATTTCAACAAATTCTTTTCAAAGTTGTGTTGGTGACCCGCAAATATCTTTATGCACCTATTTTGCGGTGCATACGGGCGCAGGTCCCAAATCCTCAGTGTGCAATCCATACCGTTAGTTAACAGATATGACCCGTCAGGGCTTAATTGCATACCCGTTATCATGTCCCCATGCCCTTGCATAGTCATTGCTACCTCGTTTTTCCTAAGATCCCATACCTTAATGTCATTATCCAATCCGCCGGTGTAGATCTTATCCGCCGTGTCAGAGAAGCTAACAGCCGTGATCTGGTACTTGTCCGGAAATGTCTGGATGGCACCACGCTGGCGAAGGTCCCATAGCTTGGCAGTGCCATCATCAGACCCACTGACAAGCAAAGGTGGGCCACGTCGAGAGGGGCAACATGAATTGACGAAAGATGAGTGCTCGTTCATTTTTTTAATTTGTTTGCCGGTGTCTACGTCCCATACGCGAAGTGTTTTGTCAGGGCTGGCAGAGATGAGGGACGACCCATCAGTGGTCCATTGGAGGTCAAGGATGGCGTTCTTGTGGCCCCGCAAGACCATGAAGTTCTTGCAGTCACCATGCACGTACCAGAGAAAGATGTCCTTGTCGTGGGACCCGGAGGCGATGACGGTACCAGCTGGGTTAAACTTCATGCAATAAATGGCGCTCTGGTGGCCAGAAAGAAGCATGATCGGGGACTCCAAGCTGGAGGTGCGTTGGTTTCCTCTGGGCCCCATTGGCTGGAACAGCTCCATGCCGGGTCGTGGGGCCGCAATAGCCAAAGAGTTGTTACTGGAGGGAGCCAACATTATTTGTTTCTTTTAAGGTAGATGTGTTGGTACTTGGTAGGGGAGCGATTGATTCTGTACCTGATTCAGAGAAAGGAGGAAGTTGAGGAATTTGAAAAATCCTAAAATTGAGCGGTTAGTGGGCTAAAAGGGGTAAATGATAATTCTCAATTACAACGAAATCAAAACTTTATATTGGGATTGATTGAGGGCAAGTAACAGAATCCATCACACAAACCATACTTAAGTAACAAAAACATTTCACTAAACCTTGAAAAATGGCACTGTACGCATCAGAAAAAGGTTCTACAACAAAATTCAAGAAATAGATGAAAATAACAAATTATACCATTTTTTACCATGCCTAGAAGAACAATTAACAAGGGATATTAACTGGCACTGGTATTTAAACAAATTATAATCCCATACAGACCAAAAAGCAATTGGGTTTATAACCAAATAAAAAGGTTTTTTAGTTGTAAACAAGCAATACATTACTGATAATGAATCCCACGGACATCACAGAAGGAAAAGATGAAGATCAAAAGTGCGAATAAAACAACCAACGGGTTTCACAGTAGGCAGCTGGGAAGGATTCTGACAAGAGGAAGAACTGAACATTTTGACTTAATTGTGCGTACTACAAGTTGACAACCTCTAATTAAATGATAAATGATAAATGATAAATCACGTCACGGAAACTTTTACGGACGTAGAACACCATCTTTTAATAAGATTGGGTCAATTATATATACATCGAATGAAAGTAAAAGAGGCTCCCTTAGAAAGAATTGAATTGAAGTATACCGTGTAGAAATAAAAATAACGAAAGGGTTAAGAAGCGACAACTTACCAGATTGAAAAATAGAATGAAATCAAGTATTCATTCCAAGAACGAAGAAGGATCGCTGATTGAAAAGAGTGGAGCTCGTCACTGAAAGGGGGATTTCTAGGGTTTTACTTTTACAACAGCAGCGGGTCTGGTCTAGCGAGATCTCTACTCTCTACTCTCTAGAGTAAAAGAAAGAAGAGGAGAAGACAATATCGGGTCGAATCTGGCCTGGGCTTCTAAGAAACGATCAAATGTGGGCCTGGGCTTGATCTCTGGGCTGAGTTTTTAGAATAACATCCTTTTTTTTTTCCTATAAAATAAAAGTACTGGAGGTGTCGTTTAGTTAATTTAATCATTATTATAAAATAAAATGATGTAATTGATTCACGTTTGGAGAGAGGGGATGCGAGTCTCGCATTCTCTGAGATATCTCAAACTTTGCGTGACTTTTTGGAATATCTCAATCGTTGAAATGCGTTCTGCACGAATCTCATAGCAAAAATTATACTGCCCCCTACGTCCCCCCGAATAGGCACCGGACACGTCGGTCACGCAAAAATTGAGATATCTCAGAGGATACGCATCCAGGATGCGACAAGGAACAAAAAGGAGCTGTAGCCTGTATGTAATTGTAACCTGGTTGTTAGTGTGTCTCGTCGCCTTCTCCTTCAAAGAAATTGGACGCTTCTTCTCTACTTCTGTGGCAGCTTTACAGAGTGGGTGCTCTTGTTATTTTGTCGGCAACTGCATCTGCATGTAGTGTGTGCATGTGATTTAACGGATGTGCTGTTTTCGATCTGACTCCGCTGCTCTTCTATTTTTTTTTTTTTTTTTTCCAAACAGTAGCACAACTCTTATTTTAAATCTAACCGTTCATCTGTGTTAAAATTTGTGCCAAAAAAATTCAACAACGGTTAGATTTGACTCTTCTATTTGAAGAGCATAGAAGTCGGATCCGTCTTTCAATAATCATTACTACTGGTTACTGTAACCACTAACCAGTATCAGTTTTTTTTTAATAAAAGTATATTGAGCAAAGTAATGGCCGATTTGCCACGTGTTGACATTCTTATTATAATTAAACTAAACCAAAAAATTCCCAACAATGCGATCACTAGTACTATACGGGAGACCACGATATTATGGAGACCACGATATTATGCTGCCTAAATTTTGACTACTTTTGTCACATATATGCTATGAAACTAATATATTGATAGAATACATTCAAAACGATTAATCTGAAAATTTTAACAATACCTTCTAAAACATATTAAAAATTACTATTATAGTCCCTGTGCGCTACAACGGAACATATTATAAGATTTAATATTAAGATTGAACATATTAAAAGCTGTCAGGAAACAAATCAATAATATTTTTGTTCTCTTCCAAAAATGAATAAGAGACAGGTAATTTGGAAATGAGATATGTTATATGTCAAATCAAAAATTAATCTGTGCCAATAAAAAACTGGAGAGATATGGTTAAATTTTTTTTAATGCTAATTCTATTTTCTCAATTCTTGACATTATGTGCGGCGAGTACATTTCTAACTAAATTTAGACTTCTACAAGTAAAAATAACGCATTCAATCAAAATAACACATATAATTTGATTGCAGGATTAATATTCAATCTGAAAAGTAATCATTTAATCACAGACGTTGGCGGATCAGGACATCTAGATGCTTAATATAAGAATAGAGAAGTGAATATAAAGTTTGTATTGATGTTGCTATCTTATATATTAACTTATATCAAATTTATATAATTTGTATAATTTAAGTATCATTTAGTATTTCCTTAAAGATAGCAAGATACACACTACTTCGAAAAATAATGTCTAAAGAGTATGGATTGTTACAATTTTAAAGCCATTAATTGAACCAGACAATATGCATCAAATATTAATTACATTTCAACTAATTGTATTTCAAAATCGTAAGTTTTTTTTTGCACTTGACAAAATTATCAAGTTAATATATATGTTGTCAATATTATAAATATTAGAATATTTATGACTATTTCATTAATTAAATAGCTGTACAAATATAAGATATTCCATCAAGTTTTTTTTCTAGAAATATAAGAAAGTTCTACAACTAAATTTTAAATATAAGATATTTTATTAAGTTGTTTTACACTTAACATATTTCATTAACAGATAGAAATATATAATTAACCATTTTTATTCACACATAAAAAACAAAAATAATATAAGATAATCAACTATTATCTATTTAAAATTACTACTGAAAAGTTATATTAAAAAAATGACTCCTTTAAATCCGGCATTTTTTTCCATAACCAAAAAATTAAATAATATAATATTAATAACCGAATTTTGAAAAAATTTTCAAACCTAACCAGACCGCCCTCTCATTGGGCGGTCCAGGACCCTATCAGACCGCCGGGCCACTGGGCGGTCCAGACCCCAAGCAGACCCCCCCCCCCGCGCTGGCCTCGCTTCAAATTTTTTTTTCTATATATACCCCTCTCCCCACATCCCATCAAACCAAACCCTAACCCCCTCCCCACGCCGCCGCCGCCCGCCGCCAGATCCGCCGTTCTTCGTGTCGAAACTGCCGAAAACCCCGTTTTGTCGTTCCGAAAGCGATATTTCATAGTTTCGTTGCATTTTCGACTCCTCTCCGCTTCCGTTTTCGGGTACGAAATTTTTTGCGAATTTTTATAAATTGTTTCGAATCGTTAGAAATTGTGGATTGAAATTGTTAGAAATTGTTTGGAATCGTTAGAAATTGTTGATTGAAATTGTTGATTGAATTGTTGATTGAAATGGTTAGGAATTGTTTGATTGGATTTGTTAGAAATTGTTGATTGGAATTGTTATAAATATTAGAATTGTTAGAATTGTTTGATTGGGTTTGAATTGTTAGATATTATTTTATTGAAATGGTTAGAAATTGTTTGATTTGAATTGTTAGAAATTGTTGATTGGAATTGTTATAAATATTAGAATTGTTAGAATTGTTTGATTGGGTTTGAATTGTTAGATATTATTTTATTGAAATGGTTAGAAATTGTTTGATTTGAATTGTTAGAAATTGTTGATTGGAATTGTTGTAAATATTAGAATTGTTAGAATTGTTTGATTGGGTTTGAATTGTTAGATATTATTTTATTGAAATGGTTAGAAATTGTTTGATTTGAATTGTTAGAAATTATTGATTGGAATTGTTATAAATATTAGAATTGTTAGAATTGTTTGATTGGGTTTGAATTGTTAGATATTATTTTATTGAAATGGTTAGAAATTGTTTAATTTGAATCGTTAGAAATTATTATTATTATTATTATTTTCTTATTATTCTTCTTATTTTAATTATAATAATAATAATAATATTAATAAGAAGAAGAATAATAAGAAAATAATAATAATTATTGTTATTATTGTTATTGTTATTGTTATTGTTATTGTTATTATTATTATTGTTATTTTATTATAATAATAATAATAGTAAAACTTAATATTTTGAAATGTAGGATGACTAGATCTGGACGATCACGAGATACCTCAGACACCGCCGAGAGTTCGCATTCTCATGCCGATCCGAGTGGGAGCACAGAGACCATGCATGCGCAGGTGTCACCGCAGATACATTCGGTCCCCCTTCTATGGCTCCCCCACGGACGTCACCGTGTCTCACTTGCATCGGTAGAGGTACGTTGAGTAATTCGAAGAAAATGCAAACATTATGTTTCAAAACACATATATAACTTCATCTAAAACATTAATAAATGCAGGATGAGACCATGTTGATGGTGCGGCACCGCATGCCCGAGGTAGCGTACGTGGCACATCCACCGATGGATCGGCACTGATGAACCTTGGGTTGTACCCGGCTAGGCACATTGGAACAACCAAGGAGAATTGACCAGAGCACTTTTGTGCGGACTTGTGGAGAGATGGAGGCTCGAGACGCATTCATTCCATCTTCCCGTAGGAGAGATGACGGTGACTCTACGGGATGTCGGTGCTTTATGGGGTCTCGCGGATCGATGGAGATCCCGGCGGGGAGGTGTCTCGGATCATAAGAACCTCAAGCAATTGATCCCAGATCTGTTGGGGACGCATGTGGAGGCAGTGGCAAAGAAGCTCAAGCTGAGGGGTGAAGGAGGAGTGGAGCGTTTCTCCAGTTACTGCATTAGTCTTAGAGCTCTCCGGCAGTATGCCGCTGAGATTGCCATCACCCCCCAGACGGATGATCCGGAGCGCGTCAGGAGGTAAGATTAAAATGCATTAATTAAATTAAAATTATTACTTAAAAATACATAGTTTTTTACGTTTTATTGAAACTGTAGGTACGTTAGAGCATTCGTGCTTGACTTATGTGGTAGCACGATGTTCGTCGATTCCAGTGGCGACTCGGTCCCGATCATGTTCCTCCAGCAGTTAGAGGAACTCGATAAGCCGTCGCGATGGAACTGGGGTGGAGCTGTGCTTGCCACCCTGTACAGAGGACTGTGTCACGCATGTCTGGTAAGTTTCCATCAATTAATGTGCTTTACGATTGTTTTTTATTTGATAATAATGAATACACTTATAAAATTTCGTAGAGACACAAAGGCAATTCAACGGGCCACTCATGCTACTCCAGCAGTGGTCCTGGTCGCACCTACCGGTCTGCCGACCCATTATTCCTCCACATGTGAGGTGGGACACGGGTGACGACATCGACAGATACCCCCCATATGCTATCATATGGGGTGCTTACCTGCCGCTACGAAAATACGCCGAGAGGAGGGACAACGGGTATCTCGTACGTCGGAACCGGCTCCGACTATTGCACCAAGCTAACGTCGAGTGGTTCCCGTATAAGGCGTGGTACCGGTCTCGCATTTTTTGTCGGCTGACGATGGCGCAGAGGGGTCTCGGTTTGTACCGGGGTCCACTCGTTTGTTACTGGATAGTTGAGTATCACTATCCTGATCGAGTGCCTCGTCAGTTCGGCTTCGATGCCTTCATTCCGGATGACCCCATACTTGGTGAGGAGGACACGAGAGAAGCCGCACAAGTAAGTATTAATACACACTCAATAATACTCATAAACTATTGATATTGTTTCACAAATTTTGTATAACTAACTTATAATGCGGGGACTATGCACAAGAAGACCGAGGTGGATTGGCGCACCCACCATATGGGATTGTGCACGGGATTGCCCGCAGCTCCGAGGACAATTTGTGGGTCCCGCCTGACCCGACGGACGTCAGTTTGGGAGCAGGACCCTGGACATTGAGGTATATGGTCTGGTACCAGCGGTGGTGCATGACTAGCGTATACTTGCAGGGCGACTACGGTGACTCTCTTCGGCGGAGAATGATAGGTGATTCGAGTAAGACCCATTTGCCATGGGGCCCGATCAACACTCGATCGGTAAGCAATAAAGATTATTTTTAATATTATTTTTTTCTTCGCACAACTCATTTTCTAAATATTATTTACAGTGTGCGACGGCAATTCGAGGAGTTGCACACGCCTTGGTGTGCATGGCGAGAAATGGTTTCGGGCGTTCGGGTGTACTATGCTTTGCATCACGGTGCTCCGATCGTCGAGGATTCCCAGTTTGATGGGCGCCTCGTTGGCATGCTACACGATGCTTGGCGAGAACATCAATTGGCGTGAGATCAAGATTGACTCACCACCGCCCGAACCGGCCCAACCAAGAGCCGCCTCTCGTACGCGATAGAGACCTACCACCACCCCCCGCGGTATTATAAGTTCATTTTTTTTTTCATTCACGTCAATTTTGTTTCGAAATGTGTTCTTAAGATGTTCCACTCAAATATTGCAGAAGATAACCCGAATTGGGCGTTCCACGATTGGGTCTTGGACACCAAGAAATGGCACGCCTACTACAATTAATATGGAGTGCCGGTGCGGTATGACGAGGTCGGTTGGATCGTGTCTATATAATTATTTTTTTTTTGTATGAAGAAAACTAACATTATCTAACTACGGGATGGTCACCCTACATGGAGTGCCGAGCCCACTTTCACTCCGGCAGACTTTGGTCTCACCGACACCGGGGCGAGAGGATCGACCATGAGGCTAGCGGCGGTGGGGCACAACGAGCTACCCAGTTTGATCCATGGGCGGATGCTTTGCGTTTGGGACACAGCCACCGACGACGTATACGGGGGGACCGGGACGAGCCCACACTATCGATGCCACCCCGGCGGCAAAGACGACCACGAGGCTAGCGGCAGTGGGGCACAAAGCGAGCTCCCAGGTTTGATCCATGGCCGGATGCTTGCGTATACACGGGGACGACATGCATTTTGATTCTCGCGATGACGAGGATCCTGCAGAGCCCTCTCGAGCCTCCACGGCCTCGGAGACGTGTCCCGGCCGCGGAGGGCATGCGGGCGCCTCCTAGATTGTCATTGTCCGGTCGTCGTCGTCGTCGCTAGTTTTTATATTTCATATTGTAGCCATTGACAGTATATTTATATTTTCATTTCTATATTTTATGTTGATCAGACGTTATTTGGTTATTTTATTTACTTATATTTTTGTTTCTATATTTTATGTTGACTAGACGTTATTTGGTTATTTTGTTCACTCGACCAAATTCATCGTTATTTTGTTCACAAGGAAATTACACGGAAATACAATCATATAATCACAACAAAATACATAAAATACAATATAAATTACAAGCAATTACATAAAATACAATAAAAAAAAAAAAAATGCAGACCGCCTAGTGGCCCGGCGGTCTGCTTGGGGTCTGGACCGCCCAGTGGCCCGGCGGTCTGATAGGGTTTTGGACCGCCCAATGAGGGGGCGGTCTGGTTAGGTTTGAAAATTATTTCAAAATTTGGTTATTAATATTATATTATTTAATTTTTTGGTTATGGAAAAAAATGCCGGCCTTTAAATGCTGCGAAGTATGAAAATCCATAAAAGTACTATATAAGAATTAATTAGGCCAAGATTCTATAGCATTTGATGATTTCAGGTCCAAAAATAACTATGTTATGTAAAATTAATAGTGAGACCTAATTAATTGTTCCATATTAAAAAGCGCCCTCGGTGTATTTGTCAAATATAAATTAATTTTCTGAAATATTTTTTTTATCAAGAACCAAATATTTGGAGATCACGGAGCGGCCATGATACTATATATATATAGTTTATTATATCAATACCTAAAAGTTATGTATTTATATATCCTATTAAAAAAGGTGGATCCGATCCATTTCAACGTGTCACCTGGAGAGGAATGATTTATTAGAAAAGAAAAATATGTTAACTTAAAAGGACATTTTATGGGAAAAATAGATAATAAATTAACCATTCATCATCGTCAAAGGTATAGCCAGGAATAGGATGAAGCTCCTATGTGAAAGAATTTCACGTGTCTGATGCAGGGATTTAAATTATTAACCTTGCTATTAGTGTATAATATTAATACATAATTAATTATAACAATAAAAACTATTTTGAGATCTGTATTGAAATTTGCATAAAAATAATCCTTTCATAAATCACTGAGACAGAGACAGACCAAATTGTCCATATTATATAAATCCAACCTTGTCTTGTTTATTATGCAAAAATATAAGGAATATTGCAAAACTCTTAATATATAGAAAACTATTATTCTTTCATCAAAGTTTCTAATGATTTTTTTATATATATTTTTTGGGAGTGCAGGGTAGTACGTAACAAAGAAATAAGAGGAATTAATACTGCATCTTCATAATTTAATAATGTTAAAAATATGAGAAACAGTCTTTGATTAAATAATTAAAGATAATGTTTTTTTTTTTTTTTTTATAAATTATTGTAGGTTTCTAAATTTGATTTGATTTGTTTTTAAATATTAATAGCTGTGTACATTGACTTTCAATTCCTTATTTAAAAAAAAAATTAGTAAAAGAGGAAATAAACAATAAGTGAACACATTTTGCTTTTGAGGTTTAGTGAGAAATTCCACTAAAAGATATATTGATAAGAAAAAGTATTTACAAAAGTCCGATGACTTGATAGTTGATAGTCATTTTTCTCTAAATTATTACAACTCACTTGCTAATCACTGAGACCTGACCCTCGCTTTCTTGTCCTAATCACTGAGACCGGTGCCCTATAATAAGTGAACATTTTATGACATGTCAACTTCATAGCTAGGTTAAATAAATTTTAAAAAAAAGACAGACAAATTAAGAAAACGATATGGACTAATAAATGGAGGAAGGGAGCACAACGGTATGGACTGATAGGAAGCATGTCATATTGAACCGTACCGAATAATGAATTTAATTAAGCTGTTACTTTTCTTTTCTTTGATTTTTTGTTTATCCCTGAGCAGTTCACACGTACGTACAGTCTGAATATAATTGAATTGGTTAATTCATTATTAATTGTTCGCAACTTACGATCGAGTACATTTTTTTTTCCCATACACATAAAAGGAACCAAAAAGAAAAAAAAAAACAGAGAGAATGAAACAAGCCGATAATCATGGGAACATTTTAAGCACAAGTGCACAAATTAAGCATATATAATTAAAGTAGATCAAGCATATGATCTCCGGGAGGAACGAATTAATTAAGGAACATGTTTAATTGCTACTTTACTTTTCACCAAAAATGGGATTAATTGTGCCCCTCTAACTTCTCCTGTGGGCCGTGCCACATCAAAATAGCTATATTAATTTTATGAAATTAATAAATCTAGTTGAAAGAAAAGGATACGAAAGTGATTTTTTATTATTATTAATCGATTGGTTTCTAGTAGTTCCAATTCAAGTACAAGAACTTACTCATATTATTATATATCTTTTGACTGTTGTAAAAAAAAAAAAAAGGATAATATTTTCACAAAAAGTTTGAGATTGAAATGATTTTTTTAGGTGAAGAATTAATTGCTTTTAATCTAGTGACAAAAAATAATATCTCTATGTGAAAAGTCACTCGAAATTTAAATAAAAATTCAAAATATTAAATAATTAGATAGTTTGAATTTGATTCCTGTCTTCTTAGAGATCTTCTGGATGCGCCTCCGGTTGAGATTATTCTTTAAGGGGTCTACATCTAACTATCTTGTCTGTTAACATTTTTATTTTTATTTTCTGAATTCAAACTAAGTAGACAAATTTTTCTTTGACTATATCTCAGTTAATTATTTCCGATTGGATTTGCTTCCGGTCTACATGCACCGTGCATGGAAAATTCATGATCATATATGCGGTTACTAATTAACTATATTTTCAATGCAACATCTTGAGCTATATATCCTATCAAATCTCGCCTAAAATTCCAATAATTAGAATAGTCTAAATTCAAAATTCAATCTGATGGACAAGAAGAATTGAAGAAATTAATAATGATAAGAATAGTCTAAATTCCAATAATTAGAATAGTATAAATATATGTACGGTGACGACGGATGTGAATGCGTTGCAATTTGTGACTGTACGTATTTATTTTCTTAATTGTTGAAAGCTATTGATAACGGCATTAGTTGAAAATTGCACCTAATAAATCTAAATATGGTCTCTCCGAATCCAAGACCCGGTCAAAATTACAAAATAGGAAATAACTGATCACAAGATGCATCATTTTTCTTACTAGTTGTGACTTGTGATATCGCATGATTGATTGTAGATAGGGATCCTCCAATATGGATCAAGCTGAGATGTTTTACTATTATCCGAATCTCCTTTTATTTTAAAATTTGTAAGTATCAAATATATAATGCATAATTATTGAATGAAAACATAAATTTATAATCGACTTGGCTACGGTACTTCGCAAAGTAAAGCGAATGTTTTACTTCACATCTATATCTTCAATTTCATAATTCAAAATGTCGATCCGAACTGTTCAAGTTGATCTCCATATTAAATTGTGCTTGAAGATCAAATTTTTATAATTTTTTTACTATTTTTTGGAAATTTTTAAAATCTTTGATTTTCAGAAAATCGTAGACAATAAAAAATCAGTGATTTTAAAAAATTCCAAAAAAATAGTAAAATTTGACCTCCAAGTAAAATTTAATATGGAGATCAACTTGAACGGTTCGGATTGATATTTTGAACTTTGAAGCTGAAAATATAGACGTGGAGTAAAACACTTTACTTCGCGAAGTAACGTAGCCCAACTCTTTATAATATAACTAAAAATATTAAAATATTATTTTAAATACACATGTACTTAATATTATTACATATAATATACAAATTATAATAAAAATCATATTGGAGGATCCTACATTCTTAATTTTCACTCCGCAATAATTTCTGTAGTACAAATCGTAAGAAAAAGTACTACATAATCTTCTATAAAAGACAATGTCTTTCGTGTAGATCATACAACACTTTAACTTTTTTATGAGAACTAATTTTTAGTTTGATGACAAAGACAATGTCCCCTGTGTAGGAATTTACAGATTTCAAATTTAGATGGAGACATTTGTTGTGGAATTTAAAAAAATATATTTTTGAAATGTAAAAGCCAACATAAAAGTGGAACAAAAGCTGCTGCTCTCCTCCTAGAAAAGTATTAAAATGTTTTTCTTCATCCCAACTGTTTAAATACTATTTAACAGTTCATATTTGAAAATAAAATATGCTGCTTTGCTATTCTCTTCAAAATCTAGATGAACTTTTATGAAAAAAGAGCAACATAGTCTCACCCATCAAAAGTTAGACAGCTTGATCTCAACATTCAGTAAAAAAAGATACAATCTTCTCTAAAAGAGACCATACATGGTAGCATGGTGGTCTTTAATTTGTAAGGATTGATTAAATTTTAATGTGTTATGGAGGCGATGTTTGGTATAGCGCGGATTACAAAAGCAGTTTCTTAGAAGGACTAAAGAGTGATAGATCTTAACTCAATAATTGTTTTTTTTTTTTTTTGAATTTGTAAAAATAAAGAAAATGTTGAGACTGCACGTACCGCAGACCGCAGCTGAAACGAGCAAAAGCTGTATTTTGGTTCCAATTTTTGAGGTAAAAGCTCGAATTAAACTATGTCATTATGGCATCATGTGTTATAAACATAATTTGCTTAGTTATATTAATTATAGTATTTGGACTATCACATTTTTTCAGCGGCTGCTTCCCACTGATTTTTTCAGATAAAAAATTAAGTTAGGTTCGTTGTTTGTGTACCTAATCCATAATCCATAATCCATTACCCTTTCTGCGGTATTTTTATTCTATTCTATTCTATATATTGTTTTATCTGAAAAACTAATAGCTTCTGAATTCATTTTTCAATTATGTGTCTGGGCCCACCATGTCATACATACCGGTCCAAACTCCAAAAGCAATTCCACCAACAGTTACAGCGGCACCTGGCCTTCAGCCCTTCATTGCATTTTTTTTTTTATTCATGCTTCACGCCTTCACCGATCCAATCATATACGAATACGATGGCACTTAGAGTTGTATGATCTCTATTCTCTAATCTCTTCAGTGGAACTCCAGCTTGGCCTTGGCTCATCAATTTTGCTTAAATTCCGGTTTGTGTTGAATCACTCTTTTAACAAATTACTGTAATAATTTCCAGCAATAAAAGGGTCCAATTAGAAAAAAAAAACATGATTAAACAAAAGACTTTGGCATCAATATTTTGCCATGTTGATGTTCGGCATGCGCGCTCAAAAGCATATGGTCCATTTTTTTTTGGTAGATATGGTGGAATGCATCCATCCGGGCGGTACAAAACAAATCGCACATGCACGCTTTCGCATGTATTTTTTACTTTTTATTCACAAAAAATGCTCTTAATTACATACAATTAAAATTCTTATATTCCCCATTTCATATATCTAAACGGTCTTTTTTTTTTAACTATAAAATGTGGAGTAATCATTAATTTAATAAATTTTACTAAATGTATAATCTACCTCCAAATGCCGTATTAAATTTTATATTTACTAATTTTAAAGACACAATGTTAATAAGTATAAAATTATCAATTTAGAAAATTAATTCTTTTTGTCACATCAGAAAATTTGATATCGTAGAAATAAAACATTCTAAATTTAATATGAACAATTTTTTTTATATTATTGACGTAACAAATATTATTTATTTTGGGTATAATTGTAGGAGTGAAGATATTCTGATTCAATATTAAGTTGTTCGCATTGTTGTTACAAAAATATGTTCCTAACATAAATTAGACACTCAATTCAGATTGGATCTCATAACTCAAAAAGGGAGTGAGGTTATGGTACTATGCATAGCGCATGTTGGCCGCGATACATATTAATATTTTTTATTTTTAAAATTTTAACAGTCGATCCAAATCGTTCAATACAGTCTCCATAAGAATATGTATTTGTAAACTAAATTTTATATACTTTTAAAATTTTTATACTATATTTTTAGATGGGTAGAAAATCACTTGATCTGAAAATTTTGGACCGTCCAAAAATAGTGATTTTCTAACCATCTACAAAAATAGTAAAAACATTCTAAAAAAATATAAAATTTAATTTACAAGTACATATTTATATAGAGACCATGCTGAACGGTTCAGATTGACAGTTAAAATTAATTTTAAAGCAAAATATTAATATGTAATACGGACCAATTTGCATTATGCATAGTACCATAGCCTCACTCAAGGTAGAATAACAGCAATATGTGTAACTTGTCAACTAAGTTCGATAACAACATGTGTGCTTGGTTACTCAGTTTGAGGTTGGGTTCAGAAATTTTAAAATTAAATTACGTATATTTTCTTTGAAGTTAATATATCATATTTAACCTTCTAAATTAGAAGAAATTAATTTATATTATCCAATCCATCATCCTTTCATTTAACTAACTCTAAGCTCGTAAATTTTCATCTCATCCTAGATGTACTAATAGGATTGAAAATTCATGTGGGTGATGTATCTCCTTACCTAGCTATGAATGTTCTAACAAATTATATTGAGTGAGGATGTGGTATTTAATTTGCATACGTGGATCGGTGCATGCTATGAATCCACATCTTTAGTTTTAAAATTCAAATAATCAATTCAAACCGTTCACTGTAATTTATTACGAAAAAGTATTAGAAAATCAAATTATATATATATATATATATATTTTTCACTATTTTTTTAGATAAGTAGAAAATAACTACTTCCGAATGATCCAGAAAAATTGAAATATTTTTTTGTGTGTTATTGGAAAAAAATAACAATGCTTTGAATCTGAGTTATTAATCCCGGTTCAAAAATCACTTCTATGTAAATATAGAAAATATTGTGGTCCTTCTAGTATATTTAATTTTTAAGATTTTGTATCTATATTGGGGAAAAATTGTAATAAATGATTACATTGACAATTTTGTCAGATTAAATTTTATTTTTTTAAAAATAGAAAGACCATAATATTTTCTGTATTTACTTAGAAATGATTTTTGAATCGATATCAATAATTCATATTCAAAGTATTTTTATTTTTTTCAATAACACACAAATAAATATTTTAATTTTTCTTACAGTCGCGAAAAATCCGGCCTGAAAAATATTGATCCGGGTTATTTGTTGCAGCCTTTCTAATAAATCAAATTATATAGTATTATATCTATTTTTGAAGAAATATATAAAATATTTCAAATATTTCAATAAAAAAATTATAACATTTTCCAAAAAATAAAAAAAGTTAAGAACCGGCCAATAATTGGCCGGCTTCTAATAAAAATAAGAACCAATCAATAATTGACTGATTTGGACATTTTTATAACCTTCTAGCTCCTCTGGGCATAGTTGAATTTTTTTATTTAACATTGGATATTAATATAAATCACGTTAGAGAGATAGAGAGGTTGTCATAATAGTTAAATATAATTATTTGAGATTTGTATATATTTATATAAGAGGAGAATTCAAATATCTACATTTTATTCTCTCGTTATGTTTTCATTTTAAAAATTTAAATAACTCAAAATTTAATATCTTAAATATCAAAATAAAATCATTATCAAAAGTTTGTAAGAATACACTGTGTGGATAATTTATGAATATTAAGTTTGCAACTTATTGATACACATAGAAACAAAACCGAAAAGTAATAATTGTTATTGTGCATATAGAGAAAATAACGCACATCATATCTAATGTTTTATTTTGGCATATAAAATTTATGATTATTGTTATTAGAAAAAAAAATATAGGCATGATGAAGACGCAAAAAAAATGAAGCATTTGAACCCTCTTCTATATTTAATATAACTTAAAAAGTTATATTGGACACGAGAATTTCTCTAATTTAGAAAACAAATTTGATAATTCTGAAGTTTGAAGGGGGAGAACGTAATTTTGGAAAGATACACCTTAAATTATCCCACAAAAATAATGGACCGAGTTGGGGGGGGGGGTGTCCACCCCTCCTTGAGCAATGAAATTTAACGAGGTCGTGTGATATTGCCTAGTGACCTTTCAGACAGGAATGCTTCTAGTAATATGTTCTTCCTTGCAATTTAGCCAATTAGGGAGGCGTTTTCTGTTGGAACAAGTGATAGGTTTTATAGATTTAAATTTTGATTAATAAGATATAAAAGAATTTTATTGAAGTAAAATAATAGAATGAATATTATCAGAGTTAGTTTAGCGGACCTGAAACTATTATCCGTTCTCTCATGCATGAAAATTTATCACTCTTTCACTAAATTAATTAATTTTGTTTAAAAAATAGAGTAAAGATTTTGTCCCTCGCCATTTGGTCCCCTAAATGTCCTCCTAACTAATTTATCCATAAACTACAATGAGGACCACTAACTAATTGGAGGGAAACAATAATTACTTGGGGGACTACTTAAATTTGAAAAAAATTACAACTGGTGCGCACATGTATGAACACTTATGCACGCAAGTATTCCTATATAATATATCAAGTATTCATACTTAAGATATTAAGTATTTAAACAAAAAACTGAATATCAACTTTCATTTCTCCATAGTCACACACTTATTTTTTACATGTTTTTAGAAGTGAGTTTTTTTTTCTTCGTTTAATCTAATTAATATTTCTAACGATCTGCGAAGAATTTTGCAAATCTAAAACCACGAATGTTTTCTACGTAATTTTCTCTTTCAAATGTGATTCATGATGAAATACTTTCGGGTTCTTTGTTATTCAAGTACTCATACCTCGGCATGCAAATATTCATACCTCGTTGAGTAAGTATTCATACCTTGTATTGTGAATACTTTCAATCTTATAGTGTGAATATTTATATTATTTTAGTAAGATTAATTTTATTGATTTTGTTATGTATACCTCCAATGTTCTAGTATGAATATTTTATACGTTTTAGTATGAATACTTTGCAATTTGAATATTTTATAGTATTGATACTTTGAAAGTTATATTATGAATACTTTATATGTTTTAGTATGAATACTTTTTAAGTTTTAGTATGAATACTTTTTAAAGTTTATTCATTTGTGTATTATTTTGTAGGACATTAGACATACTCTTTTATGAAATTATTCCTTGCACATATAAGTTTGTTCTCTAAACAATTTGAAATAGCAAAATGACTCTTTATTGAGTAAGTATTAATACTTAACAATGTATGAATACTTCCTCGATGAGGTATGAATACTTGCATACCGAGATATGAGTACTTGAACGACGAAGAACCCGAAAGTACTTAATCATGGATCTCATTTGAAAGAGAAAAAAGAAAATTACGTAGAAAATATTTGTGGTTTTAGATTTGCAAAATTTATTGCGGATCATTAGAAATATTGATTAGATTAAATGGAGAAAAAAAAACCCACTTCTAAAAACATGTAAAAGATAGGTGTTTGACTAGAGAGAAAAGAAAGTTGATGTCTAGTTTTTGTTTAAATAGTTAATATCTTAGATATGAATACTTGATATATTATATATGAAGATTTACGCGCATGAGTATTCATACATGTGGGCACCAGTTGTAAATTTTTTCAAATTTAAGTGGTCCCTCAAGTAATTATTGTTCTCCCAGTTAGTTAGTGATCCTCATTGTACTTTATAGATAAATTAGTTAGGGAGACATTTAGGTAATAGAATGGAGGGGACTATTAGTTGATCCCTAAAAAATATCCATATTCCACTGAATTTAAATGTGTATGCATTGAGATGTTTACCAAAATGTGGAGAAAATTGAATTCATTGTTAACGCCGTAATGGTTTGACCTGACATAATGTAAAAGGTGTTTTTTAAAGACTTTTTTCAAATTTTCATAAGGTCAATATTTGATAATTTGTTAAATGAGTCGGGTTAAAATGCATCATTGGTTTTGTGCCTCAACCATATTCCATATTTGTATCTTTGTTCTCGAAGTTCAAACAGTCGATCCAAACCGCTCAACATGTTCTCCGTATTAAAATATGCTTAGAGACCAAATTTTATATTTTTTGAAATCTTTTTACTATTTTTTTAAATTGTTACAAAATCACTGTTTTTGGATGGTCCAGATGCAGTGATATTGGAGATTTGTTTTTTCATTTAATTGAGAAAATGAAACAAGACAAAATCTCTATGCGGTTCAATATGCGATTCCGCATATGCAGCCGCATATTACTACCGTATATTCGGCCGCATATTATTACCGCATGTTCGCTGTATATTACCGTATATTACCGCATATTTGTACATATATATATATACAAATTCTTATTTTAAAATTCACATATGCGATCGCATACCACACATACAGTATTCGATGACCTTTCGCATACCGCACGAAAACCGCATTTAAAACATTGCATCACAGTGAAGTCAATAATCTCTTCATGTAAACTTAGTTCATAGTCTAGATTTAATAAATCTAAATCTCACACATTTATTTAAAATATTACGAAATATTATAAAAGTACCAGGTAAGCTTCAAATATTCTCTAAAGTCTTAATACTTTATTAAATGCATCTACTTTATTCTGAGCTTATCCAAGATTGAATTGTTTGACTAAAGAAAGAAATCCCCGTAGAATTTGATGATTTTTCTAATAATTTTACATAAAATATATTTCTTTTCTTAGCAAATATGCATTGGAACTTGAGCTAACGAAGATATTTTTAACCTTTTAAATAAGGCGGGAGAAGGAACTGCATTGATTTCATTGAATAAAACATTCTTATCTACTGCTATTAATTCTTGCCTAAAAAGCACGGATCATGGTATCTAATTCCAACCCTCTGATCTAAAATGGACAATTCAGATTGTACGCCAGTCCATGATGGCGATTCCCACAGCCCAAGGCATGTCCTGAGTTCGTTTCATTGCGGTACCGTACTGTATAAAATGAAATCTTTATCGTTCATTTCCCTGTATACAAATCTCAAACTTGATCCCTCGATTCCAAATTGGCACCTAATTATTCTATCCGGTGTGGTACCGCAGGAATACTCACCCGGCGTGCTCTTCCTTACTTCCACGCTTCCCCAAAAAACCAATCACAACTCAGCAAAACCAAAATTCATCTAACACCTACCAAGGGCATGTCAGTCATTTTCTCAATCGGAATTATTCCCTTTCAGTGATCAGTACAGTACCTCTGCTTTATATTAAGCAATTAACACACTAATTTCCTCCTCACAGCTCATCCTCTACACCAACCCCTCCTCTCTTTAACCATGAGAGCTCATAGACATAGAGAGACCCTTCTTCTCTTCTCTCTACTGATACTCTCACCATTGCTTGCTCTCTCTGCAATCCCACCTTTCTCTTGCGACCTGTCGGACCCGTCGAGCAAGAACTATGCATTTTGCAATACCAAACTACCTGTTGCGCAGAGAGCGCAGGACCTTGTTTCACGCTTGACTGTAGATGAAAAAATCCAACAGTTAGGTGACATTGCGCCGGCAATCCCGCGGCTTGGCGTGCCGGCCTATAAATGGTGGTCCGAGGCTTTGCACGGTGTCGCGTATGGGGGTAGAGGATCGACCGATTATACCGGTACAATTAAGAGCGCTACGAGCTTTCCCCAAGTTATTCTTACCGGTGCCACATTTAATCCTCAACTTTGGTATAAGATTGGAGAGGTACATTCCATTTGCATATATGTTTTTTCTCTTCTACTATTTTTTTGTGTAGTTTTTTGGATTGAAGAAATTTAATTTATGGTACATTTGGATTATTATTTATAAATTAACTTAAGATAATCATATATATATATATATATATATATATATATATATATAAGAGCAGTGTACATGCTAATAAATGATCTGTATATTATATCAATCAAATTTGGCATATAATGTAACTTTATTGGAAGGTTAATTTGTCACTTTCATGTACCATAATGTGATAATGGCGAAGATAAATCTTGATTTGAAACTTTTTTGTTACTTTGGATAATTTTGTCTTCGCAAGTAATTTTGCTCAAAAGTTCATTATCATGTGGGGCTACTCTTGGTTTTATCCAAAAAAATAAAAACAAAAAAAAATAGACAACAGGGGATGGATAGGAATGATGATTCATTAATGTAAAGAGTGTACTTGAATGCTTCATCACTGCAAGACAGCAAGAGTAGAGGAGCAATGATAAATTTGTTGCTTAATATAAAAGACTCATTATCCCTTGCATCACCAAGAAAATAAAAGAAAAATCGCTAGACCCTCTTTTCTTTCAAAAAGAAAATAAAAGAAAAATACAAAATCACTAATTATCCTAGTACGGGAACACTTTGGTACCACTACTACAGGGGCCATCTTATGATTGGAGATGTGGCACTAATTAAAATTAAAGTTGTGTTACTTGAACCGCACATTGATCTCCTTGACATCTTCAATTTTTCATATCTTTTCCAAGCACCAACAAAAATTGACATTAATTTTGCATATGAAGGCAATCGGTACGGAGGCACGGGCGATATACAACAGCGGGCAGTTGCAGGGGCTGACATTCTGGGCACCAAACATAAACATATTTCGGGACCCGAGGTGGGGCCGTGGCCAGGAGACACCGGGAGAGGACCCGTTAACCACTAGCACGTATGCAGCTTTATTTGTGAGGGGAGTGCAAGGTGACTCCTACAAAGGCAACGGTGTGGCGTTGCTCAAAGCTTCGGCTTGTTGCAAGCATTTCACCGCGTACGATTTGGAGAGATGGGGCAATGTCACGCGGTTCACTTTCAATGCAGTGGTAAGTCATAATTGAAGAAACAAGATTTAACTGACGTTGATATGAAACAAGAATTAATTCATGTATAACTAATTAGTTGTTCCTTGTTTAGTATACTGTATATCTTTGATGGGACTGACAGTTCAGGAAAAAAATGTACCAGGCCGTTGAATTGTACACAGTACTGAAAGTGACTAATTTGACTTTGACTGGCATTTCTGGCAAGAACAAAAACTTAAATCATGGGTACATGCTGGTATCAAACTGGGAACAGTCGTTATATTTCTATAAGGAATATTATATTTAAAACAGAAATTGACAAAGTATAGGAACAAAGAAACAAACATAATGAAAATATATATACTATTATTTATACAGTGCCATTAAAAAAATGTTTGTAATTAATTATATATGTAATTCAGGTGACTGCACAAGATTTGGAAGACACATACCAGCCTCCTTTCAAGAGTTGTGTCGAAGAAGGCCATGCGAGCGGTATGATGTGCTCGTATAACGAGGTCAATGGTGTACCTCCTTGCGGCGACTACAACCTCTTAACCAAAATAGCTAGAAAGGAATGGAAGTTTTACGGGTAAGGTTTCGAATGCATTTGAATTGAGTTATATATATATATATATATGTATATAAGTTCTTTTTCTCAATATGTGATATATTTTGCATTTCTTATCTATCACTAGGTACATCACCTCAGATTGTGATGCTGTGGAGGTCATGAATAAATATGATGGTTATGCTAAAACTCCTGAGGATGCTGTTGCCTATGCTCTTAAAGCAGGTATACACTTACATGGAAATTTAAAAAATAATATATAGAATTTTGGTCATTTTTTTTTTTAACAACAATATAAAAAAAGTCAAGGATTCATGAAATTTAATTTACAGGAATGGATGTAAACTGTGGTTTCTATGTGCAAAACTACTCTGCTTCAGCTTTGCAACAAGGGAAATTAAAAGAAGCAGACATGGACCGGGCTTTACGCAATCTTTTCACAGTTCGGATGCGGTTAGGTCTCTTTAATGGTAACCCGACCCGATACAAGAAGTATGGTAGCATTGGTCCAAACCAAGTGTGTTCACAAGAGCACCAAAACCTAGCCATGGAAACTGCATTGCAAGGCATAGTTCTTCTTAAAAACACTGATAACCTCCTTCCTCTCGCAAAACCACAATGCTCCTCACTGGCCGTGATTGGCCCGAATGCAGACAATGCCGAGTTACTTGTTGGTAATTACCACGGCCCACCTTGTTTTAACATCACCCCTCTCGCGGCACTTCAGGGGTACATAAAGGATACAAGATACATAGCCGGGTGCAGTGATGCAGCGTGCAACACGTCAATCACGATCGGCCAAGCCGTGCAAGTGGCCAGCTCAGTAGATAATGTGATTTTGTTCATGGGTTTGGATCAAAACCAAGAGAGAGAGGACTTGGACCGGTATAGTTTGCTTCTACCGGGTGCGCAACAAGACTTGATCACCAGTGTTGCAAAAGCGGCAAAGAAGCCGGTGATCTTGGTGTTGTTGTGTGGTGGACCCGTTGATGTTTCTTTCGCAAAGTTGGACCCAAAGATCGGTGCGATTTTATGGGCAGGTTATCCTGGTCAGGCTGGTGGACCTGCCATTGCTCAAATCCTCTTTGGAGAACATAATCCAGGTGTGAGTTTGACCCTTAATTTGATATTTGGTAAATTAAAAAACAATGCATATTAATTAGATATGTTTATAAGAAAAAAAAAACGCTAGCTAAGTAGTTAATTTAATTGATCAGTCCTCAAATTGTTGTTTTCAAATTAATTTCAGGAGGGAAACTGCCACTGACATGGTATCCCCAAGATTTCACAAGGATTCCCATGACTGACATGAACATGCGTGCAAATCCTGCCACGGGGTATCCCGGGAGAACGTACCGGTTCTACAAAGGCGAGACGGTTTTCCAATTTGGTTATGGCCTCAGCTACTCAAATTATTCACATAAATTCATCTCTAAAACTGAAAATCCCAACATGAAAACCACTGTCAATCTCCAAGTAACAAAAATTGCACATAATAGCGATTACTACCACGTCGATGAAATCGGGCTAGATGCATGTGACAAGTTGAAATTTCCCACAACGGTGAGAGTGCAAAACCACGGGCCGATGGAAGGAAGGCAACCGGTTTTGCTATTCTTGCGTTGGCCAACCGAGACAAACGGAAGGCCGGCCAAACAATTGATAGGGTTTAACAGTGTGCATCTGAAGGCCGGGGAAGCAGTGCACGTTGAGTTTGCGGTTAGCCCGTGCGAGCACTTTAGCCGGGTGACTGAAGAGGGTAAGAGAGTTATAGACAAGGGATCTCATTTGTTGATGGTTGAAGAAGAGAAGCTTGAGATTTCTGTCATGGATTAAACAGAGGAAGATAAATAAATTATTTGTAACTAGAGAGAGAGCACAACAGAGATAGATGCGGTAAAATTAAATCCTTTGTTGTTGAATGAAAATGATTTCTTTTGCCATGCCAAAAGAACATTATATCTTCAAAATATTAATTATGATTATTCACAAACTTCAAATTAGGTTGGAAATTATTCCGTGAATCTAAACGGACGTCAAAATTTCGACGCGAACACGGTTTGATCCGAATATGAATATCGAACTGACTTTGATTCGACGTCCGTCCAAATAAAATTTATCAATTTTTATTATATAAAATAGGATGAATTCACATTGGTCGGCCCGATTTGATAAGCATTCATTCTATGATCTAATTTTATTGGGCTATTGAGTCACTATGCTATTGGCCTGGCCCTTAATTATAATGATAAATGCATCTCACGATCTTTTTAGGTTTCGTTTCACGCTACTTGTTGCTCCTTGTCTTTAAATATTGGGAGATTTTATAAATTTAAATTTATTTTAATATAAAAGATAATAAAATAAGTAAATTTGTGAATTTTAAAAGTTTTGAGATAGATGTATGTAATTTCGAATTTTAAAGAGAACATATATAATTTTGAATTTTCTTGGAGTATACATGAAATTTCACCTTAAATATTTATAAATTTTTTTTTTGAAGATTAGAAAAACCAGTGGCTGCTGAAATTTGTATTAAATAAGAAAAAGGTTTTTCGGTTTTCACGCTTACTCACACACCCTCTCCAAGTATTTTTTGTTTACAAATTCTTATATGTATATATGTTATTAGATAATGGTTAGTTAGAATTATAAATTACGAGAGGATTTCATTGTCACTGAATTTGTTATACTTTATTTGCACTAATATTTTATCTTTTTTTTCTTCTTCTTCTCAAGTGGTGCTGTGGACCCGGTATTGTGTTACTTCTCGGACACGAGGAAGTGAGTCTATTGCGAGAACGGGGACAGCTTAATTTGATTGTAATTTAATTTAATTTAATTTAGGATTGGATGTTGTAAACAACTTTATTAATTCAATCTTAGTAGCCTCTACCAAGCTTTAAAAAAAAACTTTTTAAGATATTATATTAATGATTTCTCATTCATTTTTGTCTCATATTTGACAGGTTGTTTAAGCTATTTTTAAAATTCAAAACCCAGATTCTCACTTTCAAATAAAACACAAAAATTACAATCAGCATCGTTTCAATATGTTCAGAATTTGAAATTTATCTTTTTTATCCAATGACTAAAAATAATATTATCTGTGTGAGGTTGTAACATTTGAAATCTAAATAAGAAATTCCTTGTAGATATTGAAGTTATAAAGTTTGCGAAAATTGATATTCTCTGTGAAAATCACATGTTTAAAATTTGAATAGGGTTCTTTAAAAATATTAAAATTTGAAAGACTAAACCTTCATCATTCTCTCAATTTTTTTTCTTGCCTTCTAACTTTATTTTAAATAAATAAATTAGAATATAGAAATATTTAATTAAAAAATAAAAGCTCAATTTCAACCTGTTCTTTAAAAAAATATGTTGGGATTAAAAAGGCATATTGCCAACAAACTTAATTTGTCATGTTATCATTGTTTTTTTTATCTTTCTTTTTTGTAAGCATGTTCTTATCATCAACCAAAAGGTGAAGCGTGGAGATTTTTCTTTAGCAGATCATGAGGTGCGCACTCATTCATTTTGGTGTGCTCCAAAACGAGAGGAAGGGAGAGAGAGAGAGAGAGAGAGGAAGGGAAGGAGAGAAAAACAGTAATTTCTCCATATTTCTGTTTAGGAATTAGGAGTTACAAAATTTCAATAATTTGTATATAGTCAGAGATAGGAATAAGTACAAACAATAAGGATCAACTAAATTTATTTTTTAATTTTATTATATAATTTAAAGTAAAATATCATGATATTGTAAAATTGACATTCATTTTTCACAGAAAAAATAAAAAATAAAAAATAAAAAACATATATAATTAATGGTCATAGTTCAAAAGTATAGCTCAGACCATGTATATAGTTGTTCATGTATATAGTTGTTCTCCTCTTTCTTCTCTTCTCATTATCTTATTTTCAAAATTTAATGTTCTAAAACAAATAAAGAGGATTGGTAACCAGTACTCCCCTCCCCTGTCCTCTTATAAATAAATGAAAATGATCAGGCCAATCCCACCATCCAAAATAAAATAAATGATCCAATCTATTGGCACCATCCAAAATTAAATAAATGGTTCGAATCTATCCGCACCATCAACAATAAAAAGTGAATGATACTTAAATTAAGATGAAGATGAATTATTGTGCGAATCTTAATAATTTAATTCAATTCGATGCATTTCATTTGATACAGCTGGAAAGGAGCTCAAACCAACAACAACAACAAGCCTGCTTTGCCTGCTACACAAAATAACAAATTGCTCGTGCACATTTTCACATGTTAGTTATAGAGAGACTGTTTACAGTTCTTGTTTTTCTTTAAATTAAGGTACCTACTCCTACTCTACTATGAAAATTAGAGGAAAAAAAAACATAAGAGAAGAAAAGATAACAGTGGAAAGAAATAATGAAAAAACATAAGTCAAAATCAGCAGTTGAAAAGGTTACTTATTATTGTTTGTGCTGTCGTTTCTCTAAAAAGTAGAAATCGAAAACAGTACACAGAGATTGTGGCTGCACCAAAAGCGCTTTCATTAATTGCCCCTCAGGCCATTGAATTTCATTTTAATTTTATATATTGAGTCTGTTATTCAAAGTATCGGTTCGCTAAAACTAAGTCAAATTAAAATTTATTTGATTTTCAAAATTTTAACCGAATTAGCTGAATTAAACACATTAACCGAAATAAGAAAAAAACTGAAATAAATTTCGATTAAAGAAAATATTAAATTTGCACACACAAATATTTAATAATTATAGAAATAAATATCTAGATATATATCAGTCAGGAGCGAAGCTAGATCTCCAAACTATATGACCCAAAAATTAATAGATGTCAATCTTATAAAATTTGTATGCTGTGATTGAAGTCAATTTACAATATTTACAATATTTTGTTCTAAATTATATAGAAAATTACATATAAATATAAAAATTTTGAAACAAAAATGATGATCAATTGACCTCTACATGGCCTTACTCCCTCCTCCTTTGATAACCGTCGAACCAAAATAAAATAGATTAAACCAAATTAAACATGAAAGATTGAAGTAATTCAAATAAAATATCAAGTTCAGTTCAATTTGTTTGGTTAAATCAGAATAAGAGAGAATGAGAGATTAAACAAAATCAAATATACAAAACTAAAGTAATTAAAAAATTCAACCAATCTCAATCATCATTTAAACCCAAAAACGAACTATCTAATTCAAAATTTGTAGGTTGGATTGAAAACCAAATGATACAGATCAATGAACACCTGTAGATTCCCTAAAATCTTAATCAGTGTAAAATTTATGTTAATTTTAAAAAATAGAATACGGTGATATGCATATTGCATATTAGTTCGAAATATGTTTATGTTTTAAAATTTAAACAGCGGATCAAAGTCTTTAATATAATTTTTATATAAAAATATATTTGGAGATCAAATTTTATATTTTTAATAGAATTTTTTTTATTGTTTTTTATACAAGTAGGAAATTATTGTTCTAGAATTTTAGATCAATTTTTTTTTTTATCTATTTAGAAAATGTAATAAAATTAAAGTTTCTAAAAAGTATTCATATAAAGATCATACTGAATGATTCGAATCAACTATTTGAATTTTGAAAACAAAACTTTTAATCATAGTTTAGATTAATTTGTAATATGCATATGACCAAAGCCTTATTCTAATTTAATTGTTATATATAATTTATATGTACGAATGATAAAGCGTCGTCCAACAAAATTGATGGACAAATTGGATTTTTTTTTCTTCTTCTTAAAATAAAATATTAATAGATCTCAAAATTGTAGAAGGCGGCCAATTAAGCAAGGACTGAGGACTCCTCTTCCCTTAACAGAATGATCATTTTAAGAGTTTTATATAATAAAAATAAAATTCGGACATGTTCACATAAATAGTACTTCCTTACCAATAAAATGAAATTGATTATGACATTATTAGATAGGAGACTCTAGTCTAGTGCTTGCTTACCAACAAGTCACACTTTATACAAAAATTAATGATTACCACTTATGAAAAAATTACCAATCAATTAATACCATTGTTAGATCTAGTTTGGCGCGCGCAAGGGATCGATCGCTAAACAAAATTATATATTATGACAACTAGCAAAATCAATTTAATTTCTATTTTCGCCAGGGGCATTTTCACCTCTTGAGTCTTGAATGATCAACCACCACTTAGAATGTGACACATGTAATTAATTAATTCAATTTATATACCAACAGCAAATCCTAGTGTCAAATTGTCGATCCTATACAAACCCATGAAAGATGAAATAAATGAAAATACCTTTCAATTTTCCTAGAGGTGATCTTGCTTGGATATTATATATGTCTAATAATGAGTTAATAATTTGGATTAATAGTTAGAGCTTGAATTAATAGATAGTCATATATGACACTTTTTTTTTTCTTTTTTTAAAAGTAGATCCGAAAAATTCCGAAGCAGATTCATATCGTACTATAATTATCGCCTTCATATTCTAAAATTCTCACTAGATCTTATATATACTGATATAAATTTAATTAGAGGCCAAAGTTAGAGTAACACACGGTAAAAACGGCCATATTTTAAATATTGATCACAACAACGTTAACATATATAACTTAATATGATTATGAATTTTTTTGAAGGTTAAACCGTTAACATTTTTATTAATAAAAAAAGATATTAATTACAGGTCCCTATAGTACAGTGCCTATATATAGTACAGATATAATACCTCCCTCTTTATACACATAATTGGAGGACCATATCACTATAAAAATGTTATTTACAATAAAGCCTTAAATTTGTTAGCAAAAGAGTGTCCAATTATTCACATCCACACCGTCGCCACATAAATATTAAAATCCACCGGTTTTCTTTCCTGTGAGAATATTCATCTATTACGTTTCCTCCACAGGGCCCAACTATACATATACATCGTGATATATATTGCAAATGTTTATTAAAAAAGATCGTCAAAATCCTTTATAAATATATAAAATCGATAGACTTAATTAATCTTCATCTTTATCTAAAAATAAAAATAAAATAACGATATCGCGATGTTTTCAGCTATTTAAACGCCTCAACAATAATTTGATATTAAATATCACGTTTTAAAGAAAAATCCTATGTAATAAAATGAGGTTACTCTTATTGTCTTAATTTTAAATCATATATATATCTTAATCAAAGTAGAATACTGGACTAACTATGTTCTGTTAATTGTATGAGTATCAGAAATGGGGTTCAGTTATTGCATCCTAAGATCAGTGGATATTATTCACTGGTCACGTACTGTTAACCTCTAATTAAAAATTATATATTTTGTTAAAAACCAAATTAGAATGGTGGAAGAAAACAATTAATATTAAATAATGGAATAAGTAATTAGTTGCAATTCTCTCATTTCAAGGTTTCTAAAAGTTAAAATTTGATGTTTTATATCTGCAATAATGGATTTCTTTCGTTTTGTATTTTACACACATAAATGTTGCAACTAACATTTTTGAAAGTTCAGGACAACATTATTTAATATTTTACAAATTTGAAAATCTAGTTCTAGGTTCCCCCATTTTATTTTCTTGTTGTATATCTCTCAAATCTACATTTCAAATTAGTAACAATTTCAAAATTAAAAATATATACAATTTGATTCTCGAAATTTTGTAATTTGAATTGTATACTTCCTTACAAAAGTTGAAAAATAATTTGAACTTACAATATTAGAAAAAACCAGAAATGTACATAGCACCGTTTACGTACATGGGCTAGCTAATTCAACATTAAAACAAGTAAGAATTTTCAGATGAACAAATTTGAAATTTGAATAATTTGAATATCCATATCATTATAAAGAACCTAATAATATGTTATCTGTCTTCATATCCATGCAAATACATATATACATATATTTTATTTATAAATAATTATGCAGATACGGACAGGAACACAATAAATAATATATGTTCGGTTCATTTGCGTAAAAATATATTGAAACTCATATTATATATAAATAGTTTATGGTCATCCCATCTAAAAAAAAAATTAAGTTTTTTAAAGAAAAACTAAGCTCAAGCTTTTAGTTATGTATTAATATTTTCAAGTTTTTTTATATCCAAATTTCAAACCAGCTATCTTCCAGACATGAAGTATCCAAAAAAGAGATGATAACTGTCGCTTAATTAACAGAATCAGTTCCTTATCATATTTTGATAAAAGGTAGATGAAGGAATGGAAATTAGAAATAATAAATTACTAAATTTATCTTGTTTAGCTGGAAAAAATTTAGTGGAATTGTTTTTTCCGTTGGAAATCCGCTTACAAGGGCGATTATTAGCATTTTTCTAAAATTTTAGATGATAATATTTAACGGATCTTATTCATTGATCTTCTGTCACCTCTAAAAACTCATACCTTAATTTGCATGCTGTCCTAATTGTTATATTTAGAACGAAAAGATTAAAAAAAAAGTAGAAATAAATCTATCCTTCCATTTCATTATACCTTTTTCATTTGTATCTTATAATTAATTAGGTGCAGATACGCTACATAGCAGCTGATGTGCTGCTGTAGTATATAAATATACACAAGGTAGCACACCAACTTTATATCATATCACAGACACACCTCCATAGTCCATATCTCTCTTTAGTTTAATTTAGCCATGAAAACCTACAGAGAAAACCTTCTCCTGTTCTCTCTACTAATCTTCTCATCACCATTACTTGCTCTCTCTCAAGGCCCAGCACCATCTCAAGGCCCACCACCATTCTCTTGCGACCCGGAAGACCCGTCGACTCAGAAACATGCATTCTGCAAAGTTACACTGCCATTAGAGCAGAGAGTAAAGGATCTTGTGTCACAAATGACCTTAGAAGAGAAAATCTCTCAATTAGGTGATGACGGGCCTGCGATCAAGCGGCTCGGCGTGCCGGCCTTTAAATGGTGGACTGAGGCTTTGCACGGGATGGCGTATGGAGGCAAAGGCTCTATCCGTTTTAACTTCAATGGAATATTTAAGGCTACGAGTTTCCCGCAAATTATCGTCTCCGGTGCCACATTCAATCCTCAACTTTGGTATAAGATTGGAGAGGTAAGGTTTCATTAATCATCTTATTTATTTATTTACTTATTTTAATTTGCACATTGTCTTTTGAAAAAAAGAAGAGAAAATTAAGAAAGGAAGAAAAATAAACAAAGAAGCAAAGCACATAAAACTTCCTGTAATAAAGGTGTCAGTTTTCATTTCAAATCAGTAATTGCAAATAAATTTCTTGATATGAAAATTGAATCCTAACATGCATGCATAAGGTAACATAAGTCAAAAGTTCATTATCACGAGAGGTACTTTTGATGTTACAAAAAGAACATATAGGGGATGTAAAGGAATCATAGTGCATAAAGCATAATGTAAATTATGTGAAGAGAGAATGTTTGTACACAACAAAGGAATGTGAGATCACATGCCAAATATATAAAATTAATATGCGACATTATTCAACCTAATTAATCTATGTACTGATGTCTCGTGATTGCCAGATCAGAGCAATGATAAAATCTCTTGCTTAATAAAAAAGATTCATCATGCTCTTCAAACTTAAGCATGAAATCCAAAATATAACCTAAAAACACTAAAAGAACCCCTAGTATACTTTTTAGATTTTTTTTTTTTTTTTTTTGTGAAGAATCTAAACTAACATATATATTAATTATTGCATATATAAAAAGGCGATTTCAACGGAGGCGAGGGGAATCTACAACAACGGCCAACTAGACGGGCTGACATTATGGGGACCTAACGTAAACTTATTTCGGGACCCAAGGTGGGGTCGTGGACAAGAGACACCTGGTGAAGACCCGATACACATCAGCAAGTACGCGGTAATGTGGGTCAGAGGAATGCAAGGTGAACCAATGGGAGGAGGGCAGTCGAAGAAGCTTAAAACCGCAGCTTGTTGCAAGCATTTCACTGCGTATGATTTGGAAAAATGGGGTACTGCCTCGCGATTCACTTTTGATGCAGTGGTAAGGAATTACTATATATTTCGATTCATTTAGATAATAACAAAAGCAGTTCAGTTGTGTGAATATATATCTAATTAATAGCTAGTATGAAACTAGAATTCATGGTTTAGCTGTATGTCATCGTTTGTACCAATACATGATTCCGGTACCAAATCTGGTACTGCATGTTGAATCAGAGCTAGAGTTTATCGAATTCATATCACGGTAACATATATAATCTGGGAGATCGCTAGGTCAGCAGGTCTGTGGGCGATATGGAGTGAAAGAAATAACATAATTTTCAATGATAGATCAAAGCCGGTCCTCACTCTCATCAATGAGACGGTAATTAATGGATGTCAAACAGTGGGAGCAACAGTACTGTTAGAAGTGTAGCTAGGACAGATTTCTTAATTTAGTGTTTGCTAGTTACAATTACTGTATAGAGGATGTAAATTAAACATTATATCATCCCACTTGGGCTATATTGTAATTAAGTTTCTTATCAATGAAAATGTGGGATGGCAAGTTGCCTCCAACCCTCAAAAACATAATACTATTTAGATCCCGACCGTCTGTTCAGAATCCGTATAAATATTAAAATCGCTTAGGTGATATGAATTCAATTTTATCAATGACTTCTGTTTGGCCAAACCAAACTTAAAATAAAAATATAATCAATTCAGGTAACAGAGCAAGATCTGGAAGACACATTCCAGCCTCCTTTCAAGAGCTGTGTTCAAGATGGCCATGCAAGTTGCCTGATGTGCCCTTTTAATAGAGTCAATGGTATTGCTCCTTGCGGTGATCCCAATTTCTTAACCAAAATTGCCAGAGAGGAATGGGGCCTTGATGGGTATGTATGGTTTTACTTTTAAGTTTTAACCCTCTTGATGATTCTTTTTTATAACCAAAAGTTTATTAACTATGATATGTGATTTCATTATTTTCCATTTTATTTGTGTAGATACATTGCCTCGGATTGTGATGCGATTGGGGTTATGGTTGGAATGTATGCTAAAACACCAGAAAATGCCACTGCTGTTGCTCTGAAAGCAGGTATAAATTAAATGAAAAAAAAAGTACCTTTGCAATTTTCAAACAGCAAAAGAAGCCCCGTTTCATCTACTGAAATTTATTTGCAGGAATGGATGTCGACTGTGGGGTGCATCTACAAAACTTTTCAAAATCAGCTTTGGAAAAGAAGATGATAACAGAAGCCGATATTGACAGGGCCCTACACAACCAATTTGCGACCAGGATGCGTCTGGGCCTCTTTGACGGTAACCCGCTCAAACAAAAAGATTATGGTAGCATTAGTAAAAATGACGTGTGCGCACAAGCACACCAAGACCTAGCTGTACAAGCGGCATTGGAAGGCATCGTTCTTCTGAAAAACACTGGTAAAGTCCTTCCCCTCTCTAAGACACAAGTCACCTCGCTTGCGGTGATCGGTCCTAATGCAAACAATGCAAGTGTACTCATTGGCAATTACCAAGGCCCGCCGTGTATAAATACTACGCCTCTAGATGCACTTAAGAACTACACAAAGGACGTAAAATATGTGGCCGGTTGCAATGCTGCCGCATGCAAATCAGCAGCGATTGATCAGGCAGTCGAAGCAGCTAGTGCAGCAGATCATGTGGTTTTATTCATGGGTTTGTCCTTAGAACAAGAGAGGGAAGATCTCGACCGGACTGATTTACTTCTCCCGGGATCACAACAAGAGTTGATCACTAGTGTTGCAAAAGCGGCTAAGAAACCAGTCATCTTGGTGTTGTTGTGTGGTGGCCCCGTTGATATTTCTTTTGCAAAGACAGACCCGAAGATCGGCTCTATATTGTGGGCTGGTTATCCTGGTCAGGGCGGTGCACAAGCCATCTCTCAAATCCTCTTTGGAGAATACAATCCAGGTAACTATTATATATTTAATTTCCATCAAGAAATAAAGGAAGAAAAAATCACAAATTCCATAAACTAATTTTTTTTTCTGTTTTTGTGTTCTTATTTTCAGGAGGAAAATTGCCGGTAACTTGGTATCCGCATGATTATACATCAATTCCAATGACCAACATGAACATGCGAGCTAACCCCGCTACGAAATATCCCGGGAGAACGTACCGATTCTACCAAGGCGAGACAGTTTTCCCGTTTGGTTATGGCCTCAGCTACTCAAACTACTCTTACGAGTTCGCCTCCAAAGCAAAAACCACCGTTACACTCGGGGAATTAGAATCAGCTGCTAATAACAAGTCACCGGAATGCGAGAAGTTGAAATTTAACACGGCTGTAAAAGTGACAAATCATGGACCAATGGAGGGAAGGACCCCTGTTTTGCTGTTCATGCGTTGGCCGAGCGCAACAGAGGGAAGACCTAAGAAACAACTGATTGAGTTCGACAGTGTGCATCTCAAATCAGCAGAAACAGCGCAAGTCCAGTTTGAAGTCAGCCCGTGCGATCACTTGAGCAGAGCAACTGCAGATGGTAAGAGAGTAATAGACAAAGGATCCCATTTTTTGATGGTTGAAGGAAATGAGGTTGAGGTTACTGTTGCTTGAACAGAGTCCAATTCTACATAGCTACGGAGTATACTACTGATTAGTGATTACTGATGCCGATACGGTTTTCAAAAAAATTCCTTAAGTGGAAAAATTATTCTGTAATTCAAATAGTTCTTTGGGATGTCAATAAAATGTTAACATGTTGTCCTGAAACTGTTCTAAAAGTTGCAATTGGAGGGTTTATTAAGCAGTGTAATTTGTTATTTCACCTCTCACTCACACTCTGTCAAGACCAAATACAAACAAAATATGTAACACTAAGAGAAAGCGTTGAATTACATCTTGATATTAATTATTGTTTCGCTCGAATGAATGAAAAGCATCGGAGAAAACAGAGTCTAAAAAAAAAATAAGCACATCACTCATCAGATAGCTAAGTCGCACCTAAATATTGATAATTCACGAAAAAAGGTTATTTTTTCCCGTTGAAAACCTACCATAAATTTAATTTTATCGAACAAAACTAACATAATAGCGAGTAACTATATCCACATTAAAAGAAACTGCATGAGGTTAGTTCTTTCTTTTTCATCCTCTCCATTAGAGTCGAAATCACACCATGCCATGACTAACACGTTTAAACTTTGGCCACGTGTTGTATCGTGCCGTGATTAAATCAATTTTTCACGTGTTGTGACAAAAAGGGTGGTCCTGGCATGCAAATGGTCATGCCACGTGAATCATGCCATGACTAAATATGTCGTGACCAAACGTGCCGTAACCGGTCACATTAGTTATGTTTGACCACATTTAATTATTTTTCCGTAATTTAAATTTTGTTTATTGAAAAAAATTCAAAAAAGTTCTAAAAAAAGTAGAATGATTCTTTGCAATATTAAAATGAAGAATTAGAAGAAAAAAAACACGTGCCGTGACTAAACATGTTGTTTTTTATGCCGTGTTGTGCCATATTTCGTGATCAAAGTGATTTCCATGCCGTGTTTTTTGCCAACAACTAGTCATAACATACATATAGTTACGACACAGGACACGCTAGTCACATGACGCGCGAGAAATGCCGTTCTATGACGGAACCAGTATGCCATTTTTTCCACTTTACTCTCACAATTTTTTATTATATTATTTTATCCAATTTTTGTTCAATTATTCAATTTATTTATTACAAATATCAGCTCTTAGTTCTGGTTCTTCCCATGATTAGAGAAATAAATAGTTTTGGTAAAAGTAGGGTACAATACAAAAGACACCTCCATTATTCCAGTAACAGACAATATGTACATTGCAAAACGACATGGCACTTTAGCAGGTATTATATATGGACAAATTGAACTACAGTACATAACCACGTTGATGTTACAACATTAGGTAACAAACTGGGGATGAGGTGTTCAACCCACCCATGTGTTTTGCCGTCGACAAATACACTAGTTAGATATTTTCTTAAACTCAATATTAATTAGTAAATGTTTTCTAATTTAATTACTCAATTGGAAACCTATCCTTCCTTTTGACCTATAAATTAAGAATAATTAAGACAGGAAAAGAAGTTTCTTTAATTGCACCAATTTCTAACAAATGTAGTAAAAAATTAACCAAGACGACACACTAGAAAGAAAACCATTTGCACATAGCACACTAAATTGCATGTGACTAGAATCTTGATTGGATATATGACCAGACAGGCAGCCCATGATTTTATTTAAGAACCTACAAACTTGAGCCTTATCAAAACTTCCTCTTTTGTCACTTTCCTTTAACAGAAGCACCCCACATGCGCACATAAATGTAATTACTGATCTACACACTAAACCTTTCCTTTGCAACAGGAATTTAGCCATGAGATTTCACACACCACTCATTCTTCTCTTCTGTCTGTTTGTTCAATCACCGTTGCTAGTCTTTTCTGGCAACCCACCTTTCGCTTGTGACCGGTCAGACCCGTCAAGCCAAAACTATGCATTTTGTAAACCCACTCTCTCCATCAAACAGAGAACACAGGATCTCGTGTCTCGTCTGACCTTAGACGAAAAAATTGCACAATTGGTAGATGTTGCGCCACCAATTGAAAGGCTTGGTGTGCCAGGGTATAAATGGTGGTCCGAGTCTTTGCACGGGGTTTCAAGTGGCGGTAGGGGAATTCATTTTGATGGCCTGATAAAGGCTGCTACAAGCTTCCCTCAAGTCATTCTCACAGCCGCCACATTCAATCAACTTCTCTGGTACCAAATTGGACAGGTGATCATGTCATATAAATTTCCTTGATATCTTAGGTTACTGAAAACTTACATTTTTTGTGTTAATTTTTCATTATATTCATGTACATTGCCTAACCAAATTTCTAACCTCTTGGAAAATTTTGACCAAATTTTGTCATTTGAACATTTGAAGGTTATAGGGATAGAGGCACGGGCATTATATAATGCGGGTCAGGCAGAGGGGCTGACATTCTGGTCGCCTAATATTAACATATTTAGAGACCCGAGATGGGGTCGAGGCCAAGAGACGCCTGGTGAAGACCCACTAACTACTAGCAAGTATGCAGCCTCATATGTTAAGGGATTGCAAGGCGATACGTACCAAGGCGGTCATTCACCACATGTTCTTCAAGCTTCGGCTTGTTGCAAGCACTTCACGGCATATGATTTGGAAAACTGGGAGGGCATAGTCCGGGATTCCTTCAATGCTGTAGTAAGTGAAATTCGCGGATTAAGTAGAGTACCCGAAGTTAGTACATAATGTGTAATTTTGACCGGTAGGGTATGGCATGCTACGGCCTCTAGTCTACTGTGTAGCATTTTGCACAACGCTACTCCCATCAGGGGCAGAGTCAAGTGGAGTCAGGGGTAGGCACTTGCCTACCACTGACTCAATTTTTTTTTTCAAGGAATACACTTCTATTTTTTTGACTTTTTCTAAAAAAATTATAAAATTTTGCCTACCCCTAAAACCTTTTTTTTTTTTTTCAAAATATGCTTCCATTTTTATGTTATCCCAGATAAGTTATAAAAATTTACTTAATATTTAACATATTAACAAAATTATGCCTCACCCAAAAATTTTGTCCCACCTTGCTAATTATCCTGGCTACTCCTCTGGACTCCTATGAGGCTTATAATTTTGTTATACCAATTCATTATGAGAACATAGTACAATATTGCAAGTTTAAATTGATTTTATTCTTTCTCTGAATACGAAATGTAGGTTTCAGCTCAGGATTTAGAAGACACATTCCAGCCGCCTTTCAAAAGCTGTGTCGTAGAGGGCCATGCAAGCGGAATAATGTGCTCATATAATCAAGTTAATGGTGTGCCTAATTGTGCTAATTACACACTATTAACTCAAACAGCTAGGGGACAATGGAAGTTCAATGGGTAATAACTCAATTTTACTATGGTCTTCTAATTGAAATTGAAATGGAAACTGCTTCTATGATTTAAAATCTATTTCAGTGACAAGATTTAAATTGTCTTCTCGGAATGACACTTCTTCTACTGATATATACCAGATACATTACCTCAGATTGCGATGCTGTTGCAGACATATATGAGGCTCAAAACTACTCCAAGACACCAGAGGAAGCAGTAGCGTATGTTCTAAAAGCTGGTATACATGCAGTCTATAAGAAATAAGAGACTAGAGAGTAATTGACAGGAAAATTACCATAATCCACTAATATATCACCCATTTTATGTTTTGAATGTTAAGAGTTCTAGAATCCTCGTTTTCGCACCCAAAAGTTATATAATCTGCACAATGTTACAGTTCTAGAATTCTTGTTTTCTAGAGAGTAATTGACAAGAAAACTATTTAATGTCTCTGTTTTTTTTTTTTTTTAGATTGTTGGCAGAAGATACCAATCAATAAATGGGAAAACCATTTCATGTCAATGCCAATTAGAATTTCTACCACCTGAAAGTTTACGACAGTAACAAAATATATAGAACAAAAACTTCAGGCAACTGTTGTTGTATAACCAAAATTAAAGTTACGTCTTGTAAATTATTCAAAAATTATGAAAATACAAATTTAATTATTTCATACTTTAATTTCCAGGAATGGATGTTAATTGTGGCAACTATGTGCAAAAGTTTGCGCGAAATGCTACTCAACAAGGGATATTAACAGAAGCAGATATAGACCGGGCTCTACAAAACCTTTTCTCAGTCAGGATGCGGCTAGGTCTCTTTAATGGCAACCCAACCAGATACCAACCATACGGTAGCATCCGATCAGATCAAGTGTGTTCACGGGACCACCAAAATCTAGCACTCCAGGCAGCACTAGATGGCATAGTTCTACTTAAGAACTCAGAGAGCCTCCTTCCTCTATTGAAATCGCAAGTGTCGTCGCTTGCCATAATAGGCCCAAATGCGAACAATTTTACCGTACTTCTTGGTGATTATGCAGGACCACCTTGCAAAATTGTAACTCCTCTTATGGGGTTGCAAAGTTATGTAAAAGATACAAGGTACTTGGCCGGGTGTCAGGATGTTGCGTGTAACTCTAGCTCAATTGATGAAGCAGTCCAGTTGGCAAGGTCGGTTGATTATGTGGCCTTATTTATGGGGTTAGATCAGAGTCAAGAGACTGAGGCACATGATCGAATTGATTTAGTTCTACCAGGGACGCAAGTTGACCTGATTACAAGTATTGCAAAAGTGGCCAAGAAGCCGGTGATTTTGGTTCTGTTATGTGGTGGTCCGGTTGATGTTGATTTCGTAAAATATGATCCAAAGATTGGGGCAGTTTTGTGGGCCGGCTACCCTGGTCAGGCTGGTGGGACTGCCATTGCCCAGATCCTCTTTGGTGAACACAATCCAGGTAATTTTAATTTTTCATTTATCATTAATTAGTTTCTCGTTAGCTACAATGAAAACTACATCTTTGTGACTTTCATTGTCATTTCAGGGGGAAAACTGCCGGTGACTTGGTATCCACAAGATTTCACACGAGTTCCCATGAACATAATGCGAATGCGGGCTGACCCGCCTGACTCCACACACCCGAAAGATCATCGGTATCCTGGCCGAACCTATCGATTCTACAAAGGCTATACTGTCTTCCCATTTGGATATGGGCTCAGCTACTCAAACTACTCCCATGAAATTGTTACTCAATCTGACAATCCGCTACACACAAACACTACCATCAATATCAATACAATAAACATAGATAAGAACTACAATCTCTACAGCATCGAAGAAATTGGATTAGAAGCATGTGAAAATGCAACATTTTTAGTGGTGGTTAGGGTCAATAATCACGGACCAATGGATGGAAGGCACCCGGTTTTGGTGTTTATGCGATGGCCATCGGAATCAAACGGAAGGCCCGTAAAACAATTGATTCACTTTGAAAATGTGTACCTAAAGGCAGGGGAAGTTGTGAATGTTAAGTTTGAAGTTAACCCGTGCAAGCACTTGAGCAGAGCAACCGAAGATGGTACATGGGTAATAGATAAGGGATCTCATTTCTTGATGGTAGAGGAAGATGAAATCGAGATAACCATCTCGGATTGAAACAATTGTTATTTGTTTATGTTGGAAGCATGAATGAACACTATAATTTTCTAACTGAGAAGTAATTTTCCATGAAAATATTCTCCGTCATCTTCCCCCTTTATCTAGCTAGGAGATACACCTATCTCTTTCCCTAAGCATGCCATGCATGTGAGAACTGTGAATCAGAAATCTTTATTAAAATATAAAAAATTCTATCCACTAAGAATAAGTTAATGATATGAAAAAAAAACAAAGTATAACATCATCCTGCTAGCAAGGAATTTGACACTCAAACCTATTTATTTACATTAAACATGACAAACCAATGAGAAGTCCTATCAATAATTCATTTTCCAAAGGTTTCCCTGTGTATCTCAAGTGTAATTGCTAATAAAAACAAAAAGGGAAAGAAAAAAAAAATCAATCGGTAGTACCTGCCGCTCTTGAGCCAAGATGCACTGACTAACACTAATTGCATTGTTTCATCATCTATGAGGAAATTTGCAGCAGCTGGTTCTGTAATCAGTCCAGTAATAGAAAGGATAACAAAATTTAATTAAGGTTCGATTCTGGTCAAACCGAGTCAGGTAAGAGGAGCTGCAGGTGGTTCCTGTCACTGATGTGCATAACAAGGTGAGAACTGGAGGCTTCAGTTTCACCTGAGATTGTGCAAGGGAAGCGTGAGCTGCTCGTCCAGCACGAAGAGAGCGAAGAAAATATATGGGGACTACTAAAAGGAGAGATACCCATCGCGCCATGCTCAGACGATCGGCGACGAAGCTTGGAAGGATTGATCGTAGTGTACGTCTTGGGAGGGAGATACCAGATACGGGGAGCAGTGTGTTGTAAACGGTATGCTCTCGTCGACGACTGGAAGTGGACGGCTACCGCCGAACAATTAATCTCTACGCGGCTTATTAGTTATTAATCAAAATTTACAATTTTACGGATAATTTTACATTTATATTAAAATTATGTATGTAAATACACTCGTAATTTATTAAAAATTAATCAATACAGCTCATCAAATTTGTTAAATAATTCTATTTTAACTTAATTTCCTTATTTATTAATTAAATTTTATAGAACAGATAAATGTAAAATAAAATGAATAATAAAAATGACTGACTAATCAACTATATAAATGAAAAATAAAATATTAATCGGACAAATTAGCTGATTTGACGTTTTCATCTGCAAATAGTCTTCCACACATTTTGTTTGATATTATAGAGTTATTGTCAATTACTTCTTTAATAGTGTTTTAAGAATTGATGATACCGGATTATCTTGATTGTAATTTACATGATGGATACAAAATATGCTTCAAGACAATGTTCTGTACACGATTTAGATAATATTGTTTCAACTTAATTTAATTAATTTAATTATCCGAATTTTTTTAATTTACTCTAACAAATTAACAAACTTCAATATTTACTTAAAACTAAAGTTCTATCCTCAAGAAATCAATACAACTACAAAGTACGGGTTGGAATTCCCGAAAGACAAGTATTTATTAGGTATTGAATAATGGGATCCACAATTTTACGGTTCAGACTACCTCTTAACCGAACCTAACTCATTATGGTGTTTTTTTTACTGTAGAAGGTTTCTTTAAAATTTGTACAAAGTTAAAAGAACGGTCCTGATATACTGATTCTAAGGTTGTGCTTCAGTATAGAAAAGAGAAGAGATAGGAGGTAAAATGCGCTCACGCACTCTAAAAACAAGAAAATCAGAGAGAGGATTAAAAAGAAAGAAGCTAAGAGCCATCATTATTATTTATATCTGACTTTAAATAGAAATTGTCAAATACGAATCTACCCAAACCGCTTAATAATTAGGCAGTTTTTAATTTTTAATAAGAACCATCGAATTCCTTAACTTTTTTTTAAAAAAAAGTTATAATCTATTTATTTTTTATTAAAATATTAGAAATATTCTTTTTGTTTCTTTAAAATTAGATAGAATAATATATAATTTGATTTATTAGAAATACTGAAACAAATAAGCCGGATTAATATTTTTCAAACCAGACTTTAGCGACTGTAAGAAAAATTGAAATATTTCTTTGTGTGTTATTAAAAGATAAAAATACTTTGAATCTGAGTTATTGATCCCGAATTAAAAATCATTTCTAGATAAATATATAAAATAATAGAATTTTTCTATTTTTGAAAATCATACTTAACAATTTCTAACACCCTCAAAATGATGGAGCTGAAGAGCTGAATTTTTTTTTCTAACACCCTCAAAATTCATTATTAAATCAATGACATCCGGTGTCATTTTTCTCAAAAAACAACACTCCTGCAAAACCAATTCGCACACCAAAAAATTCGAGTCCGCAAAATGAATTGGCGCACCAACGAGTGCGGAAAATGGTGTGGCGCAACCGGGTACGCAGATCCATTTGGCACACCATCCTGAGTGCGCAGATCCATTTGGTATCATAAAAATGAATCTTTTACACTAAAAGAACAGTCCCGATTACTCCCGACTGTTTGCTTTTCAAAGATAGCGTACGAGGGCTAGCATTATTTGTGCTTTGAGATCTACACAAAGTTAAAAGAATAGTCCGAATTAGGGGTGTTCATCGGTTCGGTTCGGTTCAAACCGAACCGAACGAGGCAAACCAAAGTTTTAATTCGGTTTTAAAAATAGAACCGAACCGAATTAGCATTGCAACCGAACCGAACCGAACCGAAGTTTTATTTCGGTTTGTTCGGTTCAAACCGAAATATATCAATTTTTTAATTTAAAGCAATTGTTTTGTAATAAACCGAATTATATTAAGAAATAAATTGGAGTATTAAGAAATAAATCGGGATCTTAAGAAATAAACCAAAGTATTTAAAACAATTGTTTAAGAAATAAACCGGAATATTAAGAAATAAACCAATGCGGTCCGGACCAAATTCATAATATATAAAAGTTCGGTCGGTTCGGTTTTAAAAAGCAAACCGAATCGAACCATTAAACCGAAAAAACCGAACCGTTTGAACCGATCTAATTCGGTTCGGTCCAAAACCGAATAAACCGGACCCAATGAACACCCCTAGTCCGAATCCACTAATTGTAAAAGATTTCTTTTTAGGGTACCGGAGAGGATCCGAATTTCACTCTTCCAAGAGAGGTTGAATACATGAATATATTCTATGTTTTACTGTTCAATACGTATCCAGGGTGGTGCGTCACAGGAATCCGCACACCCAATTCGCCACATTATTTCACGCATCATTTAATAATGTGCCAATTAATTTTGCGGACCTAGTTTTTTTGTTTTAAGAAAATAACACCAAATGTAATTAATTTAATAATGAATCTTGAGAGCGCTAGAAAAATAATTTCGAAAGCTAAGAGAAACTATACATACAAAATTCAAAAATCTGTCCCAACTTGATGCAATATATGTTATCCCGATACTTCACCTTAGACTCCGTATTCGTATCGGGTGCGTATCGGATACGGATACGCACCCGATACGCACCTGATACGGCCTACGTGGCGTATCCCTTCCTGTCCGATACAGCATATGATACGGCTTATAAGGGGCGGATACGGTAGGGATACGGGCGGGATACGTATCAATTTTTAGGTCTTCATTTCCACTCCGCTTATGGACGCGCAGCCAAAACAAAAACAAAAAAGGAACCCTCCGCTCGACCCTCGGCGCACGGCGCTCCGCTCAGTCCATCTCTCTCGCGGCGCGATACGACGCTCTCCGCTGTCTCCGCCCTACCGACCCGAACGACGGCGCTCTGTCTCCGCTCAGTCTCTATCTCGCGGCATTGTCTCCGCCCACCGTCGGTCCTCGGCTTCTCTCCTTTGACCTTCGTTCTCTGTCTCCTGACTCTCCTCTGACTTGGTAAGTTTTTTTTTTTTTTTTTTTTGCAGTTGACCTTTGGTCTGCCATGAACAATACCAGTATTACCAGTTTTAAGTGGCAGCGTTTTTTGCTGGTAGTGGTTCCACCCCCGCATACCAGTGGTATCACCGTATAGATACCATAAATACCGGGCCTCTTGTTTTTTGTCCCAAGGGGTGTCTTCTTCAGTTTTCATGAATTTATTCAACTTCCCTCGCTTCACTTTGCCTTGCTCGTGTTTAGAGTTTAGGCTCCACCCGCATGTAAATGTTAGCATTACTTGTGTTAAATTTTATACACACAAGTCATATTTAATAAAAAATCTGACTTTGTAAATCTGTGTAGGTTGAATTTGTGTAGTTTAAAAATCTGTGTAGGTGGAATTTGTAATCTGAATTTATAATTGATCTAGTACTGGTAAGGCCTCGGGTTAAAACAAATGGAACATCAAATTTGTAATTGACGGATTGGAGACAGGAAGGTCAGGTACCTCACTTGAAATTTCACTAAAACCAAATGTCTACTATGAGGCTTATCGATAGCTGTAGTAAATTTGAATTTAGTCTATTTGATTTGAATTTGAATGGATGTTATGGATCTAATATTATGTTGTTTGGTATTATAATGTTTGGTTGTTCATTGTCAATTGTATGTTTATAGTTGCAATTGTTAAACTTAAACTAGGTTTTTTAGATGAATTTATAAATTTGGGTGAGATGAATATGTACATATATCATGGCAAAATTATCAATTTTTTCCTTACTAGAATTGTAATATAAGTGTTGAATTAATCATATAATTAAAATAATAAAAAATTAATATTAATAGCCGTATCGTATCCTTCTTTTTTGAAAATTGCTGTATCGCCGTATCCGTATCGTATCCGATACGATACTTGTATCCGTATCCGTATCGTATCCGATACGATACTTGTATCCGTATCCATGCAACATAGGATGCAATCCTTCCCCTTCTGTCCCCTCCTACTCCACAGCCTAAAATATTCCCTAAACCGAATTCTGTAATTTCTGGGTACGCACCCGGAAGTAAATTAAAACCCTAAACCCAATAATTCGCTGTGGAGTACCTCAGAACCCGCACCCACTGGACGCTGTCTGCCTCCCTCTTGGCCTCCGGCCTTCTCTCCCAATTTAACCAGAAAAAACAAACAATCGCTCCTTGCAGCGCTCACCTCGTGCCTCGTTTATCACTCCTCATTCCTCATTCAACCTTACCTGGTTTGCTTTAATTTTGTTTTCCTTGTGTTTCCTTTAATTTAGCTACTAGGCACTAGTGCAAGTCCAATTTTTAAATTAAGTTCAAGACCTTGAGCTTCAGCTTCTATAGGACAATTATATTATGATCACAATTAATGCTATCTGCTTGATTTTGTTGGTACTTATTGTCAATTACCAGTCCTTGATTATATATTTCTATGCATCTAAAAGAAATTAATGTATATGCATGCCAATTTCTGAAGGACATTTTGGTCTTGTCTTAATTATTTAAATCCAATTCCTTCCAAGAATGGAATTGCCAAGCAACAATTTTCACTCCTTCGAATCCTATTACTGTTCCTTGATTTGCCAAATGACCCATTTATTTTTTTAATCTTTTCCTCTAGATCAGCAAAAGAGGGGAGCAACCTTATTTAAATGGATCATTGCATGGACAATAAGGCACACTGCTTCAAATCATAAATAAATTTATAATTTGATTGTATTTCCAACGGGGTAACTAATAAGCAAAAGATTTCTTCAAAAAAAAAAAAAATTAGCAAACGATGCCTCAAGTGAGAATAGTAGCGAGGAATTTCATGGACATGGTGGCGGCTCTGCCTGCAGCCAAGCTCGACAAGCTCTATGATAGCTCCTTCATTTGCGAAGCTGTTCTCAGGTTCCATAATTCAATTTCTGATTTTCTTCAATTGAATTTAATTGAACAATGCTGCATTAAGCAATGCCGAGAGATTGCTTAGTCGCTTCATCATACCTCTATTTCAGAAATTTGCAAAACTAATCTTACTTTGTATTGGAGAAATCGAAAAACAGGACCTTGCTGTTAGTGAACAGTTTATATTAATATGCAAATGACACAAATGCGGAGGCTTTTGCAATATTAAGAAAAATTCATCTTTTTTGTGCATTTTTTTTCTTCTGAAAATTGTTTTTTTTCTATTACAAATACCTCTCTTTCTCACATATGTGCTCACCCTATAATAAAGATCCTTGCCACCGTTGGCTAAGAAGTACGTGTTGCAAATGCTTTTTGTTGATTCCCCCATGACTGCCAAGTCGATGGAGGAGTGGGTCCTACCTGAAGGCATTTCAAAGCATAAAGTAGCGATTGATCGGTTGCTTCAGCTCAGAGTATTTATTGAAGTTACTGACAGGTATATAATACATGAAGCCTAAAAACATTATTGAATAAGACTCACACACTGAATTTAACTGATAAATCATGTCAAGATGTGGTATTGTTTTGTATGATGTTAAATGGTCAACTTTATTTTTTTCAATTATGTTTGGTAGGAAAAAAGAGCCGAGTTATAAGATGAATCAGAAGTTTCAAAGCAACATGCAGAAATACCTAATTAGCGGGTGAGTTGTGTGTTTTATCTTATTTCTTTGATTGCTTTATCAAAGTTTTGTCCAAAACTTGAAATCTAATTATGAACAGCCTATTTCTATTATTATCTCCAGTAAACAAGATGAATCCCTTCCTCAGCATTAAAAAAAATAGCAAAGAAGAAAGAGGAACAAAATTAATCTTAATTTAGTGTGCCTTGAATGAATTATGCTTTGGTTCTGCAATCAGATTACTGGTAAGATTGTTGTGAATTTAATAAAAATGTCTTGCATTTGTAAATCAGAGGAACACTACCTAGAGAGGCGATGACTTTGAATTCCGTTGTCAGGTTGCCTTCAGTAGGAGAACTAGATACCTATGCTCTGGAGCAGTGGGAGGTTGACCACTTTTTTTTTTTTTTTTTTCTATTACTGTGTTTTAGTTTCCTTGTTAGTTGAATATTTTTTTCGGATGCTTATAGGTATTTTTTTCTTATGTTTTTTTATTATTTTGGGTGGAAACAGTGTTTCTTGTTGCAGCTTATTAATTCATCTCAAGTGGAGAGACCGACCAGCTTTAGTTCTTCAATGATGCGTGCTTTTCAGCGAGGCCTTTTGAGTTCTAGGTTCCCTTTTGCTATCTTTTATCCTTTTCCTCTTCTGTTGGTTCTCTTCTTGGTTTTGTGGCGTCAGTATTTGGTTTTCGATGTTTGCTGATTTCTGTTTTCTGTCACATACATTTTTCTTTATTGGAATTGATTATCTGGAAAGCCCTTTAAATACCAAAATCTTGTATATCAAGAGAAACGCAAGATATCATATGCTGATATACTGCCCTCCCTTTCAATTTTTTTTTTTTTATTTCCCAGATCGTCCATCTCTTTACTTTTGTTGATGTAAATGCTGAAGGGTGGTTTGGGCATCTCTTAAGCCACAACATGTTTTTTGTTCTTTAAAAGGATATTTGATACTTCCTGTTTTAGACCATGCTCGATAAATTTTGCAACACTGTATATGAATTTTGTTTGAAATCCCTTCTATATGATATTTTTGTTTCTTTGCTTTCCATAATTCTGGATTCTGGCCAACACTGGCGCCTTTACTCCATATTGGCTATAGGATGTTTTTTAAATTGTAATATTGTAATGAATTGCTACTGTTAACAGAAAACTTCTTACTTGAACTTGAGTTTTGTTTTTTGCTTTTGCATTGGTGATTGTTGGCTATAGGATGTTTTTTAAATTGTAATATTGTAATGAATTGCTACTGTTAACAGAAAACTTCTTACTTGAACTTGAGTTTTGTTTTTTGCTTTTGCATTGGTGATTGTTGATTTGCAATTTGTAGTAGGGACAATGAGGCTCCGAGGTTAACAGAAAGTGGGTTCCAATTTCTTGTAAGTACCGCTCTGTGCATTATCAAGTTCAATGGCAAAACATTGGTTACTAGTTACATTTTTTGGTTGTGCAGCTGATGGAAACAAATGCGCAGCTTTGGTATATAATAAGAGAATACATATCTTCAGCTGAGGTATTTATGACACAAACTTTCTTCGAGTTGCATTACTTTTCCAGTGTTGCAATTTCTAGGCAGGGGCGGGCCCAAATAGTCCCAGGGGTTGGCAGTCTGGATTTTGAAAAAATATTTTAGGCCACGGTTTTCTGAGTTATTATCTGCCCCTGTTGAACAAGTTTGCCTACCCCTGGCCAAAGAGAAAATCAAGGAGGAGACGTGGCAGCTCAGTCAGTCGGCAGGTCATTGATCCAAACGCTCAGTCAGTCGGGCAGGTCAGTGGCACGGCAACTCAGGTAGTCGGGCGGGAGGCAGCGGGACTGGAGGTGGCTCACCTCATTATCTTGCTTACTCCTGACCAAACTTGTGGTCCGCCCCTGTTTCTATTGAGTTCTTCTCACAATACTTATTTAATTTTAGGAGCGTGGAATGGATCCAACAGATTTGATATCATTTCTCCTAGAGCTTAGTTTTCATACACTGGGACAGGTAGCATTCTTTTATTTTATTTTTAGTAATTTCTATGAAAAGTTGACTTTTTTTTAATCCTGTTTATCTCTCTCTTTAGGCATACAGTGCAAATACACTAACAGAGGTGCAAAGACTTGCCATTAAAGATCTTGCTGACCTCGGACTGGTCAAGTATCAACAAGTAAGAATAAAATCTTTGTGATGTTATCTTTCTGTAACATATCAACCTCAAATTTGATGCCATGATAACAACCTTTATGCATAACAGGGAAGAAAAGAAGGCTGCTTCATACCAACCAAGCTTGCTACTAATCTCTCTGTTACCTTATCTGATGCATCATCCCGTAAAGAGGTGTGAAATAAACGTGTTAGATTTTTTTGAATTATATTCTGTGACCTTTTAAATGGTGTTTTCATTTCCCAATAAGCTGCAGTCCAGCCTTAAGATGTAAATAGTTGCAAATGCACATTGTAGTGATGCAGGAACTGATATTTACCAGTAATTAAAATACATACTGTGATGTTTCAGTGCAATATTGTTTGCTTGTTATCTAGGGTTTTGTTGTTATTGAAACGAACTTCAGGATGTATGCCTACTCTTCTTCTAGATTGCATTGTGAAATTCTACGCCTTTTTGCCAGGTATAGCATGCTGATATTTTAATATTGCTTTTGGTCAACTGTTTGCATTCTGGTTCTCTCTCCTTTCTATTTTGTTCTGTATTTTTGTATTTAGTTTTTTTAAAAGATATTCTAGACATGTTTTTCCCTTTTCAAGTCAGTACAAGTCTCCGTGCTGTTTGTTATTATGACATGTAAATATGGTGACAGGATTGAGTATCAGCTACCTAACCTTCTAGTAGGAGCAATCACAAAAGAAAGCTTATATAATGCATTTGAAAATGGCATCACGGCCGATCAGGTAAATACTATTAGCATTTGAACTAATGACATGAGCATTTTACAGTTTTTGATTTGGGAAAGTGGATTCTGTAATTTGGCAATCTTAAATGCATGCGATGCCTGTTGTATCAGAAACTTTCTCTATTTTGTTAGAATTCAGTTTTATACATACTGTGCCTTTTATTTTAATAATTGTTTTGGATTTTATTGCCTATTTCAGATAGTGTCATTTCTTCAACAGAATGCTCATCCACGTGTTGCCGAAAAGACCCCTGCTGTCCCTGAGAATGTCACAGATCAGGTATACTTGAACCGTTTTGTACCAATACCACCTCTTTCTGGTACTGATCCTAACTGGTAAACTTGTACAATACTGAAATTCAATACCATTAGCCATTGCTTTAAGGTAGGTATGTTAATAAAAATAAACATACGCTGATACAGATCAGATTGTGGGAAAATGACCGAAATAGAGTGGATATGATGCCTTCGCATCTATATGAAGATTTCCCATCTAAGGTTAGCATTTCTCTCTTTTCAATGACATAATATACAAATCACCTATGGGGGTGGCAGTCGTTTGGGTCCAGTTGTGCCAAGTTTGATTTCTAAACGAGACATGATTCAGGTTGACCCGACCCATTTGCCAAGGGTCAAGTTGACCCGTGCAATTATGTTCTTGAGTGAAATTGAGATTTTGCTCTTTTTTTAAATTAATACAATACAGATCTGTATTGTATTAATTGTTTCTTTTATATGGTTCAATCCTGAGTTGCCCTGCAACAGGTTGAGATATCCTAACCCTCATCAGACTCTACTGGCATAATTTGTAAACCTAAGTTCTATGTATTTTGTTATCACTGATCATACAAAAGATGAATTAGATGCTCTGGTCACAGTTCTGGACAAAGGGTAAGAACGTATTGGATTTTAAATCCACCATCTGATGAGTCCATATCCTCTGAGGTAACAGAATAATTCTGTTTAGACCCGGACCGTTCGATCAGAATCCAGGCCAATCAGGTGGAATGCACGAGCCGCTTTAATATTCGTGTAGATTCTGATCGGACGGTCCGGAACTAAATAGAGATATTCTGTTACCTCAGGTGACATGAATCGCCATCCGATGGAATGGTTTTTATTTTAGTTGGTTGGTTGATGTGTCCATTTTGGATTATAGCTATTGTCGGCCCCGATTACACATCGATATTCTTGTTATGTACAGGATTTGTTTGAAGCCTGCTGTGATTTTGCAAGGGATTACGGATGCTTGTTGTGGGAAGATACAAAGAAAATGAGACTGATCGTGAAGGGGGAGCTACACCAGCAAATGCGCGATTTCCTACGTGGCCAGAGATAAAAGCAGATAAATTTTGTTCCTTTTTGCATTGGTGTCAGCATAATAAGAATTTAATATACTTCTAGAACAACTTGCGCCGGTAATCTTATTCTGTTAGTTGGATATATACCAATAAAGGTGCCAGCATCAATTTTGTTGAGTCAATTTAATGAATAAAAGGTCAAAGATTTACATCATATTTCCTTTTTTTCTTTCTTTATATAAGGCCAGTACTCCGGAGACTTCAACATATTATTGACGCAGTGGGGGGCAGTCCAATGGGCATCGGAGTAAATTCAGTCTGATGCTTGGTTAGAGCTGTTTGATCCGCATTAAGATACACACTTGATTCGCATGAATCTTTAAGCTGTCTGCATGAATCTTAATGCAGATCGAGCAACTCCGACTGGGTATCGGACGAAATTTGGTCTAATATCCATCAGACCGCCCTCAATTCAAATATCCACCCACCCACCAAACACACATGCTTTCGAAGCATATTAATGGATGTATAGTAACTTCTAATTTTCATTTATGATAGAGAGGGGGAATTTTTTAGTACAGATCTGGAAGCACACAGCCACTTGCATTTATGTCGTACATCTTGCAATTTATAGCTTCAATTTGGCTGTTGCTGGAACTTGATATCTGAATCTCTAGTATGAAAAACCTCGTGTTTTATTTGCCTATTACCATTTTATGTTGAGAAGCGATAAATTGAGGCGGTTATTTTTTCTCAATGACAAAATCAGTACTGCATTTTAGCCACAAATTAAATATGTGCTAAGACTTCAGATGTATAATTCAAATTCAAAACAAATTTTGGATCCGGTGCTCTTGAAACTTAATACCGAATATAGAGCAATTATATATCCTCTTCTTTTATTGAATTTATGATGATATTTTGCAAGTCATCTTAGTTACGAGGAAGAGTCCGGTGTCACGGGTTATCATTAATTCTCTTTAACACCAATATCTTAAAATTTGAAATCCATACAATGAAATTGGAATGTAGACCTTATCATGCTTCGTGAGTGACATACTGACATGCTACAAGATAGAGAGAAGTGATTCAGAGAAAAAAAGAGCAAGACAGAGATGAAAGTTTGATTTACACTGGTATATATATACACCTTATACATAATGCTATATAGAGAGAGAGAGAGAGTAAGACTGCCATGCTTTGCAAATTAAAATTGGTGTTTTAATTTGTTCTCATATTTTTATTTTCAAAGTTCAAATAGTCAATCTGAACTTCTCAACATGTTCTTCGTATTGAAATGTGCTTGGATACTAAATTTTACATTATTTTTTTTTTTTACTATTTATTAAGTCATTTTGAAAATCTGAAAATCCGGATGAACAGTAAAAATTTTGGACCACCGGATCAGTGATTTTCAAAAAATGAAAATTTATTTACCAAAACAACCTAGCGTGTAGTATTTCCTTAATATACCACTTGCATTGTTCTTAAAAAATACTGGATATGAACTATCAACAGTCTAATGTATGGAAGAAAAAAAGTAATAAGAAGTTGAATTTGATAGAATAGCACAGATAAAAAAAAAAAAAAAAAAAATGAATGAAGCATACCAATTAAATTATAAAATGTCATTTGGGAAATGAAGAATCCCATGCCAAGTGATGTCAATCAGGGCGATAGAGTGAGTGAGAGAGCCATGTGGATAATGACACAAATCAAGGCCCAAGAGATAGTGTGTGTTCAAAATGGAATTATAGCTGTTTTTGTTATGAAATAATAAATATAGACATTTCACCTTTTTCACCTCATCCACTTTCTATTAGATTTAATTTATGTATTAACTCTCTTGTTAATTGTATGGTTTTTTGTTTTCTTTCTTTAGCTTATAAATAAAGATTTGTAAGAGATTAAGGATGATACTAAGATTGAGATATAATAAAGAAGGAAAATTTAGCCTCTCCCTAATTTTATTTTGTCTTGTTTTATAATACGTTATCAGCATGAGTTTGCTCTAGTCAAGTTGCGACGAGATTTTGTCTATAGTAGAAGCATGAGTTCGATATAGTCAAATTGCAACACGATTTTCTCTAGAAGAAGGTACTCTTTATATTACATTTCATTAACCTTGTTGTTAGTAATAATTTTTATTTCTTGGATGAAATTTTGTTATTGTATATTGAATGAGAGTAATATTTTCATTCCCTGAAGAGAATGATAAAATAAGTACATGATAATGGCCAGAAGCTTTTGTATATACTATAGCTAGAAGTTTTTTTTTTCTAAGAGAACCTGAAGTTCTTAATCATAATCTTTTATACAAGAGAATCTGAAGTTCTTAGCCAAAAAACCTTTATAGTTCTAAAGTTATTCTGTAAGTAATTTAGTTGATTGATTATTATATCTTTCATTAATTTAAATTTTATTTAATTTTTTATTATATTTGTTTTTAGTTTATAAGAATCATTTCTTGAAGTGAATGATAGAATAATAACCTGAAGTTATTATCGAAATTAAGAGTTTATCAAGAACCTGATGTTCGTATTATCCGAATAGAATAATAACCAGAAGTTATTAGAGTTATTTAGAACCTGAAGTTCTATTAGAAATTCTCATATAAAATTAATAGAATAACCAGCAGTTATTATAAGCCACTGGATGAAATTAAAAACCTGAAGTTTTATTAGAAATTTTCATATAAAATCAATATAATAACCAGAAGTTATTATAGGTAACTGGATCAAAATATAACCCGAAGTTATATCAAATTAAATTTTACAATTGCGCAGTCAAGCAATTTAATAACCAAAAGTTATTAAATAAATATTTCATTATAACTTGAAGTTATATAAATATTAACCTGAAGTTATTAATACATTTAAATTTATTTATTTATTTATACAATTTACATATTATTTTATTTATATTTATCTCCCTTTTATTTATAATAACCATAACCTGAAGTTATGATTTTTATAACCTAAAGTTATGGCATTAATAACCTGAAGTTATGGCATTAATATAACATGAAGTTATGACATTTATAACCTGGAGTTATGACTTTAATAACCTGAAGTTACGGTATTTATAATCTGAAATTATTAATACATATATATTTTGCATTATATATGGCAAATCCCACAAAGTTTTTATTTATCTTCCTTCTCATTTATCATAACTCGAAGTTATGGTATTAATAACTTGAAGTTATATTTTGTTATAAATATGTATTAATAGAAATGAGAAGAAAAACATTCCGAAGATGTTTGTTACACATGTGGGATGACAAATTATTGAACATGTACTTATCGTACGCAACTCAAGAAAAAGAAGAAGTGAAAATTAACTTTACTAAAAATTGCCATGAAAATGAATGCCATATGGATACACATCTTGATGTATCAGATTTTTTCATAATGTGGATGAAGAAATAAACAATTTTACTAAGGGAGAAAATAAAATGTAGAAGTTTATGTTTATGTTTAATTTACATTTCAATTTTTATATTGTATGCAAATAAAATTAATGAATAAATATATTTTATTTTATTTTTAATTTTTTTATGTTAAAGGAAAATGACTGATGCAATGGCAAGTAAAGAAGATTCATGTCTAGTAGACAGCGGGACAACAAATACCATATTGAAAAGTAAGAAATATTTTTCACAATTGCATCTTGGTGAGGCTAATATTCACACTATATCTGGCACGAGTAATTTAATTGAAGGCTCCGGAAGAGCTTGTATTTTGTTACCTAAAGGAACCAAATTAATAATAGATGATGCATTATATTCGAGTAGATCCAGAAGAAATCTACTAAGTTTTAAAGATATTCGAAAGAATGGTTATCATATTGAAACTATGAATAAGAGAAATTGTGAATATCTTCATATCACATCTATTAAAAATGACCAGAAAATTATAATGGAAAAGATGTAAGCATTGTCTTCTGGATTATATGGTACTTATATAAGTACAATAAAATTGAATATGGTAACTAACCAGAAGTTAGTTGATCTAAAATTATTTACATTGTGGCATGAAAGATTGGGTCATCCAGGAAGTATAATGATGAGGACAATAATTGAAAGTGCAAATGAGCATCCTCTAAAGGACCTGAAGATCCTATTATCAAAAGAATTGACATGCGAAACATGCTCTTTTGGAAAACTAATTATTAGGCCATCTCATAATAAAGTTGGACCTGAAGCTCCTTCATATTTAGAAAGAATTCAAGGAGATATATCCGGGCCTATTACACCACAATGTGGACCATTTAGATATTTTATGGTATTAATTGATGCATCAACACGTTGGTCACATGTGTGTCTGTTAGCAACAAGAAATATTGCATTTGCTAGACTATTAGCACAAATTATCCAATTGAGAGTCAATTTTTCGGATTATCAAATTAAAAGAATCCGACTTGATAATGTAGGTGAGTTTACTTCTCAAACTTTTAATGATTATTGCATGTCTATTGGAATTACGGTAGAACACCCAGTGGCCCATGTTCATACACAAAACGGTCTAGCAGAATCGTTAATTAAAATGTTACAATTAATTGCTAGACCCTTACTGATGAAATCTAGTTTACCGTCTTCTGCATGGGGACATGCCATATTATATGCTGCTGCACTAATTAGATTAAGGCCAACTGCAGATCATAAGTATTCTCCATTACAATTGGTCTCCGGAAGAGAACCAAATTTGTCCTATCTAAAGGTATTTGGTTGTGTAGTATATGTTCCAATTTCTCCTCCACAACGCACAAAAATGAGACCACAAAGAAGGTTGAGAATTTATATTGGTTTTAACTCTCCTTCTATTATTAAATATTTAGAACCATTAACAAGAGATGTTTTTACAGCAAGATTTGCTGATTGTCATTTTAATGAATCAATGTTTCCAAACTTAGGAGAAGAAAAACATAAGTTGGATAAACAAGTAACTTGGAATTCATCCTTATCTTATCTTGACTCCCGAAGTGGTCAATGTGAATTCGAAGTTCAAAAGATTATAAATTTGCAAAGAATTGCAAATGAATTGCCTGATGCATTTACAGATACAAATAGATTTACTAAATCACATATTCCAGCTATAAACGCACCTGCTCGAATTGACATTACAAAAATATCTAATGAATCTAATGTACGTAGAAAACGTGGAAGACCGCTCGGTTCCAAGGATGTAAATCCACGTAAAAGGAAAGAGCAGAATAATGCAGTTGGTGTTACTCCAGAAGAGGTTACCGATAAGATCCCAGAAGAGATTAATAAAACCCTAGAAGAGGCTGATGAAGTTCCAGAAGAAACTCAGGTACCTAGTGATTACGAGATCTCAATAAACTATATACAAAATGGTACAATATGAAACCAAAATGAAACATGTGTTGATGATATTTTTGCATATGCTATAGCAACTGATGTGCTAAATGAGGAAGATTATGTGCCAAAAAGTCATGAAGAGTGTATGCACAGAAATGATTGGCCAAAATGGAAAGATGCCGTGAAGGCTGAATTAGATTCGCTTAAAAAGCGCAATGTTTTCGGACCTGTAGTCTTAACCCCCAAAGATGTTAACCTTGTAGGTTACAAGTGGGTATTTGCAATAAAAATGAATGAGAAAAATGAAATTGTGAGATATAAAGCAAGGCTTGTCGAACAAGGTTTTACACAAATACCTGGAGTTGATTATGAAGAAACATATTCACCTGTAGTGGATGCAATAACTCTTAGATTTTTAATCAGTCTCACAATCACCGAAAACCTTCAAATGCGCCTCATGGATGTAGTCACAGCTTATTTGTATGGATCACTTGATAATGATATCTATATGAAAGTCCCTGAAGGATTAAAAATGCCTGAAGCATTGAAATCAAAACCTCGAGAAATGTATTCTATAAAGTTAAAAAGATCTTTATATGGACTAAAACAGTCGGGTCGAATGTGGTATAATCGACTCAGTGAATATCTTGTAAAAGAAAGATACAAATGTGATGTAATTAGTCCACGTGTTTTTATTAAAAGATCAACTTCAGATTTTACAATTATTGCAGTATATGTTGATGATTTAAATATCATTGGGTCTCCTGAAGAGATCGAAAAGACTGCAAAATTATTAAAGAAAGAATTTGAAATGAAAGATCTTGGTATAACAAAATTATGTCTCGGCCTGCAGATCGAGCATTTGTATAATGAGATTTTTGTCCATCAATCAAACTATATCCAGAAGATATTAAAACGTTTTAATATGGATAAAGCTCATCATCTAAGTACACCAATGGTTGTCCGATCACTTGATATAAATAAGAATCCTTACCATTCCCGAGAAAAGAATGAAAAAGTTCTTGGTCTAGAAGTACCATACTTAAGTGCAATTGGGGTTTTGATGTATCTTTGCTAATAATACGAGACCTGATATTGCTTTTTCTATAAATTTACTAGCAAGATATAGTTCTGATCCAACACGCCGACATTGGAACGGAATTAAACATGTATTTCGTTACCTTTGCGGAACACGTGATATGAGACTATTTTATCAAAAAGATACAAAGTCCAAATTAGTTGGATATGCAGATGCAGGATATTTATCAGATCCGCATAAAGCTCGATCACAATCCGGATATGTGTTTACATATGGCGGTACTGCAATTTCATGGCGATCAACAAAACAGACACTGATGGCAACATCATCAAATCATGCCAAATTAATAGCTCTATATGATGCTGGTCGAGAATGTGTCTGGTTAAGATCAATGATCCAACACATCTAGGAGGAATGCGGGCGCAAGTCAATCAAAGGAAGCCCGACAATACTATGCGAAGATAATGCGGCATGTATTGCTCAAATCAAAGAATGATATATTAAAGGTGACAGAACCAAGCACATCTCGCCAAAATTCTTCTCAACTCATGATCTACAAAAGGATGGCTTGATAGATGTTTGTCAAATCAGATCAAGCGACAATTTGGCAGACCTATTTACAAAGTCATTGCCAAGAAAAGTTTTTGAGGAACTTTCACAGAAGATCAGCATCCGTCGCCCAAAAGATATACATTAAAATGAGGGGGAGTATTATACACGTTGCATTCTTTTTTCCTTCACTAAGTTTTGTCTCACTGGGTTTTCTTAGTAAGGTTTTTAATGAGGCAGCATAACTAATCCGGAAGTATCAGTTAATTTAAATTAGTCATGAAGTACTAAATTAATATTTGTCCTGCAGTACAATATTAATAATGTATAATATAAGATAAAATGTCTAAGGAGGAGTGTCATGAAATAATAAATATAGACATTTCACCTTCTTCACCTCATCCACTTTCTATTATATTTAATTTATGTATTAACTCTCTTGTTAATTGTATGGCTTTTTGTTTTCTTTCTTTAGCCTATAAATAGAGATTTGTAAGAGATTAAGAATGATACTAAGATTGAGATATAATAAAGAAAGAAGATTTAGCCTCTCCCAATTTTATTCTGTCTTGTTTTATAATATATATTTTTTTATTTCTGGAAAGAAAAGATGGGAATCCCTGAATCACCCGTGTAAATGTGCAATGCATGCAATTAATGGAAAAAATCGTCCATAGTTATTGCTGCCTTGTCGACAGTGAAACAAACATTAAAGAATCATCAATCCGAAAGAGAATAGAGAATTAGAGATGCTTCTGTCTGGAATCAGGGCCGCTGTTGTGCCATGAGCCCATGATATCCTTTCTTTTATCTTTTGCATAACTAATTGCATTCATCAAGGATTTTCTATGTAATAACAACCTTCTATGCACTTCCAATTCTATGTTTCAAATATTTAATAAAAAAAAAAAAATTCTACGGTATGCCATCGCTTTGATCAAATAAATAAAACTGTAGCGAAATATGAAAATTGTGACTAATCTTAGGTCTAATCATGTATCAAATAATAATATAATTGTTCGTGTGCTGGCGAATGGGACAAAAATTGTCGGATTCAAAACTACCCCATGTGGATTTTGAGATGCATATGCTTGTGGAGTAAAAAAAAAAAACATATTCATGAGACAGAAAGTTAGAAATCTAACTTATTAACTTTTCATTTAATTGTTTATGAAGAATCTTTTCATTCGGATTTCAAATCGTGTAAAAGTATTTCCTTTTTGTCACTAGATCAAAATATATATAATTCTTGAGTGAAAAAGTTATTACTAGTGAAAAAAATTATTTTGAAAATATCATATTGCATGTAAGTAATTATTTCAGCATGTCAAATTCATTGCATTCTATATTTTAAGAGTAAGAATTTATATTCTTTTCATTGAACACTTAATTCATTATTATAAGGAAGTATTTATAATATTCAAGATTGAAGCTCAATGTTGGCACCAATAAAAATACTCTTATCCGTTCTGTTTTCTTGTTGTGGATGCTATCATAAATTAGAAATAGCTTATATTTACATTTTATGAAGTATAAGGAAAAATATCAAGGTTCTAAATAGCGATTACACATTATTGTGGAAAAGCTAAATAAAAAATTATCACGAATAGCATAGCTATAGAGAAAGCTATCATACACAGCGTTTTTTGTTTTAAATATTATGTTTTATATTTCTACTAATTATCAACATTATCTAAGTAACGCATAATTGATTAAGGAATTATAATATCCATATTAAACCAATACAAAGTTCAAATTGCTATTCAAAATATCTCTAATAATATCATAAACTATCTATCATTTTTCATTCAAAATAACATAAGCATCATGGCATAAACTATATATCTTCTTCTATTAAAAAAAATTAAGCATCATGGCATAAAATATCTATATTTTTCTATTTAAAATCAAAAGTAATTCGAATCTTGAAAAAAAATTGATACTTAAAAAAATTCGTGTTTGAACATTTAAATAAAAGCCTATGTAGCATAGTGTGGGCTATAGCGCGTAGTGTGTAGCGCAAATAGCGGACCGCTATTATCACTATTGCAGTCGTAGCTGAAATAACGCACTTTTTTATCCTATAATTTAGTATTTAAGATTCGAGAGTACTATAGATTGCTATTTAGAACACTGAAAAATACTGATATGGAGTTGTCTGTGTTGATACTCACCATGTCAGATTTTTTTATTATCTTTTGACTTATTTAGAACACTGAGAAATACTGATATGGCGCCCATCACTGTTCGATTGTGTGCTCGAGAAGGAATTTTCTGGATTGTGATGCAAAAAACTAAAATTTGATAGAATATGTTAGATACAACTTAACACATGAACTATTTAAACTTGTACGATGAGGTATAAATACTTGCGCAATGTAAAACACGAAAATACTTCATCGCATATCTCATTTGAAAGAGAAAATTGCATATAAAAGGTTCGTAGTTTTAAATTCGCAAAATTCCTCACATATCGTTAGAAATATGGACGGAATCAAACAGAAGAAAAAAAATTCAACTCTAAAAATATGTAAAAAATAGATGCATTATGAGAGAGAAAAAGATAGAGTTGATATGTCTATTTTTTAGAAAGATTTAGCATGTTAAATATAAATACTTATAATGTTATATCTCAACACTAGTGTATGTATCAATATTTACGAGCATTATTTGTAAATTCAGTGGTGACTTTCTAGAAGGCGGTCCCAATAAAATAGATAGAGTATGGAAATTTTCTGAAATTTTTTACTAAAAAACTATTATCAATTCATAAATAATAATAGTTTATGTTTGTTTGACATTGCATACCATGTGATACCGATTTTGGACTGTTTTGTATATAAACAAGAAATTATTTATATACAACATAGTATCCGGACGGGACACTAAAAAATATAAATAAGGCTTCAGTTATAAATCAATTTAATCTACTGGCATGCATTATGTAACTAATTTACCTTTACTTTAAATTTTCAAGTTACACTTCTACTTTTATGTCATTAGAATTTCATGAGTAGACCTGAACATATCGAAATATGCTTAATTTTTTAGCCCTTTTATTCTCTTCAACTTATAAATCTATATAATATTTTACAACAGTAATCAACAAGATATACTAAAAGAAAAACAATTTATGTAGACTGAGTTATATTAAAAAAGAAACATCTTTCAATAACAAACCAAAAATATTATGTAGCTTTCCAAATAAATGGCAAGATGCTCTCTCGAAATAGGGCTGCACAAAAAAATCGTAGTTCGTGATTCGGTTCGAGTTTGATTCGAAAAGTTCGTAAAAAATTCGATTCAAAATAGTTTGAAATTAATTTAAACCAAACTCAAACTGGACCTGATTGGTTCGAAATAGGTTCACAAACTATTTTAGTTCAAATCTCAAAGTAACAAGAACCGTTGATTTCTGCTGATGACTTAAAAAGTTTAAACATAAAGCCGCCCAACCATAAGTCATAACTCGTAAGTTATCACTCTTGCTTTCAGTTCTGAAATGCAAGACGACTTTCACTTCTCGCTCTCGGCAACTACGATCGCTCTTCCTTGTCGTAAAATAGTTCGTAAAAGATTCGAAATTGAGTTCGTAAAAAAATCAATTCGAAATTAATTCAAACTAAAATTAGTTCGAAATCAATTTAAACCAAACTCAAACTAGAATAAGTTCGATACGGTTTGATTTGTTGACAGCGGACTCTGAAATATGTATTTTAGATCTTTTATTATACTCCCTCGTGACTAGGGCTGTCCAAAAAGCTCGTAGCTCGTGGCTCGCTCGCGACTCACATCTGGCTTGATCGGTAACAGCTCGGGCCAAAATTAACGAGCTGAGCTTTTGCCCAGCTGGACTCACTAGCTCGACTAGGCATCAATTTGTGAATTTGTATGAATTTGTCTGTATTTTATACTGTCAAGCTCGGTCCAGCTCGATCCAGCTCGGTTCAAAAATGCTTGTAAAATTTATTTTCTTTTTAAAACAAGGTCCAACCAAACCCAGCGAGCCAGCTCGTGAGCTGGCTCGTCACGAATTTGAGCTGAGATTTTAGCTCGCGAGCTGTTAACGAGCTGACTCACTAACAGCTCGGTCCAGAATTAAAGCTGAGCTTTTGCCCAGCTCAGTTCAAGCTAGCTCATTTACAGTCCTACTCGCGACGAGATCCTGAGTCCAAATAAATGGCAAGATGCTATGCACCTTTCCGGCGCTCATAATACATTAATACCCCAAGTGCTAGCTGCACTGCTACATTTCACTTTATATCTGTTTTTGCTCAGTTGCTGATTTCTACAATTTTGGTTCTTACTTCTTACAAAGTTACAACTTACAAGTCTAAAACGAGAAATCAAACAAACCTTTCACTTATATTTGTATTTGGGTCCCCGAATCCATCAAGTTTTCCTATTCAAGATTCAAGACATGCACATTCTGAACTATTACCAACTTACTGCCATAGAAAATCCTGATCCTCCCAATTAATATTTAAATCTTCAGGCACGTTCACGGTTCACCTATCGAGATTCGGGACCAACGGGCTCTTATTGATTTTTTTCTACGCTCTATTTTACATATTAGTCTATTTTCATAAAAATTCAAATAAAATACCTCTCTTCTAAAATAATTACCAAAATATTATTGTGAGACTCTTCTTTCTCCTTTCTTATCTCTCTCTTCTATTTACTTTTATCAAATTTGAACACATCCACCTTTCTCATTAGACTTTAATAAGTACATAACAAGTAACAAATTTTTTGTAAACATGTAACAAAATATAAAAAATGCTTTGTAATTTCATATGAAGTATTGTCATAAAATATATGGAAGCCGTGTCTTATTTTATCAAAAGTAATGTTATTAATACTATATTTAATGAATATTTTGTTCATCTACTAACCCATCATTATATATTAATTTCAGCATGTAATATAGGACATTGCAAACCACACAAACTAATTTGTGGCTGTATATATAAATTCACATGTAAGCTGAAAGAAAAAACTGAATTTTTCACTATCCATATGTGAATAGAAATTTTTACCTACCATATGTTTGTACTTATGTTTTGTTACTAAAATATGTCTAAGCATAATAATTTATGCTTATACAATGATGCTTTCCAGACTCTCATAAGAGTATATGTTTTATTTTGAAAAACTTAGAGCAAAAAAAATGTTACCTAATTGAACAACATATATTCGATACATATATTATCTAACTGAAAAATTTGTGGCATATCTACAAAAAAATTGTTGCTGATTATGCGCTCATTAAAGTCTAATAAAAGAGAAGGAGATGTCAAAATTTGATGAAAGTAAATAAAAGAGATGAGGATATGAGAGTTTCACAGAGATAGTTTGTCAATTATTTTAGATGAGGACTATTTTATTTGAAAATTTTCAAAAGTAGAATAATTTGTAAAAGTTTTCTATTAAATTACCAAGAACAAAACAAAACAATTGGTTGGTACTCGCCACCGAACCGTCCACAAAATTATATCCGTTCGTTGTTAGTTTCCTCTACTCTATTTTTTGTTATTCCCATATTTTTTCGTCTCGCATGAGTTGCGAGCTGTAGATCAAGCTCAGGATATTATTTTTATCAATAGCATTAATATAAATAATTGGATTAATTTTTCATGTATTCATAAAAGAAATTTTATTTTCTTATTTACTCTTTATTATATTCAATATGCTTTTCCAATTTTTTTTCCTTACTTACTTCCACATAATTTATTTTTCATATTTTACGAGTTATTTAAATTTATTATTTCAATAATACATTAATTTTCTTCTTTTTATCTCCTTAAATTTTTTCGTCGCTTCATCGGTAACACCTACGATCATGTTATTTATAGAAATTTTAAAAAATGATAATATTAATTTAATTTAAAAAATAAAAAAAATAAGCGGAGAGCTCGTAGACGTAGGGTTCTAAATCCGAATTTCTGTGCATGGTAAGAAACATGCGACTGTATGGTGTGGCACCTTTACGATGGGATACGTCCTTCAGTAACATACCACACGTAATATTATTTATTTAATGTCCCAGAGAATGATAATCCACAAAACCGAATAAACAAGCCAATAGGGTCCTCTGATCCTCTCTCTCTCTATCTATAATTACTATATCTATTGGGAAAGGAATTCGCATCCTCTGAGATATCTCAAAATTTGCGTGACTTTTTGGAATATCTCAATCGTTTAAAAATGTTCTCCACGAATCTCAAAGCTCAAATAATACTGGCCCCCTACGTTTCCCCGAATAGGCACTGGACACGTTGGTCACGCAAAAATTGAGATATCTCAGAGGATGCGCACCCTTGGGAAGGAACAGCTCCCCGAATAAACTAGACAACTATGACTATTAGTAAGGTACAAACTACAGCTTGATAGTTGTCTAGTTGATAGTCCTTAATCCAGATCACGCGAATCGCGACTATTTCTCTATTGACAGGATGGGTCCCACCAAGGAGGTTAGATTCTAGTCGACGGTCCTGATTGTCTGCAGGTTTTCCACGAGGGATTCTCAACTGATTCCAGCCGTCCGATTTACTCGCCTAAGCATATAATATAATATAATATAATATAATACTCATCCCATCATAATTCAACGAAATATTTTGAGATTTCCATTTCGCGACGGTGCTTTCGTCTCGGACTCCTCTTATAAGTTATAAGGCTTTAGCTGGCCAGAGACTGGAGAGGTCCAGTTGGAGACAGACTTCTTACCACGGCAGCCATTCCTCGGCGCATGTTAGGCAGAGGTATGCGATCTCCTTTCCTAAGCACTTTAGCATTACCCGTTTGGATTAGTAATTAGTTAACTCGATCTTCAGTTTGATTTCGTTTTAGCAATTTTAGCTGTGTATATATTACTTCTTCGTTTTGGTAGAAATTAATGGGAAATCTAGAAACTGCTTAATTTATTGTTTAATCCAGGTTCTGTGAATTGATGCCACGATAGTATTAAGATTATGCCAGAATCTTCTTGTTATCTACTGATCCGATGTAGCAGTAGCACAATGTGATTTTATTAACTTATTGGTCGCATATTAACAATTGTTGTTCTAATTGATTGTCTCCTTGCTGTTAGTTGGTCTGGCTAAATTGAATGTTGTTGCATTTGTAATCATGATTTGCTGACTCAGCATTTACATGGATTGTTTGTTTAAACATTTAAGATCCCAACCTTACTCCAAAAATGGAATAGTCTATTAGGGAAATACTCAAGTATAGTTTTAACTCTCAATGATTATGTACCTTTTATAGATTTTTTTTTAACTGAACAAATAGCAACTGCTCCTTATTATGTTGATTCAAGGAAAATGCTTATGTCAAGATATTGATCTGTGCAGCTATGTTTCACTTCATACTTTCCATAAAGAAAATAATTCACATTTTTTCTTTCAAATGGTATTGTTAAATTTGTGAGTTCTAATTTTTTTTCCTGGAGAGCTTAAAATTACAAGCCATGACTTCATCGAACTATGAAGCAAATGGTGCTGAGAAGCAAGCACTTTTTGAGGAGCAAAAATCAAAGGTTATATAAATTGTAATGGTGTTCTTATACTTTGTAAGATCTTTTCTTTAGGCATTCTATGTTTTTAGTATCTTTTTTCATTTTTCTAATTGCAGATAAATGAGGTGAGGGGTTTACTGGGCCCATTATCTGGCAAGTCAGCCGTCTACTGTTCAGACACTTCAATTGCAAGGTACTTAATTGCAAGAAACTGGAATGTGAAGAAAGCTGCCAAAATGCTTAAAGAAACCCTAAAATGGCGAGCAGAGTACAAACCTGATGAAATCCTTTGGGTAAGTAATATGAAATTTACTTTTGTATGTTACTTATGTTTTGCCATGTCCTTTAATGATATGATATTATAAAATAGGATCAGGTAGCCCATGAGGCAGAGACAGGAAAAACATACAGGGCAAGTTTTTGTGATAAGACTGGAAGGCCCGTACTTATTATGAGACCTGGTCGCCAGGTTAGCAAATATTTAGGAGTAAATTACACAGTTGCTCCTAAAGCATTATCCTTTTGGTTGTGAAATTTCGGATTTCTCAGTCAGGTTCCCAAAGATAATAATTGTACCATTTTTTTAAAGTTAATGTTTAATTCATTTTTGCTAGAATGATACACTGAACTAAGACTTCTATATGTTTTCTGAATGAAAAATGTGGGTCCGGATCAAATTTAAAAAGTAGAACATCTATTGAACAGAACTACAAATTTTGTTTGAGGCCGAATAGTAAGGGGGTGATGCTGATACCTGTGCTATTATTTGTGTAATTCACTCAAGTTTAATTATTTTTCCTGCATGTGGCATCATGTCAGTAGTATTTATGCCTACCATACTATCTGATATATGTTAAGCCCATATGGAGCCCCATAAGTTTTTTTACTATTCATTGGTAGTTGCTCTATCCAAGCCTTAGTCCTGTTAAAAAATATATATATATATATATATATATATATATATATATATATATAGAGTAGAACTAGGGTGCTCCTAAGTTCACCCAACCTCTTGTGAACTTGACTCTAAAATATATCGAATCAACTTTAAACGATGAATCCAAACCGTTGAAACTCTTCTACCTAATGATTGATGCGTCTACATGTGAAAATTTTAAAGTTTCGAATTAATTTAATATAGAGTCAAGTGGTCAAAGGAGTCCAAAAAATGAATGCATTAAAATTAATTTATAAACTTTAAACTTTTGACCACTTGACTCTATCTTAAATTAATTCGAAACTTTAAAATTTTCACACGTAGATGCATCACTCATTAGGTAGAAGGGTTTCAACGGTTTGGATTCATCGTTTAAAGTCGATTCGATATACTTTAGAATCAAGTTCACAAGAAGTTTGGTGAACTTAGGAGCACCCTAGTTCTACTCATATATATATATATATATATCAACAGGACCCCACATTAAACCCACTGCATCTCAAATTCAATCATTATGGATTTTTTTGTCCTTTTTTTAATTTAATTGTATTTATCTGGAATAAAAAATTACAGAACACAAAGTCGACAAAGGGACAGATCCAACACTTGGTATATTGCATGGAGAATGCTATTCTCAACCTGCCACCGGGCCAGGATCAGATGGTATGGCTAATCGATTACGAAGGGTTCAACTTGTCGCACATCTCAGTCAAGGTAACTAAAGAGGCAGCACATGTTTTACAAAACCACTACCCTGAAAGGCTTGGCATTGCTATCCTCTACAATCCCCCAAAATTCTTCGAGCCATTTTATATTGTACGTTTTCTCTCTTGACATTGATTCAACTTTTTTTACTGCATAAATAATAACTTGCAACCAATATTTACTATATTTAAGTCATGCCCACACATTTAGACATCACAACCCAGCACTACCTTTTTATGGATGTTTGCAGATAAAATTCAACCTGGAATATTCTGTTTACGGTAGTCGAGTTCTTTTTATGATTTTAGACATCATTTGATAATTTCACTTTTCTTTAGAAGATAATTTATTGAGCAGTTCTGTCTAAAATTCAATGTGTAATTTATTCCAAATGTCAATTCGAATTTTTTGTATCGCTTTTTGTGAAAAACCACACAAGGGTAGTTCAGGTTTGAGCAACTAACATAAGAGATGGAAAAAAATTACGTAACTTTCAATATATGGATATCAGTCGTAATGAAACAGGTGGAATTCCACTTTTGAAATATATATATATATATATATATATATATATATATATATATATATATATGGATATCAGCCTTTTGGTTATTCAAAAATGTTGGATTAAATGGTTATTTTCTTGATATGTGCAGATGGTGAAGCCATTTCTGGAGCCAAAGACGTATAGGAAAGTGAAATTCGTATACTCTGATGACCAAATCACGAAGAAAATAATGGAAGATTTATTCAACATGGAAGAGTTAGAGTCGTGCTTCGGTGGCAATAATCAAACGACTTTTGAAATTAATGAATATGGTGCAATGATGAGAGAGGATGACAAAAGGATGCCTCTTTTATGGAGCCCTGAAAATAACATGGGCCCTGCCCAAGAATACGTTATTCCCAATGGATCTCTTCATTCGAGCAATTCTGAAGTGGAATTGGAATTAGAAGAGGAAGAAAATCGGGATCAGGCAGTTAAACAAGAAGAGGATTCAGTAAAATTAAATGGAAATAATTTGACAGCGTAAGTAACTGCATTTAGTTCTGTTATTTTATGTATATTAGTGATGTTATTATCTTACGAGGTTTCCCCTGCAATAAGTGTACAATGCGAGAGATGCATACATAACGTACTCTGCAGTCTTCTGGTATTGCTTGTATTTACAGTAATACTTAGTTGCTGCACCAAGGAACAATTTCAATGTTGGTAAGAAATTATAAATGTATATGTTATATCATTATGCTGTTTGCTTTTTGTTACATATATACATGTGCTTTTATAATGGGATCTTAAACTACAAAGGCAATTACAATTTGTTACATTCAAACAAAATTTAAATGTACATGGCTAGGGGAGTACATATATATAGGAGTATTTTAAAAGTCGTAAAAGCTGTGCCGTTGTGGTATGACGTCATCCAGAGGAATTCTTGATCCAATGGCAGAAAATGCTTTCCTCCCTCGGCCTCCAAGTGATGTGTCGACTTGAATGGTGAACACGGCACATACTGGCCTGTGATCAGAGAATCTTGACTCACCTCTTATGTACTGGTGCTGCTCTATTCCATCACCATGCCATAGTATTCTGTCACACCTGCCATATCATAACTCTCAGTTTGCTTGAATTTCTTTTCAAACTCCCCAAACTTTTACTGGCTTGTGCTGCCAGGTAGGGATATTCAACATGTATTTTTTTTTAGTGAGTCTATGGTACTATGTATAGCATAGATTGGTCCGTACTATATATTAATATTTTCGGTTTCAAAGTTTAAATAGTCCATGTAAACCATTCAACATGATTTCCATAGGAAAATGTACACGTACTAATTTTTTTTTTGTTAGAATTTTTTTAGATAGGTAGAAAGTCACTATATTTGAATATTCGGCTTAGAATATTTAGATCAAGTGATTTTCTATCTGTCTAAAAAATAATAAAATTTTTTAAAATATATAATATTTATATGAAAATTATGTTGAACTATTTAAATCTATTAATATTTTAACTTTAAAAATAGAAATATTGATTGATAGTAGGGATGAATATGTACTATGCATAGTAGCATAGCCTCACTCTTTCTTGTTCAAGAGAGCAGAGCATAAAGTGTGTATTTATTACCACGCAGGAGTTCTCCGTTTCTTCTTGGACTTGACATTTTCACCGGCGTAAGAATCAGAATTATGAGAGTATTTGTAAGTAGGTGCAAAGTAGATCTTCCCTTCTTTCCAGTCTTTAAAAACCCTTCCAGCTTCTTTCTCTATCTTCAACTGGTATATAATTACAAAACAGAGAGTAAAAATAATATATTATTTACTTTAATTTCCATGCATGTTTTTAGTATAGTTTTAATTAAACTGCATGCATACCTGATCTTTTTCAAGGAGTGTATCCCAGTCATTATCCTCCAATAGAGATTTTGTCTCATGGTAGCTCAGCGCCACTCGGTAGTTCAAATCACCGAGCCAAATTACTCTCCTACGATTCATTAATTACTCTCCTAAGAATTACAAAACTGATGTAAATGAATGAAAGCTAGAATACTTACTCGTGATCTAGAATCCGTTCGGGGATCTGACGGCCAGGAAGTTTGCAAATTTTGGGAAATTGTGTGCTCTTGAGGATTTCTGCTACATCAGAGTTGCGTCTCAGCTCGTCGCCTTCCTTCTCACCTGATGCCAAATGGCTGCACACGAAGCAGAAATTTGTCCAATAGAGCGACATGCTTATGGCAATGCAACCCTACAACACATAATAAATTAATAATGCATCCATCAAAACCTTGCCTTGTAATAAAACTCTTAAACATAAATATGCTGTTTAAATTAAATGTACGTACGTACAAATAAAATCAAGTGATCAATTATATTTACCTTATTTCCAAGACAACCCATAATGCCTCTGCCAACTGAGGCGGCTCTGAGATGGCCGATATGTTGAACCATCTTGGTTTTGACCCAAACCGACAAAAACAGCCCAACCATCTGCTTGCTCGCAACCAAGCAATAATTCGTGCTGTAGCCAATGCCACCCCCAAAATTAGTCACCGGTGCATCCTCATCACACCCGGCCTCGAACCGGTACATGAACTCACGTATGTCCCTGGCACGTCTCCTCACGCATGACGGATCGGCTGAGCAGTTGCATGACTTGACAAGTCCACTGTCGACCCGGAAATTCTTGCTGAGAAGTTTGAGATTTGACTTTTGGAAGAAGTGAAGGCCGGAGCCATTGGAGGTATTCTTGGAGTCTCTGAAGGAGTCGTCAACAGGAGGTTGAGAGGGGGAGCTGGTATCGCGAGGACTATTAAGTGCTTGGCATATTAATGCAAGCCATTTTGTCGCCGGCTCGTTGTCTTCTAATACCAACACGTTGCCCGCATTTAGTGGCACTATCTCTTGAAATCTGTATATATATGTGTGTGTGTGTGTAGTGTTTAATTATTGTTTGCCTCATTCTAGTTCCAACTAAGTATATGCATGTGTAGTGTAGTGTTTAATTGTTTGCCTCTCATCCTACACTAGCATGTAGTGACACTATAGTATTTATTGGCTCATTCTAATGCAATTAAGCATTATAGTACGTAATGAAATCTTGTTACTACACCAGTCAAGACTGGTACAAGTATATAAAGGAACCAAAAGATAGATAAACTAGCAATCACATAATTCCTTACTAGCGCTGGTTGGTTTGTTCATTTAATATAATGCTAATTCTGTTATATCATGCATGAACCATGCATAAAATAAAATTTCCAAGGTTCCTTGTTTTCAATAAACAACAAAAAAAACTGATTAAATGAAAATGTTGTGTACCCTATGACATAAATATCAGGATTCCCTTCTACTTGAAGAAAATCGTCTAGGTTAAGGCCACTATTAGGAGTTTTTCCACCGACATTCCATGTCGCCACAAATACCCTGGATCAAATGAGAGTATTTAATTTTGATGCAGTGTTTGAACTGAATTATCACACATTATTTCAATTCTCATTTTTTGAAGTAACACGTTATCTTAGTTCGTAAGCATACCGAAACTCCTTAATATCGGGAAGGTGCCTTTTCGGCATATCAAGGCTGCTAAGGTTCAATCCTTCAATCCTTTTGCTAAAGTTTCTGTCTGATTAAAAAGAAATAAAAGTTAGCAAAGACGTTCTTACATGTTTCCAAATTTTGCAAATAAAGACAATTTATAAGGTACTGTTGCAAATCAAGCCATGCACCTGAAAAACCTTTGCGAATAGCAGGAGCCTGCGGTAATCCTCTTCGTTCAGCAAACCGCCTCTCAATATCTATGAAGAAAATTGTTTCCAAGAAAATGTTTATAATATCATTGTTAAACGTTTATGAAAATGAATTTAAAAAGGAAATATAATTAGTGAGGGGGGGGAAGACAAGCACCTATCATAATTTCTCTCCTCGATATCAAATCTTTGTCGGATTTTCCGTTGTTCTTCTCTTTTCTATTAAAGATATTCGATATGATAGACTACATCATCGAGCAGAAAGCAAAATCAGACATAATGTCACACAAAATGATAAATATCAAAATTCAAAACCCATGAATTAAAAAAAAATATTGATCACGCAATTAACCTTTTTCTTCTTGTCATTCTTGACAGAATCTCCAGACGTTGTCGTAGGTTTCGTCATGTCGGAGGAATTTCTAAAATTTGACATCCAATTCAAAATAAACAAGCTGAGATTGTCATAATCCTGTACCGGAACAAGAGAAACAGACAAGTTAATGAGGAGAGAGAAAGAGAGAGATTTTGTGTGTGGAAGAGAGAGATTAATTTTGGGAAAGGACAAGTATGATCCAAAATTAGAGGGGCATCAATGCTGGTAATCTAGCTGGAGATGAAGTTTTCCTAATTTTTCTTAATTTTTGTTTTCAAGTTCTCATCTTTTAATAGTTGGTTTCATCATGGGTTCAGTTAAGGAGCTAACCAACTTACAAATACACCTACTGTGGGCCCAATTTCTATTTTTGGGCCCAGTTATTCCACGTAGTATTTATCTTCTTGTGTCTGCACAGAGCTATGCCAAAGCAAGGCAAGTTGGTCTCTATGAAAACTTGTTCTAAAATGTAGATAAATCTGATCTAAATTAAAAGTTGTAGTTTTCCACAAGTCAATTTCATCAGGAGTAAGGAATTTAGTCTCTTTAATTTGTTTTAGGTCAAAAAGGTTACCAAAGCTTCTCTTTTCAGTCTTCTCTTTCTCCCCATAATAATTTTGTGCCCAACCTTTAATTTTCCTTTTAATAATTTGGAGTTCGGTTTTTCATTTGAGGCCAAATTCTTTTCTATGGTCAATTGGGATGTCAATCCACCATTTTATCATGAGATGGTTGAATTCCTCACAACTTTTTCTCTAACACTCCTCTCTTCTCACTTAAATGAAAAATAAACTAAAATAATCAAAGACATCAGATCTTTCAGGCTAGAGGGCCTTATATAGGAGTGTAGGGATGTCTGAAGATGAGTGGAGATCAAGTTATCTGATTTGGCGACAGTTGTGACAGTTATTCTCCAGGAGACGTCTCGGATACAGTCCGTATAGGATCATACGGACTGTATTGATACTATGCCACCCGAGATAAATGCGTATGCAGCTAAGTCCTGAGTCCGTAGTGGTTACGGTCTATATAGGGTCATACAGACCGTAACAAAGACTTAAAACCAATACTCCGCAACTCCAATCGATCCGATTCTTGCTCCAGATGATGTAAAATAGTCTCAAAATATAGTTCATGCGTTAAAACACAAAGTTGGGTGAGAGTAATCTATTTCTCATAATAATTAAGTATAAGGGTGAGAAAATAAGAAAAAACATCAGTCAAAACCCTACGTAATTCACTCGAGTTTGAGTTTGATCATGCCTCCCAACTTGAATTGTTGCTTGTCCTCAAGCAATGACCAGTCAGTCAAAGGTCAGGTTATAAGTTAAACCGTACAATCTCAAGGATTTGCTTTGAATCAAATTCAGAATCCGGACTTAGCATCATATGAAATAATTATTTTGACTTAGCATCATATGAAATAATTATTTTGTTACGTGATATATATGATCAAATAGGAGTGCAAACGTTTTTTTTTAGATTGGTGGTTTTAATGCCTACTAACAATTTGATTGATAAAAAATATATTTACAACGAGTCAAGTGACTCTAATTCCTAGATCAACTTTTTTATTCTCATGAAACTAAATTACTCAAAATTACTCCAAGCATCCTTAATAATGCTGATGTTATTTTGGGTTAGGAGGCATTTTTACCTTCTAGTGCGGTGGTTTTTTTTTTAAAGTTGCATTACTCAAAATAACATCAGCATTATTAAGGATGCTTGGAGTAATTTTGAGTAATTTAGTTTCATGAGAATAAAAAAGTTGATCCAAAATCAGGGAGTTTTTGGTTTGTTTTTCTTTACTACTGCATGTGGTTTTTTTTTAATAATGCTGATGTTATTTTGGGTTAGGATGCATTTAAGTGTTTATATTAGTGGTATGACTCAGTAAATGAATACCCAAAAGGGGTAATACATGAACTGATGTAATTGAATGCTTTATGTATTAATAAATACCCTTGGCAGTCTCTGCCAAGATTTTCAAAAAAGAGAGAGGAGGTAACGTTGTGTCGAGGGTGAGACTTAGAAGGGAGTGGGAATGTCAGATTAGAGAAGAGGGGGAGGAGGTTGTGGCGGCTACGCTAGATTTTTATTTTCTCTTTTAAATCGCTTTGTGTCGCTTTTTTAATCGCCAAAATGAGTTGGATATTACCTATCCTTAATCGGATCTGTATCCAAAACTTAAATACGGACATCCAAATATCCGTGCATATACGGATACAAATATAATTTTAAATTTTAATTATTCATATTTGTTTAATATCCGTATCTAATATTCAATCCGTATTTTATTAAAAACAAATACAAATATAATTTTACCACCATCCGATCTCCATCCCCTAGGAGATCTTGCTTTTCTTTTAAAGACAGTAGCGGCCACAGACCAAATCACTATTTTCCTTAAAATATTTTTTATGCAATCAAGTGGACTGAAAGATTTCAACGCAGGTACGAGGCCTTGGCAGTAGTCTTTGCTAGGTTCCACTTCCACCCCAGAAGATCTTAGCAAACTAATTAAGAAAAGCACCTTGAATTGAAGAGTAAGAAATATATATAGAACAACTGACAAGTCTCCTTTATCAACAGTAAGAAATGACTAATTTACAAATCCGTGTATTAGTTCGGTGTGAACTATGAATTTTTGGGTACCAATTTCATACTTGTCAAATTTGTGGGCTCCTCGAATCTCTTCTTTCCTAGAAAAAGCCTCATTTGGTAATTTCCAGTGGCATTTTTTATTTTTTATAGTACAAGAAGCTTAGCTTTCTTACAATCATCCCCATTTCTTACAAGAAGCTTAGCACGCACAAATGTATCTTCAGAATTTGATCAATTGAGAATTTGTGGTGCGCTCAATATTCTGAAGGACTTATGGGCCTAATATTTCTTCTAGGAGGTGATATTTTAGGTGAGCCCAATAAGTTGAGTTACATTTTGGGCCTACAAAATATTCACCATTGGATCTCGTATACTATCAAGTAAATTAACTAAAACCTATGTTGCATGGATACGGGTACGGGTATCGTATCGGATACAATACGGATACGGCGATACGGTAATTTTCAAAAATCAAGAATACGATACGCCTATTTAATATATTATATTATATTTATATTATTTATTCAACAATTATATTATATTATATAAATTAAATATCAAATATTCTGATGATAAAATTAGTCCAAATATATATTAAATATAAATGCTACTGACATTTAACAACAAATGGGAAGTGGCGTGGTGGTAAATGGCCTGGCGCATATTCCTCTTCACGCGAGTTCGATTCCTAGCGCTGAAAAAAATATTTTGCTATTGTAGAGGGTGTATGCGCGGTGTACAGATATTGTGGTGGTTATGGTGTATGCGCGGTCCACACTCCGATTTCTTTAGAAGCATCACTGGTGCAGCGTAAGCGGATACGCCAGCTGGCGTATCGGTGCTGTATCGGGCGCGTATCGGTATCGAATACGTGTTGGACACGGGTACGGAGCCTAATTTGAAGTATCTGAGTAACATAGACTAAAACTAATTACCACAAGCTGGTAGGACAAGTAAAAGAAGCCCAAGTGAGAATAAACTTTACTTAATTTCTGATTTAGTTTATTGTGACCACTCTTAACACCTTTAAAGTTTGCATATCTCGGTTCCCCAATCCAGCTTATACTCTGCTGTCTTTTTCATATATAATCTATAATTCTTTATCCATCTGTTTATCCATTTACAAATGTATAACAAATTAAAATCAAACATAATTTTAACGAGGAAAAAAAATTTCAAAAGTATTCTCTTTACTAATATACAATAAATTAACTAGTGCGAACTCACATTTGGATAACAAGATACTGTGCTAAAAAATAGAATCAGCACGGAGGCTTGTGGTCAGTGTTGTAAAATGCAGTTTATACGGCCGCATATGCGTTTGCAGTTCGATTCCGCATGAAAATCTTCATGCAGTCACATATATGAGGTTTAAAGAGGCACATTGATTTTAATCATGCAATTATTTCCATATGACATTATGCGAGTGTCAATTAATTAATTGTTTGCATCTGGTTTAGGAAAAATTGTTTGCATATGGTTAATTTAGTGAGTTACTTTAGGATCAATGTCCCTGCTTAGACCCAATTCTGACATCATGGGAATATATTGCATGTTTCAAGTGGAAATAAATTAACATATAGTTTAGAATCCGCAGATATAAGTCCGCATTAATATCGTATATGCGGCCGCATACCGCATACCACATACAGCATATGCGGTATGTAGTGACCTTTTGCATGCATGAACAAAACTGCATTTAACAACATTGCTTGTGGAGGGGGAGGCAATATTTTTGCCGAGTTTTTTTTACTAGTAATTTTTCATCTTTTTCTAATTATCTCTCATCTACTTTTGGTTGTTTTTCATATTTTTCTAGTTGTCTTTCTTATTCTTCTAGTATTCTTTTATTTTGTACTAGTTATTTTTCATTTATTCTAGTTGTCTTTAATTTTCTTCTAGTTGTCTTTCATATTCTATTAGTTGTCTTAAATGTTCTTTTAGTTATTTTTCATCTTATATTGATTGTTTATTCGTAAACCCAATATGTACCTGATACAATACTCACACTGGAGTCATCCAATGAACATTCAAACTAAAAGTACAAGACACAAGTGACTTCAGTTGTAACAACAAGTTAGTTAGACAAATCAATTAGATATTTTAGTTAGACAAAAGTATTACAGTTTCGATAGTTAGCTGGAACAAGATTGTAATAGAGATTAAATCTAAGAGTTCTCTATATAAACAATGTACATGTCACATTCAAGAGACATTGAAATACAATTCCATTATTTTTTTCTAAAATCCTTGATGGTATCATAGCTTTGGTAAACTGGAATTAGGCTCGCGCTTATTCCAAGATTATGCCTCACAACCCTATATTCCAGATCTGAAAACAAAACTTTTATTCAAATCATAAGTTTCTCTTTTCTATAAATCCCCTCTATTCATCCTTATTTCCTCTATTGTCCCAATCCCTCCCTATTATCCCTATTCTCGATTAATCTCTGATCCCTTCCTAATTTCTCTATTCTTCTCTTTCCAGAAACAACCAAATCAATAAAAAAAAAATCAGTGCTTACTAGTACTCAGAACAGCGATCAAACATTAGTACCAGCTTGCTACATCGAGCACCGCACCAATCACCCCCCGCTTGCACCAGCTCATCACCTCATGGTGCCAAGCCATGCCGCCGTTGCCTCGTCACTATATCAGCGTAACCTTGGAGACTCACAAGGCGATTGTCAAACTTCACCACGGTGAATAGAAGCCCTATTGCGATCTCATCCCTACACGACAACACCATCACCGTCCATGATCTGGCGTCATCTATGTCTCAGCCTCGCCGAACAAGCCAATCTAGTGGAGACTTACGCTCAATCAAATATGCACTCCCCTTCTCATAGTGAGGATCTTCGATCTCCACCATGTTACAATGATCCAACACAACTCAGCCATCGAGAAGGCGAGCAAGGGTTTAGTGCAAGAGAAAGACAGCTTCAGGCTAGAATTATTTCAAAGGGAACCATGAAGAAGAAACTAGTATTAGTCTCAGCAGAGCATACTGAGCTCGGTGTTCAGATCCACCACTACCATGGCTACATTTTACGGATAAAAAGAGCATCTGTTGATTCTGCTATGAAGGTTGCGATGGAAACAAAATGAAAAGAAGGAAGGGTTGATTTCAATCGTAATAGGGTGCACACTCTTTTTCCTTTTCGAATTTTCTTTCATTTTTTTTCTTTGGGCCAAGATCAAATGCCCAATTCAATTATTTTTTTGTTTTCTCCTTTCATTCAACTCATAATCAGCAATCAATAAGTGGAATCACAATTCCAACAGTGAATAATAATAACTGTTTCTTTCAGATGAAAACAATTCTCTTGCACCTACCTATAATTCAAGAAAACCCCTCAAAAATTCTCAAATCCAATCATCAAGCCAAACCAATGTCGGGCTCGCTTTTTCTTCTCTTCTTTTATCTACAAAATGCTTCTAAAAATGAGACAAAAGAACTAAAATCCTCTTGAAATTATGTACTTGTCACCAAGCCATGAGCTATTCAATTTTATTTTCTTTAGTTTTGTGAACTCGAATTATGTACCATTGATTTATGACAATTATGTACCATATCAAAATTATACCCCTGATTTTACCCCAAATTTTCACCACCATCATCCCCACATGAACCCATAATTTAGGCTACTTCTTAGAACGAGGATTAGTGCCAGCCTTCCAAGTACAATGAACAAAGTCATCATCCTATATTGGCGGCTCTGAATCAGTGACAACAGACGAAGTGCTAGCCTTCCAAGTACAATGAACAAAGTCATCATCCGATATTGGCGGCTCTGAATCAGTGACAACAGACGAAGTGCTAGCCTTACTAGTATAAGTACAAAGAACAAAGTCATTGTCCGATATTGGCAGCTCTAGATCAATCGGTTTATTTTTCAAACAATAGCCATAAGGATGTTCCACAAAGTCATCGTCTAAAATTTCATACTGAATTGATGATCGCCTCCAAAATCTCTCCATAAAGCAAACTTGACAGTTTTTATTTTTATTTTTATTTTTTTCTCATTTCTACCTCGACCCATTATTAACTCTCCTCTCGCTACGTCCATTATTAGACAATTTACCTCAGTTGTTATTGTTCATCCTTTTCATCTAAGAAGTAACCTCAAATCCATCAAAAAAACTAAAATAATACAATCCAACAAGAAAACTAAGTAAACATCCAAACAAGAGAGAATAAATTGCTAAAATCTAGCAAGAAAACTACAAAATTAATCAAATCGAAACATAAACTACTACAAGTCAAACTAACTAAAACTACAACCCAACATTAAAAATAAAACTAATGTCCTCCACCCCCTCCTCATCCTCCTTCCTTATCTCCTCCTCCTGAATGTTCTCATTAGCGTCTCTCAAACATGGCAATGAGGCACCCCTTGAAGCCAAAATCCTGCACGACTGGTGCATTGTGGCATAGCATGACACAACCTATCTTTTTCCAACACTTTTCCGTCATTACCACTATGTTATGTGCGAGTCCTCTCATAGCGTTCAAAAGTTGCACATAATATTTTGGAACTAAATTTTTTTTTTTGAAAAATCTTTTAAACTAAAAATATAAAAAATTCCCTTGAAGGAATTACATATAAATTTGAAGGGCCTAAAAATTTTTTTTTCTTTCTTTTTTCTCTTCAGCTACTGTAGATGAATTGGAGATAAAAAACAATTTATAGGGCATTGAAACAATTAGGGTATTTTTCTAAATATTTGAAAACTGATTGCGTGTCTGTTAATTATTTTTAAAATACTAATAAAAAATCGGGGCATTGGAAGTTGAAATTGTTTCAATCTAGTACACGGAAAATGAGGTGCGTTCACATAGTAATTTTTCTTGTATAATGATTACATTCAAAAACCGGTTGTAATTCGTGTGGTTTCTGCCTTTCTGGTCATTATTAAATTAATTAATTAATTCTAATCAAATGGATATATAAAAATGTGTCTATTCGCATTTTACTATATATATATATATATATACATACATATATATATATATACATACATATATATATATATACATACATATATATATATATATATATGTTGACTAATATCGAAAAGTTTGTTCCTAAGCCGTGGAACAAACACTTTGATTTTTATATTTTTAAAGTCCAAACAGACAATTCAAACCGTTTAACATTCAATTTATATTGAAATGTGCTTGGAGACCAAATTTTATATTTTATGTAATTTTTTTACTAGTTATTAAGTTAGTTTTAAAATCGTTTTTTTAATGATCCAATTTTTTTCACTGTTTATTAAAATCGGCGATTTTAAAACTGACTTAATAAATAGTAAAAAAATTCCAAAAATGTAAAATTTGTCCTCCAAGTATATTTTAATATAAAGATCACATTTAACGGTTTGAATTGACCGTTTAGATTTTGAAAATCAGAAAACTAATTTGTTGCACTACAACTCCGGAACAAATATTTTGATATTAGCCAATGTGTGTCTAGAGGTTGGCTAATATACAAACGTTTGTTTCTGGGCTCAGGAACAAACAGTTCGGTTCTCCGAATTTCAAAGTCCAAACGGTCGATCCAAACCGACAGATGTTTAATCTATATTAAAATGTGCTTGGAGACCAAATTTTACATTTTTTTGGAATTTTTTTACTATTTATTAAGATGGTTTGAAAATCGCTGTTTTCAGAGGTGCAGAATTTTAATAAAAACAGCGATTTTCAAACCATCTTAATAAATAGTAAAAAATTCCAAAAAATGTAAAATTTGGTCTCCAAGCACATTTTAATATATTTTAAACATCTGTCGGTTTGGATCGACCGTTTGGACTTTGAAAATCGGAGAACCGAACCGTTTGTTCCTGAGCCCAGGAACAAACGTTTGTATATTAGCCAACCTCGTGTGTCTATATATGTGTGTGTGTGTGTGTGTGTGTGTGTGTGTGTGGCGGAAATTTCCTTGTATCTTTGCATCACCAATTTTCTACCCTCAATTTGTAACTAGGCCAAGAAAATTCAAATTAGGTCTGGAAAAATTTGTGCCTCGTCCAGTTGGATCCAGCTGTCAAAAATTGGAACAATTAATCATGGGGTTTGATTGTTTGCTAAGAATTTGTATACCTACAATAATCACCATTAAGTCGACAAGTCAGATAGTTGCTACTAGCATGCAAAATTTGCATTTTGCCTAGTGATTGACTCATGTTGTAACATATTATATCTTGACGAAAATCATTTGGTAAAATGATGCATAATTTTCAACATAGGAAGTCGCAAAATTTTGTAGTTCTGAGATATAAAGAATTGACATTAATATATAATTATTCAATTTCAATCCATTGAAAATTTGAAATGACGGTGTAGTTGAAACGACCAAGTATGATATTATTTTTCGCGTGCATTAATTGTCTGATTTTGACGCGGTTTGCCTCTTTGTAAATTGTCTATCACCTTTTGTCTGATTGTTTATTAGTATCAAAATTTGACTCTCCTTTCTTGGCCACTTTTTGTGTCTAACAGAATTGTTTTTTTAGTATACATGACGTAAGCATTAGGTGGCCGGTTATTTTTAAAGTCGGTACTAACTACTAACTATTCACAACTCAATCCAATTTTAAAGGTCGGTACTTTTGAAATCATACCCACGATTAAATTTGGCAATTGTAATTTAACTGACTCATGGGTGAGTCTATTTTACTATACATATTACAATTTAGTATTTTATTTTCACAATTTTAATAGTTAATTCGAATTGTTCAAAATAATTTTCATATAAATATGTATTTGCAGATCCAATTTATATTTTTCAGATTTTTTAAACTATATTTTAAGATAGGTAGAAAATCACTTAATCTGAAAATTTAGTGATTTTCTACCTATCTTAAAAAATAGTAAAAAAAAAAATTCTAAAAAGTCTAAAATTAGATATTCATATGGGGGTCATGTTGAACGGTTCGGATCGACTATTAAGATTTTGAAAATGAAAATAGTAATCCATATTATGAATCAATTCGTGATATGCATAGTACCATAGACTCGCTCCTGACTTGTTGAACTATATGAAAAAAAAAAAAAGAAATAAGAAAATGTTTACACAAAAAGAGAAACTTGTGCCTTTATTGTATTATGATTTTCCTTTCTCTTGGGATCGTTCTAATTTTCTTCGCCTATTTGATAATTTATTTTATTAAAACATTATTAAGTAGTACAGGATTTGTGAATTACATGAAAAAAAAGGGCAAAAAAGGTGACAGTGTTCAATATTCCTAACCTAACAGTTGTCTTGCCACAATTTATTAGCATCGATCGGTCAATATATTCCCTATAAGCATCGTGAGTAATTGTCCTTGTGTGAAAACGATGGCTTATTTCGCACCTTTCAATCCGTTTAGACCATGACCACATATATATCAGCGATCATCAAAACAAATTTATCTTGAGATTTAAACAAACAATTTAGATTCACAAGGTGTAAGATTAGTGCGGATCTAAATCCAATAATCCATCCATATGAATCTCAATGTGAATTACGATTAAGATCGGATATCCAATTATATTTGATTTGCTGCACATAAGAAAATCCGCTATTCCGCTGCCGGTATAGATTCTAAGAAGAAAAAAAAGGACTTATTTAACTAAATAAATAAAATTTAAAATTGTGCTATTTAAATAATAAAAGAAGGTAGTAGATTCAATAGTCATTATAACAATATATTAGTGCAATTCGAAAATCAAAATACGAGTTGAAATAATGGAATAATAACTACGTAATTGTAATAGTATAAAACTAAAAATAAAATGATCAATATAATATATAATTTAATTAGTACTAATAATGGAGTAATCTCATGATACCCTTTAAAAAATTGGAAATTTCGTATCCTCTTAAATTCATAATATCATATTTACCCTTCTAAAATTCAGAACTCACTATAATAAAACCTTTCACAGGTTAGCAGACTCTGCTAACCACTAAAAAAAATTCAGAACTCACAAATTTACTCATTTTAATGTCTTTTATATTAAAACTCATTTTAAATTTATGAAGTATCCATTTCACTCTTTAATAATAAAAAAATGTAACATGTTTTAGAGAACAAAATTGCTAGTCATCTAATTGGAGGTTTTCGAGTTAAAATGAGTAATTTCTCTACTTTTGACGTTTACACTGTGATAGTTAGGTCTATGCTCGTGTAAGTGCTAGAAATAGAGAATGATACATTTGTTGTCGGAAACCGATCAATTAAAAAGACTAACATTTTTCTATAAAATGCTATTAGTATTTATTCAAAAGAAGGGTAAAATGAGTACTTCATAAATTTAAAATGAGTTTTAATAAAAAATAACAAAATGAAAATTTATGAGTTTTTGAAGTTTAGAAGAATAAATATGATATCATGAATTTAAGAGGTGGAATCGTAATTCCGAATTTTTTGAAGGGTATACATGAAATTTCTCCTAATAATGATAATATTTTAAATAATGATGATGAGAACCACTTCAGTTTAGTAAATATCATGCATACTGTTGAGACTAATTCGGTAGAATAACGAATTATTTCTTTTTAAAACAATTTTAAAATTCCTAATCTTTGCTCTTTTAGGCTAGAATACCACGCTTCCTGTCATGCTATTTGGATATATGGTTGCTGAACGACCAAAAAAGAAAAAGAAAAAAGAAGTTGGTAATGGACAACTGTTATAAATCAAATTAAATAGAATTTACGTGGACATTTATTCTGTAACTTCTAATATTAATTTTCAATATTAATTTTCAATTAGTATTCATTTTCTCATTTATTATTATAATGTTTTTTATTTATAATTTGTAGTTTATAAATATGAGTCTTGTAATCTTGTATGTGAAATACACAATACGTACTGAGAAAACACATACAAAAATAGAGAGAATATAATTATGTTACTCCTCTTTTTATCTCTCTTTGTTATTTACTTTACTTTTGTAATAAATTTATTTAATTTTACAACAACAACTAATTTATTATTTGAAAAAGAAGAAGAAGAGAGATGATCATGAAGTCTAGAAGCGTTTTAATTGTTTCTAACATAGCTAGCTCTTTATATCATTCATATAATTTGTTTGGACATGCTATAATTTTTATCTGAGTAGAAAGGTAAGAGACGAGATGATGCAGAGTAGATCGCTCAAGAGTAGTCTAAGATTTTCTGGTTCAAGCTGACAAAAAGAAGAAAGAGAACGTACAGGTCGATGAAACCTACTCGAAATATAGGCAAGTACAACTTATTTTTGAAGACGAAATCCGATTTCTTATTATAATTTTATTGTGAAAGCTTCCAGAAAAAAAATCTTTTCACACGACTCACACCTCGTAATGGATATTTTCAGACCCAAAAGTTTTGGTCTGAAAGGCCCAAAATTTCGTTGAATTTCGCATTTTCTGAATTATAAACTTTTGTGTCTATTCAAAATGGTCCTTTAGAAGACGACGGATGTATCTTTTTAACAAATTAGAAATAAAACCTACCTTTTCTTTTTCTTTTTCTTTCTCTATTAACGTGTTCTTGCGAAAGAAGATAAGAGTGTTAAAAAAGAAAGTGAAACCCAATTAACTATCATATCCTTCCAGCACAATCAACTTCATTTGTCAAAATCAATTAATTTTATTCAAATTTTCAATATTAACAATCACTTTCTTAATTAGACTATCAATTTGTTTGTGAAAATAATTGATTAAGCTATCCATGACAGATTTTTACCCACTCTCCGGTCTCCGCGCTCCCTTACAAATGCAAATGCTCAAAAGCGTAATTACACACGTTGCTCTCTCTCTCTCTCTAGTAGATACTTGTCCTGTGCAACTAGTCATATATATGTCAACTAGTAAAGGACAAAATCAAAGTAGTTAGAAACAATTAATTGCATCATATTTTCCTTAGGCTAAAAGCATGCATACAAACTATAAAGCATTTTGTCAACTTGCAAATTAATACTGACATTTTTAATTAGTTTACATTTTTTTTTAGTTTTTTTTTTGCTATAGTTTACATTTTTATTTTTCATCAGGCATCAATTAATCTTCTTGAGCCTGACTATTTAAATCTGTTTCTAAAATGGGTTTCATTTCGAAACCCAAACCCTTTTAGACCCATATATCAATGTATCAACTAAGGACTTTGATCCATATTTTTACTAAAAAAAAACTTGCAAATTAATACCGGAATTAGGTTTGAATTGTCCGGAATGTTTCATTTTTTAATTTGTTGGATTTGTGTACATACAGTAAAATAAATAAACTAATATAAAAATAAACAACAACAACAATAATAATAATTAATAAATAGGTTGTTTTATATATTAAAGCACTAAATGCATTTTTTTGAGAAATTTGGTATCATAATGATAGAAAGGGTACTGGATTTACGCACTTACATATATAAATGCATTAAATATACTTAAAACATACGTACGTAAGTATTACCGACGTGTGTATGTATTCATGAATGCATGCACATCAAAACCCTTCTATATATATTATTGGACACTCTTAAATATTAATGAATGAATGAATGAATTAGTTAGTCAAAAGTCAAAAGCGAAAAGCTGACCTCTCACCTGTACCTAAACCAATTGACCTGTTCCGGTCTTCCAGAATTATCACGGTCAGGTCCTATTTGGCCTAGCACAACACAAAATCAAAATGGAAGGAATACAGGATATGTACGTGTTGAGTCTCTTTTTTACCAGCTAGCTATAGTCTATATTGCTGAATGGTCTTAATTTATGCATAAATTGTCAAAAGATCAACTAAAAAACGTGTAACAATGGATGAACTACTTGGAACTTTCTCCACATCATTTTGCATATAAATAGTAGCTGTTGCCTGGAGATCTAATGCATGTCCATATATTATTTATACAACTTCGAAAGAAAACACAAGAACATTTATTACTTGCAAAATGGGGCTTTCTTTGGTTAGGCTTGGAGCCTTTCTATTGCTGTGTGGTCTCATTGCTAGCCCTGCTTTTGCTGCTACCCTTTACCAGACCTTTGTTGTAAGTTCTTATATATTGTTAATTAAACTCCATTTTAATTAATTCTTTGTTTTCAGATGCATATATATATATTCAAATATCATATGGTATTGTTGGAGTTAGATTGTTTTCTCTCTTATTTCAGTACTGCTTTTGAGTTGTACAAATTCATGCACTTAAGCACTATAACTTTTCATCTCCGCAAGTTAATTTAATTAGTTCAGATGAAAAGTAACTAATTACTTGCAATGCATGGTCAGTTCATATAAAAATAGAAATCTCTAACAGACAAAAAGTGTAACTAAGAAGTTGATACTTGATATCTCCATTTCAATTTTCAAGTTTCACCTAATTCTGACACTGACAGTTTGTAAATTACAATTTGTTTGCTTAACCTTCGAATCAGAATCTAACTATTTGTTTCTATTATATATACATGATTAATTAATTACATTATGTTACATGCATGAAACAGATTCAAGAAGCACCATACACCAGGCTTTGCAACAACACAAAGAACATCCTGACTGTTAACGGGTCATACCCGGGCCCCACCCTTTATGCTCACAAAGGCGACACCATCTTCGTTAATGTCATCAACAATGGAAATAAGAACATCACGCTTCACTGGTAAATTATAATTAATGCACTCTCCATTTTCATGCATATATTTCTTTAAATATCTGTTAGATTAATTACCAAATATTATATTATAACACACGTAACAATATGACATATTAGGCATGGGATCGACCAGCCGAGGGACCCATGGTCGGACGGGCCTGAGTACATTACTCAGTGCCCGATCCAAGTTGGAGCCAACTACACGCAGCGGGTGCAAATCACAGAGGAAGAAGGCACGGTGTGGTGGCACGCACATAGTGATTTTGACCGTACCACAGTTCATGGTGTGATTGTCATCTATCCGAAGCTGAACACCACCTATCCCTTCGCTAAGCCAGATGGAGAATTCATCCTAATTCTAGGAGAGTGGTGGAATCAGGATGTAACACAAGTGTATGAAAAAGCAGTTTTGACGGGAGGTGATCCTGAACCATCTGATGCTAACACCATCAACGGCCAGCCTGGTGACTTCGCACCATGCTCAGCGAATGGTAACTATTTGAAACAACCCCCCTTATGTATACGGTTGAACACAAATATTTAAAATTTTCAGACAACAAATTTCTACAAACAGAACTATAATTAAACAGGGTTCATTTTTTTTTTTACTTATTTTTGTTGGTAATGTTTTTTATTTAAACTTAATACATAGATCTATATACTTCTATCTTTACACAGTAGTACTTGGTCTTTTTGAAGTTGTTTATTTTAATTTTTTTTTTTACAGCAATTGTTATACTTATTTTGACCAGTGAAAAAATGAATATAAAATTGGAGCCCAATCATCACTTATGAATTATGATTTAATTTTCAACAAGTGAACAATTCATAAGATTTAATTTTCAACAATTTTGACTTGTTAATCTGAACACAAGTGAGGAAACTTCAGATCGAGTCCTCATCAGTCATCACCAATATTTCAAAGTCAAAAGTGTGTAACTTGTTTTTCATTTTATTTATTTTCTATAGATACTTTCAAGGTGCAAGTGGAGCAAGGCAAAAGGTACCTCCTCCGCGTCATAAACTCAGCCATGAGCAACGAGTTCTTCTTCGCTGTTGCCGGCCACAACGTGACAGTCGTTGGAAGCGATGGAAGCTACACCAAACCCTATGTCAATGAATATATCATGATCACCCCTGGTCAAACATTTGACCTCCTCTTAGAGGCCAACCAATTCCCCAACTCCTCGGCAGCTTATCGCTATTATATCGTTGCCACACCATTTTTTGATGGAAATGTGGCCATCTCTCGAGACCCCAACGTGACAGTGGCTATCCTAGAATATAAAACTAACGGTACAATGCCAGCGACCGTACCTGTTTCCATCTCCTTGCCAGAATTCGATAACACCACTGCTGCGGCTGCATTCATTGATGGTCTACGCTCCCTGGCGAGCTCAGATCACCCAGTTAATGTACCACAAACAATTGATGAACACATGTTTATCACAGTATCGGTGAATGAAGTAGAATGTCCCAATAATGCTACATGTGGTGGTATATTCGGTACCAGATTTGGTGCCAGTCTGAACAACGCCAGTTTCCAAAACCCTGTTGCCTTAGTTGACATTCTAGATGCATATTACAGCTCCATTGCCGGTGTGTACACGCCAGATTTCCCTGACCAACCACCGGTCTTCTTTAACTTCACCGGAGATATTCCATTTAATCAATCCTTTACATCAAAATCAACAAAAGTGAAGGTGCTAGAGTATAACACAACAGTAGAGATTGTGTTCCAAGGGACAAACATGTTAACTGGAGAGAACCACCCAATACATTTGCATGGTCAAAGCTTCTATGTTGTTGGAAGAGGAGTTGGCAACTATGATAACACTACAGATCCTTTGAATTACAACTTGGTCGACCCGCCGTTGGAAAACACTGTTGGAGTGCCGAAAAATGGGTGGGCTGCAGTCCGGTTCAGGGCAGCTAATCCTGGTAAGTTTGTTCAATCAATTTGTTGTATATATACATCCATTTTTTTTTTATAAACTTGAATATTTTTTAAACTTGTTTCCAATATTAGTTTCCTTTGTAGTGCTAACTGTGAATTGCACAATATTATGTAGGTGTTTGGTTCATGCACTGCCACTATGATCGCCACACGCTTTGGGGAATGGATACGGTGTTTATAACAAAGAATGGTAACGGTACAAATGCTCAAATTATGCGCCCTCCTTCCAACAGGCCCCCATGCTAAAAAAATACAAACAATATAGTAATAAATCACCTAATTAGGATAGTCATCTGCATATATGTGAATGTGTGTGTACGGAGTAACAACGTCAATTAGGATGGTTGATTGGTTAATTAATTAATTTATTGTTTTAGTAATATGAGTGAATAAACACTACGGATACCAGCAATGCAAAATAGAACATGGTATCTGTGCCTTTTGGTTTCCTTTTGTGTCAATTTTATTTATTATTATTTGAAATGTAAGACGATATTCTTCTTTTTCAAATATGCAAAAGAATCATTGTTATGTATTAGTACATTCTTTTTAGTAAAAATAAGGGTCGAGCTCTGATTGTATTTGTAGATTTGAGATGATTGTTATTTAATTGTACATTTGAATGTAATTAATTGTCCCCTTTTACAGGAAATATTTATAAATGGACCCCAATTACAGATATTCATAAATAAATAATAAGTTCGACAGACTTGAAATTAACGGGTCATATTTTGCATTATGCAAACCTCCCCTGAATATACAAAGCGTACAAATTATTATTGTATTATATGTATAGATGTATATACAATATTGCCACGGGACGAGCTTGGGTCCGATGTCCATCGGACTCAAACTGGATGGGTTCCATAACCGTCTAATCTGCTTTAAGATCCGTGTGTACATATATTAAAGCAATGTGCACGGATCTTAAAGCGCATCGGACCCAGTTTGAGTCCGATGGGCATCGGACCCAGTTTGAGTCCGATGGGCATCGGACCCAAGCTGCTCCCTATTGCCACACATATAGATCACCATGCTAAGCAAACAATATGATCAAGAAATTTAGAAATGCAAATCAAAAGAAATTTAAAAATGGAAATTAAGTATGTTTCAGTTTCAGTTTCAGAACCGGGTATTTAGGCAGTGATGATGTGTGCATTATCAGTATTGTGCCAGTGGGCATAGCACGTGCAAGTTCAGTCATATCGATTTCTTTCTCCACCTCCAGCTCAAGGATCGGACTCTGCTGTTTTTCTCTAAAAAAACCAGAATTTTGTTTTTCTGATCTCAACCATTCAAATTTGTTGAGATTTATATATGGAAAAGTTTCTTTATCAAGATATATGAATGAAAAATTTTGAATAGTTGGAATTGGAAGTCCTGCTTTTTCTTAGAAAAAAAACAGCAGAGTCGGATCCCGAGCCCGAGAGAGGAATCAAACTATCAATGGATAGACTTGCCGAGTCAGCTCTCTGGCAAGGAATCGCAGTATTCGGTTTATTTAATTAGGCCTTGTAGTTGTAGTGGGTCATTCTGGGCTTTATTTAATTCGAGAAGCACTATTATGCCAAGCCCAATTACTAGGATATTTTCGAAAAGCAAAGATTACATTTCGAAATGTTTGGTGTCGATGGAATAATATTTTTTTTTTTTTTTTGAGGTTATCTTATTTATTATTTACTTTATATTAACAACTATAACATGAAAATCATACAGAAACGGATCTACGTGCATGTCAGGAGTGCTAAGCAAATTTTATTTTTTAAAACTTTTATATAGTCTAGCACCCCTCGTAAAATAACAAATGTGTGTTTATAGTCTTGTGGTTAGAGTTCTATTTAGTATTTTAAAGTTATGAGTTCTATTTCCACTAACCACACTATTTTTGTCTTTTTCACATATTTCATTTTATAAATTAGCCTTTCTATTCAAATTTTCTAGTTCCGTCATTGAAACCATTTTTTAGAGCTTGCAATTCCATCTCGTTAATGAGAAGCTTCAAACTGCAATATATCTCTACTAAAATTATCAAATGTTTCATCGAATTCGTCGGATGAAGTAACAACAAACTGCAATATATCTATTAAAATCAACAGTCAACTTTTCATCGGATTCGTCACATGAAGTTGTTCAATTAAGTTTCTAGTGGTGAGCTCGATCGTCTAGCATAATTCTCGGCTTTAAGGCACAAGCACATGCGCACATTTGAATCGTGCAAGAATTAGCATAATTCTGATCTCAACCGTTCAAATTTCGAACGATGAATCCAAACTGTTGAAATCCTTCTACCTTGCGAGTGATGCGTCTACATGTAAAAATTTTAAAATTTTGAATTAATTTAGTATAAAGTCAAGTGGTCAAAATTAAAAAGATTTCTAAATTAATTTTAATGCATTTATTTTTTAGAAGACTTTTGACCACTAGACTTTATACTAAATTAATTTGAAACCGTAAAATTTTCACATGTAAACGCATCACTCGTAAGGTAGAAGGATTTCAACAGTTTGGATTCGTCGTTCGAAATTAATTCGATAGATTTTAAAGTTAAGAGTACAAAGAGATTTGGTACTCCTAAGAGCACTCTAGTTCTACTATATATACACACACACACACAAATCGTTCCCCTCTGTCAGTTTGGATTGTGGAGAGAAGATTAATTTGAAGTAGTATGATTGCAGGTAGTTATGACTACAAGTTTCAAGGTAAAGAAACCAAAGACATAGGACCATGGATAACTTTAAGAAAGCATTTTGGTGCATTACTGGAACAGCTAGTGGAAAAACTTCCAAATATATAAGATGGAATTATTCTGCTATCTCATCATGGAGTCATTAAAATTAGACTGTTTGATTTGATCTTATTTATACCAAGTACAACTCGGATCATGTACATGTCAGTTCATACAAATTTGGCTTTAATAATCAAACCAAAAGAAACTAATTAAGGAGGGAAGATTACTTTTGTTTAGGAATGTGCCAAATTGTAGATGTAAACTTATTTGTTTGCTGCCTTTGATTCTTTGTAATTATAATATAATATCAATCGTGGCTGTAAATTTTGTAAAAAGAAACAAAGATGATACCATACATGCAGTGTGGGGGGGTATGAATCCTAGTACCGGGTTTGAGTGAAGAAAGGGAAAAATAGGAGGGGTTGTGCAAATTGCACAAAATTGTAGCGTCGGGAAGTAGAGAGATGAGCCAACAGAGGGCGAAATTGTAGCAAAGAGGAAGAAGTGAGATCTATGACGATGGAGGAGGTGGCGGCGCTTCATCCTCAGGTTGATCCTTTACGCGCTTTGAGCGAGGTGTCCTTGTGGCGGCGTCTTCCTCCAAGATGATTCACCGGAGAATGAACCGCTGGAGGAAGCGAAGCAGCCATGGCGGTATCTCTCACAGAGATTTGGATTTACGGGAAAAGAAAATTCGAGAGAGACTTCTGTTTGTGGATTTCAGATAAAAGAGAAAAAAGCGGTCATATGGCGTGCAATACTGTAGCAATACTAGTAGCAAGTACATCTCTAATTAAATTTAAACTTCTACACGTAAAATTAATGTATTTAATTAAAAGAAGAAGATTATTTAATTGGAGATTTCAAATTCAATCCTAATTTAGATCAATCAATTACAATTGTTGCAGAATAGAAACCCAAGATGCTTAATAATATAATGGAGAAATGGAGATAATTAAGAACACATTTCCTTTTATATATTTTACACTTTTAATAAATTTATAAATATATGTAACAAAAGAGTTGAATATACAATAGATAAAGTTGGATGTGACGTTAGAATTACTCTAAACATTATTCCTTTTCATTATTTTCTTAGCTAGCATGGCATTCAAATTATAATATGTTTTTTTCTATATAAATTTTATTAACTTAATAGGTGACACTAGGTGGAGAAATTGATTCTTTTTAAAATTCCCACGATTAAGCTTTGTAATTGTATTTGAACTGACTTATTTATTGTTAGACTAATATGAAAAAAAAAAATAGAAACTGTTTACAAGAGAAATTGTGCCTTTGCTTTATGAATGCAGCTGTAATTGATCAATTTTCTACAAGGTTTTTCCATTGTTAAGAACTCGGTTATTATATTTTTTTTGTTTCTCTTAGATACTTCTAATTTTCTTCTTTTATTTGATTTCTAGTATCTGTAAATCCTTTTATTTATTTTCAATGATGTTGCCACGAGCAAATCTAAAGCTTAATCAAAGATGGCTAAGCCATCTCTATAATTTTAAAATTTTAATTATACGTATAGGAATTTAATTTAATTTTATCTTTTTTAAACTATTTATATAGTTTAGCCACCCTTAATATATTGTGTTCAAATCTCATTCACTATAATTGTACATTTTAATTTTCAACCACCCCTATCAAAATTTTCTAATTTCGCTCCTGTCATCTGGTAATTTATTTTTTGAGTAAAATTGTTGAATCTAATTAGCAACTTCATTATTTTAATATCCATAAGAAATTTCCATTCGGATTTCAAACACCTCCCACATAAAAAATATTGGCTTTGTCATTAATTAAATGAAATGCTAATTCTATAATAACTTATATCATTAAACATTATTATGTAGTACATTGATTTGTGAACTACATGAAAAAAAAAAGACAAAAAAAAAGTCCCTAGTGTGCAATATTCGTAACTAGAGGTGGCAAAAAAGCTCGTAGCTCGTGGATCGATCGTAACTCGCATCTAGCTCGTTCTTTGTTGGACCGAGCAGTTAACAAGCCAGCTCGCTACTAACTCGGTCTAGAATTAACGAGTTTGAGCTGAGGCCTAGTTTGCTCGTGAGCTAGCTCGGCTAGGCATCAATTTGTGAATTTGTATGAATTTATGTGAATTTTATATTGTCAAGCTCGGTTCAGCTCGATCCAAAAAGGCTTGTAAAATTTGGTTTCTTCTTAAAACAAGGTCCAGCCAAACCTAGTGAGCCAGCTCGCCAGCTCGCGAGCTAGCTCGGACTGGCTCATCACGAGTTTGAGCTAAGGTTTTAACTCAGAAGTCCTAGATCCAACTTGCTCGGTCTAAACTCGGTTCAGAATTAACGAGCTGAACTAAGACCCAATTCAGATGCTGTTATCAAGGCTGACAGATGAGGTGAGAATTTTTTGGAATAATTCGATGCTAAGAGTTGTAGGCAATGCTCAAACGATCAGCTTTTGGCACCACGATTGGGGCTTTGGCATACCAAAGGATACATACCCGGACTTGTACTCATTCCTATACGACGATACACCCACATTGGCACAAGTACTGGCTGCTGCACCGGTGCAAATTGCTTTGAGACAGCCGGTTTCCCCATCTGCCAATGACCAGCTCTTTAGTCTAACAACGCAGATGAACTCAGTGACGCTCACATTGACGCCTGATCAAGTCAGATGGAAATGGACAAAAAGTCAGATTTTTTCAGTCAAATCGGCATATCTGGCTCTCAAAGATGGTCCGAGAATCTCTAACCACAGGGATAGGATCTGGTCACTGATAGCACCACCAAGATTCAAGATGTTTGCCTGGCTTATGATTCTCAATCGCATACTCACGATTGATAATCTCATGAAAAGGGGAATGACCATCGTAAACCGATGTGTCATGTGTAAGACAGACAGGGAAACAGTCAGGCACCTTTTTGAGAAATGCCCGATTACACGGCAATTGCAGAACATGATGGCCAATACATATCATGTCAGACAGCCATTTCGTCGGAACATACATCCCCTTCTCAGCAAACATCTCACCAGGAAAGAAAGGTCACTTCTCTTAATTTTGAATTTTGTCATTTGGAGAGAGCGGTGTGTGAGAGTTTTCAAAGGTACTGAGAGTACAGTGGTGGACCTAATGGCGCAGATTAGAGAACAGTGGCATCTCTCAGCTGAAATTCAACAGAATATCTCCACAGGGGCAAGCCGAGGCCAATAGTTCACAACAAGTGTTTTTTTTTTTTTTTTTTTTAGGAGACCATCGGGAGCTCACCTTGAGCTTCCACTGGAACTAATTTACTACTTTGATAGCCTGTTTTGTAACACCACTCATGTATCACGACAGTTATCAATAAATCAGAGGCTTGATCTCTTTTTCAGTCAAAAAAAAGACCCAATTCAGCTCGAGCCAGCTCGTTTACAAGCCTAAATTCGTAAGTGTGGGTTGGTATATCGTCCGTTAGTGAGTACAGATTTAAAAGGACCGTTCTTAATTCATGCGGAGCGCAAAGTATACACATGACAATTTTCGCCCTGCCCAGTCAAAATGTGTACATATATACCTCTGTAAGCATCGTGGGTACGTAATTGAATTTTTCTAAAAAAGATGGCCTATTATACACCTTTCAAATCAATCAAGACATATACTGTTATATTTGTAGGATATATATTTTTTTAAGGTTAGCGGCAAAAGACCGTCTAACAATTTGATATATATATACAAAAAAATATATAAATAATATTTACAATGCCCAGGGTACCTGGATTAATCTCTATTAATCCACATTTGTAGGATAATTGAAGAATAGAGAAATTATGGAGTTGAAAATTGATTATTTTTTTAGCCTATTTCAAATATGTTCGGGAAATTCAACCATCATAAATTTAGAATAGTGGAAGTGAACATTTATTAAATAATAATAATACTAATAATAATAATAATAGGAAATAACTCTTATGTCCATGTTGAGTTTGATTAGTGCACCAATATGCTGCATACCTATACATGATTCAAATGCATATTTAATAATCCAGCTGAATGTAAATTTAATAAATCAAATTGTGAAATAAAAATATTAATATAGTCAAAATATTCTAATTAAATGTTAAAGATTAGTATTAACAAGATAAAAAAATTAATCCAAAATAAAATATTAAATTGAACATGTTCTTATATAGATATATCAAACGTGACCTTTAAATCATTTTGACTTTATTTGTTTGCTTGAGTATTTGAAATTTGTAAACGAATATATTAATTAAAAGTTGTACGCTATGTATAATACCATATAGCCTCACTCAATATAAAATATAATTTAGTAATACTAACAATAATAATTATAATTATTTAAAAATGATGAGATCAATATCCTGCATATTGTTGAGAATAATTCAGGAGAGTAACTGATTATCCTTTTTTTAACACAATTTCACACTTTCTAATGTAGACCCTTTTGTTGCTACTTGCTAGAACAACATGCTCCGTAGTTCCTACTTTTACGTTATTTTGACGTTTTCCAAATGAAAAAAAAAAAAAAAACAACGTCGGTATGTACATGACAACCGAAATTAAAAGAAAGAAATAATCACAAAGTATAGAAATGTTTTAGTAATTTACGGTTCACTAAATTTTGTTATTTATCACAAATTAGTCACTTAAATTTAATTTGTTATTTTTTTTCTTTTTTGAAATCATGAGTTAGGAAGTAAGCCACCCAACATACTTTCAAACTCCTATATATATTATAGAAGATTTTCTCATTTTGTAGGTTTCGAACCCATGACCTCTCACATGAGAGCCATGTGCCTTTGCCACTAGACCAAAGGCAAATTCTTAATTTGTCATTTTTAGTCACTTAATTTTGTTATTTATCTCAATCAAGTCACACTATACTTTCTAACGGAATATATTCATTCCGTTAGTATTTTTGGACATAATATTCTGTTAAGATTTTGGATGGAAAAGTATAGAGTGACTTGATTGGAACAAATAACAAAACCGAGTGACTAAAAAGGAACAAATCAAACTTGAGTGATCAATTCGTCATAAATGACAAAGTTTAGCGACCTCCAAAGAAATTTACCTCATTTTCTAACATGCTATTTTTGTCACACCTCCGATCCGGAGGAGCAACAATTCTACAGTATCCAATTTACCATTCAATTTACGTAACACAAGGCACGGATTTTTTTGTATGCATTGCCAATAGCATACATTATTTTTACCACATCCCAATTAATTTATAATAATTATCTGACTATTTATAGTGGATGATGCTAGATAAATTTTCTGTACCATGTCAGATAAAATAAATCCAAATTTCATACCTTTGGGTGGCCCTACTGTCAATTATAATTCCAAAGATATTTCTCAATCTTCGTCAAACAAACCTCTAACCCACAAGAAAAAACGAGTGAGAAATAATAAATTATTTCTCAGTGTTGATTGCCACTCAGATTATTGAATTCAAAGAAAATCCATATTCAGAATGAAATCACCGCACGAGAAACTAACAGTTCATTTCATAATGACGAATGCAAATACACAATAACAATATCTAATTGAACAACAAAAGGTACATAAATAAATCAGAACTCTAAGGATCTTATCAGAATAAATGGGTTGGGTCAAATCTTTTAAATCATAAAGTTTGGTAACGTTTGGTTTCTTACCTTTATAATTTATAGTCTGGTAACACTAACAGATACCATAACAAATATTTATCGTGTTAGGGCTTATACTGTTCTATCCATCCTGACAATTTTTTAATGGAAACAATATAGAATCAATATCCCAATACCGTCAGTATCAGAAAGAAAATCGATGATAAGACAGTTCTAACTATCATGACAATCGGTTAGTAGAAACAATACGAAATCAATATCACAGTACTGTCATTATCGGAAAGAAAATAATTGATAAGACAGTTATCACAGTTCATCAGTCTTACAGTCACAATTCATATTTATTCAATATCCCCTACCTGGTACTGGGTTTAGTTGAGGCCATTCACCATATGCGCATAAGGGTCCTGGAGTAAAGTGTAGTAGCTAACTAGACTTTACGATATATATTAATCATTTTTCTCCACTATATGGAGATTCAAGGATTACAGTATTTAATATTCAATCAATTCAGTCACTATGGTCTCAATCAATCATTTGAAATAAGAATCAATCAATCGATAAACAATATCAACATGACAGTCAACAGACTTGCCTAATTCAGTTTCAATTGTAATTTGAGCTATGCATATGATGCAATAGTCCAATCAATTCAGTCAATCAAATATTCAAAATGCACAGCGAGTTACGATTTAATTTCTAGTCATGAATCTCAGACTAATCTAATAACCTCGCACCTGATATCGTAGGCAACAGATGAGGTCACTAGCGACATGTTCTTCATGAAGATTCTATCTCATCAATCTTTTTCTTAATTAGACCCAGTGCTGTACACGAAAACCGAGAGGAAAGGAAAGAGAGCACAAGCCAATCCGCAAGTTTGTTCAAGGTGCAAGAAAGAAAATCCCCTTTTCAGTTTCTCTGTTTTCTTTCCTTTTTCTTTTGCGCAAGCACAAAGGAGGAAGAGGGTTGGTTTCAAAAATAAAGAGGCAGAATGTCCCAGAAGGGGGATCAGAATCTGCTCCTTTTCTAAAGAAAATGAGCACCCTCCTATTCTCAAATTCTGATCGTTCAAAATCTATCGTACGGCCTCAATTACTTTTTATTTTTAAATCAATTTAATCTATTAAAATGATTCAGATTTAATCGAGACCGTACGATGAATTTTAAACGATCCGAATTTGAGAATAGGAGGATGCTCATTTTCTAAAGAAAATGAGCAGATTCTGATCCCCATAAGGAACTCTATGCATTGGTCAAAGGGAGAGAACAAAAAGGGTTAAAGAATGGGAAAATAAAATGCGGGCTCCACCTCTTCAATTAAGAATTCCTTCTTTTACAATTTAATCCTTTAACTTTTTAATTTTGAAGAATAGTCTATAAATCAATTAAAAGAAACTTGTAAATATTATTAGCTATGAACTTTCTAGTATCCATTTTACATTTACTAATTACCATACACAATTATCATACACAATTATTCTAAATTATAGATTCTTGTAAATTATTATCCCTTAAATTTCCTATTTATATTTTCATGAAACTTGAATATTTCAAAGCTCTCAATATTACTTCGGTCAAATAAAATTTTAGATAATTTGTTTGTCTTACTCAATTTAAATTAACTTAATTATCTTGCTAAAAAATGCCACTTATTCCTGAATGTAACATATTTGACTAAAAAAATATATTCAGACATTTTGTACTTTACTTTCAGATATTAATTTCATATAAGTATTTTGTGTGATGTTACAATTTTTATTATTTAGATAATTTGTTTGGACAAGCTTTAATTTTTATTTGAGTAGTGTTACATACTCAGAAATTGGAAGTTGAAAGATGACAGATATCGAGGTGATTGATGCGGAGCAGGTTGCTGAAAACTTTCTGATTTAGGTTGACAAAAATGAGTACAGGCCAAGAAATCTAACAAAATATAAAAATAAAATTCCAGACGTTAAACATGCGTAACTTTGATTGAAAAAAAAAAAAAAAATTCAAATTTCACATTACGATTATATTCTGAAAAACATGCAAAATGTCATTTCATTATTGGGCGTACGTCTGTAACAATTTTCTGACCCAAAAGCTTCTGTAAGAAATCCGAAAAATTTCATTGAAAATATCTTATTCTCGTTATTAATTTTAAACGTATTATTATCTATTATAGATAAAAATACTTCTAAAATTAATACCAAGAAACCATATTTTCAAGGAAACGACAAGGAGTTTCCTGTTAACGTGTTCACGCAAAAGACGTTAGCTAGGGAATCCTCGATACGATGTCTGAATTAAAAAGAAAAAAAAAAGAAGGTAAAAATCCAACTATCATATACATCCTTCCAAACAATAAGCTTCATTTGTCACTATCAATTTTATTCAAATTTTAAATACTGACAATCAATTTCTTAAACTATCAATTTTTTTTGTGACAATTTGTGATCCCAAGCGATCAATTAATTAGAGCTTCATAATTATCGACTATATATCCGCTCCCTTACAAATTACAAACGCATGCTCGAAAGCGTAATTAATTACACAAGTTGCTCTATACTAGACTACTAGTAGATGAATTCACATGATCCTCCCAGTCCCAGGTATCTGAAAAGGGAATCTCTTACAATTAGTGAATCGGACGGTTATTTTTAACTCGGTACGAATATCAAAGCTCAATAATACTGCCTCCTATGCTAACTCGAATTCCGAACCAGCTGAGAATAAATTTCAAACAGTAAAATGAGAATAATCCTCCACAGTTATAGTAAATTAGTAACTGAGAGGATATTGATTCCTAGTAGATATTTCTGGTGCAACTAAAGTCATATGCATGCATGTATCTTTGAATTGATGGTGGCCGCTGCTTAATTATGATTTATGACCAACTAATAACCAGAGAAAAATCAAGTATACACGTTGACGTGTGTAAACTATAAAATCAAATCTAATTGCATCATGTTTTTTCTTAGGCTAAAAGCATGCATACACACTATATATAAAGTATTTTCTCAACTTGCTTGTATTAAAATAGGAATTAGGATTGAACGGTCCGGACTCCGGAATGTTTTAATTTTTTATGGGATTAATTTGGGTACATATAGTAAAATAATTAACAACAATAATAGTAGTAGTAGTAATAATAATAATAATAATAATAAGAATAGAGTGATGCTTCTATGGACATAAGGACCTCTTTGTAAAATGAACATATTTTTATTTTCAAAATTTAAACAGTCGATCCGAACCGTTCATCTTGTTCTCCATATTAATATGTGCTTGGAGACCAAATTTTACATTTTTATGAATTTTTTTACTATTTATTAAGATGGGTACAAAATTCAATGGTCTGAATTTGATATTTTTTGTACCCATCTTAATAAATAGTAAACAAATTCAGAAAAATGTAAAATTTGGTATCCAAGCACATATTAATATGGAGAACAAGATGAACGGTTCGGATCGACTGTTTGAACTTTGAAAATAAAAATATATTTATTTTACAAATAGGTTCTTATGTCCATAGAAGTCTTTGCCTAATAATAATAATAATAATAATAATAAATAAATAAATAAATAAATAAATTGGCGTTTTGCATAGTAATGCAATAAATGCCTGCATGGTCGTTTGAGAAATTTGGTATCTGATGGAAATGTTTGTGGAGATTTACTTACATATATATATATAAAGCATTACATATACTTAAACGTAAGTACGTATACATTACCCAGCGTGGATAGCGATCTTAATGACATTCTTTTATTCATTTATTCGATATAGACGGGTAAGAATATATTTTTTTTCCGTTAGCTTAATTATCGGGTATAGATAAAGATATAGATTTTGTTATTCGTTATCATAAGGTATGAACAAGCACTTGTATTGTTGTACTTTGGGAGGAATAAGGTATGAACCATATTAATTTAACATTTCTAATTTTATTATTTTATTATATTTTTCAATTTGAGTAATTATAATCTACTTTTTATATTTTGTTTGTTAATTTTCAGAAATGTTGGACTATATCGAAGAGGATCACACTGGCAATAATACTTCAAGAATTTTTTATATGTTATATTTGATTTTTTTTTTCATTTCTGTCTTTTATTTTCATTTAAATATATTTTATCTTAATTTTGTGTGAATGTCAAACAAAAAAGTCTCTTCATATTCTATTCAATCTTATAATGTCTCCATTGCAATGCACATGCACGATACTAGTGTGAGTATGTGTGTGTGTGTGTTTGTATGTGTGTGTATTTGTATGAAAATGACACATGCAATAAATGCTTGCTTTGAGAAATTTGGTATCATAATATAAATTAGTTGTATTCATTTTTATTTTGTTCTTCTTCTTATTATTTTTTTTTTGAAAAATATTTCATCAAAAATATAAATTAGGATGTCGAGGATACTTTTTTATTTGTTTACGCCCAACCATACTGTATTCGAAAAGACGGATAAGAGTACGATTTTTTTCATTAACTTATCGGATATGGATAATAAGAATAAAGATTTTTTTTCATTATCATGACAAGTACGGATATGAAAATTCTTCCACCCGACTCATATCGTACCCGCTGGCACCCTATGTGTGGATGAATGCATGCACATTAAAATCCCTATTTAATTTGACAGATGAAAATAGTAATTAATTAGTTAGTTACCTAATCCTCTTGACCTACTATTCCAGAACTAGCTATCAAGGCAGGTCCTATGCATGGACAAGTCAACTAAAACGTGTAACAATGGATGAACAACTTGGAACTTTAATTTTCCACATCATTTTGCATATAAATAGTGTTTGTTGCCTGGAGAACTTATGTACAACTTAGAAAGAAAACAAAACATTAATTTATTACTTACACAATGGGTCTTTCTTTGGTTCGGCTTGTAGCTTTTCTAATACTGTTTGGTTTCATTGCTAGCCCTGCTTTTTCTGAGACCCTTTACCATACCTTTGTTGTAAGTTCTTCTTGTTAAATTATCCCATTTTAATTCTTTGTTTTTCAGTAACAGATTCAAATATCATATGTTTGAGGTACTGTTGGTGTTAGATTTTTTTTTTCTTTTTTTATTTCAGTACTGCTTTTGAGTTGTATAAATTCATGCACTTAAGCACCATATAATTAACTAACTTTTGATCTACACAACTTAATTTAGTTCAGATGAGAAGTAACTAATTTACTTAGAATCATGCATCTGTAGTTCGCACTAAAAGTTCAAGATGTCCTACTACAAACAATGCATGGTCTCAAATAAAAATATAATTCTCTGACAGTTTGTAAACTACAATTTGTTTGTTTAACCTTCAAAAGAGAACCTAGCTAGCTACATATTTATTTGCTTTTACACATGATTAATTAATTACATTCTGTTACATGCATAAACTAAACAGATACAAGAAGCACCGTACACCCGGCTCTGCAACAACACAAAGAACATCCTGACTGTTAACGGGTCATACCCGGGCCCCACCCTTTATGCTCACAAAGTCGACACCATCTTCATTAATGTCATCAACAATGGAAATAAGAACATCACGCTCCACTGGTAAATTAATGCACTCTCCATTTTCATGCATATATTTCAGAATATTTTTGTTAGATTAAACAAAGGTTATATTATAACACATGAACATATAACATATTAGGCATGGGATCGACCAGCCAATGGACCAGAGTACATTACTCAGTGCCCGATCCAAGTTGGAGCCAACTACACGCAGCGGGTGCAAATTACAGAGGAAGAAGGCACGGTGTGGTGGCACGCGCATAGTGATTTTCACCGCACCACGGTTCATGGTGCGATTGTCATCTACCCAAAACTCAACACCACCTACCCCTTCGCTAAGCCAGATGGAGAATTCATCCTAATTCTAGGAGAGTGGTGGAATATGGATGTAACACAAGTGTATGAAACTGCTGTTTTGACGGGAGGCGATCCTGAACCATCTGATGCTAACACCATCAACGGCCAGCCTGGTGACTTAGCACCATGCTCAGCGAATGGTAACAAATTAATTAATTGAAACAACACAAAAATTAAAACAAATTCAAATAAAAAGTTTCTACAAATAGAATTAATTGTAAACAGGTTCAACTTTTTACTTATTTTTGTTGCTAACGATTTTTTTAGTACTTGTGCCTTTTTGAAGTAGTTCTTTCTTTAATTATTTTTTAAGTAATTGTAGTATGTACCAGTGAAAAAAAATTAAAAAAGAGAGCCCAATCATCACTTATAAATTATGATTTAACAGGGAATAATTGTGTCTTCTTAATGTGAATACCAATGTTTCCAAGGCAAAACCGCAAAAGTGTTTTTAACTTTTTTTGGTGCTTTCCTCTCTAGACACATTCAAGGTGCAAGTGGAACAAGGCAAAAAGTACCTCCTCCGTATAATAAACTCAGGCATGAGCAACGAGTTCTTCTTCGCTGTTGCCGGCCACAATGTGACTGTCGTCGGAAGCGATGCGAGCTATACCAAACCCTATGTCAATGAATATATCATGATCACTCCCGGTCAAACATTTGACCTCCTCATAGAAGCCAACCAATTCCCCAACTCCTCGGCAGCTTATCGCTACTACATTTATGCCACACCATTTTTCGATGGAACTACGGACCTCATTCGAGATGCCAATGCAACAGTGGCTATCCTAGAATATAAAACTAACGATTCCATGCCACCGACCATACCTAATTCTCCCTTCTTGCCACAATTCTATAATTACACCGCTGCGGCTGCATTCACTGACGGTCTACGCTCCCTAGCGAGCTCAGATCACCCGGTTAATGTACCACAAACAATTGATGAACACATGTTCATCACAGTATCAATGAATTTAGTAGAATGCCCCAATAATGCGACATGTGGTGGTGCATTAGCCGGTACCAGGTTTGGGGCCAGTTTAAACAACGTCAGTTTCCAAAACCCAGTTGCCTTAGTCGACATTCTAGATGCGTACTACAGCTCCAATATTGCTGGTGTGTACACGCCAGACTTCCCTGACCAACCACCAGTGTTCTTTAACTTCACCAAAGATTTTCCATGGCCATTCAATGAAACTTTTACATCGAAATCGACAAAAGTGAAGATGCTAGAGTATAACACAACAGTGGAGATTGTGTTCCAAGGGACAAACATGTTTACAGGAGAGAACCACCCAATACATTTGCATGGCCAAAGCTTCTATGTTGTTGGAAGTAGGTTTGGAATCTATGATAATACTACAGATCCGCCTTTAGTAAACACTGTCGGTGTGGCGAAAAATGGGTGGGCCGCTATCCGGTTCAGGGCAGCTAATCCTGGTAAGTTCATATATACATTACTTTTTAAATCCTTATTATTTCTTACTTTGTTTCCAATATTACTTTGCTCAGTACTGCTAACTGTTAATTGGATAATTGTCACACTAGATAACCAAACCTTTGTACATCAGTACTCGTTTAATCTCACAAATAGTTTAGACCTTACATATTTTTCATTTGGAGTTCATATAAAAGTTTGTTTTAATTAATTTGATGTAATCTGATGAATTGCATAATATATGTAGGTGTTTGGTTCATGCACTGCCACTATGATCGCCACACGCTTTGGGGCATGGACACGGTGTTTATAACAAAGAATGGCACCGGTACAAATGCCCAAATTATGGCCCCTCCTTCCAACAGGCCCCCATGCTAATATAATAATAATTAGTAAAATAATTAATCACCTTAATTAGGAAAGTCTTTATCTGCATCCATGGGAATGTGTGCAGTAATAACCTTAATTAGGATAGTTGATTGGTTAATTAATTTATTTGTTTCAATAATACAAGTGAATAAACAACACCGATGCCCGCAACGCTAAATATATAGCACATGGTATCTGTGGCTTTTGGTTCCTTTTGTGTTAATTTATTTTTTATTTGGTGTAAGACGATAATTTTCGTTTCAAATATTCAAAATAATCATTCATGTAATTGTACATTTTGAAGATTTTTTTTTATGAGGGAAAGCCCGTGGGCGAGATTTTCAAGCTTCATGCTACTATGCTATGTCAAGCTTCATGCTACTATGCAAGAGAAGATTATTCATTCAAGTTCTGTATCTCTCAAAGTTCACAAATATTCATAAATTAATTATATAACAAATTCGATGGACTTGGAATCGACGGGTCATTTTTCCCATTATGCAAAACTCCCCTGATTATGCTCAAGCAGAAAAACAGAGAATTAATTCATATGCACAGCGCACAAATTATTTTTGTATTACATGTATAGATGTAAAGATATATATACACACAGATTACCATGCTCTACATATCAAGCATCACCACTTAACACACACACAAACCAAATTCACAAAAGCAGGCGATACACACAAATTAAAGATCCAAAGCTGGGCCTCCCAGTCCCAATAAGACGATAACACCCATGTACTGGTATTACTATTACACCAGAACATTAATTTCAAGATATTTCAATGGATCTGATGTTGCGGGGCTTGTCGGTCTCCTTCTTCGGCACTTGGATAGTGAGCACCCCGTTCTCGAGAAAGCACTTGATGTTCTCTAAGTCGGCACTGTCTGGCAACCGAAACCTCCTCTGGAAGGAGCCCCTGCTTCTCTCGATGCGGTGCCACGTGTCACCCTTCTGTTCCTCCTCCTTGACCCGCTGCCCGCTTATCCGCAGCATGTTGTTCTCTTCTACCTCCACCTTCACTTCTTCCTTCTTCACACCTAAGCAAACAATATGAATAAAAATTTTAAAGATGCAAATCAAAAGAAATTTAAAAATGAAAAGTGTGTTTCATTTTCAGTTTAATTCAGAACCGGGTATTTCAGCAGTGACGATGTGTGCTTTATCAGTCTCGCGCCAATCGATATGTGCACATGCAAGTGCGGTCGCATCATCTTCTTTCCCACCTACTCGGCGACCAGTATCCCGTAGCCAGCTCGAGGGACAGCCACCACCAAAGAAAGGGTCCGACACGTCAGTTGAAAATGGATCAAAGATCCCCCGTGTCCAGGGTATCAGCGACATTGCTTGCTCTTCCTCGCTCAATCACAAGTTATTTCTTGTAATATATAATCTCTCTCAAAGAAGAAACATGATCATGAAGAGGCATGCATATTTAATCCAGGGAGATGGAGAAAAGTTAAGTGCGGGACACGTGTTGTTGTCTCACGTGCCATGTTGAGCGCTAGTCGGACACGTGTGGATAGAGCTGGTGCCATGTTACTATATGTTAGTGCTTGACCCGGCCGCCCGCCGCATGTATCAATGGATAGACTTGCCAAGTTACCGCTCTTGGCAATGGCACTGGCAGTATTCGATTTATTTAATTAGGCCTTGTAGTGGGTTATTCTGGGCTTTATTTAATTCGAGGCGAGCTATTATGCCAAGCCTAGTAACAGAACTAGCAACCCAATTAAATAGCTTTTCAGAAAATAATAGAAAAGGAAAGAGATTAACAGAAAACCCGGCCCAACAGCCCTTAAACAGAGGACTGGCAGAATTAGGGGTGTTCATCGGTTTTTTATTTCGGTTTGTTCGGTTCAAACAGAAATATATTAATTTTTTAATTTAAAGCAATTGTTTTGTAATAAACCGAAGTATATTAAGAAATAAATTGGAGTATTAAGAAATAAATCGGGATATTAAGAAATAAACCGAAGTATTTAAAGCAATTGATTAAGAAATAAACCGGAATATTAAGAAATAAACCGGGCGGTCCGAACCAAATTCATAATATATAAAAGTTCGGTCGGTTCGGTTATTTCGATTTTGAAAATTTCAAACCAAACCGAACCATTAAACCAAAAAAACCGAACCGTTTGAACCGATCTAATTCGGTTCAGTCCAAAACCGATTAAACCGGACCCAATAAACAGCCCTAGGCAGAATGCTCTGCTCTTTTCCCGATTCCCCTCCCTTTCGATTTTCTCTTTCGCCCAGCTCCCAATTATCTATCACACCTAACTGACAAGTTGTGAAATTGTGATCTATCTCTTTCAAGGAATTCATGCGCGCTTACTCAGTGCTAACTGCATTGTTTAATTGGTGTATTCTTTTTCTTTCTTTTTTTCCTTTTGAGGCTGTGCGCAGGCCGAGTTTGAATTTTGCCTCCGGGGGCGTGCCCTGCCCGTGCCCGTGCTCGTCCTGCCCGTGCCCGTGCCACGGGCACCCTCGGGCACACGGGCACACGGGCACGGGCGTTAAACGGGCGGGCTTGGTTTTTTTTTTTTCCCCGCCCGTGATCGCTTGACCCCCTCCGTGCCCGTGCGCCCGTGTGCCCGTGCTCGTGCCCTATATATAAATTTTTTTTTTTCGAAATTTTTTTTTTTAAATTTGAATTTCAAAACCCCAGGGCCCCCCGCCCGCCCCCGCCCGGACCCCCTCCCCCGGCCCCCCTGCCCGGACCACCCTCTCCATTTTTTTTTTTTTAAATAATAAAAAATGAGAGATATTTTTTTAAAACTTTAAACGGCCATAACTTTTGCTAGGAAAGTCGGATTGACGCGTATGACGTCAATTTGGAAAGGGGAGGAGGAGACGGTCGCCACCGTCATCCCGGGGTTAACCCTGGGTATCCGAAAAATCAGAATCGCCAAAAAACGTCGTTTAGTGTCTCAAAAATTACGTTTAAGGTTTTTAGTGCCAAAAAACGTCGTTTATTTTTTAATCTATTGTTTTAAAATAAGAGCTTAATTATTTAAATTAATTGATTTAAGAAATTTTTAATTTATATTTTATTATAACAAAAATTATCGAGTTACAACCATGTCAAATGAATTTAAATTTATATGAATTTGGATTTATAATTATTTATAGTTTGAATTTATAAAAAAAACAGAAAAAAAAAAAAAAAAAAAAAAAAAAAAAAAAAAAAAAAAAAAAAAAAAAAAAAAAAAAAAAAAAAAAAAAAAACAGTAAAAAAAAAAAACAGCCTTGCCTGTCCTGCCCTCGCGTCCGTAACGGGCACGGGCAGGGCATAAATTTTTTTTTTTTCCCGTGATGCCCGGCCCGTTGTGCCCGTGTGCCCGTGACGCCCGTGCCCGTGCCCGCCCGTGCCCGGGCACTGCCCTGCCCGGCCCTTTTGTAATACAGTGCGCTTGAAGCCGTCTTTCCTTAAATTTAAAAGCAAAAAAAAGTATAGAATTGACCAAAATCATTATATACAAAATATTCGCCAACTAGTGTTAAAAATAACGGCTAATTGTACAGAATAGTGTCTTGTAATTAATATGCTAGAAGATAGTAGTTAGTGGTTAGTAGTTGGTAGTTGTAATTAATAGTGTAACGACTAGTTTTTAATTTCTTCTATAAATAGAAATAAATGTAAAAATAAAAATAAGATTGTAATAATAAGTTGTTTTCTTAATCTTTCTTTTGTCTTACAAAAAATAATAGAAATTTTTTTTATGCCACCCAAAAACTTGAAAATTATGAATTTGCCACCCAAAATAATTAATTAGCTAATTGCCACCCTAAAACCATTATATTTGACTAGTTGGCACAATTATACCTATAAATCACATATTTAATTAAAACAATTCTGAAAATTTATGTGTGACCAAATTACCCCTCAAATGTTAAAATTAATTTGAAGGGAGCTTTGTTAGTTTCTTCCCAAACCTGGCTGCCTTCGTTATGCACTGTTTCAAAAAAAAAAAATTACAAAATTGGGTGCAAGATTTTGTCCAGTTCAGGGAAACTGGTACTTCGTCGTACAGAATTATTACGCAGAATAGGGAAATTGGTACTTTGTCATATGAATGTAGTTTATCAGTTGACAGGTACCAGTTAACTTAGAAGTTTGACATTTTGATCAAATCTAGTTACTTGATTTAGCATGAATAAAGGAAATAAATATAAATGGAAAAAGTAATATCCTACCAGTACAAGTCTGTTACCAGTTTGATACTGACCACTGGTTTGATATGAAAATCCATGACAATGACAGGTCTGTGTTTACACGATGTTGGTTGGAAACATCTTGCTCATGAGATTGATTATGATTTTTGGGTACTCTAATGTTACAGCCTTCAAAGGATGTGTTCAACAACATGGTTCATGAACTAGAAATTGGCCGCCGCAATCCAGACAGTGCAGATCAGCCTTGCTCCCCAGTTCTGGTATAACAATCGGAAGCTTCATTTTCGCGATCTCCTTCACATTCAATCCGAGCGCGGAGCCCGATGCAGTCAAGAAAAGAAGTAACAAAGGTTCAACTCTGAAAGAACTGACGCCTCGTCTTGAGCCGTTGATCAATGGAGGAGCAAGGACATCCAACGGCGGGGGAAGTTGGGAGGCGAGAGAGGAGAAGGTACGGTTTAGGATGAAGCTAGGGAAATTTTGGAATTTTTTTGAAGCAAGGACATTCAGAATTTTTTTTAATTAAATCCAGTTCAGGGGTAATTTGGGAATTACAAAAATACATTTTATTATACATGAATTTACTAGATACAAATAATTAATTAATTGACACTCTAATGATAGAATCGCATAATGCCAGATGCAAATAATTACATGATTAAAAATCAATATGCCTCTTTAAACTGCATATATGGGATTGCATAGAGATTTTCATGCGGAATCGAACTGCAAATGCATATGCGGCCGCATGAACCGCATTTTATAACACTGGCCACAAGCCTCCTTGAGGATTCTTTTTTTTTTTTTTTTTTAGCACAGTATTGTGTTATCCAAAGGTGAATTCGAACTAGTTAATTTATTGTACATTAGTAAAGAAAATACTTTTGAAATATTTTTTCTCGTTAAAATTATGTTTGATTTTAATTTGTTATACATTTGTAAATGGATAAACAGATGGATAAAGAATTATAGATTATATATGAAAAAGAGAGCTGAGTATAAGCTGGATTGGGCAAAGTTTAAAGGTGTTAAGACTTAAGAGTGGTCACAATAAACTAAATCAGAAATTAAGTACTTTATTCTCACTTGGGCTTCTTTTACTTGTCCTAACTCCTACCAGCTTGTGGTAATTAGTTTTAGTTAATTTACTTGATGGTATACGAGATCCATTGGTGAATATTTTGTAGGCCCAAAATGTAACTCAACTAATTGGGCTCAGATAAAATATCACCTCCTAGAAGAAATATTAGGCCCATAAGTCCTTCAGAATATTGAGCGCACCACAAATTCTCAATTGATCAAATTTGAAGATACATATCATACATTTGTGCGTGCGCAACAATAATGAACTAATTATCTCACAAATTGATATATTAAAAAAAATATGCATAAAATATTCCAAAGGGTCCCTAATTGAAATCCTTTTGAGGAAGAAGCAAAGCGGCGTATTTGTTACATGGTATTTGGAATGTGCTTGTGCTTGATTCTTCCAATGGAAATTACGAAATGGGGATGATTGTAAGAAAGCTAAGCTTCTTGTACTATATAAAATAAAAAATGCCAGTGGAAATTACCAAATGAGACTTTTTATAGGAAAGGAAAGATTCAAGGAGCCCACAAATTTGACAAGTATGAAATTGGTACCCAAAAATTCATAGTTCACACCGAACTAATTAATACACGGATTTGTTAATTAGTCATATCTTACTGTTGATAAAGGGGACTTGTAAGTTGTTCTAGATATATTTCTTACTTTTCAATTATATTCAAGGTGCTTTTCTTAATTAGTTTGCTAATTTCTTCTGGGGTGGAAGGTGGAACCTAGCAAAGTCTACTGCCAAGGCCTCGTACCTGCGGGCGTTGAAATCTTTTAGTCCACCAGGCCTGTAACGAACCTTGATTGCATAACAAATATTTTAAGGAAAATAATAGTGATCGATTTGGTCTGTGGCCGCTTGCTACTGTCTTTAAAACAAAAGTAAGATCTGCAATCAAATAATTGTGGTAGGGGGTGCAAATGGAACCGATGGAGATCGGATGGTGGTACAATCAAATAATTGTATTTGTTTTTATTTTTTGAATAAAATACGGATACAGATATGAATATAGATCGGATATTAAACAAATACGAAGGCAATGTTCTTATTTCTGTTTAAATATAACGTAGAGCAGATGTTATATAGAGGAATGCTGGGCGGTGCCGCGTGGAAAAGGAGCAGCGCTCGACGTTCAGAGTTCAGACTACAAACCCAAAATAAAACAAAATTAAGATAACTTAACGAATGAGAACTTGAGAAGATATAAAAAATAAAAGTATTCTAAGAAAGCGTGAGCACTCAAAACTTGTCGGCCTAGAAAAATCAACTAATGATCGATGCAATTAATTGACTTAGAAAAATCATAGCTAGCCATGCATAGTAACACATTAGAAAGTTCAACAAAGCTAGAGCTGCATGATAAATAATTTAAGTTTAATATCCCAATTAAATCTTTGTGACGAATGATATATTGACTGCAATAGTAGTATTAATTATTTGGATATATTAGAATTAGAGCTAGCGTCCATGTGTAAAGTATTCGGTCGTTTATAGTAAATTAATAATCGATCTTGAAGTACACAAATTAATCGTATATATCCCTTTCAATCTTAGGTAGTTACTTGTTAAAACTCCTCTGGTCCGATGTATTTAAATTAGTATACTGGTCCATTACATTACATGTGGGCCGGCTTGATATGATATGATATGATATATATATATATGCATGTCAATCCAAAATTAATCCATCCAACAAGTAAGCTCTTTCATTAGTTAATTAATGCTAGCTACATATATATATATATAGAAAGAGAGAGAGATGGGTTAACTTGCTTTGGGAAGTAAGCGGGGTGTTTTACTTCCTGCTTAAATATCTATTTTCAAAGTTCAAATAGTCGATCCGAACAGTTAGATGTGATCTTCATATTGAAATGTGCTTGGAGACCAAATTTTACATTTTTTGAATTTTTTTTACTATTTTTTAAGCCACTTTGAAAATCGCTGATCCAACGATGGCTCAATATGAACAGTGAAACCGTTGGATCAGTGATTTTCAAAGTGGCTTAATAAATAGTAAAAAAATTTCAAAAAATGTAAAATTTGGTCTCCAAGCACATTTCAATATGGAAATCACATCTAACGATTCGGATCGACTATTTGAACTTTGAAAATAGAGATTTGAGCGGGAAGTAAAACACTCCGTTTACTTCCCAAAGCAAGTTAGCCCATCTCTCTCTCTCTCTCTCTCTCTCTCTCTCTCTCTCTCTCTCTCTATATATATATATATATATATATATATATAATCAAGTATCTCTGTCAAGTACAAGTATATATGATGTCACCAACGAGGAAGTGCTAGAGTTTATATATATTGTTTATCTTAAAGTTACTTTTAGAATTCAAATAACACATGCAGCAAATGCAATTTTAGTATGACTAATTAATTAAGGATCAGTTTGACCTTTTAGTTTAGATAGAAATGATTTGTAGGAATACCAAATGCGTATTCAGCCCTTCTTAAATTAGGATTATACTGGTTATTTAATTGGTAAAATTATGAAAAATAAAAATTTAATAACAAATTGATGTTAATTATCGATCTTCTTCTTGAGACATCTGACAAATTAATAAATGTTAACGAACCTAATGGCAGTTGCTAAAATAAAATAATTATTTCAGAGTTATTGAAATATTAATGATCATCTGCAATTAAATTGTCCTTTATAATTAAGTATATATGATATCGACATAACACCGGAATTTTTTTTCATATAATTAAACTCTATAAATAAATAATATGGTTTTTAGTCAATTTTTGTGTACAGACTCTAAATAGGGTAATCTCCACATAATTGTCCTTGTGAAAAAGGAAACTTAATTGCAAGCGATCGATTGGATGCGATAAATTAAATTTTGTTTCTTCGGATGCAGATGCTCAATTATTTTTAAATTATGATTGCACATTAATTTATTTGATATTGAACATTCTTAATTTAGTTGATTATGAGTGTTAATTGATCGAGAATTAACTAGGTGTAATGGATTTCACAGATCTCAAATGTTACCAATTATTTTTTAATTAGTAACTAATTAATAACAAATAAATTTTAATTATTTTCACGTTGCTATGAAATAAATGTTAAAAAAGTTGATATGTTATAATTAATACGATCAATGTACCGAGATACTGATACTTTTAGAAATCAGCAAAAAAAAAAAAAAAAATTGTAATTTTGTAAATAATTTGAATATATATTGCATCGTATTTATAAAATTCGTAAAATTATTAAATAATTAATTCTAGTATCATAATTGTTATTCTAAAATTAATTTTAATTATTTTGTCTTTCGTTGAACAATTAAGCTGCTGAAAATATAATATAAGTTTTATATGGATACTGTATATTCCGAAATCTTCATGACGAATGATATATTGACTGGCACATATATAATATTGGATATATTACAAGCGTTGGACGTGCCAAGTATATGGCCGCGCTTTGTAACATTTAAAAATAAATAATATCCCCATGAGTTGGTATAGTTACTTCTTAAAACTCCTCTCATCCTATAAAAAATATATATATTTTTTATGTTCACTTTAGAACTCAATTAATGAGTGCATACCTGAAAATAATTGTCAAAAGAAAAATCTGATTTGAGAAATAAATTAATGAAAATTATATTTTTCTTTTTTCTTTTTGAAAGACTTGTCATTAATACTACTTTATGATTAATATATATCTATTAGTAGTTTTGTGATCAATTCTAATAATATAAAGTTAAATGATCAACATATAATGAAATTTAGAAATTAGAAAGTTAAAAAATAAAATTGTATGAGTATAATAAATTATAATTTTCTCCTTATAATTAGTTTGTTGTGTAAATTATAAGTATAATAAATTATTCCGACACCTTAATTTTGTGATGACTGATAGTCTGATACATATTACATGGTCTGGCAAATAGTATTCGGCCGTCCTTAGTAATATTTAAAACAAATCATATCCTTTTTGGAATCATAACCTTTCACGCAATCCACTTTCAAAAATAAATCTATGATATTACTAAAGTGGGAAAATGTCACATATATAATATAGGACATAAAATAGGAAGAGTAAAAGAAGTAACTGCCTATTATTACTGATTTACTTTTCAAAGATGCATTCCGTGAAACTATCAATTCATTACATGTCAATCCAAATTAATTTCCACCCAATAATTAAGCTCTTCAATTTGTCCTTTACTGCTAGCTACATAATGAATCAAGTTAAGTATCAAGTATGGTGACGCCAACAAGGAACTATTATATTGTTTATCTTAATTTTTTTGAAAATTCAAATAGCACATGCATGATTTAACTTAGTATGACTAATTTATTAGGGATCCGTTAGACTAGTCTTAAGATAGAAATGATATGTACATGAAAACATATTCTTATTTTGGTTATTTGGTACAATAATGTAAAAAAATCAATAACAATTTTTTTATCTTTATTTTTTTTATAAATCTAACAAATTAAAATTATTAAAGAACTTATTGTAGTTGATAAAACAAAATAATTACTTTGAGTTATTGACATATTAATGATCATATACTTAAATGAGTTGGGTTAAAATGCACCATATGTTTTGTGCCCCAACTATACCCCATATCTTCATCTTTGTTCTCGAAATTCAAACAGTCGATCCGAACCGCTTAACATGATATCCATATTAAAATGCATTTATAGATCAAATTTCATATTTTTTTTCAAATTTTTTTACTATTTTTTTAGATAAGTACAAAATCACTGTTTTTGGATGGTCCAGAAGCAGTGATTTTGTAACTCTCTAAAAAAATAGTAAAAAAATTTCAAAAAATATAAAATTTGGCCTCTAAGCACATTTTAATATGGAGATCATGTTGAGCATTCGGATCGACTGTTTGAACTTCGAGAATAAAGATAAAAACATGGGATATGGTTGGAGCACAAAACCTATGGTGCATTTTAACCCCACTCTACTTAAATAGTACTTATAAATGCCAACAGTAAGGGTGGAACTAGAAAATTTGAACTGGGAGAGGGGACTAAACTTTAAAATGCATAATACGTGAAAAGACAAAAATAATGTGGCCATATAGAATTGAATCCAAGACATCAAAAGAAATTCACACTGTGCTACAAACAAACATTTGTTATTTTAATAAGAGGCTAGACTATATACAACTTAAAAAAAATTAATTAAATTTTAATATATATAATTGAGATTTTTAAACTTTTGAGAGTGACTTAATACTCCTGACATACATGTAGATCTGCCTCTTGTCATGCATAGGCTTTCCTTAAAAAAAACAAAAAACCAACAAGAAGAAGAAGAAGATCTGTCCCTTGTTGACAGGAATTCAGATCCAGTGAAGTAACCTAATCTTTGGATTTTAAATCGGGATCATCCGATTCGAATCCGAGAAAATCCATCCAGATCTGAAGCACACACATTCTGAGAACAAATTCGAATTCCGAAAAGATTTCGAGCGACGAATTCAAATTGGACAGTTTCGATCTAAAATCCAAAAATTGGGTTACTTTAGGGCCTGTTCGGCGGACCATTAGGAATGTGCATGGGTACTGAAATTGAACTAAAAATTATTGTTTACGTAGAAAAAAAAAATTCAGTTAAACTGATTTTTTTTTTCACTAAAACAATAAAGCGGCCAAACACAACCTAGAGAATCCGGACCCCTGTTGACAGAGCACTAGAAAGTTTTTCATATAAAATATGAAGCCTTTATGCTTTTTTCCAAGTCATTTTTTTTCCGACAAACTCTAGTTATTAGACTAACCTCCAATCAATTGTCCTTGTGAAAAAGTTAAATTTGTAATAATTAATTGTGTAAGTGCGAGGTTTCGTGTTGCTTCGGCCCGCTTTGTTACTTTTGTTTTTTTTTTTTTCATTTTTGAAGAAGAAAATGAGGCATTTATTTGGCAATAAGTATCACGCAGTAGGTGACTTTTGTCATTTAATTTGTTATGTAGTAATTTTCATTATAAGAATAAAATTTCAATAAAAATTACATACGTATTTTTTTGACAGAAAGTAAAAATATAGAATGTAAAATTGTTGGTAATATATATTATCACTGCAACATAACATATGTAAAGAATAATAAATTTAATAAAGTGTGTAAAAACTTGTAAGTAAAATTAATCTAAAAGAACAGATAATTTAGTGTATCATTATCGTAATAGCATTATTTGAAAAATAATTAAGCTAAATTATAATATTTCTTTAAATAATTTATAATACGGAGCATATCTAACATAAATCTTAACAAGAATAATGTTTTTTCACGACAAAACAGTTTGAAAACAATATATATAGCCCGTTTAATTTATTTTTTCTAAAATAAGATACATAGTCTCTTAAAAATCTATATAAGGGACTATGTATCTTATTAAACAATATATATAGCCCGTTTAATTTAGTAGACTATTTTTTGTCTTTTTTTCTTACTCTTTCGCAGGACTATTATGCAGTTTACTTAGACTTTACAGTTCTTATCACTTTTTAGATATTTTGTATAGTTTGATATTTCAGAACTTGTATTTCTCTTATTTTGTACGAACATTTGAATTTCGTAATAAAATTGGTGGTATCTCCACTTTATTTAAAAAAGAAAACTTAGCTGACTGTCCTTGAACCAGTCTTAATTAATAGCTGATGACGCATGATGTGTAAACAGTTGGAATACAATATATAACGCTAGAACCACCGAAAGACTAACCAACCCAAAAAAAAAAAATTATATTTTTACTAATTATAATTATAAGATGGCGTGAGAACATAAGCATAAAGTCAAAAATAATAATTTTAATAAAGTTGGTGAAAAAATTAGACATAATAATTTTGTAAATGATCTCTGGTATCAGTATGGGTGGCCACCGCAAATAGAATTGTCAACAGATTGAGGTCGATCGTATTAAAAATATTTTAGAATTATATTTGAACAGATCGGAAAATATCTATCCGATCTGATGATCAGATTCTCGCATGCCAATATTATGTTTGATTGATTGATTCTAAGAAAAATGAAAACAGTACGTCAACAGAGTTATATATATATGCCCTAAAATGGTGGAGACCAACAAGGAGCGTACAGTGATACAGTCTAAGAATATATAAGTCTCCACCGACCCTATTAATTGTGCTTACGAATGAATATCATTGTAGACCATCTTCTCTCCACTTCATCATCCATATTAATTTACAACCATATTCTAATTTTCTTTAATAATTACAATGCATGTGATGCTTTAATTATATCATGTCATAAAATAAGAAAAATAATAATAAAACAAAAGTTCAATACAACTACAGAAGAGTTGCATCTGGAGCTATGTTGCATGGATACGGGTACGGATATCGTATCGGATACGGCGATACGGCAATTCTCAAAAATCAAGAGTAGAACAAGAGTATTAATTTAGAGTACTCTAAGCCTCTCTTACAAATATATATTCGTATCATATACAGTGGCAGAAATATATATTAGTTAAAAAATAGAAATTAATATTCATATCCTAAGCTTCTCTTACAAATTAAAAATTAGCACTTTAATTTTTTATATTTTATAAGTTATATAAGTATTTAGAGTAGAACAAGGGTGCTCCTAGGAGTACTAAGCTTCTTTGTACTCTTAACTCTAAAACTTATCGGATTAACTTCGAACGACGAATCCAAACCGTTGAAATCCTTCTACCTTACGAGTGATGCATCTACATGTGAAAATTTTAAAGTTTCGCATTAATTTAGTATAAAGTCAAGTGGTCAAAATAAGAAGGTTTCTAAATTAATTTTAATGCATTCATTTTTTTGGAAACCTTTTGACCACTTGACTTTATACTAAATTAATCCGAAGCTTTAAAATTTTTATATGTAGACGCATCACTCGTAAGATAAAAGAATTTCAACAGTTTGAATTTGTCATTCAAAATTAATCCGATAAATTTTAGAGTTAAGAGTACAAACAAAGTTGGTACTCCTAAGAGCACCCTAGTTCTACTCTAAGTTCTTATACATATATTAACTGTTTCTTATAAAATAAAATTACACTATTTATTTCTTTATTTTAATTTTCTAATTCCGTTCTCACTCATAATAATAAATGAAGAAATGATCCTTACACATGCATGCAAGGCCGCATGGGTAAAGCTGCAAAGCAATTCTAATTTAATAACATATCTGATTTGACACTTGAATTATATATTTATCTTTCTCATCTCCGGTTTCTGGGACAATTTAAGTGTCACTCACGTCAACCAATGAACCAAACGGCCATGTGCTGAAAATGAAAATTCTATTTTTGTGATGGTCCAAGTCCAACCCATTTGTCCGTATGTACCAGAGGTGAGTAGATTGCTCACGTGACTTGTTCATTAACAACTCACTCAATATCACTCATTAACTTAATAAACTGAGTATAAGCATATTCTAATTCGCTTATAACTCGCTCATTAAGGAATCACTATATCTAATTCTGCATATTTAATTCAAATTTTTTGAATTAAAATTAAAATTGAATAAATAAAAAAATCTTCTAATTTAAACTTAGGCTACAAACTCAGTCCAAAAATTAAAATTAATAAATGACGCTCCAGTGCTCCACTACTCTAGCCTAAAGTGCTCCAGCCTATATTAAAATTGATAAATTTGCTTATGGATATTTTTATGTTAAATTATGTAATGTTTAATTAGATTTGATTATGACAATTTGTTAAATTTTATAAATAAAAATTAGTTTTTAATTTCTTAGCTTGCTTATAATTCGTGACTCGCTCAGTTACTCATAACTCTCTCATTAACAGCTCGCTCATTAACAACTCACTCATTATTACTTATTAACTAAATAAGCCGAGTATGAATATACTCCAACTCACTCATGCTAGCTCATTAATCAGTTCTAGCATGTATACATACAAATTTTTGTACATGTAGCTAGGGGGATGCCGCATGCATGCAATTGCAAGGAGATGCATATCTTCGTATGTATATAGTTCCTTTGTCGTTAGTGAATAACTATTCCAACCTATAAATATTTAAAAGTTGATTAGTAAATTTTTTTTGTTTCTTGAAACGAGCCCGTAGGCAAAGTTGATGAGCATGTGATACCATACCAGCCAATAAGGAAAGTTGCCCAAGTTGCCCTCTTGACAGCAGACAGCCTCTATCACTTTAAAAAAAAAAAAAGAAAAAGAAAAAAAAAAAAAGCAATAACGAAAGTTTATCTGCAAAGTTTGACTATTAAGCGTGTGACACAGTGGCGGAGCCTGTTAGGGGTAGATGCCTACTGCTCAAATTTTAAGTGTTAGGGGTAGGTGTTACTGCTGAAATTTTAAAATTGAGTATAAAATAATATAAATATGTTAGTTTGTTTATTTTTGTCATTTAACAATTTAATATGTAATCTAATTAAATAAATTAAATTATAAATTGTGATTGATAATTGACTAAAATTACTGAGTGTTAATATTTTTCTTGATTTCTGTTTAAATCCGATTTAGAATTTAGTGAGATTGATTAAAATTATTAAAGTATATAAATTAATTTTGCACACTAATCCGGTAACCGGTAATTTCAAACTTTTTGCCTACTCCTGACTCAAATCATGGCTACGCGTTGGTGTGATATATATATATATATATATAGATAGATAGAGGTTGGCCAATATCAAATCAGTTGTTCTTGAGATCCTGTGCAACCAAGTCATTTTTTAAATTTCGAAGTCCAAATTGTCGATCCAAGCTGTTAGATGTGTTCTTTATATTAAAATGTACTTGGAGACCAAATTTTACATTTTTTGGAATTTTTTTACTATTTATTAAGCCACTTTGAAAGACGCTGATCCAACGGTGGCTTAACAAAACAGTAAAATTAGAAGCCACCGTTGGATCAGCGATTTTCAAAGTGGCTTAATAAATAGTAAAAAAATTCAAAAAAAATGTAAAATTTGGTCTCCAAGTACATTTTAATATAGAGAACACATCTAACGATTTGGATCGACGATTTGGACTTCGAAAATTGAAAAACGACTTGGTTGTACGGGATCTCAGGAACAACTGATTTGATATTAGCCAACCTCTCTCTCTCTCTCTCTCTCTATATATATATATATATACATACTAAAATCGTTGTTTTTCAATGGTCCGAAAACAACGATTTTGTAACCATCTTAATAAATAGTAAAAAAAAATTCAAAAAAATGTAAAATTTTATCTCCAAGCACATTTTAGTATATTAATCATGTTGAACGGTTTGGATCGACTATTTGGACTTTGAAAATGGTAGATGTCAAAATGTGTAAAAAAAAAGGTATAACTTGATCCCTCTTCATATATATATATATATATATATATATATATATATATATATATATATATATATATATATATATATATATATATATATATATATATATATTTAAATTATAAAAACAATAAAATTAATAAAATAAAGGAGATGCAGAAAGAAGCTATACTATATATATTTTTATTCCAAACTCCATTTTTCAGTGCAAATATTAGCTGGCTAGTAAGGCAATATTTTTTTGTAGGATATGGGCCTAAAATTAATAAATGATAAGTAGATTCAGGATAACTACAAAAAAGAATAGCCGACCCCGCTAACCTCTATGATAAATTTACTCTAGTTAGAACTTTGGATGAGATTAGGGCTGTAAATGAGCTGGCTCGGACTGAGCTAGATTTTAGCTCAGCTCGTTAATTCTGTACCGAGCTATTAGCGAGCCAGCTCGTTAATAGCTCGCGAGCTAAAATCTCAGCTCAAACTCGTGACGAGCCAGCTCACGAACCACGAGCTGGCTCACTGGGTTTAGTTGGACCTTGTTTTAAGAAGAAAATAAATTTTACAAACTTTTTTGGACCGAGTTGGACTGAGCTGAACCGAGCTGGACCAAGCTTGGCAGTATAAAATACACACAAATTCATACAAATTCACAAATTGATGCCTAGCCGAGCTAGCTCGTGAGATGGCGAGCAAGTTAAGACCTTAGCTCAGCTCGTTAATTTTGGCCCGAGCTGTTAGCGAGCCAGCTCGGTCCACTATCGAACGAGCTGTTACCGATCGAGCCAGATATGAGTCACGAGCGACTCACGAGCTACGAGCTTTTTGGACAGCCCTAGATGAGATACTGTACAACAGATCAGCATTTAGAGAAGGAATAGGATAGATGACAAGGTGTCGCTATAGATTGTAATTTAATCTGAGGTGATGAGCAGATAATTAATGTTGTAATCATAATTGGTACCATCTATCAATATTTTCAAGAAAAAAAGATAAATTACTCTAGTTAGAACTCTATATTACGCTCTCCATCTCTGAATTATATATTTCCAACTATAATCCGCAACTACTTAATTACCAGACAAGCATGAATTTTTTTTTTTTTTGAGAATATCAAGGTTACGAAGGGACTAGAAATGAAAATTCAAAACCTACTATCTTTTATATAATGGTACTTGCACATGACCCAGGAAAAGCATCAAAACATAAGATAGTGTAGAAGCAAGGGATTTAATTAAGTACAATCAACCGAGCGATTAATTATACGCGCGTAAGGTATACATTCAATTTATCAATATATTTTTAATTAATTTAACCACAATTAATGTTGGTAAGTGTAAGAATAATATAAATTAAAATCCATGGTACGTACGTCATTCATTTGTTAATTATCTCACTGTTCAGAAAATTAAATGACCTCAGTTTCTACCTAAAACCGTTGACATGATCTTCCAACAAATTGCCGCAGTGACCATCCAGCTCAAGCTAGCGATCCCTTTGGCAAATTGATCTCCATATATGTATGTATTATGTATTATAAAAATAATTTTAAGTCAATATATGATCACCTATATATGATTTGGTATAAACGTGGAAAAATGGAGCAAATTAAGTGGAAGGCAGCAGGAAGACATCATCGATCGTTCCTCCATCTCTCTCATTTCGTTTCCTATATATACCCCCCCTCCTCCTGTCTTGTGCTTTAGAAACATTAATATTTATCCATATATACAATCTTCTTCCAAGAAATTAACAAACTTGTACGCAAGGAAACAAATAAGAGAACAATTTGTATTTTGTTTTGTTCTTCTTCTGCAATCCTAAAATTAAGCCATGTCGACATTTAGTCGGCTCTTTCTTATGCCACTCCTAGGTATTGTAATGTTATTTGGTTTCTTCGCTAGCTCTGGCTTGGCCGAGACTCTTTACCGTACTTTCATTGTAAGTGCTCAATTTCTCTGTTATCACAACATCTACTTTAATTATCCTTATATCTAAAAAAATTATGAAGAGAGAGATTATGGTAGCAATAGGCTCAAGTTTGAGCATAAATTGATCAAAGCATGTTATATATTACTAGCTAGGTACTTAAGCTAATTAGACGATAATTAAGGAAAGAGCAACATATATACTTAAGTTAGACAATAAATTGAAGGAATCATGTTATTATATATAAACTCAAGTTAGACAATTATATATAAGAAAAAAGACAATATACCACTCTTCCTGTTCTATGCATGCCATCAAGGATTTCTTGTGCTTTCTCGTTGTCTTCTATATATCCACAATCATTGATTCTTTCTGTATCAAATTTTTGATAAAGCAACCGGGCCCATATTATTTGAAAATTGGTTACATAACGTAATCAATTAATCAATACAATATATACAGTTAGCCTCTTGCCAAACGAAAAATAGTCAAACTTAAATAGTGGACAAGAATTAATGGTTAACTGATCTTGTTTGCTTTTGCTAGCAAATATACATCACCAACCCAACTAGTGATCGGTACAAATTCAAAATAAAAATCGTTTGCAGAAAAAACCAAACTATATATGAACTTGTAACTTCATATGTTCTTTTAACTGTTTACCTTAAAACAGATTCAAGAGGCTCCCTACACCCGACTCTGCAATAACACAAAGAACATTCTAACTGTTAACGGATCATATCCGGGGCCTACTATATCCGCTCATAACGGCGACATAGTGTACGTCAAGGTCATCAACAATGGAAACAAAAACATCACCATCCACTGGTAAACATTACTATACACATATACATACAGCAAATAATAATGTGTCAGCAATACTATCTATATAACAATCATGAATAAACATGCATTCATATTTGAATTACATTTTGTACCAGGCATGGCCTAAATTTGCCAAGGAACCCATGGTCAGATGGTCCAGAATATATTACACAGTGCCCAATTCAACCTGGAGGCAACTTTACACAACGAATCGAATTCACAGAAGAAGAAGGCACGCTGTGGTGGCATGCGCATAGTGAATTTGACCGTGCCACAGTTCATGGCGCCATTATCATACATCCGAAGCTCGGCACCAGCTTCCCCTTCGCCAAGCCCTACAAAGAGTTTACTCTAATACTAGGAGAGTGGTGGAACCAAAACATAACAGATGTGTACAACTCTGCAGTTCAGAGCGGTGGTGAATTTAACATCTCTGATGCTAATACCATCAATGGCCAGCCTGGTGACTTCGCGCCTTGCTCAGCAAATGGTAAATTTTATATATTTCCTTTTGCAAGAGGAAAATTAAAATTGTTTATTAATAACACAAATTGTTGACAAAGTCGACTTGATGCTATATATTACATAGAAGAAGGCAAGTACTTCAAGTAGTCGAGTTTATTTACGTATTCTATACGTACGTATATAATCAATTAATTAAAATAACAAATGTTAAGATGAAATATCATGTGAAATACATTTTTAACTTTCAATATTTATCTATCTTGACTTTAAGATGGACAAAATTTGTTAACTTGCTCTGTTTTCTCTTATTCTCTAGACACATTCAAGGTGCAAATTGAACAAGGCAAAAGATACCTCCTTCGCTTAATAAACGCAGCAATGAGCAACGAGTTCTTCTTTGCTGTTGGCGGCCACAACGTAACTGTCGTCGGAAGCGATGCGAGCTACACCAAACCCTATGTCAATGAATATATCATGATCACCCCTGGTCAAACATTTGACCTCCTCTTAGAGGCCAACCAATTCCCCAACTCCTCGGCACCCTATCGCTACTACATTTATGCCACACCATTCTTTGATGGAAGTACTGTGGTTCCACGTAACCCCAATGACACTGTAGCAATCTTGGAATACAAAACCAACGGTACCGCACAACCAACTGTACCTATTAAACCTTCCTTACCAAGCTTCTTTAATACTAGTGCTGCGGATTCATTCACTGCCGGTCTACGCTCACTAGCGAGCTCACAACATCCAGTCAACGTGCCAAAAACGGTCGACGTGAGAATGTACATCACAATAGCTGTGAATGTGGAACAATGCCCTAATGCGTCATGTGCCGGTCCTTTTGGCGACAGGCTTGCAGCCAGTTTGAACAATCAGAGTTTCCAAACCCCACAAATTGATATCCTAGATGCATATTACAGTGCAATATCTGGTGTCTACACCCCCAATTTTCCCGATCAACCGCCACTCTTCTTCAACTTTACAGAGGACAACATTCCACAGCAACTATTTTTTGTCGATAAATCAACAAAAGTGAAGGTGCTCGAGTTTAATTCGAGTGTGGAGATTGTGTTTCAGGGAACTAACATATTAGGTGGAGAGAACCACCCGATGCATTTGCACGGCCACAGCTTCTATGTCGTTGGAAGAGGAAATGGCAACTTCAACAACGCAACAGATCCTTTGAGTTACAATTTGGTTGATCCACCATATGAGAACACAATAGGTGTGCCGAAGAATGGATGGGCAGCGATTCGTTTTATTGCAGATAATCCTGGTGAGTTTTTAATTTACTTATTTTTTTTGTTTCTTGTTATAAGATGCCAACATTGATGAATTAACATTAATTTTCTGTTAGGGTTATAGGAAAGATTATATATTGTGCCAGATTATTTTATGATAGTTGTATATATATATATAGGTGCATCTGACAAAACTGAGAACTAGTATTAATTAATTGATTAATTTCTCTTTTGTATGGTCACACTGACTTAAAATATAGTTGATTATAAGTAACTAGTCCTTGTTACCCAGCGGGACCACTCGGACTTTGTCTAATTTTTAGTTGCTGTCTGAAAAAAGAATTTTGCAAAAAAAAAAAAAAAGTAAAACTAATCGTTGAATTAATTGCTCTTTTTATTAAAAAATAAATATAGGTGTTTGGTTCATGCACTGCCACTTGGATCGCCATATGATTTGGGGAATGGATACTGTATTCATAACAAAGAATGGCAACAGTACAGATGCTAAAATCTTTCCCCCTCCTGCCGACAAACCTAGTTGCTAGTATACCAGCAAATAACTGTCCGTTTTGATACCAATCTTCGGTGACATACTTCAATGGATTGGTAGTTGTAATAGGATGGATTGATTTATATTAATTATTTTACATAAAAGGACACAGAGTGAATAGATAAATGGATAGGATATATATACATAAAAAGACTGATGTTTTTATTTGTTTCGTTTTTTCGTTGTAAACATGCGTGAATTAATGTTGTAAGTGTTAAAAATAATAAATAATTGGAAGATTGATCTCAGTCGTTTATCATCGATCAAGCGGCCTATAATCAATCAAGAATAAAATATTTGTTCTTTTTTATTATTTTTAGAAATAGGTATAAAGTAGATGAATAGTTTAACTAAATAGAATAAACACCACATAGGATCATTGTAACAAAGGTAATACAGAGAAATGCAATAAAAATATTTGCACATATATACCCTCCAAAATGCAATTATTTCTCCTCAGAACATAAAAAATCAACAGCAAGTTGTTGTTGTTCATTTGCTTTTAAAGGATATATATATAGTAATAGTACGTAGTATGAGTGCGCTGGGATATTTCCCTGTTTTCTCCATAATTTCTTCTCTTTTTAGCTGAGAAAATTTTGAAAATTTAAAGTTTGTGCATTTTGATGAGTAGCTAGGTTTTATATATGGTCCGAGTAGGGCCTTTTACTACTGTCATAAGTCATAACTTGTGTGAACTTTGTAAGTTTCCGATTTTTTTTATTATTATTAAAACCCGTAGGCGCACAACGTACACCCACATACAACACATCGTCCTAGCTACTCATGCATGCATCCTGCTTCCTCTTCCTGCAGGATTAATTAGAATCTAAGTTCATTCTCCTGTACGAGTACATATGCATGCCGGCCTTAATTAGCCATCTGAACTGCGCATGCAACACTAGGCGTAAGTTTCCGATTTTGCTCATTCAAAATTAAACTGGCGTATCAATTAGTTACAGTAAACAAAAACAATTGCACACCCTAAAACAATATAAAATTTGATCTCCAAGTACATTTTAATATGGAGATCATGTTGAACGGTTCAGATCGACTGTTTAGACTTATAATCGCAAAAATGACTTATAAAAATATGGTGTTAAGATGTATCACCATAAAATGGTGTAATTGGATCTCTCCTCATATTGAGAAAAATCTTTCAATCAAATTTTGATGATGGGACCTCCAAGCGAAAAACATTAAGAAATTATGAGAAGAAAGATTTAGATTCCACAATTAATTAACTAGACTTGTTGAAGCATGCATCTAAAAAAGACAGGTGAGGCCAATAGTCCATCATGCAAATAGGAAATCAAGGACTGGGTCCATAAATTAAGTCCATAAACAAAACATTGATTGATTGCTAGGAAATCATGGACTGGGTCCACAGTGCCACTGGGACTTGGAACCCATGCAAGGCCCACATCAACGAATGCTGGATAAAACTTAGAAAAGTTTCTGAGATTTATATTAATATTTTTAATTTTTAATTTTAATTTTAAACTGTTAATATGATATTCAAATGAAAATGTACTTACAATCTAGATTTTACATTTTTTTTTAGTACAGCATAGTCACCTTAGCTTAGCCTCACTCATAATTAACTAATGCTACCAATACAAAGTTAAATCTGCTAACAATACTATTTTTAAAAAATTTAATTTTTTTAGTACGGACTAACATAACATGCACAATGCTTACTGTTGATAAGAAAGGATTTAGATTCACAATTTTGGCAAGATTAAATACACTTTTAATGCCAAATTGCTGCCTCTTAATTGATATCTAAATTTAGAAGTTGGATAAATAAAACATGGACGGTTGAATTAATTTATTTATGTGAAATAATTTCAATTTCCTCTTGACTTGCAAGAGATCATCTGTTCAAGAACTGTAACTACGGAGCCTATATGTTTTAATTTTGCGTACGTCTTTACAATTAATCGTGCGATTGATATGCAATTGATCATATCTAATTATGTATTCGATATATATGATTTAGATTCCATGCATCGATGCAAATTAATTGTATGGTGTGAATCGAGGCTGCTGTAGCCTGTAAATTAATGATCTGAATCGATCATCCGATTCAGTGAAAACTATTCACGATTCGATCTATTTGTATCAAACAATACGAACTATATATTCGGTTAAAATCATAAATAAATATATATATAGATCCTAGATATCATCAATGACGACTAACATTTAGGGGTGAGTAAATCGCTCATAACTCGTGACTCGCTCATAACTCGCTCACTAACAACTCGTTAATAACTCGCTCATTAACGACTCGCTCATTAACAACTCGCTAACTTAATGAGCGAGCATGAGCATACTCCAACTCGCTCATAACTTGCTCATTAAGAATTTGTCACATCTAATCCCGCCACATTTAATCCCAATTTATTAAATTAAAATTAAATTGAATAAATAAAAAAATCAACTAACGTTACTAACCCAAATTGAAAAAAATGAAGCTCCAAAGTCCAGTGATCCAGTCCACTACTATACTCCAGCCTTAGTAATGTATAATTTTGCTGTTTAATACTTGTTTTTTTTATTATTGTTTTGATTTTGTTAAATTTGCTTATGGATAATTTTTTATTAAATTATGTAATATTTAATTCGTGACTCGCTCAGTTGCTCATAACTCGCTCATTAACAGCCCGCTCATTAACAACTCGCTCATTAACGACTCGCTAACTTAATGAGCGAGCATGAACATACCCCAACTCGCTCATGCTCGCTCATTAATCTGCCCTACTAACATTGATGATTAATTAATAATGACTAAACATCTGTGGTATGATGCGAGCATATAGATTAAACGTACTGCATATATCTCAACTTAAAATATTATTATCAGATACTAACATATATATATATATATATATATATATATAAGGATAAATATAATTAAACATCAACTGCAACAAACCAAAACACCTCTTTAATTAATACTGCCAAAAGCAAATTAATTAAGGTTCGCAACTAGATCTCTTTAAAATTGGTTTACTTTGAAATCAGGCAATGAAAATGATACCTCTCTCGAAAATGGATACTGCCAAAAAGAAATTAATTGCAACCAGATCTCTTTTATTTATATATATATATATAATTGGTAAATTTTCTAGTCATGTAGTCAAAATGATACCATATATCGAATTTTCAAGATAAAATATAGCAAATTTGAAATAATAATTAATTAATATATCCAGACAAAACGACTAGGTCATGAAAATTGAAATGATCAACGTACGGCAGTTTGTCACGAAATAGAATATTCAACAGAATAAATGTATAAAATATTTTCACAAATGGAAATACCAAAAATTAAATACAGAATTAAAATACATATTTCCCAAAGTCTTCATTTTATGTGGAACTATATATATAGAGTAGAACTAGGGTGCTCCTAAGTTCACCAAACCTCTTGTGAACTTGACTCTAAAATATATCGAATCGACTTTAAACGATGAATCCAAACCATTGAAATCCTTCTACCTAATGATTGATGCGTCTATATGTGAAATTTTAAAGTTTCGAATTAATTTAATATAGAGTCAAATGGTCAAAGGAGTCCAAAAAATGAATGCATTAAAATTAATTTATAAATCTTAAACTTTTCACCACTTGACTCTATATTAATTTTATTCAAAACTTTAAAATTTTCACATGTAGACGCATCACTCATTAGGTAGAAGGGTTTCAACGGTTTGGATTCATAGTTTAAAATCGATTCGATATATTTTAGAGTCAAGTTCACAAGAGGTTTGGTGAACTTAAGAGCACCCTAGTTCTATTCTCTCTCTTTATATATATATAAGGCAAGCAAACAACTTGTCCCATAATTTTTTTATTACTTTTAATTTTTACTAACTCTCGAAAAACTCAAGAATTCAACCCAAGTATCCAATTGACATTTGGCTGTGTCACAAGTACTTTACAAAATTCAAACATCAAAGAAAAGCAATTGGTGGTTTAAACTAATTAATAGTAAAAGGTTAATTCAAATAATTAATCTGAATGATCCAACCGATATTTGGATATGATTTTGATTAACCCGATACTTCAAGTTTGGATATGAATTTTGTAAAAATTTCTAGTAAAAGCCGACTTGACCGTTGTATGTTCTATTTTTTAGAACAATTTATTTTTATATAATAATAGCAGTACTGGGCAGCATAGAAGCAGATGGATCACCCACTTTATGGCGGTGCTGTGGTCTCTGTGGAGACAAAGAAATGAAGCTATTTTCCGCAACTCTACGATTCCAACTTCTATTGTGGCTGGAAGAGCAGTTGAAGATGCACTACTTTGGAGCCGTTACTGTGGGAAAAAGAGGTCAGAGGCACTCCAAATAATTTTCTGAGTTGTTGTGATGAATTGATGTAATTTGTAGGCTATGTTGTAATAAGCACATTTCTATTCGATCTTGGTAGCCACTACCAAGTTATCAAAAAAAAATAATAATAATAATAATAATAATAGCAGCATCATTGTAGAAATAATATTGTGTATTATTAAATTATTATTTTTTCAATTCTCAATGAAAATCTCAATGGTATTATTAGTAAGGAATATGTCATATTTTTGTTATATCGAAACTGACAAGTTTTGCAAAAGAAACGTACCTTGTCAAACTCAGCAAAATCCTACTGCCTAATATAAAATGTGAATTAAATGATTTTTATCTTTACTAGTAAGTGCCGACCACGTGTTACCGTGGAAATTGAAAGTCTATTTTAATTATTTTTTTTAAATGTGATTAATTTAAAGATTGATTGCATTATTATGTATTAATCAATAATGAGAGCAAACAAAAACCTTAGTGTTTGATTCTAAAAATATGCCAAAATAATTACACACTTTTAAAAGAAATATGATGAGTTTTGTAGTAGAAAGGAGATTGAAATGACTTAAAAAACACAACAAATTGTTGAAAATGAAGGCAGCCGATTGGCTCAGCAAATGGAAAAGAAATGAACAGCTAAATAATAGTAAAGGAGTCCCTAAGAGCATCCATGAAACCCAAAAAAAATTAAATACAATTGTCTTGGTAATAATAAAAACTAATTCGATATTTATTTCTTAATCACTTTATTTGTGAAATTAGTTTTAATTTCTTCGCTTGAGTTACGAACCAATAAGTTAAAAGAGTCTTTTACCTTATCTTAAATTCTTAACACCTGTATCAATATAAACATTGAACTTCAAGTACTTATATAAGTCATGACAACAGCTAACAACCTAACACAAACAGCTAAATAGCAAAACATTGTTTTAAATTTTTATTTGTAAGAGGCTATGAGCAGATCCACAGTGAATTGTAAATTAATTTTAAAAAAAAAGTCTTTAGATAATTATCTTCCTTAACAAGTGCATCAACAAGCATCAGCTCCACGCCTTTAAATTTAGATATTGTTAGAAAGATGCATAGTACAATGACTGGTACTGGCATGTACCAGTTTCTGAAAGTTAAAAAATAACAGATTCTTTGCTGCGGGGCTGTACCTTTACTTTCACATGGGTGTAGACATTACAGCGAAGGTCGGCGCATGTGTTAAACAACATGAAGACAATTAGATCTAGCATCACAAATAAGAAGTTACTTGAAAGAAAGTTATATAACACTGGCAACAAGTATGTTCAAATCAAGGTTAAAATTATCTCTACTCTAGAATCAATACAAGTTTACTGCAGCTCTCAAGAAGTGTTTACATGTCAGTTAGATATAGATTTAAAGGAAATGGGTGTCAAAGGTACAAGATATGTTATATAAATCTTGCTAGTCTTTGAAAAGCTATTTTTAAACATTTCTAAAATATATGCAATAGCTCATTACTAAATTTGTATCATTTAAAACCTTGCCTAAACCGATATGCATTCATGAATAACCGTTACTGTCAGCTATCAGTAACAAACTCGGGTATTCAAATGATCTTTTTAAAACACATTAAAAATTTCTCTAAATAGTACTATTAGAAATTCATGTTTGCAGCTTCAATTGTTCACCGAAATGAATTCATGCACAGTTGTTCTATTAGAAATTCTTGTTTCCTCCAATTGTTCCCATCCTAAGAGAGCTGCTCGGACAGCCAAGTTCACATCCTCTGCTGTTGTTCGACCGTACCTCCGTCCTCTTAATTAACAGCTTGTGCTCTCCACACCCCAGCAGTCCTTATAACGAAAAAGAGAAGAAATACGAATGGAACGAGGAATCATGTGTGAAAAATGCTTATCAGATTTTTGTAATTTTGCAAGAATGCTGCGTACCCCCTTCGACAACTTATTGCAGATACAAAATTTTTTACAGCTTACAATTCTTCTTTAATTCTTATACAAAAGAACTATTTAGAGAAAGGCTTTGTCACTTGATGGTTTTTCCCAGCAATAGAAGAGGGGGAAGGGTAGAAAATATACTGTTATAACCAAAGAAACCACAAATTGAGGAGCCAGCTTCTTGCTCTACCTTGAAATGATAATTCATTCTCTTTCATTCTTGTCAATAAGCAATCGTTGGTGTTCACTAAAAACCAGCTTAAAATAAATTTCTCTCAGCTAGTCATGAATTTTCACTAAGCAGATTAATAAAAAAAAGGAGACAAAATGGCTAAATTAAAACAAAAACTCAAGATCCCTCCCTGGTTGAACTAAAATCTACAATTTCTCCCCAGATATAATAATCACAAGTCTTCAGTACAAACTCAGAAGCTAAATTAACCTTACAAGAGAACATATAATGATTTGATAGAAGACAATAGAACAATAACACACGTTGCATATTATACATACAAGTATGGAATTATACTATTAAGTTGCAGAGTGAGGCTATGGTTACTATGCATATCGCGGATTGGTCCGTACTATGGATCAATATCTCTATTTTCAAAGTCCAAACAGGCCATCTGACTTGTTCAAAATGATCTCCATTATGAAATATGTACTTGTAGATCAAATTTTACATGTTTTTACAATTTTTTGGATAGGTAGAAAAAAAAATTTAAAAACATAAAATTGTCTTAAAGTACATTTTCAAATGGAGATCACATTGAGCAGTTTATATCGAGTATTTGAACTTCGAAAACAAAGATATTGATCCATATTATAGACCAATACGCACTTATGCACAGTACCATAGCCTCACTCTAAAGTTGCAACAATTAGTATTAAAAAACAGCAAATAGATACTTTCAAGTGAATTGGGCATACCAAACTCCCATCGGGCTTGAACAAGAGCGAGCCTAGGGTAATGCACTAAGAAAGGGACTGTTTTGCAAGAAAATCTTGTTCAGGTTGGAAATCGACATCAAACATAGCCACATATTCACAATTCTGTACATATTCATGCTTCATTCCTTCCCTTAAATTCCCTGCCTTATACCCCGCTCTGTCCTTCCCTTAAACATAGTACTTTGTGTTTATACCCTTCTTTGACCATTCTCGCATTCCTCTTTCACCAAATCCTAAATTTCCAACAAGTAGGAAAAATATATTTTCTAATTACCATAAAAGCAAAATTTATAAGCGGATTCTAAAGTAACAAACATAATAATAATTAATGGAAAGTCTTTTAGTGATCCATCTAGAGCTGATTATACCGGACCCCACCTGATCAGACCCTATCGAATTCGATCTGTGATTGTTGGAGATAGCACATCGAGGTATACCTCAGCATAACCCGGATGTAGTTTTGCAAAGTCTACCCCTTAGTTTTTATTTTCAGATACTTTAATATAAGAGAATAACTTTCATACCTTCTCTATTAGCATGAGAAGCATGATTAATTCTTTTAGCTCAGATACTTTGTTCAGAGTTCAGACACATCTACAAGAAATAATAGAACATAAAATGTTAACCAATACATCCACCCTTTGTTTACGACTGTCAATCATACATTGTAATAATAAAACAGAGAGATGTAACCTGTTTTGCACGTTTTCCAAAAACAAAGAGCATAGCATCAATAACATTGTTTTTCCGCTTCTGTTGGGGCCCACGACAGCAGAGAAGATCTATAAAAGATTAATTTCCATGCTTATATTATCCAAATTGTTACAATGGAGAACTGAGTTACAGCTGAAAATTGGTAACTTTAGAGAAGTTTGGGTATATGCAAAGTTAATTCTTGAGGGGCTGTTTGGCAACCCTCCTTAAGGGACGAAGGATTAAGTTTAATCCTTGCTAAGGAAGTCCTGTTCGGTGAGATCATGAGATTAAAAATGAAGACTTAGTGCAAATAAATTATATGTAACAGTGTGTAAATACCAAATCACCCCTTTATTGAATAAAGCAAATACATGCTACATAATATGATTCTTGCTATATGCAAAATAATTTTTAGCATTTTATACATGCCTCTCAGTCAAATTTTAGAGATGAATTAAAGTCAAACTGTTGAACATTAACATAATAAACTATCATAAAAAAAAAATCACCACACATTTGATTGGCGGATCAAGAACAAGCTCAGATCAGGTTATCAATTGAAATATCTCCTATATATTAAAAACACACAGTTTAGGAAGTTAACATCTTACCTAAATTAAATACATGATCTCTGAACTTAAACATCTAATTTTTTGTTCAACAATTGACTGTACCAACTTGCGTAAAAAAAATGATCAACTACTATTGGAAAGAGGAAACACTGGTAAATCACTGAGAAATCTGGAAACGGAGAAAGAAATATGAAAACACTGCTTAATATCAGTAATCAAAATTATTAGAAAAAAAAACTAAAATATGACAAAGAAATCTGGAAATTGAGAAAGAAGAAGCTATAAACAAAACCAATGACCACACATCTTTAGGGTTCCTTAACAAGTGCATCAACAAGCATCAGCTCCACTGCCTTTAAATTTAGATATTGTTAGAAAGATGCACAGTACAATGACTGGTACCAGCTCGTACCACTCTCTAAAAAGTAAAAAAAAAAATTAAAAAATAACAGATTCTTTGTGCATGTTAAACAACTTGAAGACAGTTAGATCTGGCACCATAAATAAGAAGTTACTTGAGAGAGTTATATAACACTGGCAACAAGTATGTTCAAATCAAGGTTAAAATTATCTATACGCTAAAATCAATACAATCAATACAAGTTTACTGCAGCTCTCAAGAAGTGTTTACAGGTCAGTAAATTGATCATCTATAACAATATTTTGTTTCAACACACAAAAGTATTAACAACCTAGCCACATGGTCTTTACTGGTGCCATTCTCTACTGGTTCCATTTTTGTCTCAAGTTTCAAAATCCTGACTGATACCAACATTTGATTTGGCTATTGTTTCCATATATAATCAGTACCATACCTATATGGTTATGATTTCTCATCCCAATTAACCCTAATCGTTAATTAATCCTTTTTCCTCATATATGACCTCAAATTAACCAATTTGCCTAAAGTGTATAATGAGATAAGTACAAATCAACCTATTTCTGACCTATGTAAGGGTTTAATCGAACCAAATCTATATGTGCTTATTGGGTTTAATTTTATCAGTCTGAATGCATGTATGAATTGAATTACTCACCTGCAGAGAGAGATCTACTTCTAAAAGTCATGGCGATAGATGAGGCAGTCACGGCGTTGTGTTACAAGGTCGGATGAGTTATCACCTCTAGCTCGTTAGTGGTTCACAGTAAACCCTGAGCAACAGGGATGCGCATCTTCTCATGTTCTAAAAGCATCTCACTTTCTTCATAAATTGCTCCTCCTTGATTCTTCCCCTTTCCTAAATTGGAAGGATGAATATATCAGAAATCCTGATAATCGAATATTAAATTAGTTAGTTTGTTTAGATTCGAATAATAAATTACCTTAAGTTCTTAATTTGAATGGCTGCTGACTTGTCACCTTTGGCTTCCTATTCCAGCTCTTTAGCAAATCCGAGATCTGGAATAAAAATGTTGGAGTTCAAATTGTAAAAATAAGGAGAGTGAGAAGAATTAAAATCACGAATATTATATATTTTCTTTCAGATATGCAAAAGTTTGCCACCTGGCCACTGTGGCCAGAATATGGTGATCCATCCTCTCTATAAGTGTTTGCATTTGTCAATTATTCATATGTATCCCTGCCTATTTGATGCAAATTTAGGTTTGAGTTGTGACATTCATCTAATATCCGTATTTGTATCCTTATATGCTCAATAAAATGCAGACACATATATTATTTTAACACTATTTGTTTCAAATACAAATATGAATTTTAGCACTATCCGTTCCTAGTCTTTCTGTTCATACTCCCAGTAGCCAATATTTCACAAAAATGAATAGGTTTCATGTATACATTACCTATGAGGCAACATGAGTAAGATGGCCATAGCAGTTGGCATACATCATGGTTGGTGTAGGCCATGGAGCATAGAGAGTATTTGAAGCTTGGTGGGACTCAAAAGCAGAGAACGAACTCATATTTGGATCTATCAGTTGATGCTCGCCTGATTTCCCACAAAAGGCATATATTGTGGCTGGTAACCACTGGAAAGTTATGGGCTGGCAAAGATCTCCTGACATACATGTAGAATAACAAAGGAAAATAGTTTATTCTGAGGTAATTAAGATAATTAAAACATGCATGGGTTTTCTTACATATTACATGCTATTTTACAGAAATAGGAGTGATGTAATTAAAACATGTACGGGTATTCTAAAAGATCACAAGTTACTTAACAACATTTGCAAACAACAGCCCCCATTTTGCTGTGATTATGCCTGATATTTTTTGGACTACTCACATATGAATACAATGCCATGTGAAAATAACCAGAATTAAGAATAACGTGGGATCCATTTTATAAAAAAAAATTCTAAATGAATTTTTTTTCCTGAAAGCAATATCAAAATTTTAACAGTGAGATGTCTTTTTCATGGTTTTATCGGTTTAAATATTGTTTACTTGCCATTTAATGGTGATGTGTATTATAGGATTCTATTTTGTCATGATCCAATATTAATAGTGTTGTTGAAGTATAATTCGAAGAATCCAAATAGTTAAAGTAGGAGATGTTTGCCAACTTTTCTCCAACAATCAGAGGGGCTCTTTTGCAAATGCAAGGAAATGAATAATTTTGCAATTTGATTGCCTACAACTTCTGTATTGAAGTTCCAAAACATCTCAAAAGCAAATGATACGTAAATGAGCTAAGAATCAACAGGAAATTAAACAAAACTGATGCTACTATAAGATAAATAGACTTACCACATTTCTCTTTAGTCTTCCCCTAAAGAAGAGTGGTGTGCTTCTTTTTGGCCGAATTTCTGGAAATTTCTTTGCAAATGCAAGGAAAGCTGTTGTTGCGCCAACACTTTCACCTATACAACATTTAAGTTGCTTTATATATGCTTAAAAAAGTTGAGATGGGGATAAAGAGCTGATTCAACACGGCTTATTATTGATACAGTGTACTGACCTGTTGGTCTTTTTGAGCTTCCCAGTTGCTTGAGTAAAACGGAGTGCACATACTTATCCACGGAGCCAAGTTGAACCGCCCGAGCTACTTAGGGCAGAGAGCTAGTAGTACCACTTTTCTTTGCTTCGGAATTGATCGGAGGGACGCGAGCTGGAGCCTTATCCGAACAGGGAGAGGAAGGTCTGATCGGAAGAAGGATTAAGCGGTAGAGGGGCAATTTAGGAATGCAAACCAGTACAGTATTAGAGGTAATTAAAAAAATAAAAGAGACCTGGAGAGAGCCATGGCGGAGGAAGAGGTAATCAGGGCTTCGCATCTCTGTCAGACTGTACAGGCAGTGAATTTGGAGAGCACGAGCTCTTTGTTCGTGGTAACCGGTAACAGTAGCGTTTTCTTTCACATGATATCAAACATCACTGGAGAAATCGAGGCTGGAGTGGAGGGGATCTGACAGAGTCTCGCAAGTGACTTCTGGGCCGAAGAGGGAGTAGTGATATTTCTCCGGCGAGGTGGTGGCCTTAGAGACCTTGCCGTCGGGAAGAGGGGAAAGCAAAGAGGGAGATCATTTTTGGAGGAGAGAAACGAAGAGAGAAAAGAGGGAGGAGATCGTCTTCTGGAGGAGCGGGGGAACCGAAGAGAGGAAAGTAAAAGGAGAAAGTCGCGTTTTCAGTGTGTCGGGAAAGTAAAAAAATGGAAAAGTGAGAAACACGTGGGAAAGAAAGAAAAAAAAAGAGGCAATTTTTATATGACTTAGTATGTGGCAAGTTACTTTATAACTAATTTTAAACTTACACACGAAAGGATGTATAAACTGTATGCATAATATCTTATATTTAACACAATAGTTTACAGCAGTTAGATTTGCTAGATAGAAGGCTGAGATTGTCTCTGGACAGTCCCCTTTATTTCAACGTGTGGTCATGGATTGAGAATATCCTAAACAAAATCCGACCAACAAAAGATCCGTTTGGATCCATACCCTATTTGTCAAAAATATACGCTTGTTAGTATTCGGAAAAAGTGAGGAAAGGTTAAAGAAAAGCTTGGGAATATATAGCAAATTAAAAGAAAATGTTCAATAAATTGAGACTTTTCTTAAAGAAACAAATATAATTAAGTGATTATGCACTAATGTCTATTTTAGAGTTAAAAATTAAACCTATAACCATTCTTAAAATAAAATTTTGAATTATACCATTGAGGTGCATATATAATCACTTAATTAATATATGTGTTTTAAGAATGGTTATAGGTTTAATTTTGCAATTGAGGTGCATATATAATCACTTAACCGATAGCTCTAAGCTGAGGACCCCTGACAGGCTGACACGGCCAAACAGGATTCTGCACACAGAGACAGCAGACAGCGATTAGGTAGTTTAGTTTTCTTGTACGTAGTTGGACATTGTTGTTGTTGGACACTTGGACATGTAATCGCTGTATCTGTTTTTCGTTGAATGAAACTGACACTGGCACCCACTATCCAGTAATGCCAGATTCTCCAAAAAAAAATGTGAGATGTCAGGCGCCGTGAAGGTGAAACTGTTTGTTAGAGACTACGCCAAATCAATTCAATTTCACGACCAAAACCAGCAACCTACCAACTCCTTTTCATAATCATCCAAAAAAGAAACTTAATTTGTATTCAACAATCAGCCAGCAACTTTTCAATATCACCAAGGATTATCTTTTTATTGCTTCCTTTTCTTTAATTACGAGTTAGACGACTAATTTTACTTCTATAATTAACTAGAATCGAACTAAGCTGTTCCTAGCTAAGTTCATCAAGTCTCTTTGTATACACAACTATAAAATCTATCGAATTGACTTCAAACGAATAATCTAAATCGTTGAAATCATTCTACCTTATGAGTGATGGGCTTATATGTGAAAATTTTGAAGTTTTGAATTAATTTAGTTGTCAAAATTTTAAAAATTTATAAATTAATTTCAATGCATTTATTTTTTTTTTTTTAACAAATTTTATAAAAAAATTGAAAATTTGTAAATTGAAAATTTGTATTTTTACTCTTTTAGACTTTGAAATTGTTGTAAACTCTGATAATATTCGATTCCCTCTTAATAAGTAAAATTATATTACACTAGCTTATTGTTCCATCAAATTTTAATTTTTTTTATTCCACATCTAAGATAATGGCTTTTTTTTTATTTCAACTCAGTAGGGCTGGAATTTGTTTAGCTTCACTGATATTACTAAAGATTAGGGCTCCTAACGAGCCGAGTTACTCGAGTTATAGATAACTCGAATTCAACTCGTAAGATAGTGAGTCAAGTTGACTCGAGTTGAGAATATTGAGCCGAGCTAGCTCGCTAACTCGAACTTAACTCGCAAGTAACTCGAGTTAGCTCGTGACTCGTGAGTCAACTCATTTAGGGTGACGAAATGTTGAACACTTGAACTGATGACTGTTGTTACGTAATAATATGAGAAGTAAATATTGAATTAACAAACAATCAACAACGATTTAAGAGACTAACTAATTTAACAAAAATCCACAGCAATTTAACAAAAAATCAAATGAAACAAGTCCATGAAATTATAATTAATCAAAGTCCATGAAATTATAATTAATCAAACGAAACGAGTCCACGAGTTGTAACGAGCGAGTTGAGCCCAACTTGAACTCAACTCGAGTCAGATTAACTCGAGTTTTAAATGAACGAGTTGTTATAATTAGCAAGTTCGTTATTGAGTTGAGTTCGAGCGGCTCGCGAGTTGTGAGCTTTTCGTACGAGCCCTACTAAAGATAGAGACCCAAAAAATTCCGTTTTATTTAATATTAAATTTTTATATTTAGAAATAATTTTTTTATGTATTAATTTTTGTGTTGACATGCAAAGCCTGCTAATTCAGAACAAAATTATTTTTGCATCCTATCAACAAGAAGTACACACTATCATACGGAGGCATATAGTCATCTATAAATAAGTTCAACTTATTCTTAGGCTCTGCAAATAATCCGAAAAATATTGGGACTTAGCCTTGTCACTTTTCAAGAAAATCATTCTTCTCTCTTCTTCTTCTTTTTATTAATGTGCAAAGCATCTTTTCCTAAAAATATTGGAGAATTGACCATTCAAGTTCTCTAGAAAGATTAATTATAAAGAGGTTGCGGGCTGTCTCGTTAAAAACTGTTTTTATAATATATTTAATTGATTCATGTAAGGACATGAGTCAATGCTAGCGTTAGTTTATGTTAAAATTATTTAGTGGAAGATTGAGGTTTCAAAGTTAAGTATTTATTATTAGGAGATAATTTGTAAAAACTAAATTTACACCACATTCTTACCGGCCGGGAAAAAAAAATAAGGATTATCTATGTTTTAATTATTAAAAAGTTAAAAAGTAACAAAACATTTCATGTTTAATCCTTTAAATCCTAAACTCGGATTTAAACTCGAAATTCTTGAAAGTAATTTCAATTTGAGTAAGGCTTAGGTGCTATGAATAGCATAGTTAGAGTGGGGAAAAATGGCATGGTGAAGCTGGCTTCGTCACAGAACGGCACAACACGTGTGACTGTTCCGTACCGTGACTCACGGGTCCCGTCCGTGATCATCTTTTGAAAATTTGGCACGGCACGTCACGCGAAAGATTCAGTCACGTGTAATTAGAACTATTAGGTCTTTATCAAATGGTGAATCTTGAATAAACTAATCTAAAATATGAAAAAAAATTAGTTAAACATGAGAAATGTGACCATCGTGACCACCCTTGACATTTTGGTCACGGCACGGCACGTGTGACTGTTCACTTGGTCACGGCACGGCATAGCACGAGACCAAAGTTACAGCGTGTTAGTCACGACACGGCACGACACGGCACATTTTTTCCACTCTAAGCATAAGGCCTTCCGTACTACGGCTTCAAAAATTTATCGTATAAATTTCAAACTTTGATCTAAGTAGCTCAGTAAATTGGTTATATAATAAACCTATAAAATACCAATTATTACTATTTTTATAATTTACGAAAGATGACAAAAAATGACTTAAAAATAAAGAAATTGCCAATATATTTAGACTATATTTTGTCATCTTTCATAAATTATAAAAAATAGTAAAAATATTCTAAAAATAGTAAAAGTTGGCATTCTACAAGTTTATTATATAACAACTTTACTGAGCTACTTAGATCAAAATTTGAAATTTATACAATTAGATTTTGAGAACATAGCACAAAAGAACTTATGTTATCCATATCACCTAAGGCTTAATTGTAAACCTGTATTCAAAATCTGCAAAATTCTCATTATTTTAGCAAGGAAATTACAACAGTCGGAATCAAAATTTAGTGGCCAAAGAAAGACTTATAGCGACGACAAGGAATCCACACACATTATGAATATGAATATTTAAAGGTAGAGGAATCCACAAACATTATGAATATGAATATTTAAAGGTAGAGACATGTTCCCTATGTTTCTCTTGATAAAAAAAAATTAAATAGTTGTGGAGGAACTTTTATTTCATTTTTAAGAAACAAAAAAATCAACTTTCAACTTTTTTTTTATCTAAAAAACTTTCCGTTGCAACCATCAAGCCAAAAAATATTATTACAAGGAAAAATAATCATCATTTTATCCGGGGACCATGTAATTTAATCCATGTTTACATTTCGTGAGGTTTGTTACGTATGTACCTACGACATTTTGACCTTTGGGTGTATAAAAGAATTAAAAAAAAAAAAGGAAATATGTTGCACAATCAATTTCCAGAAGATAGGTAGGTTGCTGACTTGACTAATTTGGCCCAAATTAAACTACGGGCGGATGCATGCAGCATCGATCTCACATATATTCCACCTTAATTGCGTAAGATCGAAGCCTGAAATAATAGACTTTGAATACTGCCACCTCCAGTTAGTGTGCATGGGTTTGTCTATATATATATAGTGCCCCAGACACTGACACCCAACATATATGAAGCAAATATATACAAAAACAATAAATGGAGCTCAGGGCTTCTTTGATGAATATCTTTGGTATTTATCTGTTAGCAAGCATTTTCTGCACCATCTCTTGGGCCAAAACTCAAAACTATACCTTTATTGTAAATTATTATTTTTTTCTCATCTTTTTGTTTTTTTTTTTTCCTCCTTAATTAAGCTTATCACATCGGTTTAAACCTAGCTTAATTATCACATGCATCGATCTTGCTTGCCGACTAAATCATTTCATGTGTTTTAATTCCCAGTACATGTTGCATTCGGTTTAATCATATCACGGTACGTACGTACCACAAATAGACAATATTTTTGTATGGATTTGCCATATGTGGGTTAATTAGATACAAATCCATTCAAAATATGGATTTGGGTTAGATACCAAATCTACGAGAGTACGTAGTAATATTATATCATGCGGTTTACATAATATTACAAAATAATGAGCTGTATTAAATAATAGCTGGGTATATTGGTTTGAAAGAAAAAAACAAGCGCTAAAAATTTAGAACTTTAACTAGTGGCAAAGACAGTTAATATTATCTTTGTATGGGAAGTTACATGTATGTTCCAAATTCTGAAAAGATAATTCTTTGTGGATATTAAATAGGTTTGACCTCTAATTTTTACTCCAAAAATATATCTAGCTAGGACTTGTCAATTTTCTAGAAGTATTTAGGTAAAAAAACAAAACCACTTAATTACTAATTACAAAAACTATGAAGTAATATAAGTGAACACAATTAGTTGGTATAGAATCGTTAAAACCTAGCTAGGAAGAACTAAAAAAAAATTACATATCTAGACCAAAAGTATTATTTTACTGAGCAATAAAATATATACAATCTAGCTAGCTAGTAAATAACTGTGCAAGTCAAGGAGTCTAAAGAAATTATATCCAAATTAAGACTAGGAATTGAAATTAACATTAATTATGCGCACTGATCGATCCAAACTTAATTAATGATGCAGGTGAAAGAAACTCCATGCACCCGGCTTTGCCACACCAACAATATCCTGACTGTCAATGGCCAATTCCCCGGTCCCACCATCTATGCGCAGAAGGGTGAGACTCTCAGTGTCAAGGTCATCAACCAAGCAAAAAAGAACATCACCATGCACTGGTAAATTCTATTCATACAGCATATATACATGAACAGATTAAATTACCAAATAATAAAATTAATATATATAAAACAAATGAAATAACTAACCACGTACCGTCATTTTTATCTATGCCCATCAAACCTTACATTTCGCCAACTCTGCTCACTAAACTCAAATTTTATTAAAAATGCCCAAACCGGCGGCTTAATAGCCAGTTCCTAATTTTTATTATACCGCCGGTTTCTAATAAAAATTAGTTTTTTTTTTTTGAAATCTGGACAGTTGTTATATAATTTTTGAGTAATTTGTAAGTATCAAATTCGTTCTGAATATTTGAAATATAATTTTGATATTATAGGTTACGAATCGTTTGAAATTCTCGTTTTTAAGACGACGAATTAACAAAATTAGTTGATTTATTTATTTCAACTAAATTTATTATGACTTCAACGAGAAAAACAAGATGTAAATGACAAATATAACAGATCCAAATGACAAATGATAGGTGTAATAAACAGATCGAAACATAACAAATGTCAAACAGATCCAAACATAAATAAATAAACAGATCGAAATGTAAATCCTATGGAACAATAAAAGTAAAAAACTATCATCATCTAAACGGAGAAGGGGAGTATCGGTCGGCCGGATGTCCTCTGTTAGCCCTTTCGGGCAGTCCAGCCCAGGCCACATCACGTGTAGCAATAGCAGCGGCATCAGCCTCTCTCCTGATACGTGATGCGGTCTCCCACGGATCATCATCCCCCAGAGTAGTAGCTGGCGGGGGTGTAGAGAAGAAAGTCTCTACCAGCCCAGCTACATAGTCAGAAGGGGCTTGTGACCCGCTGGCCTCACCGTCGTGTGCCATCGCCGTAGATGGTGATAGGCTCTCAATCTCATCGAGACTGATAGTCAGCCCATAATCCTCTATGTGGTCGAAAGATGAAGACTGTGGTGGCGGCGGCATGCTAGCCCGGACCCTGTAAACCAAACCAAACAATGGTATAAATTTTTCTACTAATAATTACTCGACTTATAACAAATACGACTTACCGGTGGCTGCACTGGACGTCCCTCAGAGTTGTAATAGGCTGCCCAGTCGGAATTAGACAACACCCATTGATAGTAGTCCCAATCCGCGTCCAAGCGGGGTGGAGATGGCATATCCTGAATGCAGACTAGCGGCGCATCTGGCTCGTCTGGCTCTACCCCCGCCAATCAATGTTCTCTCTGGCGTCGCGCAACATGTTGATCGTACGCCCACTCTGTCCGGTATCATCGATAAGTGGACCATGCTCCTGCAACTTGTTCCGTCCAACTTTCTGCCAGCCCTTGATCCCGAGCAACTTGATAGCATGCGCAACGGCTTTAATCGACACCAATACCTGAAAAAACAAACATAAATTAGTCAACATATTTATATAATAAGCGTTTAATGAACAAGTAATATAAATGTGTTGGATTAATTACTGAGCGAGCCCAGCGACGTCCGGTAGGCTGGTGACTTGATAGATTCTCATGCAGTGTCTGGCGAAGATAGGCACTGTAATCGCCCATCAGATATACTGACGCCCCGCCAATCCTCTGGTACCAAGTCGTGTACCTCAGCAGATGAGATCCTGGAGTCTGAGTGATCTCATCAGGCATCTGGTATATCTGAGGCTCCACCAGAAACTCAGACTGCCCGTAATAATTTGTCAAATGTAACCGCCAGTTTCTGTCCATAGAGCCAGCGTGCGACATCCTGTAAATTAAATTTTAGTTGCAATTGGTCTACTGGGATACGAAACGGTCGATGTAATAATTAATTACCTGTGCAGTCTCTTGATCTCCTCCCTGGGTAATGCCGGATCCTCTGGAATCAATGGCTCCTCTCCGTACTGCCGAAGTACCCGATCTGGATAGTGGTGCTCCACTATCCAAAAGCAGACTAGCGAGCCTCGGTACCACCAGCTGTCACGGTGCTCAAGACAACAAAGAGGCAACTGCTGATCCTCATATAGAGGTGCGTATGGTGTCCACTCCACCTCCGACTCGTCCAAACTCTGCAGCTGTAAACGCACCATCCTGATACCTATGGTGCGTCCATGCCCCCTCATCCCGATAGTGGTGGACACCATGCCAGCAGTGGCCGTAGACTCGCCACCGCTCCGGATCATCGTCCTGATGTCCCCAATTTGGCTCTGGCTCATTGGGGATAGGATGGCCCACCCGTAGCCGTGACCAGGACCAATGCTGCAACAAAAGAACCGGTCCATACATCTGCTTGGCCTTCACCTGTATTTCTGAGGTTATTAGTCGTAATTTCATTTGACTGATTGATGAATTAATGAAATGTCAAACAACATAATTACTAACCTGAGAAGCTGTGCAGAGGCTATGATACAAATGTGCTAACACGGCTCCACCTCAGTTTTAGGCCAGCGGGCTATCAAAGTCCGTCAGAAGTCGCAAATACATCATGGAGATGCCATCGTCGCTGGCATCAGGAAACATAACAGTACCGAAGAGGTCCATCACGTAACCTCGGGTGTATCTGCAAAAACAAAGTAGATGGTTAGTATTATAATTACATAAAGTAATTAACAGATCAAAAGTAAAATATTATTATTATTATTACCTCTGAATCTCTATATCAGTAGAGGCGTCCGTCAGACCGGCACTGAAGTGTCGCCGCAACTCTGTTTTCTGCATGTGATAACTGGACTTCCCCTTATCTCGCACGTAGCTTTCTCGGATCGCGCCCCAAAATCTTGCTCGATGTCATGTGCGAAGTCTCTACCGTCGGATACTCCGCCTATGGGAATGCCCCGATCGGCAAACCCCGAGAGGGCACTCACGTCCCCTAACGTGACGGTCATCTCCCGAAAGGCATATGGAACGTGTGGGTCTCGGGACGCCATCGCTCCACTAATCCTGCGATGAGAGATACATTGATTGAGGCAGTCGTGTCCTGTAGGATGGACACAATCTGATATAGTCCCAGCCGGATGAGATATGGGTCCATCTGTGAGAATTACTGCATCCGAGGGACAGAAAAATTGACGTCCATCAGAAACTCGTCCTGCGTTGAAAAATAGCAAAATAATGTATTACATAATATATACAACAAAATTGAAATTTTGTCGGAGGTAGACAAAAAGTAGCATACCTCACGGGAAGCCAGGGATACCCGGTGCTCGCAGTGGGATATCCATAAGAGAGGGCTGAAGTGCTCGTGCATGGTGGGGTCAATCGGCGGCTCAACCTGTGGTGCACGTCTAGGTCGTCCTCTACCTCTACCTCCAACCATTCTAATTTCATAAAGTATAGTTAGTTAAATTATACTATACTCAACTATACAAAATTATGCTTAGTTATAACAAACCATAATTTATATCCTAATTCTACCCTAATATATAACTATACTAAACTATACTAAATTACCTAATTTATAAAAAAATTTGGAACATTTCTAAATAATTGGTAGCAATTTATAACAATTTCTAATAAATTATAACAATTTCTAACAAACGGTAGCAATTTATAAAAATTGGTACCAATTTCTTTCTAATTTATAAAAAAAATTGGAACATTTCTAATGAATTGGTAGCAATTTATAAGAATTTCTAACAAACGGTAGCAATTTATAACAATTCGGTAGCAATTTATAACAATTGGTAGTAATTTATAACAATTTCTAACAAATGCTTGCAATTGATAAGAATTGGTAGCAATTTCTAATAAATTTATAAAAAATTATAACAATTTCTAGCAATTTCTAATAAATCTCTAATCAATTTTAACAATTTCTAACAAACGGTACTAACTTACAACTATTTGGCCTACTTACAAATATAAAATAAAATATAGGGACTTGCAAAAACAGAAAGAGCAGGAGAAATCTGAGAGAAAGAGAGAATATGAGGAGAGATAGTGTCAAATTTGACGAAATGAATTGTGAGGAAATTTCGGAACAGTGCACCCTTATAAATAACCTATTTATTTGGAGTGACTGGCGGTGTAATAGCCGGTTCCTAATTTTTATTAGGAACCGGCGGTATAGTAGCCGGTTTCTAATAAAAATTAGGAACCGGCTGTATAGTAGTCGGTTTGGGTATTTTTAATAAAATTTGAGTTTGGTGAGCAAAGTTAGCGAAATATAAAGTTTGGTGGGCATGGATAAAAAAGACGGAACCACGTACTGCATTAATTTGTAAATTAATACTATATATATAGGCACGGCGTGCTCCAACCAAGGGACCCATGGTCAGATGGGCCAGAGTACATAACACAATGCCCCATCCAACCGGGAGCAAACTTCACACAACAAATTCAATTGACAGAGGAAGAAGGCACGTTGTGGTGGCACGCACACAGCGACTTTGACCTTGCAACAGTCCATGGTCCTCTGATCATATACCCAAAGACAGGCACTACCGTATATCCTTTCTCCAACCCACATCATAAAGACTTCACACTCATTTTAGGAGAATGGTGGAATAAGGATGTAAATCAGGTGCTACATGACGCCCTTCAGACCGGCGGTGAAGTACAACCCTCTGATGCCAACACCATCAACGGTCAACCTGGTGACTTCCTTCCCTGCTCACAAAATGGTATCATTTTTTTCTCTTTATCAATTAAGGAACCCAGTACCCACAACACAAGGAGACCAAATAGGCAACTTCTAGAAAACATGAATAGCACAAAAGGAAAGGAGAGACCAAATAAAAGTAAAGAAAATAATATATGTAACTTAATTAGGTCTTTAGAAAAAGACATAATCAAAGTTAGTCCTGTTTGTCATTTATATATACTGACAAAATTACTGATACCTTTTTGTCAGCTTCTTTCTATTATTTAATTTCCTCTTTTTTTTTGGGGAAAATGATCCAATTTACAAATTTTAAATTATTTGCGTTTCTACTTAATTCAGATACTGTCAAGGTGCATGTGGAACATGGGAAGAGCTACCTCCTCCGTTTGATCAACGCTGCCTTGAGCAGTGAGTTCTTCTTCGCCATTGCTGGTCATCGACTGACAGTGGTCGGGACGGATGGGAGCTACACCAAACCGTATGCAACGGATTTTATTTTCATTACTCCGGGTCAAACCATGGACATCCTCTTAGAGGCCAATCAACTTCAAAATTCCTCTTCACCGTCACGGTACTACATCGCTGCCCGTCCTTACATCGGTAATCCACTGATCGGTTTTGATGGCAACATGACCACTGCTATTCTAGAATACAAAACTAAATACACCACTTTACAAGATCCTCCACTTCTGGTTTCCTTACCTGCCTTAGATGACACTGACGCTGTCACTATGTTTGCCAATGGGATGCACTCACTAGCCGATAAGGACCACCCAATTGATGTACCAAAAACTATCAATGAACACATGTACATCACAGTATCAATGAGTGACATTTTGTGCCCCAACAAATCATGCAAAGGTCCGTTGGGGAACAGGTTTGCCGCCAGCCTAAACAACGTTAGTTTTGAGACACCGCAAATCGATATACTACATGCGTACTATTACTCTATACCCGGTGTCTACACCACTGACTTCCCCAACGACCCACCGTATTACTTCAACTTCACAGAAGATGACATCCCAACAGACTCGTTCGTCACCAAAAAGGCAACAAAAGTGAAGGTGTTAAAGTACAACACAACGGTCGAGATTGTGTTTCAAGGGACCAACATTCTCGGACCAGGCGAGAACCACCCCTTGCACTTGCATGGACATAGCTTCTATGTCGTTGGCAGAGGATCGGGTGTCTTTGACAAGAAAAAAGATCCGTTAACTTACAACTTGGTTGATCCTCTGCAGGAGAACACAGTTGGTATACCGAAAAACGGTTGGGCTACGATCCGGTTCAGGGCAAATAATCCTGGAGTTTGGTACATGCATTGCCATGTTGATCGGCACATGGTTTGGGGAATGGACATGGTTTTTATAACCAGAAACGGTAACAGTACAGATGCCAAAATGGTTCCTCCCCCTAGCTACATGCCACCCTGCTAAAATATATATAATATTAATCTTTTTTTATTGCTCATTCAACATAAATATTTTTTTTTGTCGGATGGAAAAACTCAAAAATATAAGTTATGGTTTGACTTGCCTAATGTTCTCGGAAATAATTTTTATGTTTGAACTTTTGAAATTTGAAGTGATAAATCAGACCTTCTCATTCATTGCTTAGATTTGTTGGCTCACGTAATTTGAAGCTCATGTTGTGGTATATATATACCCAGCTTTATTGACAAGCATCTATTGCAAATGACCTTGCTGCAATTAAATTTGTAAGACATACATAAAAATGGTTGGGGATTCAAAATTCTGAGGACTAATTGGTTAGAATTTTCATACTTGATATCTGGAGCTTTTAATTTAATCTGTCTATCCACAGCTTTGAATAAATCTCAACAATCAATTATTAAAACACTTTATAACATCAGACGGATTTTGTTTTCCATAAAGTAAAATCAAACAAGTTTATATTTATGAACATGATACATGAACCAATAGCAAGAAAAACGCACAAAATTTGATTAAAAATATCAAAGCAAGATAACTATCCATAATTACATGAATTGGGTTCAATATATATATGGAAGGTCAAATTTCCAAAACTTATGGGATATGGTCAATAAGCAAGGCAATATAATGCTGAATTAAGTGACTAAAATACATGAACTGACCAGTAGGCATCTAATAATTTTTCTTTTTGTTTTTTAATAAATTATTAATGTTGAAATGATGACTTAATAGAAATGCACATTAGTAAACCAAAACAATGAGAAGTACCAGTTGATACCAAGTGGCAAGCAGCACCTGTTTGTTATAAGCTTGAAATATATATTGATTTGGGACACCGTAGTACCATACTGGCAAGGTCTATTACAAGTACATGTTAATTTCTAGCTAAATTTGATATTTCCTTTTTACTTGGTAGGCCAATACTCAATGGAGTATTGGGGAGGGTCAAACTAGAAATGCTATTAAAAATAAAAAACATGTGTAGGTTTTGATTAAGCTTCAACAGCTGGATTAATTAGCTTGTCCTGAAGAATATATACTTGTATCAGCAATAGCCACCAGACGCCTTGAAAACTTATCAAAAGAAATCCAACTAATTATATATAATCACAACACAAACATTGTGTTCTAGCAAATGCTCTCTATTCTTAACTCCAATAGTTAATGCTACCCTTACCAGCCATAAGGACCCAAAGAGGAATTAGTGTGTTGCAACTCAGTTTAATTAAGGATTCATTCTCAGAACACTTTACTAAGCTCACCACCTTTAATGATATATATATATAGAGTAAATCTAGGGTGTGACGTGCTCACCAAGAGGGTTTGGTGAGCACAACTCCAAAAATACATCGGATCGGCTTCAAATGATGAATCCAAACCGTTGAAATCCTTCGTGAGTGATGCATGTACATGCCAAATTTTGGAAGTTTCGAATTCATTTGCTATGAGGTCAAGCGGTCAAAGTAATGAATCTTCTAATAAATTATTCTATTAGTTGTTTTATATATTCATTTTTCATCATTACTTTGACCGCTTGATCTCGTAGCAAATGAATTCGAAACTTCCAAAATTTTGCATATACATGCATCACTTACGAAGTACATGGATTTCAACGGTTTGGATTCGTCATTTGAAGCCGATCCGATGTATTTTTGGAGTTGTGCTCACCAAACCCTCTTGGTGAGCACGTCACACTCTAGATTTACTCTATATATGTATATATACGGTGGTGTTCATGTCAAGTACTGATGAGGGCAGTTTTTATTGTAGATATGCTACTTGGAATCAATGTTTTTCCTTCATTTATATTTATTTCGATTAACGAGGGGTGGGTGTAGTGTTCTAATTTGGGAGCTGAATTAGCGGAAAGAATTGACTAAGAGAATAGTAGAATGAATTTACCTTTGCAACGCCAATCTTTTGGCAATCCATATCAGCGACAGCTGTTATCGCAGACGACAGAGGGGATGGAGAAACCTAGCGCTTAAGGCCTGTGGCGGGGGCAATTCTCCATAGGCGACGGCGGCGCGCCACTACCGTTCGCGGCCGAGGAGGGGAAAGACGAAGATAGAGAAGATAAAAAAAAAAAAAAAAAAAAGAGGCGAATCAATTGGAGCAATCGGAGGTGGACAAATTGTGAAAAAAAAATGGAATGAGAGCAATCGGAGACTGAGAGAGAGAGAGCGCGCGAGCAACATAAACAAACGGAAAGAAAGATTTTATTTCTCCAGCGTGTAAAATAGAAATTGATTTCTCATTAAAAAAAATTGGGAAGAGAAAATTGTAAATAATAAATTAATTGTCGTACAATTCAGAAATTGAGTTAGTGGCACACGGAAAGATAGACGGTTAACAAACAGAAAACGGAGAGAACACCCGTATTGATAAATGTTGAAACTTGAAAGGAAAGGATGCTCGGCTAGGAGGAATTCAACGGTCAAGATGAGCGAAATGGATGAACGGAAGGCGTTGATGCATTGGATCTCAAGATTTCGCTTTCTTAGACTTAGCCTAGTGGGCGAATCTCAGGCAGCCCATCCCATATAGCTAGCGGGCTAGCGGCTAGCGCAAGGCAAGTTCTCAAAACGTTAGCCCTGCCCAACCGGTTGCTTCTTCATCAACACTCAAATAAGTTAATGAGGTATGCCCAACATGAGACATCACTATCTTTCATATAATCGTATGAAAATTATATCCATTAATTGTTATTAAAAAAAATTTAGTTTATGTTGCATCCAATCCAATGGGTATATATATATGTCCAATCCGAGGTAATCGGTGCAGCAGGTCTTTCAAGTTAATTATCATTCTATAGCAACTAGCATGCGCAACCAGGTAGATGACTATCTATAGTATCGGTAGAATCCAACGTACATTAATTCATCTCTAACTTATTCAATGACTCTGACAACTAACTTTCACTATCAAAAGGTAAAATAATTAATTCTCCATTCTCCATTCTCCTGAATAAAGGAATACAAAATTACTAGCTAGCTCAATCTTTTAATTTTACAACACATTCAAATAATTCTTTCATTAATTACGTACTTTACAATTACTTAGAATAAATATGAATGGACAAGTTTGTTGTGCTCAGGGACAGAGCTAGCTAGATTTTCAAGTTATAAAAGTCCAATAGAGCAATGGGAGTTAATTATAAAAAATTCCATACTGTACGGAAATGGGGAGTCAATATTACAATATCCATAGTATTTACTCTAAATTATATAGAAAATTATATATAAACAATAAAATTTTGAAAATAAATGAGAATCAATTGACCCCATTCAATCATACTAATTAAATCCGTCCTTGGTTGCGCATGATATTAAATAAGATGAGATCAGAGGTACTCAGAGGAGAAGAATCATATGGGTGGGTTAGCTTGAAGGTCAGATGAAAGAATTTTTCTTTTATTGTCAATACCAATTAAAAAAAGTGCCTATTAATAAACAATCTGATCTTTACTAATATATATAATCCTAGTTATTAATTCTATCGGTCGACCGGCATGCATCAAGCTAGCACAGCACATAGTTAGGTTATTCTTCTTTTTGGAGAGGAATTAAAGGAACGGGGTAATGTAAAAATCTTATCAATTAGGCAACAGAAAATATGTAAAAAAAAAAAAAGACTTAGCTTTTCAAAACACAAGTTCATAATGACACCCCCTGCAGACTGACCAAAGACGTAGGAATAATTATGCCTGTCCTAATTAATCCGTCGGAATTAATGGCACATTGCAGAAGCAAATATTACAATATTCCAATGGCCCCAAAGAATTATATTGTTATTATTATTAGATGTCTTCGTTACTTGGAGGTTACGTGTGTTTTCCATCAATAATTAATATATAGCATTTCCCGCGTCCGCATACCGACAGAATAATTAAGGGACGTCCTTTTAAAAACTACGAAATAAATTAAGGCAGATTCTAATAGTGTTAGTGTTAAATTCTTAATATATATATATAAGACTTTTAAATAAACACTGTGATATATTACTTTAATTTCAGGCATTTGGAACTTCCAACTTGTAGCAAAATTAAGGAAGAAGAAAAGAAATAGCTAGCTAAAAGGAAATTAAGGCTGTTATATATGCCAAACAGTAGTACTTGATCGAAGTGACTTGGAAACGTTCAAATATTGTAAATGTCAACTAGTGATAAAAGCGACTACATTGACAATTAATTAAGTTGACAACTTCATATATATATATATAAGCAACGGTGTTTGAATGAGATTTTATGTGTGGTCATCGTTTTTCTATATAAACTTTGATATTTGAATGATATACATTTCATGTGGGAGCCCCCTTAGCTTACAATTAATTATTAACATGATTTATTATTTTAATTTCAGCCTTCCATTAATTGGTTTTTTCCCGATGAGATCGAGATTTGATGATGAGAGGTTCTACTTTCCTATCCTATAAACCAAATAGACCACGCATACCAAAATTTGATTGCATGTGTTTGAATTATATTTTAAATTTATAAACTCAAAAATATAAAATTTGCTACTGCGGAGTTATAAAATGCGAACGTGTACTATACAAACATCTAATGGTAAATTTTGTAAAATGCCAACAAAAATGTTGTTAGTACTGGGTAGCTAGAGTAGTTGTCTTTTGTGTAAGCCCAATCCTATTATTATATGAAAAAAAAAATCTCTCTAATAAAGAAGTTATCACATCTACCTTTACAACACTTACAAAAAAATATCAATATTATTCGTGTGAGAGGTCGTAGATTCGAAATCCATATGAAAAAATATTTTTGTGCATATTATATAGTTGGTTGACCATGGCTTGACCTCCAACATTTACACACACAACAAAACACTTAAAAGAAATCTCACAAATACTTAATTAAAACTTCAAAGATATCAAAATTTTAAAACCAATATATTAAAAATGATGCAAAATTAACCGACAGAAAGTCGGCATTTTTTATCATAACCAAAAACTTAAATAATATAATATTAATAACCAAACTGCACAAATATTTTCACTCATAACCAAACCGCCTCCATAGGAGGCGGTCTGCTATATATATAAATAAATATATATATATATATATATATATATATATATATATATATATATATATATATATATATATATATATATATATATATATATATTTATTTATTTATTTATTTATTTATTTATTTATTTTAGGATTTGGATGTTTCAATCTAAATAATGGGAAAAGTTCAATTTTTGTAATAAAATTAGATCGTGAAACAATACATTTTTAGTAACACACTTAAATTAACAAAAGATGAAAATAGAAACAAATAAATAAATTTCATACAAACAAAATGGTGCCCATTCTTATCCACTGTGATCTCTACACGGCCATCCTTCACTAAAAATGAAAGCGCAAATATATTCTCCACAGTTTGTGCAAAAGATTGCCAGTTTAACACTAAATATTCGAGCTTTGTCTACTTTTGTTTTCTCAAGAAGTAAACATTGTCAACATGTTTTTGTCTGTATCAGTCTTTTTTGAAGGGTCACCCTCTGTCTCGCCAAACTAACAAAGATACTAATCATTAGATTAATATAGCAATTCCTCAACCATCATAAATTATATCCCTTCCCTTCCCATTAATGATATAGAAGGAAGATAAAAGAATTTATAAGTTTTGTTATTTTTTAAATGATATCTCTTCCCTCAACCATCCTAATTTTTATTAGGAACCGGCTATTATACCGCCGGTTCCTATCTTTTTTTTTCTTTCCTTTTTTTTTGGAAAAAGTTATAATTTTTTATTTTTTTTATTAAAATTTTAGAAATTTTTGATATGTTTCTTTGAAATTAGATAGAAAAATATATAATTTAGTTTATTAGAAGGACTGAAACAAATAATCCGGATCAATATTTTTCAGACCGGATATTTTGCGGTTGTAAGAAAAATTAAAATATTGCATTGTGTGTTATTAGAAAAAAAAAACTTTCGTAGAAGTGTCAATTTTTTTTTAAAATAATTTAATAACATCATTTAAGAAACATCATTTAAAATATTTTCCTAAAAATCATGCATAATAATATTAATAACATCATTTAAAAAAATATATATTATTAATTACTTAAAAAAATTGCATTAAAATGATTTGAAATTTAAAACTTTAAACGGCCATAACTTTGGCTAGGAAAGTCGGATTGACGCGTATGACCCCAATTCGGAAAGAGGAGGAGGAGACGGTGGCGACCCGCCCCCCGGATATTTGACAAATCAGAATCGCCAAAAAACGTCGTTTAGTGCCTCAAAAATTAAGTTTAAGATTTTTAGTGTCTCAACTGAATTTTCTTATGTTGAAAAATACTTTTCAGCACCGAGAAATGCATCAGCAGCAAGTGCAATTGCCACAGGAGAAGTCTTATACAAGCATTATGTCTTCCGGTACGATTTCAAGGACTCGAAATAAACTAAATTATATATTTTTCTATCCAATTTCAAAGAAACATATCAATTTTTTTGGTTATGAATATAATTATAATTAATCTATCATCGTATTAAAAAAAAAAAAAAAGTAAACCGCCCCCCTAGGAGGCGGGTTGGTCAGGGGTTAAACCGCCCCACTGGGGAGTGAGTTGCTTGGGGACTAAACCGCCCCCCCGGGGGGCAATTTGGTTATGAATGAAAAAAAAATCTCAAAATTAGTTATTAATATTACTTTATTTATTTTTTTGGTAATTAATAAAAAATGCCGGGACAGAAAGCACATTTTGGGGCTTAAAATCATAAATAAAATACGCATAGCTGACTATTCAGCCATTTTAATTAGTTGATGGGCTTAAAATGATTGGTAGTGTTAACATTGGACAACTTGTCTAAATTTCTTCCTCTGTACGTAAAACCCTATATATTCAACTAATATGAACTCACGAAAGGTAAAAGCTTGAAAATTTTTGTGGCTACAATTAAGTTTGAACAACATCTTTTTCATTATTTTATTTGAAGGCAGACATATCATTCTTTACATAACTGGAACTACTTTGACTTTCAATAAAATGCGGAAGTAGAAATTAACGTTCGTGCATGTTTTCAATTCTACCGTGTTAATTAATTAATTATAGATTTAAAAGAGAAGAGTTTTTTTGGAATATAAATAAAGAGGAGGGTTTCAAGTTTCAACCCTCTTGCATGTTTTTCATACCGTATCATATCTCATATTTCATATTTTCGTTTTTAAATTAAGTTCAAACTGTCGATTCAAACTATTCAACATAATATCCATATTAAAATATGTTGGAGATGAAACTTTATAATTTTTGAAACTTTTTTTTACTATTTTTTATGAGTAGAAAATTATTGTTTTTGAACAATTTGGAAACAATGATTTTGTACCTATCTTAAAAATTAGTAAAAAATTTTTAAAATACCAAATATATTTTAGTATGGATATCATGTTGAGCAGTTTGAATCGACAGTTTGAACTTTGAAAATGAATATACAAAAAATATGAAGTATGATGATGTATGAATTGGAACCATCCTCATCAATAAATTCAAAACTAAATAATAATCCATGGTCCTTCTCCCAGCCAATAGAAATTGATTTCTTCTATAGCAGTTGGACCATATGAAATGAAGCAGCTTAAATTGACACTAAAATTTTAAACACAAAATGCACGCACTTAGTAAATCTTTAAAAGAAAGAGAATGATTTAAAAAATATTTTTTTGGCACTAGAGGTAAAGATTCAATTTAGCTTAAACATATATATCCAACTGCTATTAATAGCTGCACACACTTGTCAAATATTCAAAAACCAGAAGCAAGGTGATCTCTCTTCTCACGTGATATTCTTTAAAAATGTACAAACTTGTCAATTAATTTGATAAAGTCAATCTATGACTTAGTATATTAGTTTGGCCCGTCTGTCTTAATTATCATAGATTTTGACAGTATTAACCTGTCTATATATAAACTTCATTTGGTAAGTGGTACGACTAGTATTTGTGCGATGTATCTGTATGACTTGTATATATAATATATTTATTTAATTAAAATGAAAAGTCAAAAACACACCCAGATTTTTATGTGTATCCTATTTTAAATGGAAAGGAGAAAAAAAAATTCCTATAATATATCAAATTGAGTATACTTTCGTATATAAGAAAATCTTGATAGTGAAGAAAAAATATTTTTTAAAATAAAAAAAGTTACAACACTTTTTAAGTTTAAAATTTAGCATATGGTATATGTTGATACATGATGTAAAAATATTTAGATACGCACTAGTGATATCATTAAGTATATGTTGCGCTGAGTATATGACATAATAAATCATAAGGACACCACTGGTGATATCATTATTAATATATAAATCCTGCTTATCTTATTGCTTAATTTGTGTCAGTAACTTTCCAAGAACAAAGGAGATGATATATTTTTAAAACTTACTCTTGTGTCGGTAGCATGATTTAAAGGATATGGTACCTTCAATTCCAAGAGATAACTTCAGAGTATGAAAGCAGCTTGTTTAGAGCATCGGGAAATTAATTACTTTTATTTTGTTTTCTTTATGTTCCTCTTTCTTTATTGTAATATTTTTTAGTTTTCTTTGTAAGATTTTGACACCGCTGGTATCCATATCAATGGAATGTGGAGGATAGACCTCCACATTTCTTCTTCTAATTCTTCAAAAAAAAAAAAAAAAAAAGGATATGGAACCATATGCTAGCTGAAGACTGAAAGAATTAATCTTTATATATTTTTGCTATTTAAACTTGTTATCAGAGTAAAATCTGTTTTTGATTAGTTAGCTGTTTGGTTCCTTTGTATGGATCGATTGTAATTAGCATTACTGTTTCTTTAGGTTTAGTAATTGCAGGCTGTTAATTACCAGAGGTTTGGTATTATGCTTTCCATTTTTTTTTTCAATTTATAGAAATAGTTGGTATCTCCTTCTTTAATTATATGTAAATAAATAAATGGGATTTGAGCTACTTGTTTAGCCAGTAATAGTGTTACTTTATAGACGAAAATTCATTGAAGCAAAGCCAAAAAATCTGTAACACAAACTCTGCTTTGTCTTCGCCCATCGATCGATCGTTTCATAAAATTAAAATGTACCTACATTAGACATTTTTTAATATCTCAAAAAACCGATCGAAAACCTTTGACTTTTCCAATGCATGGAACAGGTAGCTGAGTCCCAGATAAAAGCTTTTTAGTATTTTTTTGAAATTCCAGAGATACTTTTCAAACTAGGAATATTGCATGTAATTGTACCGCGTTATTAAAGAAGCGTGAAAGGATAAGTAATTAAAGAGAAAAGTTGCATGCATGGACTGCATGGTCTCTCCTATAAGTACCTTAGCATATGTGCTCTTTGATCTACACAATTAAAATCAAATATCTACATATATAGCAAAGCAAATACATACTGAAATATAATATTAAGAATCAGTTTTGCATTGCTATATATATACAATTGTCTCATTTTCCCTTCATTATTCTACGAGTGTAATCACTAGCTAAAATAAGATGGGATTAGGTAGTGTTTACCTGCTAAAGGTCATCATGTGTATTCTTATGCTATGCTGTGTCTTTGCTTCTCCTGCCTTGGCCAAGACCCATCACCGCACTTTCACTGTAAGTATATATCCTTTTTAAACCCTAATTTGCATAGAGGGGTTTATAACTTAATATTTTATTGAACCAGCCGAGGACTAATTCAATTATATCTAAACACTACTAACTAAACCCTAATTTGCAATTTATTTCAGATACAAGAAACTCCATGCACCCGGCTCTGCAGCACCAAAAACATCCTTACTGTCAACGGCCAGTACCCCGGCCCCACCATCTATTGTCGCAAGGGCGATACAGTTGTCGTCAAGGTCATCAACAAAGGAAACAAGAACATCACCATTCACTGGTAGACATACATTTATCATCACAAATTCAAAATTAAAAAATAAAATGGAAAAATCGATTGAGCTCCTTGTACATTTTTGTACCAGGCATGGCGTTGACCAGCCAAGGAATCCATGGTCAGACGGGCCAGAGTACATCACACAATGCCCAATCCAACCAGGTGCTAACTTCACACAACGGATTCAGTTCACCGAAGAAGAAGGCACGCTCTGGTGGCATGCGCACTCCGACTTCGATCGTGCCACTGTTCATGGCGCAATGGTCATTCACCCAAGGAAAGGAAGCACCTTCCCGTTCCCCAAGCCCGACAAGGAGGTCACCCTCATTTTGGGGGAGTGGTGGAAGGCTGAGTTAAATGAAGTGCTACAAAAGGCCATATTGACTGGTGGCGATGTTGATCCATCTGATGCCAACACCATCAATGGTCAACCTGGAGACTTTCTTCCATGCTCACAGAATGGTACGTTAATTAGTTTTCTAGGTCTAAAGATACTGTAATTGCCTTTCAATAGGACCCATTAATTGAGTTTGACTTCAACTGCATGCTAATACAAAATATCAAATTGTTGCAGACACTTTCAAGATTCAAGTACAGCAAGGCAAGACCTATCTACTCCGTGTGATCAATGCTGCCTTGAGCAACGAGTATTTCTTTGCCATTGCCAATCACCAAGTCACTGTTGTTGGGACGGATGGTAGTTACACCAAACCGTATTCAACCGACTATGTTATGATCACCCCAGGCCAAACAATGGATCTTCTCTTAATGGCCGACCAACTTAACAACTCCTCTTCACCTTCCCGGTATTACATGGCAACCAGCCCTTACAATGGTAACCCAGTCGTCCGTTTCGACAAAAATATATCCACTGCCATTGTCGAATACAAAACTTCTGAAAACACTTTCACAACTGTTCCGCTTTTACCCACTTTACCAGAATTCAATGACACAAATGCGGCAACTGCATTTACTGATGGGCTACGTTCACTGGCAAGCTGGGACCACTCAGTTGATGTGCCAAAAATAATCGACGAACACATGTATATCTCAATAGCAGTGAATGTTGTTCCTTGCACTAGGAACTCAAACTGCTCCGGCCCATTGGGTGACAAGCTTGCTGCTAGTCTAAACAATGCTAGTTTTCAAAGCCTGCCAATTGACGTGTTAGATGCATACTATTACTCTATTCCTAATGTCTACACACCAGACTTCCCGAACAAACCGCCATTTTTCTTTAACTTTACTCAGGACACCATTCCACCGGAGCTTTACCTTACACAAAAGTCGACAAAAGTGAAGGTTTTAGAGTACAATACAACTGTGGAGATTGTGTTTCAGGGGACTAATATTCTCGGTGGCGAAAACCATCCGATGCATTTGCATGGTCACAGCTTCTATGTTGTTGGCAAAGGATTTGGTATTTTTGACAAAGAGAAAGATCCATTGTCTTACAACTTGGTCGATCCACCTTATGAGAACACGATAGGTGTGCCGAAGAATGGTTGGGCTGCGATTCGTTTTACGGCAGCGAATCCTGGTGTTTGGTTCATGCACTGCCATTTTGACCGCCACATGGTCTGGGGAATGGACATGGTTTTCATAACAAAGAATGGCAATTGTGAGGATGCTAAAATGTTACCTCGGCCTTATGACATGCCACACTGCTAAACCAAATGGCTTCATATTTCAAATTTTATTAATGTACTTAAAAAGTAATTGTTCATAGATGGCAATTGTAGTAATTAATGATAGGAAATTTGATCGATTTTGTTATTTTTTCAAGGGAAATTGTGGATAAATTAATGGTAAGGAAATCTTGTTAGAACGTCAGAAAGTTATGCAAGAATTGTAATAAAACATCATTATTTCAATATATTTTTTCCAATATTTATGCTTTTCTATTTTACCGCACGACTTAAAGTTGAAGGAAAATTAATTAATTGGATCGATGTTCATTTGATATATTGAAGACTTGGACCAAATTAATCTAACCCAATTGGAAGGTCAGGCGACAAGTCAGTAAAAATAAAAATACTGGTGGGTTATATATAGTTTAGGCCGGGCCAATCCATAATTGCTCTATCCGGCCCTGATCAGATACAAATACAATTAATAGGCCGGGTGAATGACTATATATAGCTCCGTGCATGTAGACCCGAGAGGAAAGGTACGTAGCACCTTCCCCTTTCCCAAAGCCCACAAGTCTTTTGATCATGCATGCATGGTATCTCCATTCTTATATAATGCACGTAGTTGTCCTGATCCGCCAACGGCTGAGATTGAAAGATGAATTTTCAGATTTAATATCAGCCCTTCAATCACATAATCTGTCATCTTTTGATTAAATGCATATATTTTATGTGTAAAAGTCAAAATTTAGTTAGAAACATACTCGCCGCAGATACTACCACACGATATGTTACAATTAAAATTGAATATAGAATAAAATTGATTTCTCTATTTATTCCTTTCCTTATTTCTCCTCTCCAGTAATCTTGCAATTAAATTTGAAAATTAAATGAGATTCAAGTGTTCCTTATATTGCCTCTCCTGCTATCTCCGATTTAAATTTCCTTATTATATCTCCGGCTATCTCCCATTAATATTTTTTTATTCATCACCTAGCTCTAGCTCTAGCCATTTGTTTAGCCCTAACAGATCGTCTGGAACTGTTTGGATCAACTGTTTCGATTATATGCATGAAAAGGGGCTTAAGTTGGGAATCTGTAATGTTGTAGGGTATGTTATTATGTTCCTTAAATATGTTATTTGACAAATTTAATTGTATTAAACATAAATTTCAAAAATTAGTTTATCTTTATTACATTCTTCTATGCTGGTTAACACTAGATATGTACAAAAAAAATAGTTCATTTTTATTACATAAATACTGTGAAAATTCAAATTATAAACGCAATGGGTTAAACTATAATGAAAATTTATGACAGGACATTGACATGCAGCAATACTGTGCCAGGTTTTCTTTATCATGAAGAGTGAGATGTCAAAACTTTTGTATTCTGGATATGTTATTTTTTATTTTATTTTCATCATAAACTCATTTTAATTTTTATAATTTGTCAGTAAGTTCATCTATCTTTGTTGAAATATGACAATTGCAACAATGGCAATATAGAACCAAAATGAAGGTATTTTATTTAGAATGATATATTTATCAGATAATGCAGCTATTATAGAAATTATAACTAATTTTATTTTGACTCATGCAGATATCAAAGAATGAGTAGTGCTGCAAACTTATGGAAAGAACATTTTCTTCTCTCTTTGTGTATGGTAAGTAATTAATTTGCTAATTATTTTTCTTCGCAATAATTAAAAATACCCCTTAATATTAGTAGGTTAAAGAAGAAATTCAAAAATGAATATTATACATTAGACAAAATGAACTGATTACTTGGGCACGCAATATCGGAAACAGTTAGAGAAACTAGAGATATTTAGGAAAACTAGAATACGTTTTTTTTCATTTTATTTTTCTTGAAAAAGGTGTTCTTATTTCCTCTCTTTAACTAATGATTAAAAAAATGTTAATTTGTTTTCAATTCATGTAGTATGATTTTCACTCAAATCAAATTTTACTAATTTATGGGCTTTTGTACATTTTTTTTTTTAAATTAAATAAATGTTTTGAGTAGTTTTCATCAATTATTTTCAGATCCTGATATGCTTGAGGTGGATAATGGCGGTATGATTGCTGAAGAGTACCAGTTATATTTTAGCATGGTCATAGCCTCATAGGTCATTAAATCTAAATTTCAACTATGTAGGCCCTACTTTTAATTGCGTGCGATCTCAATTCTACGAGTCAAGACACCAAGAATATACTTGGCAATTCAAAAGTTATTGCAATAAATCAAGGTAACAAGATAATTACATTTTTTTTAATTTGGACACGGATTAATTCTGATACAATTTCACTTTGTAATTGCAAAAATAGATTTACTTGATGGTATTCAAGGAAAGAATGTTCAATCATACGATTGTTTAGATTAGTCATGATTTCTTTCTATATTTTATATATCATTCAAGAAATTTTGAATTGATTGATTATTATTTGATCTTGTTTTTATTTATTTCTACTTTTTATATTATTTAAGAAATGTTATTTGTCATTTAATATGTCATTTTGTTTGAGATTTTTCTACGAAAATATTTAAAAGATAAAAATAAATAAATATGTTATTTAATGAATGATATATACGTGTAGATGTCATTTACAAAATATTATTTGTCCTTTATTATAATTTTTTTTACAAAAATATATCATTTTGCATAAGATTTTTTTATCTCTTATAATATATTTCCGTTGCAACGCATGGGCACGATACTAGTATACTATATATACATTGTTGTGATACTGTGATGAGGACTTGAGGAGCAATCATATTATAACAATTTTGAGTTACACTAAAGTTATAATAACGGTTTTTTTTTTTTAAAGTCTAAATTGCCGATTCAGATAATTCAACATGATTATCTAAATAAAATGTGTTTCCAGATCAAATTTTTTATTTTTTTATTTTTTTTATTATTATTAAGTATTTTACAAAAACTAGTCAAATTCAGACCATTGAATTTTGTACTCATCTTAATAAATGGTAAAAAAATTCAAAAAAAAAAAAAATATATATATATATATATATATAATTTGATCTGGAAGCATATTTTGTTTAGATAATCATGTTGAACGGTTTGAATCGACGATTTGGACTTTGAAAATTCAAAAAAAATATTGTTGTAATTTTGTTGTAACTCAAAATTGTTATAACTTAGATTCCTCCTCTACTGTGATATATCCCTTGACATTTCGCACAGCTGCCCCTTGGGCAATCACAAAAAATCCCTCTATCTTTTTTTATTTTGTTTCTTTTGAATATTTGAATTGTTGAATTAAATATGAATTGATTATTAATTTATTTATATTGAAATAATCTTATTGTGATTTTAAATTTAACTAAAAATTTCATCCAAAATTTTAAATGTTCATGCTATTTTTTTCATATCCTTAGTCAAATTAAAATAAATAAATAAAAATAGAAAAATAAAATAAATATTGAAGGAATAAGAAAGCAGCAAGAAAAATAAGAAAATATACAAACTAATTCAAATACAAATTAGTAAAAAACAAAAGAGAAATGGAGGCGTCCTAGATATTTAAATAGAGGGAAAAAGAGAAAAAAAGAGAGAAATGAGAGTAAATTGATGAAAATGGAGACATCCTATTCATTGAAAACAGAGAGAAGAATATGGCAGCAATAGCTTTTTCTCTATGTAGCTTCTTGTATTTAATATTTTATTATATAGACATGGCCCATAAGATCTAATTACAAATCTTTTGATGACTCATGTATACCAAGTTCAAACAAGTGAAGGGGTCATCTTCTACATCTAATATTTAACAATGAAAAAACAAGAACAATTAAATCTTAAAAATTAAAAAAAATAGACAAGAGAGATAGATTTATCAAGTTTATTCCTTGAAACCAAAGAACGAGAGAGTTGAGAAGAACACATCTACACATTTTCACTGTAGAGATAGGCAGGATTTATAATCATTGGTAGGGAAAAACTAAAATATATATGGATTAAGTTTGATGAGTATAGCTAGGGTGCTCCTAGGAGTACTAAGCTTCTTTGTACTCATAACTCTAAAATCTATCGGATTAATTTCGAACGACGAATCGAAACCGTTGAAATCCTTCTATCTTACGAGTGATGCATCTACATGTGAAAATTTTAAAGTTTCGAATTAATTTAGAATAAAGTCAAGTGGTCAAAAATCTTCTAAAAAATGAATGCATTAAAATTAATTTATAAACCTCCTAATTTTGACAACTTGACTTTATACTAAATTAATTCAAAACATTAAAATTTTCACATGTGGACGCATCACTCATAAGATAGAAATATTTCAACGGTTTGGATTCGTTGTTCGAAGTTAATTCGATAAGTTTTAGAGTTGAGAGTACAAAAGACTTGGTACTCCTAGGAGCACCCTAGTTCTACTCAAGTTTGATTATCAAAATCCAGGGGTGTGCAATTGCCCACTCCTGGACTACTGTAGCTCGGCCTCTGAGTACAACACAACATATATAGTCCCACAACATATATAGTCCCTAAATATAATATTAGAAAGTTAATTAATCATAGAGAAGTACTTCTAAAAAAAATTAATCATAGAGAAGTGTACCATACAATTTTAATTCGAGCTGCCATAAAAACCAGCATGAGGAATTGAAAAGCTTATATAAGTTTAACTTGAGTCCATTCAATAGACATTTAGTTTTTCATCAAATAATTAAAAAAAAATAGATTAATGCATGGTTTTATCTTAAAAATATAATTAAATTTTAAATTGACTCAATACGCCTTTGTCTAAATAATTTTGATTTTAATTCGCATCCTCTGAGATATCTCAAACTTTGCATGACTTTAGAGAAAATCTTAACCGCTTAAATAATATTGCACGAATCACAAAGTAAAAATAATACTAGCCCCCTGCGCTATCCACGAACAGGAACCGAATACGTCGGTCACGCAAAAATTGAGATATTCAGAGGATACGCACTCCGGAGGTGCCAGGGGATCCGACTCGGCTGCTCTCCTATTTGGAGAGGAGGATCCTGCTTTTCTAAATATAACCGTTGAATTTTTCATGCACGAATCTCAACATAGATGAACGGTTAGATTTAGAAAAACAGGATCCTGCTCTCCTAATTGGAGAGCAGCGGAGTGGGTTCCAGGTACCGGGTATGTAAAGCGCAGTGGTACTAGTCCAAATCTTTGTACCAGTACGGACAATAATATATATGTCTAGGGTTGTAAATGAGCTGGCTCGGGCCGAGCTAGGCCTTAGCGCAGCTCGTTAATTCTGGACCGAACTGTTAGCAAGCCAGCTCGCGAGCTAAAATCTCAACTGAAACTCGTGGCAAGCCAACTTGCAAGCCAGCTCACGAGCCACGAGCTGGCTCACTGGGTTTAGTTGGACCTTGTTTTAAGAAGAAAATAAATTTTACAAACCTTTTTGGACCGAACTGGACCGAGCTGAACCGAGCTGGACCAAGCTTGATAGTATAAAATACACACAAATTCATAGAAATTCACAAATTGATGCCTAGCCAAGCTAGCTCGTGAGCTGGCGAGCGAGCTAAGACCTTAGCTCAGCTCGTTAATATTAACCCGAGCTGTTAGCGAACCAGCTCGTTAACAGCTCGATCCACTATCGAACAAGCTGTTACCGAGCGAGCGAGCCACGAGCTACTAGCTTTTTGGACAGCCATATATATGTCCTCTATGATATTGGTACAATGAATCCTCACGCCTTGGATTGGAATTGGATGATCGAGACCGTCTGATTTACATCCAAATAGAGTATAGGGGATTAGCGGGTCGGATAGTGTTGAGTGTTGACCTTCATAAATTGAATAATTTAGGAACTCTAGCATATTTTTTGTAATTGTTTTTGTGAAGTTTTAAGGACCAATTAATATTTATGTGCAATATCAGTGAAATTAATATAAGCCAATTTTAAAAAGAACTAATTAATGCGCGATTCGGAAATAATTTCACAAGATCTAGCTATATGTTTCATTTGGAAACAATGTGGATATAAATTACAAATAAGTTATTATCCTATTAATATATATATATATATATATATATATATATATGAGGATATTGAAAATATAAATTCATTTAATCATCTAATATAAATTCATTATATATATCAAAATATAAATAATTCATAAAATTTGCTAATAATTTAAAAATTAATTTAATCATCTAATCTGTTGAGGATATTGAAAACAAAATTTTGTGGATGATTTGGAAATAAATCAGGAATAATTCTTGAATAATTTGTAAATTTCAGAAATATTCCAGATTTTGTTTAATTCGATCATCTATTCTTTAATAATTAAGGAGATACTCAAAACAAGTAATTTACATATAATTAGTCAATTATTCGTCAATCTCGTTAGTTTACTCGGATCCAAACCTATGAAATAACTGAAGTATCATATCCAATTAATTCAAAACCGAATTATGCCCCTTTTAAATTGAAAATCACCATGTTCTTCCAAACAAATATTATGATGTTGCATTGCATTCACTAATGAACTATTAACAAAACTATATATATATATGAGTAGAACTAGGGTGCTCCTAAGTTCACCCAACCTCTTATGAACTTGACTCTAAAATATATCAAATCGACTTTAAACGATGAATCACAACCGTTGAAACCCTTCTACCTAATGAGTGATGCGTCCACATGTGAAAATTTTAAAGTTTCGAATTAATTTAATATAGAGTCAAGTGGTCAAAAGTTTAAGATTTATAAATTAATTTTAATGCATTCATTTTTTGGACTGTTTTGACCACTTGACTCTATATTAAATTAATTCGAAACTTTAAAATTTGTTTAAAGTCGATTCGATATATTTTCGAGTCAAGTTCACAAGAGGTTGGGTGAACTTAGAAGCACTCTAGTTCTACTATATAGAGTAGAACTAGGGTGCTCCTAAGTTCACCCAACCTCTTGTGAACTTGACTCTAAAATATATCGAATCGACTTTAAAGGATGAATCACAACCGTTGAAACTCTTCTACCTAATGAGTGATGCGTCCACATGTGAAAATTTTAAAGTTTCGAATTAATTTAATATAGATTCAAGTGGTCAAAAGTTTAAGATTTATAAATTAATTTTAATGCATTCATTTTTTGGACTCTTTTGACCACTTGACTCTATATTAAATTAATTCGAAACTTTAAAATTTGCATATGTAGACGCATCAATCATTAGGTAGAAGGATTTCAACGGTTTGGATTCATCGTTTAAAGTCGATTCAATATATTTTAGAGTCAAATTCACAAGAGGTTTGGTGAACTTAGGAGCACTCTAGTTCTACTATATATATATATTAAGGCTACCGTGCATTGCGAATTAAAGTGGGTGTTTTAATTCGCGCTCATATCGCTATTTTCAAAGTTCAAATAGCCGATCCGAACGCTCAACATGTTCTCCGTATTGAAATGTGCTTGGAGACCAAATTTTACATTTTTTGGAATTTTTTTACTATTTATTAAGCCACTTTGATCCAGTGGTCCAGAAATTTTTACCGTTCACCCATTTTTTTAGATTTTCAAAGTGACTTAATAAATAGTAAAAAAATTCCAAAAAATGTAAAATTTGATTTCCAAGCACATTTCAATATGGAGATCATGTTGAACGGTTCAAATTGGCTATTTGAACTTTGAAAATAGCGATATGAACGTGAATTAAAACACTCACTTTAATTCGCAATGCACGGTAGCCTTACTATGTATATATTTATGTCCGTCTTAATTTCTTTCCGATTAATGTCTGACGAGAATTCGGAACCTAATTAATATATATAGACTATAGAGCAGGCTGCAAGCCCCATCCGGGAAAAAAAAATTAATGTAAAAGGGCAAAGAAAAAAAGCAGTGAAGAAGCTATATATATTTTTTTAAATAGTAATATATACCTAATAACAAAATGTTTATACTTATCTGTTTTTCGAAAGTACCTTTCCTTTCATTTCCAACTGAAAATAACATTTTATTTTTAAATAAAAAAATAGGCAGATACTAAAATAATTTAATTATCAGAAAAAAGAATGGTAGTGATATGAAGAAGCTATATATTTTATATGCTTATTACGCGCGTGATCTATTCGTTTATCTAAATAAAATTGAGTTTGTTGAAGATTACCATCAAATTAATTAAATGCTCAGTCGCTCAGAACACCTTCCTTTTCCGATCATGTGACCTCTTTTTGTACCATGAAATTCAAGGCTCAGTAGTCAGTAGGGACTAGGGAGTATCACAAAATCCTACTGTGGATTTACCGAATTGGCGAGCTCAGCTCAGACATGATGGACATCACGCCACCACTTTTATTTCTATTTCCAAGTAGAAAATGATATACAAATTAAGAATTTTACATATATACGCATCATTCTGTTCTATACCATCAGTTCATAGTTCATACGTACAGAAAATTGCATATTGACTGTATATATATATACGAATTTATATGCAGAAATACACACACACACGTGGTTTTACTATGCATTGTTATAGTAATATAAATAAAATAAAATTAATTTATATCATAAGACTTTTCTAATTTAGTAGTTTGTGCTCTTTACCATATTCTAAAGGTTATAGGTTCTAATCTTCTTTAATACAAAATAATTTTTGAGTTTTTTTTCGAATCCGCGTGAATCAAATATGCGGTCCGCATATTCAAAACTTGTACTTGATTGTATGAAATTTTGTATGTGATAGGCCACTACATACACAAATGTAGCCACATGCGATTCATCATATGAGGCTGCATTTAAAAACATTGTTATATAATGTCGCATTGGTTTCATCAGTATATTGATCCTACATGCTACCTATTTCGTAAATAAAAAACTTTGTACATAATTTAATTTATCATGTGAGTAAAACTAAGGTGCTCTTAAGTTCACCAAGTTTCTTTGTGAACTCAACTCTAAAATCTATCAGATTGACTTCAAATGACGAATTCAAACCGTTAAAACTCTGATACTTTACGAGTGATGCGCCTACATGCAAAAAATTTAAAATTTTGAATTAATTATGTATAGAGTCAAGTGGTCAAAACTTGTTCAAAAAATGAATGCATTAAAATTAATTTATAAACCTTCTATTTTTGACTGCTTAAATTAATACTAAATTAATTTGAAAGTTAAATTTTTTTTTTATGTAGATGCACCACTCATAAGGTATAAGAGCTTCAACGGTTCGGACTCATCATTTGAAGTCAATCCGAAAGGTTTTGAAGTTGAATTTACAAAGAGATTTGGTGAACTTAAGAACACCCTAGTTAATTCTACTCTTATCATGTTATCGATTTAATTAAAAAATTAGCGTCTAATTATTATTATTATTATTATTTGCTTCAATTAGCACCCAATTATAGTCCCCAGTAAAGACGCAACTTCTTTCATTTTTTAATCAACTAATCAAATCAAATGATGTCCAAATTGATTTAATTACTCAAAGGGTAGAAATGTTATAAACTCATTATATATTTGAAACCACAGCATTCTAACGATGATGATGACAATTGTGAGCTGCATGTTCTAACTTCACAAATTAAGACAGTATTCTTCTTGTAATAGACTCAACTTTTAATGTTGTGATTAAAAAATATAACTTATTAAGTGTTGAACTGAATTAATCTCTTTTAACTTTTTAAATAAATATTTTTTTTAAGAAAAGAGTTTTGCTTTTGAGAATGGAGCTATAGAGTATGATATTGGAGAAGAAAAATAATTTCACTTTTAATAAAAAAAAATTCAGTCTAAAATATATAATAACTTTAATTTTGGTTGTACTTTTCGCACTTTATTAATGTCATTTGAGTTTATACGTTTCTTTTTAATTTGACTTTAGAACCGCGCGTTAATATATACCTACTAATTACTTTCAGGAAAGAAAATTACAACATTAAAAGTTTATGGTTCAAACTAAACTCCTTTTTACTAAAAGGGTAATGTTTTGTCGCTAATGTAATCAAGTAATTAATTATTTGACAAGTTTTCGTTTCCAACTAATAAAAACAATTATATATGTCACTGACAAATTAATAAATGGATTAAAGATTTAAGCTTATATGTTCAAAATCTCCAGGGGATCCCACTTCTAAACTTAATTTCTTATTTTGAAAATTCTTAAAAAAAATATATAAGTCAAACATGAGAGAGAAGAAAAAAAAAATTAGTCAGACAGAGTGCGTCGACATACAGAATAAATTTAATTAGCCAACTAGGGTGGCTTAAGTTAGGCCAGCTTAAAATTAATTAGACTTACATTATCTTAATTAAATTAGTCTAACTATTCACTTTTGACGGCTTATGTGAGGTATAAACCTTTTTATTTCACGGTTTAGACCTGATGAATTAACCAAACATAACCAATGACAAAAGTATTTACACCGTACAATATTAGAACTAAAATCTTCAAAGTTATTATGTTTTTGATTAAGTACGCCTTCGGCCTTCCTTGTTTTTTCATCATGTCTTGTTTTGTACCACATGAATTTTACATTGCACTGTAGGCGCATCACAAAATCTTACCGAACTAGCTAGCGTACTCAGACGTGACACGACCACTTTTAATTTTAAAGTAGAATATGGTATAGAAAGAATATTATAAGCATGTGCCTATTCATTGGCTTTCATTGGCATATATATCTCCATGTTTAATCATTTCGTAATTAAAGTTATTACTCTTCATCTATGCATGCATAACATATATATTTAAAATAGTTATTTTTATGCATGTTATGTATGATTTTTTTATTTTATTAAAATATTCAATATGATCCGAAATCCGCTACAACAATTAATGACTTTGGATATATTTGTACTTGAATCCTTAATTTTATTGAATATGAATTCTCTTATGAATATTGTAAAATTTTAATAAATTGTTATTTAAATTATAATAAAATATTATCGAATTCGATCCAATGACATTTGAGAAAGTATGAATGAAATCACGGGCATTCAGTGCACATCATGTTGATTAAAATTCACAAGAACATTGATCAGTTGTAATTAATGTTATAATGACTATTATAATAATAACGATGATCACCGGATTAAATTTTTAGGTGTGCATTGATCGAAACGTAAACATGGCTCGTCAGTTTTAGCCAAATACTTGTAATCGACAAAAAAAAATAATGCTTGAAAAGAAGCAAAAAAAAAATGAGGTTCCAGTTAAATTTTCAGTATTTATGATTAGAATTAATTAACTTAGCATCATTGAAGAGTTAACCTAAAATGATGGTAATTTTTCTGATGTAAAAATCATAGGAACACTAACAATTAAGGGGAAAAAGAAGGAAAGATAGAAGTCAGATAAAATTAAACTAGTTTGATAATTAATAATAAGATACCATGATCATTTCACAAGCATCCATATAAAATCAAAAAGAAATAAAGGCATGACAAGGAGAAATTTAAGATAAGAGAGAAGAAATTAAAGAAGCTGCTAGCAACATGACCTATGATGGGTTTTAATTTTAATCCGATCTTCTTAATTAGTTATGTCGAGGACGACATATCAAGTGGTTTAGCTGGACTGGTACTCGATCGGCTTCTTTCTCCATATGTTGATTCCTGATCAATAAAAGAAATTTGCACGCAGACCTTTAGTTAATTAGTTTCACATGAAATCAAATAGCTAGTATATATATATCAGTGACATACATGAATGGTAATTAAATGAGCACCAGGCCAGGCCAGCTGCATGAACATATATCCCCTACCTTCATGGCTTCATGTAAGAAAAAGATCCAAATAATGGAAGTCTGACAATTTAATTAGTCTTTTAAGTTCAAAATATATATATATATATATATATATATAGTTTAGAGAAAGAAAGGGAGAGAGATGAGCAGCCTACCGTTACCTTGGCAGGAGGAGCGTTTGCATTTGCATAGTATCTCTTTTTGGTGATAGGAGGAGCGTTGCTCTTTGTAAGGGTTTTATGTTAGGGGGCTAGCTAGGCTTCTAATTCTCTCTCTCTCTCTCTCTCTCTATATATATATATATATAATAGATCAACTAGAATTAATTGTGTAGTTGAGTACGGACCAATGACTTCTTCTTTTCTTTAATTAAGAGCCATTTTAAATACCCCATTTTAAGAGGCAAACTAGCTGGTACAAACAAAAAGGTGTCGGATCGCTCAAGTGACTACATTGCAAATCTTGATAATAAATTTCAAATTAATTTCTTTAAAAAAAGTAGAAAAAGTCAAGTGTCATTTGATATTTTATCAATATATACCGTCAAATATAAAGCATAAGTTTTAAGTTGTTTGTGGAACGATATAAGTTACAGAAAATTTTATTATTCATATGCAACATATATAGTCAATATCGTATTTTAAAAATCGGAATCTTAATATTATAAATATTTTTTACCGCTGACAAAATTGTAAAGTTAATGGATTCTCAATTGATCTCTATCAAAACAGAAAACCATATATTAATTTATATAGACACCGAAAGGCATTCAATTTTGTTCTTCTATATAGAGTTGAATTATTTTTATTGAAGCTGTATAATATGCTTTAATTTATTGTTTACTTCAACAAAAGTTTTCATTTTTATTAGTCAATTGACCAGCAGACCCCTGAGCAATGATACCTTATCAAACATATATATAAGGCTGAAGCATTAAGAATGGAATGAGTATTTTTTTTGTTGTTGTTGTGAAAATTAAAGATCAAATTATCTAATTGTTTAATATTTTTTAGAGATCTTCATTCCAATTTGGAACATAAAACTTTTCACATGGAACATATTATTTTTATGACTTAACTAGAGACTGATTCTGGGAATAAGAAAATTGTATTAAGTTAAGAATTATCTGACTGTATGCTTCTACAATAGTACAAATAATTCAACGGTTGTTTTTTTGAGTTCCTCTTGAAATCAACATCTGGTAATGCCAATGGTATGGGGTTCCACTTCCATATAACAGTGCACTGAATTTGAGGAATTTAAACCAATTAAAAAAAAAAGCCTTTCTCTGTCTGGCAACTGGGACAGCTGGTGAGAGCATAAAAGAAACAAAGTAAACGGAACTAGTTCTATCAAAGAATAATCAAGAGGTACGTTTTCTTTATAAAAGCGATACAGAATACCAGATAGGGAGGAAGAAGAAGATATTCAACTATATATTCAAGGGGTGTTCTTGTCCTTTAATTTTGGTACAGTTTTTTTGCTTTATTATTAATTGTTAAGGCGTGTTATATATTTATTGTCTTTTGATTTTTGGTCCATGAATAGTGCAGTGCCCTCATAAAGTGGGTGGTGGGTTGCTAAAAAGTAGATTTGACATAATGGAACTTTAGAGAGGTAGTAATAGTAATACAGAAAAGAAAACACAAAAAAAAAAGTTAGGTAATGGGAAGTACTTGTACTTGTGTGGATTGGACATATTTTATCACAGATCACTTATTCATTATTTTTCTCTTATTTTTAGTATTTATTTCTAATAAAGTCATTTAGTTAATTTGTGCCCAAAATTTTTTACAAAGCGTTAATGTTAGCATATTTTTCAACGTTGATAGCAGTAATTTACTTTGTTGTACTAAGAAGTATTGATGGAAATTAAAAGCCTGATAATAATCTCATCAAAGTTTAACGGAGAGTTTAAGACATCGATCCCACATTATTTAATTAATGATCGGGAAGTTAATCTACCCAAAGTCTCTCTGACTGAGACACCACGGCGCAAATATTATTTGATTATATACTTCTATTGGGAAGGAACAGACAGCCACAGGATGATCATGTCAGAGTAATTAAGGAGGGATGTATCGTGTATGAGCTGATGCTGATCTGCTCATGCATGGTGCCAACTGCAAACTCTATTATTATTATTCAAACAGGTGAAAACATGCTGCGACATATCGTATCGTATCCAGACTCCAGAGACTTCATTTATTCAATGCTCACGAGATACTTCAAAACCATAGCCCATATCAGAATAATAATCTCTAGTATTTGTTTCACTTACTCTTTATGCGCTGTATCCAACTTCAATACATTTGAATTCAGAGATGGGCTAATGTAATTGAGGAGAATCGAATCTTTCAAAAATGCGTCCAACAATTAGCAAAAGAATTTCGATTTATGGTATATGTTGAGAAAAAACAAGGTTTTATACAAGCACCAAGATGATCATACAACTATTACAGGATATAACACCAGTTACTTACAAAGTGCTTTTCACACAAATTTCTAAAAATCCCTCTGCAAGTCTTCGCTTTACATCTACTGTTATAGAGAATTGTTAAGGGTTCTCTTTTTCCTCTCCATGCAACAAAACAAACATGTAACGCTAGACAAGTAAAGAAATGAACAAAAGAATGCATTCGAAGCAAGCAAAATTCCAAGGTATATATCGAATTTTAAATGGCTATGTAAATTAACCCAGCTTTCTCCAAAGTCCTTTCGGCGCGGCGAGGCACTTTACTCTTCCAAACAGGAATCCAGCCTTTGCAGGGTTGCCATCCACAAGAGAATTCTCATAGATATCTTTGCATTCATGTACCACCTAACCCAGAAGAAAAAAAAAATGTTTGTTACTAATTATAACTCAGTGAATTCTAATTACAAATTGATTTTGAGTTAATAATTCCCTTATTTATTAAAGACTTGAGAACATAATAATCATTACCTCTTTTGCTTCCTTTCGTGGTATACCCTCACGCAGAGCTATGAGTTTCTCAACAACCTCAGGCTAAAGAGAATAAAACAGTGTCAATACTCTTGTTCTCATAAATCCTTTAAAAGACCAGAAAATTATGCATGAAAAAAAAGATTAGCAAAGACTTCAAAACAAATTTATAAATATATTACGGGGCAATCCGGTTGGTGTTCAAGAATGTTTGTGTAAACAAGAGTGAAGCTGTCAAGGCTCTCTGCTGACGCAAGCTCCCTTAGATCTGCCAATATCCTCATTCTATTTTCTACTTTCTTCAATTAAAATAATTCAAAAAAAGAGAGAGAATCAGATGCAGTTGTCTGAACTTGAGAAAAATTAATAGTAGTGGAAATAAGAAGTTCACACAAAAGTACTTACTGTCACATTTATATGCTCTCTAAAGAAATCCATAAGAACTTCTTCGTCAAGCCTCATTCGCTCAATTGTTTCGTCTCTGATGTAATTTTTCTGCAAATATGAGAGCTCAGCATTAAAATGTACTTGCATAAAAATAAAAATAAGCAACAGTTGTGATTTATGAGATGGTAATTGTTGCAACTAGAGTTGGTACTCACCTGTGTAAGGAGGTGCTCCACATAATTAACAATTGTTTCCTCAAGACAAGCTTCCACAAATCTTCTAAATGACCTCTCCTCAATATAGCTAAAGCAAAATCAACAATAAAGCAATCACTCTCTCCTCTATATAGCTCGAGTGAAATTAATAAGAAAATAACAAAGAGAAGTTTGGAAAGCAAATAATATACTTCCAAGAAATTTTATGTAATTTAAAACATTGAATAACCCAACTCAAAATATAGTGGAAACGATAACTTACACTTTTATATCTGCAAAATAATCCGCTTATGTAGCAACAAGATATTCAGTAACCCCACCATCATACCAATCTGGGACAATGAAAGAAAGTAGAAGAGGATTAGTTATCAGTACAGAACCTAAAAATATAAGGGATTGTATCAAAACAGTCCTAATGATGCATCAATACTGCAACTGTAGTATTATATCTGTACCATACCTTATGTAATAAGCATGCATCACATATGCAGATATGCCACCTGACACTAAATTTTACAAATGTTGGAGTTACTACCTTAAAACCCAAGAACTTCTACAGGTTTTCTTACATTACAGTATAATTCCTATTATTCTTTCATATGATCATATCTATCCCTTTGAATTTTATGACGTACTTTTCAAAGGTGGAAGTTCATACATGCCACAACAAAATGTCAAATATTATTTACACCCTACAAAATATCAAATATCATGGATATCCCAGCAGAAAATCAAAATATCATATATGCCCATAGCAGCATTATTCCATTCAGTATTCGTTGAAGTTATTATAATTCCAAAATTACATTACATATATACATCTCTCTCTCTTTTATGCAGAAATAACTGAGTATTAAAAAAAATTTCATGCAAAAGTAACACTGACATTGGTTAAACTAGCAAAGCCTGGCAGCAAATGATAATGCCATTGATGTTATTTTACCAGCCTTTAAAAGAACATACAAGACATTTTGGTAATTTTGCCCAGCCACCCAAGATATTTTAGGTTTGGGGTATTACAGATCTATATATGACATCCCACTTCTCTGAAAATAAAAATTCTACATTGCATAATTATTAAACATTTCTATTCTTATCTTTCAAAAGAAAAATACTACTATTGTTGTCTTGTAAGATATATACTTTGTGCAATGCAGAAAATAAAATGTATCTTTGAATTTGGAAAGTTTCCAAGTCTCCCCATACGAATCTTATCAGATATGACATTTGTAATATATGTAGCCATGCAATGTAGACGTAACCGAAGATGCAACAAGAGATAAGCCCATTAATATGTCAACTCACTAGCAATTTTAATTACACAACCTTCCTTTGGCAAGTGCAAATAGATTATGTAATTCCTTAAAGTCAATATTACGAGACACCAAAAAATTAAAAGAAAAGGAGAGTACATTTTTTGTAAGGTTTGGAGGAGGGGACAGTACCTTTTTGGTAAATTTTGGCAATAAGTTCCAGCACACCAGGGTCTTCAAAGATAACGGTGACAGTTTGAATAACTGCCTCCTGCAGTAAAATTGAAATAAATTTAACAAAAGGTTAATCAAATTTAGTATTCCTCAAGTCAGTTGTCAAGCAAGTATAAGATATCTTGTTGGTATATAGAAAAGAAACTGATTTTGTGGATGTAAGTTTTAAAGGCCAAACCTTGGCAATTTCAAGAAAGCCTTTGCACGTGTCTTCAAAGTTAACCTGAAATAATATGAAAATAAATCAGAAGATACAGTTTGGCAAAAAAAAAAAAAAAAAAACAGGTGTATAGTACCCAACTACAAAATATACCTGAAACAAGAGAGGTGGCAGGTTCAATAGAAATGAAAAAAAGAAAAAACAAAGATTAGATGCAAGAGAAGTGCTAGGTGCAGTAAAAAAAAAAAAGGAGGAACAACATGTTAGATGCTATACTTACAACAAGCATCATTAATCATAGCTAATAAACAATAAGTGAAGCAACTAAAAAAATAAAAATAAAACCTGTTCAGCGTAGTTTGGTGGGAGAGACTCCATTGTACTATTACTGAGCTCTGTAGAAAGCTCATAGCAACGGAGGTTGTTGTTTATCTGGCCAAATCAAACAATGCGGAATGTAATTGAAGTAACAAACAATAAAAATATATCATCAATGTTTGATGCTTTTAAGGTATTACTGACCATCGCACAAAGAGGCTCCAAACCAACTTCAGACGCTGGTTCCTCAAGCCTCTTCCTTTCAGCTGATTGGAATTAAATCATCACCTATATAGGCAAATCAATTATAAATAATGGGGGGGGAGGGTGTTAAAATGCTCTTTGTATTGACTCCAAAATATAAGTAGTGAAATGCTTGCCTGAATGATTGCGAGTGCAATGCGGTACAACATGACTTCAGTGCTGTTTTCCCTAACAATCTGCACTTGCTCAGTCAAGATCCTTAATACTTCCACGGGAGCAGGTGTATATAGCCTTCCATCTTCGGTCTTTTTCGGAGGTTGTGTTTTATCAGCCTCCAGAATATTCATGTACCATTTCTACACAAGCAACAATCAATTATTATTTCCTTATATGGAAGGTTTGTCGTCCCTATGTCAAACTCCGTTATTTCAACGAAAAAGTGCCTTTTTAGTAGAATGTATGGTCAGGTCTTTAAGTGCTCAAATTTTAGAATTCCACATAAGATTGCAATCCAAGGTGCACATTCAACACAAACCTTGGTTGTTGCTTGCATTCTCTCAACATATGCATTCATGAGGGGGTCCATTGCGCCACTCTCAGAGCAAACCTGGGCTAATGACTCATCAACACCTAGTCCAATAAGGTTCTCTTGATATTCCACTACCCAACCAGTTACCTACAGTGAGCAACAACTCCATAAATTTACAAAATTAGCACACTAATTTTTAAGTTTTCATTATGAGCTTTATTTACCTTCAGAATTTCTATATTGGTCAAAGCAGTTGCTCTGTCACTGAGCAATCTGAGCATTTGGATAAATCTCTCGGTGTAGAGATTCACCATAAGCTGGAAAATCTCATATCTGTAGAATAATCACCAGATTAGTAACTTAGATGGTACAGATTCTCAGCTATAAGAGATGCATTCTAATCTGGTTGGTACTTGGTACTCCCTATTAGGTTTAATTTATTACATCGTCTAATGCTCTAGTTTGCAGAAGCACGGAACCTTATAGTATTTTTTTGTTGAATTACCTTGCTTTGCAGGAACAACGTACATGCAACCAAAAATGACAAAAATTATCGAATTTTGATCTTTGTGAGTAGACATAAGTAGTAAATTTAAAGAGAACAGAAAATGTGTTGACAAACCTCAAATAATTATTCTTCATAGAATAAATCAGAGAATGGAAAACTTGAATTATTATTTTACATACCTAGGTGGGAAACAAGGAGCCACATAGTCATATATGTCAGCCAACTCATCACCAATCTACACCATTAGTTAAAAATTCATAAAAACAAATAATACAGGGCATGGATAGACAGATAAAAGCTTGATAATTATAAACTGTACATACCGCTTTTGCTTCCTCTAAAGCTGCTTTTAAATCCTCAAACACAAACTAAAAGATAAAAAGATCCAAGAGAAGAGACATAAGAATAATACTTTGGAGAGAAAATAAATTTAGTCAGTAAAGCAAATTTCAAGCACCTGACTAAGCAACTTATCAAATCGAGCTTCACAGATTTTCTGATGCATTCGTAACACTTGTCCTTGTAGGCTTTTCCCTTTGATTTATCTTGGGTCCCAGCTTTGGGTGAAGGTGTTGCTCCAGCACCTTTTTTGCTAAATTCAGAGCAAATGAAAATAAATGTCAGCACTTTACCTTGCAAAACAGCAATTCATCATGTACATGAAATCATTTTGGCGTAGTCTTGAAATATGCACAGTTCTTCCAAAAATTGTCACAAGATTTGGAATTGTAACCAAGCAAATACAAAAGATTTTGAACCAATCTTGTTCCCCTTACATGAAGCATGGTACCGTACTTTACCAGACCTTGCATGAACTAACAAAAACGAAGAAAAAATAATTGTTTACTTGGCAGATCTACGTGGATTTGTAATTTTTGCCATGGCACCGCCACCTTCAGCTTCAGCTGCCTCCTCAGCAAGCTGCTGATCTAAGATCTCTTGCATTTCTATTACCCTATAAGAATAGGGAACAAAAAAAACAATGCATGTCATTGCTGCCACAAAAGATTATTTTGGCTTAAAACGTTGAGCAAATGAAAGCATGGCCCAAAAAAAAAAAAAAATCTTACTTTATAGCTCGCACTAGCGTCTGTGGGCTACATGTTGGAGCAAAGAAAATGAAAGAGGTTAGAAACAGTGCACAACAAAAAAAATTCAGAAAGGGAAAATATTAATTTGTTTATTTTACAAATTACAAGTATTATTTGTGGGAAGCAAATCTACCTCTCCTTGGAGAGCTTATAGAAGTTGTAAATGTGATCCCACAACTTTTTCTCAAATGTCTCCCAAGTTCTGTCGACATCTTCAAAATATTCTCTACAAACAAAAATGAGATGTTAATGTAGTTTTCTAAAGGATCTCACATCCAAATATTTAAAACTTGCTACTACAACAGACCAAATTTTTCTTACTTTTTTCATATTACAAAAGACCAACTCAACAGTAAATAAGAAAAGAAAACAAAGATATGGTGCTTCATTATACAGTTCAAAAAAAAAAAAAAAAAAATAAGACACTTAACTGTGTGCCATGCAAATTAGAAAAAATAAAATAAAATATGTGAACTACCTGAGCCGGCCAACCTCTTCCTTATGAGAACCAGCAGCTGCCAGAGCAAATCTTCTCTTGCCATCCAACGCTGTTAGCCTCTATTTCCAAGCATGGTTAACACAGGTATGAATAAATCAAAGCATGGCATAAAGAAACATGGATAATGATGGGGAAAATATTAAAGATCCTAAGAGCGAGGCTATGGTACTATGCATAACGCGGATTGGTCAGTACTATGGATCAATATCTTCGTTTTTAAAGTCCAAACAATAGATCTGAACCATTCAACATGATCTCCATTGGAAAACATACTTGCAGCTTAAATTTTATAGTTTTTAGCATTTTGATTTTACTATATTTTTAGATATGTAGAAAATCATTACTTTTTATTAATCTAGAATCTTTAAATCAAGTGATTCTCTACCTATCTGAAAAAATAGTAAAAAAATTCTAAAAAATGTAAAATTTGATTTACAAGTACATTTTCAGATAATTATCATGTCGAACAGTTCAGATCGACTGCTTTGACTTTCAAAACTGAGTATCGATCCATAGTACGGACCAATACGCGCTATGCATAGTACTATAGCCTCGCTCAAGATCCTAATCATAAAAGAAATGAAGAAACAAAAAACCTCATAAGTGTGGATTAGTTCCTTATCATCACTCAAGGAATCATGTGCTGCGACTGCTTCTACAGAAATAGACATCATGCCTCCTATATCCTGTGAAGTAAATCAGAAAAAAAAAAATTGCCATAAGAATTACAAACTTTATCTAAACGAAGTTTAATAAAGAAGGGTCATCAGACCTTTAAAGTAGTGTTCAAGTTGTTCCTAGCATTGCTAAGAAGCTTTATCTTGTCATGATTCTCAATTAGAGTTTGACACTCGTTGCACAGCCTGTTTAAAAAATATAAAATTCTAATTATAACAAGAGAACGAGGACAAATGACTATTAATTAGCACTAAATTGTATACCCAGAAAGAAAAAAAATAAGGGCATAAAGGGCATACTTTTCAATAGCTACAAAACTTTCACGTAGCATATTTATTGTTTTCTGTGACAATCCAAGGCGTTTATACCAGCATGAGCCTGCTCAACCTGTTACAAAAATAATATTAAAAAAAATCAGTGCTAATGGTTATTTGGAAAAGGAATCATTTTGAAATGCTTAGTAGTTTGTCAATAATTTTATTGTTGTACTTATTTAAAATACTTGTTACAGATTTGTTGTATTTTACTATAACATGAAGGGCGTTTAAGGCATTTTTATTTATGAGTTATTTTTCTCTTCTAAAAGGGTATCAAAGTTAGAAACTATTTACATGCAAGACAAAGAAATGGTAATTAAACAATCAACACTACAAAACTAAAATACCTGCTCAGCAACCATGGTGCTCAGTTGTGCATCATTCGTCTGGAGACAACCAACAAAAACAGATTCAATTCTCAATATTATCAGGAAATAGTCTGGCATTTTACAAAAAGGGAAGATATACCCAAAAAAATTCAAAACTCTTATACTATCTAAACAATTAGCACCAAACAAATCTCTCCTTTCAAAGGAGGAAACATAGTGATGATTTGTCTTTTCCTTTTAGTTTCCAGATTTAGATTGATTTGTCTTTTCCCCTCAATCTGTTGATCCAAAAACTGTGCAAAATTCATGATTAAGTATATTTAATTTTCCTTTATCAGCTGTAGAAATCTCAAATTAAGATTCTATGCCATTGAGAAAGGGGAGGTAGCACAGTTGGCTAGGAAAAAGTCCTAGGACTGTTATACTCAAAGGTCGAGAGTTCGATTCCCCCTCACAGATTCACAGCTTCTGTGAAGATTTAAAAAAAAAGAAAAAGATTCTATGCCATTTATTTATTAGGGTTTTATTGTGATTTTGCCAATTTTACCCCTAAAAGTCCATTTATCTGTTTTCTTTCACTTCTACTGGTTCTTTGCAGTTCCTAGAGTCCAGTATGCAGCTAGATGACAGAGACAAATTGTATGAAAAATTGAGATCAGGAAATCCAAAAGAAATCAACAGAATTGCTTAAAATATCATATTTTTCAATAAAAACCAGAAAAGGAGAAAATGAGATACAAAAACATAATCTGCTTGATCATCCCTATCTCAAATCTTCCAGCAATCATATTTTAGAGGTACCACAACTATTCCTGTCCAAAAACATATTTGCAACTGGTTAAGAAATCACTATTACACATAACCGGACTCCAATTCAGACTTTGTACCAAGAGTTTACCCTAGTCTCAAAACCGCACTTGTCATCCAAAATAATCTCAATTCAACCTCTTAACTAACTTTAAAGACAGAGCTAGGCCGATGCAAGGCATCATGAAGAGCAGATCACGCTCTAGTCTAGAGTCTAGAGTCTAGATCCCTAAAGCCAAACTATAGAGACAATATGAGGGTTCGAAAACGAAATCTACAAGGAATAAGGGGTTAATTAGAAACCTGTTGACGGGAGAGATAATCAGCCTTGACGGAAGCAATGGAGGCGAGCATCTCCGGCAAAGGCAGTAGCTTTGCCACCTCTCGCACCGCCGACTCTTTTGCCTCGATGCCCAGATCTTCCATCATTTTTTACTCCAAATCGCGAATCTCAATCTGGAGAGATAACTTGACGAACAGAGAGACGAAGGAGAGCGGGGGAATTGAAGCTTTGGTGATTTATTTGATTGTATTTAAGAAAGAAATATAGTGATGCTTTAATTTAATGTCAGGTTGAAATATACGTAATGTAACGGGACAGTACTTTTAGAGCCTGTTCGGATGTTTGGGTTCAAAATGGGAACCATGGATTTCACGCTAATTCCATTTCTAAATCCTGGGTTTCACGCTAATTTTATTTCTAAATCCTAGGTCTGTTCGGATGCTCAGTTTTATCCCGATATATTCCTTCCTTTCTTCCCAAACTTCTCCCCAAACAACGTAAAATGGTGGGAAAACGAAAATTCAGTCCGAGTCGATTTTCATTTTCCCAACGTGCGGGGCCTACTACTATTTCTCTCCTGGAGTACTTTTTCTCATTCTCAGTTTCGCGGGAGAAAGAATTGTGCGCGGGAAAGTCGAGCGAGAGCAGAAGCGGATGTGCAAGAAACTCGACGAGAAGAGCTGCTAGCACCGATTTTGCTCCGATCTTGCTCCGATCATGACTGGAGAAGGTATATTCATTGATTTCATATATCGTTAACTAGCTGCTTGAGCTTCTCCGTTGATTTCATTGATTTCATATATTGTTAAAGAGCAAAGAGGGAAGCTTTACTGGTGGAATGAGTGCTTCCCCGCACTTACTGGTAAATAACAAGAAGTTGTCAGAAGATGAGAGTTCAACTTACCGACAGGCCCCCCAAAAACCCAGAATATGTTTGCCCCTTCACACTCCATATGATGCCCTTTCGATGAGTCTATTTATTTGTTATAGTTCATCTTAAAATTTCTTATAGAGTGCATTATCTTTTGATCTCAGTCAAAAGATCAAAAGACTAATTCTCAATCCAAAAATATTTAATTTTAACTATTTTTTTTTTAAATTTAAGATGGTAACCAACGGTAGGTAGATGTGTTGCTTGGGGCTGTTTAAGGGTGATATTACTGTTTTTGGTATTTTACTAATAGCTTTGCAGTGATGTAATTTTTTGAGAGGAACACATAAATGATTGGCACTATCAGAATTTCAAAAAAAAAAAATAACAATGAAGTATGCATTTCATTCGCAGGTTGTACATAGTCTATCTGATAATTTACCTACAGTGGATGGTTTGAATTGAAAAATAAAATAACTAAAGGGCAATTGGTCATTTTCACTTGATTTGGTTCAACTCATCATTACTTCTTATAAACTGCATCTTGCTACCCCCTTTTGGTCTTATCTCTAATTAAGGACAATTTAGAAGAAACAAAAGGAAGTAACAAAAAAATTCAGAAATGTAAAATTCATATTGAGGATTGGCTTCTTTTATAACTAAAGGGCAAAAGGAAGTAACAAAAGGATTGGTCTTATTTCTAAATCTTTTTTGACATTTTCTTGTATGTTATGTAGGTAACGGGAATGAGTCTATCAGTAGGGCTGCATGGAATGAGTTGCATAAGGCATTCCTAGTAGAATTGCTTGTTGAGTTTAATAGACCTGGTACACGCTTACAAAATGCATGGAGTGGTGTCGCATGGAATGAAATGACACGAAGGTTCAAAGCAAAGTTTGTAGATTCAAATGTCTCGTTAAAGCAACTTAAAGAACAAGAACGTACTCTAAAGAAGGCGTACAAGATCATAAACCGATTGAGAGATCAAAGCGGTTTTGGATGGGACCCTACAAGAAAAATGGTTGATGCTCCCGAAGAAGTTTGGGCCCCTATATTGCAAATAGACAAAGAGGCTAAACGGTGGTATAATAAACCTTTTCCATACTACGATGACTTGCACAGCTTGTATTCTGGTATGAGCTCCTTTCAAATATATTGATGTTATACATTTATTTTTTTATATATTACATATTTTGTTTCAAGTAGTTTAGCCTTTGATATCAAATTTTTAGGATGTATAGCGAGTGGTTCCCGTCGTCGTGGAAGTAATTATTTTGCAATTCCTGAGAATCAAGTTGAAATGCATTCTCCTAGTCCCACGATCCTGCTCCAGGAGGTTTAAATGATTTTGAGTTTGATGACGATTTTCTTGGTACACAAACATTTGACCATATGTCTACTCAAACTCAAGTGCCATCCTCCACTGAAGCTCAAGTACCATCCTCCACCCAAGCTCAAGTACCATCCTCTACCCAAGCTACACCTCACTCAATTGGAGCTTCTTCTTCCAAGAAAACAACTCAATCTAAAAAAAGAAAGGTCATGTCCACATTTCATGAGAATTACTTGGCATATAAGAGAGAGGAGTTAACTAAGTATTGTGCTGTCATGGAGAAAAATGCAAACAAGAGCGTTGATCGTGCTGACAAGTATTCAGTTTCTGCTGCAATTGAGGCATACGAACAATTGCCAGATTTCAACATGCTTGACTTTGTTTATGCAAGTGATCTGTTCATCACAAAGGCTGAGACCTGTGAGGCATTCCTATCTATAAGTGAAGAACGCCGGTCGGAATGGATCAAGGGGATGATTGAGCTGTCCAAGTCTAAACAGTAAGGTTAGCAATTTGTTATTTTGGAAATATTAGTGTTTATTTAGGTTTGAAGCTTTTTGTGAAAATCATAGTGTAGTGGTAAAGAATGGATGTATATTTTGGAAACATAGTTGTTCATTTTGGAAATTAATGGATGTGCTAATTATGATGTAGATGGTTCTGACTTACTATTATATCAATGAAGAACTTTATTTCATTTTTTTTTTCCTTTTCATACAATGTAGATGTAGTGAAGCAAGTAGGGTCTTTTCATCTTTATTCAATTTTCAGAAACATAGGGTACCAATATGTAATTTTGCATATCATTCTTGTCATAACTTCATTATTCAAATCAAATGAAATTCCAGCTCCCTATGCAAATAAATCAAGCATGTCATAAGTATTTAGGCAAGAAAATCAAACAATACCACAGCTCCATATGCAAATTAAGGTTGAATGCGGTGCTTGGTTTGGACAGCAGTGTCAAGCACTGAGACATTAAAAATAACTGCCACTTAAGGCTTTCTTTTCTTATATTTGTTGTATAATTTTTTTTGTCCATTATTGTGTAATGATTAATTGAAGCACATGATTTATAATACTGGTAAATACTCAGTGATAACAAGCACTGGAACACTGGTATTACCTTCATCAGGGGCATTGTTGTCCATTTTCTTCAAAAAATAATATATTTTTATCTCTTTTGAATTTCTTTCTAAAATTTTCACGGTATATAAAGAAAATATAGATGCACTTTTAATATATTTTTTTGGAACTTTTAAGGTAACAAATTTGGAGGGATTAGCAAAAAATATTACTTTTGGTTGTCTTGTTTTCCAAAAAATATTACATTTTTCTGTTGGGTGTTGTGATCGAAACATGTAGGCCAAATTGTAAGAATATTATTATGCAATATTAATCTTTCTATAAACTTACTCAAATTATAAGAATGTTATTATGCTATGGGGATTTTTGTTAGCTGTTGTGATTGAATGTTATCATGTCCGAAAAAAACTATTAAAATTTTTAGCGTTACACACACACCCCCCACACCTAGGAAACTTTTGTGATAAATACATAGACGTTTAATATAACATACACAAACAGAAAAAAATACATTGAACATTCTTTAATAAACATGCTAAATATTAATTAGAGTCTCTATTTCTATATCTAACATAATCATTCCACATATTCATAGCAATTTCTTCTCTAATTTCATGTCCTGCACGACGCTGATTGTTTAGAGCCTCCACATCTTCTCCGTACTCATCATCCCCATCTGGTACATCTACAATTTCATCTGGATTTATTGTATGATATGTTGCATTTCTAGTCCAATTTGTATCTCCACTATGATTAACAATGAAATTGTGGAGAACACATGTTGCATGGACAAAATTACTTTGTGTTTCAATTGTATGGTATGCTGCTACTTTTAAAATAGGAAACCGCATCTTTAATATGCCAATAATACGCTCAATATGATTTCTTAATTTTGCATGCCGGAGATTAAAAAGCTCTTTATAATTGCGTGGTCGTTCATTTGTTAGACCTTGCTCCCGCACATGATACCGGATACCTCGATATGGTGCAAGAAATTTTGGGGTATTTGCATAACCGGCATCAACTAAATAATATTTGCCGTGTGGTACTGCAAATCCATCGTCTAGTGCACTCTTCAATACAGTTGCATCGGATGCTGATCCTTCCCATCCGGTCATTACATAAGTAAATCGACGATCAAAATCGCATACAACCATAAAATTTTGTGATAGTGTTTGTTTTCTATTTCGGTAAGGATCTTGCAAATTTTCATCAATGGTTATTGGAATATGAGTTCCATCAATGGCACCAATATAATCCTACACAAAAACAGAAAAATTAATATTATTATTTAATATTTTTGTATTATGTACAACAAAATTAATTTAAAATAATTCAAATAAAAAGTACCTTAAAGAAAGGATAAAACTCCGGACGTGATGCAATAAACTGAGGCGTATGTAAAGAAGGTGGAATGATAATCTCTGACGATAATTGATTGATAGCATTCAATACACTGTGAAAATGACGACTCACAGTGTCGCCTGAATGTTGAAATCGCTCTTGCACACTACGATTACTTGCATTCTTCGCAAGTGAGTACAAAAACATTGCTACTTGCTCTTCCACCGTTAGCAATCCATCGGAAAGTAACTGCTTTTGCACTCTTAATAGTCTGACTAAAGCTCGAAAGACATAAGTCTCCATACGAAATTCTCGTCTGCAACGACACTCATGACCATCTAGAACTTCATTAACATACTTGAGTCCTGATAAAATTGAAGTGTGACAAGGAGTTGGCTCGAACAAATTTCTCTCTATATAGGGCGCAATCACATTTGTATATTCATCATCATCATTGTCAATTCTACGCAAGTGGAAATAATCCATATTTGTAGTTTCTTATGAATATAGGTGTGTGGAAAGGAAATGAGAATGATTAAGTCACACACATATATATAGAGAGCAGCCACATACATATATGAGAAATGAGAATGATTTTGTCCAACGTCTTAGAAACATAAATGCAAAGCTGCTGCTTTCACTTCAATTTTAAAACTTTGGTACATCCAACGTTTAGAATCATAAATACATATCCAACTACCCAATTTTCATAAATGCAACGGCTACATCATCTTTTTCTTTTTTCAACTGCTCAATTATCTTAAAAGTAACGGCTAATAAAGAAAATTGTATTATTTAGTTTAATTTATTTATTTTTTAATTTATTTTCTTAAATTTTCTTATGTTATTATTTAATTAATTAATTTAATTGCATCATTGATAATATGTTAATAAAGAAAATTGTATAATATCAAATATTTTACAAAGAAAAATAGAATTTCCCATAACTAATCCCACGGTACAACCGAACATTCAATTCAACACATTCCCATAATTAATCCCGTGCGTACCCATATCCATGGGTTCCCACTTTTTCAAAAATGAGTTCCCATTCCCGTCAAATCCCATCCCGTGACATCCAAACAGGCCCTTATTGTTTGTTACTCACTTGTGCCTTTTGTAGATTTGCTGATGAGTTCTCGATGAAGAGAGATCGGTCAAAATTATTTGTTGACTAGGCCGTCGATTGTAATTCAGTCAATTCAGAATTTCAGATCAATAAAGGTACCACAACATCACATATTCTGATTAGATCCGGACCGTCCGATCAGAATCAGCACAAATATTAAAGGGCTCCATTCATTCCATCAAATATCGAATTGATTCAGATTTTGATCGGACAGTCCAGATCTAAATAAAAATATTTTGTTACCTCATAGGATATGGAATTCAGATCCAGTGAAGTAACTCAAAATTTGAGTTTTATATCGCAACCGTCTAATTAGAATCCACAACAATCCATTCTAAAATAGAGCACACACATTCCGAACATCAAACTAAAATCAAACGGTCCCGATTCAAAATCTAAAAATTGAATTACTTTATAGAATCCGGACCCTAGGATATGGATATGAACTCTCTGGGATTTTTATTAATCGAAATTAAATTAAATAAATATCGAAAAGGAGGAACGATATTAGTTTTTTTCGAAATCTAATAAGGACGGAGAACTTATTAACGTCCCTAGAAACGGAGATAAAAAAAATGTCCCTATTAATGATAATCAGACCCCCCCCCCCTTCCGGCTAATCCAAACGCTCGAACGGAAAAATTAAAAAAATAATAATAACGGACGGTTAGTATATCAACGTCCCTCATGGACTCTGACAAAATCAGAGTCCCTCAAACTCATAGAAATCGTGTGCGATCAGACTTGGAGAGGTATTTATAACCAAAGTATGCTTGCTCAGATTCAGTATTCTTTTGTCGATTTATACATTGAATTGGTACCGAAGACGCCACAAGAACCTCGACAGACCCAATATGAGTCCTCAGATAACAACTTAATCTAAAATCAGTAAAATGAGGGACTTTGATTTTGTAGTGTAGATCTGATTGGGTCTGTCGAGATTCTCGTTGTGTCTCCGGTACCAATTCAATGTATAAATCGACAAAAGAATACTGATTCTGGGCAAGCATACTTTGGTTATAAATACCTCTCCAATTCTGATCGCACATGATTTCTATGAGTCTGAGGGATGTTGATTTCGTCAGAGTCCATGAGGGACTTTGATTTTGTCAAAGTCCATGAGGGACGTTGATATACTAACCATCCGTTATTATTATTATTTTTTTCCGTTCGAGCGTTTGGATTAAGCCAGAAAGGGGGGGAGTCTTATTATCATTAATAGGGACGTTTTTTTTATCTCTGTCCCTAGGGACGTTAATAAGTTCTCCGTCTTTATTAGATTTCGAAAAAAAACGACATTGTTCCTCCTTTTCAATATTTATTTAATTTAATTTCGATTAATAAAAATCTCGGTATGAACTCTTCATTCAGTGGCATGTTGAGATTTTACTATTTTGCTTTGAGCCTTTGACTGCTCAAAGAGCATGCTTGCCTTCATCAGTTCATCAGCAATGATTGTAATTTCAAACAGATTAATTCCCAAGTATTGGTGATTATTAATACCATTTATTATTAGGACTCTGATAATTATTCCCGCAGCACCATCCTCGTACCATCTCCATTCTAAAATCCAAAAACTATAAGGTTCCAATCATTTGAACATTTAAATGTAGGGTAGTATTTAATATGACTCGTTACTATATTTATCATCCTTCGAATAAGTATTAATTTATGTGAACATGAGTATTAATCTCTGCCTCCAACACCGACAAAAAGTTGTGTCCCCGCACAAATGGACACATTATATGTTAGTGTTGTGATCTAGAAGCCAATCATAAGATGATTGTTTTCTAAGTTTTGTTTATGTAATTGAATGATTATGTTTATCATTTTGTTCCTTGAGTATTTTATTAATTATAGATCATTCAGGTTGAGGACTTGGACTTGTGGAACTCTATACATGTGTTAATAAATACTCTAAAGTGTCTCTAGTCTTGATAATTAACAAGGGACATTAATTACCGGTATAAGATTAGCATTTGGATTAGATGATGATCATATTCTACAGATCATATGACAAGGAGTTGTCAATCTGATCAAATGGATACCTGATGGAGATCAGGGGATTGGACGTGACCAAAGTAAAACATTTAATATGGATTGTGTTTGTGTCATTAATGTTTTATTTGTGTCTAGAATTCTAAAGTATGAGATGATTGTTTCTCTCACATGGGAATATATATTCGTGGATATTATCCAACGTTGTCCGTAACTGGCAATTATACAGATTCTATCTCAGTATGTATTTCTTATGTGGAGGGATAGTAATTATCAAGAATACCAATGTCCCTCATATAATGAGCGATGATATCACTGGGCCCCTTGATGAAATAATACAAGTATGTGCACATATGATTAAGGAGTTAATTATAATTACTCAATTATTTCGGAATCAAGAAACGAGTAGATTTGCAAGGATGACACACTCCTACCTTAGATCTATTCATGATATCATGAGACATGGAATTGACACGAGGCAATTATTGCTTAGGGATCGTGATACAGTATGGTACTTATCATCTGTGTCATTTAGAAAATTACAATGCATATTGCTAGGTGCCGCTTGTAATTTATGGAATCGAAAAGAGTTTCAGATTCTATTGCCGAATGACATAGATCCCACAGGGTCACACCAATAAGAAATTAATTAGAAAGGCTCCTTAATTTATTTGACATGTATGACATGATAAATAAATTGGTTTCTCCACTAAAACATGAGAAATATAATTATTTGGATAATTATATATGATACTACAATTAATTAGATTAATTGTATTTAATTAAGTCAAATAAGAAAAGTGAAACTTGGCCCAATAAACAAAGCCTAATGACTGTTGTTAATTATGGCTCATGTTTATTTAAAAAATTGTTTCCATAATTAAAAGTTAACCCAAAATAGTTTACCACGTTTTCTGAAAACTACTGCGCAATGTTTCTTCTTTGGTCCATATATTTCTAATACGATATCCCTTTTTAGCGTTCTATATCTTTCTGGAAAGGTAAAAGAAAAATCTAGAACTTTGTCTCTCTGGAAGAAAACCAAATTAGAAATATATCAGGATCAAAAACGTGGTAGAACATGGTGCTAAATTTAGACTACCATGTTCTGAAAACTGCTGTGCATGTTTTGTATTTTGACCATAACACCCTCATACGATGTTTTTTTTAGCGTACCACATATGGATAGAAAGGTAAAAGAAAGATCTATAACTTTTATTCAGAGAGCAGAATCTAATTCGAATTAGATCGTGGTCAAAAACGTGGTAGAACATGGAGTTAATTTTGGAAACAGAATTTTACATTCCTTATTTGCTATATATGCACTCTCTCTCATTCCTTTTGAGAGCAATTCGTTTTGAGAGTTGAAGTTCTGCCAAAACTCTTTCTCTTTCTTGTTTCTCTCTCATGTGTTGAGAACCCACAAACCCTAGAATCAAGATCTTGTTCTCTTGGAGGATAGGGATTAAGGAGCGACCAAATTACTACTCTCTAGCAAGAGGAAAGTTTGGTTTCTAATTAATTTCTTGGTGGATACCGTGGAGGGCTTCTACTTTGGAGTCTCATCTTGGTACAAGGCGTTCAAGGTCACGCACACATCAAACACCAGGACGCTGCAAAGCATCAACCACCATTAGCATCGTTCAACAAGGAGGTGGAGGCTACAACCCTACATCTCAAGGATCTTCATTTCTTGTTTGGAGACAAGAAACTAAAGGTATGATGCTTATTGATTTGGAAATTGATTTTTGGTTTGATTTTAGTCATACATAATGATCTTTTGGTACTTTTCTTGTCAAAATTTTTGAAATTTCGCTGCCTTAAGTATCATGAAAACCCAACATTATATATGTATCATCTCCGCACTAGATCCGAAACTTACTATGGGCGACCACTAAAACATTAACAGAACAATAGTATTTAACATTTAGCATTGATGTATTTATCTTGAATAACATAAGTATTAATCTCTATGAAGAGAACTGTATTTATGTACGTAAGAAATGTCCAAATTGTATCTCCGCATTAATTTCTTAATTTCTCTGTTTCATCTCCGCACTATGGGGAATCACTAATCGAGGTCAAACTTCATGGGCCAACCTAATCTATGTAGTATTTATTCCTAACCTATGTAGTATTTATTCTTCAGTTCAAGTATCAATCCAGTATTTATCCATTGGACATAGCAGTATTTATCCATTATCCATATGTTATTAATTTTTAAAGATTATAGTATTTATCCTTAGACAATTAAGTATTTATATTAGACATAGTAAGAATTTATCCTTACAAATTGGAGTATTTATCTTTTGATATTGGAGTATTCATTCTTTGATATTGAAGTATTTATCCTTATACATTACATTATTTATCTATTGAATTGGAGTATTTACCTTAGTCAATTAAGTATTTAGCTTAGACATAATAAGTATTAATCCTTAAAACTTTAAGTATTTATACTTTAATATTGAAGTATTTCTCCATTGGACATTGCAGCAATTTGAATTTATTCTTAAAAGTTTGAAGTATTTATCTTTTGATATTAGAGTATTTGTTCTTTATATTGGAGTATTTATTTTTGGACAATTAAGTATTGTCACACTCTAGATTTTTAATATCTAGAGCGTGATTATAACATCATCATTTCAAGTTAATTTTCTTGGCCCGTCAACCTACATCGCCAACAGAAAAGAAAAGAAAATAACAAAATGGAGTCAGCTACAAAGCTCAGTAACCACCGGTTATTTAACGACGTGTTTCTCTATAATTGGCTTAATTTAACAACCATTCAAACAGGCCGGATTAATCCACACGAATCGACATCAAATTATGCACGCATATGTAATCAGTGATAGCACATCGGTCTAGGTTATCCGTAAAACAAGTCACATCATATTCACACATGTGTAATCCCTGCCACAGGCGATTCCCACATTCTCATAACACAATTTCTTTAAACCGCCAATCCAATGGGAAATCCATTCAACATTGGAAGCCCGCCAACTCACTAGAAAGTCAAACCAACAGTGAGAGGCTACAATCACATATCATATTCCAATCTCAGACCCGCTATCCCGTTAAATATGCCATCATAATTCGATATGCAATACCCATATTCAAATCAACCATACAAAACGAAAATACATATTATAGAGAAGTCCGGTTACCTTATAGTGAGACATTCAAAATTTCATGTCGGATTGAAACGACAACTCAGAGTCACTGTGACGTAGTCGGAATTTGAATCGGACAAACAATCAGATAATAATCGATATTAGAATATTTATTTACAAGAATAACATCTTTTTTTCTTTTCTTTTCTTTTTTCAACAGAGAGAAGTGCATAATATATTTAATAGTAGAAATAAAATATTATTAGCGAAAATATTAATAATTTAATTTTTTTCGGAATGTTACAAGTATTTATCTTAAACATTCTCAGAGATTGCTGGAAAAAAAGAATATTCAATTTTGAAAGGAAAAAAGCGATGCGGGGATATAACTGGGACCAGATTAATTAAATCAAAGTTAATTAAGGTAGTTAATTAATGTGGAGGAGGATACTAATTAAGGTAGTTAATTAATGTGGAGAGGGTGCGGGAATTAAGGTAGTTAATAAATGTAGAGAGGGTGTGGGAGGGTGAATTAAGGTAGTTAATTAATGTGGGGATGGATCTGAGAATGGTGAATTAAGGTAGTTAATTAATGTGAAGATGGATCTAAGGTAGTTAATTAATGTGGAAGGGCGTAGGAATGGTGCGGAAATGGATCTTGAAGTTTAATATAATTATTCTTATTATTATTAGAGGATTGCTTACTGTTGTTGTTCAAGAAGTGATTGTCTAATGTATGTATAAAAATTGAGTGTTTGTGCGCGTGAATATTTTATGCATGAATCATATACAAAATTTAAATTTGTACATAATTTATTATCTTTGGTATGATTAGATTTTGTATAAAGTGTGCACTTAGTTTGATAAAGAAAATGGTTAGAAAGTGTCAATATGCTTCTTATGTGTCGACATTTTAATGCGTCAAAATGAACAAATTCTCATGCAAATTTGAATTGTATTGAGCAAAGTTCGATTATCGCATTCTAACGAAAAGACTAAAAATTTGTTATTATGAATAGCGTAGTTATAATAGAAACAACCGTACATAGTTTTTTTTTTCAAAAAATATATTTATATAATTTTTCTAATTATCAATATTATAGCCTCGTAGAGGAATAACTAACACCAAATTAATTGAAAAATTATAATATTTATATTAAGGCAACATAAAATTCAAATTGTTATCTCTAGTAATATTATAAACTATCTATCTTTTCTATTCAAAATAACTTAAGCATCACGTATAAACTATTATTTTTTATTCAAAATAACTTAAAATCATGACATAAAGTTTTATTCAAAATATCTCAACTATATGTATTATTTTGCAATTCCTAGATAATCACATGATACGTTGATTTAAAAGCAAAAGCAATATGGGTTTGAAAGAATTTAGTTCTTAAAAGAAATTTTTAGTTTGGACATTTAAATAAAAATCTATTTAGTAGTAGCGTGTACTATTGCAGACCGCTATAGCAGTCGTAATTGAATTAGCATATTTTTATTCCATAACTTATTTTTTAAAATTTGGAAACACTATAACACCGTTATTGTTCTTCTATAGTTAGCTATTCAGTACAATAGTATATATAATATCATTTTTGGTGCATCAAAATTCCGTGCACTTTGACGAACACCAACGGATAATAAGTCGCATTTTCCTTCTATTGTACGAGACGGCAAAGACTCATCTTAAATTTGCATGTTGAGATTTTAAATGACAACAATTTCACTTTTTATTAATTTTTTCATTAAATTTAAGGTTATAAATTTTTTTTTTTTGTTTCAACAAGTTCAAAGCTGTAAAAAAATAAAAAAATCATTTTTTATTTATTTTCGATGTTGAAGTACCTGGAGGCCCATACTGTTCGCCGTGGACAAATTCAAGCCCGGGTTTAATTTGGTCAGAAATTCAACTTCAATGCAAAATTTTAACGCACGGTAATTACTTGATAATAGTAAATTTAATAATATTAACAATAATTTTTAAATACATATAAATAATGTTGAAAGTTAGATATAAACATTATTGGATATACAGTTAGCCAAATAATTAACGTTTGTGTAACTTGAGTATTATTTGATAATATATCAAAAACCGTTAATTTCGAATCACATTTTAAAAGGTTAATAAACATATATGCATCAAATTTTATTATTTTTGTAGGCATGATATATACACTTCATACATACAATACCGAATTTCAAATTTTAAACTTTATATTTGAATATTGCTCGCTAAGATGATTAAGATAAATAATTATCAAGTGATCATCCTTGCTGTATTTTGTGGTTTAATTATGCATAAATAGTCATGCTACAGAAATCTAGTTACTGGTGCTCGATTATTTAGTTGTAAAGATAGTTAACCTTTTTTTCTTTTTCATTGAAAGACTGGAACTAGACATATAATTAGTTATTTAGTAAGTGAATCTTCTAATATTCAGAGAAGATATATTTTGTAAATAGTAAAAAAAAAATATATATATATATATGATCCTTAATTAACTGACATAATTTGAACCGGAATCAATAGTTCTAAACTATATTTTTCGAAAAAAATAATAATATTGAACATGTCTACGGGCATCGAAGGCAACTGGGCAATTAAGCAAAAAGAAAGAAAGGAAGAATATAATAAAGAAAAATGGATTAAATTATTCATCATCAGAAGTTATGGTTTGGTTGGGCAAATATCCAGGTGATCACATTTATAATCGCCAATGTAATATTCTTCTCTCTAAAACTTCAGCATATATATCTGAATCTAAAACTTTAAACGCATATATGTTCAGACTGAATTTGTTTAAACGCATATGTTTAGACGTCTACGAATATATAGTTTGATATGCATATGAAATTGCACACCAAATCGCACAATAATTTTGGAAAATTATCGATCATACACAATTAATTGTTTGTAAGCTCTTGCTTCTCTCCTTTAATTTCTTCATGAATCCATATCCCCGTGGGAACTGAATATTAATTTTTGTTTAGATGAGAACCGTTCGATCATAATCTGAATCAATTTAATTCAGAGTAAAATGCATAATATTTATTTTAATTTCATTTCTATTAATTCTGATTGGACAGTCCAGAGGTCTAAACAGAAATATTTTTAACCTTAGATATATTCTGTTCTTCTGAGTGATACGAATTATTTGTTTACACTCAGCGCGAGGCACTAAGGTCTAAGAGGGCGTTTGAATGCAATTTCAGAAATAACAAAAACAGTACTAATTTTAGATTAACGCTATTTTATCGTTTGAATAGATTAACAAGAACATCGCTAATTCTAAAATTAATTATATTCTTTAACCATTCAAATATAAAATGAAGAAGAAAAAAATAGTAGACTAATTTAAAAAACAGCGCCATCCATGCTATTTTTAACAATACAAACGCATCATAAAAAATAGCGGTTGGGAATGGGAAGTGTCTCCGACTGAACCGCTGAATGCAAATCCTTCCTCTTTGTTTGGTTTGAAACTTTGAATGCGGCAGTTGAGGTTGCAGAGGCGTATTTACTATTTTAGTGTTTTTCTTTTTTATTTTTTGACCGACTGAAACCATTAAATTCGAAAGGCTTATTACCTCGGGAGCAGGTACCTCTTTATTGCAAACGAATTAAGCTTGCTTTTACATATCAGCCCCCAGTATACTACTTAATCCTGAACCTTGTTGAAATGACCCTGCAGCAAAACATAGTACGTGCTACCTTTTTCCATTGGCAACAAAACAAATAGAAGGTGAACCTTTTTTCTTTTTTCTTTTGAGTGAGTTAAATAGAAGGTGAACCTAATTTGCATAACAGAGGGGAAAAAAGAAGAAAAGAAAGGTGAACAGGCAGGTGACCTGATCGTACGTCAACCGAAAACTCACTCATATCGATCATCGCTTCCCAGGATCATAAATATAGATAGGTAGAGGTAGAGAGAGAGAGAGAGAGAAGAGAAATGGCGGAGGAAGGTCACCCCTGTCGGGTATCTAGTACTGGGAATCCATGCGAGTTTTTGATTGAGCAATTACGAAATGCAATTGCTTGCTGCTTCAGCATATGCACCTCCTTATGCCAGCCCAGAGAACCCTATCAACAACAAGGACCTGATGGAACACAGTCAACAGACCAACCTACGGTATATTACAATATCTGTGTATATTACACTGAGTGTGCTCATATCTTCACTTAGAACTCGTTCGGCAATGAAATTTTTTAAATATGACATGACAATATTAATTGGTAAACTTCTAGATTTTTTAACAAATGAAAAAAAAGTCAAGATATAGATGTTCGGTGAACACATAAAAATTATTTGTGTTTTGATCAATTAATTTTTTTTAACTTTGATATTCTGTTATGTTCAATTATTTTAGTCTTATATATGTTGATCAAATGTTTTATATATGTAACTTTGTTTTTCTTTATTTTATTTTTTTTGTTTTATTGACAGGAGGATGACCCAACAATAACAACACGGGCTGCTGTCAGACGAAGGCAGCGACAGGTACCGCCATCGCCGAGTGAAGGGCGCGGAGGCCAGATCAACTAGGGACGTGTTACGTATGTATACATATAAAGGGAGCTGACGACCACGGTTTTAATTTGTTGTGTAATCTTGTCTTCTATACATCAATTACATGATGTAGCTTGCTTTTAGTTATAGCTGGCAATATATATATCAGAATGATGTTCTATTATATTTTTACCCCTCCAGGCTCCAGCCCTTCTTGTCTGTTAATACTTAATAGTGTATACTCATACTGGATATGAATTCATATCACGTTAACTCAAATTTTGAGTTTTAGATTTGGACCGTTGGATTTGTTTTGATACGAATATTAAAAGGGTATGTTTATTCCATCTTGGACCGGATTGGTTCGAATTTCTATCAGAATTAGGTTGGAATAATTTATAAGCAAATTATGCGATGCTAAGTATCCTTGTATGTTAAAATTAACACTCATAGAATTAATATGAAATTACACAACACTCAGTCAATCTCTCAATCTTAATTTTCTGATTCTGACCCTACTTTGAGGTAGAGCTGATTGGAATTCGTATCCTCTGCATTCTTTTGAGTTAATGCATTTGGACCATCGGATCTGCTTTCTGATTGGAATTCGTGATCAAGCTGATTCTTGTTTATCTGATATGCAGTTGATTATTTTCTGCATGCACTTTTATTTTATGTTATGTTATGATCAGAAAGATTGTTGCAACAAATATCCATCAACTAATGACACACATCAACAAATATCCATCAAGTAATCACCAATCAAGAAATCACTAACAATCTTTGTTAGTACAAGCCCAATGACACACATAATCCACTCACACTGTCACACACACCCTCTAATTTATACTCAACCCAGCCCATGAAATTTCAAAACACTGGTAACTCTGAGGTCGTAGCTTTGATGGCTCACTAACTAACAAAAATTAAATCAGCAACTACCCAGGCCCAGCCGAGTTTATTTCAAAACACTGGTAACTCTGAAAGCAATTTTAAAAGATTGACATGGCAGAATTACATGCATATCTTGTAATCAAACGAAAGTTGACAATTAACTTCAAAAGTATCTCTACTTCTGTTTCTTTCTTCCACCCCTAAATACCCATCTAGAGAAGCCCACTACGCTACTAATCATTTCAAAAGTATCACGACCCTTTGAAATACCTTCCCGGAGTTCTCTTGCCGTTTTAGCTACTGGTGGTGTTGGTCTCTTTGTGTTCTCCATTCGACCATTTTGCCCCTGCACCATTCCTATACCAAGTAGTGTTATAAGAACTATCTATAGTCTAAATTCTCTATTGAAAAATTAAAGTATATATGTACCTTGTGGGGTCATGCTGGTTAACTGGCGGAATCGATCTTCAGCAACACGAAGTGGTCGAGTTGAGCTTCTAACGCCTTCTGTAATCTCTTCACTAGATATGTACAATGAGCAAAAGGATATGATTGATAAGGACACCACTAATCAAGTACATACAATTCGTTCCGTGATGAAAATTGAAATAAGTCAAAGCCGAGTAACTACTATACCAGAGGTGTCATATAATATTTACTACAAATCTAACAAGCACATTCCAAAACTAATTCAGCAGATCTAATTCCTGAGAAAATTATAACATTCCATATTTACCAGAAAACCCCATGACATGTACATAAAGTACATAATGTGTATTCCATGCAATTCTGCCAAATTTGGGCCAAATGGTTTGTCTTTTCTATTAGAAATATTAAGATATCTAACCACATCAAAAATTGAGAGGAGATTGGATAGCTCACCCGAGATCACTGAGTTCTCTCATCAAGTCACTAATCTCCATCCCTGACAGCCGGATTGATGCCATTGTATCAGGTAACTCTTCAGCAGTCACCTCTAACAGCTTTTCAACAGATTCTAAAGCTTTCCTAAAAGCCTTTTTTTATTAAAAAAAAAAGAAAAAAGAGCACAGTGAAGTAGAACTCCGATCAGGCCAACCTGATAGAGAAATAACAACTAGAGAAAATTTTAATTGGGAAATAATTAAAATTGACAGGAAATTACTAACCAGAAGGGTCGGAATTGCTGACAGAAATAGCCAGGATGAGGAAATTGCAACCTGAAAAAGGTCAAACTATAATTTCATAGAGCAATCACACACTCCTGTTTTAAAAGAATGAAACTTTTGCCACGAACGAAATGAAAAAAACAAAAGAGAGAGAGAGAGAATGTGGTGGGGCCATACCACGCATGCAGTGACGTTGAGAAGGAGAATACGCCTGGGGCCGAGGTTCCAGTGGGCGAATGGAAGAGCAGGCGGAGATCCGATGGCTGAGGTGAGGACGGGAGCATCGGCCGCGGTGGAGAGGTCGGGAGAATGGGAGGAGGTGAGGGCGAGGGCGAGAGAAGAGAAGGGTGGAGTGTACTGGTACTGGAGAGTCCGGTTAGTGGGGGCGATTGTAGTCACCAGTCGGTGGATTGGGATATGCTGTTGCTTGAGAGGAATCAGGGAAGGAGAGACCGAAAAGGAAGAGGAGGAAATGGTGTGGTGAAATGTGGCGCCGGGATGCTGAGAGGGAAGCGCCATGTTGGTGTTGCGCCGCTCTCAGTACTCAGTAACTCAGTAACACAGTACAAGTGGCCCGATGCTTAGCTTAGCTGAATTCATATTAACTTAAAATTTCAAGTTAGATCGGGACCGTCAGATCTGTTTTGGCACGGCCGTGCATTCCACTTGGATCGGAATCGGATTGCCACCAGATTCAGATCGGATGGTCCGGACTAGACTCATAATTAATTTATAAGTCCGTTATTATTATTATAGTTTTATACTTTCATTTAAGATTCATTAATTGATATAGATCTAGATGCTGTGCTCCGGTAAGTAACAACTAATTCATATCCTCTGCATTAACGCACTGTTTGAACATTTTCCATCTCTTGAAGAAGGATCTCACATTTTGAAATAGTCATGCAAGTTGTGGGCCAGGGTGCACAAAAAGTCCGTAGCTTGTGATTCGATTGAGTTTGATTTGAAAAAAAAATCCAATTTGAAACAAATTAAACCAGCTCAATTCTGAAACAAATCAAATCCAGTTTGGTTCGAAATTGGTTCAAATCGAACTCAAACTGAGTCTGGCTCGGTTATAAATCCTACTTCAATTTAGAACCAATTCGATTTTCAAAACCAGTTCGAATTGCACGGAATCAAATTCGAATTCTTCTTTTCAGTTCAAAATCCTACTTCAATTTCGAACCAGTTTGGTTTAAAATTGATTCAAAACTCGAAGTATGTTAAGTTCGAATCGGTTCGATTCTTTTGCAGCTCTTGTGGCGCTATAACTCTCAAAATAATTAGTTTCTTGTGTTTTTTTTTTTTTTTTTTTTTTTTTTTTTATGTTTTTTGTTGACGAAACACTTGTATTTTACAATTCAAATAACATATTATAAAACACACACAATTTTACGTTGGTTGCAATAAGGTATTTTACATGGCACAAATCAACTAGTGTGCTTCAATTCAAAACCTTTTCTTTTACTATATTTGAAGCAGACAGACTAATAAAAGTAACACAGTTTATATATATATATATATATAAAATGCAACCATCCAACCAGAACTTTTTTGAAGTTCTCTAGTAGTTGATCAGTACCTGCCAATTTTGCCACCTTTTAGCATGCAGGACGGAGTTGATTTACCAAATAACAAGAACACTACTTCATGTTCTGACTAAAATATCCAAAGATTTTTAATTTGCTTATTCTCGATAACAATGTAACCGATATATATACACACACAACAACAACAACAACAATAACACAAAATAAGATTAGAAGTAAAAAAAGAACTCCTGAAACAAAATGCCCACTCGTTACCGTGTTTTTAAACAACTAAACCTCACCAATACATCCATTTATTACTGAACCGCAAAATTATTCTCAATAGTCACGGTTTCTTTACTTCTGATTGTAAATATAAAACTAAACCTGAATACATCTCCATTTATTACTAAAATCGAATTTGTAACGACAACATTTGCATAGTTTTAACATAATGCAATAACCGTGACCTTTATTCCCAACAGTCGCGGTTTCTTTACTTCTGATTCAAAATATACAATTTTTATTGTTTCAATGATACATAAACTTTTACTTCTGATCTTTATTCCCATAACAGATGAAATAAAATAAAATATTTGAGCATGATAAATTGAAATCAATTTGGAGAACCAAATCCACCTCCACCAGGAGTGAAAATCTGAAGAACCTCCCCAGCCTCAACATGTATGCTATTCTTACCTCCGAGGTAAACCCTAGTTTTATCTTTTCTAACTAAATAATTGGCTCCACAGGCCCCATTTGAACCCCCTTTCAGGCCTCGAGGCACATGGGCCCGCCGCTCAGAAAGAATGCTGACCACAACTGGTCGTTTGAATTCAATCTCTCTGACGAGACCATCTCCCCCTCTATGTTGCCCGGCCCCACCACTGTTCTCTCTTATCCCGAACCTATGGAGAAGAACCGGATACCTATTCACAGCAAAAATAAAAAGTTACAGAAAGATAGAAGAACACATTAAGAGAAACAAACAAAAAATAAATACAGTGCATTAAAGGCAGATTGATTGGTTACAAGTCAAATCATATACAAATGTCAATGACCATGCCAAGTGGCTATAAAACAAGATATTTTGAAAAAAAAAATGAAAAAGAAATATGAAGAACAAGACCATTAAAACAGGTAATATAGTAAACTTCATACACTTTTGGTGCAGTTATGGCAATGTATGATCAAGAAGATACCTCTGCTCAAAGATTTCCGGGTCAGTCATCCTAGTATTGGTCATGTGGCACTGGACCCCACTCGTCCCATCCCAGGTGGGCCCTGCCCCAGCACCTCCTCCTATAGTCTCATAATACCTAATTTAAGTACAGAATTGACATTATAAAATTGAAATAAAACAGTAATTGTAACAATAAAAGTCAAGTTGTTCATACACCATAAATAACAAAATTGGTGCCTTACCCAAAAGTTTCATCCCCAAATGTCAAGTTGTTCATACAGCCCTGAGAGCACGCACATGCCTGAAAAGCTGTCAAAATGACGTCTGTGACCCTCTGAGAGGTTAAAACATTGCCACCCACAACAGCAGCCTTGTCGCATGGCGAGAGGAGAGAACCTTCTGGAATTTTGATTCGTACTGGTGCGAGGCACCCCTGGTTCAGGGGTATGTCCACATTCACCATGCATCTTTGTCAATACAAAAAAAAAGTGAATATCAGTATCCAGGTTTCGATTGCAAGGATTATGAAATTTGACCAAATTAGCCCCAAAAGGAAAGTAGTAAACCTCTATAAATTGAGTATAGATCTCGGCACCTATTAAGCCTAATAATGCAATTGGTGACTTATAAAAAGCTTAAGTGTCTAATGGCATTGAAGCCACAAGGAATTAACTTCATTTACCAGGTTGGATTTAAGTTCATTATAATTATGATATGCCGGCAAAGGATAGCGATTCTAGCTGGTGTTTCAAAATAAGATGTAAAATTAAGCCTCTCAGTTGAACCCAATTTTGCTGCAATTAAGCCTCAAATAAACTTCAGTTGTTCAAATAAATCCATCAACTAAGTTTTTAATCTGCAATTAAGCCTCAAATAACTTCAGTTGTGAAAATAAATCCATCAACTAAGTTTTTAATTCACTTTAGATGTGCAAACAAGTTGCTGGCTGCAATTTATGACAATTAACAGATATTCAAATGATCCAAGGAAGACTTGATTTTAGTGAGCATTTTACTGAATAGTAATAAGGCCTTGGGAGCTAGAATAAATAGAAAAAAGGAAAAAAAACCTATACTACAAATGGCTATCTTACCATAACATAGTGCACATTATTAAGCAAAAATCAACAAGTATGTGATTGTGACCTTACCGTACCTCAAACAATAGATAACAGCAGCCATGGTAACAGCCTCAGGCGCATTCCAGTTACCATACACTTCTGACCCTGTACCAGTAAAATCAAAACCAGCCTCACCTTTCTCCAAATCTAGAGTTAACTTAAGCTGAATTACTGACCCATCATCCATATAATCCTTTTCTTCAATTTCCAATGACCCGGTCTCATGCAAAACCCTAGAAGCCACTGACTTGAGCATTTCCCGCACTGCCTCCTCGGCATTGCTTTGCACATGCACCATGTATGCCTGTACCGTCTCCAGACCATACTGGTTTATCAATTCCTTGATAAGAGTTATTCCTCTTTGGTTTGCTGCCACCTGAGCACGCAAATCAGAGAGGTTGTCTTCTATCCTGCGGGAACCGCTTAGAAGACGTATTATCCCTTCCTCTTGGAAAATGCCTTTTTGTACTAACTTGAATGCTTTAATAGCCGCTCCTTCTTCAGAGATAGACTTAGAAAAAGGCGGCATGCTGCCAGGTGTTATGCCACCTATCTCCGCATGGTGCCCACGGCTTGCCACAAAAAAGACAATTTTGCCATTGTCGAAGACTGGAGTTATAACCGTAATATCTGGCAAATGGGACCCACCCGAGCAGGGGTGATTAGTCACCAACACATCCCCTTCTTCAAGGTTATCACCCCAGTGGCTCATCTGCCACCGTACGGTGCTCGACATGGCACCAAGGTGTACTGGTACATGGGGTGCATTTGCCACCAAGCCTCCATCAGGGGCAAAAAGTGCACAAGAAAAGTCTAGTCTCTCCTTTATGTTAGTAGAGATTGAGGTACGTTGCAAAGTTCGGCCCATTTGTTCGGCAATACCCATAAATCTATGATTAAAGATTGAAAGCCGTACCACATCTGCGACCTTTTCATCTGCTAAAACAGTCATGGGCCCAGTACCAATCTGTATTTTTATATTACCATATTGTGTTATTGATGCGGTACAATCAGGCTCTACAATCACGGTGCTATTCCCATTCATTATTATAGCAGGTCCCGGCACGGTATCCCCAAACCCTAAATTCTCGAGCTTGAACAAAGGTGCATTCTGCCATCCAGAACAGAAATATACCCGGTATGAGGCCTCAGGTTTTGGAGCAACCCTCTTACCAAAACCTATCTCCTTTGGCTTCAAAATATTGGTTATACCAATCCCTCTCACTCTCACATCGCATATTAGTATCTTTCGGTTTTGGAGCTCAAACCCATACTCTAGTCGAAATAACCTGACAAACTCAGAAACGAAGTCATTTCCATTTTTGGGTCGTTTAACCATAATTGCTGTGTCGGCACCCTCATACCGCAAATTCAGGTACGACTCAGTCTTTATACTCTCCTCTGAAAACCCCTGTTCTCCTAGTTTCTCTCGAACTTGCTTCACCAAGACTTTCTCTCTCCTCTCCGCCTCCACAACAGAATCTGAATCAAAACAAGCTGAAAATGGCTCTTGCATGTCTTGCACCACATCAGCAAGACCCATACCATAAGCGCTCAAAATACCACAATACCTATGTACAAAAACCTCACTCATGCCAAGTGACCTGGCAATGGCACATGAATGCTGCGGACCTGCACCACCAAAACAAGCCAAGGCATGGTCCCGTGTCTCATGCCCCTTCATCTCGGTAAGTTGTCGAATTGGTCGGCACATGGCCTCATTTGCGACATTCACAAACCCTAATGCAATCTCTTCTACTGACATGTCTTTGGCTAATGGGTTGTTGTTCCTTCGGTAAGAATTAATCTCATCTGCTAATACTTCGAATGCAGACTTTGTGGCATTATAGTCTAATGGTTGATCTTCATTGGGCCCAAAGATTGAAGGGAAGAAGTCGGGTATTACAGTGCCAAGAATTAGGTTTGCATCGGTGACAGCGAGCTGGCCACCTTTTCTGTAGCAAATAGGTCCTGGGTGGGCCCCAACAGATTCAGGCCCAACTCGAAATGACCCAAATTGGAACTTGAGCTTTGACCCGCCACCAGCAGCAACAGTGTTTATGTCAAGTTGTGGGGCTTGTATCATTGTACCTGCAATTTGGGTTTCTAGAACCTGCTCATAGGTACCATCATACCTGCTCACATCAGTTGAAGTACCACCCATGTCAAATCCGATCAAGGGTTTGGTTGTCTCAAGACCAAACAAAGTCTGCGAATAACCAACAACACCCCCAGCAGGGCCTGATAACACCGCCTTATGACCTGAAAATCTAGTCTCAGGCGCGAGGCCACCGTCAGATTGCATGAAGAGTACATTTATATTATCTTCCCTGTCGAAACGTGACATGAAGTTTGACAGGTACTCTTTGATGACAGGAGTCAGGTACGCATCGACACTAGCAGTCAAGCCACGCGGTACGGCACGTACCATAGGAGTAAGAGAGGAGGAGAGCGAAACATGCCTAAATCCCATTTTTAAGGCTATTTTCTCAACCAACTGTTCATGTGCTGGATATGTATAGGAGTGCATCAAGACTACAGCTAGGACACTTATACCCTTGTCAAGCAACCTTTTTAAAAGTGGTATTAAAGTTTTCTCATCGAGCGGTTTCAATACCCTAACCAGCTCCCCTGAGACCCCTTTCACGGTTTCTCCCTCTACCTGGTCAAATACCAACTCTACCCTTTCATCCACCTCTATAACCTCCTCATACAAATTGGAGGGCTTTGCAACTGTCAGATCAAAAATGTGTGGTCGGGCTTGGTTCCCAATTTGTAACAAATCCCTGAAACCCTTTGTCACACATAAGGCAATTATTTCCCCTTTTCTCTCTAGAAGGGCATTTGTGGCAACAGTGGTCCCCATTCGAATCCACTCGATATTTTTTGTTGGTATTTTCGAACTTTGTGGGATTTTTTCACCAGTGAATTTCTCAAGAATGCGGCGAATGCCCTCGACTGGGGCATCTTCATAATTTTGCGGGTCAACAGAGAGGAGCTTTGTGACATACCCATCTGGTTTGCCTGGCACCTCAGCATATATGTCAGTGAAAGTGCCACCTCTGTCGATGCAAAATCGAAAATTGTCCTCCCTTTTTGTAATTCCTATTTCACCCTATAAAAACAAGCAAATATTTTTAGGTTCGTTTTGAAAACTACAAAGTTATACAAAATGCCCAAGAAGTTTAGACTGCCCAATTGTTGTTGGTGCCTTTTGTCTCATCATATAATGTCAATGTACCAGTAGTGTCATAGCTGAACTAGAGGGGAACAAAAGTTTAGAATCACTCAATTTAATCCCTAACCCAACCCTTCCGCCCATCCCCGGACCCCGGCTCTAGGTATGCCACTTATCAGAGGAAATTTGAGCAAAAATTAAAGCTACTATACCTGTCAGGCAGGCCACAAATCATAATTAATATCATCAATATACACCATCTATCAAATGAATTTCCAAATTTATGTGGCATCAAATTTTCAGATGGATTGATTTCAAAACTCAGTAATGGATGCAGTCATAATTACAGCCACAGCTCACAGAACAAGTATTAGGTGCTATTAGTGGCAAACTTCAACCCCAATAAAAAAAACGAGAAATAAATAAGAAGAAATAATGGATACCATGAGAGAGAATGGCAAGGTGCTTATCTCCTTCCTCTTCCAGCCAATACTTCAACCGATGTACCCGGGGTAACCTTGACTTAGCTTTGCTTTTTCCTGGTCTGAAGCAATACCTGTCATACACACTCAAAGAATGCCCCACATATGTCACGCAGCTGTAAATTCTGATTAGTCTGAAAAAATTACCACTGGTCAAACTCTGACCAACAAGAGAAACATTTTACTAATTGAAAAGAAAAAAGAACCCCTGCAGTTGTCGACATGGCTAAGAATGTTGATTTGTATTTTTTTGCTCATAGAAAATGATAAATGCTCTTTAATAAGTGTTCGCTTGGCAATACATCGGTATTGTTTGGTGATTTTTAGAATTAGAATTCAATAAAAATGTCACATAATGAAACATGACTCTTCAAAGCATCAGTAAAAAAATATCTTCACATCCATCTTTGATACACAAACTTATGTGGTCAATACAGAAAAAAATTAAAAGAACCAATGGATTAAAATTGAAATACATGATGGCTACATATTTGCAATCTCAGAAAATGTAATAACCATATAATCTCTCATTCATCCGCAATATAGTACAAAATTGATAATTAAAAAGTAAAAGTTTTAAATTAGTTACCTGTCATACACACTCAAGAATGCCCCACATATGTCACGCAGCTGTAAATTCTGATCAGTCTGAAAAAAAATATTTCTGAAGTCAGCAGAATTCCAAGAAGAACTCTACTTCTCTTTAAATATTCATACAGGTACAAAGAACGGGCTGGCTTTTGAGATATAGAACAAATTCATAATTAGAATGGTCTAGAGCTCTCATGAGGGATCAAAGACTATGGCACTGAAGGCTTCAGGATGCTATTCACATAGCAAACAGATGTTATCTATGTCAGCACTGTCTGGTAATGAGCACTATACAGTAGATGTCATACCAACTTCGTAACCTTTTGCGATAGGGCATAGTAAACTAAATCACACAACGCTTAAGACCCAAAACCTCAAATTGAACCAAATTGATACTAAACTAAATCACACAACTTTTAAGACCCAAAAACTCAAATTGAACCAAGTACAAAATAAATTGACTTGCACTGGAAACTGAATAAAAGAAATTGAAGAGACCACAACCCGTTAACCCATCAAAGAGAACGCGGGAGAGGGAGGAAGGGAGCACTTACGAAGAATGGAGAGAGGAGAGGTCCGGAAGAGGGGTCGTCGCCAAGGTCAGGAAAGAAGAGGTGGCGCCGGAGAGAGAAAGAGAGAGATCTGCCGGGAGACTAGCGGCGAAGGAGGAAAGAAAGAGGGGTATCGGTCATCGGACTTAGAGAGAGTTAGAGAGCGGCGAGTACTCTAGGGGCGGGCTGTTGTTTGGCGTTGGGTATTATGATCGGACGGTCAGGATTATAACTCAAAATTTGAGATCCTTCAGAGGATCCGGACTTCGTTCTACACCACGTTCATTTTGAATTTTTGCTTGGACCTAAGACTAAGAGGCGAGTTGGATTGAATCATATCTTCTCAGGTATCTCATAAGATAAAATACTTTACCAGTTAAAATCAATTCGGTGTCTTGTCTATTTAAAATTTTAAATATAGAGGGGTCTAGTTATTGAGATTCGTTTCAATTTAATTCAATTGGACGATTTGGATCTCATTCTACATGGTCAGGTATTGCATTGGATCTGAATTCAATTCAATTGGGACTCAAGTTGATTAGTCGGAAACAATAGTTTTATCACAAAGGATAGTGTAATTTGTGGTTTCAAAAGCCAAGTTATTCTCAATTTTGTTTAAAACGGTTGTGAAATCCAATTAATTAATTGCCAACTAGTCAGTGTAAAATTGAAACTTCTTAAAGTTGTTAATATATATGTTGCTTTAAGCAAACAACTGGGTTTTGTGATGATATCATTCTTAGTAAAAAAAAATTATAATTAGTAGTTTTTTTATATTTTGTTAATTATTACAAGTTTATAACAACATTTATGTATTACAAGTTAGGAATATATTTGAAAACTATAATTTACTTGAATATACAACAACCTGTATTATGATTGTGTATTTATTTGCATGAATAATAAATGAAGTGATAAATAACCTTGTTTACTTTTTACGGTTCATGCTATTGCTCACAAGTCACAAGTCACAACTCACAAGAGCTAGAAATTGAAGACAAGATTTGAGAAAGCCAAGTGTCTTTTTGAAGATCAGGGCAGATATTGTCCGAGTTGCATTAATGCTGAGTATCAGAATAATACATGTTGTTGAGGAGCTATAAACAACATCTGTTTTCACCCTAGCACTACTCACATATTACCAGGACATCGCATCAAAGAAAAAAGTAAAAACACATACATCATGTTGTCCCTAAGAGCATCTAAAGGGAGTGAACATATAATCTTAAAGACTTTTAGTCATTTTTCAATTTAATTCTCTAAATTAACAAATCAATCAATCAACAAGCAAGCGTGTGCAAATAAAGTAAATAAAGTAGAATTTAGAGAAATTTGACCGACGGGATGATAATGGAGTTCGGTGTAAAATACCTATGTCTCTGGAGTAGAGTAACATCGTCGGCACCTATTTCCTATTACTCAAAAAGAAGAGATACAACTCGTGACGCATGAGCCCAACAAATGAGAAGTCACGGTCTAACTCGTATACAAAGTTGAGCCTAAAAGCTCAAGTTAGAGAGTCTTATGCAGAGGCGATGGATGGATGGGGTTATGGTGGCATGGAGAAGAGAAGAAAAAGCGAGGTGGTGGTAGGAGAAGGATCAATATCCTCTCAGGTACCGTAGAGGATGAATCTCAACTCGTTTGAGATTTGGGGGAAAATAGGGGACAGTTTTATTGGACTTTGAGATTCGTGCCAAGCTAAAAATAACGATCCAGATCCACTAATTGTAAAAGATTCCCTTTTTCAGATAATGCACTGGATATGAATTCATAAGAGAAGAGTTTGCTCCGTGGTACTAGAATCATCCATGTAATTGTTTACTGAGACTACAAGGAGGAGAGATTTCATGACTAAATGCTAGATCTGGATTTGGGCCTGACAGAAGGAAGGAAAATAGAAGGCCCAAGTAGGCCTTCAATATTTTTTATGCTTTTATATTGGACTTGTTTTATGTATTATGAATCAATATTTTTATTTTTTTACATTTTAAATAATTGATTTGTATTGTTCAATGTGAACTCTATATAAAAATGTATTGGTAGATAAAATTTTATATTTGTGGAATCTTTTTAATGTTTCCTTAAAAAAGTAGAAAATAATTTAATCTAAAGCTTCTAGACCATTTAGTAGTGATTTTCTATCTATCTAAACAAATAGTAAAAACATTCCAAAAATATAAAATTTAGTCTGTAAATACATCATAGAAGTCATGTTGAACGGTTCATATCGACTCTTTGAACTCTGAAAACAAAAATATTATAGTATGGACCAAATCTACACTATACATGTTACCATAGCCTAACTCTTTATTATGCTCTTATATTGGACAATGTTTAAAGAGTCACTAAACTCAACCTGTCTTATATTTATACAACTCATGTACAAATTTGCTCCTTTAATCTGATTTATTTATTACAAATTGTATTCAATGTGATCTAATTGACAGTGAATCTCTGTGTAATAATTCCAACAGCTCTGATAATAGATCAGCGTCATTATTAGCTAAGATGTAAAAACATATATCATTCTGCATAAAAACTAATAAAAACTAATAAGCACCAAAAACCGAAGATCTGAAATAGCAAAAAAAAACTGTACAATCAGTTAAAAGCGAGATTTTGAGTTTACAATACTTGCATTTTATATTCTTGCCACAAACCAACAAAGCACCATCATGTTTGACAAACCCATTATAAATGAACTAAAACAACCTTGAAGAGATGTTGACAATAAGTTATCTCAATAATCTTTGATAAACAACTAAAATAATTGAAATAACAAGAAAAAAAACATAAACCACTTCTAACATGTACAACTAACGAAACATAAATCACTTCTAACACCTGCTGGGTTCATCTTTTGACAACCTTAGCAATCTTTAGCATCTATGATCAAGTGTGCATCTGGATCTCATCTATTTGCATCCTTGGTCAAAATATAATTCCAAACCAGCTCTCCAAACTATTTGCATTTTAGGCCTTTTACTTACAAAGCACGTCAAATCTACATAGAAATAGCCAGTCCAATCCTACAGCTGCTTTGTTGTGCACTACCAGACCAGACTGATACTGCTCCTATCTTCCCTCACTCGACCTAAAATCAAAGTCTATATTCCCTGGAGTTATCTCATGCATCGATTTCTTCCACTGATCCCTAAATTATAACCAAAACTTAATTAGAGAGATGAAAAAAAGGCAACTAAAGATATACAAGGTAAGGTTACAAAAAGTGCTTTTGGAACACACTATATTCATTTCGAATGACCAGATCAAAGCACGGAAAAGGTACCATACACTTATTTAAGCGAGCAATTCATTGAGCTTCTAGCAGCATGTCTTCAGGTAGAGATTTTAAAGGCCTTCCGGCACGAGCTGAATCATAATTCTAAGCCAAACCAGGAATAATACCTTCATACGAACTGATAAACTGCTCCATAAAATCCGCATCGCTTAAATTCATAACATTCAGAATACTATATTTTCACCCCAAACCTTTCAACTCAAGGTATTGTGTGACATAATACCGAGGGATAAGCCGCCGCTTCAGGCTGTAAGTAAGAATTTTCGGGTGATTCGCTATATACGACCGATCAAAACCAACATGTGTAATTAGAAAGTCAACTGTGGCCCGCATCTGCTCCTCAGATTTCATGCCTAACTTTGACTCCTTTGTTAATATATCTAAAACCTGAGATTCAGAGAATTCAAGTGCTCTCAAAACCTCAACCTGATTATTCAAGCCTCTTTTTGCTGGCACTTTCACAACAGCATTAGCAGTGTAGGTACTATAGAGATCGGGAATACTACCTAAATTCGGGAAAACAAACTTGTTTAGAAATTTTTGCTCTGAAAGAGTTGAAATGCAATAAAAGCTTCTCTTTCCATCAGGCAAATGAGCCGCCTTAAGTTTCATCAGAACATGGTTCTTTGGTACAAGCCGCTTATTCATGCTCAGCATTAGAAGGATCGGGTTGCGCGCAACTGAAGCCAGATCCATGCCGACATCTTTTATCAGAAAATTTGCTTTGATCTTTAGAATTTTCCCAGAATTTCGAAGCAAGCTCGGTTTCTTTCTAATCATTGATAAAACCTCTGATTCCAACCACCCCAAACTCATTAAAGTTTTGATTTTGGATTTAATTTTATGTGGTTCCAGAGCAGAAGCTAACAGGATATCTTTAAAAAGAGGCGAACAGCTCGGTATACTGAATTTCATTTGCCTCTTGATGATTTCCTTGACATTTTCAGTATTTCCTGTAAGCAACCTTGATTGTGACATTTTAACAATCTGTGAACTGGAGAGGCCACATTTCTTTTGCAAGAAATCTAAGTTAGGAGCAACCACGTTATCTGGATCGGTAGTGAGAACAAACCGGTCCTTCTTCAACAACTCAAATAGTTTCTCAACTGATCTGACTATGGGCATCCAAAATTTGATCTTTTGTGCTAAAGAGCTGCATCTAAAGGCCAAAGGGTAGACATAGAGAAGACGAGTTATGTGAGAAAGAGAGAAACCTAATCGCTGAAGCGAATTTACCGTGGGCTTTAATGTTTTCTCGACATCAAGCACAAGAAGCCGTGAGTCCCGCAACACAGCAGTTTTGATGTGTGCAACATCCAGGCCGTTTTGTTTGAGAAATGCAACGACAGATTTGGACTTGGACACGGCAGTGCGGCAAGGGATTTGTTTGGCTGCTCTGGTCGCCTTCGCCGGGGAAAATTCGCACGATTTCACCAAGTATTGCTCCAGAACCTCGCGCTTTGAAAGAGGGGAAGCGAGGGTTGAGACTGAGAGGAGACAAACAAATGTGCATTGTAGGAGAACAACGTTGTGGTGAGTACCAAGGAGTTTACTGCGAAGAAGATGCGGCATCAGTATCCTACACTCCTACATTGCTTCCGCTTCTTCTTCTTCTTCTTCTTTTTCTCGACGGAGCGGATAGGGTGTCACTGCCTCAACAGGTACGGTCCCAATAATTAAGGTATAAACTAATCTTGCTAGTATCTTATTCTTCCTCATTAAATATTAATTTACGAGTAAAATTAGGATATTTTTAAGTTTACTAAAGTATCTTATTCTTGTTCATTAAATATTAGTTCATGAGTAGAAAAAATTGATTTATGATTCGAAATTGATATAACAAGACTGTATCTGAAGTAAAACTGCTAGTTTGGTTGAAACAATCTCTTAAAACAAGTTCAGAACTAATAAAAAAAATATCTAGTATGTATACAAGCTGTAAAAACTTTACTGGAAATTAAATTGCGTAAAAATATATTTATACTTGTAATGTTGATTTAATACATGTTAGTACACACATATAAAGTTATGTTTAAAGTACGGTTAGTTTTGATTATTTAGTCACTTAAAATGAGTTGGCAGTTAATAACACAAGGCATACAACAAATTGTAAATATATCACTGAAAGTTGAGGCGCGTATAAATAAACAAAAAGCTGCATTGAAGTTTGTATTTGAATATTTGAGTTGTGCTATGCCTTGTGTTGTGACTTGTGAGTACTGAGTACTGAAATTAGGAGTGAAAACGGAGCGGATACGATGCGGATTGAGGTAAAATTATATTCATAATTTTTTTTTATTTTCTGAATACAGATACGGAGCATAGACGGATATGGATATGAATATGGATTCAGATTAGATCGGATATTTATTAAAATAATTAAAAATATTAAAATTAATAATATTTATTTAATTGTAATGGTAAATAACATAAAATTTTCATAATATATATATATATATATTAAAATTTTATGATATATATTTACTATTCGGATAGGAATAATTAAAATATAAAATTATATCAGTATTCTTATCCACACGTATATTCAGATATTAGATATCGACATATAAGTTTTCGAATACAGATCGAATATTATCCATACCGTTTTCAGCCCTCAGTGAAATTATCAGTATATATTTTCAGCAACAATATTTTATTGTTTATAAATTATTTTTAGGGATTTATGAAAATGCGTAACTAATAAGTCGTATTAGGCGAGACTGATACTATTACTATTAATCTTGAGTATTATACCGAAGATTAAATCTCGGCGTCTCATCTCATCTGTTACTTTTTCTCTCATATGATCATATCATATCCTGCTCCAATTCCACATTTCCACGTGAGGATGAGGCCACCATTCATTCATTCATTCGTCCTCCACTGCATCAAGATAAGAGAGATCTCCTTCACCGTCGGATCTCCTCGATCGCATAATCTCATCCCTCCAAATCAGCACCATATCTCCGGATCTCCCCACCCGTCTCTCAAACAAAACAATACTTCACCACTCACTGAAAATAAAATATATATTTTTCCTTTTTTAAAATAAGGGAATTGCAAGAGATGACAACGCTCCGCCTATCTCCGGTCACAGTCAGCCCAAAAACCTCTCCATCCTCCTTTCTCCGCCGCCCATCCCCAGCTGTGCGGATCTCCTTCGCCCGCGGAAGCTCCCGCCGTCGCACCGGCGGCGTCTTTACCGTCAGGATGTCAGCAATCACCGCCGACAGCTACGCCTACGCTCTTTCTGACTTGGCGCAGTCTACGGGCAATCTAGAAACCACCATGTCCGACATCGAGAAGATCGAGAAGGTGTTTTCTGATCCCGCCGTTATTTCCTTCTTCACTAACCCCACTATCTCACCGGAGAAGAAGAAGGAGGTGATAGAGGAAATAGCCAAGTCGTCTGAGTTGCAACCGCAAACCGCCAGCTTCCTCGGAGTTTTGCTTGATTCCGACCGCATCGATATCATACCTGAGATTGTTTTGGAATATGAGAAATACTACAATCGTTTGACTAACACCGAGGTTTGTTTGCTTTGTTAATCATTAGGAATTTTTTATTTGTTAAGCTGTTTGTTGCCTTTAAATTTCTCAATTTAAGGTGATATATCAAGGTGAATCAGAGGTCGCCCATTTATTCCTACTATGAATCCATACTTTTGTTTTCCAAGTCCAAACAGTTTATTAACATGATATTTATATGACATTTACTTGGAGATTCAATTTTACATTTTTAATTTTTTTACTATTTTTTAAATTAAGTACAAAATCACATAATTTAAAAAATTTGGACCACAATATATGATTTTCAACCTATCTAAAAAAATAGTAAAAAAAATAAATTTAAAAAATGTAAATCCAGTCTCCAACTATATTTTTATATGGAGATCAGGTTGAGCAGTTGAGATCGACTATTTGAACTTTAAACAAAAATATGAATCCATGTTACGGGTGTTACGGGCCAATCTGTGCTTTGCACCATAGCCGTATTCAGGTGTATTATACAATAAAATTTAGTGGGTTTAAGCTGAAGCACACTATTCAACCATTTTACTGGTATTACACTGATAAAATCAAGGTATTCAGTTGAAGACACTAGTTAATAAAATAACTGAGTAGGTTATTTGAGCTTAAGAAATTTGTCAAGCGGGTCTTATTAATTGGTTGTGACTGACAGTGAAACCATATGCATGGAATAAATTACCTAAACTAAAGTAGAGGCTGTTACTGACAGGTGGCAGTGGTGTCATCAGTGGTGAGGCTTGAATCACAAGACCTGGCACAGATTGCACAGGCAGTGCAAGGGTTAACAGGCGCAAAGAATGTGCGCATCAAGACATTGATTGATCCTTCACTGGTGGCCGGTTTCACGATTCGGTACGGCGAGGGCGGGTCAAAAGTGATTGACATGAGCATCAAGAAGCAGTTGGAGGAGATCGCTTCTAACCTTGAGTTGCCAACAGTCTCTCTCCCTATGCAACCTATCTAAATTTCAATTTCTTCCCTGGGTAAGATTTATTTGGTTACAACACTGTCTCCCCGTTGATTTCACAAACAAACATAATATAATCTCACGTTGTTGATATATAGATTAGTTTAGCTTTCTACTTTTTTAGCTTTTGAGGTACATATATAGACTCTTTGTTGAGTTCAATGAAATTTCACAACTTGTTTGGGACTAAAGGCTAGATTGTTGTTGCATCAGGAATGTATCAGGAAATTGATGTTTTGTTCAATAATTAAACTAATGAACTGTACCAGGTCTGAGTTTGACTAAAGGAAAGGATTTGTAATTAATTTCGCTCATATAACAGAACAAGTGTGATTTAATTTCTACATTGATTCAGTTCTTTATTACTTGTTACATGAGTGAGTGCTTTTCGTTTGTAACAGAACAAGTGTGATTTAATTTGTTTAAAAATTGCAGGTACAGGTACAGATGGAGAGACCATACGGGTACAGAAAGATTGCATGCAATTAAAATATGTAGAATGATGTTCATAAATTCTGTATAACTATTGATGTTATTTACATCTATCCTTTTTTTTCTTCCTGCGTTATAATTTATGATTATTTTGAGACATCAAATTTCATCATTTGAATGCGAATTGACTTCTTGCAAGAATAATACTAATGATATGGGAATGGGAGCAGCAGAAAATTACTTGTAAAGTTGTCCATAAATATAAATTGGAGGATTATTCTAATTTTGTAAGCCAGACAGCCAGTGCAAATATTATATTAGTTTTTAGAAGTTTAGAAAATTTAGTAAATATGAATAGCACTATCTATATTGGCAAACGAACAGCTCTGAGTTGAGTAGACTGTCTCAGTATACAAATAATATAAAGATCGAGATCGAGAACGAGAACGAGAACGTCCTCTTTCTTTCAATTTATTTTGCGCTTTCCATTTTACTAGTCTTTCTAAGACAGAAATAATCACGATGTAGGATCATAAACAATATTCGATTGAAAGAAAAGTTTCCTTGGAGTCTCACTTCCAACCGCACGCTAGGTAACACAGTACGAGCAGACTCTACAAATTCAAACGGGTCGTGGAATTTCTAGAGTTAATCGGCCAATTTGATTTCGACCCAGTTACTAGTACACAACTTATCATATAATTATAAGCTGATATGAAAAGGGATCCGTGGCGCAATGGTAGCGCGTCTGACTCCAGATCAGAAGGTTGCGTGTTCGATTCACGTCGGGTTCAAAACCCCGATCTCATCCCGGATCAATTTTGTTTAATCTTTTCTCCCCTCCCCTCCTTTTAATTACTGTCTATCTATCTCGCGAGTCACTCACTGTTTGTCTAACCTGGTCAGTAACCATCTAACCGACAAATTTGCAATCTCGACCGTCCAATACTTGTTACACGCTAGCTAGCTAACCTTTTTAGTTTTTAGAGCTCCTCAGGCGAACGAGCGAACGAGCGAACGAACTTGTAATATTCCTGAAGTGATTCCCTCACTCTTAAGTCTTAATAGGGTATCCAATCCAATGCTTTCATCTACTCATCATCTTCGCCTCTCGTCTCCCTTTCCCTTTCCCTTTCACCGCTCCAAGGCTCTTCCAATCAGAGCCCAGGGCATCCCAGCGCCTCCTCAAAAGAAGAAGAGGACATCCTCCGTAAAAGGCGGAGATTCGGCGTCCGAGGCAGAGGCGGCGACGGTGGTGCGACAGCTTCTGAAAAGAACAGGCGGTGGGAAGGAGACGATTGTCTCGGTTTTGAATAGGAATGTGAAGGTTGTACGGCAGGATCACTGCTTCCTTCTCTTCGAAGAGCTTGGCAAGAAAGAGAATTGGCTTCAATGCCTAGAGGTGTTTATTCCTTTTCTCCATCTTTAATTCTCTAAATTTTACAGTGTTTTAGTGTTGCATTGGATTTGGATTTTAGCAGAGGGGAAGGGCGGTTTCATTGGTCTTCATCTAAACATATCTCCCTTTTTGGGATGAAACTGCAATGCCTGTGGTTGAAATTGAATTGGCTGATTAGCTACAATTACATACCTATATTCAATTAAACTAGAGTCTAGAGAACAAGTAATCAGAAATGGTCACAAAATCAAGGGAGTAGAGTATTTGCTGACTTATCCAATGATAACGTTGAAATTTCAAATAATTGAATGGTTCCCCTCCCCAGTTTGAACATCATACCTATTTCTTATATATTCTCTCTAATTTGCAGGTATTCAGATGGATGCAGATGCAGCGATGGTACGTGGCAGACAATGGCATTTTCTCAAAGCTTATTTCAGTAATGGGGAAGAAAGGCCAGGTACGCATGGCCATGTGGCTCTTTTCTCAGATGCGAAACAGCGGTTGCCGGCCTGACACGTCAGTTTACAACTCTCTAATCACTGCGCATCTCCACTCGCGTGACAAAATCAAGGCACTGGCAAAAGCTCGTGGCTATTTTGATAAAATGAAAACCATAGAGCGATGCCAACCAACTGTAGTCACATATAACATTCTCTTAAGAGCCTTTGCTCAGGCCAGTGACGTAGAACAGGTTGAAATTTTGTTCAAGGACCTAGATGAGAGCACTATCAATGCTGATGTTTACACGTATAATGGTGTCATTGATGCGTATGGTAAAAATGGCATGCTTAGAGAAATGGAATCCGTGTTGATGCGTATGAAAATTAACAGGGTCAAACCTGATGTGATTACCTTCAACACGCTTATTGATGCATACGGGAAGAAGCAAGCTTTTGATAAAATGGAGCAGGTATTTAAAAGTCTCTTGCGGTCGAAGGAATCACCAACCTTACCGACTTTCCATTGCATGATAAATAATTACGGGAAGGCTCGGCTGAGAGAAAAAGCCGAACTTGTTGTTAAAAAGATGGCTGATTTGGGGTTGAAGCCGAGTTACGTAACACGCGAGTGTCTTGTAATGATGTATGGTTATTGTGGTAACGTTACGAAAGCACGAGATGTGTTCGATGAAATTTTGGCAAGTGGCCAGAGGGATATCCATGTTTCTTCCTTGAATGCCATGCTTGATGCGTATTGCATGAATGGTGTACCATCTGAAGCCTACGCACTTTTAAATGAAGTGATAAGAAAAGGGTTAGTTGTACCAAATTCTTCGACATATAAATTACTTTACAAGGCATTTACCAAGGCCGCAAGAAAGGACCTGGTTGATGCTTTGTTGAAGAGGATGGACGAACAAGGTATTGTTCCGAATAAAAAGTTCTTTTTGAATGCATTGGAAGCCTATGGTTCTGCTCGAGGTTCGAGTTCGGATTCATCTCAGGCGGCACCAAAATCTAGCAATGTAAAGGATAGTTCGAGAAAACCTCGAGGTAGTGCAAAGGTTGGTGGGCTTAATTGGGGTTGGGGCTAAATAATTTATAAGTCTATTAAAATTTGTTGCTCAGTGTAGTCTTCACTTCCTATTTAGGGTTCAGATTTTGTTTCTAAGTCTTTTGATGTGAAAACCCTTTGCTATCTGACCAAACATCCGCCATCAGTTCAATACTTGTTTTATAGAGTTTCTCTGCGACATGCATCTTACACCTGGCTTGTAATAAGAATGTTTGCACTGCTCTCATGTGTAAAAATAAATTTTATTTTGAGCTAGGATTTAATCATGGAAATTGCTATGAGAATAACAATGATGAGCAACGGTATTGAGGTCCATGCCTTGTTTCCCTTGAATTTATTTAGTAATCAAGGTTCTACATCTTTTCATTATGGCCTGAACTAGTGAACTCTCATTACGATTAACTGTTGAATTTATTTCTGTCACATTTGTGTAGTATATAATGTGGTTTTTAAACTCCATCTGGTATTGTTACACCTGTTTTTGGTAATTCATTTTTAGTCCAGTTTGGTCAAATTTGTTGGTTCTTGAATAGTTAAATTAGACACCCGAATTCTTCGTCTTTTTTCTAAATATATTTTTTCCCTATACAAACCGCTTTTAAACCCCATGCATATAAACCGCAGAGGACGTGCTACCAACTTGGCAACTAAGCTATGCCTCTATTTTTGTCCATTCCAATATTTTAACTCTTTTGCATTTTATCCAACTTTCCCCAAGGAAATGGAAAAGTTCTGACGGAATATGTGGTCCCAATACAGAATTTTTATGTTTAGAAATTATATAAAAATAATCTAGGGTTTTACATGAATCGCATTCATATTTTGACCCTATAAAAGAAACCAAAATTTGTTTATTCCTTTAGGAAAGTCGGAAAAAAAAAAATCAGTTTCTTTAGGTGCCATACAGCCTATTGTGTAGACACCAAAAAGTATTCTAAAAGGAACTGGAATTTTTCCGGTTCATTTCTAAAAAGAACCAAATTTTTTTAGTTCTTTTGATGAAATCGAAATATGAATGCAATGCATTATGCATCTAACATTATATATATATATTATTTTTACATAACTTGTATAAATAAAAAATTCTGGGCAATAGACCAAAAGGAAGAAATGGAAATATCCATTTAGTGCAACTGGAGATGTTCGTTATTAGTTATTACGCAGGTCATGATGTGACCAGTTCAAAGAGTCTTGGAAAGCCACCTCCATGAAATTAAATTCAGACTTCTTTGACCAATCCATGCAAGTAGACTTAATTGCATCAAATTATATTTCCCACTACCTATATATACAGCACCACATGCATGCTTGATGCTTCATCTCTATCTCAATATACCAGAGGAGAAAACACACAAGCTACACTTGATATTATTTTTTTGATATACTCCAAAAGAAATTACTTGTACTATTAGTTTTCGATCGATCGATCGATGTCGAGGTTCAGTACTAATCAAAGACCTGTTGTCAAGCTGTTGTTGTTGCTAGTCCTGCTAATGTTCATCAATGTACAATATCTCGACGCTGCAAGGTTACTTGAGGGAAGCTTGCCAAGTAGTCTTCTCAGTTCTTTGCCAAAAGGTGGGGCCGGTCAGGGCTGTCTAACTGCAGCCGTAACCCTCGCAATCCTGGTGGTTTGTGCTGATTTAATTAGACACTAATTAGTTTGTATAGGGGTTAATGGGTTAAACAAAAATTGAGATCATCGATCCTAATTAAGAACGGAGAAATAGATTTTTTGTTTATTGTTTTTTCTCTTGTAAATTAATTTGCTCATTCTTTGTAACTTGCAGCTGAAAATATCATGGCATAAGATTTGTTCATTCAACTTCAAGTACATGAAATGAAATTTAGTTTACATATGAAAGCATTTGTATAGATCCTTGCTTTACAGAGTCTGGAAAAACAAAGTTGAGGAAGAAAGTTTGGAAATGTAAAAGAAGAACAAACAAGCTAGCGGAGATCATTTTTTTTTTTTGATGGTCGGCAATCTTATTGCCGAAAAATATATTGATAAAAAAAGTTTATGTACAATTAATAGGTAAAACTAGATAGCTTATTACATATACACAAAGATAACCCCTTCGGATTAAAACAAGCGGAGATCATTTTTGTGCAAATTAACTTAATTTCGTATAGAAGGCTGGATGTATGTTTTTGTCAGGATTTTGACCTACAACAGTAGCAAACTTGAGGCAAATGTTCTATTATTTCTATCACTTAAAAATAAGTTACAGACTTCCTTAAATAGTCTATCCAAATTATAATTAAAGAGGTCCAAACAAAAGACCTATATTACAAAACAACATAATTTCTGATCAAGTTCTAATTGAGATTGGGACCCAACAGTTTTTACTGGAAAAAGAAAATTGTTAATCGAGTTTTTATTTTTCTTCGTTGTTCAAAGTAGATTCTATAAAAATATAATAAAAATAGACAAAACTATCTAAAATAACCAAAAGAAAATAAAGGGAGCCTCTGCACCAGCAAACATTTTGGGGTTCAAGTAGCCTCCCTGGCTTAATTTCCAATTAGGACAAATAATAATCTTTTTGCGAAACACACCCGTAAAAAAACTTTGGCTATGTAAAAATAAATGTTATTTGTTTAGCTACGATGTATCATGGAAATAGCTATGAGAATGACAGCGATGACCAACGGGAAACAGTGTTGAGTTTATTTAGCAATCAACAATTTATCATGGAATTGTTTTCCTTGGAAGTTATTTAGCAATTAATCAAGGTTTTACTTCTTTTTCTTTGAATTTATATAATGTGGTTTTAAACTTCATCTGGTGTTGCTGCTTTATTTGAAGATGTTGAACTCTGAAAAGTGAAAGGTCTAAACTAAAGTCAACTTGGAAAGAGTTATTTGTAGCTTCTTTTGGATATCTCCTAAATGGTACTTTTGTTGTAAGTAATCATATGGTTTAGTTTTTCAATTTTTTCTTTTTAATAATCCATTTTTAGTCTAGTTTGCTCAATTTTTTTTTTTTTTATTGAAAGTTTTAGGCAATATTTTATTAATCAAGACAAAATCAATTACACATCGTTTCGTACCAGTACATACAACATATGTACCGGTACTTAAAATATTACAACTGAAACTCCTTTACAAAAGTAGACAAGAGAAAAAAAAAAAAACAAAAACAAGAGTTACTGTGCGCTCAGATAAGTAAATGTTTGCTCAAATTTGTTGGTTATTGAATAGTTAAATTAGACAGTAGAGTGAGTCCGAATTCTTCTTCGTATGTTCTTTGTTTTATTTTTACTTTAATATTTCGTAATCAAGACAAACCATTCTTAAGCGGGTAAATATATTGACAGCGCTGCGCACAATCAATAAAGTCAAAATGAAAAATGATATATGACTGATGCACTGTGAAGCCAAAATAACTCTGTCAACAGCTAGCTTTATGCCTCCTTAAGCCCCATATAAACCACTGATCAGGAAATATGCTACCAATTTGGTAACTAAGCTATATATGCCTCTCCTTTTCCATTCCATTATTTTAGCCTCTTTTGCATTTTATCCTAGGAAAATGTCTGACGGCTTAATTAGGCGGTCGCAAATATATATGCTAAACAAAAAAAGAAATGGAAATATCCATTTAGGTGTAACTGGAGAGCAATCCAAAACTGAGGATGTCGTTAGTTATTACGCAGGTTATGATGGATCATATTCATATATCTGACCAGATCAAACTATCAAAGAGTATGGCAAGTCACCTACAGCTACAGCCTACAGGAAATTAAAATTCAGACTTCTTTGACCAATCCATGAAAGTAGACTTAATTGCACCAAATTATATTTCCCTCTGAGGCTCTGACGTAACTATATATACAGCAACACATATTTGCATGCATGCTTCATCTCTAGCTACCTCAATACCAGAGTAATTAAGAAAACACACAATTAAGCTGCACTTGATACTATATTTTTGTTCTAGCTACTCTAAAAGAAATTAAGTATCTGTGTACGTGTTTCATTTGCGATCGATCAATGCCGAGGTTCAGCGCTAATCAAAGACCTCTTGTGAAGCTGTTGTTGCTGCTAGTGCTGCTGTTGTTCAATGTGCAATATCTCGATGCCGCAAGGTTATTTGAGGGAAGCTGGCCAAGTAGTCTTCTCAGTTCTTTGCCAAAAGGCGGGGCCAGGTCAGGCCGGTCCAACTGCAGCCATAACCCTCGAAACCCTGGTGGTTTATGCTGATTTAAACATTAATTAGTAATTGTATACATGCAGGTTAATTGATGGGTAGGGAAAATAATGAAGGTCCAAACTTCTGATTAATTAAGCACGGAGATATAGATATATATAGATTTTTTGTATGTTCTCTCTTGTAAATTTGCTCATTCTTTGTAAATTGCAACTGAAGGTGCGTGCAATATATAAGATTTATTCATTCAAGTACATATATATATGTGTGTTTGTACGTGTTGGCATGAGTGAGAAAGGTTTCTAGTACGTAGAAGGCAAACTTTTCGACAAATCATATGACATGAAATTTTAGTTTACATATGAAAGCATTTGTATGGGTCATATATGATTTACTGACAGTCTGGGAAAAAAAAATGAGACAGAAATATTGGATATTTAAAAGAAGAAAAAACAAGCAGAGATCAATTTCATGGAAACTAAACTTTCTATAGAAGACGGCCGGATGTATGTTTTTACTGCAAAGAAAGTTTTTGGTTTCTTAATTTGTTGTTCAAAGTAGAATTCTACAAAATAAAAAAATAAAAAATAGACAAAACTATCTAAAAAAAGGAGAATTTTTTTTAAATTTTTTGAACTCACCCTTAAAAAACTTTGATGCAATAATGAAAATAATAAAATATTTTCCAATAGGTCCTAACTCACTCGGTAACCTTACTTCAACAAAAGTTAACTAACAACGCTTTGGATTTTTTTGACCAAGTCCACACAAAATCGTTTGTGTTGAAATCACCTGTGAATTAATTAAGCTCAGGTATATTCCGGCCCAAATGAAAAACCAATTTTTGCTGGACCCAAATTATAATTAATTAACCATACACTTTCAAGTCTTCTGCTGTTATACTAAAAAAATTTAGTCAGATTCATTTGACTAATTAAATAAACCAGCTTGAAAATTATGATTTGGAAAAAAAAAAAATATAGGGCTCTGGTTTCTATGCCATTGCTTTTATTCCAAGTTTTTAGGAGACCATTTAAATTGCACGCATTTTAAAAACCATAATGCCTCAAAAGGTTAAACTGAAAATTAGTGCCTTTTAATTTAGTCAGCCTTTTTTTTAATCCTGCGAAGTCTTAAGTGGAATTCGAATTCAATAACCACATTTGTAAAACTTTTTCTTCTAGTCAATTTTAATCAACCTTAAGCGGAGACTACATAGTTTGACTAATGACCTTTTCTTATGGGACTTAACTGTTAGTCTCTGTTAATTTTCTTTTTTTTTATTTAATTTATTCTTCACCTGTAGAACCGGGCAATTTAAAAATATTTTCGTCCCCTATGATGTTTCGAATAAATCTCGTTTTTGACACATAAAAGGAGAACACGGAGAGGTCAGTGCACACTGCACATTGCCTATTTCACATGCTATGGTCTTATGATCAAGTCATTTTTAAACCAATCCACTAGAATATTAAGTGACAGACACATAAAGTCAAAAAGGCACTGTTTCCTGGATTAAAAAAAAAGTTTAAAAAGATATACTTCTAATTTTATGTTTTATTTTAAAAATTTTTTATAAAAATATACTAAAGATATAAAAAAAATTATAAATTTACGTCTTTTATTTTTATGTTTTATTTTTAAAAAAATTATAAAAATATACTAAAGATGTAAAAAATTATAAACTTACGTCTCTCTAATTTTTTTTTTTCAAAATATGCTTATATTTCTATACATTTCGCAGAATAATTATAAAAATCTAATATTCAAAATATTTACCCCACCTACTGAAAATTCTAGCTTTTTCTGAGAATATTCCAATTTTTTAAGTTATCGTTTGAAAAAAAAAAAATTCAAAATTATCCGCTACACAAAAATTATATGAGTACCAACCCAAAAATAGCGTGCAAATATTATTTGCGCACCACTCAAGAATTTAGTAATACATGAGTGCCTCAAGGGTGCCACCCATTGAGTGATAATATATGCATACTTAATAACTTTGGAATTTTTTTCAATTCCATGTCATGAATTCTGTATTTGCTTTTTCAAATGGTAGCTAAAAAAATTCGGGAGAATATACAACTTCTGAGACCCAATCCGTTTGTGTAGTTTTTACACAGCATGTCCCAAGTCAGAAAAAAGAAAGAGGGTTCGTGAAAAGCTTGGTGAGCCAGCGGTAAAAAAAAAAATCTTTTTATGGAAATAAAACCCTCACGAATTAGACAGTAGTAGTACTAGAATGGGTGACCTCCTAGGAAATTCCTGTATTGTTAATTTCAATTGGGTTTCATTTCTAGCCTACTCCAACTTGTTTGAAAATAAATACTTTGAAGAAGAAGATACTGACTTCTGAGACCAACCATTTATAACTTTCAACTGTTACCAAAATTTTCTCACTCAAATTACACTCCGGTCCGCACTTATGTATAACCTTTCATTCCACACCCATTAATAATTTTGTCACATGTAAAAATTATGTACAAAATATTCAATACTCTTGTTTAAACATGATTCACACGTATTTAAATATTTTATACATAATTCATACACGTGGCATAACGCCATTGGCGAATGATCCTTGGGCAAAAAAGCCCTAGACCAGAAAATAATTACATATTGTTCTTTTTCGCTTTGTGGTTGGAACAAACAATCCGGGATTTTTATTAATCGAAATTAAATAAAATAAATATTGAAATAGAGGAGAAGATCTGGTGTTTTTCGAAAACTAATAAAGCCGGAATAATTATCAACGTCCCTAAAGACGAAATAAAAAAAAACGTCTCTCTTAATCATAATTCTTATCCGGATTACAGCTTAACCCAAACGAGCGAGCCAAAAATTAAATGGACGGGCTGGATTGCAATAGTACACCACGTTCCTAGGGACGTTGTAAAATACGACGTCCATGAAAAGTTTGATTTTAGTTGACTGAATTGCAATGTCTTATTAGTGAACCTTGACTGATAGTTTGATAGTTTGATATCATACATATTTCATATTTCAGTTGATAGTTTGATATTATAGTTGACTGAAAAGTTTGATTTTTCAAACTTGGAAGTGCCGTACATTCGTTGAAATATGAAACTATCAACTATCAACTGGATTGCTTTATCTAATTATATCAAACTATCAACCGAAAAATTATATCAAACTATCAACCGAAAAATTGCAATCCAGCCCGTCCATTTAATTTTTGGCTCTCTCGTTTGGGTTAAGCTGTAATCCGGGTAAGGATTATGATTAAGAGGGACGTTTGTTTTTATTCCGTCTCTAGAGACGTTGATAATTATTCCGGCCTTATTAGTTTTCGAAAAACACCAGATCCTCTCCTCTATTTTGATATTTATTTTATTTAATTTCGATTAATAAAAATCCCGGAACAAACAATACCCTGTTTAATTATATTTTAACTGAACAATTTAACTCAGCAAAGTAAATTATTAAGTTGCAATTGAACTTGCAAAAAAAAAAAAAAAAAAAAAAGGTTGAGCCCTTAACACTAGGCCTAAAGCATAAAACAAAGTAAAAGAAACCAAATAACCCTCTCTTACATTATTAGATGAATGTCCTTTTTCATTTCTACATTAAAAATGAGATTAAAGTATTGGTTGCATACCAAACAAATTTGTGCATCAATATAGATGCTTACAAAGTAGAAAGACTAGGATAAACTACTCAGATTAAGGAATAATAAAATTAAAAACAAGTTTTACATAAATGGCAAAGCCAAAACTTATAACAAAGGAGTTAACGTTGTTACAATACCTAAGAAAAAAATGTTATAACATCTCTGAATATTTGAACATCATTTCTCTAGCCTAAACAATGTATGCACAAAGGAAAGTCATATCATATGTACCCCCTTGAAACAAATGAAAACCGTACACTGCTTCCAAGTCCATCTCGGAACATTGTAAAATTTGAAATTCTCAAAACAAGAACAATAGAGTATTAACAAGTGAGACAGAGAACTAACATCTCATGCTTTCTACTGCGCAGTTTTTATTACCACTGAAAATAAGCTCACCTCTCTTAACTGTGTGTATATGTTCCTCTACGAACGTTCTAATGGTACATGAAATATATTCAACAATATTTTGGTCTTGTTTAACAGTTTTGAATTAAAATATGAATTAGGTAATAAAGCTCGCCCTTACTGAGCAAACTTTCCTATGATGAGTTATTTTCTGGAGTTGCATTAACTTTTCCTTTCATCAGCTTAATTCTCAGCTGTCGGCCACATCTCATGTACAAATTTCACCGATTCCGAGAGTCTATTTAGAAGATTAATCAGAGCTATTACTTCATTCCTTTGTAGTTGCAGCTGTGTATACATCAGCAAAATTTAGTTCGTCAAGTGCAGACTAACAGGTGGATTCTTGTAGTGATTATGTTTCTATGAAAAAAAATGCGTGATTTGTGTCTTGATCGATTGATCAGTATTTCGTGTTTTACTCTAAATTAACTGAAAAGACACAAACAAAATATTAGACAAAGGAAAAATATTGATATTACGTACCGGTTGTTTCAAATTGCTGTTGCCATTGTCTGAAAAGAGAATTTTCAAAGCAGTGCCAAGGCCGAGAACCTGAAGCTTCCCCCAGAGCCGGCATTTCTCACAACCCACACAGTCCATTATCGCACTGTTTTTAACAAAGTAACAATAATGCAATCAGTGAATAAAATGCTCAGAATCAAATCCAATGTTACAGAAAGATACAAAATATACATTCAAACAAAAAAACAACACAATAAAATGATGTCATAAAGAATTGTGTGGTTTCCGTCCAAATACTCCAGATTCAGGCTTGCAGTGTCAGGTAGCATCTTGGAACCGAGGGCTAGGTGCAGGTACAATTGTCACTTTTTCATTATATTATGAGTGAGGCTATGGTACTATGCATAGCGCAGATTGGTCCATACTACGAATCAATATTTTCGTTTTTAAAGTTGAAGTAGTAGATCTGAATCATTCAAAGTGATTTCCATATGAAAATATACTTGGAGATTAAATCTTATATTTTTTAGATTTTTTATACTACTTTTGAACAGTCTAGAATATTTATCACTACTTTTTAACAGTCTAGAATATTTAGATCAAGTGATTTTCTACCTATCTAAAAAATAGCAACAAAATTCTACAAAAAATGAAAAATTTGATCTACAAGTACATTTTGAATATGGATATCATGTTGAACAGTTCGGATCGATTGTTTGCACTTTATAAATGGAGGTATTGATTCATAGTACAGACCAATCTGCGCTATAAATAGTATCATAGCCTCACTCTTCTATTTATACTAAATGTTGCTCATGATCAATACTGGTGCATACCACTATCAGCTGGTACATTTTCTATGCATACCTGATATTTCTGAACTGTTTTTGAATGTGCAGAATGAGCTCAGGTCCCTTCTCACCTTTCCAAAGCCTGGCTTCATCAAATGGTTTCGGGCAAGCAGCTCTTATTTCCGGATTGCATACCAGTTGCCGTGCCAGTGATTGTGTTTTGAAATCCTCTTGAGAGTTACCTGTGTTATACTCTGCTTGCTCCAGAAAATCAGCTGCCTGACAATGCAAAAATGAAAGGATATAACCAAATGAGTAGAAGTCTAACTAGTTAACATTCTAGATTCCACAAAAAAAAAAAAAAAAATTCAATACAAAATTTCAACAGCAATTAGTAAACATTATTTTTTATGCTAGAGCAGATAAGTATTGTACTGTTATGTATAAGACAGAATCAGTACTTTATACAAAAGTTAAAACCATTAAGTCTGTAACTGTTGGAATTTTTGGTATGTAAACTATTTAATGTGACGAAGGGATGCGTCGAGAAGGTACATCATAGAGATGTGTCCTTTCGACGAAGAGATGCATCGAAGAGATACGTCGAAGAGGTGCATCATAGAGATGCCTCCTTTCGAGGAAGATATGCGTCTAAGAGATGTGTCTCAAGAGAGGCATCCTTTCGCGAAAGGATGTGTCCTTTCGTGAATACATCTTCTATAAATAGAATGGCATACTTCTCATTTGAAGTATCTCAAAAATCTCATACACATCTCGGATACAGAGAAACACAATCAGAAATTTCAGCAAAGAGAGAATCCCGAGTGGTACTTCGGTTGTGAATCAGTGGGACACGTTTAGTATACCGCTGTGGCATGTCTCCAACTAGCGTTCAAGAGGATAGACGACAATAGGGTGGACTGGACAAACTACGAGAAGGCTTAGAAGGAACCTCCAAGATCAAGTTGCTTTCCACTGCGGTAATTCTGATCTTGAATATTTTACTGTTTAATTATTTCTAATAGTAACAATCAACAACAAAGATAATAATAAATAAAAAGAAAGAGAGAACAATGATCAGATCAAACCAGTACTTGAATCTAATAATCATCTCCGATGCGTACAAAAAAACAAGCTAAAAAAATTATAAATAAAAAATTATGAAATTATGGAATAACTGAAGATCACCTTTGTTACGGCACGAAGAACAAAGAGAAAAGTGAAGTATAAATTTTGGACCCGCTCTGGGTATTTCATTACACGATCATATAGCAACTCAAGGTTATGTCCCCACTGAAAAAAAAAATAAGAAATAAAAAGGGCCGTAAATTACTAGATTAATATAGACCTATACATAATTAACATGGTTACGGTAATATCTGAGAATTAATAATTGAACATATTGTATACCCGCTCCGCAGATGTATACGTTTAACTATTGGTACAAACAATTCTTGTTTTTTTGTATCTTTGTTTCTCTGTCCTCAATTTACCCCCTTTTTTTAATAATGTAAGGAAATGTAAGGCTGAATTTGCAAAATTGATAGTCAATCGGAACAATTAAGGAAAATGTACCAGTCAAAATCAGGACTGTGATCTAGTATTACGACCAATTTAATTTTTCTCTAAGTGATAAATATACTAGGAAATCAAGCCTACCGACTGTGTAGCTTTGTCAATAAGATAATCAGAAGCAATGTGCACAGTAATTGAAGAATGTAACCCTGATATTAACTTGTACAGCACTTTCTGCTCTGAACAAAGTTCCTCTGAAGGATCTGGAGACAATTAGAGATCATTTCCATTTCCATAAAGAGGCAATTAGAGATCATAAATGACAAAAAAAAAAGAATGTACTAAAAATGAAAAGTGAGAATTTGGATGTAACGAGTCGAAGTTGTGCTCACATTTGGGGCAATTTTCTTTATAAATTGCATCCCATATTCGCCATGTCGAAGTACCAGAATAACCGGTGTATCGTTCTGTGTTTAATTGGAGGTTCACATATGTCATCTCAGCTGAAAAAAAAACATAATTACTCTCATGGATTAAAACCACAGGATTAATTCGTAATCAAGTACCCAAAATGAAACATAAAAGAATGAATGCAAACCCAACTTATTGCACTAACCGTTATCCGTCTCATCATCATATGTCCAGGGGTTATCGACCTCCGTCCAACCACTGAAGGCGTTACTATCTAGTGTTCTATCCACAGCAGCCTGTGGCTTCCCCTCTTGGCACATCATATCATCTGACGATTGGGTCCTCGATGGCTTCTTGAATACCTTTGGGAATTCATTATCAGGGCATTCACACACCGAGCAGTCCCTCAGACGGCACATGCCATCATCTGGCCAGAACGGGCAGTTGCACCACAGTTTAACCTAGTAGAGATTCTTATATTATGCCATACATACTCTCAATTTTTACATATATTGTGTTGAGAGAGCTCTCATTGTGTATCAATTTAGTATGGGAACGGACAAAAATGGAGAGTAAAGCTGAAACCAACTTGTACCAGTACAACTCTCTAAACTGATAAGTTACCAAATGTAAGTGATATGGTATATCACCTTAAAATATCTGAAAAATGGAGATTTAACAAGTTGTTGAAGAATTCCATGCAAAACTTCCTTATTTATATGATTGACGGTCTCATAATTGCAACAACAATCCTCCACCATACCAGAGTACTTGCTTGCATCCTATTTCAGAAAACAAGCATGAAAAGTTTTAGATGAATTACTGTTAATTCGTGCATTACTTGACAAAAATCGGACTTGATCTGGAAAAGAAGGTTTGACAGAAAAAGAACCCACGGGGCATTTACAGGTGTTGCTTGATATCCAGTTATCCACAGCTTGGGGAAGCTTCTAGAAGTGATAGCTGTCGCCAAGAGAAGGGCTAACAGTGCACCGACCACTGCCGCCAAGCGCCATTTACAGAGACTCTGCCTGCGGCTTGTATTCTTCTCCATATAGTAATAGTATCCGATCGTGTCTTAGATCAAGCTAGTTAGCTGTTGAATATGAGATTGGTTACATATTGGGAGTTTGAACTGGGAATGGGGTTTCCATAAAAGGATAGATAGCCTTGAATTGATCGGATTAAAACTAATTTATGGGATGTTGTAACTTGTGTTAGAGAAAGCACACTACTACATGGAAATATGGAATGGCGGTATCGAACATTTCGAACCTACTCCGGTTCCTGTGAGGTAACTCAAATTTTGAGATTGAATCCGGACCGTCCGATCATAATTCTCGTTTATTCAGTCTGAAGAGAAATGCACCGATTCTTTTTAATTTTCGTGCCAAAGTAGGTCGGTCTCAAACCGAGGCAAGACACCATTTATTAATTAATTAGTTAGTTAGTTAGTTAGTGAATTATTTAATTAATTAGGAAACTGTGAGCGAATTAACGCTGATTGGTGGATTTGAGAGGGAGATGAAATGTAAAATAATCAAATCCATGTGTGTTTACTGTTTACTTTACTTCTGTGGTTTTGTACGTAGTTCTGCGGTTTTAGTCAAGTTGAATATTTTGTTGCTTCCCTAATATTTTGCACGGATGCCATTTGAAATTTAGTATTTTTTTTTTAAGGATTTCTATCTAATATGTGAGAGTTCTGCTTGATTTTTTTTTTTTTGTACCACCCTCAAAATTAGTTTAAAAATAAAAATTACTCAGAGCAACTTTTTATTAAAAATACCACTCCCTCAAACTGAATCCGTATATTCAGATTGACCGAATCTGCAGACTGAGCACGCGGATCCAGATTCGTGGAACCGTATCCGCGTCCGCGGATTGAATCCCCCAGCAATTAAATTAATGCAGTGAGTTTTTGGAATATATCAATCGTTTAAATACTTTTATGCACGAATCTTAACTCTCAAATAATATTTATGCACGAATCTCAACACTCAAATAATGCTTCTCAAGCTGACACCTCATTTTTATGGAATGTATTTGAGTCAAACTTTGCTGCGTGACTTCTTGTAATATATTAATTGTTCAAATAAAAGATGCACGAATCTCAACTCTCAAAATTAGAAATCACATTATGTGGTTAACATTGTCAAAATTAGAAATCACATTATGTGGAATTGCGTCTATACAAATAGATTCTGAACGGGATTAATGGCTTAGTATAATTTATCAATGCGGAGAGGAATGGATATAGTGGAAATTTGGAATAGGTGTAGGACTTAGATATCATCAGAGGAAAACTGGAACCTAATTTGGGCAACAGGGGTCTGGACCTTATGGAGGAAGAGAAATAGAAAACTGTTTTCCGGAAAATAGAAGGGGAGAGCTATATTGAGGGCAACTATTTAAATTTTGAGAGCTGAGAGAATATTTTGTTTCTAAATACCCAGTTTACCCTTGCTCTTAATTGCTTAATTAATGAATCCACCTTCTCTCACCCAATTAATAATAGAATCAATAAAGGAAGTTACTTTCTTTAGAATAATAAAAATCCTTCCGTGATTCTAAATTCCCAAAAATCTTTTCCTTTGTGCAAAATCTGATATGTTGCATGATGCTACCAGCTACCTTCGTCATGTTAAAAAGAGAACATATGCATTTAATTATAATTACAATATAAGGCTACATAAATAGCTTACAGAACCAAAAAAAAAAAATATAGGAGAAGCTCGTAGGATGCATTACAAATTTAGTTCATCTTACATTGCAGAGAATTCAAAGTACACCCTAATCTAAAAATGGCCTTAAAACAAGCTGAATGTTAAACCTAAGACATTAGAAAAACATAAATTACAACATAAACATGCAATTAAACTAATCGTCAAAAACATAAACATACAATTAAACTAGATTAAGAAGTGAGGAAAAGAACTGCTTGCAGTCTTTCAAATTTTGTTGTCGCATCACATTTGTTGGAAGCTATGTTAGAAGTGATTTTGAGCCAGATGTGTATGGTCCTGCATGAACTCTGGCACGTCTCTACTTGGGTACATGTCATAATCCTACTTGTTTGTCTCACCAAATTTGCAGTATAGTGTGGTGCCGTCATTTTCCTTCTGTTAGCATATCCTCTCGGCACCATATTTGTGCCCTCCCCATATAGCACATGCATCTGACAATCTCCCACAAGGGCAATTCTTCTAGTTGGTGTTTGATGACAACTTCTCGAGTATTTTGCAAGGACATAGGTGTAAACAATGTACATGACTCCATAGTACCATGATTGTATATGAGCACCTCATCACTCTCTATAATATAACCCACTGTATTAAATACTGTGAAACCAGGGACCAATTTGTAAAACTTTGTTCATAGGCGCTAATAAAAGTTTAATCTTATTTGACTCTGTGATTATTTTATCTCTTTTAGATACTCTTATAATAAAGCATACAACCAAAAACCTAAAAATATGCAATAGCTCGAATAAAAAGTGTTAATACACTGAATGGCTAGGCAAATTGAATTGAACAAGAGGCATAAACAGACAAGGGAAAAGCACCAAGAACATTGAATCAATGCAAACTGGCTTTGTATTCCATTGCATAAAAAAAAATAAACTAAGAGCCAAATTGAGCAAAATTGGAGCTAAAATTAACCCTAAATTATGGCAATATTTAAAATTAAGGTTTGTTCAGGGTGAAATTGGACATAAATTTGTAAAACAAAAATATTATTCAGCACAACAGAATAGGCGGTTAGAGATAAAGAGCTCCAGGTGATTACAGTTTAGCAGTTACATAACAGAATAGGCTCAATAGCAGTGATAGGGAAATCAGTAAGCACACCGTCCCCTTAAAAGTTCGCATTATCAACAAACTTCAAATACTTGGTTGTTGAATCATAGCTAAAATTATACTCATCTGTAAATAATTTCTGAATCCCCAAACAAAAATCTCTAAACCCAATGAATGTGCCTCATTTACCAGACTGATACTTGACTCAAGATAGCCCTTATTAACTGGCTAGATGTAATCTTTGGGTACCAAAAGAACTAGTATAACAGCTAGAAATGAAAGTAGAAGTTTTCGGAAGTGCTGTTTCAAGGTAGTAACCACTAATGATGTCAATAGAATACATGTTAAATACTACATATGTGAGAAAAGAAAATGAGAAAAAATAAAATCAAGATACTTAAGAATCAATTGCCTTTCTATGAAGGGGTATTTTTACAAAAGAGTTGTTTCACCAGAGAGCTATTGCTCCTTAAAAGAAATGTCGCAAGCGAGAGGCAAGGCACGTAGAAAGCGAGGCGAGGCTAAGCGGGAGCGCGATGGAGATCGTCTTAGTGGCATAGGTGTGGGAGGCGGATGTGAGAGGACTAAGGAGATAGAGAGAGCGTGTAGAGGGCAGCGGATGGCGGAGGCTGCTTAGGGGTCGCGCTTGCTAATTTTTTTTTACTTACAGGGATCAGATTGGGAAGAAAGAGAGCTGTTTTTTTTTTTGAAGTCTTTAGCGACTTTGACGGTACATAGAATTATTAAATTGGTCAAAGAGAAAAAGTAAAGGGCAAAATCGGTAATTAGAATTTCAGCTCTCAAAATCTTAAATTCTGCACTCAGTACAGCACTCCCCAAAACAGAAAGTGGTGCACCGCCTAATCACCGATATGGCGCTAGAGATAGAAAACTGGAGAGTTAATTTTTAAAGAGTCTAGTAATCTTTCCAACAGTGATTGGATTGAGTGTGTATGAATCTTTATAAATAATCATTTTTATTAATATATTAGTAATTAATAAACATTTTTCTAAAAATCATTTTCTGTAAAATATATTGAAATCATACTTGTCAGGAAATGTGAATCTTGATCCTATTTTTTAGAGAATTGATTTGATTTGTCTGATATTGATTGGATTGCCGTATAATTTTTTAATAAGGTGTTTAGCTCTTTGATTTTTGAACGAATCATGCAGTGCATACATAAATTAATTTTAAAAACAAGATATATATATTTTTTTAATTTAGATTTACAAAAAAAACTCATGCGACTATGTCTTAACTTTTTTTTTATGTCTCTCGAGCTAAAAAATGTAAAGGCTTTAAAGTTAAAAACATATGCTCATATTATCATTTTTTTTTTTAATGTATAATCTTATAAGTTTCTGGCTCCCTATTATCAAATCGAAAATCATTTTTTAATGATCTTCTCATTCTTAATTTTGTTTTCCCCTGACATATGGTTATCGAATCTGCCGCCAACTCAAGTTATACGTATATATGATAAAAAAAAAAAAAAAAATCTCTCTTGGTTTAAAATAATGCATATATATGAATGCAAGAAATGCAGTCTCGATTAAATTAAAATCATGAGGCATAGAAATAAAAAAAGGAGTTTTTTTTTTTTTTTTGCAAGAAGTCGGAGTTTAAAAAATTATGCGCATGAGCCAAATTTACATTTATATTTTACTGTGATCAATCTTTATACGAGTAGGTAATAGATATCTTAAAATTTTGATGAATAACTACATATTTTTTAAGCTCGAAAAAAATCTTAATGAGGAAGAGTACACGGATGGATTAATGAATATATATCCAATTTATTTTAACAAAAGATAACATTATTTTTTTTTCATGAAATACGACTTTGTTTGCATAAAACATTCTTTCTACATTTGGAATAATTTTCTTTCCTTGTTTTCTTCTATTTCTAGATTTTTTTTCTTTCGAAAAGTTGGTAGTTTGAGCATAAAAGAGAGATTTAAAGAGAGGACAGTTATTATAATTCTCTTTATTAATATTTTAAAACTACAAAATAAAAAAAATCAAATAATTAGTCTTATTAATTTTCACATGATAATTTTTTTTTGGTAAACTTTCATAATTTTAGAGTCGTTTCATACAAAATCAATTATTTATCAAAAAACATATTAAGTTAATTATAGTTAATATTTTGTGTACGCACATCATCAGACTTTTGATCTTGTAGAAAGCGGACTTCAAAATCTATGAAAAAATTCAGGACATTATTTATGAAAAAAATAAGCTTAAATAAAAAAGGGTCGTGAAAACTTGTCACATCGAAACCTCATATTAAAAAAAAAAAAACATCGTCATGTCCCAAAAAAAAATCATTTATTTTTATTTTTGTAAAGTAGTTATATCATCTTGTTGACTTGTACAAACTCTAGATGTTCATAGAACGATACGAAACACAAATAAAATTGGGCCGTCCCCAGTAAACATTAGGCCGCATTAGCCATTAGCATTTGTATTATGTATTTATCTCTTCTTTTCTTATCGCAGTCCCCAAGCCGAATTTTTTTTTTTTACCACTGTCAAAATTTATTTTAAATTAAAAACCGTCCGGAATGGTTTATGTAAAAAAATACCAACCCGCACAATGGTTTCATGCACCAGTTAAAGACAGGTCTACACAATGATTTGGCGCACCAAGGGTCCGCACAAGAGTTTGGCGCACCAATAGGTGAGCACGGAAATTAACATACTTGTATGGATTTTAATGTACTTAGCACGGATCTTGATGCAATCATATGGTTGTTATAAAATTAATAAGCCGGTCAAAGACACGTTTTGACTCCTTGGGACGCAGACCAGTTGACAACATCAAATTTTTTATTCAAAATCCAATTTTGTAAAGACCATCCGATTGCATCAAGAAACGTGCTAAGTACATTAAAATCCGTGCAAGTATGTCAATTTCCGTGCTCACCTATTGGTGCGCCAAACCCTTATGTGACCCTTGGTGCGCGAAATTCCTGCACGGATCCGGTGCGCGAAATACTTGTGCAGGGTGGTATTTTTTACAAAACTAGCGTCAGGTGGTTTTTAATTTAAAACGAATTTTGACAGTGATAAAAAGAATTTCCGGTCCCCAAGTCAATTGAATTCGCATCCTCTGGGATATCTCAAACTTTGCGTGACTTTTTGGAATATCTCAATCGTTCGAATACATTATACACGAATCTCAAAGGTCAAATAATACTGGCCCCCTACGGTTTCCCGAATAGGCACCGGACACGTCGGTCACGCAAAAACTGAGATATCTCAGAGGATACGCACCCAAGTCAATTCCGATCCGTTCTCGGATCCGCTGCAATCCTTCCTTTCAGAAGAATAAATAATTCGTGGTGCTCCTGCCAATTTAAAACATCAGACACCCCGATTCGTGCGAATTAAAAAGATTATTTACGTACCACGTGTACGCTGTGATTGAAGGGGATCCGAGAACCCTATCTGTTAGCTACTGCAAGTACATTTGGAAATACACCATGTCACTGAATCGGGGCCCCCTTTAGACAGTAACGCGTCCAGAATCGCTTACTTCACCCGTGCAACAGGAGCAACCAATATTTATTCGTAATATCCTAGTTTGTCCGGCGTGCATATCTAGTTATCTGTACATCACACTAAATCTACGGTATTTTACGAAAATGAAGCGTGTCACAATGTGGTAAGATAAGAGACAGAAGGTGAAGAAGGAACTACTAATATTCTCATATACGTATATTTCAGTAATTGAAACCAGTACAACTAACGATAGTGTGGATTTAGTATTTAGTATCTACAGTTTCTCTCTCCCGCCGTTCCCGCTTTCGGACCAAGACCCTTTTTTCTTTCCTGCTATCTTTCTCTGTCGATTTATACCGCTTTTAAGGGGTTAGATCCTCTCTCTCTCTCTCGCTATCTACAGTCGAATCTGCAATTATTCTCCATTGTACATTATTTCTAAGGAAATTCCAAGTGCGATCAGCATCGTTTAGTTCCTGACGGTGTAAGATTTCTCTAATTTTAAGTTTCTATTTTTTTTTATTTTATTTGTCTCCTTTTGTGAATAATCTAGTAGCATTGTTACTCATTTCTATTCGAATCAATGGCCTTTAGGATTTCAAGGTCGATTTCATCGTGGTTTCTTGTTTTCCCTCTTTGAGATACTGCCAGCCACTGTTTGCATTGGTACGTAGGTAATTTTGTGGGATTTGGTTGTAATGTTAGACGAATTCTGATTAAACAAGTGAAATTGGTTTGCTTGGTGCGATTCACAACTTGGTTTGACTGGGTCAATGTTTTTGACCGGTGTCATTCATAAAAAAGAAGTACGTCAGTTATTACGTTTTCTTCTTTTGGGACATATGCTATATTTGTAGACTTATAGTTTATGCCAGCGTCATACATTTTTGTTATTGATGCTTCTAAAAATAAATATTCAGTTGTATATGTTGCTTGCACTTGAGGGGTGCCAGGGGAGGAGGAGGAGGAGGAGGGGGGGGGTGTCTACTGAGACAATTCGAATTTGGAATGAATGGGCACCAGAACAAACCAATTTTACTAGTATTGTACATGTAATGACAATTACAATATGAAATTCTTCAAGTTTAGAATGTTGTTGCTAGCTAATTTGCAAGAATAAGTGCTCAAATAGATATTTTTCCGTCTAAAAATTCTCATTTTTTATTTTTGGTAAGGAGGAAATAACGGTTTTCCTTTATTTATTTTTATTCTAGTGTCTTCTTACAGGCCCGTGGAAACAAATCCTGACACTATTCGATTGCACCTTAAACAAAGTTATGGAAAGCACTGATGGTTATGAAGAGAAAAATGATTCGGTTTCACATATTTCATCTGATACATCCTCTATTTCACAAGAAAAAGATGTGGAGAGCCTTTCGATCAAAGTTGAAAGTCTAAAAACTAGTGAATTACCTGAAGCTGATGCACCAAAGCACAGTGACAAGAAAGAAGCTCTAGACGAGGTCTCTGATGCGCAAGTTAGAGAAAATGAAAATTTTGAGGAATTCCTTCCCGAAGAGAAACTTGTTGAACCGGTTTTTGATGGAACTGAAACCCTAGAGTCAGATACACAAGCCTTGGCAGTCTGGCCTGACAAAGCAGTTGCCTTAAAGAATTTTGTAAAGGAAAAGGGAACAGTTGCGGTGTCAACATTTATTCGCCGGTTATCTAGCAAAAAGGAGGAAGAAGGAGACCCACTTCGCATGGATGAAAAAAGTGAAGGCGATAAAATGGAGGTAACAGAATCTGAACTGAAAGAGGTAAATCCAAAACCCGATGAAAGGTCTATGTGGAATCCTCTCAGCTTTCTAAAGATCGGGCGTGATGTGCAAACTGAGCAAACTCAAAAAGAAAGTTTGGTTGAAGTGCCTGCCATGAAGGGTAGAATTGTAATTTACACTCAACTGGGGTGCCAGGATTGCAAAACCGTCAGGTCGTTTATGCGCGAGAAAAGGCTTAGTTTTGTGGAGATCAATATTGATGTCTTTCCAAGTCGGAAACTGGAGCTTGAAAAGAAATACGGATCTTATGTTGTTCCAAGGGTTTATTTTAATGATGTATTAATTGGTGGTCTAAAGGAGTTGTCTGATATGGAGGCATCAGGTTTGCTTGATAACAAAATTAATGAAATTATGAATATTGAAGCAGCAGCATCTTCTCCCTTGCCACCTTTGCCGGGAGAAGATGATGAGTCAGCAAGTGGCAAGCTTGATGAGCTGGCAGCAATCGTCAAAAAAATGAAAGAGGTAGTAAAGCCCAAAGATAGGTACTATAAGATGAGAAGATTTAGCAATTGCTTTCTTGGGTCAGAGGCTGTGGATTTTTTGTCAGATGATCAGTATTTCGAACGAGAAGAGGTGATTTTCAGTTTTTAAGATTATAGTTATTATTTCTTTCTCTTAATATAGTTAACTTGGATTATCTAATTTTGTTACATATCAAGTATACATAATCTCACTGTTAATATTCTAAAAATGGCAACATGAAAAAAGGAAAAGTGATTTTAAATATATTCAATAACGCCTTCTTAAATAATCCAGCAATTTGTTTTACTCAGGCCGTTGAGTTTGGTAGGAAGCTGGCCATCAACTACTTTTTTCGTCATGTGCTGGAGTACGTACATATCTCTTTCCTATCTTACAAAAGTGTCTTATTTTAAATCCTATTATTTTTCTGATAAAGTATTATTTCTCAAAATTATAGTGAGAACATATTTGAAGATGGAAACCACCTATATCGTTTCCTGGAGCATGACCCAGTTGTCATGTTTCAGTGCTATAACATTCCTAAGGGAACTCTTGATGTCCTACCAAAGCCTATTGTTGAGATATCCTCGAGATTACAACTTGTATCACGTGCTGTTTTCGAGGCCTATGTGTCAGAGGATGGGCGACATGTTGACTACAGGAGCATTCATGGCTCTGAGGAGTTTAAAAGGTTAGAAAATCAGACAAAATTTAAATTTTAATTATGAAATTTACCAACAAGCAATTGTGATTCTAGTATTGGCTAATTGAAGCATTGCTAACATGGACAGCTCTATAACATTCTATAACATTATTTATTTAATTACTCTAGAACCCCGACAGCACTTAACGAGAGCCTTGACGTAAACAAAACTTTTGTGGAGATCAAGTTGAGGGGGAGAATGTGCCTAGAAAAGAAAAAACAATTTAGAGACAAAAGAATGAGTGAGGCTATGCTAATATGCATATTACAAATCAACCCGTGCTATATTTTTATTTTTAAAGTTTGAACAGTTGATCTGAACCTTTAAACATGATCTCTATATGAAAATGTACTTGGAGATGAAATTTATATTTTTTTTGAATTTTTTTACTATTTTTTTAGATAGGTCTAAAATTATTGTTTTCGGATTGTCCAGAATTTTTAGATCAAGTCATTTTCTACCTATCAAAAAATTAGGGAAAAATTCTAAAAAAATGTACAATTTGGTCTCCGAGTATATTTTCATATGGACATCATGTTTTTATAGTTCGGATAGTCTGTTTGAACTTTAAAAATGGAGATATGGATCCATAGCACAGGCTGATATGTAATATTCATATTACCATAGCTTCACTCTATAAGAGTCTATTGTTCCACTGGAAATTGGTTATTTTGTGAACACATTAAGTAGTAATATCGGGTTCTCTTTTTGTGAAATATGCCCTTTCTATTAGCTCACTAGAGTAACATTATTTATAGGTACGTAAGAATAACAGAGGAGCTACAGAGAGTGGATTTGGAGGAAATATCTCGGGAGGATAGTCTAGCGTTTTTTATCAATTTATATAATATGATGGCTATTCATGCAATACTGTCATGGGGCCCACCTACCAAACCGATGGAGAGGAGAAAATTCTTTGGTGATTTTAAGTACGTAATTGGTGGGTTCCCATATTCACTCTCTGCCATCCACAATGGCATTTTAAGGAGCAACCAGAGGCCGCCTTACAGCCTCACCAAGCCTTTTGCACCAAGAGATAAGAGATCCAAGGTAACATCTACTTTTCGTTTATCCTTACAAAAGGGCAAAAGTGCCTGTGTCCAATTTTTCTTTTACTGCATGCAACTTCAAGATATTCATTAGGCCTCTTTCCATTATTGGTTTTGAAGGGTGAATGTAAACTGCTTTTCTTGTGTACCTTATTAACCCTGGTGTTGTAAAAAGAGATCAAGAACCAATGCATCCATGGGAATTTGTTTGTGGACATGTAGAGGAAGCAGAAGCAACTTTGGATTATTATTATTATTATTGTAAATTAGCAGGCAAATTGCCTACTATCTATTTCATTAAAACAATAGAAAAATTACAAGAAAGAATCTTATAAAAGAAGTCAGGTACCTGACCTGATCCAGACTGTTTATTTTAATCTGGCACGAATCTCAAAGACCCCCATGCATCTAAACTCACTCGCCTGGATTAAATCAGGTAGATATTGTACCTGAGGGGATACTCATTCCCTGTTAACTCTATACTGCAAATTAGTGCTATCTCTGGAGAAAAATGTTGGCAAAATCGGGCTTTTGAACTGTGAGTAAACTTAAACTTATGACGAAGGATAGAAGAGTTATTTAAAAGAAAAGAGCAGAGAATATTCTTATGGTGTTTCATTAGAATGTATTTGTTCAGTTAAATTTGTATATATTTTTTTTTTCATTGGCAGGTCTCGCTCCCGTACCCTGAACCGCTAGTCCACTTTGCTTTGGTAAATGGGACTCGATCGGGTCCTGCACTCAGATGTTACTCCCCTGGAAACATTGACAGGGAACTGATGGAAGCTGCACGAGATTTTATAAGGAATGGAGGGTTGATTATTGATGCGAAATCCAAGGCTGCATCAGCGAACAAGATTTTGCATTGGTAAGTCTTTTAGTTTGGAAATTTTACTGCTGTGTTGCCTCCAGTAGGAATGTAGGATACATCTTGCTTATGTATATGCATGTTTTGTGTGTATTTTAGGTACAGTGTGGATTTTGGAAAGAATGAAACTGAGGTTCTAAAACATGCAGCGAATTATATGGAGACCGCTAAGTCAGCCGAGCTGATGGAGTTACTTGCAAACAGTCATCTGAAAGTAACCTATCAGCCTTATGACTGGAGTCTAAACATTTGAAATTTTTCATCCAGAGATTTTTATCTTAATAGACAACATATCCATATTCTCTGTGCGTACATTTAATTTGGATTTATTTTTTAAAGTTGCAATTCAGCTTTTGTTACAATACTAAGTTGCAATAAAATTCTCTAGGCAGCATATATGAATATGATAGGGTGGGAGATTTTGTCCAAATTGTTTTGGACAAAGTCTCCTCCAAAGCCACGGATCTAAACTGTCTGATATGTATCAAAATTTGTACATACATTTAGGTTCAATGAGTCATTTAAATTTATTAAGTTTCAAATTTGATTTTGATTGAGGCTTTGTCCAAAGCCCTTTCCCTTTCGGACAAAACCCAATCCCTAACCACCTTCTGCAAAAGTCACAATTGTATTTTAAGGGTTATTAGTTTCAAAATCCAAAACTTATTACATGATCAGTAGGAGTTGTTAATTTTGTTAAATATGGATTTTGAAAATTGCAAAACATGAAATTCTCTTTTCCAAGATCCAAGATCACGAGATAGAAACACTATTACACTGAATTAATTACGACAACTGTTGATTTTTCAGTACCTCGACCTTAAACAAATCAATATATAAAATTTATAATTTCCGACTACGAAATTATTGAAATAAGCACTAAATCTAATGGGTCTAATTAAGTAATATGATAGGTAATAGGTCTAAATATATGTCTAGATATGATCAAGAGGGTGAAAAGAGGTCTTTTGAGACCGCTTTTACATCCAGCATTCAATTTTCTTATTAACGATTTTTTTATCTTTCAAGTTTATCACGGGTCGTATAAAGAAGAAGAACAATAATATTCTCTTTATTTTTTGGAAAAATATAGCAAAATATATTATGTAGGCTCTAAAATGTTGGTTGAACGCACACATTCCGATGCTAAATAAAGAACACACATACATTCAATAAGCACTTTTGAGATTTCATTCATGTTTTCCTATTGTTTTGGAAAAAAAAATGATGCATTATATTCCTTCTTTTGTAAAAAAGAAATCTGTATAGTTGGATTTATATTCATGTTAGAGAAATTGATCTCTCACTATGCTCAAAGAAATTAAGTTTTTTGTATTTGAATAAATAATGATTACTGCAATGACAATTGAGACGCAAAAGAAAAAGAAAAAAGATTGAACATGCTGAATTAATTTCTGAACCGAGCTGAGAAACCGATGAGCTAATAAGAAACAATTTAATCGAGTTTAATCAAGCTTGAACTTGCTAATACCGAGTCTAGTCATAATCGAACAAGATAATTATCAGTTTTCCATACAAAAAATAAGCTAATTAGAGGTAGGTGCAATATATAACACAAATAATATATATTTGTGTTGGGAGAGATTGAAAAAAAAAAATTGCTTTTAAGACTTTTTTGAGACTTTTTTGAAAATCAATCAATCAATAAATTAATTTCTGGTAACAAAACAGCAGCCATTTTGTAGTAAAAAGTTTTAACAGCAGCCTCTTGACTTGCCTGACAAGATAAGATAAAAGCATAACATTTACAAAATCAAATTATATTACAAAAAAAAAACAGTAATAAATTTGTGTGGATCAATCTATTTCTCTTGTCTGTATCGAAAATGACATTCTCAAGTCGTCAGTCGTCAGTCGTCACGCATGACAATCGGCACTTTTTTTTTTTTTTTTTGAAATTAAAAAATATTTGTACATGTTGCTTTACAAATTACAACCGTTTGAAAGGGGCAAATTGGCATTTCCACTGAGCAATGACTTGGTTATCACACAAGCCATGAAGCAATCCAATTAAGCACTATATATAAATACTCGTTGAAATTAGGTGGTTTAATTAATTTCAAGTTTTACACAAGGACAAGAGTGCTATGCTAGTTCTTTTAATTTTTATATTAACAAACAAGGTATATAGCAAAATATCTGTCTTTAATGGCGAGTGCAATGGGAGGAGATTTTATTGAAGCATATCTTATGAGAAGAATTTACAAGGAGAATTCAAGATAGAAGAAATTAAGAAGAAGGAGACTATGGAAGAAAAGAAGAAGACCAATGATGACAAAAAGAAAAACAGAAAGGGCTTTTTTGGAATATCAAAAAAGAAGGTTGCTCCGACTCCAACAACCAGCTGGCAGCTGATCGGACACAAAAACCAACCCTTAATCAGTTATATATACTTTAAATTTGAGTCTTAAATTCAGATAATTTGATTTGAATCGCAGTCAATTCACTTCAAATTGAATATTTACAGACCCCTTTAATATTCGTGCCTATATATGCGGATTTGACAGTCCGAATTCTTTCTGCATAATTCAAACTGCAGACGATATGAATTCTCAATTGATCGGCGATTATTGCACTTTTTACTAATTTGGTTATTCCTTTCTCTGAAAGTGAAGATGTTTTTTTTTTTTCTTTTATGGAGGTGAATATGTAATTTTTTTATATGGAAGTATCTTCCAGATTCTAAATTGTAAGATAACTAGATATCAAATTTGGAGCTAGGTTCTCCCTTTTAATTTTTTTTGGATGAATTTCATGTATCTTTCTCGAAAACATCAAAATTAAGTATTTTTCTTTGTAAAAGTCATATTATCCTATGTACAATTTCTAAACTTAAAAATCTCACAAATTTATCCATATAATTGTCTGTTAAAACTCATTTTTAATTTATAAAGTACTAATTTGATCATTCATTAAATAAAAAACTTCTAGTTTCAGAAAAATGTCTTCTTTTTTTTTAGAAATTACTTGGCAGTAACTACCAAGTTTACAAAATGTAGATTTGCTTACATTATCATATTCCAGCCTCTCAAAACTAAAAACTCAATAAAAATTAAACGGAAAAATTGCAGTGTTATTTGTATAATTTGAATACTGTAAATTCTGTAAGAAAATAAAGATTATGTGGTCCAAATAAAACATTAAAATACATACGGGCCGTACTAAAAAAATATGTGCACCTTATATGCACCTTATGCATCTTTAGTGGGCCTGATTTAAAGGTGCGAATGAAGAGATGCATCGAAGAAGAGATACGTCGAAGAGGTGCATTGTAGAGATGCCTCCATTCGACGAAGAAATGTGTCCTTTCGCGAAAGGATGTGATCTTTCGCATGGCACATTCATCTTCCCTTATGATTGCTTTAATGACAGGCATAATATTATACAAATATTCTAAAGTAAGGTTGATCATCTCTTCATCGATATTCAGAAGAAAAAAAGTTGTCATTGCTTAGAAAGCGAAAGAGGAGAGAAATTGCTTTACAGTTCTTTTGACGGTTTGTGAAGAACATCTCAAGTGTTGTTCTACAATTTACTATGGATAAAAATATGAAATCTATTTGATTGATTTATTGTTTTACATGTGGAGACTAAGATTTCTAAGGTCTTTGATTTGCTTTAATTGATTCTTAATTCTGCTGTCAAAACTTTAAAAATAATTAGTTGTACTTATGATAATAATTGTATGTAAGTAGTTGAGCACGATAACGTCTACTTACAAATTAATGTTCTGAAAATTTTAGTTTTATGTATACTGTTAATGACTCAATATAATTTGTAGTACGGATGCTCTGCCAAAAAAAATGTAGTATGGATGAATATTTTGTATGCATCGCGCCTCTCTGTGGGAACCACATGCCATCGGGCCTCTCCTTCAAATCTCCTCCGACTACTGACAATTTGTATTTTAAAAAAGTTATTTACAATCAAAATTTATCACTCAATTAAGCATATTTTATTGAAATTTAAATTGATCTTCTTATTGTTTGTAGGATATGAAATAAGTACACAGCCAACCGGTCTCGAAACATAAAGGATGTATTTTATGAATGCATATACAGAATTCTCTGTATTAACTCAAAAGATAATCTTTTGAGTTTAATGCATGTCGGCTGTCTGATCAGGATCAAAGCCAATCCGGCTCTCACTTATGACTCACATAGTCCTTTCTATTAGTGCGGATTTCAATCGGATGGTCCGGATCTATTAACGAACGGTGAGTTAATGCAGAGGATACAAATTTGTATTTTATTACACCAAGTATTTTACTAGAAATGAAAAGCCATAACTAATCCGAACTTAATTTTGAATGTGCTTGGAAATGTAAAACACTCTCTTCATTTACAATGTGCTTGAAAACCAAATTTTACATTATTTTGAATTTTTTTTTTTAAATTGCAGTTTTAATATGCTAAAAAATTAATAAAAATTCTGAAAGTAAGTGATTTGAAAAATTCTAAAAGGTGCTTGGAGGCCAAATTTTATATTTATTGAAGCTTTTTTGCTATTAATTTAGAGTTTTTGAAAATCATTGTTTTTCATGAATTTTTTTTACATTGATAAATAGTGATTTTCAGAAATTCAAAATAATAAAAGTAATTTCTTTTTCAAAAAAGTATAGCTGACTATTTGCTCAGTTTATGCTAGAGGAGCTGGTGGAACCCACAGATGTACCCCGTACCCTCGATTATTTGCTTAATTTCAATTACTAAAATAATATACGCTTTTATTTCTCTGGAGAAGATAAATACAAAATTGATGGCAATTACATCAGTGAAATTATAACTAGATTAATTAAATCAAAGTTAATTAATGTGGAGAGGATGTTAATTAAGATAGTTAATTAATATTGAGAGGGTGCGGGGATGGTGAATTAAGATAGTTAATTAATGTGGAGAGGGTTCGGAGATAGTGAATTAAGATAGTTAATTAATGTGGAGAGGGTTCGGGGATGGACCTGAGGGTTTTTTAATAAAATCGTTAATTGTATTCAAAAGTTTATGAAATTAGAAGAATCAATTGGGCGTTTATATAATATTTAATGCCCAAATATTATTTTGATTTTATGAAATGAAACAATATTTAATTAATTTATGTTAACTAAACGTAACAGCAGCCATTTAATTTGTAGTCAAAAAGTTTTGACAGCAACCCTGACTTGGCTGACAAGATAAGATAAAAACAGAATATTTACAAAATCAAATTGTATAATAAGCACACTCTTGACAACCAATTTTTTTTTACTTTTAGAAATATAAAAAATTAAATTTATAAGAAAGTGATAGTGTTTTTTTTTTTTTTTGTTTACAATACGAAATGATAATTCGATTTATTTAGCATCGTTTAAAAACCAAATCATCCAAATGGTTCCGTTTATATTGAGAAAATAATTCGTCGTCATTTCTGTAATTTATTTTTATATTTCTTCCAAAAAGTTGTTTGACAACAGCCAATCTATTTCAGTGGTCTATATCGAAAATAAAATTCTGATGTCGTCATGCATGACACATTGACACTCGGGCTAGCTAAAAAGTTTTCAAATAAAAATATATTTTTTGAATGTCGCTTTACAAATTACACCCTTCTAGAATTGAAGAGGCAAATTGGCGGAGTTTCCACTGAGCACTGACTTGGCTAACACGCAAATCATGAAGTAATCCAAGCACTATAAATATATATATATACTTGTTGAAAGGTGGTACGTATAATTTTATAGATATTAACAAACAAGGTATATAGCAAAATATCTCTCTAATTAATGGCGAGTGCAATGGGAGGAGATTTTATTGAAGCATATCTTATGAGAAGAATTTACAAGGAGAAGATAGAAGAAATGAAGAAGAAGGAGATTATGGAAGAAAAGAAGAAGACCAATGAAGACAAAAGTAAAAAAAACAAAAAGGGCTTTTTTGGAATATCAAAAAAGAAGGTTGCTCCAACTCCAACAACCAGCTGCTGAGCCACAAAAACCAACCCTTAATTTATCATCTCTGTCCTCTACACTTCTACACTACTTCAAATTTTTAGCCTTCTGATTTGAATCCGAGTGAATCCAATTCAATTTGGAAAATTTCACGCAACAGATCTTTTAATATATATTCGTGTAAAAATTAAGGAATTGGATAGTCTGAATTCTTCCTGCGCGCTCTAATTCAAAACTCGATTGATCTACGTACGTATGTTATACTTTTTCTTAATTTGGTTCTTACTTTCTCTACAAGTAAAGATGTGTTTTTTCCATTTTATGGAGGTGAATTATATGTAATATTTTTTTTATGTGGAGTATCTTTTAGATTATAAATTATAAGATATCTAGTTGATAGATTTTTGGTTGCCTTCTTTCTCTATTATTATTTTCCTAAACTTTATTTTTTTTAAGGTTGGATTACTTAACTTTATTAGTGTATAGAAATCATCAGTTATCAGATAAATTAGATTATCAAAGTCAATACTCAATAAAAAAAAATGAGCTTTGTCAACAAATTAACCATCTGTGCTAACAAATGCCTTGATAATATTGAATTAATTGTGGCATTTATAAAGACACTTTCTTTATACATAGGTTCATAATCATATCAAATGAAATATTGCTACAAAATTCTAATCCACATCCAAATATCGCATAGTACTATCAGGAAGAAAACCTTTATGATCTTTAATAATATGTCAGATTACCAATTATAAGTTATCACTAATATTACTTAGCTAGATTCACTGAGATCGATACCGAGGGCATTTAAGTATATAAATAATCATAATAAATTAATTAAGGATGGAACTGATTAAAATTCCTTTTATCCTATATATATAACGTCAAAAAATAATGATAAAATTATTATTATATGAGTGGGTTTTTTCAAAGGAGAAAAAAGTACAAAGAGAATTTAAGAATAACGGGGACACACTTTTGCATTGATGCCCGTAAAATTATATGTAGTTGACCGCCCATTATTTGCATTTTTTTATCCTAGAGCACATAATAAATAAAATAATAAATAAGTAAGATCCTAAGCTTGTTATAAATTTTTATTTTGGCGTATGGAGAGTTAGTGGAGAAAATTGAGGACATAGTGTAAGATTGAATATTTTCTATTTTCCATTTTTAGATGTACCATTGAGATCTATAAAAAAAAAATAAAAAAAGGTTATTGTAGCTGACCGTCCATCATCTGGGGAGTTCGGTAAAAATAAAAAATAAATAAAAAGTTGAAGTTGACCGTCCCGCGGTTGGGCGATCTGATGGGCACAGTGAACCGCTCCCCATCTGAGCGGTTGGGGTATTTTTTAAATTTTTTTCAACCCGAGAGCATATTTGCTATTTTTTTTAGGGTATTAATAAAAAAATCGGTAGAAACCATGAATTATTAAAAGGCTAAGGCTTATGTTTTTGCAAATTGTAGTGATTGTAGTGATTGTTAAAAGGCTAAGGCTTATGTTTTTTAAAGTTTAATTATAAATGATTATTGTAAACAAATTCAATAGTGTGTGATGTCGGGGATGTTATTTTGATATGCACAAACAATCTGCATAAAAAATTTCTTAAGCATATAGGAACAGACGCCGCTCCAACAATTGTTCAACATAATTAATCATCTAGCAATCTCAAAACGAAAGGAATATAACCCAATAAAACTTTATTTATTATTTTGACGAAAGAATTGCTAAGTCAAACTGTGATGTTTTGCTTTAATCATATGTAAATTTGTCAGATAGTGTTGTGATAATTGAGGCAAATATATTAATTAAAAGCTGCTTTATAAAATTCGAATTTTCCATTATTCTGATCTTTAAATTAATAAGACTCGAAATTTGTGCTTGACAGAATGCAAATACACAATGCAAGTAATTTGCATATCGCATAACTCTTATGCAATACTTTCTCATTCTTTTTAGATTATGCAGAGAGTTACAGTGAAATGGCTAATTCGGAAAATCGGGTTTAACACTACATCTTTCACGACCCGAACCCATCATATCATCATGTTGCATCCTGGTACACAGCCATTTGAAGATAGGGATCAACTCCCTATCAATTTCTCCTATTTTGAATCTGAAAAATCTACAAATTCAAACACAGCGACATTATCATAACCAAAATGACATTGAAGGCTGTTGGGAGGAAAAATGTAGGATATATAAGACTACATCTTCAAATTTGGCACTGAAAATTGGAAGAAGAAAAAACACAGAAAAATTATAAGTCAGAATGATCAAGCAATACAGAAAAATACACAAATGGTATAGCAGAAAACAAAAAACGAAAACAAAAAAGAGGATAGTATTGAAAGATAAAAATAGAAGAAAAAAAAAAGTGATATACTCAAATCACAAAATATTTAACTTGGATGTAAAAATTGCATGTAAATTAACAACCAAAACACCAATAACAAACTGACTCACACAACTCAGCGGGTTTATTAACAGAATAAGCATTGACTCTCCACGAACAATAAAATGACACAATAAAAACCGACAAACTAGACCCGAAATTTTCTTCCAATTTTACACCACAAGAGTCAAATCTCTAGCGGCGGCCCTTGCTGCTACTACTAGTGTTACTACTACTACTCTTCCATGGTTGAATCACCGCAACAACTATGACAACGACAATAAGTAGGAGAATAATTATGGCGATGCACATCCACTTGCGAGAATTCTTTTGTAGCTTTTTAGCCTTCTGGAGAGCAACTGTACCAGATTGAACGTGATCTATAGCATTAGAGACCTACACAAAAGAAGAGATGAATGGGCAATGAGCTGTGCTGTACCTATGAATAAAATTTGACTTTTTCCTGCTTTGGTTTACAAATTAGTACATGCAATATTCAACCATCCTGCAAGATCTTTTATTTCCGATAAATGTAAACATCAAAAGCATATGGCAGACCCCAATCCCATCTGATCACAAAACTTATTTTGATCATGTCTGCAAGTAACACCCAAAATTTACTTCTGTTTGCACTACTGCTCGACAATTTTGAGCAATTTGCAAAACAGCACCTGATCATAAAATCCAAGATAAGTCCAATAAAGTGACCAGATCACCCTCGAGTTTTTATTAATACAAACAGATTGCTGAGAAGGATATCATTATCAGACACTAGCCTAAACAACAACTACAGTAGGTTCAGGCCAGTGTCCGACAGTGCCTTAAGAGTTTGCTGAGAACAATATCATTATTAGTTCAAGTAAAAAAAATGAGGATCCAAGAACTACTTTGAAAAGGGAAATAGATTTTAAGTTAAAGAATCAAGTTTATGAAATTATGCTACTAAAAATGAATCTTACATGCGATTCAATGTTATCAAGCATGTCTCCTTGCGCTTCAACTAGTACCGCCATATCCATGAATATCTACATTAGGCAAAAATTGTCACACCAATCTTAAAATTTTGGAATTATGAAAACACTAATATATCCGAACCAAATTTACTAAAACTTTGCAATCAAATTATTTCACTCTGTGTCTATGTATATGAGACAACAACAGCTTATGAAAATGCCGGAAGAGAAACAAAGCGTAAGAGGCATGAACAAAAGTTCAGTTGATCTGCAATTCTGCATTAAATATACAAGCAGCACTGCTCTTCAAATAAGCTAGAGCTTAGTTACAAAATCTCACGAAATAATTTAGTCAATCCGTAACTATTATAAGGTAAGAAGCTTAATTACCTGCTGAAGTTCCAGAAGTTTCCTCTCCAGTTCTCTTACAGTATCGTGTCGCTCTTGTATTTCAGCAAGTGTATCCATCACCTACATTGAATTCACCAAAAATCACAAATAATTTTAATGCACATAAATACTGAAAGTCTTGGAACCTTATATCATAAAGAGAAAGAGAAATCATTTTTCCTTTTTTCTCCCGTTTATGTATTTTGTTTATATTTAGGGGTTGAATAAGTTAACCAACCTGTCCACGCCCTTGTTCTTGAATAGCATCTTTAAAAATTTGCTCACTTTGTCCCGTCTCAATCAGTCGATCAACTGTCTATATTAAATCACAAAGATCATAGTTTTATTTTCTCCAGTTCTAAGAGAGATATTGATATGTCAAAATTTCTTTGCAGAATAAAGATTTACCTCTTCATCAGCACGGTTGCCGGTCACTAGAGAATAGAAGGATTAAAAATGGACAAATAGAAGCACAAAGTTAGGTTTAAATGTAGATATTGAAAAAAGAGAATTTTGTAGACTCGCAATACTAACCTGTGAAAACTCTTCTTTCAACAACTTCTCTATACTCTAGCTGAATAGTTTCTCTTAAAGCCTGCATTACAATTTTTTTTAATGTACTTAGCAAAGAAAGAAGGAACAGTTTAAAACGTGTGCCTAAAAAGGTTGGTCAGAAAGCCTTGTGTTACTCTAGTCTAAGTTTCTGTTTTTTATTTTTTTAGTGCAGGGATTCTACAGACCAAAGAAAGCTGTTATGGCACAAGTGAACTTATTTTGTACACCAAACAGAAAGAATTGAAAACGAGCTTACCTGAAAATCATCCATTCGCTCTTTGAGTTTCTTTTTCAATGCTCTGCAAAATACATTTAAAAGCTCAGCTTCAAAACAAATAAAATAATTAGAGGTAAAGAAACCAGAAAAAAAAAAGTCAAATTGGAGAAATAGAAACAACATAATTACATTGTAGTGGCAGTTCTCGAGCGGTCAACACCTGACCCCTTTCCACACCCCGGCTTCTGTCTATTTGCTAAATTCTGTTTTCATCACATCATAATAAAAAGGCAACATTAGAGATTTCAATGACAAAATGAAGAGAACAACGAAGAAAATATCTCTCATTGACATGCTCAGAAGGCATGAAATTAAAAAGAATACAGATTGCCTAATACCAAATTCCTAGTTTCTATGAGATTTGGGTTCAAAGTCCAAACAATTGATCGTTGCAAATATTAAGCTCATTAATCTTTCTTAATCCTGCCCAACAAGGGCTCCCCTCCTTAAGCCTCCTTAACAGTTGCGCATATTAATTAAATGAAATCAATAATTAACATAATCAATATAGATTAATGTAGATATGCTGATTAACTTATGTAACAAAATGTAGTTAACAAGATCGATGTAAGTCATGTAACTATGCTGATGAACTTATGTAACAAAATATAATTAACAAGATCGACGTAACTATGGCAATTAATACATTCTGTAATATTAATGTCAGAAGTCAGAACTAGAAACTGATACTAACCAATACAATTATGCTAATTAAGAATATGATTAACTATTCTAACAAATATAATCATGATAATCTAAGATTAATTATTCTAACAAATATAATCATGTTAGTCTAAGTAATATAATTATAACAAAATCAAATTATTAAAGGGATATTTTGCTCTTCTGCATTCAACCTCATACTGAAACTCATTTGTAATCCGAAAGCCTAAATTCTACGATCTCGCCCAACATGAACTCCTTACTGCAGCTTAAATCTAATACTTAATTTCTTAATCCATATTGCGAAATGACTAATTTAGAGGAAAATAAGCCAAGTACGAATTGATGCAAAATTCAAAAGGCCACTCACATCTTTATCCAACTCTTCGAGCTTAGATTTTGCAAACCTAGCAATTTTACTCACTTCATCTATATCCTTCTCCATCCTTTGCTTAATAGCTACAACAAAAGTACATTATAATAATCATTTTAGATAGAAGGGGACTGTTTGATCTGCAAAAGTTAACTTGTCACTAAGACCCCTTCAAAACAAGAGGTATCATGCTCCACAAAATGTCAGACATAACATGTCCAACAGCTTGAAACATGAGAACGGTTCACTACAACCATCCTTCCTCCATCTTCTACAAATTAATAGGTACCAAATTTACATTTTCTCCTTGACCTTGTCTCCAAGTTACATGAGAAAGGACAGAGTGGAAACTTCAGGCCTCTTAATGAAATCATCAAAGGTGGTATATATGAAACTTGATCCTCAATTTTACATATGTAAGAACAACATAAGACTTAACATGCAATAGGCATAATGAGACTTTAAGATGAAACTTAAACTTAGATTCAGCCTGACTATTTATATTCACCTCAGCCTTGATTTAATTTGTTCAGTGAGCTAACCTTTCATAGCTGATGCTTTGGTGACAGCCTTCGACTCCTCATTTGCACTCTACAAGAATATATCAGGAATTCAGTTTAAAACAAGCATGTCAATAACCGGTACCATATGGTTAGTATGAATCTTCTATATTTTGGTACCATGACTTTAACTTTAATGCCTATTTTGTTTATTCAACCCAGAATCCGTGAAATCCCAGAACCTGCATCTACTCTTGCCTAATCAATCCAGTTCAATATTATTAGAAAAATCCAAATGTCTTACCAAAAGAAATAAAAAGGAGATAATAAACAAATGTCAATAGAACAAGAAAACCCACAAGCACTGATTCCCTTGAGCTAAAATTGTTCCATCGTTATAAAATAAATTTGATACATAAGCTCACTGAGGGATATCAGGATTGCACATGAACTTTATACACAAGCTGAGGTAAAATACAATTAGCCCAAGATTGACATATTATTTATTTCTTAAGGCCGTCAAAAACGTCAATTAACAACTCTTTGTAGAATGGAGGATCAAATTATGAGAAATCAATGCTTAAGTATAGTTTTTTTTTTTTTTTTTTAAGAAAAAAAGAAGAAGAATATGGCACCTGAAGCTTCTTCAATAGTTTAGTCAGTTTCTCAATCTGCTTTTCTAATTCTTGAACCTGAGGCAGAAACAAAATAATGTTACAATTAATTAATATCCACAAAACTACACTGTAATAATATAATAAAACTACTGAAGTTTTGTTTTCATTTTGAACTTGCACTATTTATAATATTAAAAAGACCCAAATGTCCCATGTTGCAACACAAATCCTGTACTTTCAAGATATTTGAATATCTAGCAAAATTGATTGAATTGCTTTGAGTCTAAATGAAAGTGAATGAGATTGATTTAATAAAAAAATTAAGGCAATTAACTATGTTTTGCTTGGCTAAGGCTTAGGTTTAGGACTTGTTTTTTCATTGCAACTTCAGAAATGATAAGTGCCATTTTAAATTGCAGTAAAATACAGGTGGTAAATTGCCCAAGAAACCCTCTAATGTTACTATTTTTTAACATCACCTGCTTAAAGAAACCTTCAAGTCCCAACTCAGCTGAACTTGGGCCTTGTGTTCCCATTTCAATGTCTCCATCATCTCTTGAACTTTGGCCTCGAGGCAGCTCAAAGGAATCCTGTGAAAACAAATTTCAAATATTAACCTTTTATAGCCTTCTAAATTTCTTTGATAATAAAAGAGTAATGCATTTATCACAAGCAAGTCCATACAAATCTTGAAATCACACGCATACCCCTCTTAAACATGGAGGACATTCTAACAAAAAAATTGTGTATCGGGTCATGAAATAATGGAATTTTCATGAATAACCTAACAAAATTTGAAAATTCATGTATATTTGGAAAGGGACAGATATCTCACTGCAAAATGGAATCACCACATACATACTTTACCTTCATTTTAAGGATAATAATATACCCAAATTGCCCCCATTTCCTTGTTTTTGTGTTTAGAACAAGCAGTGAAGGAGGGCATTTGGAATTTCCCTGTTGAGTAAAGGGAAATGGACACTTCTCATGGCTTCTAAGTGTTCTCTTTTGTAGGGTTATGCAGGGTGTGAATTATATTTTGATGTTATCCAAAGTGTGAAATGCACTTGGACATTTTGCAGAGGAATACTGTCTATAGCCAAAAGCTACTGAAGGACGTAGCCTTTTTTTTTCCTCATTTTTACAGACATATCACCTTTATAAAAAGCATACAGGTCCTAAGTCTAAGGATACACGACCTAAAATATCTATTAATTTTTCATATCAGTATGTATATTTTAAAATAATTATTCATGGAAACCTAGAATATGGTACATTACACGAAATTAAACTAATAACAAAACCTATACATCCAATAGTTGTATCTATAGCATCCATATACAGCATCTCAGCTGCCGAAGCACCCCTTGCATGTAAATTGGATAAAACAGCCCCTGAGGTCATAAAATTTCTAAGCATATTCTTCCCAATTCGAAATTTAAACTTCAAAATAGTGGATTTCATGCATCTATGGAGTTTTCAACTAAAATCAATTACAGTGCATACAAAGTGATTGAAAGGATCTGCCTTTTCCAATCATAAAACCGATTGAACCCTTATTACGGTTAAAAACCTAGATTCCTTCCAAAGCAAATAAAGGAGGAGGACACAAACTTACAAATTCCGTATTAATTAAATCTCAAGATAACAGGAAAAAAAAAAAAGTACAAAATTTGTTCTACAGTCGACTTACTGTCAGAAGATTGTTCATCTTCGAACAAAGCAATCAGCGCCGAATCAACAACAAGTGACTGCTAGTAGCTGCGAAGAGTCGAGAAATTGCTTCAGTTGCGATTTTGCGAAGAGGAGGAGGAGGAGGCGACGGAGGAGAGGTGAGGAGATCTGATTAGATTCAAAAAGAATCGAATTACTTACTGCTTTACTAAGCGACACGGTTTGGGGTGACAGACTGACACTTTGTATTTCAATTCAGCGTGAGAGAGAGAAGGGTAGAGATAGATATTGAGGGAGCATTTTCGGCTTCATGTAAGCCACGGACAATAGAATCAAAACAGTCTTGTATAGGACTCGTGAGATGCATGAAGCAAAAATTGATCTGTCAGTATCTTTACTCAGGGAGAGAGCAAATTCCAATTTATTATTTCATTCCAAAATATTTAAGACTTTTAATTTTTTTATTTTATTATAAATGTGATGATCTTGAATTCTCGATACTATTTTTCTTCTTTTTATTTTATTCATATGACTCTAACACCGTACCATTATCTACTCATTTAAAACAAGACGTGTTTGATACTTTGATGTGTTTGACATTATTTATTTCTTCATAAAAAGAGATATTATTTATTTATATAATAATAATAATAATAATAATAATAATAAAATTATGCTCATTTGTTAAAATATTGTTGTGCAATTATCATTTTATTTTCTTATTGTACACATCCTTTAATATTTGTTTCGAAACATATATTTATTTACTCAGTTAAACCGAACTAATTATAATAAATTATTAAAATAAATTGAATCCTTAAATCGGATCATAATGCTATTAAAGTAGATCATAAATTACTTGTATTGTTTGATTTGATTGAAATGGGTTCAAGATTTATTTGCCATTATTTTTTCATTTTTTAACTTTTGTACTATTATTTTTTTTTCAATTCAATGCTTGGTCAAAGCTTATTTGAGTTCTCAAATCATTAAACTCATAGCACCGCTAAACTAAATCATAAGTATGAAAGCGATAATAATAGCAGATCAGCAATAAAAAGATCGAAATATATATCAACTCCAAAAAAAAAAAAAAAAAAGTTCAAAGAATGGAAGTTTGTTAATTAGTCAGAAACCCAAGCAAAAGTAAACAAGTAGTAGTAAAGTTAAGACACGTCATGATTTATTTTATAATTAAAGAGAATGAAACAAAAAATGATTCAGAGAAAATAAAAGATTACAAAGGATATGCTTTAAAAGCTCCCAATTAATTCATGCAAGCTGGAGCTGGAGCCTGGAGGCCAAGTGGCCAACTCATGAGTCATGAGTCATGAGTGGGTAGGGTTTTGTTGTCTCTTCGTTGGCACTCAAATAATAATAAATGTATAGCATATAGACTATATAGTATACTGGAATTATTATTAATAAAAGAATGTATAGCATATAATAAGTAATCGTGGGTCTCTCTCTGTCTCTCACATGCATTATGCATACCGGGTACCGGCCCCAAAAGCAGCACAAAAATTCCTCCTTTTAGATTTCTGTCTCCATCTTGCGTCCACAGCAGCTATGTTCAAAGAGAGTTCACAAATTAGAGTATTATATTGTTCAACTACCAAAATGAAATAACTAACCATGTCATTCTAAAGCATATGTTTAAATTAAATGCCTTATTTTTTCTGTTCAAGTAGTCAATCTGCATCGCTCAACATGATCTTCGTATTAAAATAATGTCCTTTTTTTTTTTTTTTTTGAAAATCTTCACTGAAGTTTTGAAGTTGTGAGGGAGAATCGAACTCTCGATCTTTGAGTACAACAATCTTAGAACTTTTTCCTAACCAACTGTGCTACCTCCCCTTTAAAATAATGTCCTTGGAGATCAAGTTTTATATATTTTTTTAAAATTTCACTGTTTTTTAAATATATAGAAAATCATTATTTTTGAATTATTCATAATCTTCTGAAAAATAATAATTTTGTACATAACTCACAAAAATAATAAAAAAAATTCAAAGTATACAAAATGTGGTTGCCGAACACATTTTAATATGGAAATCATGTTGAGTTGTTCAGATTGACGGTTTGAACTTTGTAAATAGAGATGAGGATGTGAGGTACGATTTTGATGTGAGAAAAAATAGAGCATTTAAACCCTACTCCATCTTGGAAGGGAACCATAGTCCATAGATGGCTATATTAAAATTTTAAGAAGTAATCTATTAGACTTTCACATCAACTGCATAAAACACGTCGACCTAGGCTAGCTATTAAGTACATTTGAAGACCCACAACATGTGGCATGACATGTTACCTGTCCAAGTTAAAGTTAGCTAAGTAGCAAGTAAAGGAAATTAAAGACTAGAACAGTGGCAATTTGTGTGCATACATGTATGTAATGTAACACTTGGATCTCTTGTCGTAATTCAATTCATCCAATGACCTTAAATTATGAAGAGATGGAGGTACGTTGCGTAGTGTGAGGGCCTCTTTTAATTTGGAGACAATAACTGGAGTTGACTTAATTGTATTATACAAAGCATGCAAAAGGAGGTTAGGTTAGATGATTCTTGTTGAGTTTCATTTAAATGGGGTGGTTTGACCCGTTCGATCATGCTTTGGGATTTGGGAATTAATATTGAGCCGTTGAAGAGCAACTAGATGCTCTAAGCAGTGTTTAATTAATGCTCTTCTTTTTTATATAAAACTTAAATTTCGTAGAAAATTTATAAATATAAATAGAGAAAATGGATATAGAATCAGAATATATATTACAAGCTAGAGATTCAAAATTTTAACATAGCCTAAAAAAAAATACAAATTTAGGAAATTATAATTAAATTTTCTCTTACAATAATCACTGAGGTGAGATTTGGCTCCGGTGAGTTTGAAATTGTTTTAATTATCTGAAATTTTCTCTTACAATAGGTTGGATTTTTTTTTTTCCGCAAAGGAAAGAAATATTAATAGAATTCGGAGATTATATGTTTGGTCTGTTGGAGGGAAGCCGTTCGAAGTTCGAACAAACATCAAATCAAATTCGATTTGATGTTCAATCTGAACCGTTCAATCTATGTCGAGATTCATGTTTCCACTAAAAATATATATTTATAAATTATATGTAAGTGAACCAGAAGAAATTTCAGGGGAGTAGCTTGGGTCCGATGCCCATCGGTCTCAAACTGAGTTCGATGGGTTCTATAACTGTCAGATCTGCTTTAAAATATGTGCACATTGTTTTAATATCCGTGTGTGTGAGTTTTAATATCCGTGCATACTGATTTTAAAACGAATGGTTATGGAAGCCATGGAACTCCTTGATGTGTGGCAAGTTGAAGAAGAGGAAAAAGGATGAAATAGCTAGGCCGAAATCTACACGGGCCCTGTTTTACAATGCAGCAATTAATTAATACATTTTTGTGGTCTGATTGATGCAGCAATTAATTAATACTATGGCCACTACTTCCCCTGAGGCCTGAGGCGTCTTTTTGGGCTTTAGGGTGTCTTTTTAAAAGCTAGGCTTGGACATTTATTTTTAGTTATGTTTTCCTTCCACCGTTCCACCAACTGGCAACTGATCGATATATATTAATGAACCTGTTCGGAAATTAACAGGGGACTGGGGAACATCAAATGAGACTTGTATTTCTATATATTAATTGTTTGTCAGGTCCTTGACCAAACGACACTATATAATATATATAGAACTCGTGAATTGAACAAAAGAATAATGCAATGCAATCAAACCAATTCTCTAATTATAAGCTCAAAGGTACATCGATCAATGGTGGAAACACCAAAGCAGTACTACTGCGCTAGGTGAAAGTGTGAAACACCAAAATTACAATATTTATTTGTTCAATTGATACTACATAGTACATACAACTTCTCCTTCCTTGTACAGATCAAGATAACAATTAAAGCTAGAATGAACGGATCAATTCCGACCCAGCTGGATGTTGCGTAGAGGAAGATGAAGCGGGCATCATAATTAAAACGTCTGTAGCGCTGCGAGAGGGACCTAGGCGACAGAACGGGAAATTGGATTATTATCGTGTATAGTTATTATTACCGTGAGAAGTAATTATTACCATGTATATCTAATTCCACGCTGGCGTTGACGTGTCGTCCCGTCATTCAATCAAGAGATCTACTGAACGGCTTAGATTGATCTAAATGGTGATTGGATTGCCTATAAATATAGGATTAGTTTAGCATAATAGATTATGAAAATCTGATAGCTGATCTTTACAATTTCTTAGTTTTTACTTGCTCAAACTTCTTGTAATTCTCTACTGATTTCAATCAATTTCGTTAAATTCATTGTTTCAATTTGAGTCTTTGTTCCAAATTGTGTTTGAGAGTGCCATAATTAAGTTTCGTGAGGTCAAGAACCTTACATTATCTTGTCTAAAATTATTAGATACTTACAAAACTACCTTGACCTTGCTCCAGCCTGAAGGATATATATGGGCTTCTTCGGACACCCACTGTCTCTTGATGTATTTGCATCTGAACCCCGTATAGGAGATAGGAGATGAAACGAAGGGACAGAAACCGTGGTTCGTGGAACCATGGGAGAAGAAAAACAACGCTACATTTTTTTTTTTTTACCGGGAGTTTAGGTTTAGGGTTTAACTGAAGTCGGGTTCTGAGATTTGTAGTGGGCACTGGGCAGAGAGAGAGTTAGAGTCTGGATTTATTCTCAATTTTTCAGTTCTTTATGCTAACTATTGTTTGTATCCTCGTCAAAAAAAAATATATTTCTTGTTTCTCCGTGAATTTTTGTTTATTTTCTTATTGGTGAGAAACTATTATAATATCTACTTGTTTATTTTCTTGTTTTGGGGTGATTTTTATATGCGCTAGTAATTAAAGGGGGTGGGCACAGAGAAAAAGGGGTATAATGGTCATTGTTTATTTATTGATATTGTTTAATAAATTTATAGTGTTGGATTTTATTATTTTATTGTTTCTGAGTAAATATGTGACTTTCTATCATTTTGAAGGGTAATATGTTATTATAAATTTTTGAGGGAGAAATACGTAATATTAAAGTTTTTTAAGGAGATACATAAAATTTTCCCAAAAAATTAAGGACGGAGGAAGAAGGGGAACCGAAGCATTTCTGTTAGGCATTGGATTCAAATCGGTTTGATTTCGCTCCGATCCATCTTATTCATCCTAAAATATGTGAACACCGCTTCAATATTTGTAAAGATATTAATATATTAATTATATAATAATATTATAGAAAATATTTAATATATTAAAAATATAAGATATTAATTATGTAAAGATATATTAATAATAGTTATTGATAGTAAGATACTAACTATATAATATTAATATATTAATAATAATTACATATATTATAATATTATTATTATAATTATTTAATATATTAACAATAAAATATATTAATTATATAATTATAAATGAATAATAATTATTAATAAAAAGATACTAATTATATAATACTATTATAATAATTATTTGATATATTAACAATATAAGATATTAATTAAATAATTATATACTACTAATAATAATTAATAATATAACTAATTATATACTAATAATACATTATTATAATCAATAGAGTTAGGCCACGACGTGTAATAAAATTAAACCACCATGTGAGGTGGTTTAATTTAGACCGGCCTAAAGATCAGTTTATTTCATCTTAGTCCGGCTCAATTAATGCTCGTTTGGTGGAATAACGAGGACTAAACCCCTTAGTCCACCCTTTAGACCACAACCAAACATGGGGAACAAGCGTTAGACCGATTTAGATCTAATGTTCATTAGCCCTTCACTTTAAAAAAAAGGGGTTAGTTTTTTCTATAATTAAAAAATGTAAATTTTAAGTGAAATCTATATTAGTTTCAATAAAATTTTATAATTTAATAATATTAAAATATTTGTTTTATTAAAACAATAAATATGTCTCGTTAAAAACAAAAGTTATTACCAATCCCTACTGATAATCCATTCTCTCTCTTCCTTGGTCAATGTTTACAAATAGATTTCTCTTTAGGAATACCTATTAGATCTGGAAAATCTTCTTCAGAAAGATGTACATCTTCTAATGATCTAAATATATCTTAATTAATATTGTTATTCTTATTATTATTATTATTTATCAAATAGAACTTTTATTAAAGCAATTTTTTTTATTATGCTCTTGAATCTTCTCCAGCACAGAAGACAGGAATTGGATAAAAATCCACTCAGAGAACAATATACTTCCACAGATATAATTGGGAGGTAATCACACCAAATCAAATTCATTTGCGAATCAATTTATGAAGGAATATTTGCAAATATTTTGAAGGTGAATCATTAAATCGAGAAATACACAATTAAGTGAGGTTGTAGTAATATGTATATTATGAATTGAATATGTTTTATAGATTCATATCTCTATTTTAAAATTCAAACAGTCGATTCAAATTGTTAATATGATATTTATATAAAAATGAATTTGGATACCAAATTTTACAGTATTTTAAAAAAATTACTATTTTTAAATAAGTAGAAAAACACTTGATCTAAAAATTCACAACCATTAGAAAGTAGATAGTTTTTTTATCTATTTAGAAAATAGTCAAATAATTCTACATAATGTAAATTTAGTCTCCAACTATATTTTTATACATAGATCGATCTATGTAACAGTTTATATCCACGGTTTAGAATTTAAAAAATAGAAATATGAATATATAAGAATTGATATGGATCACTCCGTATCTACGGGTCTTTCATTAAAAAAATATATATTATTATAGTCTCACTCACTCAATGCAATTTATTATTTATACATGTCGAGGCTCTGACATGCTTACTTCACTTCACTTCACTTCACCTTTTATTACGAAATATATATTATCCCTGGTTGATTTTGGGACCAAAGAAAAAATTTATTATGCATGTATTATTTTAACAACATGGAATCTGTAGAATCTGGCTTTTATGTATTTAAATCTCAGCTGAATTGTTCCACTGTCTCTATCAAATGAACAATCAACAAAATATATATTAATTAATAGTGGTTTAAATGTCCATATCTAGCTACAGTACTTGTCATTTCTTACCCGTCTCGTCTATAATTTATCGATTCGTGTAGTTATGACTTGGCGACAATTGCATGACAAAATAATTCGATATATAACATCACAACTTTTTGGTGTTATTGCAACTTTTTCTGTGGTTCCAATGATTTACTTGCTGCTTTTCTCCTCGGATATATATATATATATATATATATATATGAATAGGGATCCAATTACACCTTTTTTTTTTCTTTTTTTTTTTACACTATCTTGATATTGTTTTTTTTATAGGTCAATTTTGTAATTTCAAAATTCAAACAGTCGATCCGAACCGTTTTAGTATAAAATCAATAGTTACAAAATCAATGTTTTTTTTATAGGTCAATTTTGTGGTTACAAAATCGTTGTTTTTCAATGGTCCGAAAACAACGATTTTGTAACCATCTTGATAAATAGTAAAAAAATTAAAAAAATATATAAAATTTCATCTCCAAGCACATTTTAATATATTAATCATGTTGAACGGTTTGAATCGACTATTTAGACTTTGAAAATGGTAGGTGTCAAAATGTGTCAACAAAAAAGGTGTAATCCGATCCCTCCTCTATATATATCATTGGAGTAGACTTAGGGTATTTTTAAGCGCATCAAATTTTTTGTGAACTTAACTAAAAAACTTATTGAATTTTGAATTTTGCTTCAAACGATATATTCAAACAAATGAAACTGTTTTACTTCACAAGTGATATGTCTATGCATAAAATTTATAATTTTTCGAACTATTTTAGTATAAAATCAAGAAGTTAAAAAAAAATAAAAAATAACGTATTCTAATTAACTTATAAATCATCTTTTTTTTACCGCTTGACATTATACTAAATTAGTTTAAAATTTTAAAATTTTGACGTGTAAACGCATCACTCGCGAAGTAGATTGGTTTCAACAATTTAAATTCATCGTGATTTTAGAATTAAACTCACAAAGAGACTTAGTGAGGTTAAGAACACCTTAGTTCTACTCATATAATTGAGACTATAATTTCGCTTTCTGAGTTGGTTCAATTCTTGGTTTTTTTAAATAAAATAATATAATCATGTAGGAGTGAAAGGTACAGTGCTATGTATAGTATTGAATAAGAGTCATTCAATATGATCTATTTTTCAAAATATAATATTGTAAAAAAAAACTACTTTTTACGTTTTATATTTCCATTTATTCATTATATTTTGAGAAAGACTATTTATTTTAATAGCAAGAATTTTCTTTCTGACCAAAAATGAGATAAAATTATCTAAAAAAGTATTTATCGGACCTCTTACCAAATTTGAACATAAACATCATATTGAGCGGCTTAAATGAATCATTTATAACTCTCAAAATCAAGATTTATGCATTATAATTGGTACGTTGTAAATGAGAGAAATAATACCATCATAAGCAGTTTCACTGCTCACTACTAACTGGCATTATGTCTCGGAGAATTATTTATTTATTGAAATAATATAAAAATAATATAAAATAATAGATGGATTTCTAGAAAATTTTGATCTTTTATATAATAGAAGGAACTGATTCTTTTTTTTTTTGCTTTCTTTAGAATGACTTAAATGAACCATTTTTTATTCAATTCCTTTAAAATTATGCGCATTCCTTTTCTCATATCACAAAAAAGATTATTTGTAAATTAAAGTGTCACAGCCAAAGACAATTCGTCAAATATTTCTATGTAAGACGTATTCATATTACATACATTATTGATAACAATGTAAATAAAATCACATTTATTGCATAAGCAGAAGAGTTTAACAAACAATCATAACGGACATGACTAGTAACATTGCCATCCTTGCTCCATGTATCGATTATTGAATCATATAAATAAAAACTAAATAGCACGTGGCATATTATTCATCACAATTTTTCCCACATAGTCTCACTTTTGTCCTTGCTCGGATCTTTCATCTTCATTACTTAGAACCCACGTGAAAATAGAACATGTGAGAGATTGAACATTCTTTCAGTTTGAGATTTAGTTCCAGCCCAAAGTTTGTACAGTATTTACTTTATTAATGTGTATGTCTTTTTCTAATGCAGTGCATCTTCTACGATTGCTTCTACTTTAATATATTTTCACATTCAACAATTAACCGTTAATCTGCCAATCCAATGTGAAATCTAACCAATATTGGAAAGTCCAACCTACATTGGGAGGTTGTCGCACTAGCGGGGGAGTCCAGCCATTCCTAAGCTAGGTCCATACCCATGACAAGGAATCTGCCCGACACCACGTTTAGCGAGGGGTCCAATAAATAAATAGACCCCATGTATACATCCCAATATGCAAGCATATTGTCCCGTGTTCACTTTCATTATATGTTCATTTCAAATACATTCATTCAATAACACAATTCATGTCATGTTTAACACTTCCTATTCATGCAAATCCATTGATCAATGTAGAAATCGTATCCTCTGATGCAATTTATTTATATTCTACTAAAGTTACGCAAATGGTTCGAAAACAACAAGCATAAATCTAACTAATGACATAATAATAAGCAGTTGAATGATAACAAACAAGTATGATAATTTAAAAAAGTCTAGGAAACTCGCACCTATTAGTTAGGTAAACCCTTGAATCCTTGATCGTCTTCCAAAGATTCAATAGTCAAACCTGAGTAATGTAAGCAACTAAGCATACCTCTGATTATTAGTGCTTACGTTGACGCGTTCTCATCTATTATGGCTTCTAATCATCCTTTATTTAATGTTGGTTATTAAAGTCTAAAGGCTCGAGGATAAATGTACGAAGAAATACCTCGTACTGTTATAGTTACATGTCCTTAGTGTTCATAGCTTTTAACTAATTGGCACAAGAAAAATGATACAACTGCGTCCAGTTATACCTTAGGGTTATTTACTTATGGTAACACGAGTAAACATATTTAACCAATAATCTAGGTATAGGGGTCTAACGTAAAAATACTACTTTAAATCTTTGAGTTACCTGAGGTTCATATGTCACTACAAAGCAAAATAAGGAAGAGTTTCAGATATGAGATTAAATGGTTTTGGATATGGTGATGAAGATTTAGATCTAAGATGTTTCAGATATGGGGTGGTGATTTTTGTATATGAATTTCTAGATATGGGGAATGGGGTTTGGATCTGGGAGGGATGGGGGTTGTTGCGGCGGCTTGGAGGCCGAAAAGGAAGGGTGTGGGGTTGGAAGTGTTACTTTCTTTCTGTTGCAGCTTAGATGACGAGAAAATGGCAGGGCGGCTTGGTGGCCTAGCGGCCGAGAGAGATAGAGACTCGGCTGTGGCGGGGGGAATGGAGACTGGAGTGGTTAGGCATCAGGGGGTTTATATAGAGGTGAGGATATGGTTGGCTCCAAGATTTGGTTTGGTTGGACTGGGTATTAACGGGTCATAATAAAATAAATTACTTTTGGACTAATGACAGAATTATGTTTCTGTTATTTTAATTTTCATCTTCAAAGATCCATCCACCTACGTAGGTTTATAGATTCAAAATTTTGAGATAATTTTTCACGTAAGAGCCGTAAGATTTTCGTTCTAAAAATTTGTTTCCTTTAAAATTGCCTAAATGAACCGAATTTTTTATTTCTTCTATGGAATCAAATTTCAAGCCAATGTATCTATTATTTGATACTATTTTTATATAGTTTCTATAAACAAAATTTTATGTTTCTTAGTTGGTTATGTTTTGACGTTAGCAGCTGTAGGTGTTGTTGCATGTACTTTACTTTATGCCTTGTTATATTGTTAGTCTAGCAGTTTTTGTTATTTTGGTCACTTTTGTAATGGGTGGGTACTTATTTTAAGTACCTTATTCTATAAACTCTTTGGTTTCAATAAGAAATCGGTGGATCCATTCCACTACTTATCAAAAAAAAAAAAAATTCTGTCTGTTCTGTGCTTTGTAAAGTTTATTAATCCGCACATAGAGTTAGTATGTCAAAAATAATATTAGGTATTAGTTTGTACGATTAGTGCTATTTATAATTTTATTCTAGATTCAAACTAAGAAAATATAAATTTTTATCTTTTTATAATTTTATTCTAGATTCAAACTAAGAAAATATAAATTTTTATCTTTGCGTTGCATGCGCATATAGAATTTTTTTTTGTGTCTAAAACTAAAATTTCTGGTATTTATTGCCTTTCTCTTTCTTTCTCTCTCACCTGAGATGTCTTATCATCTCCGTAAGTAATTATGTGAGTATGTTAAATTTCTGGTATTGACAATTTAACACGAATCCATAAATTATACTGATTTTAGTACAACCATAATTTAGTACTTATTTAACATGAATCTCAATTGTTTTCAATTTCCTTTTCAATAATACTGATTTTATATAGTGCAACCATAATTTACAATAATAACACTTCCAACAGACGAGCACCGACAATGTAAGATCGATAATTGGAGCGTCATTGTTATTTATTTAAATAAACTTATATCAACCTAAATTCAATGTCAAACTGGGTAGGTTCTTTATTCAATGAACTCTCAAAATTCAAACTTACACAAAATTTTAAAATTATTTGTTGCAAAACTGAATAAATTTTTAAGGACTCTTTTATAATATATATAGAGAGAGAGAGAGAGAGAGAGTGAGTGAGGGATGCTACCATACTTTGGGAATTAAAGTGAGTGTTTTAATTTCCGTTCATATTTCTATTTTTAAAATTCAAATAGTTAATCCGAACTTCTCAACATGTTCTTCGTATTAAAATGTGTTTGAGAACAAAATTTTATATTTTTTTGAAACAACAATTAATATTTTTAAAAAAAATTTGAAAATCAGTATTTTTCTGAAATGCGTTTGACTATTTGAACTTTGACTACTCACTGGTGTTTGTCAGATCCGAAATGCTAACATTTCAGCTCGTTTCGTCTCATTTGAAAACACTAACAATATTTATTGTTTCGCCTATGAATAAAAATATTTCTAATTTGATGTTACACATTATAATTTTTTGAAAAAAATGATACAGATTAAAAATGGGCATCTAATAGATATACATAAATATTAAGAAGTTAAAAAAAATCAGTTAAAAGTAAAAGAAATTTAAAAACAAAAATGGTATAAAAATTGAAGCCGACGTCTTCTCTTCTCTTCTGGGCATCTTTTGAGAGAGAAAGAGAGAGAGACAGCGCACTGCCTTATTAATATATTATATATTATATTCTCTTTACTTTCTTCTCCTTTATTCTTTCTTGAGTGCTCCGAATTCCTCTTCTTTCTTTCGGTGTTTATTCAAAGGATAGATAAAGCTGGGAACTTCCAATAGACTTTGATTGATAATCGATCCAACAACATACAGTACATATCTTTCCTCAAATTTGATATCTTTTGGCTCTTTTGGGTTTGAGTTTGACCCTGGTCGAAGCTTCTATCAGGGTCAATTAGCTCTGATTGATTGGTTTGAATCCAGAAAGTTAGGAAATTTGTAGCCTTGTATGGTTTCCTTTCTGTTGTATATCTATTTCTACAACTCCTTCATTTACAGAAAAGAGGCTTTGCTTTTCTTTTCTTTTTTGTTGTAAATCAAACTTGGGATTTCAGTATATGCAGTACAGTGGTGGCTTCTTTAGTTGGAATTATTGGATTCTTCTTTTAGTATGAGCGATTAGAAGACGAATTGTGTTTATCGGGAGAAAACAGATTGAATTGAAATGGCTGGTAAGGAACCAATTGAAGTGAAATTTAGGCTGTCAGACGGGTCTGATATCGGTCCGAACAAGTACGACCCGTCCACATCTGTGTTTTCTCTCAAAGAAACCATTTTATCTCGGTGGCCTCAAGGTGAGACCTTCGTAATTTCCATAATTCTGTTGGTAATTTTTCATTATACTGGCCAAACAAAATTTTTTCCTTTACTATAAATTGCCATATGTATCATTATTTTAGTAGGTAAATTGGCAATTGATAATTTGATGTACCACCTAATTGGAGAATTTTAAATATTTTAATCATTCCTGTGGGTTTAATGAAGAAAACATTTACCATATATTACATATTTTGATATTTTGAAAATTTATATATATTTATACTTTGCAAATGTCCAAATGACTTCCTTATAATAGATAGTCTATTGAAAAATGACGTGAGAATGCTGTTGTAATTACTCATCACAGCCTTATCTTTTAATTTTGTTAATCGGGAACTTTTTTGTTGATAGAAATTGGAACGGGTCCAAGAACTGTAAGCGACTTGAAGCTAATAAATGCCGGGAGAATACTAGAAAACAACCGCACTCTGGCTGAGTCACGGGTCCCAATCGGGGAGGTCCCAGGAGGTGTAATTACCATGCATGTTGTCGTACGGCCTCCTCAATCTGATAATGGTAATAACAATTCTTCTTCTTTCAAAGCTTCAATACAAACGAAGATAAAGTGCCCTTTTGCAAATTCCACTTAAAATATTTCACATTTTTGGTATATAATCAAATACCACTAGCTGCTCAGTTAGTGTAATAGAAAAGGTACTTTACATGATTACATCCATGATGTGCATGCACTACATAGAAAAGTACCCAATTATATCAAGACAGAGATCATTTAGAATATCAGTGCTGTTTTTGACCGACCTGGGTAAGTAAGATTAATTTTGTTACTGCTTTTGACTGATATTAAATTTTATGTTCCCTAGTCTTTTCAAAATCAAAGGGGTTAGACTCCAAACTGTGCTGTTAGAAAGTGTAGAAGGAGTGTCTAGTACCTAATCAAATTAATGAAGGCGGCCATTTATGTATTTTTGACCCTTTTTATTCCAAATAATTTGATTATCCCACTAGCAAGCTGAATATAAAACCCAATATGTATATACATATTTTGTCTTTGGAAACAAATGAAATGGTTGAAATCTAACCATCTTTTTATTCTTTCAATTGTTGGCTTTATTCCCCTTTGATATAATGAAAATGAACCCGACCTATTGATGTTGGTTTTGAAATATTTATGAACTGCTTATGAAAGGATTCTATTAAAATAAGATGTAACCCTTGATAAAAAAAAGTTGGTTACTTTTTCATCTAAGGTCCAATATATATCTCCACCCGTCCACCGCTTTTCTTTGCACATACAGTAAATAAATGGATATAATATGCAAAAGAAGGAATGATATAATTAAGCCAGATTATGATTACTTATTATGGATGCATTATATTCATCTCCCATCAAAAGAGATTCTAAAACTTGTTGCACTGAGCTAAATGTTTTAACTGTCAATTATAGACTAAAAATTTCAAATAATTTTGTTAAGCTTTTGAAGTGTCATGTAAATACATAGCTGATTCAAAAGTGAATCTCTTTTTTACTTATTTTTTTTGTATTAAAATTTCTTTCAAATAGATAGATATATGGTTGCATGAGCTTAGATGACTAATAACTAATAACATGGTTTTAATTTAATTTACAGAAAAACCCGGAAAAGCTGCCCGCGAGAAAAGCAGATGTACATGTGCTATCCTCTAATTTTCAACTCTCTACTTACATGTAAATGGAGTTGCACAGTAAGTGAATATTAGTCTCAGAAGAATTGCTTATATCAAAACTATACATGTAGTTCGGGGCCTTGGTTTTCACTTTTCAATCAAGTGTGCATGAAAGAAAACCGAGTCTCTGTAACGTAACGCTGTACTGTTACTGTTAGTGTGATATTCTTTTTGCTAAAATTCATTATTGATTGAATGATTCTTTTTATGCTGTGCATTTCCTCCTGAACCAAGAAATCCATACTTCTTATCTATTGAAAGCTAGTTTTACAAATAAATTTGTGTCATTAAGGGCTTGTTTGGCTGCAATCCCGCATGTTATTGTTCACGCAGGAAAAAAAAAAATTCAGTTGAACTTAATTTTTTTTCCCACGTGAACAGTAACCCGCTGTTTACTATTCACCCGTTCTTGTGTCCATTCCCGTTTCCGGGCTGCAGACGAACAGGCCCTAAGTGAGAGTAGGGCATATAAAAAGAGGAGATTTCAAATTGTCTTTATTTTTTGTACCTTTATCACGATTCACACCTTCACTTTTTAATTTGTTAATAACAAAAGTTCTAAAATTTAGATGTTAAAATAAACTGTCATATGTAATTTATATTATTTTCCGTACATACACAGGGAATTATTATTTTTATATTCTGTTTTTATATGAATCAATAAGTTAAAAAATCAATGTTCATAATTTATTAACATCAGTATATTTTTGTAAGCTCCTGATACTAAATCAAAACAAAATCAAAATACCGTGATCTTTTATGTGTGCATAAAGAAAATGATATAAATCATATTTAGCGGGTTTATTTTGACATTTATAATTTATTTGCATCTGCTGTTCAGTTTTCAAAGAAAAAAGAAGAAACGGGATTTCAATTAAATAAGTTATTTTCATGTAGTTTATAATAATAGAGTACGGTTCAAATATTTTTATTTTTTTGTGTCTCCATCATATTTTTTTTTATTTCTAATAACACAAATTCTCAAATTTATACTTCAAATAAAAACCCTTAGATGTGATATATATTATTTTTCTACACGAACATAAAAAATTGTCTTATTTCGATTTTGGTTTGATATAAATAAATAAATCGAAAATTGACTTTCATTTTTTTTTTCATGTCATTGTATTTTTGCAAGCTTTTGATTGTGTGCACAGAGAAAATATTATTGATCATACCTAATAATTTATTTAAATATTTAAGTTTTAAATTTTAAATTATTGTAATTTTAAAAATGAAGACATGCTCAAGGCAAAAAATAAAGACATTACAACTCTCCTCATAATAATATGCTATAAATAATAATTTTACATATTACATATATTAGAAAAGGTTTGATAAAATTGATTAGTAACGTCAGTGGTACGTCCAAGAAACTATATAAACTTTGAGAATTCTTTCCTTGGTTCTCTCTCGCAATTTATATTTATTGGAAGAAATAGTTACGATTTTACACTTGTGAATGCACGTGCGCAAGTGGTAGACACAGATTTCATCCAAACCTTCCATTTAAAAAGATCTTTAAATATTTTTTTTCTCTAAAAATCACAATTTTCATAATTAAATTAAGGAATAGAGAGCGGAGAGCGGAGAGTGGAGAGAGTAGGTTCTCAATATAGATCGATTACATCTAAATTCTCCAGACACATCCGTATGGTCCACAGTGGGACGGCTTGGTTTTTAAAAAAAAAAATTGATTTCTGTTTGTTTTTATTAATTTTTTTTATGGTTATTAAAAAAAAACTCGGTCAGTACATCCGCACATCTTACTCCGGATATTTTAATCAATTTTGGGTCGTTCGGCAATAGAGGATTAAGAGTGAAAAATTAAGAGCTTAAGGAGCGCTAAGGAACCGATGTTCGGTTGTCTTAATCTGTGGGTGAATGATTAAGTGCTTAAGGAAGAGGGAGGGGTGCCTTAAAGTTCGGGCAGAGGATTAAGATCCGGGCAAAAGGAGGTTAAAGGAGGTAATCTTAATCCGCGCTAAGGAATCGGTGTTCGGCAGGATTAAGTTGCTAAGGAAGCTAAATAAAGCAGATTAAGCCTTAAGGAGTCTTAATCCTCTCCAGCCGAACAGCACCTTCGTGATATGTTTCTCCTGGGTTTCAAAACAGTGCTCCAAACAAACAATATAGGGCTCGCAACATAATGTGTATGATCGGAGCAAAAATTACACATCATCATCATTATAATAATAATAATTATTATTATTATTATTATGAGTTGGGTTTATTGTGCTTCATGAAGTAAATGGTGTGTTTTACTTCACACTCATATTTTCGGTTTTGAAGTACATAAGGTCGATCCAAATAGTTCAACGTGATCTTCCTAATAAAATCTGTTTCGAGACCAAATTGTACATATTTTAAATTTTTATTACTAGCTTTTATAATTTTTTAAAATCACTATTTTACATATAATTTTAGAACATAAAAAAACAACGATTTTCAAAAATAAAAAAATACATTTAAAAGTTCCAAAGAATATTAAATCTGGTCTCCCAACACAATTTAATATGAAAATTATGTTGAATAGTTTGAATCGATTGTTTGAACTTTAAAATCACAAAGAAAGTGAGCGTAAATTAAAATATGTCATTATTTCGCAAAGCACAATAGCCCAAGTGCCCAACTATTCTTCTTCTTCTTCTTCTTAATAATAATATTATTATTATTATTGAACGTGGCTAATTGTAGAGTAAGATGTATTATACTCCTTATTTCACAATTAAGTTGTCAAATGAGGACAAAACACGAGTAAGATAAGGTAACAACGGACTAATTTAAATTATCAATTCAAACATATTAACTTATCTTACACTTATTCTACACTTATTCTACTTGCAATATAATGCTCAAAGTAGATTAATTTAAGTTAAGTCTTGAGTTATTAAATGAGATGTGAAATAAAAAGAATAAAATGAAGTAATTTGTCTTGTCATTAGTATTGTTTTATTTGTTAATGTTAGTTCCATGATATACATAACACATCTCGCTATTTGGACAATGAAATAAACCAAAAAAAGAAAGAGGCCTTTCGACAAGTATTGATCAATAATGAACTGACTTAATAATAGTAAAAAAATCGTTATTAATTTTAAAATTTAATATATACGACGCACATAAAAAAGGATGAAATTGATTTAATACTACCATGAACAAACAATTAGATATTTACAATGAATATATTTATTAAAAACATATTAAATATTAAATAATTACATATTTACAATGATTATAATTATTAAGAAGAAATATCAAATAACACATTAATCGTATGAAATTTAAGATATAATAAGTTAATAAGACTGAATTGACGTCCATAATTTAAGATATAATCAGTATTGTAAATAACGGTATGCGGTCGAAGACCTGGACCACTACTCGTAGCCATGTAGGCGCTCGTAGACTCCTCCTCCTCTCCTGTACAAAGGGACCACCGACCCAATTAAATAAAAATTATAATAATTATAAAAAATTATTTCAATATAAATTTTTATCCATATTCTTAATTTCTTCATTCTTTGCAATGTAGACTGATTATCATAGCGATAGTTAAGCAAAAACAAAAAAATATTATTACAACAATATTTCTTTCATTCATAAATATATTTATATGAAATTATTTTTTGAAAAATAAGCACAAGGATTTTTTTTTTTTTTTTATCATGGTCCAGAAACATCTTACACTCCTAATTTGAGTCTAAAATAAGTAATTCTTCTCTAGTTTCGAACTCGAAATAAATTTTCTATTGCTTCTAAATTGTTCTAGTCTGAAAAACAAAATGTTCCGAGTCCAAACTTAACCTCTCTTATAATTTTTTGTTTCTCTTTACTGACGAAAGAGGGAACATAATTTATCTGTCCTACATATTTTGAAGAAGATAGCTTTTAACTTTCTAAAAATTTTAATCATGAAAACTATTATTAAATAAAAATTCCTGTTGACTAATAAAATAGCAATTTTAATCAACTCGCGTATTTCTGATTTAAGATATACTTGTTTTAATATGGTTATGACTCTTATATATAACCATTTAAGTTTCACAAATATTTAAGCTCCTCTTTTAAAATATTAATATATTAAAAAATATCTCCAAACATAAATTACTAATGCTTTTAAGCAGTGTTTTAAATAGCTAGCTATAGCGGTTTTTGACCTCATAAGCTAAGCTACGGAGTAAAACTGCGCTAATCGAGCTACAGCCGCTATACCGGTAATAGTGGTTCGTTATGCTACGTGAGCTTATTTTTCTATTTTTTTTTCTTCAATTTAAATGAGTTTTAAAGTCCAAACCGAAATTAAAACATGAGTTTTTTTTTTCTTTTTAAATTAAAAATGCTATATCAATAAACAGGAACATTGTGCGTTGGCCTATATCAATTAAATTATTTGTATATTCATTGTGCGTCAGAGACAAATTAGCCTATATCAATTAATCAATTTGATGTTTTTGTTATTCTATGAGATTTTACATAAATAATGTTCATTATTAGTAGAAATATAAAATATAATTTTTAAAAAGAATAAAATGCTATGTAAGAAAGTTTTTGCTATAGCTCCGCTATTCGTTATAGATTTTTTTTTTCGTCTCTCCGTTACGCCGCTATAATTGCTATTTAGAACCTTGCTTTTAAGTACAAGCAGGAAAAATTTTCAGTGGAAAATCGTCACATTTGATAAATATCATCACATTTACTTAAATCAAATGTAAATAAAAATTTATTTAATTATTGATTGTGTTGCATTGGAAGTTTGGAACGTGATAAGCTTAATAATTTCCGACCTGAAAGCTCAAAGCTTCTTTCTATTTGTAAATACGATGATCCAAAAGAACATAGATATCTAATTACAAAATTACCCGAAACCTTTGTTTCTTCTTTTTCACTCGGCTCTGTGACTCTGTCAGCGACTCAGCGTCCAGACTCCAGATTAGATTACTGAGCTACTCTCACTGAGCTACTGAGCTACTGTACACACAAACACACAAATCTCTCTCTCTCTCTCCATTTCCCAATGCCATCGAACCAAACCCTAGGGCACTAGGGCAGTAGGGCAGTAGGGCATCTTTTCCCCTCCTCCCCTCTCCAAAACCCTAGATCCAGTTACATCATCTCCTGCGCCTCCATTCTTCATCTCTTCCAATGGCCTACTTACCTCTCCTCACATCACTTCTCATGTCCATCTGTTTGCCGCTCACTTCCCAGTCACCCACGCTCTCCCTCAAGCTGGTACACCGTTTCTCCGACGAGGCTCGAGTGGCGACTCCGCGTGGCGTTGGCTGGCGGTTGCCGAGCGTAGGGAGCATGGAATACTACAGAACATTACTCACAAGTGATCTCCATAGACAAAATAGGAGGCTTGGAACTCGCTATCAGGCGCTTTACCCAGACGAAGGGAGTGAGGCATTCTCGCTTGGAAATGATTTTGGATGGTTGGTGCTTCTATTTTCCTTTTTTTACTTTTAATTATTGTTTTGCACAATCGTACAGGATTTCATGAATTAGGGCCTAGAGGTGGTGGAGTAAGATGGAATAGTGTTCATATTTGCTTTTTAAATACTCAAAACAGTATTTTTCATGAAGAGGATTTGAATTTGTTTGATTTTTTAAATACTGATTTCAGGCCTCGGGTAGAAAAAGACAAGTTAATGGTCTTTGCAATTCCATGTAATGCACTTTTTTTGGTTTTAATACTGTTGCTAACAAATATGAAAAATATGAAACCTTAATAAATCTGCACAGTTTTTAGTTTATTGATATGTACTGTTCAACTCTATTTCAGTAGAGTTAGTGACCCATAAACATCTCTATCAATGATTATTCCGCTAATTGCTAAACGCCTTCTAATGAAGAATTTATTATCTCACTGGCAGGTTGCACTACACATGGATTGATATTGGGACCCCAAATGTTTCATTTCTCGTTGCATTGGATTCTGGAAGTGACTTGCTTTGGGTTCCCTGTGATTGCATCCAGTGTGCTCCTTTATCTGGTTATCACAGCAGTTTGGTACGCTAGTTTTAAATTTATTTTCTTAATTTAGCATATTGCCTATCCATTACCACACATCAGACAAATATAAATTTTGAAAATAGAGGCGATCTATATTGTATTCTGCTAGAATTGAGCAGAAGAGTTATCACTTATTTCAAATAATTGAATTTGACAGGTGCTCTTTCATAAATGGGGCATCCATTGTGCAGGATAAGGACCTGGGAATGTACAACCCTGCCGAGTCAAGCACCAGCCGCCACCTCCCATGCAGTCACGAGCTCTGTCAACTGGGCTCCAGTTGTAAGGCTGATAAGCAGCCTTGCCCCTACAACATCAGTTACTACACAGAAAACACTTACAGCTCTGGTTTACTGGTAGAGGATAAAATGTATCTGGCATCCGGTGACGGTCACGGCCCAACACAAGCTTCTGTGATCATAGGGTAAGTGTATAAGTTAAATTGGTATAGTGAGGTAGTTTAAGGACTATAGTTGTAGGTTTCATTAATTTTTTGTTTGTACTGATGTAGTTGTGGGAGGAGGCAAGGTGGAGGTTACTTGGACGGAATTGCCCCTGATGGGCTTCTTGGTCTTGGTCTTGGCGATATATCGGTACCAAGTTCCCTTTCCAGGGCTGGTTTGGTGAAGAACTCATTTTCCATATGCTTTAAGCAAGATAACTCGGGGCATATTTATTTTGGGGGTGAAGGGGTCTCTTTGCAAAAATCCACCCCCTTTGTTCCACTAGATGGCAAGTAGTAAGTAGTTTTGGATTCTACTGTCTATCTGGTTGTATACTGTTTGAAAAAGGGAAATAATTGTTGGCACGTATCTTACTAGAGTTTTCTTTTGTTTTCAGTCTTTATTATATAATTGAGGTGGATAGATTTTGTGTCGGTCACAAGTGTCTCGAGCAGAGTGGGTTGCAAGCACTTTTTGATACCGGGTCATCATTTACATTTTTGCCCCAAGATATATATAAGAGGGTCTCCCTTGAGGTACCTTTTGTTTTATTTTTAAATTACAAATTGATCCTTTCATGTGCCAATTAATTTCTGACCTTTTATTATTTTTATGATTTTTTAGTTTGATAATCAAGTTAATGCTTCGAGGGCTGACTTTGATGGATCCCCTTTTGAGTATTGCTATAAATCCAGGTAAGCTTGTCAACATGTATAATAAAATCATTCACTGCTTGGGGCTTATTTATAAATCTAATCCTCTTCGTTATTTTTTTAGTCCTGTGGCAGTGCCGGAGATACCAAATCTGACTCTAACGTTGACTGTGAATAAGAGTTTCTTAGTTTTTGATCCTATCTTCAATGCTTATGGGGAGCAGGTAAATGATCTTTATGCAATTTAATAATTTCTTGCAAATAATATATCAGTTTCATAATTTTTGAGAGTCCAATTGCTGTAGGGACAATTTGCTGGGTTCTGTTTGGCTCTTCAGCCTACAACTGATAGTCTTGCTACCATTGGACGTGAGTTTTCTTGATGCCATTCAATAAAAATTGTTTTAATATTTTTTGTTCTTATTAAAATGTTTCTCTTTTTGTAGAAAATTTCATGACAGGATATCACATTGTCTTTGATAGAGATAATTTAAAGCTTGGCTGGTCACGCTCCGACTGTAAGCTGCTAAGGCCTTGCATTTTCTAATTATATTTTGTTTTCTATAAGATATTTAATTTTTTTCTTGGTAATAAGTCTCAAAAATAATTCTTTATCATGTGCAGTCCATACCATAGTACTTAATTTCATAAACTTTTAAGTTAAATAAAAGGTAACATAATACAATTTTAACCAAGTTTAGCTTGGCTAGCGTGCTATCAATAGTATAACGTCCCGTGCTATCGCCTCGGAAAGCTATCAGTGACAGGCTTCAAAGGATGAATCCAAATTGTTGAAACTGATCTACTCCACGAGTGATGCGTTGACACACAGTTAATAAATTTCTGAATTCGTTTAGTACTAAGTCAACTGAAGATTTATAAGTTGATTTTAATGCAGTAACTTTTTTATCATTTTTTGACCACTTAATTTTATACTAAATGAATTTGAAAATTTATTAATTTTACATATGAATGTGTACTTGTGAAGTAGATTGGTTTCAACCATTTGGATTCGTCATTTGAAACCTATATGATAGATTTTTGAGGAGATAGCACGGCATGTCGTTATATTATCGATAGCATGCTACGCTGACCAAACTCAACAAAGTTTGTTTATAGATTTTGAGATTTCTTAGGTAGTAAATTCAGGAAAATGATATTATCAGTATTCAGTACTACTACAAACACAACGATGGTATGAACCATTACAGTACCTTGTGTTGTATCTGATATCATAGAAATCGGGTCACACAACTGAAAGTAACATGCTAACCTGGTAGCCTATCAGGTCTGACCCACATCAGATTATTCTCGAGCCCAAGTCACAAACTTCTATTTTTGGATGAATCAGGTGGTGGTTTGGAGAACAGCACAAAAGTCCCCTTGACGCCAGGAAAGCAGCCGAATCGGCCTGAGAACCCATTGCCAACAAATGAGCAGCACAGTTCGCCTGATGGGCATGCTGTCTCTCCTGCTGAGGCTGGCCGGGCCCCCACTGATCACAATTCATCAGCCGTTTCTCCGAAGGAGGCTTTCTTGCAGCAGCTATGCCTCTTGCTTCTACTGATGACTCAGTTCACCATCTTTTCTGTGGGATGAGATGTTGAGAAAGAGTTCACCATCTTTTGACTAGTGAACTAACTAACAAATAGAGAGTTGTTCTTGTAAATTTCTTGTGTGTTTTAATTCATCTGTTTGTTCTTTGCTGTCTCTGCTGCTCTACCTAACCTGGGTTCTTTGCTCGTATCATGCCTTGCGTTTAGAGACGATGCTCTTGATAGTAAGTTGCCAAGTGAAAGTATCCCATAACAGCCTTTTTAGGTAAACCAAAACCAAATAGCTTCGTATTGTAAGACTGGTGCATGATAGAATATTATATCACCGGGCCACCTTGTTTTAGGATAAAATGTCACCTCGTCACCTGGTATTAGGCTCCGTGTATGCGTGACTTGACCTGTTTAGTATTTAGTATCAGGTTGGTTTTATTTATTAATAAAGTTATCTGTATATATTTATAGTGAAAGTTTCATTAATCTTAATTGATCCTAAAGTAATGAGTTACGCAGAGCAGAGTAAATATATATCAACAAATTAAAGAAAATGATGAATTATTGCTTAATTTGGGAACATCGGAATTATCATTGGTACATGACAGTGACACAAAAGAAGAATCTTTTTACGTTTCCCAAAGAGATGTAATAAAGTCCTGTTGTGATCGCACACGGCTCTGCTATGAGCTGGGTTTTGAGTTTTGAGTTGCATACAAATAATAAGGGAATGCAGACATGCAGTGCAGCAAAACCTCCAAGAATAAATATATCTTTTTGACTCCTATCTCTATCAGTTACCAATTATGAGAAATTGAATGACACCATGCATGAACAAGTTTTTGCTCTGTCATGTCTCTGTCTATATATGTGTTGTGTTAAAAAAAAGGCTTAAAGCCTAGCAAACCTAACCACCTGTTCATGAAACAGGCATGTATGTGCCCTTGCAGTTTCCATTATATATTCTCGATCTCTTTTTAAGATCAAGATCTTTTGGGCTTTCGTGTAGGTGTAGCCCTTTATGCTCTATACTATAAAGTCTATAACCCTTTTCTTGGTTGCATTTATTGGTCATGATAATTTATTTGTGCTTTTGGTAAAATAAAAGTGGGTTCTCTTCTCTACTTGTTTTTGTTTCCATGCTTTTTATATGCTCTCGTTTTGGAGTCCTGATTATCTGTTTCCATTTCTCTACAGTACGCTGTCTTACGGAGTCACTGAAAGGCCGGACCCACAGGTATTCAGTACTAGTACAGTAGTACTCTCTCCCACATTTTTTTTTAACATAAATATTTTGCATTTTTAAATATTTGGTAAAAATTGTGTACAAATGTGAACTTAAATTCATGCATTTAATTTGACGGAAAAAAATTCAAATACGAAATGAATAGACAAGATAAAATTTCCTGTAACAGAAAATCACTGAATCTGGTTCACAAATAATTTGACCTTTTGAACTTATAAAAGTTTACAAGTGTTTAGACTTTAGACTTCAGTGTGAGGCCTGAGGAACCAGTTCTAGATTTCTAGTTCTATACTTCTATTATAATATATAGGTTGGTGCCTTTTCTGCTCCATTGCTTTTTTGTTCCCCCTCCCCCTCCCTTTTCCCTTTCCTTTTGTTTTTCTCTGTATCGGTACAAAGATCGATCGGTTCCTAGTTAAAGAAGACATCTAACTCTAGCATAGGTTAGATATATCAATGTTATAACATAAATATATAATTGGATCCCAAATAATAGTTTTGAGGATATTCGGTGGATTGAAAGAGGTTATAATAGTGGAATTTATTGAATGGCATTTATTCAATTGCAATTTTCAAACCACTGTTTTATTACACTCTTCTAATAATATTTTATATATTGTCAAATAGCCATTTGTGATTTGCTGGCAGAATAAAGTATATATTTTATACAGCCGCGTTTGCATTTTGGATTTCACATTTAAAAAAAATAACTAAGAAATTGATATTTGCATTTATACTCGTTATTTATGTAAGAGCACATACAGTACCCAATTAATTATTCCAGCTGAAATGTCAATTTTTGAAAAATGAAGGCACTAAAATAAATTATTATTCAACAACTTAATTATACACAAATAAATTTAAAAAAAATAATATATTTGAAATTTCAAGCGCTAGACTCATCAATTAAATGAAAATCAATTTTGTAAGTCTGTAATCTAAAGTCAATTGACCAGTATGAAATTACACATTCTTTTAATTAATTTAAGTTTGTGCTAGTTACAATCGTTTGCTTATTCTCTCTCAAAAAAAAAAAAAAAAAACAATCGTTTGCTTATTGACTAAGAGAAAAGGCGCGTGGAGAGTGAAGAGAAAAGGGTGAGAACTAGATGCAAAACGAGGCATCTAGCTTTGATCAAAATTCATCATCTCCAAAAAAGGAGATTGGATGCATGATTGCCAATTCAAACCCAAAATAGGCGACGCCCGCCACTGCTACAAAACAAAAAGTTTTTTATTTTTAGAAATTATTTTATTTTAGGAAATAAATAAATACTTTTATGAATGGAAAGGTAACGATATTTTTTTTTTATTGAAACCAGTGTTGTAAATAATCGGTCAAAATCAGGAATAATCGGCCGATTAGTTGGAAAAATTCGTGACGGTTTGGTCACAGTCAACAAATAATCGACCGATTAATCGGTCTAAACAGACGTTTTTTACAACACTGATTGAAACAATAACAACAAATAACTGGATTCTTAAGCAATTTTTTTAACTCTTGTGTTCTATACTAGAGTACATAAGAATTTGATGAAAAGATGTGGGGTGATCGTACTTGGCTGTTAATTTTTGAGGAAGAGAGGAGGAGAGATGAGGTAAAATTTTATATATAAGTTATTCAAATTTTAATTTTTAAATTAGAGTATAAAGGAGGTAAATTCTTTACGTTGTCTCTCTCTTCTCTCCTTTCTTTTCCTCTCCTTCTTATGAAATTTCTAGAGCACAAACTTAGAAACTATATACATATTTGATGCAGTACCTTATCGTGTCATAGCGCCATCTGTTTGGCAATCACAAAAAAAAAACATCATTTGTGAATGAACCAAATATAAATGTAGAAACTAGAAAGTAACTCTTCAAAAAATCACAAACCCACCGTATAGTGTAGCGTTAAAAATATACGGTTCTTTAACAAATTTTTAAATAAACCACATATTTGATACGGTTCCTTCTATAACATAAAAAAAAAAAAAAAAAATCTATCATCGTTCTTATTATTTAAAAATATTGATTTTTTTCCCTAAAAGTGGAAAAAAATCAAAAGAAACATATATTCTCTCGCCATTACCTATTATGTTCTCTCTTTAATTTGTTGGTAGAGTCTAGATCCTTCTTCTCTCCTTTGAATCTTCGACCCAACCACAATGGCTTTAATTTGGAATGGAATGTGCACTAATTTTATTTAAATCACTAAAATACATGACGCTCTTAAGTTACATCCGTGTGTTATTATGCATGTGACATGCATGCCTTATAGTTATAGTTGGATTAATGAATTTTTCGTCTTGAAGCAAAATGCCTTTTTTCAGTGTAAGCATGCATGCCACAAATTTTTTAACTTGACATTCCATTTTTTTAATAGTATGTTCACAGAATATTTTATGTTTTGAAATTTTTTTTTCTAAATTAAGAGTATAGTACTGTTATTGATTATGCCATTTGACCTCACATAGTATCAATTATTAATTACCAAATATATATATATATATATATATATATATATATATATATATATATATATATATATATATATATATATATATATATATATATATATTCTGAACTGGATATGATTTTTGGGTGTTTTCATGATTTTTACAAGTCCGTTAGCATCCTTTTATCTTGCTAACGACGTACACTGATTCATGACTTCATAAATTATTTACATTGTAATTAATGAACAACAATATATAAAAAATGTCAAATTTAATTCTTGACCGAGTAATTCTTGTTAATAGAAAATTGCTTTCCAATAATTACTATGTTGATTGAGAATTAGTCTTTGATTTTGATCTAGCAGTAAAGACAATACTTTTTATGTAGCTAGGAGGTCGCATGTCGAAATTTAAAAGAACTATTTTTTTTATGGAAATTAAATAGTCGGGTGGCTTGATTTCCGGCTTTTACTCAAAAGTTAAAAATGGTTAATTTTAATGAATTTAATATATGTACCAAGTTAATAAGAAAAGTACGGTTAGAAATAAAACCTCTTATATATATTAATTTGTGCTTAAGAGTTTTAGTATGACCGGAGATGTATATATGTTTATAAGAACCTGCATTAATTCTTGAATTAGTTTTAAATGGAAGGTAAGGTAGTACAAAATTAATGTACCAAAAGCTGTAGAATTAAAGAATAAATTAAAAAGAATGCTAACAAGAGGATTGATGTGATTAGATATTCTACTCATAATATATATAAGCATCTTAATGGTAGTGATATGATCGCCATATATCTATATAAAACAAGATATATATGACTATATATGTGAGTGTGATATCAGCTAGCTATGATCGATATAAAATAATACAAAGAGAACGTCCTTAATAAATAGAAAATGATGATCTAATTAATTATGGTGGTGCATATGCAGTGTGTTATATATATATGATCATCAGGGATGAAGGATCCCACTATCCCAGGGGCATGCATGCTTATTAAATAAATGAAAGAATGGAAGATGAGGGAAACAGTTAATGACGTGACCGATCATGAGTCATGAGTTATGACCGAGAGCAGTTATAAAAAAAATTGGGAGAGCGGAAGGGAAATAATTAATTAAGATGAACTCCAAGCATGTAGAATTAATATAACAATTTTGTTCACGACTGCTTGTAGAACATATTCTTAATTACAGAGTAAAAGAATGAAGACAAAACAATCCTTCGATTGTAGACAAAAAAAAATGCAGTGAATTTGTAAATAAGCAAGCTGAAAAAAGCAGATTCAAAATTTCAGGAGTAGTCACAAAATATTAACAACAATATAATTTTTTTTTTCTTAATTTTTTTTCTCTTAGAGTAGCAGATATGGATTCATGACTGAATATGTCACGACACAGAACGTGTGTCGATTATGTACCGTGATTCGTATATTTTGTGCCGTGATCATTCACACGATATGACTATTTTTTGAAAATTTGGCATGACATGACACGTCACATGGTCACGTGTAACTAGGACCGTTAGATCTTGATCAAATGATGAATCTTGAATTATGAAAAAATAGTTAAACGTGACCAAACTGACAAACGTGACCGATCACGTTTAGACACGTCACGTGTGGTCACAGCGTGACTAAATTATTGTAACCATTCACGTGCCTTGACCATCCTTCCAGATTTGGTCACAGCACAACACGTGATCCAAGTCACTGCACATGACATATTTAGATCCTAGTAGCGGACTTATTTTTTCTCCTGACGAATCAACGATTCTTTTGAGTAGAATAGTGAATCAGACTGTTTCTTTTTTTGTTTTTTTCATTTATGCGAATCAGTTTGAGCTAACTTTTTTGTCTGGCAATTTTCTTCTACTAGGTCTGAATTTAATTTAGGAGTAGGCTTTATTTTCATTTAGAAATAGACACAAACCGCACAAGTATTAAGTACCACGGGACCTGAAAAAAAATTCGAATCCAATGCCACCCCTGACTTTCTTTAGGTCCGCCCAGCGAGATACCTGAGATGGCACAGGGGAGATGCGGACAACGCTGATGACGCATGGCAGTGCTGGAGGCACCGATCCGGTGGCCTCGTCATTAGAAGGAGTGGCTGAAGAGGATTGTGTGTAACATATAAAGAAAGAAAGAAAGAAAGAAAGAAGAAGACAGTGGTATTTCGGAAGAGAGAAGAGAGGACAAAGTGAGAGGAAGATGATTTTGAGTGAGGAGAGAGAATGAACAAGTTTTTAGAGAGAAGAGAAGGATATAGAGAGAAAGAGAGAGGAGAAGGAAGAAAAGAAAAACGAAACAGTCAAATCTGACAAGTGAGATCTATTTATCTGTCACAGTTGATGTTATTGTTCACTCATGAATTCAAAGTTAATATATAAGATAAATTCTCTCTCATGAACAACTTTTAAAAATCCATAATACATTTTAATTATAAGACCACAAATTCCCAAATCAAATTAATGCGCTTTTATCCAAGCACTATCACTCTCAAGTCTCAACTAATTAATTAGCATTTCAATGAGGCTTTCATTTTCATTTTCATTTTCATGCTTTGAATCAAGTAATTTTATCAACAACAAAAAAGACAAGTTCAATTTTGAGAGCAACTTTATTCCAAAGAGTTGATCTACAGACAAATACTGATTAATCAAGAATACCGTAATAGTACAATCCTGTGCACTCTTTTCTAGTCCCACCAGGATTACTACTTTTGCAAACCATATTGTGCGGATTCTGATAATGACAATATGACAACCAATTCTGGCATTTATTTTCAGGAGAAATTTTAATTATTAAGTTTGAGATGGTCACGCCAATAGTGTATATGGACATATGATACGTTTGGATGGCAACGAGAATAGCTAGAATAATGAAATTTAAAAATAGTAAATGAGAATAGAGAAAATATAGTGATTCTTGTATTAGTGTAAAAATGATGCTATTCGGATTAGTAAAAATAATTGTTTGAATTGTACATTTAGAATAGTGAATAGCTGTAACCGATAAATAATAGTGTTAACAAGATGCTAAGTTAGAGGAAAGATAGGCAAGTGGGGTCTCAAATGAATTGTCACGATGCGGAGATAACAAAAGTGATATCAATTTTGTTATTTTGAGACTGTGTTGGCGGTAGTCCGAAAAAAAGATTCTCTATTCGCACTTTTGAATAGTTGTAACCGATAAATAATAGTGTTAACAAGATGCTAAGTAAGATGAAAGATAGACAAGTGGGGTCTCAAATGAATTGTCACGACGTGGAGATAACAAAAGTGATATCAATTTTGTTATTTTGAGACTGTGTTGGCGGTAATCCGAAAAAAGATTCTCTATTCAACACTTTCGAATAGCAAAAATATTGTTTGGACTTTGGATGCACATTGCTATTCCGAATAACTCCTATTGTCGAATAGCCTCCTATTCTAGCTATTCTCACTTTATCCAAACATAATAAGTAATTGAATTTCTTAGTTTATATCAAAATCTAGTCAAAAACTTTTCATGAAAATTATTTAGTTAACTGTGTTATCTCACCTTTCGAATTTGTCATTAACTCATTTTTTTAAGATATCTACACTCCATGCCAATTGCTTTTAAATGGACGTCACCAGTGCCATAAAACTGGAGATGAAGTGGTGTACTTCTTTTGACTGTGTTGACTTGGAAATTGAATTCGTGCAAGTTTTCTTTGTTCCATGGCAGTACTGTTTTACTTGTGAAACACACCATCATAATTTTTCAGAAATTGAAGAAAAAAGCATTTAAACTATTTCATGTGATTGACCACAGAGAGCAGCTTGGGTCGGATGCCCATCGGACTCAGACTCAGTTTGAGTTCGATGGGTTTAAAGCAAATTGGACGGGACGGTTATGGTAGCCATCCGACTCACTTTACAATGTTAAAATCATAGTCATATCCATGTTAGATAAATATGAAAGTAAAAATAGTAAAATACATATTATTTTCTTTTGGACATCAATTGTTATGATAAAAAAAATAGTTAGTTAGAATTTAAGGTAATTATATCCGGGCACTGCTAAAAGCATAAAAAAAGATGAAAGAAAAAGAACATAGATGCTAAATCAAAAGAAAGCAAATGCAGTAAATCATTAAAAACAAACAGATAAAAGTGTACAGATATGGATAGTTATCCGGAAAGCCGTATTTGCTTTTAAAACTAAAATTATATCTATATCCGCATAAATCATACCCACATCAGCAAGCTATCTGTATTCAAATATTCAAATCTGCAAAAAAAAAAAAATACAGATCTAAATACGGAGAAATAACATCTGATCCGTTTGCACCCGTGCACTGAGACCGATGGATTAGTTTTACTTAATTAATTATGATAATGATAGAAGAATATTTGCTCTACCACCTTTGTTTATTTAATGCAAATTTGATACATGTCGGTGATACTAAATGTTGTAACTTCGTTTTTCCTATTAGTACGTATTCTAAATTTTGAATCCCAAACAATAAGTATATATTACTATGATAATTTTTATTTGGATCATCTTCACAGGCATTATTTGCATGTAAAATTTTAAGAAAATTTTTTAGATGTCGTGTTGTATATAATCATGAGACAAAGATGAACAAATCAAGTCAATTTATATTGATGTCTTCAATGACTAACTTTTTTACTTAAGAACCGGTTTTTAGTTTAATGACAAAATATTTATATATATATTTTTATGTGAAACATCATATATAGGTTCAAAATACTTTTAGAAGATTTCAAAAGAATATTTAGAATGTTTGATACCTAAACTTTACTCGCAAAAAAAAAAAAGCGATTAAAATCTTTGCATGCAACTTTGTTTGTAAAGAAGATTAAAATAAACAGTACATATTTGTTATTTTAAGTTTTAGTCGGAAAAAGAGGTATGAAATCTTTTAGCGAAGAATCCATCACATAATAAGTTTTGAATTTGTATAAACATATTTTGATTTTTCAGTGAGTCGAATATATCGGTCAATTAAATTAAAATAACTTGACACTTGACCGAATTTTTTTTAAAGCATTACAGTACACCTCAATTGTTATTTTATTTGTAAGCGAAGAAATACATATTTAAAATGCATTAATTGTAGAATCAGAATGTGTTCATAACCTTTATTTTTAATCAATTAAATTCCCACCGATGGGCAAGAGAATGTGTTCATAAACCCTTTTTAATAGAAAATAGAAAAGTGTACTTGTTAATTTTGCAAATGACAAATATAATACAATTGGTTTTACACTTTTACTACAACAATTTCGATTGCGTCCTTCATATTTTCTGTAATTAATTTTAAACAGGAGCCCATTTGTAGATGGATTGATAAAATATCAACTTAAAATAAACAAAGTTACAAAGGCATAAATTAAATTATCTCTTCTAGCTGGATTAATTTATTTTACAATTATTTTGTATGTAGAGTTAGGGGTGTCAACGAGAACGATATGGATCGAATGGAAGCATTATCATATTCATACTATATCCGTCATGATAACGAACGAAAAAAATATTTACTCTACTCATACCTGATAAATTAACGAAAATAAATCTTATTCTTATCTGTCTTTTTGAATACGGCACAAGTCGGATATACAGATAAAAAGATGCTATCGACTTCTCGATTTATGCTTCGGATAAATAATGAATACAATTAATTTATATGGATAAATAATGAATACAATTAATTTATATTATGAAAATTTTGTTAAGTATAAAACTTTTATCTTATATCATTTTCACATAAATATATAATTTTATATTTTAAGAAAACGTGTAAAATATGATATTTGCCTCTACCCTTATCCGTTATGATAACTGATTATGTCTTTACCCTTATTCATATCCAATAAACTAAAAATAAAATCTTAGGCTTATCTGTCTTTACGAATATAATACTGTCAAGATAAACGGATAAAAGAGTTTCAATGTCATAAACATAGATTTATTATTCAAATTTTTACTCAACATATTAATTTAAATCATAACTTATATTATTAAAGGAGATGTAAAATAAAAAAAAAATCCTTGTTAAATACAACCATAAGAAATATATTTACGTAATTGGAGATTTGTATTTTTGTGAGGGAGCGGGAGAGGAGGTATGAATAAAATGCCACTGAAGAAGGTCTATATAAGCAATCCCTGCCTCTGTTTAAAAACAGAGCTGTAGATAGATTTCCAAAGCATTAAATTCTTCACTCTCACACTCATCCTTTCTCTCCAGTCTCCTCTCGCCTCCTCCTCCTCCTCCCCTGTGAGATTATCTTTCTCCCTCCGTATATCAATCAAACACTTTGTAAAAACTTATCTACTGCATCTGCTCTGCTCTGCAGAGAGAGAGAGAAGTTTCAGAATGGGAGGAAGTTTGGGTTATTTGTGGGACTTATTTGTAAAAGAGCACAAGTACAAGAAGAGGAGGCAATTTAACACAGTGGATCTCAAGATCAAAATGGATTGCGATGGATGCGAACTCAGGATCAGGAAAACCCTTTCCAACATGAAAGGTTTACTAATTTCCTAATTTCTTTAAAATTTGCTTCCCTTTTTTTTTTTTTCTTCCATAAAATGAAAAATAAAACGGTATGAAATGAATTAAATTTATTGGCTAGGGGTTCAAAATGTGGAGATAAACAGGAAACAGCACAAGGTTACAGTGAGCGGATTTGTGGAGGCTCAGAAGGTGGTGAAGAGAGCACAGTCAACTGGGAAGAGAGTTGAGATCTGGCCATACATCCCCTACAACGTCGTAGCACACCCTTATGCTCCTAATACCTATGACAAGCGGGCCCCCGCTGGCCATGTCAGGATGAATCTCGACGCCCTTGCCATCTCCAATTCCAATTCTGATTATGTACCCAGGCAGGAGGATCATTTTGCTACTCTTTTCAGTGATGATAATCCCAATGCTTGCTCTCTTATGTAATGTAATCTCATTCTAATTTCATTCTCTGCCTGTTTTTAATTATCTTAATTATCTTTCTTATTTTTTCTTTTAAAATATTTTGTTATCTTAATTAAGGAGCAAGTAATTCCAACTGCAGTGGCCAATTATTATAAGGAATAATTAATGATTTAGTGAAATAACAAGAATTGACATGGCAAGCTCATCAACTTTAAACTATTTTTATATCTCAAGTCAAAATCTGGATTTTTAAAGTACAACCTCATTTTAGGTTTTTGCAATATCGCTTCTCTAAATATAGACATGTCAATGGTAACTTTTTAGCCGTTTACCAGACTCATATCACATTCGATAAGGCAGGTATGAACAAGGATGATTTTTCGTTAACTTATTGGGTATGAATATAGATAATATTTTTTTTTTGTTAAATAAATAAGAGTATGGGTAATGACTATTTCGTACCCATTACTTTATGGATAATTTCAAATATTGCAATAAAAAATTATAATAACTGCTTCTCGTTCCCATGGCAATGGCATGTTCTCTTATTTTACTCCCAGTTAAACAAACTGCTTCCAGTTCCATGTCACAAAACGCGCAAAATATTTGCTAGAGCAGTTAGCAGTTGGATTTTAAAACTGCATGCTTCCTTGTCACAAAATAGGAGCAGTTGCTGCAACCCATTTTTACCTCATGAAATATAATTCCGATTAATTTATTCATAACATTAAAAAATTAAAAACTTTGAACCTATAACATGAAATCACCAAAATTTCATTTCATAACACAAACGCTGAATTATCTCCATTCTTATATAATACACGTAGTTGTCATGATCCGCCAACGGTTGAGACTGATAGATAAATTTTTAGATTTAATATCAGCCCTCCAATCACATACTTTGTCTTCTTTTGATTAAATATATCTTTTTTATGCGTAGAAATGTTAAAAACATACCTGCTACACGTACTGTCATATAGTTTGTCACAATTAAAATTGAATAAATATCTAGCAATATGTTTTCTTATTTCTCCTTACTATCTCTGATTCTGCAATTAAATTATGGAAAATGCTATTTTGAGCTGAGAGAAACTTTTATCACCAATTACCTATTTTACCTTTCTATTCTCTATCTTGATTATCTATTTCAATTAATATAAATTTAATAATGGAAATAACTATTTAAGAAAGATCTCACAGAAAAAAAAAATGTATGTTTGAATCCCAGAATAATTGATAAAGTGTATAAAGGGAGAAATTAATGTGTCGTATTTAGAAATTCAGCATGCTAAATTATGCTCAAGTTATACTAATGCAATTCTTACAGTAGCCAAAATTTGATGAAATTAATATTTTATATACAATGTTTAGTATATTCTTTTTAATCATTAAAAGATATTTCTTTCATTTAAACCGGTAATTTATATAGTACATGTATTTCAAGTAAAAACCCATTATTGTGATTTTCCTAACAAATAAACAAATACCAATAAAAAATAACAGTTTTCACTTAATAGCTTTTTATCATGATACAACGGTACCTTTCTAATTTTCAAGTACATAACCGTTTTTTCAATCTAGATTAATACATGTAATCATCTAATATATTTATCTAGGTTCTAATTAATTCTTTACTGACCCATATGCCCCTCTTACACCATATATATACTCCTTGAATACTTTATAATTGTGCTCATATAGCTACTACTTATTATGAGTTTGTTGTTGTTTCTTTTATTGCTATATACTATTTGAATTTCTATTTTTTTTTTATTTGTGTCTTTATTTTCATTTGAATATATATTTTTTTAATTTTATGTGAATGTCAAACAAAAAAATCTATTCATATTCTATCCAATCTTATAATATGTCCCGCTGCAGTGCACGGGAACGATACTAGTTTAGCGTTATGCATGGACCAAAACGTTGAAAAATTTAACATTTTTCCTGCTCAAGAAATGCTGAACAATTCAGTAAAAAGGATGAAACACTGAATTATTCAGCGTTTCTAGACAGGAGGTAGCGTTTCAACCTATGCAGAATGCTGAATAATTCAACGATTTGTGTCATGGAATGAGATTTGAGTGATTTCTTCTTCTTCTTCTTTTGTTGAAACCTTGTCAGCGATTGACAAGTGGATTAAAAAGTAGTTTCATGTTACAAGTTTTGAATTAAAAAAAAAAATCGGAATATAATCCTTATTTTTTTTTTCACAAAATTAGTGTTGAAGTAACTACCTTAACTAAGTTAGAAGGACCTTAATTACTAATTACTTGAAAAGAATTTTACTTTATGAAATGCAGTGACACTTTTTACTTGCTAGTGCCTTTTCAAGTTAGATTTGTAGTAATGGGCTAATGGGTGTCCACTGTCCAGGCCAATCTTATTTTGAGAATTTAAAGATTGATACTTCCTACCGACCTAGATTTACATACAGCTTAATTGTACACGCGCAAAGAATCTGGTGCTTGTATAAAGCAACCCAAACATTTGTTAAAACTCCCTCAATTTTATAAAAATATGTTTCCATCGTATCTTTATTTGACATTTTTTATAATATTTTTTTTCAAATTTATATATTAAATAAACGGTTAAATAGGACATATATTGTTTTCATTATGTACATATAAATGTTTCTTGTTTTTCAGTTTTATTTTTATATGAATCAATAAGTTTAAAAATCAATGTCAACAAAATTATTCATATCAGTGTATTTTTACAAGCGAGTAAAGCTAGGGTGTTCCTAAGTTCACCAAGTCCTTTTGTGAACTGAACTCTAAAATATGTCGGATTGGCTTCAAACGATGAATCTAAATCGTTGAAATCCATCTACCGTCTACATGCAATAATTTCAAACTTTCAAATTCATACTAAATTTAGTGAGCGGTCATAATTAGAAAGTTTATAAATTAATATTAATGTATTTATTTTTTGAACGTTTTTTTTACCACTTGACTCTTTACAAAATTAATTTGAAAATTTAAGTTTTTTGCATGTAAACTCATCACTCGTAAGTTAGAAGGATTTCAACGGTTTGGATTCATCGTTTGAAGCCAATTCTATAAGTTTTTGAGTTGAGTTCACAAAGAGACTTAGCGAACTTAGAAACACCCTAGTTTTTACAAGCTCTTGGTAACAATTTAAAATAAAGTTAAAATATCATAATCTTTTACATATGCATAAAAAAATAATATAAATTCTATCCAACTTTTATGTCTAACATTAGTTTTAAATTTTGAATCATTAAAATTTTAATTGAAGATACAACAAAAACATGCGGAGGCATTTGAAACCTCCTATAATTAGGTAGCATGACATGCACAGGGCACAAGGAACTGTTGCCATCTTATAGCTGTTATTTGTTCTTTTCAAAATTTACTTTAGATACAATTTATTTTACCAGTTTACCCCCCCGTAACATTTTGTAGAAAGATGGTTTTTACTTTATAGTTTTAGCCTTGTAGGACTATACTTAAAATTTTAATTGCGTGCGGCCATATCTTTGTGTGACTTTATGCAGTACATTTTCTGACAAAAGCAGCACATGGTCATACATACATAGCTTGCGGCCACAAATTATCGGACTTCTAGCACGGTCTTGTGAATATATTTACCAGAATGTTTAGATGCTTTTTGTTTCAGAAAATAGGATACATAAAGTAAAAATTCCTTGGATACAACTTACAAGCTGGTACTGGTAACAGTAATATTAAATTATGTTGGACCAATGCTTATATGCTCAGTTACTGAGATGACTATGGTAATACTGTCATTGGAATTATAAATTTTTTTTTTTCATAATGGATACAGGAAAGCAACATGGTCAAGAGTTTATGCATCTATATACATCTTACTTGTTTATTACAGTAAACTGGACTATGCTAAAATTGTACTGGTAATGAGTTTCTGATATAAGTCTCAAGTGGGTCTGTAACTCAAACTCATTGGAGCTCTTACCTCCTCTACTATTCTGCAATTTGTTTTTACTCTGTACCCAAATCTGGTAAATTGATTGAGAGATATGAGAAGATTACAAAACAAGAACAAACAAAAACAAAAACAAAATATTTACCGTCATAAAGTTATAGAGATCTCAACCTGAATATATAATTATGTTGTATTGTTCACAGTCACAGGCTCAGAATTGTTCTTCACTTGTACAGCCCAATAAAAAGAATATCATACAGAAGAGTTGCATTTGCAGGTATGTTGCAATCACCTGGAAAGAAGTTATATTATTTGAGAGTTTATAAACTTCTCCAAATTCATTTTTATAACATTTTGGTTCCCCAAGTTCTGGAGTTGCTATCGGTCCCTAATTTCTCAGTTATAAGGAAGGCCAGAAAACTTATTATAAGGTGCTGATATGGCATGTTCCATTCCACATCGAATATTTCAGTATATGCACAGCAGCACAAGCTGATGCGAATCCAAAGGCAATATGTACCCTAACACCACTACCTAGGGATGTAAAAAAGTCATGATGTGACCGGATACATCACGGCACGGCACGCCAACACGTATGCCTTTCACGTGCCGTGACTCGCGTGTCCCGTGCCATGACCATTCGCGTGGCGTGATCATCCTTTGAGAAGTTGGCACGACATGTGAACTGATCTGGTTACGGCACAACATGTCACGTGGTCGCGTGTGATCATGACTGTTAGATCTTTATCGAATGGTGAATCTTGAATAAAATAATTTCAATTACGAAAAATAGTTAAATGTGACCGAACATGACAAACGTGGCCAGTCATGTTTAGACATTACACGTGTAGTCACGGCACGTATTTACATCCCTGCCACTGCTGTTTATCTGTACCAGACAACTAGGCAAGATACCCAGTCTAAGTTTTCAGATACAATTGAGTATTTGACCCTTTAATAATTTCTAATATTTAGAAAAAAAAATGGTTAAACTGAGTCCAGGCTGATACCAACAAATTTTTGTTTTTGCATGCACATGACTTGCATGCAGTATGCAAGCAATATTATCTTACCAGAAAAACAGCCAGCAGGTTCAGGCCCATAAGCCAATAAAGGAGGGATCATGAGCTTTCTCTTTCCTCCTATTAAAAAAAAAGAATAATAAAATTGAAAACAAGTTCAAACTACATGACGAGAGAAATAAGCGCCTCTAGTATAGGTACAGAATATCAATTACTTGGTACAGAATATTACCGGCTAGCATTGGAGGCACACCACCTCCGCCCAGGATACCTTGATCAAGCCCTGGTAGCACCTACAAAATAGTTGTACAATAATAAAATTGTAAATGATCCAATTATAACTGAATTCATATCACCTAAGGTAACAAAATATATATGTTTAGATTTAGACCGTCCGATCAGAATCCGCATGAATATTAAAAGGGCCCCGTGCATTCCACCTCAGGCCTCAGGCCGAACTGGCCTGGGTTCTGATCGGATGGTTCGGATCTAAACAGAAATATTCTGTTACTCAGAGGATATGGATTCATTGCAATTTTTATTTCTGAAACCGTGCCTAGGAAATACTACATGTACGGATGTACCACTCAACGTCATGTAACCAACTGGTAAAACATTAGAATATGGTAGAGAGAGAGAGACATAGGGAGGGAGAGTACCTTGCCAACACCTATCCTCAAGGTAAGTGGTCTCGCTCGTTTGTAACTGCTATCAAATACGATACCATTGGCAAATCTCGCAGTATAATGTATCTGTAACTGGCACAGTTAATCCTATAATACCAATATTGCCAATAAATTAAGTTCCTTTTGGTTTTCCCTTCTGGGATCAATTGGTGCTCAGCTGCATATTGGTATTGCACAGTACTTTATTAATTTGTCAATAAATAAACCAAAAGGCAATGGGGGTAGTCTTATTATTGAGTGAGTCTATGGTACTATGCATATCATGGGGTTGGTCCGTAATATGGATCAATATTTTCGTTTTCAAAATTCTAACGGTCGATCTGAACCGTTCAACATGATTCCCATATGAATATGTACTTGTAAACAGAATTTTATATTTTTTAGAATTTAGTTACTATTTTTTAAAATATTACTTGATCTGAAAAATTCTGGACCATCCAAAAACAATGATTTTCTACCTATCTTAAAAATAGTAAGAAAAAATATAAAATTTGGTCTGCAAGTATATATTCATATGAAAATCATGTTGAACAGTTCGGATCGACCGTTAGAATTTTAAAAACAAAAATATTAATATGTATCACGAACCAAATTGTGCTATGCTATGCATAGTACCGTAGACTCACTCATTATTTACAAGATACACCAACAATAATTTTGTTATAACGTGCAAAGAACTCCATATTTTTTTATAATTTAGATGGAATTGTATCTTTCGGAAAATTGGTACGGCACGCAAACTGGTTTGGTCACGGCACGCGAAAACATGTGGTCACCCAAGTCACACGTGATCAGAACCGTTAGATCTCAATTGAATGATAGATCTTGAATAAACCAACCATGACTAATATGTTATAACCATCTCTCTGAATTTGGTCACGTATGGCACGACACAGTTTATCATCCCTAAGAACCTGAGAAGTACCATTAACTACTCACATTGATGAGCTCTCCTCTTGGTGGTTGTATACCAGTACCAATTGACACGTCACAGAAGCCGAGTCCAGATTTTACGAAATTCATATCGCAGAGCTTCTCTCCTACAGTGGCATAGTACTGAATCCGGGTGGCATTAGCATCAGGGGCAGATAAGATAGGAAAAGCAAGAATCCCAATTCCCAGTTCAATCAACCTTCTCCTGCTATAAGAAATGCATGGAGAGGTTTCTTCTGGAAGAGAAGTAGAAGGAGAAGAGGTGGATTTGGTGACGAAATGGGGTTTTTTTGGGGGGTTGCGGAAGGAAGGAAGGATTGTTGGTTTGGGAAGAGATAACATGGAGATGGCCATGTTTGCTCTGTCTGTCAGAAACGCTTCAAGTAGAGAACAACAAGCGAGAGGATATGGCCATATGGGATTATGGGTCGCGGGATTTTTATCTCAAAAATAAATTCTGAAAATAATTGGAAAATGATGGATTGGATTGGATTGGATTGTTATTTGTTGGGCTCCTCTCTTTTATGATAACTTGCTCTAAAGCCCATGAGCCTTGATATTTTTTTTTTCTCTATGGTCAAATCAAAACTAATAAACAAAAGTATGTCTGGGTGAAATTTTATTATTTTTTAAGAATGATATAAAATTATTGTTTTTCAACGGTTCAAAAACAATAATTATTTTTTTATTACTTTATAGCACTACAAACGTAATATATATTTTTTAGTAAAGTGAAACACAAATGCTGAGGGGTGTAAACGGAGCGGTTTCGGAACGGATAATACTAATACCATATTGAAAAACGGATATGGATACGGATACGGATAGTAAATGGATATTAAAATTGAAAACTATATCCGTCTTAAACAGATACGGATACGAAACAGATAATCCACGGATACGGATTCAAATATGAATATGAAGCGGATAATTGTCGGATATTGAGTAATTCTACTAAATTTCATAATTTTAAATTATTTAATTTGATTACCTAAATTGACAAAAAATTAATATACTTTTTAAGTTTGCACAGTAATGATTATGCATGACTAATTGCTTATTGGTTCAGAGAACCAGTTCATTATCCTAATAGACTATATGGTTTTTCTACCAAGATTCTTGGACTTAAACGAATATGTATGTTTTTTGGAAATTTTGCAAGGGTGAAATGAATTGAAAGCTGTTGAAAGATTAAATTTCGGATCCAGATATATATAGATATCCGCTCCGTTTATATCCTCATGGAATTATCTGTATCCGTATCCGCATTATTTTTCCATATACTAAAAGTATCCGTATCTGTATCCGCAAGTATCCGTATCTGTTTAATCTAGATACGGATAATAAGCGGATTCGGAGCGGATTATCCGCGGATAATCCGTATCCGTTTACACCCCTACAAATGCAACAACGTCTTAAATTGTTATTAATAATTGTTGTTGTTGTTAAAACTTTTTATTAAGGTTAAAAGGGCACGAAATGACGACTGTCAAATTAATTATTATGTAGAATTTCATGACCAATTACCATGCATAACCATGGTGCGTATGATCTCAAAGGCCTTCAATACTCGATATGAATTGAACAACAATATTCACGAGTTTGAATTTATACAGATGGTGTAAATACGTTTTATAGTCATAAGTTTTCAAGCTAAAAGTAATTCAGTTGTTGTGAGAGATCTTTTATAATTATAATTATAAGATTTACGAAAAATTTATATATTTTTTGCAATCATCCAATTATAAAAAAAAAACAAATAAATATATAATATACATATTTGCAAATTATTGTTTTTCGATTAAGGAAAAATAGGCAAACTTTGTTAAAAGAAAATAATATTCTACATCGATGACGAATTCACTTAAACTTCTTTCCTTTATCCAGTTAAAGGGAAAGAGTATGCGCATTTTCACAACAAGAATAAGATGATCAGTTTAGATTTTCATAACAAGTCTATGATAAGTTAAATAAACAAATTTAGATTAAACAAAAAAAGGGATACAAGAAATGATGTTTATTTCTAATAAAAAATAATAATGTTTTGATGAAAAATATATGAAGGTACTCTTTAATATTTAACTTATGAACCAATACTAAGTACCGCCACATGACATGGCCCATCATCATTTTTACCAAAGTTATACAAAAATATTTAACATAAGATGAGACATTGAATGCATGGGCCATTCTTTAGTTCTGACTTCTGAGACAAATATTTACAAAAGAAAACAGAGCCATCATTTGGATCAAGCTTTTTTAGCCTGTTGGGGTCAAACTAAAGCATGCACAAATTTGAGAAAATCTTATCATTTAATATTTTCAACCAAAAAAAAATGGATTATTTATACGGTACATACGTAACTATCTACAATACAAATTTTACTTTTACAGAGTTTCATCCTTATCAAGTGTCAACTACTTTTGATTGGTATCCCGTTTCCACTTCCAGTACTAAATCTAGAAAAATAATTCTGGATATGCTAATGAGAATTGTAAAGAGGAACAATAAAATATATATTATGGTGGAGTTCCTTTAGGGTGTGCTCCAGACGAGTGGAACCGAAGAGAGGAGAAGGGAGAAACACGGATGGAGGGGAGATTTCGCCGGGCTTGTGGGTTCACCTTACTCCAGAAGATGTGAAATAGAGAGAGAGCGGAGGAGATCGCTACAGTGCGAAGGGCAGGGGCGGATCCAGGATTTTTGTCGGGGTGTGGGGGGGGGAATATCGAATTGAATTTAAATAGCTAATCAGGTTCAAATCCGTTAACTAATTAAGTACTTAATAAAAAATAATGATTTAATCTATACTTTTCAATGCTCTGACTTGTAATTTCTGATATTTTAATCTATAATTCTAATTATCAATCATAATTGAAAATTTTTATTTTAATCCTAAATTTAACCTGAACAACAAATTAAACATCTAACGGGAGGTGAAATTTTGGCGAAATTCTTCACTCCCAAATCAGAGTGGAGACGAGGTGAAATTGCAAGTTCTCTACCCTTCTCTTTTCATTATTGACGGTTGTCTCCGTGTTTGTAGAGCACAGTCTTAGAGAATCCTGATGGAGGGGTCAATTTAGTTCGGGATTTCATTGTTTTTGTTTTTGCAGCCTATGGTTGTATACTTGTATGTTATTTTCTTTATTCATTACTATTTTCTTCTATGTAAATTAAATACTGTAGTCTTTCATTATTAATGAGAAGGTTTATGGCATTTGACCTACTAATTCAAAATTCAAAAGAGAAAACGCTGAAATTAGAAACTAACTTGTAACTTGTAAAAAGTGAAGCATTACAATTAATGTAATTAAGACTATCCCTCACAAATGTCTCCCATACGATTGATTTTACCTAACTTGTAAAAAGAAAAAGAAAAACCCAATTTTTTCAACAACAAAAAAAAAATATAAATGACTATATTGGCAATTGCTAAAAAAAGGTTGGACAAAATCGTAACTCATTACAGTTTCAACGGTTGTTTTTTTTACCAAAATAGATAATTAATTATTTTGATTCAATATCAATATGCATTCTAGTACAGCAGAGTGCTCGTTCTAAGTTCTAACTTCTAACTGAATTGAATCTACATTAATTTCAGATTTAAAAATAGTTATGTAGCATGTTCTTAAATTCCTTAAAATTAATATGGGAATTCATTTCATGTCAGCTCAGCATATTGGTTATTAATTTTAGAATTTAAAATCTAAATTTCAGATTTATGATGTACTTAACCAAATTTTATTTTCAAAAAAAGGAAATTCTCTCTTAATTCATAATTGAAATTTTGGTGCCATGTCAAAAATTAGCTGCAAGTCTGCAAGTGGTTTACTTTATCCGCAAAATTTCTAAAGAAGATAGAATTCATTTTTTGTGACTGCTCCTGAAAAGGGTTACATGATGCGATTACCTGCACATTATAAGTAAGCCTTAATTCAACCCGTTACATAAGAAGTTACATATAAATAAGTACATAATATCCTATAAAAGAAAAAAAAATTCCTCGCAAAAGAAGAGAAAAGAAAAAAAAAGTTGCTTGTCTCCCTCTTTCCTCTTCTCCATCTCCATCTCTTGCGAAAACAGTAAAACCTAGCTGCAATTGCGTGGTCTCTTCCTCAGCAGTCAGCACAGCACAACCTTCTTTGCCACTGGTCTCTCCGCCTCCGCCTCCTTCCCGCACCGGTGGGTTCCCTCTCTGCATTCAGCATTGGTGACTGGCACCTTCTCCCCTGAAGTGACTACTCGCGTTCGCGTACTGGATTGGTTGGTATATCTCCTCCTTTGCTGAATCCTGTTCTTTCCTTTCCTTTGATGTGTGAAAACTCTTAGACTAATAGCACCGTGGATCCCGCAAGTACTAAATCTTGTTGGAGCATATATGGCATAGTTTCAGATATTTCGGAATCTATAGTGTTAATTTTGTCATAATTTCAGTACATGGATGAAGCTGAAGCACTGTACAGAGTTCTTAGAAATCATTTGATAAAGCTGATTTCAGGAATTTCAGATAATCTAATCTACAAAATCCATATAAACTCTACATCCATCTATGTCATAATTTCAGACATTTTGTATTAAGCACTATACCCTAGATCCATGTATTGAATCAGCTTTATCTACACCATGGCATGTATTAGGTTCATTTGAGCTCAGTTAAATCAATTTCTGGTCATACAAAGAGAATCAGAAAGTACTGGATCAACCACCCTCTCACTCACTGAGAATCTGCTCGAACCCACAGAGTTTGACCTCTCTCTCTCTCTCTCTCTCTCAAGTCTGTGGCATCTCCCTATAGGCACAATGCTCTAATATTTGAAAATTAAATTTTCAGTTGAAGCGGACTTACATGTAAATTTTCAGTTGTATTATAGTGGATAGTCAATTCTGGTTTTTTGTACAGCTTAGTTAGTAAGGTTTAATTTTTGGTTGGCATTAATGCTGGTGCATAGTCAATTTCTGCCAATAGCATTTCTGTTATGCATTTTGCATCCCAGTTTTTGTTTCTTTTGGTATAACTATGAAAGTAGTTCTCTTCATTTTATACAATCCGAGCAATACCAGCTTTTAGGTGGAACGATCTGACAAGGAGGTTTCGGATTGTTCGATCCTAGTTTTATTGCTGGTGAACACACAAAACATGCACATTGACCAGAAGTACATAAAAATTCCATGGTTCATTTTTTTTTTCTCACTTCTCTCTCTCTCTCTCTCTACACTCTCTGTTCTCTTTCTCTTAACTTGATATCAGAGTCCTGTTGGAGCATATGCTCATGTTTTCCCTCTTTTTCTTTCAATAATCTATTAAACAAATAAAAACAAGAAATGAAAATTACTTTAATTCCAAATGAAATTCAGTAAATAAAGGTGCCAATAGCCCAAAATTAAGTAAATTTTTCTTTTTTACTTTTTGATGCCATAGAGCATCATTGAGACTACCCTACCTCCAGTTCTTAACAACTGGAATTCTGGAACATCTAACCACTCATTCTCTCTATTTCTTGTCACTCCCTCAAGCAAATCATGAAACCCTTGGTATGTGCCCTGTATCTCTAGTTTATATTTTAGTTAAAAAAAATGGCAACTGTGATATCATATATTTACCCACTTTTCAACACTTCACACTAATTTCCAATCCATCCTCCTTTGACGTTTCCAAGTATTTGATTTGCTCTCTAAATGTGTGAAAAAGGAAAATACAATTACTGAATTTCTAGCAAAATAGTGTTTTTTTTTTAAAAAAAAAAAAGGGAGAAGTTCAAATTTTAGCCTTAGAAATCCCTTAATTGGGTTTGAAGACTGCAATGTGCTTATCTTTTTCAGTACTTAAATTTTCTTTTCATTAGGTGGAAAATCCAAGCACTCACTACAAATCTATAATTGTACCTGTATACCAAATTGCGAGAAACAGAAATCCAAAAGAGCACAGCTGGATGTCTTTAAAAGTGCACCTTCCAATGGAGCTCGAACCAGGAATTGAAATTGAAGACGTTTCCTCTTCCACACTTTGGCCACTCGAGCCGATTGACCTGAAGCAGTTGAAGTTTCCTTGTTGCTTAGTGTGGACCCCACTGCCAGTTGTCTCTTGGCTGGTGCCTTATATTGGCCACATTGGCATCTGCCGCGAGGATGGTACTGTGCTCGATTTCTTCGGATCGAACTTAGTCAATGTTGATGACTTTGGGTACGGTGCTATTGCTAGATATCTCCCACTCGACAGAAATAAGGTTTTATTTTTTTATTTTATTGATAGAAACTTGAGTTTTGGCTCAACTTCTCTTTGATCTTTCCTGGGATATAATATGCGTGATACCTGTCTATCTTATCTCTACTGTGTTACAAATGTGTTATGCAATTTTCTAAGTTTGATTTTGTTATTCATCTGTTGTATTATCAGAAAATGTTACCACAAGTCAGTAGCAGTCAATCAGTCATGGGTGAACGTTGTACCGGCATCTCAAATGCAAAACTCGTTGTTTTTCTTTTACAGCAGTTTACTGAAATTTGATTTGTTCTGCTGTTTAGAATTAGTACTGTGAGTTATCTTGGTTTGTTTGCACTTACTTATTTATATTTTTATACAGTGTTGTTTCCCAACCAACATGGCAACCCATACATGCATGATTCCATACAAGCATGCTGAGAGCGGGACCGCATTGTCATGGGATGATGCACTGAACACAGGCATGAGGCAGTTCCAGCACAAATTCTACAACCTGTTTACATGTAACTGTTATTCCTTTGTGGCTAGATGCCTCAATAGATTAGCCTATGACGGTTCATTAAATTGGAATATGGCCAATTTGGGTGTGCTTATTTTATGGAAAGCAAGTTGGGTCAACAAAATGTCGGTCGTTAGGTCTTTTTCCCCATTTATTGGGGTTGTTTGTATCGGAATTTTCATTGCTGGGTGGCCATTTCTTGTTGGCATGGCGATGTTCTCTGCTCTATTGCTCGGATGGTTCGTTTTTGGGACATATTGTGTTAAAGGCTTGATTTGTTAATTTGTTCATGTTTATCTTTTTTTTTATTTTTTATTTTTATTATGGTGTGATGTTGTTTTAATCATAGATAATAATCGTAATGATAAGTAAATTTTATGCAGTTTTAAAGAGATTGATCAGTAAAAGACTGGAACTGAGGAATTAAAAATTGTTTGTTTGGTGAAATTACAATTGACGTTTACCAGACAAACCATTTTTACCTGATTATCTGTGGAACAGAGGAAATAAAAAAACATTATTTTCTAATCAGTTTAAGCTGAACTGTTATCTTTTTGTTTTGTTTTGTTTTTTTTTTTTAACGGCACAAATGAGTGTTTGCACCTAATCCGTTACTATGTTATCTTATGAAGTATTTCTATCCTTGTAACTGCAAAAATATAATGCGTTTATCACATTTGTAATTAGCACTTATTTTCTATCACTTCTAAACTATCTTTATCAGTATAATATATTATAATTTCAAATTTCTTAGACGTTAAAATTTAATATATTTTCTTGACATGTAATTTACTCTTTTTGCATTACTGATATTAGTATTTTAAAACAACTGTAAATAATCATGTTATACTTCTAAAGAGAATGCTAATTTCAGTAAGATGCTAAATTAGTTATTGTTCCACATTCATACAATTGTAATTTTAATTATCACATCAATGTTTTTAATAATTTTACAACTGGAATGAAAATGTTATTATATCCAGAATTTGTACTGGGCTACTGGCTAAGATTTGAAACATCCAACTTGTCATGTAAATTGTAAGGACTGTAGGTAACATAATATTTCTATTTAATCTGATCAGAATCCTGACCAATCCAAGCTGAGGTAGAATGCACAAGATCGAACCTTTAATATTTGTGCAGATTATGATTGGACGGTCCGGATCTAAAAAGAAATATTTTGTTACCTTAGTGATATGAATTCCAATATTTGAATATTTGAAGGTTATAATATAATCTTGATATGATGTGAATTCCGTACGGAATAAGAAATATAGAGATTAGGTTGAAAGTTGAAACAGATAAACTGATCTGTGCTGTGCTGTGCTGGTCCTGTTGGTTGTTTATTGCTGGATTTTACGAGAATCGATCGGTTAGTTGATTTATTGTTGATTGTTGGGTTCAACCGTTCAAGTTCAATCAATATATATTTTGCTAGTTTTTCGGGTGCTAGCTAGTTTGATTTCGGAATTGTCGGATAGAATAGAGCCGTTGATTTTATTTTTAGTTGTATTACTTTCTTTAATTTTTTTGCATATTATTTGGTCCAAGAGATCGAGAATTAATTTGTGCTTTTTCATTTTTCCTTTTACTCTCAAGTCTCAACCTAGCTAGCTATAGCCGTATAGCCTATAGGGGTTTGTTCTTAAATTTCTAAACTGGGGAATGGGGATTGAACTCCCCTACTCAAATGGGTCATGTTGATTGATTTTTTCGACATATATATTATGAGCGAGCTTAAATTTATCAATGGTTTAACTTCCAAATATGCGTCATTAGTTTCAAAAGATAAATCGAATTCAGCCTGTTGCATGATCCGAAGAATATTCCCATTAATTTGGAAGGGTGTGTTTTAACCTTTCAATTTTATAAAATAATGGGTATGTTTTGGATAAAATTGAAAGGTTAAAATATACCCATTAATTATTTTTGGATGCATTAAATTAATTTTCAGTGATTTTTAAAATTTGAATTGTTAAAATTCTTTGGTATAGGAAATTGCAAAAACAAAGTAATTCTTCCACTAATTAATGAGCTCGGCTGAATTTAGAATTGATGCGATAGTTGATAGTTGATAGTTGATAGTAGCCTATGCTATGCAACTCAACTCAACTGCGTTAAAAATTAAAATCAATTAACCTCTGCGTTTAATCGATCTTAATTAACTGACTGATTACTGATTAGATGTGTTAATTAATGAAATGAAATGAAATGGTAGGGTTCCACCTTTTTAAACTAACTCTACGCGCTCTTCTCCTATTTCTGCTCTGCATCTTCCATTATTTCTCTCTCCAACCACCTCTTAATTCTTTCTTTCTTATATTTATATACCCCTTCTCTCTTCCTTCCCTTTCTCGATCTCCAATATAATTCTCTTCTCCATGCATTAACACCTCCTACTGCTCTCGTTCAATTCCAATTCCACCATTACTCAATTCTCTACTCTTTCATTAATTACCTATCTCATAGCAAGAATTTATAATTAACGAAGAAGAAAATTAAGATGGGGAGGGTGAAGGTACCGATTGTGAGAATCGGCAACACGACATCACGCCAAGTTACTTTCTCAAAGAGGCGCAGCGGCTTGATCAAGAAGGCCTATGAATTAGCAGTTTTGTGTGATGTTGAGGTCGCGCTTATAATGTTCTCTCCCTCTGGAAAGCTTAGCCACTTCTCGGCCCGAAGAAGGTTTCAAATACTTGGGATTCATCTTATATTTTCAAATTCGGCGAATAATTAATTTCTCATCCATGCTTGCATATCTGCAAATTACATCAATTTCGCATTTTTGACGTCGGTACATGAAAAACATTTCAAATTTCAATCACACATTCTTCTAAAATATCAACAAAATGTAGAGAAAATGCTAAATTATCAACAAAACATGAATGGTTGAGAGGGTTAAAATCCTTGTTTATATGAAAGATGATTGATATCATTGAGCAACGACATTGATTTGTATCATTTTTTTGTTTCTAGCAAATAACATATTTTATATATGTTAGGATTGAGGATGTGCTTTCAAGATATATCAACCTTGCAGATCATGATAGAGGGTATATAATATATATATTCCTCTTGTACTTTCTAATATCAGCAACATAATATTTTATTTATTTTTATCTCCTTACAAACTTACTAATGAAATTGCTTCCCTTCATATCTTTGTCTCCACAGCAGGCGCATCGAAAACCAAGCAGTAAGAGTTTTCTTTCGCCCTTTTGATCGATCAACTTAACTCATTTTTTGTCATATACAACAATAAATAACTAAACATATATGGTTAATTATAATTAAATAACAAAATGCATGTAGAGTCTGCTAGAGATGCTTGGTAGGCTCAAATGTGAGAATGATATGGCAGCACAGCAAGCTGCATCAAGGTAAAATTAATATATTCATTTAATTTTGTGCATACATTTTGATTTGGAGAAATGCATGAATAAAACAACTTGGTAGCAAAATGTCAAAAATTACGTGTATATATATATGTTCTTATATGAATTCTTTTTCTTCATATATTATTTCTTTCATTGCTCAGTAATCTAACTAATTGCACTCTTATTTAATTAATGATTCCAGTTCCAGTTCTTCTGAGGCCAACTCTGATCATGAGGTACAATTATCTCTTTCAACATTTATTAATAAATTTCAATTTTATCATGATGTACAAACTAGCACTTTCTTAAATTGGTCATTAAATTTTTATCAAATTACTAGCACACATTTGTAAGCAACTGTCAAAATACTTATGGAATTAATTAATATTGTGTGCAACCGTACGTACGTGTGTTATCTTTTAATTAGGAGCTCGGGTCAGAATTAGCCAAGCATCAACAGCAGCTGCATTGCCTCCAGCAGTACATAAGGTTATATATATAGTTACTATTTCTCATAATTAATTTTGTAATAAAGGCAGGTCTAATTTTTCCATTTTGTGTGCATTAATTAGGTTCTTTTATATCGACCCAGAGCAACAGAAAGACGCACCTATGACCCCGATAGATTTTGAAGAGCGCGAAAGAATGCTCATGAGGATCCTTACTCAGATCACCGAAAGAAAGGTAAAATAAATATGCATATATACCTATATATATATATATATAATTTTAAGCTTAATTGTGTTTGGTCTTTTGCATGGTAGAATATATTATTACAAAAATGCATTAGTCCCGGGGAATCGTCATCGTCTAGTCTAGCAAACCAAAGTGGGGCGTTTCTCCAACCACAACAAGAAGTGATAAACATGCAGCAGCCCGAGGGGAGGTACATGCAAATGCAACCGCAACAAGATGGGGGGTTTTACATGCAAGTACCCCCACAAGACGGGGGGTTTTACGTGCAACCGCAAGCTGACGGGGCCTATATACAACTATCTACTAATGATGCAGCATTGACTGTGCAAGGAGCCGCAGAGACCGAGGGATTTCAATTGAAAACCGAGGTTTCCGTAAATCCAACAAATTGCCTTGAACCAGCTGACCCATGCTTGATGTACCTTAGGTAATTCCACACTTATTATATATGTGTAAATATTATTAACCCTTGCTTGGTGCATCTTTATCTTTGTTTGATTGAAAATTTAATTAAATTGGGAGCATATGGATTTGATGTAACAGAGATTTGGATGTTCCGGATTCGACGGTTCCAGCAAACGGACAACAACCCGAGCCACCAATGCTCAACTTTGGATCTGTCAATGAGTTCATGGCGTGGGACCCATCAATGACAGAGGCTAACTGGGGCGCCTCTTTCGTGCCGCCTGAACAGTTCCCGTATTCATAATGAGTTCATTTTATTTGTGCTAAAAATTATAAACAGTTGGTTAGGAGTTTGTTTTCGTACTTTTTTTTAGGATAGGAAAGCACAGGATTGTGTGCGATTTGAGAGTTCTAATTTTGTTTTCTCAAATACTTTTTGGAGCAAATTTTATTGTTTAGTTGATATTTTTGCATAATTTTCTTTCTTTTTTTGAGACAAGGTAAGGTATGCTGCTCTTGTATTTCCAATTTTGTTCCATATATTATTAGAAAAGAAAAGAAAAGAACAAGGTATATCCTATTAATATATATATATATAGAGGTTGGCTATGCTCAAAACGTTTGTTCCTGGGCTCAGGAACAAACGGTTCGGTTCTCCCATTTTCAAAGTCCAAACGGTCGATCCAAACCGACAGATGTTTAATCTATATTAAAATGTGCTTGGAGACCAAATTTTACATTTTTTTGGAATATTTTTACTATTTATTAAGATGGTTTGAAAATCGCTGTTTTTATTAAAATTCTGCACCATTGAAAACAACAATTTTCAAACCATCTTAATAAATAGTAAAAAAAATCCAAAAAATATAAAATTTGGTCTCCAAGCACATTTTAATATAGATTAAACATCTGTCTATTTGGATCGACCGTTTGGACTTTGAAAATAGGAGAACGGAACTGTTTGTTCCTGAGCCCAAGAACAAACGTTTTGAGCATAGCCAACCTCTGTATATATATATATATATATATATATATATATATATATATATATATATATATATATATATATATATATATTTCACGTGATTTATGTGTCCCTAGATGCCTAATAATTGATGATTGTTTTACAAATTAATAAATACTATATGCATGGTCAGGCTAGCTAGACAAATTAATACTAGAATTAATGGAGATAAACGTATATTCATTTAATTAATTTGTGTACTTATTTATGTGTTAATCTTATTATTCTTAATTGGTTGGCTTTGATGTGCAGCTAGCAGCAGTATCAATTAATTGCTTCATCTCAGGAAAATAGATATTGTCCAATTAATCACTGTACGTATTTAGGGTTTTCAAAGTTTCCTGTAAATTCTTTAAATTTTATGACCATCCAACCCGGCCCGGCACAAAAACATAATTGGGCCTGGCCTAGTACCAAACAATTACATGTTGCTTAGCCTTTCATGAAGGAATCTGATTCTGATAGCACATCCACATTGTAAGCAAAAGTGATTTGTATTATAAGTATTACTTGGATTTCCAAAGGAATTAGTGTAATTACTAATTATTACTTCTCCTCTCCCTGCCTCAACCCAAAAACATTGCCTAATGCCTAGTCATCAAAGAAACTACATATTCACGCATTATTCTTTTATTTCTAGTTTTGTACACTACCAATTGCAATCAATAGCGGCCTCTACCCCGCATGTACTTGTATACGCAGGATTACACTAAAATAAATTATGTAATTAAATTAGACAAGGGTTCAAATATTTTCATTTTTTTTGTCTTTGTTATGGCCCTATTTTTAATTTTCTAATAATATTTTTTTTAATTTATATGTTAAAATAAAACAATTAAATGTGATCGGTCTTAATTTTTCTACATGCACATAAAAAAATATCACTTTTCAATTTTGTTTTATATGAATCAATAAATTCAAAAATCAATGTTTGTTTTTGCAAGCTCTTGATATGATCAAAACAAAGTTGAAATACCAGTCATTGTTAACATACACGCATAGAGAAATTGCTATAGATCATATTTGATGATTTTATTATGATATATAAATTCTAGTTTGAAGTTAGTAAAGTTTAAAAATAATGAAGAGAAAAAAAAAAGTGGAGGTAGTCGAAACTTTCTCATAAACTATGTATATAATTATATAAAAGTGATGCTTACAAACTGAGAAGTGAGAACCAAACTTTGAAATCTAGAGATATCTCAGGATATTTGGCGCATCATTTATAATTAAGTTTTGTTATTCAAAGATGGGGACACAATGACACATAAAAAGAAAAAAGAAAAAAGAAAAAAAAAATTTAAAATTGGAGAGTGTGGATTATTGTAAAACAGCAAATTAATATTTGTTGTGATTGCAAGTTGTTGGGGACGCATGTGTTTATTGAGTGCACCCCAAAATTAAACAGTGTATATTAAGTATCACAAAAGGAAAAGGTGATGATTTTCTCTAATTAATCCATGTCAGCATCTAATCAAGTCATAATGTCTCTACGAGTGAGACGTGCTATACTTTTTCTTTTTTTAATTACTGGTTAGTTCAGTTTTGTTTTGTTTGTACTTGATGATTTAATAGATTGACAAATGAGGTCATTAATTAACTCCTTTATTTATTGATTTGATGATTGTTGGTGGACTGGGATACATCATATATGATGTCAAAGCACCGCCCCTTTAAATTCAAATTTAATTTTTATCTTATCAAACTTAATTAACGAAACATAAGGTTCATTTGTCTTGTCCTGTGCTGATTAATCACATCTCTTACATTACGCTTAACGCCATTTTTTATTAAATTAATCTTACCTACTGCTTTTTTTTGTTTTGTTTAATAAAGCCTAGTTAATTTATTTTAGTAAAAGTATCATTGTAAAAGGGGATATGGTAGGAAATCTTTTTCTAGTTTTTGAGGTACAAGTACAAAACCAACAATTTGATATGATAGAAAAATAATTCGATTGATTATGACAGAATGTCAATCATACACTATTTTTTTTTTTCCGTCAATTAAGATAATACTCTAATAAACTTCACAATTAGTTCTTTGAAGATATAAAATCTAACACATATTTTCAATCTGATGTTCGTGCATAATTATTTCAGGTATTTTTGCGAGGATGAGGATGATAAAGTTGTTAAATCCTTTTGGGGCATAATTTTGGAGAGATGAAAGAAATGTCGTGCTTATTTAATTGCTAAAACCTACAAAATAACAACTATCAACTGGTTTGCTAAAATGTGTTGCATGATCGATTGGTGTCAAAAGTGCTAACATTTAATTTGTTGATTTGATTAACTCTTGATACATATATAGTCGAAATAAAATAAAATAATGTAAAAATCTAGTTGTGTTATCATATCAAGATCTTTGTCAAAAATCTAAATATATTATCAATAATATGGCATTTATAATCATAGGCGTTTAATTCCTGTTACTAGTTAGTGTACGAGATCAAACAATCAATTTCCAAAAATACAGGAATTTAAATCAGAATTCAGAAGTTCAGTTTTGCCAACCGTTTGTTCTTCAAATACGATGCTTAATGTAGTAAGATTCTGGATATTTTAGCTGTATGATTTAATTATACCTTATCTACATAATTTAATTTATTTAACTAAAGTAGCAAAAACCACTACAACTAAATAAAATGGAAAAGAAACAAAAAAGGCAACCTTAAATTGCAAAATAGATCAAAACGGTGCCACCCAAATCCCCATTCTCACCAGCGACTAAGCAACAAATTACACATATTTCTCTATTAATTCTAAATTTAACATGGATGGATTGATGTCGCAAAATTTAGACCATACATCCATTTAATATTTTAATTTAATTATCCCAGCACCTCCTTCTCCAATCATGGGTCTACATCTGTCCAGCTTAGCCTCAAATTAAGTTTCTATATTACATTCACTATATAATTTTTATATATTAAGGGGGAAAACCATTTTAGGATCCTATGCGGCGGCAACAGTCTCCCCGTTTGCGGATTGGTCGGAGGCCGCCTGTGCAGGCCCCGATGTCAGTGCACACTTGTCAATGCGCTCATCTAAGTTCATCTGTTGTTGTCTGCACTCCAGGCTACAAAATGCTACCTCACCCCTGTTCAAAATTCACAATTATTCATTTTATTAGTAGACCTTATTAATAATTTAATATGATGGTGGTGGTTTAGTAATTAGTAGACATTATTGTATAAGATATTAGATATGACAATGAAATGTCTTCATTTCCAGATCCAAGAATAAGTACTACTGTTTGATTTTTTTTAAAATTAGTTCTAGTTGAGAGATTCTCAGTGCATGATTCAAGTAATAGTTAATTTGATTCGTTTGATCAGCAAAATCAAATTTTATTATAAATCTCATATTTATTTTATTGACTTGTTCATCATGAGACAAGTCTAATAATTACTACTAGAGTCTAGAAATACAAAAATATGGTTGCTTTACTTGTGTAAAACAACTGACTAGCTCATTTCCAAATTCCAATTGTGGTTAGTATTTTTAAAAAAACAATAATATTATAATTGGCCTGCTCATAAATCATGACAAGGAACTGAGAAATTTATATTCATGAATAAGTTGTTCCTGAAAATGAAATAAAACACCAACTAACTTAGGAGTCGATTCAGGAGAAATTTATCATGTCACTTTGTATCTACTCAATAATCTATGACAAGCTCTACGTATTTTTCATTTTGAATCTTTTAAACTAATCAAAATATAAAGATCTACTGAGGCTGAGGCTCATAGTCTCATAGAATCTGATGATCTTAAATGAACAAAGATTTAAAATTAGATTAAACGACTCACACATCCATCTCTCAACTCCCAATTAAATCTCTCAACTGACAACTACTACTTGCGAATTTAAACAAGGAATCTATATTCTATACTACTAACTCCATTCCACTAAATGTAATTAATAAACAACTGACTGAGGTATAAAAAGCGGAAAAAAGTAAAATTTTCGGATCTCAAATGGAACTTAAAGCATAAGATTTAGATCAATATATACCTGTACATGTAGGTGTCGCGACCGGGACCGAGGTTACGATTGCACAAACCACAAGCTCTAAGAAAAGGTGCCGAGTCAGCACCGACAAAGTAGTCGGCAGAGTTCCTCCTGGTCCGGTGTCCTGACACGTGGCGCGTTCCCAGCCACTCAGACCCTGCTCCTCCTCGCCTCCTCGCCTCCGCCGCTCTCTGGCGCGCCACCGCCGGATCCGATGGCTGAGAGGCATCCACGTGGACAGGCGATGGGTCGAAGGAGAACTCCTTCATGCTTGTTGTTCGCTTCATCGCCTGCCTACCTCTCTTCCCCAACATATTTTCCTTCTTTTTTTTTTTCTCAATTTTCTTTATTTAATTTTTAATTATTTTCTCTTTTGTTTTTGTTTTTCGCCTCTGTGTGCTGTGTCTGTGGAGTGAAGAGAGAGAAGAAGAGAGAGACAGATATAGATATAAATTAGTAGCGCTGCCGCTACAGACTATAGAAGAAGTATAGAGAGGTTTTGGGGACAGCGACACAGAGAGTAATTCTGGGAAGAGAAGAGAAGCCTATAAACGAAAAAGAGAACCAATCTCAGCCGTCCATCACATCCTTTCTAAAGGCGCGGATTACTGGCTCTACACGTGGAGTCCGGATCCTCGGAAGCAACCCCAAATTTGACTTTGGATATAAACCGTCCGATCAGAATCTGAACCAACCAACAACGAGGTGGAATTCACCGTCCCTTTAATATTCGTGCTGAAGTAGATCGTACGGTCGTGATCTAAACACAAAATTTAAGTTAATTTAGGCAATATGAGTTCCTACACGTGTATATGAGTATATCTCTTGCTTGTTTCTATTCTCCATTTTATATATTTCCCTGTGGCTGTGGTGCAATTTCTCTTGTTCTGTATGTTGCTATTGGAATTTGGAAAAGGCCAAAGAGCAAAACTAAGAAATAAATGATTGTACATACATGTAAGAATTCCTAATGAGGTGGGTATTTAAAGAACATGCTTGTCAGTTCAGCTTCAGCATGAACTACTTAAATTATGCATTGCAATAGATAATAAAAATCAAATTAAAAATGTTGTGAGACCAAAATAAAAAAAATAAAAAAAAATGTTAATATTTTTTTACAAGTACAAGTGTACAACTAGGATAGGATGTAATTGTAATTTGTAAGGGAGCGTGGCGTGGGATCAGACGATCAGTGGATCACTGCTTAGCTTAGGCACACAGTAATTGGGAAGTGGTCACACAGTAATTGCATCTATGTAATGTACTTTTTGTCGTTTTCTTCACACAACCCAACAAATCTGTACCATTTCCCAATTTAAAGAAAAATAAAATTTAATATAATAGCAAAATTTTACACTTATCTATCCTGAATCCTGATTCGGTGATTCCTCATTCCTGTTTGGTTAAAAGTTAAAAGTTAAAAGTTAAAAGCCCACTTTACTTTACTTTTAATGTGTCCTGTCCTGTCCTGTCTAAAATATATTACAAGATTATGTTTTCAATTTTCAGCAGTCAATTTTGTTATTAAAGTATTCTGTACTAAGTAACAGTTATATTGTAATTACATACTAATATACTATATATATCCGGCGTACATAAATCCCTAAAGTTACAGCCGTGAATGTGAATATGTGATGAGGTCATTAAGCCTGAAGCATTCTCCAATCTCCAGACTCTCCGGACTCCGGACTCCGGATACCTACGTCCTACGAGAATTATTCTCCTCCGAGGCTCCGACCGTCTATAGCCGGTTACCCAAAAGTCAGAACTTGCAGCTGGGTCGTTTTGTCTCACCTGAATAACCCGCTTCAAGGAGTGAATATATATATATATATATATATATATATATATATATATATATATATATATTATTAATTGTACAAACAGTGAAACATATGAATGGATATTGGATATTGGATCATGGATGGATGGAGCCATTTGTCGCAGCAATTGTCGTTGCGGATTAAATAAATACTTCCTATTATTTGTGTCAAATTAAAATTATTTCTTGTATTATTTAATTCATCGGTTTCAACAATTGAACCTCACATTTTAATTTTGATTGAATGTCCGTGTATAATTTGAAAAGTATTTAGTGTGTGGATTAAATGCCTTCTTTTTTGGATATCCCATCATAATCATTTAGAATTTTTATATTAATAATTAAAAATACAAACTCGAACAACTGGTCTTGTCTTGTTGGGATCCAAAATGTTAAAATAGATTCAGCAAAAATAATTTATTTCACCTTGTTCATCTCGTAATTCAAAACGTTTAAAATGTGCATCCTTTGGAAGATTTGTGATATCAAACTCACGAGCTTCTTTGGATATAGTGTAGTGGCACATAAAAGTTAGGAATACAAACTTATATATATATATATATATATATAGCAAAGACTTCTATGGACATAAGGATCTATTTGTATGAACATATTTTTATTTTCAAAGTTCAAACAGTCGATCCGAACCGTTCGTCTTGTTCTCCATATTAATATGTGCTTGGAGACCAAATTTTACATTCTTCTGAATTTTTTTACTATTTATTAAGATGGGTACAAAATTCAATGGTCTGAATATGATATTTTTTGTACCCATCATAATAAATAGTAAAAAAATTTAGAAAAATGTAAAATTTGGTTTCCAAGCACATATTAATATGAAGAACAAGACGAACGGTTCGGATCGACTGTTTGAATTTTGAAAATAAAAATATATTCATTTTACAAAGAAATTCTTATGTCTCTCATATATATATATATATATATATATATATATATATATATATATATATATATATATATAGAGGGGTGGCGTGCAAAAAAGAAATATCGGAAGGTGATTTTCCAAAGACAAAAAGAGAAAAGAGAGGCATGACGCATTGACGCTTAGGAAATGGCGAGAGCGAATCGTCTTTCAGTAATTCAGTGGTGGTGCGTGGGGCCCGCAGGTGAGTCGGATGAAAGCGACGTCGGTCCGAATGGACCATACACCTGGTGCAAAACGCCGAAAATGCTAAATTGGACGGACGGGCCCAAGATGCGAATTCGCATCCTCTGAGATATCTCAAACTTTGCATGACTTTTTGGAATATCTCAACCGTTCAGATGGGATCTACACGAATCTCAAAGCTAAAATAATACTGGCTCCCTTACGGTTCCCCGAATAGGCACCGGACACGTCGGTCATGCAAAAATTGAGATATCTCAGAACTCCAAGATGCGACATGTAGGGCTGTCCAAAAAGCTCGTAGCTCGTGGCTCGTTTGTGACTCACATCTGGCTCGATCAGTAACAGCTCGTTCGATAGTGGATCGAGCTGTTAACGAGCTGGCTCGCTAACAGCTCGGGCCAAAATTAACGAGCTGAGTTAAGGTCTTAGCTCGCTCGCCAGCTCACGAGCTAGCTCGGCTAGGCATCAATTTGTGAATTTGTATGAATTTGTGTGTATTTTACTTTGCCAAGCTTGGTCCGGCTCGGTTCGGCTCGGTCAAATTTCTCGGTTCAAAAAAGTTTGTAAAATTTATTTTCTTCTTAAAACAAGGTCCAACCAAACCCAGTGAGCCAGCTTGTGGCTCGTGAGTTGGCTCGCGAGCTGGCTCGTCACGAGTTTGAGCTGAGATTTTAGCTCGCGAGCTGTTAACGAGCTAGCTTGCTAACAGCTCGATCCAGAATTAACAAGCTGAGTTAAAGTCCAGCTCGGCCCGAGCCAGCTCATTTACAGTCCTAGCCACATGCTGACGCCTTTTCCTGATTAACTGTCACTACATCCATGTGGCCCATCCGTAGAACAGTGAGTCAGCCACTGGGTTTTTTTTCTTAATTTCTTTTATTTGGCGGGGTTTCCTCAAACATTTGTTAAAAAAACATACATACATATATTATAAATTTATAATAGACAGACTAGTTTCTTTTGATATTTTCGCTTAAAAATTCTCTCAAGTGACATTTGAATATTTTGTAACGCTATTGCTTGTATGTATCTGACTATTGATTGGCTCCTAAAAAGAAAGGGGACAAACTTTCTTTTAAATGACATTTGACAAATGGTGATGCATGACTAGGAGAGCAACTGGAACTGGTTACTGCTGCAGTCCAGCGACTTTGGTCTTGGTACGCTCTTATTTTATGTTATGATCAGAATAAAAATAAAAATAAAAATAAAAATAAAAATTGGCTGATTAAAATAAATATATGTTGCCGCATATAATAACAAACAAACACAGGCACAGCTATTGGTGATTGGGGTGCCCATCCTCTGAGATATCTCAATTTTTGCGTGACCAATCGACGTGTCCGGTGCCTATTCGGGGAAACTTAGGGGGCAGTATTATTTGAGCTTTGAGATTCGTTCAATAAAAATTAATTAATTGTGATTTCCAGCCAGAGCCAGGACCCACCGACCCAGGAGGCCAGGAGAGAAGAGAAGGACCAGGAGCAACTATTTTAATTTTAATCACATGATGACGTGTCCAGTGGGAACCGCTTGCACAACAATTTCCTGTCGCTTCCTTATTTTTATTTTCCTTTTCGCCCCGGATTTTCGTTCTAGAAACCCCTTAATCAATACCTGTTTGCTGTTTCTGTTTGTGAAAAATTGCAACTTTCCTTTATAATGACCGACACTACTACGATGCTGTGCAGACTGCAACTGCATGTTCATTTACTCGTACTCTAGTACTGTACTATTAATTTTTATTTCAATTATTAAATATTTTTTTCATATTAAAATTTATCTCTCTTAGATTTCTTTTATTAGATTGGTAGAAAATCACTCCATCTAAATATTCTAAATCACTTTTAAGATTTTTTTTTATCAGATATGTAAACAATCAGTTCAGTTCATCTAAAGATTCTAAATCATTTAAAAGTTGAAGTAGAAATTTGCTACATATTTTACAAAATAGTAAAAGAAATTAAAATTAAAATTTTTAGTTTGCAAGCTGAAGCGGATAAGTAAGGACCAAATTTGTCCAAACCAACTCTGCCTTTCTCAAATTTTATTTGCCCCTATATGGAATTCTTATTTATAATTAGAGTTAGACATTAGAATAAATTCCATCAATATTTATTGATTGGTAATATAGATTACAAGTTAGATTATTGAAAATTAAAAGCTAGAGCATTGAAAAATAAAAGTTAAAACATTGTTTTTTTTATTTTTTTTATTTTTTATCGAGTATCCGATTAGCTAATAGATTTGAACCATATTAGCTATTTAAACCCGATTTGTATTTGCATGTATAGTTTCATATAGAAATCATGTTGACCGGTTAGAGCCAAATATTTGGACATTAAAGACGAATTTATTGATTCATCGTATGGACTAACCTGCGTTTGCATATGTATTTATATTTTTCTTAGCAGGTGAAGATGTAAATATCAGATAGATATTAAACTTAAATAATAAAATTTGTAACTAAATAGATGCGATGAAAATGATTGACGAAATAAATTCAAATAAAAACTCAAAAATGAAGGACTGACGGACATATTGAAAGTGCAATATATAAATAAACTGTTGGATCATCATAATCCAACGTTGAGGTTATTTTTATCAGTGCTTCTACCACTTGTATAAACCCTAAACCCTATCAATATAAATAAGAGCTTGGCTCTCATTTTTGTCTCAATCCAACCTTGAGTATATATGTAATATAATTATGAATTGTATATTATTATATGTGATTGTCACAAATTAAGTCATTTAATATATAATTAAGATATTAGACAATCTATGTATTCAATAGAGTATGGTCTATAAATGCGTAGAACAATAATTTAGACAAAGATTATACTATTGATGGATGGATTATGATATTTGCAATTCAGAAAAACTGTCTTTTTTGAAAAGGCGCTTTTGCACTCCTTTATAAGGATGAGCTCTCGAGACACAAGAAAATAACGTGTGTAACAACACAACTCAAATTTCTGAACAACGGTTATTTTAGACAAAATCTGAGAGCCTTCTCCTTTCTTCCACTATAAAAAAAAACTAAGAAGATAAAACAATCAAATTAGAGGATCTCTCAAAGGCCACATCTTGTTGTTTGGAAGACTTAGTCCACAACCATACGACGTAAAGACGAGAAGGGCCTTTTGCCGTTGAAAACTTGTCTCATGCACACGGAGATGGCTCTTCGCACTTGAGGATTCTATGGCCAATGTTATGAAATCAGGTATTGTATTATGTACTTATGATTATGTTTTATGAGTCGGCTTTGGCATATGATGGTTCATAAGTTAAGGTGAGAATTGTTTCTCCTGTTCCGGAATGTAAGTGTTTGATCACTAAATAAGATATAATTATTCGATATTTGGATAAAGCATAATTATTTGTCCTTTATAATTCTCCAACGTAAAGTTCAAAACAACAAAATTAATAACAAATATTATCTTATTTGATATTCATGACTGATAATAAGTGATCAATATAATATAAAAGAATTTAACAGAAAAAATAACTTAAATTTGAGACTAAAATATATCTATATCCTTATCTATGTCATTTTCACGTGGATGCAGATGCAAATACGAATACAAATAGTTTGTACATATATTAGCCTGAATAAGATATTTAAAATAATTATGTAAATACAAACACAGATACGATGAATTGCACGCCAGAGATTTATAAGAACAAAAAGAGTTGGTTTAACAGATATGATGAATTGCACGCCTTATGATGAAGGTCGCTCAGTAACCTTTAATTTTTTTTTTTCTATTTTATATAATGTAATGTATTTTTGTTCATGTCATTTGTAGCTATAATATTTATGAATGTTTAATAAAAAAAAACAAGAGCTACTTTATATTTCAATTTCTACTAAATAATAAATTATTTAGTTTTGTTAACCCAGTCCCTCTAACTTCGATCTTAACAATCATTGAACTCGGAACTATGTTTCTATCAGTGTTGTAAATAACGGTATGTGGTCGTCGGACAGGCGAGGTACCGTCAAGCGATTAATCGGTATGCGGCCGATTAATCGGAATTATGGGGACAATTTAACGTTTTTATTAAATTTATGTATATATATCATAATTTATTAAAAAATTATTTATTTAACTCATTAAACTTATCAAATAAACTTAATTTAAGTTAGTTTTACTATTATAACATGATACTATGCTTATTTCTTCGTAACACGTAAACATTTTGCATGTGTAAGTAACACATTTATTTAATGAAAAATAAATTTGAGAATTAAGCCTTTTCAAATACTAATAACATATTATTTGAATGAAAGAAAACATTCCAACATAAAATTACTAAATTTAATTTATGATAATAACATAATTTCATAAATAAACATGTCGTACTAATTGAAAAAATTACATCAGTAAGTAAAAAAAATATATATATGGCATATAAATAATAGAAAAATTAATCAATTTCAAAGTAAGCAAGAAGAAAAAAAAATATATAAAAAATATTAGATGAAAATCCAAGCGTAAATAAAACTACAATACATGATTTATAAATCTTATTATCACACACTATTATAGGAAAAAAAACAATTTGAAAAAAAAAAAATTCACTGGAATAAATGGAAAAAACGGGAATAAACGGGAATAAACGGCTGATTAATCGTTTTTTCCGCCAACAGACATCCGTTAAGCGTATTCAGAACGGTTTGGCCGCCGTTTCTTATTAAGCGGCCATTTAATTGGCAGTTTTTTCCGTTTTTTACAACACTGATTTTTATTTTCAGTGAGCCCAATGGAAATATGGTGCTAATTTAATTTGGTCACGTCCCATTTAATTATATTATCATTGAGAAATATTTGCAAGTTATATGAGATATATTAGAGTTAACAAGTCCTAATCTATGATTATATAACTATTAATTAGATGTTAGATATGATATAGTGAGCAAAGCTAGGATGTGATGTGCTCACTAAAAAAGTTTGGCGAGCACAACTCCAAAAGTATATCAGATCGATTTCAAATGACGAATCTAAACCGTTGAAATCATGTACTATTCATAAGTGATGCATGTATATGCAAAATTTTGAAAGTTTCGAATTCATTTGCTACATAGTCAAGCCGTCAAAGAAATAATGAAAAATAAATATATAAAACCACTTATAAAATAACTTATGTAAAGATTCATTACTTTGACCGCTCGATCTTGTAGCAAATGAATTCTAAACTTTCAGAATTTTGCATGTACATGCATTACTTATGAAATACATAGATTTCAACAGTTTGAATTCGTCGTTTGAAGCCGATCCAATATGATTTTGAAGTTGTGCTCACCAAACTCTCTTAATGAGCACATTACGCCCTAGCTTTACTCTGATATAGTTCTATCATTATGAGAAGTTTAGGAAGAATAATGGAACAAAAAAATAAAAAGTTTGAAAACCTGTTTGAATTATGTACAATAATTGAGGCACTAAGTTTTAAAAAACAAAAGTTGAGAACATAATGTAATATGCTATTTCTACTTGTAAACAAAACATATAGCATCTTTCATTTAATTGCTTCTTAAAGTGGCCCATCTGCATCCATTAAATGGGTCCCATTTCAGGACCTCAATATCTGGGCCCACCCAACCAGGTCCATTTTACTTTTACTTGTCTTATTCTTTCAATTAGTATTTTTTATATGGCTCTTTTTCATTCATTGTTATAAAAAAAATGGGTCGTTAAATTTGTTTGCACGACGTGGCGAATGATCGAGTTCGCTGCTTTATTAAATTCTAGTATAAATTAATTAAGGAGAGAGAGAGAGAGAGAGAGAGAGCCTGGGCCCTGGAGTACGTGTTGTCTGTGCTTGTGCGAGGTCGAGTTTAGATTTTTAATTTCGATAGGCATTAATTGGATGTATATATTTTTAAGTAAGATGGATACTGAAGCTGTCGGATACGCGCGCTTTAATATTTATTTATGCGGGTTTTGCTTTCAAATTTAATTTATGTGCATGAATTTTTTAAAGCGCATTGAGTGGCTCCGGCTCCGGTATCCATTAAATCCAAAAATATATATGTATGATGCGCATTGAATGGATCGGGCCTACTATATATATATATGCACTCTGAATTAGTTCGATATTAATTGTTTTGATTCATCTTAGAGGATCCGTACCTATACATACATGTCTAGATCAGATCAGAGTGTATTAATTGTTTTGATTGCTTGATCTTAAAATAAGATGAATCGGTATCGAAAGGCATCTCACCGGAGGCCGAAACAGCTCAGTAGTCAGCACGTACTGCAGCAAAATATATTTCCAGTTGTGGTTATATATCTTAATTTGGATATTAATTTCCAGTTGTGCTGCAACTGATGACCGAAATATTTAATTTAGGGTCTTTTTTTGTTGCTTTTACTAGGACATGAACTAACTAACTAACTATTTCTTGAATGAAATATGCATCAATCTGACAGTTTAAACAAGTCCGTGTCCTTTTTCTCTGAGATAATTGAAAATTTTCAGTTCATCTCAAAAGCGGGCCAAAAGTTTTTGAGATATCATTCTTTTCTTAGGATGATAGTGAATTCAGTACCAAGGCAACTCCATCTATTCTGATGTAGGCTTACAAAGAGGCATGGAGCCGCTTCTCAGAATTCTCTTGTATTAATAATTAATATACCAAGACTTTTATTTTGCTATATTGGTTGGGTCCATCTGAAATAAATAGCCGGGCTTTTCGTTTTGATAACTCAGATGAACCTCAATATCCCTTTTGTTTAAAGCCTTTTTTTTTATTATATTCCTAGCAACGAGTAAAAAGGATCATAAATCATGCTTATTTAGTGTGAAAAGTTGGATGTATTTAGTTAGGCCCTACCGGTTTAAGTGGTCTCCAATCCATTAGAACTTATTGAGCCTTCTGTTATTGACTATATATCTATCATCTTTTTCCTCTTTTTTATGAGCTAGAGGTTATTCTTTACAAAATAATTAATCTATGAGACTCTGACTAAATCATCTTTCCTAGGTTTCTTTTTAGAGTTTATTTCTGTGGCATTGCTTATTGCTTGCACCTGTAGCTTGAATTATTCTTGAGTAATGACTTACTATCTTTTTCTTAATTTTAATTTAATTGTAGATCGAGTGGGGATTATATATATGCTATACCTCTTCTTAGTAGAAAAGTGCAGATTCCCCTTGAAACTTATCAAGAGGCACTTCACACTTTTTTTTAATGGTTGGCGAGAATCACCAACAATTGTATTGATAAAAAAAAAGTTTATTTACAAAGTTCCTAGTATTTAAAATAAATACATACACCTCACAAAAATTTGAACGAAAACTCTGTATAATCACATCGAGATTGTCCACTGACTAATCTCCATTGCTGTATCATTGACCAAATGATGCACAAATTTCTGTTTGTTGGAGAATAAATGCTTGTTCCGCTCTCGCCACAGGCCCCATGCCCCCGATGCTCATATCACACTCCAGCGCTTCCTCCCTTCCTGATCTATGGTTTGCAAGCCTCTTCGCCAAACAGTCTGAATGCTTGTCGAGCCACCCCTTATTGAGATATTGTGTTGTGCCATAATGCCCCTCCAAAATCCTCGTGCATAGTTACGTTCCCACATAATGTAATCTTGTGTTCCCCGTCTCAGCTGCCACACGGAGATGGCAACCTGATTGAACCGAGCATCCTCTTGACAGTAATACCCCCTGTGTCAAGATCGTGTTGTCAAGCATGAGACAAATAAATATTTTCACCTTCATCGGTACCTTAATTTTCCAGAGTGTCCCCTGAGTCTCTGATAGAATCCCTCTGTGGTGTAATGCCTTATAGGCCGAAGCGAAGGAGAATTGTCCCTGAGCTAGCCACCGCCAGCGAGTTAACCCATTTTCCATCCGCACCGAGTTTGAGTAGAATGGTAAGATCTTGATTAGATCATTGACAAAGAAGGAGGTGTTGCTATCCTGTGTGAGGCACTGAGTAGCACCACTAATCCCATATAGGCATACCTAATCCCCCATTTATTTTGAGACTGCACACTATCTCCTAGTTTGCCAAGCAATTTATGCCTCTGCAGATATCATTTCCTTTCCATAGAAAATTCCTTCGCATTTTATCGAGATGCCAAATTATTCCCATCGGTATCTTTAAAGCTTGCATATAGTGCACCGGCATTGCCGACATCACCGCTTTTACTAGTGTGACCCGACCTCCATAAGAGAGGAAGTTCGAAGTCCAACCCTCAATCTTAGCCTGAACTGCGGATATCATTGGTTGAAAGTCCACCTTCCTCGGTTTTCGCACCGATAACGGCAATCCCAGATATATGATCGGTACTGATTCTAGTGGCGATAATAATATATCCCACACTGTTTGTATTAGCTCTTGTGGGATTGAAATCGGGACGAAAGGCTTTTATGACGGTTGATCTTCAACCCCGTTAGGTCTGCATAGACACTGACTATCTGACATATGATTTTCAAGGTGTAAGGATGAGCCTCACATATAAGCAAGGTATCGTCCGCATACTGGATTACCTCCGGCCGGAAGATGACATGTTGGGGTAAAATGTGTGAGACATTATGAATAAACATGTTAAGAGAATCTGCGATGAGAATGAACAACATGGGCGAAAGCGGATCCTCCTGTCACAAGCCCCTTTTGTGTGTAAAAAACCTTGTATAGGAGCCATTCACTTTGATAGCTAATCTCGAGGTACGTAAGATACCTAACACCGCCGAGATCCATCTTGGCAGAAATTCCCTTTCCAGAAGAAGATTCATCAGGAAGCACCAGTCCAGCGTGTCAAAGGCTTTTTCAAAGTCCACCTTATATAAGACAGCCGGTAGCTTCCTTTTGGAGCAGAAGTTTAGAAATTTCCGTGCCGCTAAAAAAGATTCCATCAGTGATCTTCCCTGTACAAAAGCCGTTTGGTTTGGTGATCAGCTTTGCCACAGTATTGATTACACTAATTGGTCTGTAATCCGACACTTGTTCCGAGTTTTGCTTCTTTGGAATCAAGATAATGGCTGCCCTGTTAATTTTTTTAATAGAGGCCTGGTTGTCAATGCATTCTCGCACCAAGTCCAGCACATCATTCTTGATTATTGTCCAAAAGCTCTGATAGAATTCTGCCGGTAGGCCATCCGGTCCACCAGACTTTCCTTTTAGCATTTGCATGATTGTCGCCGTGACATCAGTTTCTGTGATCAGGTCATTAAGTTGCAACAGCTTGTCCCTAAAGGACGGGCCTATTTTTTCGGATAGATTGAAAGGATGGTTTCTAGTCGGTCGCTTACCCAAAATTGCTTTGAAATGGCTCGTCAGATGATCCGGCAATAAGTTCGGTGGAACCGCAGTACCATCTTGTTGAACTGTCCTTATGGAATTTGTATTTTTTCTTGCATTTGCCAATGCATGAAAATATTTGGTGTTTTTGTCTCCCAACTTTAGCCATGTACATCCTGACCATTGTTTCCATTTTGTCTCCTTATTCGCCGCCAGATTTCGGATGTGGTCTCGAAGCGTGATTCTCAATCTGAATTCAAAGGTGTTAAGTTGTCACCGCTCCTCCACTTTATCTAACTGCTGTAATACCCATTTAGATCTTGTGAGATATGTTTCTTTTTTCGCAAACTTTTGTTACACCCAATTGCTGAGTTCCCTCTGAATTGAGTAGATTTTTGTTTGGATTCTTTCTATCGGGTTCTGTACTGTCACTGAATTCCATGTTTGGTTGATGAGTTCACAAATATCGAGATGCTTTAGCCAAAATGTTTCGAATTTAAATTTCCTTTTTGGTGGATTGATATGCTGTTTGAGTCGCAGGCTAAGCGGGGCATGGTCTGAAGCCGTTGCCGGTAAATTGCATAGGTCGAAGGATGCCCCGAATTCTCACCAATGGTATGACAGAAGTATTCAGTCCAGCTTTAAGAAAGTCGGCGCGGGCCGTTGTTTGACCATGTGAAAGTTCGTCCATGCAATGGTGCCTCAATGAGGCCTGAATCATTAATAAAATTGTTAAATTCAATCATAGATCCCAAGTTCCTGATTTCCCCAGTAGTTTCTTCTACTGATCTTAAGAGATTAAAATCACTTAGAATTAGCCACGGTAAATTATTAATTTCTCGTATTATTCGCAATTCTTCCAGAAACAATCTTTTCCTTATATCATCCTACGAATCATAAACCCCAGTGCACATAAATTCAAAATTTCTCCTTTTTAGAATAACTGTCACTGTAAAATTAAATTTGAAGGTATCGATTTGGGTGAGAGCATTGCTCCACGCGAGCAAGATCCCACCCCTTGATCCTTCCGCATGTAAAGCTGCAAAATTTTGGATTCTCGAAGGGCAGACCTTTCTTAAATAAAAAATTGTGTAATTACACCACTTTGTTTCTTGAAAACACTCCAAGTCAGGTTTATTTTCAATTACTAAATCATTAATTACCGCACACTTAGTTACATCTCCAAGCCCTGGCACATTCCAATTCAAATCACAAATAGGTAATGTAAATTCATTAATCATTAAAATTGGGTACATAAAAAGCTCAAGTTCAGTTTTACAAGGTAGCAAAACATAACTAACACAAGGCATAATCACTCAAATATAATCCTAATATGACCTAAAGGGTCTGGATATGCTCCTCTTCATCATCAGAGAAGTCATCTGCACTATCAAAGTTGAAGTCATCAAGGACTGAGTCTTTCATTGTCCTTGTATAGAGCATCTAATTCTTCTTCATCATTGACTGCTCCTGCTGTTGGATTTGCTTCTGTCTCGGATCCATTATTAATAGGAGCCGCATCAAGGAAATGGGCTGCACCGTAGACATCGTGAGAGTTAAATTTTGTAGTTAACGGAACCACATGCACCATTTCACCTACAGTAGCGCTGTTAGACCCTATTCCTCCCAAATTCAGCCCTCCCGTTATTGGATCCCCATTGTTCGGGCCCAAAAGGAATCTGCCTGACGGAGGAGCTTGCTGCGTCGCTTCTCCCTTCCCTCCGCCTTCCACCTCCGCTAGCTGAACCCGCGGCCCCACCATAAACAGTGCTGTGATCGGAACTCCCCGCTCCAAGTCCTCCGCCGCTGTCAATGTAGCGGTGAGGTGAACTTCACCTCTGTCCGCCTCTATCAGTGCCACGCTGCTGCTGTCAATCTTCGCCGCTGTCAGGCCCGCCATTGTCAGGCTCGCCTCGTCAGTCTCTGTCCAGCTCCATCCGCCTCTGCCATTGCAGCGCTTAGCTCCGCCGCTGTCAGCGTTCCTGTCAGGCCCACCTCAATCCCCACTAGGATCACTCCGCAGTAAGCACCAGCTCTATCCTCCTCGTCCTGTCGTAATGGCACCGCCTCCATCGCTTCATGACGGAGAGCCAACAACAGTTCGGCCTGAATTTTCGGGTCTAGTTCAATCTGTGAGGACTTAGCTTGCTTCCTGGCTCTATTGGCACCAATGTTATACCTCTTAGTAACACCCCTACTCAAGACCCTGGCACTACGCCTGTGATGGGTGGTGGCCGGTGGTGGTGAATTTGGGGGAATTGGGTCTGCCGGCTCTTACATTAGTTCTTCCATCGGCTCATCCATCGGGTCAATTTCATAATTTTCGAAAAGATGTGCCTGCGCGGGATCGACCAATGCACTTAGGTATGCCTCTTCTTCCTCATCAAGCCTCTCTTGCGAGTCATTAATCGGGTATGCCTGAGATTCATCTGAGTCATGTATGAGGTTGGTAGGTGAGTCACTGGAAAGTAGGGGTGCAAACGGATCGGATAGTGCTAAAACCATATCCGTATCCGTATTTTTTTTTTCGAATACGGATACGGATTAGATATTAATCAGATACAGATACGGATCAGATATTAATCAGATACGGATACGGATACAGATTGAATATTAAACAGATACGAATACGGATATAATTCGGATTTTTAATTTAAAATATATATGTTATGCCATTACAAAATATATATAGCCATAATTAAAATTCATCAATTCACCGACTATATCTAATTAACTAAAATTCACCAACATAACTATAATTCTAATCAAAATATACTAACACAAAAAGATATTCTATCTAAACATATATAATTCTAAAATAAAAATAGATAGTTTAATAATATTTTGTATTTTTTTTATCACATCAATCACTATCATTATCTCCATCTTCTTCTTCTGCTAACTCCATAAAATCAAAAATTGATGTTGCACAACCTGAAATTAAAATAATAATTGAAATTAATATTTGATTTTTAAAATAATCGAATCAGAATTATATGATTTAAAAATTGGATTAAAGAAAGATGGTTTGAATGCCAAGATATATACAATTATTAAAATTTATACTCTAACTTTTCTTTTAATTAAATTTATTTCAATTATATATACATGACTAAATAAATTTTAGAAGACCAAATTAGAATTACGAGCTAACCAATAGAATCAGAGAAGATCAAATTAGAGAAGGAATAATAAATCAAAGAGGGCAACTCATGGAGGAGTATTTAGTGACCTGTATCTCTAGTGCTTTGTTTCCTTAGTAGCAGCATATATTTGTTTCTAATGTCTAACTTGCAATCGTTAGCCCTTTTCTCAAATTCTTCCCGTAATATAGGAGAGTGTTTCACTTTTTCCACCACTTCTTGTATGTTATCAATTCCTTTCCTTATCACATTTATCCCATCTTGCACAACAAGGTTCATTATGTGAGCGGCACATCTCACATGAAAGAGCTTTCCACCACAACAAATACCCCTGGTTTTATTGAATCTCTCTACCATTTCCCTCACACGCACACCATTGGCACCATCATTATCCAATGTAAGCGAAAATATTTTCTTATCAATGTTCTAATCAAACAAAATTTTCATAACCGCTTGACATAAGTTTGCACCCGTATGTCTCCCTCGCAAGCGCATGAAACTAATGATCTTTTTTTGCATATTCCACTTCTCATCAATGAAGTGTACAGTTACACACATGTAGCTCTTATTCTGTCGTGAAGTCCATAAATCCATGGTGGAACTCAACCGGCATGAAAGTGATCCAAGGAACTTATGAACCTTTTCTCTTTCTTCCTTGAACATCTCCAATATTTCCTTTCTACATGTAGTCCGTGATTTCATCTGAAAAGAGGGACAAAGTGATTTAACAAAATCAACAAAGTACTCATGCTCAACAATGCGAAATGGATACTCATGCATTACAACGGCAAGTGCCAATTTCTTACGACTCGATTCCTCATCATACTTGAATGTCTCTCCAACTAAACTAATTAAACCTTGTCCCGTAGGAACACCATGCTTTCGTATATAATGATTCCGTAACTAAACTAATTAAACCTTGTCCCGTAGGAACACCATGCTTTCCTATATAATGATTCCGTAAGCGCGTAGTACCATGTTTGCTATTTGCTTCAAATTTTTGAGAGCAAACTTTGCAAGTTGCAGTGACATTAGTTATCTTCTTTCCATTCACTAATTCAATAGTCTCAGTTCTATCAAAATAATTCCAAACATTAGATTTCAGTTTCTTTTGCTTTTTACTAGGTGGGTTTTCGTCTGTAGCATTGCTAGTACCAACATTTGTAATAGGTGCTGGTGTTGAATTTTGTTGTGGCTCGTTTTCAATAGGTCTGCTCGATGATGCCATTTAGAGTGATAACCTAAATAATTAGAAGAATTAGTTACTTTTTTCAAACAATAATATATGATTAAGCTACATACTGAGGCATTTGGATATATAATATATACTGAATTATCAAAATACATAAGATACGGTGAATTCTAATGCTAATAGTATTTTTTTAAAATTAACCTAGATTTTAATTTACATGAATTTGTTATGTTGTATACTAACATAGAGATGCAAATAAAATAATAACAAATGCATTAGACATTGGAAGTGATTTATTTGCACCTGTGATCATTTTTAATAAAATATAATCTTGAAAGACTCAACTAAAAATAAAAATAAATCTTGAAAAACTGGTTTGCAGAAATAAAAAAAAGGACGCGTATCAGGTGCAATTCTTCAAAGATGTGTTTATTAAACTAAATATTATAAAATTTGAGAAATATTCTTGAGATTAAGCCTAAAAAGAAACAAAATCATAAAACCTCACTAAAAGACAAGACTGCAAATAAAAAAAATTAACAAAGATAATAGAAATTTAGTGAGTCAAAAACTAAATTCCAACAACAAATAGTTAAAATTCAGTGGAACTAGGGGTATAAACGGAGCGGATTCGGAGAGGATAATGCTAATACCATATCCGCATTCGTTTTTCAACAAGCGGATACGGATACGAATACGGATACGGATACAGATACGGATAGTAAACGGATATCAAAATTAAAAACAATATCCGTCTTAAACGGATACGGATACGGAACGGATAATCCATGGATACGGATTCAAATACGAATATAGAGCGGATAATTGTCGGATATCAAGTAATTCTACTAAATTTCAAAATTTCAAATTGCCTAGTTTGATTACCTAAATTGACAAAAATTTAATAGACTTTTTAAGTTTGCACAGTGATGATTATGCATGACTAATTGCTTATTGGTTCAGAGAACCAATTCATTATCCTAATAGATTATATGATTTTTCTACCAAGATTCTTGGACTTAAACGAATATGTATGTTTTTTTAAAATTTCGCAAGAGTGAAATGAATTGAAAGTTGCTGAAAAATTAAATTTCGGATCCGGATATATACGGATATCCGCTCCGTTTATATCCTCACGGAATTATCCGTATCCGTATCCGCATTATTTTTCCATATACTAAAATTATCCGTATCCGTATCCGTTTAATCCGGATACGGATAATAAGCGGATTCGGAGCAGATTATCCGCGGATAATCCGTATCCGTTTACACCCTAAGTGGAACAATAGCAATAATCCAACTATAATAATAAAAATCAAACCTTAGGTCCTTAGTTGGAGAAATTCCAGAGAAGTCAAACTTGCCAGAGAGGACGTTGCCAAATTAAGTGAAACGAAGCAGAATAATTTATTCTTGGAAGATTGTTCGCTCCGCTAGACAGGAAAGAAGAAGAACCGTCGTCGCGGAGAAATAGAATTGAGAGAAGTGGAAAGGTCTTATTATCCGTATCCGTATCCGCACAGGTAATATTCGTATTCGTATCTGTATCCACAAATTATCCGTATCCGCAAAAAAATAGATACGGATACGAATCTGAACGGATAATATCCGATCCGTTTGCATCCCTACTGGAAAGGGGGAGGCCATCCGAGTCAATTGTGAATTGGAGATTGAACTCCAGCTGCTCCATTATCGGATTATTCTCCAGATAATCCTCAACATTTTACATTTATGTCATCTTCGCTGTCTTCTTCATTGTTTTCAAAGTTGCTATCATCAAATGCAAAGTCACCATTTCCACTTTGCACATGCTCTGTTTGCATCTCCTCACTAGGCTCATTTTCAATTTCCTCTTCAGGTTCGACTTCTATTTCTGGGTCAATCTGCATGTTCACTGTTTCTGTATTGCCAATCTCAATTTGGGCTTGATCCCCAAGGTAATCACAAATCAGAGGCTCTATTAGTTGGGCTTGTGGTTCTGTTATGTTTGTGGGCAATAAGAATTTTAGAAGGTGAGGGGTCGATATGTGATATGTCTATGAGATGGGGCTGTAGGGTGTTGATAGGAGTTGGGTTGAGAAATGGTATTGGGCCTGTTCGTGTGAGTGTATTGTTTGCATCTGATTTTTCTGTTTCAGTTTCAGAGGGCCCAGATTTTAGATTCTGGGCCTTTGGAGGTATACTTCACACTTGTTAATATTTTCTTTTGGATTAATGGCACTGATCGTCCTGAATTTTAAATAGGAGCAGGAGCATATGCTTACCACTTTACCGATACCAGATCATATTTTGCTGCCTGGAGCCTGGAGGAGCAACGCAACGAACGGCGAGTGAATCTGAAATTCTGAATGGGTAGGTAGGAAGGAACCAAGGAATTTAATTATTTAAGAATTGGTTGGTGGGGTCAGGGTCAAACCTCCAAGTAATTAATTAATTATATATATATATATATATATATATATTGGTATCACTATCACCGTATCACGTGAGAAATCAGTACAATTCTAAACGCCTTATTTGAATAAAATTCAAAATTCTTCATGCGTTATTGGACCAACTAATACTAATACTAATACAACAACACGTACTATTCATTCCAATCCGATAACAGTAACAGTCAGATATAAATTTTTATTGCAAGTCCGACTATGAAATTATATATAAATCTTTTTAAACTATTTTGGTTGCTAACAAATGTGTTGGTTGGACGATTACGATTTATTCATTTTTAAGTTGCATGAAATTTGCTACTTAATTCGCTATGGCGGTACATCAAGAGCTCTTATTATCACAGCGAATCATGAAAGAATATTTGAAAATAATCTTTGAATGGAATATTCTCCATCTTTGAATGGAATATTCTCGATTTCCCTTTTATAGTTCCATTATTATTAATTAATAATTAATTTTTATTAATGGAAAAGGGAGAAAAAAAAATCTGTAATCCTCTATGCTCAATCTACAGCTTTTTTATTTTGTAAGTCAGATAATCCAATTTAGAAAACTTGTAAGATGGTGTAAAATTTAGATTAACTAGTAAGGACATAAAAATATTATGTTGGGAATTAAAAAAAAAGTTGAACTTAAGAAAATATTTGGTTTTGGTTTAGGGTATAAAAGTGAGATCCGAACGTAAAATAATTCAGTTTTTGTTACATAAACGACTAGAAATGTTTATAATAGACAAGTGTTCAAATTCCAGAATATAGACAGACATATATTCCTAAAAGTTTTGTAAAAACAAGGCCGGATATTTAATTTGTTTCAAACCCGAACCTAACACTTTCTTATATATATTCTAGACTAGTTTTGTAAAAAAATTGTTTCAATTCAGTCAATTCCCTAATTAAATTGAATACCGGGTTCAGAATAATTAAATGCTCAATCTAAAAGCTTTTTATACTTGGTACGTAATTCCAAATCAGATCGATGTAAATAATTGAAGGCATATACAGTAACAAATTAAACTGGCATAGATGATATCAACGAATACTTATATTATTTAATTGTTTTCAAGACCTTTTAATTTAAAATGAATGACGAATGTTCCGATTTTGATATGAATTTTAAACCTAGAGGTTCTAATAAATTGTAATTACGATTAAAGGTAGAGGTTCTAATAATAATAATAAATTAACTCCTTTAGCTTATAATTTTATTATAGGAAAGGAGTAACTAAAACCAACCACTTAATTTCTCTTGGCTAATAGTAATTGGCCCATGGCTGCATCGCAACAACAATTAAATATTAATGAAATATACAATTCAACAGGATTTCGAAACTTGAAAGGTTAATTGAAGAAATGAAATCAGTTACTTTTGGCCATGGCCATTGGCCAGAACCCAGAAGCTATATATTATATTATGGATAAATCTAATAATATTTTTTTTGGCAAGGTCAAGGTCGCATGAATGAATATAACAAAAATTTAATAGGAATCCTCTCCTATCCTCGTTGCAAGAATCAAGATGATGTATGGTATGGTTGTAATGTAATGTAATTACAAACTAAGATTTAATTTTGACCTTTAAAAAAATACAAGAAGATTTTGATTTTTTACGTCAAAGTTAAGATAAATTGCAATTATTAGAACAAAAAAATACTGCAGGAGATGGAGTTTCCGAATAATTAAAAAAAATACTGAAGGAGATGGTTGATAGAATTCATTAATTTTCAAATAATTGATAAAAAAAAATTGGAATACAATATGGGTTGACTGTTACTATGAATTTGTTACTACTTACTAGGGTAGGGTTCCAAGCTACCAAACCAAAGCACCACCCACAAGTGTTGTTCGCTACACAGAATGTTGTATGAATTTCCGCTGCAGGAGATGGAGATGGAGTTTCGCCGACCAAACTCGTTTTCCCATCTTTTGTGAGTTTCAGTTTGAAAGAGGAGGAAATCGTGTGTTTGTTTTGGCAGTATTTCCCAGTTCCCACCAAACCAAACCCAGGCCCCAGGGCAGAGGCAGAGGGGCATTCATAATCATATCATAGCTACCTCCGCCAAGCTTGGCGACGCGCGCACTGTTATTACTTATCTCACGCAGCCGCATTTTACTACTTTCCACTTCTCACTTCTCTCTCCTTTTAAAACCCGCTCTCATCTCATCCTCCCTCCGAACGACGACTCCTCTCTCTCTCTCTCTCTCTCTCTCTCTCTCTCTCGCATAAAGAAAGTACGCCCATCTCGCGATCGAAAGAGAAAGCGCGAGTAACTTCGCCTTGATCTCAAATCAGCTCCCCTGGTTTCTCTGATCGATTCGCTTTTCCTCGTCTTCTTCCTTTGGAGGTGTTTTCATTCAGGTTCTACAACTTTCTCAGCTGTTCATCGTCTTCCTACTATGCACTCCATTTCTTTATTACATTCTTTCTCTTTGTAACTAGAGTATATCATATAATCTGGTCATCTGTGGGTCTGTGATTGCGGACGGGTGATTTGATGAATTTGGTTTATGTGCCACGAATGTGATATGACTTTGTTTTACTCTATTTAGCTAGCTACAAGTTACAAGAGAGTAAAGCTTACACGCTAATCATTTCAGGAATTATTTATTTGCTTCAATTTCCTATTTTGCACCTATTGGGAGGATTGATGCTTTAATCTTTTTTTTTTCTTATGATAAACCCAATTTGGCCGTCAGAGTTGTTTAAAAAAATATCAGGTGACACTTACCAATTAGAGCTTATCTATTTCATTATTACAATCACAGATGACAATATGTTTACAATTTTTGAATGCACTAAGCAATTTTATGTCAAATTGAAGTACTTAGTTGAATTTGCTGCTTTAATTTGCTCTTGCTTTTATTGTCAGATAGGAATGGCTGCCACTACATCTCATGGCACCCTTGGGTCTTTACAGTCTTGTTACCTCAGCAAATGTTCCCCATTTCAAAAGAGAAATGCCATGATTTTCATGACAAAATTTGAAAAAGCAACCGAATTTGGCACAAGGTTGGTTTATAAGCAGAGATTTGGCACAATTCGTGTGTTGAGCTCGGCATCTCCAGTTATTGACCCAGTTCAACTGCAGTCCAATGGCAGTTCTGACGGCTACAGGAAGAAATCCAGTAATAATTATTTTTTTTTCATTATGAAAAATTTCATGTATTAAGTATATATCTTGTGAGAGCGATGGGCCTTGAACAGATAGTGCCAGCATTTACCAGTACCCACCAGGAACCTGAACCATTTGATGTATTTGTTGTTTTACTTTTTATTAGCCTGATACCAAACCAATTTGACCTCACGTGGATTTCACTTAAACCAGATCAGTTTTTTCATATTGGCATGTATCAGTACTGGTATTAACCTTTAAGATTGAGTGCATGCAATGCCGATTAAGATTCATGTATCATGCTACTGCTACCAGTAGATAGTGGTGTAAGATTGGTCTAAAAAGCTCTTATGAAGTCTCTTCTATTCAATCAAACATCAAACCAATAAAAAAACATATTGTTCTTGCAGGTGAGAGTGCGCTTATTTTGATCCGGCATGGTGAGTCATTATGGAATGAGAAAAACTTGTTCACAGGATGTGTCGATGTGCCACTGACACAAAAAGGGATAGAGGAGGCGATAGAGGCTGGGAAGAGGATAACTAACATCCCAGTAGACATGATCTTCACCTCTGATTTGATTCGTGCTCAAATGACCGCCATGCTTGCCATGACTCAGCACCGCTGCAAGAAGGTCCCCTTTCTCTTTCTTTCTTGAATCAGACAAACTGATAAGTGTATATTAAATCGAATTAGCTAAATGTACTCAGTTGTTGTCAGATTTCTTATAAAGTACCATGATTTGTGATACTTTCTAGAAATACAAATAAGTTAAGCTTGTGGCATGCATTGGAGCAAAGTAAACAAAAGTTGACTTGCTCAATCCTTATTTTTACCAGTGTTTAATAGTCCACATATGTGAATTATATTTTGAATCTGTAAAATTGGTTTCTTAAATTATTTTGTAGGTTCCAATTATCACACATAATGAGAGTGCACAGGCAGAGGCATGGAGTGAGATGTTTAGTGAAGAAACCAAGAGTGCATCCATCCCTGTCATAACTGCTTGGCAGTTGAATGAGAGAATGTGAGTATGCTTTTTACTATTTCTCAGACTAGATCAAGTAAAAATGTTAATATTTCAATTAAAGGGGCAAATTAGGAAATGATCCTCTCCTGAGCTCGTTAGCAAAGATTGCGGCAATTTAAAATCTTTCAGAGAGCAACCATGTGACCTCACAAAAGCTGTCTCATTTATTTATATGTTTTTTTTATACTTTGTTGATCATCTATTGTACTTTTTTTGTTTTGATCAACCCTTGTGATTTCATGGTTTATTATTTACTTTTGTTTTCAAAGTAGATAAACCTTTTGATTCTGAAGTGGTCTGGGTTATTTAAATTTATTATGGTTCTAACTACAAATCATTTCAGAGAGTCAAAATGCCTAAACAGATTCTCAGGAAAAACACGGAACTTAAATTTCAGTATCTAAGCAAACAGAAACTTTTTTTTTTTTTGCCAAATGAGTTATATCAAAAACATTGAAAGCGAGTAAAAGAACATTTAATGACCATATGTCACTTTTGCAAACTCTGTCAGCAATTGATAAGAGGCTACTTTTAGAGAACTGATCGACTCCAATTAATTCTTTATTTTTGTGTGGAAAACCTTGGAATATAGGTACGGTGAGTTACAAGGCCTAAACAAGCAAGAGACTGCCCAAAAGTTCGGCACGGAGAAGGTGTACGAGTGGCGGCGCAGCTATGACATCCCTCCACCAAATGGTGAAAGCCTCGAAATGTGTGCCAAAAGAGCTGTTGCATACTTCCAAGATCAGGTAAAACCTCTTTAATTTCATTACTAAGTTGCTCAGCTTTGGTAATGTTTTTATTTCACATATTTAAGTTTTGGGATGGTAATTGCAATTAGCACTTTTGCATGAGTATGCAATCGTCATTCAAATGAAATTCAGTTCACCCATATCATTAATGCAATTGATAGTCATTGATAATATCATCAAAATTGGTGATATTAATATCGGCATCAGTGTTTGCGACATTATACTAACCACATCATCCATCCATTTTTAAACATATTTTAACCTTAGGAATAATTTGGTACAAATTGAAGGACCAAAAAGGGTGCTTTGAAAACTAAAGACCGTAATGGAAAAAGGTGATATTATATGGACCATTTGTGCAATTTACTCGTAGGAAAATTTTATTTCATTAGAAGGAGACCACACTTAATTTTAGGGAGATAATTTTCTTTAGAAGAAAACAATAATATTTTGTCACTGTGATTGTTGGATACTTTTTGAAACTTTTGGACAGGTAGTAATTTTGGATAAAGAAGTTACCAATTGCAAAGTTTAGAACCAAAATTGGAAGTACTTATGATATGACCATAATGCGAATGCATGATTTTTGGATCATTTCTGTTTTACTTGTTTCTATTATAATGTTCTGATTGCTACTTGAGATATGTTATCTCTTAAAAATGTGCATCCCAGAATCATTCAGGCATCATTGAAGCTAATATATATATATATATTTTAATTTCATTCAAGTTGCATATTGCACGTGGTCATGTATAGAATTAATTTTGTTATTTTAAGCATAAATTTTGGTAACTTATTGACAGATTGAACCCCAACTTATGGAAGGGAAGAATGTGTTGATTGCCGCACATGGCAATTCCCTCAGATCCATCATAATGTATCTTGATAAGCTAACATCGGACGAGGTAAGTTCTTTTATTTATATTATATCAGACACTATTTTGAACATTTAATGTCCATTAATTAATAAATTAATCAATTGGTTAATTAATTTATCTCTGAGAAACTTTAAGCCATGCCAAATCCCTTTTGCCCTTAATCCATTTAAATTAACTTTTTGAGAGAGAGTGCACAGAAAATATTGGGCAAATTTTCAGTACAAATGAATACGAAAATCCTCATTTTATATTTTAATATATAGTGTGAAAGTTCCTAAATTTTAGGGAATTTTGAAATTTTTTAGGTTTCATGGAATAATAAGCAAGCGTCAAAGAATATTTGTTTGAGTTCTTTTAGCTTATAAAATTAATTCGGCTTAGTCAAAATTATATTAATCTTAGGTTATAAGCCTTGAGCTCTCGACGGGCATTCCAATGCTTTACATATTTAAAGAAGGCACATTTATTAGACGAGGGAGCCCCCCGAGACCCAATGAAGCCAGTGTTTATGCTTTTAGCAAGGTAAGTCTTCTCTGTATATATTTCACAATTGGTCCCTGAAGTAGCACCTGTTTCCCACTTTAGACCCTTCAATTTTAAAATTTTTGTTCAGGCCCCTGACCATTTGATTTTTTTTAATTGGAATCCGTAATCATGCCTGATGAGAAATTCATGCTGACTATGACTTGCGATCACTTTTAGCTGGGAAATTATCTCCAGGAAGAAAATGGCATGAAAATTGGAATTTGTAGGGACCAATCTGGGAACTTAAAAAAATTAGGAACTGCAACATGAATTGGGCAATAGTTAAGAGGGAATTTTGTGTAATTTACCAGATTTTTAACTTGCCATCATCATGTTTTGTGAAATCCCTGAAGTAATATAACTGAATGGCTTGGGATAGTATGAACCATTGGTGTAAATATTTTCATAGCATGAAATTTGTAGTGGAAATACAAGAGGAATGGTTTAATGTGAAATTAACCTTTTATTTTTATTTTTGAAATGCAGAAATTGGCTCATTATAGAGAGAAGTTGGACAATATGATGCTGTGAAACATTGGAAAAAAGTTCCGATATGCATCAGTTGACTGTCCTTTTGGTTATTTGTAAGAATGTTTTATCGAAGTTTACTAGTAGAAATATGATGCAATAGATGCAGTAACTTCCTTAGTGTAGGAAGAATATATGATTGTCATATTTAGATGAATCAGTACTTTTGTTTGCTTTTAGTTGAACTGCACCAATGCTAATTAAAAATTGGGCATTCATGAGGCCTTCTGAAGTGAAAAAAGGCATGTTTGGTACATGAAATCTTGAATTTCTCCTTTTTAAGTATATAGATCCTTTAGGCACTGGTTTTCTCTGTTTTTTTTTTCAAAAGCATGGTAGAAGCTACCAGCATGGTAGAAGAAAAAAAGAAAAAAAATATATTTAGAACTCAGTATCTCCATGCAGCACATGGTACGTGAGTTGTCCTTCTCTTCACATCACGTAGCTACCCCTCCTGAAATACTACTCGCTTGTCTCCTCTGCAGTATTTAATCCACATTTCAGCTTCATCTTTAATTTTTCTGCAAAAACAACTCCGCCATAAAATCTGATCCTCTGAAAAAAATTTCGTTGCGCTGCCTCCACAGTGACCAGATTACGCACAGAAATCTTGTTGCCCATTCTTGCTTGGCCTTGCCATTTAGGTAGGTAACACATCTAACAGAGTTCTCCCAAATCTGAGCCATAGAGTCCCCTGTTCTCATTAGGCGGTACCCATACAATACACTCATAATTCTCCAAACACGTTGCGCATAAGAACAACAGAATAATAAATGTGAAGCATCTTTCCATCCACACGTATCACACAAATGACATCTCATGTCACAAGTCATCCCCCTCTTCTCCATGATATCATGCGTCAATATCCTTTCTCGAATCACCAAGAATGCAAACACTTTGATCTTCAAAGGCGCATAACATTTCCATATAAAACTGTGTCTGCATTTCATTTTGCCACCCAAAATCATCAGTTTGTACACCGAGTTTTCCAAGTACAGTCCATTTGTTGTCCAGCGCGATACTAATTTATTAACCTGGGATGAAAAAAATAACCCCATTAGAATTCATACCTGGTGCTATTTCGGCTAAGCCTAGGGAGTGCTTCATTCATGGATATGGTTTGAAATCGTGGTCTTGGCAGCCTATCTTTCCATTTTCTGATCGGCTTACCGTCCCAACTATCATACCAGAATGATATTGATCTACTGTCACCTATCTCCCAACTCGTGCTCCATTGAAAAACCGGCTTAATCTTGATGAGATTTTGCCAAAAGAAGAAACCATGATTAACCCAAATCAAGGTATTACCATCATGCACAATACACCTAAGTCTTATGACTGACCATAAGCAATCTTGTTGTGTCTATGGTTTCATCCACCAACGTAATAACAGGGACAAGTTTCTTAATTCCAGGCTTAATCTTGGTCAACAAACTGTTTGCCACTTCAGAAGAGGGATTCCATCCCCTCTACTATCTGTGTTTCCCCACAAAAAATTACGACGAATCTGATAAATTCGATTAGTCACCCACTTTGGCAAAGGAAAGGAAATCATGAAATAAATTGGTATTGACGAGAGAACTGTATTCACCAACTGCACACGGCCTCCCCTTGAGATTAACTTTGCTTCCATCCATCTAGTCTAAGTTGTAATTTTTCTAGCAACGACCAATAATCACTTCTAACTGGTTTGTTAATTGTAAGAGGCAGTTGTGCTTGGTGACAACCGAAAACCACCTTAACAATATTAACCTCAACATCTGAAAGGTTCAAAGGCACAAAAGAGCTTTTAGAAAAATTAATTTTCAAACCTGAGACTTTTGTAAAAAGTCTTAAGATGATTTTGATTGATATCATTGTGGTCAGATCGGCCTTGGCAATAATTACGGTATCATCTGCATACTGCAGCGCCAGAATAGATTCACCGAGCTTGTTTGAAATCGGCCCCTAAAGTAACCCATCTAAAGCAACAATCGTTCTATGTAGCACATCAACCGCAATGATGAATAACATCGGTGACAATGGATCCCCCTGTCGCAACCCTTTCTTGTACCAAAAATAATCAGAAGTTTCACCATTTAAAACAATTCTCGATGATGCAGTCACAAGGAGATGTTTAATCCAACTCATCCATTGTACCGGGAAGTCTCTAATACACAGAACTTTCACCAAAAAATCCCAATTAATTGAGTCAAAAGCTTTAGCAAAATCTATTTTGAAAAACACAGCCGGCCATTTACCCTTGCTGATGTGATGCAAGATTTCTCTAGTTGCCACAAAATTTTCTGAAATTTGTCTACCTTTGACAAATGTTGTCTGATTGATTGAAACCAAGGTCGGCAAAAACTAAGCCAGTCTCGTTGCTAACAATTTTGAGATAATTTTGGGTATCAAATTGATAATGCTAATTGGCCGAAAATTCTTGACCTCCACTTTTGTAATCATCACAATATTTGCTCTATTGGTACGTACCCCATCAAATGAATTTCCCTTTCTGTGAATGGTGTATCTAAGACTGGACAGATTAATAGGGTTGGGGTACAAGGCCTGACAATCAAATTCAAAGGTAGCATTTTCGGTTCCCAACAGATTTTTCATTTGTTGTCACCTTGTGAGAGCCAATTGCACCGTGCTCTTTGACTCCATCTCATCTCCACAATCGTTGCCAATTTGTACATGGTTAATGATTAATGATTAATGATTTAGGTTTAGTAGTTTGTTTTTTTAACAACATATTCATAGCCATCTTTTGTACAAATGAAACGACTTGGATTTAGAGATGACAAACCATAACAACACAACTTGAAGGATAATTGGATCTGAATTCTATTCTAACTGATATGATAATGATATGGACGGCAGCCTAAACCCAACTAGACTAAAATTTGAACTTTGCCTTCATGAGCTAGTTTGAGCCTAAAATAAAATAAAATAAAATACTCTATTGCTACTCCAAAACCTGGAATCGTGAAGGATCGAGAAAGCCTTGAAATTAATAATAGTTCAAACATGAAAACAATCTAAATTCAGGGATCCAGAATCCAAAATGTGATTCTTTCTTACTCCAATGCAATCCAACTCATCAACACTTGAGAAAGGCCTAACTCGTAAATGAAAAAGAGAAATAGACATACTATGTGATTATAGGCTAATGTTACGTATAAGTATGGGATAGCAACAGAGACACACTCATGTACACACATGATACATATTCAATTAAATCATCCCTGTGGAAATAAACATAAAACAATGAAAAATCATAAATAATTCAAAGATACCAGTGACAAAAATAATTTATTTAATTATGTCAGTATATTAAGTTGTTTTTATTTTCTAATAAGAAAAATAATTTGTTAAATAATAAATTAATTTTGTAACAATATCCGGATTATATATCTGAATTATATTCTTATCCGTATTCGTATCCGTCTAATATCTGATCCGTATCTGTTTAATATCCGATCCGTATCCGTTTAATATCCGATCCGTATCCGAAAAATAAAAGTGGATACGGATATAGTTTTACCACTATCTAATCCGTATCCGATCCGTTTGCACCCCTACTTGGCCATCCTTCTCAGTTTTCGTTTTTAATTTTGTAATTTTTTTGACTATTCTCGGAAAAGCAATGGGGATAGCCAGATAGGTAATATTAAGTATCACTTTTTCAAAACTTAAAAAAAGTATTTTTCATTTTGTTGCTCATCATATATATAAGATTTTCTTGATATTTTAGAACTAAAAAGTTTCAATATTTTATTTTCGTTTTTGCATGAAAAACATTTGCATTATAAATTTGGGGAATCGCAATAATATTTCTCACTTATTGATAGGTAGAACCTAAACTGATAACTATTCACCCCTCAAGAATCAAGATATCCCCAATATACAGGTTTTGGAACACGAGAGACATTCTCGGATGTCATAAAATATACACAGAGATATATTACAGAGTATAGAATTACCTATTTCAACTGAATATAACTATTGATACTTTGATAGTTAACGCACAATTTAACTAAGGACTCGTTTTTCAAACTCCCACCCAAAAAATACAGTACAATATTCCAGATTAAAATCGTCTGTTTCAAAATGCCTACTTTCGACTTATGAAGCATCCCGAACAACTTATAAAAGATGACTCCGTAAAAGTTGAAAGAACATTCCAATTTATAAATCGAGGTTATTTTTCTATATGCCCTTCAGAACTACAATTTCTTATTTCTCAAACCCTTTAAGATATTGTATTTGTCCTTAGAATAAAAAATAAAATAAAAATAACACTAATTGAACTGTACAAATTAACTGTCAGTCACTGCTATCAATAAGGTTAGTTTCATCAATTTACAGAGATAGGTAGGCAGTATGTATAGTTCAACTAGTGTTAAATTAATTTTGTTAGTTCTAACAAAAAAATATGAAAGACAGAGAAGCGTTCAAGGGACAAATACAATAAATGAAAGAGTTTTAGTAAGTAATTGAAATAATCTTGAAGGCCTGAGAAGATTAACCCATTAATCTAATATCCTGCAATTAAGCCAAGCAAATGGAAATCACACAACCAACACCCATAGCTACCTCAGTTTAACAACCAGACTAGTGCAACATAGATAATCACATTTGCGTAAAACCAAGGTTCAAATAGCAATTATAACAGCATAGTAGGAAAAAAAAAACTATTGCAAATAGAGTTGCTATAGCAGAAGCTATCATATATAGCATTTTTTTTTCTTTTCAAAATTTATATTCTATATTTCTATTAATTATCAACATGATCAATATTGGAGAATTGAGATCATAACTAAATGAAAACTAATCTAATGCTATACCTTTTTCAATCATGCAAATTAAGAAGAAAAAAAAAAGATCTATAAAGTAACATTATTTAATAGCTTGTATTTCATAGTATTACAAATTATAATAAACGAAGAACAATTAATTTTATAAGTGAAATTAAGTTAGTATACCTATTTGGCCAAATGGCTTGTTAAGTTTTTGGATGAGAGTATTGTAGGTACTTGGAAAAATATTTTGATACAAAAGTATACTGTCACATGGCAATATGGAGTTCTGTCTTGCTTATGGAAAGATATTATGAAAAGTAAAGAGCTAGTGGAGGTAAGCACTGTTTGGCAGGTGCGTAACGGTCATTCGATATAATTCTGGTTAGATAGATGGATTGGTGTTAGTGCTTTGGCATCTGTATATCCTAACCTCTTTGAGATTACATATGATAAACATATTATAGTGTCTCAAGTTTTTAGCACTACTGGAATTCAACTTGACTTTTGTAGACAATTAGTTGGTAAATATCATACTGAATGGTGTGCTTTACTTAATCAGTTTCAAAATTTTAAACTAGATTCACATAATGATCAAATCAGTTGGAGATGGACTAACACAGGTAGATTTAGTGTACACTCCTTATACACTTGGTTGTCGTTTGGAGAGGTCCCGAATTCTATTTTTGATAATATTTGGAAGGTTCATCTACCCTTAAAAATTAGGATTTTCCTTTGGTTAGTTAAGCAAAACCGTATACTTACTAGGGATAACCTTATTAATAAAGGTTGGCAGGGTGACCATCCATGTGTGTTTTGTACAGAGAGTGAGTCGGTATTGCATTTGTTTGTTCATTGTGCTTTAGCAAGTCAGATTTGGCAGTGGATAGCAAATTTTAATAATATTGATTAGCAATGTGCTTCTATGGAAAATTTATGGGATATAGGTTCTTGCATACCGATGAAGGACAATAATGTCCTTACTATGATTATAGGTGCTGTTTTATGGACGATATGGATTGAAAGAAACAGGTTGATATTTAGGGGAGGGGTTGCTAAAACTTCTCAATCTTAGGTACCCAAATAATTTCTATTGTGAAATTCTGGTGCTCCAATCAAAAATATGATACAGAACAGATACTAACTTGCATGCTTCCTTCTGATGTAAATGATTTAATAGGGGCTTCACTAGTTACACATATGGAGGCTTCTCAAGATATAATCTCTATGCTTGGGATAGGAAGCACTATGGAGGGTGAAGCAAGTTAATCAGGTTGTGATGCTGTCAAGGAGAATTGAAGTCAAATTTTATACTTGTGTTAGGGTCTTTTTGTTTAGATCAGTTTCTGTATGGATGCTTTATGTTTTGGTAGAAGTTATTGTATGTTTTAGGGTCTAATAGTCTTAGGTGGTATTATCTTGATGCTATTTTGTTCTGGTTGCTAGTTTATTCTGTTGCTTTGGATACCAAGGAATGGTATCAGACTATATTTTGATGTAATGGTTTTCGTTATTGAATGAAAATCAGTGGGCTTTGATCTCACTTTCCTCAAAATAAAAATAAAACAAATGACAACAATTTTACAAATGGATACTAGACGAAGAGCAAGTAAAAGAAAGAATTAATATTTAAATATTTTCTACTATAAAATAAGAAACTAAATCACAAATAGAAACAGAAGCACATAATTTGATTTAACATACTTATTACATTAAACCATATAACATTATTATAGTGCAACTAACTACCTTACCATTAAAAAAAACATCAAAAATTGACATAGAAGTCCGTATGAATCACAAAAAAATATAAAATAGTGATAGCAATAGCGCATAGTAGTAATAGAGGTCATTACTGAATTAGCACATTTTTATCTTATAACTTAGTTTTTATAGTCCGAAAAAACTATAATGAACCTACTAAGAACACTATGTAAAACGGAAAAGATCATTAACCCCAGCTTTTGACATAAAACAATCAAACAAGCAAAAACAAGTATGACCTCTTGACATCAATTATATTAAAACAAAACGTTATAACTATCACACACCGTAACAAAAGAAAGATAATAATATACTCTCAACAATCATTGCAATCACTCGTAAACACAACAAAAGGATAATCAACCCTCCTCGCCCTTCCATTCCATGGCTCTAAAGTGCAATAATGCAACATTCTGACATGTGTATAAAAATAATCTATAATTCAACATAAATTGCCCCCTCATTCTGATTTTTCAAAAATACTTGAATTGGCTTCTTAGTTCAAATGCACTTTCCTGCAAAGCAAATTAGTATCATGGTTTATCAGTCCCACTACCCAAATTGCATAACCTCAATAATTAGTTACATTATTAGAACTCAAAAATGAAAAATAAAAAATGACACCGCTCCACATCAGCTGTCATAATAGATTGTCATAAAGCATTTATTTAAGAATAACATAGTAACAATTAATCACAAGTAAAATAATAAATCTCTCACTTCCTAGTACACACTTTGTCCACTCAAGGATTCTGTTTCAAAAATGCACATGTTATAAAAAATGGACATGCTTTGCATTTTCATAAAAAAAATATTAAATGAGGCCATACCAACTAGTTCAAAATTGTTTTAAGCTTAGAAAGTTGCCCTTCCGGGAGGGGGAAGCTTCACAACCTTCCCTACAGCTACAGTTTTCCCTGAAAGAAAATTCAATGGCAAAATAAATAAATGAAAATATTTAGTTCCTAAAAAATCATTTTATTCATTCTATCTCGTTCCTAAAAAATCATTTGATTTATTCTATTTAGTTCCTCTTAAATCATTTTTTTCATTCTATTTAGATCCTAAATCATAATTTTATTTATTCTATTTAGTTCTAAAAAATCATTTTATTCATTCTATCTCCTTCCTAAAAAACATTTTATTCATTCTATTTAGTTAGCCGATAGAACGGAAAATATCAAACCGCTGGATTCCTTTTTACCTTCGGTTCGAAGGGTGAACCTTCCAAGCTGAGGAAAATCAGAGAAATTCTCAATGCATATCAAATTGTTCACCTGTATTTGTTTGTACAATTAAAAGCACAAAAAATAGTAAACATCATGAGCATTTATAACTTTTAGCCAATATAATATAAACACTGTAATTTTTTGTTTGTGTCCAAGAAAAAAGTCTAACCTGGACACGGCAAACAACAACAGCACCATTTTTAACAAAAAGAGGCTTTCTTTTGGCCTTTTTTTTCTTTGGGTCATCTTTTTTTCTCTTGGTGTCAATCTCTTCTATAAGCTCAAGTATTTCACACTCCTCTACTACTGAGTGGATATGTAGCACAGCATTATATCCTGCGGTGAATATAGCCTTTTTCACAAAACAAAAATATTGCACTGTTTAGTTTTTTTTTATAATAGAATTAAAATTCAAAACTTAAAGAACGTACAACAAATATAAGAAAATAGATTAACAGAAAGGTAGGCCTACGTTGTCAAGTAACTCTAGGATCTGCAACTGAGCATGAAATTCAGAAACAGCTGACACTGGGTTAGCTGCATGCACCAAACAAGACTAGTTAGTCAAAATAATACAATAATACTTGATGCAACTCAAAAAAAGTAGAAAGAGGGCACATAAATAGATATAAAGAAAGAGGGTACATGGTGTTTCAATATTTTCTCAATTCTATTACTATAGAATACATTGCAACACACTGCAGGGAGCATATAAATAGGCTTCAGACACTAAGACTTACCATAACTAAAACAAATTACAATTAAACATAAATCCTGACTACTTAACATACTAGAATATCCAAAATATAAATAAATCAGAACACAACAAAAGTACTAGAAAAGACACAAACCAACCAACTGAACTACTAGACAACATATAATCTTCAACCAAAATAAAAAGTGAGATCCATAGTTTCACAAATTAACAACAAACATTTCATCAATCACACTCCACAAGTCACCCATAGACAGTTCATATGAACTTACAAATAAAGACGAGCATTACTTTGGCTCATTTTATTTGATTCTAGCTTAAAAATACTGCCAAGTATGAATGCAAAATATGTCAACATTTAATGGAATATAATCTTTTTGTACCAGAATAATCTAATTGGCACTAATCCAACATGTTTGTAACTAATTGCCAAAATGAGAAATGTAATAAAAATGGTGAATGCTTGGTGGAGTGTGAAAAAAGTGAGAGAGAGAGAGAGAGAGAGAGAGCATACAAATGCTAGAGAGCACGAAACCAGATAGAACATCCTCTTCTTCAATGCCAGACAACTTGACCCTCACATTCTCTGCAGGGCCCGCTTGTCTGACTTCATTTTCATCACAGTATATTGATAGTACCTTCACATTTGCCTGTTTGATAATAAGTTAGCCTTAACTGCTACACAAGTTAGAATAAAAAAAAAAATTCAAAATAACTCCACGATACTTTATTTGGCATGACTAGTAAGCTGTCTCCTTTCTTGATTGTACCACATTCCATCTTTCCCATCACAACAGTTCCCATATCCTTGTATTTATCCATTATCGGCATCCTGAATTTCAAAATATAATGAAATGAGCAAAGAAAATGGCACAAAAAGGCAAAAGTGAGCTTAAGAAAGGATGTTAGGAAGGCCAGAATTCCTTTCATTTGTGTCGGAAAGAAATTACATTTTTGGTGAATATAAATTATGAGTAGAACTAGGGTATTATTAAGCTCCAAAACCTATTAGATAGACTTCAAACGACAAATCCAAACTGTCGAAACCGATCTACTTCACGAGTGATGCGTTTACATGCAAAATTTATAAATTTTCAAACTGATTTAGTATAAAGTCAAGAGCAGTGTAATAAAATGCGGTCTATGCGGCCGCATATGCGTTTGTGGTTGCATTCCGCATAGAAATCTGTATGCGGTCGCATATATGCGGTTCCCGCATACTTTTTTGCCGCATATGATCTAATCGGACACATTAAACCGCATTCACAATTTACCGGTTCTGCGATCCGCATAACCAAATTATTTTATTAATGAAAAACGGATCGGATATCCAGTTTAATCCAGAACCCAATACCATATACTCATCAACCTGAGGTCCAGTTAAGTTAATTTTCAGAGTATTCTCTGACTTCTTTGATAGACCCCCTGAGCTGCTTCATAATATTGATTTGATGATGTGGGACTAACAACCATACCGAACATGCGCTGGAACTCACGGACAGAGCCTTGAATTCATTTACTCTCTCTGGGGCCCACCAAACTGGAGCATTGAAGTATGAACAATAAAGTGCGGCCTGCTAAGATTAGTTGGGCTTCGACAAATAATGATTTTTTCTTTTTTAAGTATATGGCAACTACAAATAAGCTTTTATTTATTTTTTATTTAGGAGTGATGCTACAAGCCTCCTTGTTAGCCTCTAAAATGTCTCTAAAATTGATGGATATCACATATTAACAAAATAATCTAAGCACAAGTGGTACGTTTTATATGTTATTTGACAAGTGTCGTAATTAATATTTGATCAAATGAAAGCATATTAAATATTAAATATTTAATTGTCATATTTAATATTTAATGAAAGAATCCGCATATATAAGTCCGCATAAAAATCCGTATATGCAGTATGCGATAGCCTTCCGCATACCGCATCGAAACCGCATTTAAAAACATTGGTCAAGAGTAGTTAAAAAAATAAGGTTTATAAGTTCATGTAATGCGTTCATTTTTCACCATTATTTTTTAATGTTTGACTTTATACTAAATATAAAATTTATAAATTGTGCATGTAAACACACCTCTCGTGAAGTATATCTGTTTCAATGGTTTGGATTCATTGTTTGAAGCCTATCCGATAGGTTTTTGGAGTTGAGCTCACTAAGGACTTGATAAGCTTAAGAACACTCTAGTTCTACACAAATTATATTATGTTCTGTGTTTATATGTCAGTTTAGTTTTACATGTACATAAACAGCATTCTTGTAAAACACAGTAGGAATTACAAACTACAGTAGGCAAACAGATATAATAAAGATAACAAAAAATTAAAGTAGGAAGGACATAATAAATACCTTACTGGGCCTTTAGGGTCTCTCAAGGGAACCTCAATTTTGTCTAAGGCCTCAAAAAGGCATGGCCCATTGTACCAATCACATGTTTTCTTATCTAAACGGTCTTTAATATTAAACCCCATCAAACCAGAGATAGGCAGGAATTGCACATCTGTTGTTCAAAATGCATTGAGAATAAATCAAACGCATGATAAGAGACTCATAAAATACCAAGATTTGATGATCATACATGCTTCTATAAAACTACTTTAGGTTAGTTTAATGATGCTACCTTTCTTGACATTATAACCAGAAGACTTGAGGAAAGGAGCCATCTTCGATTCTATCTCATCGTATCTAAATTGAAAAACAGGAATGCATCAAACACTAATAAAACAAGGTAAGGTAGAACAGAATGGACAAAAAATGATGAAAGTAACCTTGACTTGGCCCAGTTAACAGTAGGATCATCCATCTTATTAATCACCACAACTAATTTGGAAACACCAAGTGTTTTGGCAAGAAGCACATGTTCCCTTGTCTGGCCACCCTTTTCATATCCCGTCTCAAATTCACCTTTTCTCGCAGATATGACCTTCATTGGAAAAGAAAAAAAAAACGGGCAATTAGGTAAAACGTTTAAGCATCAATCTATATACACACGCATGCATGCACACACACATTTATGCTCAATCATAAAATAAGTAAAAACCAATTGAATAAACAAATATATAATATATGCTCACCAAAACACCAATATCAGCTTGGGACGCACCGCTTATCATGTTAGGCACATAGCTCTTGTGTCCCTGAATGTTTTAAAAAGACTAGAAAATTAAGACTTTGTTTTTATTTACTGCTTCTGTTACATAAAAACTAGTAAGAAGTAGCACTTGCTGCCCTTGGTCAAATTCTGGTTACAGTTTGCATACACAATAAGGGCAGTACTTGAAAGTAACATAAAGAGAGTAACAATATAAAGGATAAGAGATAGAATTACTGGGGCATCGAGAATAGTGAATCTCGTGCTGTCCGTCTCAAAGTGGGCCCTCCCTACCTCAACAGTTTTGCCCTAGAGTAATGTAATTTAAAAACAAAAAGAAAAGAAACTCTGTCATACATATAACTATGTCTATATAAGATATGCAATCATTTTACCAAACCAAAATGGCTTGCAGGATTTAAAAACAATACCTTGGCACGTTCTTCCTCGTTAGTATCCATAATATATGCCATATACCTACAAAACAATTAAAACATCATTGCCTTGCAGTTCTTTAATAAAAAAACCAAAGTAATTGATTTTAAAAATATAATAAAAGCGCACCAACTCTCTCTGCTTTTGTCTTTGGCTTCCTTCTCATACTTTTGAATTGTTCTGTCATCCACTTGACCGCTTAAGAAAAGTATTTGACCTCCAGTTGTTGACTTACCAGCATCTGCACAGATAGAAACAAGTAAAACAGAGAAAGGATGTGGGCCTGTCTGTGTGCAGGGGCAGATCTTTTTTTTTTTGGATCAAAAAACATTTTGTGCAGGGGCAGATCTTAATGTAACCCAAATGGTGCCCTATGGTTTAAATTTTTTAATTACATATATCGAAATTTAATTCATTTCTTTTTCCTTTTAAGTTTTTATATACTTCAACTCCCCCCCCCACACACACACCCCACCCACCCACATAATAATATAAAATGTGTGCTTGTAGCCTAGTGGTTAGAACTCCGCATTGTGGTTGTGGAGACTTGGGTTCAAATCCCACTTACCACACATTAAAGATTTATTGCATTTTACATTTCAGCCCGCCCCACCCCCCTCCCCCCCCACCAAAAAACAAAAAGTAACTTACCAACATGCCCAATGAAAACAACATTCAAGTGCCTCTTTTTGTTCTCTTCATTATCTTCTTCTTTTTCAGGTTCCTCGACAGGTACCACTTCTTTCGCCTTCCCTGATAAAGTTGGAATATAAATTTTGTTAATAGCACTAACTGTAAAGGAAGAAAAGCTTGCTGATATCACCTTATACTCTGTGTAATATTGTCGTATTTGAAAAGAACACCATAATTTCTCATACTTCCGATTAACATCCCAACATCCTTAAGGTATTTTAATAGGTTTAATACTGAGATTTAAGCGAGTAGAACATGGCAACATGTTCCTAATCTTTTTTTTCAACAACTAAACTATACATCATTGAATTGAAGCTAATTTACACAAACTTAGAACCTAAGATAAAGATCTAGTTTGCAAAAATTTACCAACTACAGCGCACAAGAATAAAACTTTACTAAAGTGTGCCAAACTGTCACAAAATTCATACAATACTTTCTGATTACACTATCATAGAGATTAGTTCTCAATTGCATTTCAAAGAACAAAAATCCATCGTAGTAAAAATCAATTAAACAACTTACCTTTTGTTGCCAACTCCATGGATTGAACACCATCCTCAATTTCCTTTACATCTAGCAAAACTAATGCATAACTGATGTCAGAAGAGAAGAAAACTAGATTGTTTCATGAAGGTTGCCATATGCTATGAGATAGAATCAAGCCTACAATGCATCTTATGATAACGATATATCATTGCAATTTGCAAACATATTGAGAAAGACCATCATGCACTTTTCTATGCATCAGAAGGGGGCGAAATGCATTTGCTCACATTGCCCATCATTTAGAAATGGCGGTAATACACAGCCAGTCTTTATAATCTTTCAACTCACTTGTTGAAATGTATACATTTTTAGCTAAATAACCAATTTTATGGGTTCAAAAAAATATAAAGACCACAATACAATTGAAAAGGTTCAAGTTGTAAGCAACATGAAAACCGCTATCAAGAGCTTCCTGTCAGACAGTATTTTTATGACAAAATATAATCTGCACTTATAACTAGTACCAATATCCATATACATGTGCAATAACATATTGCTGTGTACAAAAGAAATTGGCGAACCAACCCATGCCTACTACTTAATTAATAAAAGCTTCTGTACTTTTTGGAAACTAACTCAAAACATGTATGCAGAGAAGTAACTACAATTCCTCAAGTTAAAAAGGTCTTTTATCAGGTTCAAAACATCTTGTAAATTACAAATTATAACTAACTGATAGTACTCCTATAGACATCAATAGAGCTAATACTAAATAACTTAATCTGAAACGAAACAGATACAAAACAAATGCTAGGGAATTCTGTAATTCCAACAGATCTCAGTTGGTATAACACAACACAATTTTAGAGAAATTACAACAAATTATTGAAGAAATCTATGACAATCATACCTTCAGGTGCAGTGGAGTCACTTTTGTCAATCTCCATTGCATCATCTAGTGGATCACTGATGGCAACGGAAGGTTGTTCAGGCTCTGACATTAAATTAGAATGTTTGATTTGCTACCTGAAGAAATTTCAGCCAATAACAAACACTTAATTATTTACTTTGAAGGCTATATTTGTCAGTAGAAGCGTAGCAGTATGTATGTTTCAGGTAGAATCACTTCTCTTGTTTTGACTTCATGCAAGGTCTTTAATTGAATTGGTGCTTTAATTATAATACCCTTTACCAGTAGATAATATCACCCTGTACCAGCAGTAATGTTACTTACTACCTGACCAAAATAACATTATCTAAGCTATGTAATTATACCTGTTTAAGGACTTAATATATAGCAACAATTTCACCTAAAATTGGCACCAGAAACCTACTTCATGCTGAGAAAAAAAGAGAGGATACCCTTTACCAGTAGATAGTATCACCCTGTGCCAGCGGTAATGTTACTTACTACTTTACTATAACATTATCTAAACTATGTAATTATACCTGTTTAAGGACTTTATTTAGCAACAATTTTACCTAAAATTGGCAGTAGAATCCCTATTTCATGGTAAGAGCAAATGAGAGGAAGGAATGAAATTTACCACACCAACAGGTCTAGCACTCGAGAGAGGAAGAGAGAGAACCTTTGCTGCTTAGTGGCAGGAGAACTCTCAAGGGTCCACCTTCGGCTGAGAGATTTTGAGGCGGAGGCGAACTGCCGGAGCTGGAGGAGAAGCGAGATCGAGAGGGAGGGAGGGAGGGAGGCGAGAGACGAATGAGATGAGACTAGGGTTAGTAAGGGTGTAGTTGATCAACGGTATAGATCGAAGCTAAAAATGAACGGTACAGATTGACAGTTACAAATAAACGGTCCAGATAAAAACTCTGTTTTGGATAAACTAGGCCAACAAATTGGGCCTGAAAATTCCATAGCGTATGTATTTTGTCCAGCTGGTAAAATTCATCTAATATTTTTTAATATTTATTAAAGATTTTTCGTTCAGATTTCAAACACGTGGCCTCTTACATAAAAAAAATATTATTTTTTTGTTACTAAATCAAGAACCAGTAGTTATCAGTTTACAACTTGTTTTCGAACGAGTTAAATTCGATTTGAGTTTAAATTGTTAATGATTCGATCTTTGATAACGTGATTGTTGATGTTTCAAGATTGATTGTGATAGGACCATGTACTGAATGCACACAATGAAATAAGGTCTTGGACTAAGAATAAGCTATGCATCGGACTTCTAACTCTGGCCAGGTCAAAATCAAAGAGAAAGTCCAAGACCTAAGAATATCCCTGAAATATCACATACAGTGCCGGGCCGAAATCAGATCAAATCGGGCCCTTGCGCCGGGCCAGCCCGAGGCGAGCGAAAGATCCAGAGCCTGGTTCACCCCGGTCTGGCAAGACCTAAAAGTAGCAGTGTTCGAACATGGCCTAACTCGACCCAGTTAGGGCACAATTCGGCCTTCACTTATCGTCACCGCATAGCGTCTCCGCCGACAATAAATGCGGTGTAGTCACCATCTGTACGGAAGGCAGAGCCTATTTAAGACGCTAAGTTTCATTTATTACGGGTTGAAATTTTCACACAGAGAGATATCGCATGTTAGAGTCAGAATACCTCTCCCACTTCCCGCTTGGGTTAACACAATACACCACAACTAATTTCGGCATGTTGCCTTGTAGCGGGACGAGCCTAGAATTCGTGAAGTCCAACAGTACGGTCCGCTCCCCTGAATGGGACGTATCATATTGTATTTATCGAATCCAAATTGGACGAGTCACGAGGCATGAGCTGGGAATATTTTTTTGTCAGCTTTAAACATGATACATCCCTACAACATTTATTTGTTGAGGATAATTAATGATCAACCCTCAAAGCAAAGCATGGTAATGAGTGTGTTCATTGTTCCTCTTACTTCTTAATTATTTTAATTATTTTTGGCTTAAAGATTATGACACTATGCTTCTTTCATTTATACACTTATTATTCTGTCCATTTTATCAACGAAGAATGATAATGGCATAATTAGATCTCTCATTTTTCATTTGAAGTAGATTTTTTGTCATATTTTGCAACGGAGGTAATTCGATTTGGAGGTGACTCTTGGAATAAGATTTAAATGAAGAAGAAGAGGGGAAGGGCAATTCGATTTGGAGGTGACTCTTGTAATAAGATTTAAATGAAGAAGAAGAGGGGAAGGGCAATTCGATTTGGAGGTGACTCTTGTAATAAGATTTAAATGAATAAGAAGAGGGGAAGGGCAATTCGATTTAGAGGTGACTCTTGGAATAAGATTTAAATGAAGAAGAAGAGGGGAAGGGCAGTGGGGGGCAGCAGCATAGGGCAGATGAGAATAAATGAGGGCGACACTGGTAAGAGGACCCAAGAGCTTAATAATAAACTTAGCGGGCTGAAGAGTAGTGAGAATGATAATTGGGTCCCGCTTACACATAACAAGAAAGAAACTGGAGGCAAGACATGATAATTGGGTCCCAGCGACATGATTCAGAATTTGTTAGAATTAGTTACGCCCATTTACCTCTCAGTGCTGACATGGTGCGCTCATAATAAACTAGCTAATTTTTCACTTGTTTTGATTACTTCTTTTTACATAATTGCATCGCCTATATAAGGCAAATGCTCCTCTAGAGCTGTATCCAAATTTTTGATATATAAAATTGGCGAATTGTTGTAGGCATTCGATGCAATGGTATTTTGTTAGAACCTCGCTTTTATCCCAAATTAGTTTTTCTCTTAGGTTTTGGATGCAATGTTACATGGCTCAACCGAATCAGAATAGTTCCTTAACAGCTTCTGTCATTTTCTCAAAAAAAAAAAACATGTGAGAAATATTATCTTTTCGGCCTAAAGATGATGTTATTCTTTATTGTAGGTTCTAATTTTATAAGGTGATATTTGACAGTGATTATCTTCATAATTTTAATAATTTATTTCTAAATAAGAATGGTTTAAATATCTTTATTTTTTTTGTTTCTGTTATTCTCTCATTTGGAAAAACTTTAATAATTTAAAATTTAGAACTTAAATGTCAAAATAAAACTATTAGATATGATCTATATAATTCTCAATATGTATTACATATATATAGAGCTGCTAATGAGTCGAGCTGCCTCGCGAATCTATGAGTTGAGCGGCTCAATATTTCATAACAAATCGGACTCGAAACTAAAAAAAGCCTAAACTCGACTCGGCTCGCTTTTGAAGAAAAAAGCTCAGCTCGGCTCGGCTCATGTAAACACTTGGCTCGGCTCGCAAGCTCGTGAGCCGAGCTTTTTTCATGTTTAAAGAGATTACAATATAAAAAAAAATAGAGTAATAAACTAACTATATCATGTAAATAACATTCATATTAAACATAGAATACAATACATATTTTTTTCACCGATTTCAAATTTCAAATTTCAAAGTTTTTCAAATTTCAAATTTTTCAAATTTCAAATTTTTTCAAATTTCAAATTTTTTTGAATTTCAAATTTTTTCGAATTTCAAACTTTTCTAAATTTCAAACTTTTCCAAATTTCAAACTTTTCCAAATTTCAAGTTTTTTCAATTTTTTGCAAAATTCAAAATTAAATTTGATTTTAATTTCAAAAACCCCAACCTCCCCTCTCAGTTTGGTCCATCCGATGCACTTTAAAAATCGTGCAGACAAGATCCAATTTTTTTTTTCAAATTTCAAAGTTTTCCAAATTTTAATATTTTTTATTTGAAAAACTTTGAAATTTGAAGTAAATGTGCACGGATATTAAAGCAATACGCACATATCCTAAAGCGATTCGGACGGTTTTGGAACCCATCGCACTCAGTTTGAGTCCGATGGGCATCGGACCCAAGTTTGTCCCCTGAAATTGAGCATTGGGCGAGTCTTTCAGACAATGGGCCTGTTAACAGTGTTATTTTTACAATTACACAGTATCGTTGTTGTTGTAGCAAAAGATTTAGATCATATGAAAATGTCAAGTTCTATTATAACTACTTTGTTGGGCTTGGCTCGCGAGCCGAGCCGAGCCGAGCTTTTTCTTTCCAAATCGAGCCGAGCCAAGTATGCTTATCTTAATGAGTCAAGCCGAATCTGAGCTGAACCTAGCTCATTAGCACCCCTACATATATAGATGATTATAACATTTTCATTTTTTTTTAATTGTTATCAAAAGCTTAGAAAAATACAATAATGTGAATAATTTTTGGACATTGATTTTTTAACTTATTAATTCACATAAAAACAAAATATTTTTTTTTGCATGTAGAACAAATATATATATATATATAGAGAGAGAGAGAGAAGATTTAAAAAAAAAGATAGATAAATATATAGACAGAGAGAGATGAGCTAACTTGCTTTGGGAATTAAAAAAAGTGTTTTACTTTCTGCTCGTATCTTCATTTTCAAAGTTCAAATAGTCGATTCAAACATTTCAATATGTTCTTCAAATTAAAATTTACCTGGAGACCAAATTTTACATTTTTTAGAATTTTTTTACTATTTTTCATAACTTTTGAAAATCATTGCTTTACTGAATTTTTTTATTTTTTTTATTTAATGAAAAGTTATAATATTCAAAAATTCTGAAAAAATAGTAAATAAAATTTCAAAAAATGTAAAATTTGATTTGCAAGCACATTTTAATATAAAAATCATGTGGAAGGTTTGAATTGACTATTTGAACTTTAAAAATGAAGATATGAGTAGAAAATAAAATACCATCTTTAACCCATCTCTCTCTATATATATCATATCTAATTCTATTATTTTGGCATATAAGTTTTAGGCTATTATAAGAATAAATACTAATGGGAATAAAGTTCAATACAATAGAAAATAGATGAAAATAAATGATTGTGATTTGAATTTTGCTGATTGGAATTCAATATACACTCATTTGAATAACCACTGACATTGTCTAAAATTACTCAACTGTCATTATCCATAATTTGGTGAATTTGTGTGAGAAGAAAAAGGATAACGACTAAAATTGGGTAGAAGGAGATGACAAAGGGAAAGAGAAGAAACATATCACCTGGTCAGAGCTCTGTCAGAATATTTTAAGTATTGCCTCCTCTCTCAACAGGAAAATATAAAAGAAAGAGGTACACTTCACTTCAGCGGAAGCACTTTTTGCCAAATTCTATACATTTGTGCTAGATTTCTTTTCGGGATTTTGACGCCTCTAAATTGCACCCACTCTTTTCTTTTTTAGTCTGTCGTGTTGTCTCTAATAGCACATAGAGGGGGTGAATATGGGGGGCTGTCTAAAAATTTAAACTCTAAATGTTAAGTTATTAACATATAAATTAAATCTATGTACAAGTGTGTGTTAATGTGTAGTTCTTGGCAGAATCAAGAACTTGTAAAATAAAGTATAGTAAAAATAAATAAAGTGTAGTAAAGTAAATAAATAAAGTTAGGAAATGTGACATAGGAGTTGTTAATGGAGTTCAACCAACTGAATTTACGTTTCTGGAACACTGCAATCTAAATTGGGTCCGCATCTCTATACCAAAAAGAAAGAAATACAAGTTGGAACCGGCGAGACAATACTCCAACAGTCCAAAGAACAGAGAAGTGAGCACTAAAGGCTCAAACAGAGAAAGGAGCATACATAGGCTAAAGAGCAAATACAACAGCTTGGAGTAGGTGAGCAAGAAAAAGCTCTAAGTCCAGACACTCATTGACTATCACTGTAATCTCACAAATGATCAATTTAGGTGAAGTATATTTGAGGTTACTAGAAGATATAAATGGTTTAAGCACAAGCAACAATAGACTGGCTAAACCTCAAAAAATTTTAAAAGTGGAGGTACAAAGGCTATGTTCTATATTGATTGATGTGGGAATAAACGAACCCTCTATTTATAATGAGATTATAAAATCTCATTAATAGTGAAACAAATATAGGGTTTTTATTCATAGCTGCAATGATAGTGTTAATCTTCACTACGGCTAAGGTAGATCTCAAGTTCTGCAGTATAAGGATTTGTTAGATTTGCTTGTACTAAGTTTCCACTATTGACTTGCCTCTTAAATTTGAATTTTGAATTTGATTTTCTGCCTTGCAACGGCTGGACTCATGCAATTGCAATCTCAGATTTACTTTACCATATTTTTGGATATAAATTAAAATAATAAAATGAAAATGGTAAAGTATGATTTTCATAATCTTAATCTCTATAATCTTCATGATTCAACATTTATCAATATCCAACCATTCCAAATTGCTCGCGTGAATCATCATGTATCAAATTATTCCTTAAAATTCATCATGTATCTAATTATCTTGTACAACTTGTCACATCAACTTATTATGATATGTATCTTTGATTTTGTTTGGTCTTTGGACATAATAATTAAACCTGCATACATCTCAAATAAAAAAACTGTAAAATTCAATGTTTATATATTTTACAAATTAGTCAAACAACATAGAAAATTATTTAACAACACATCGCTCTCTTCGGATCAGACGAGGAGCATCAATTCCATTTCTATTTTTGGTTTATGTGAAAAACCCTCCCTTCCGATAAGACCCTTGGAATTTTGTTATTAAAAACCTATAAAGTAAAGGCATGAAAGCATTTGAACTCTATCTTTCCAAATTAAGTTAAAGAGTTTCAAAAGAAAATTTATAAACAAGTTGTTATTATTATTATTATAGATCGGTAAGTTGTTATTATTATTATAGATCGGTTATGTAGCAAATTTCAAATAATTTGGATATTATTTTACATTTCATCGAACTTTTTAAAATAGATTGTTGTAGATTATAAGTCATTTTAATGAATCAAAAATTTGCATCAATTCTATCATTATTTATGCCGAGTTTTTTTTTTATATAACCATAAAAAAAATAAAAATTAAGAAAAGTAACCAGAAATCAATTTTTTTTAAATAACCAAACCGCCCTACTGCCCCCTGAGGGGCAGTCTTCTATGGAGGGCAAACCGCCCCACTATGGGGCAGTCTTCTGACCAGGGTAAACCGTCCCCCCTGGGGCGGTCTGAATTTTTTTCAATTTTATTTATATTTTGTATTTATTGTTTTACATTGTTTATCTTTTTTATTTTTTTATTTTTTGTAATATTTTTTGTCTTTTACACTGTGGGGCGGTTTGCCCTTCACAGAAGACCGCCCCTCAAGTAGGGCGGTTTGGTTATTTTAAAAAAATCCGATTATAATTAATAATTTTTATTTTTTTTGGGTATTAAAAAAAATCCGGTTATTTATGTGTATAATATAAATATAGTTGAAATCAAATTTCAAAGGATATATTTTAAAATTTCAAATTACTTTTGACAATTATCAAAATCGTCCAGTTATGTATCGTTAATTAATGAATGTCAGCTATATTTAATAGCATTTCGACCTCATTATAGCCTATTCATATTCTATTATTTATTTGATTTTTGTTTTTTTTTTTGAAACACTGATAGCGGCTATCAGTTTATATACATCCAATACAACAAAGAAAATAGCACAAAACCACCAGCAAAAAGAAAAATACATCTAGACTCTATGCAACTAACAATATCGTATTCAAAGCTGAACTTCTCTCCAAGCTTGTTCTGCTACAGCTCTTGGCGCAGAAATTGTATTGTTGCGGTTCTTCCAGAGATACCAGCATCCAGCAAAAAACAAAACTCCCCATTTCTTCCTGTGATCACCACATCTACATTCTCGTCTGCAATTAATAATTAGGCTCTGTATGGATTGCCCTTGCTTCAAGATTGTAAAGCCCGCCAAAGTAGAAAACCAATGCCAAAATGTTCTAGCAAAAGTACACTTTGCAAACAGGTGTAAAGCGGATTCAGACAGTCCTGATTGACATGTTACGCACTGTTGGTCTAATGGAAAACCCCTGACTGCTAAGACTTCACGAGTTAATAATTTGTCATGAAGGCATAAAAAAGCAAATATTCTAACTGTCGGTGGCATTTTAAGGTTCCAAATAAAGGCAAACCGGCACACTGTTTATTTGATTTTTGTTATTAAAGCATCTGGCTCATGCTTGTCAAAGACAACTTAATTAAAGCCCGCTCAATTACGTTCGTCACTCTGATCTTGTTGTTGTTGTTGTTTTGTAATTTTATTTATTTTTAATTATGTAATATTATATTTTAAAATCTTTAGTTGTAAATTTTTTGTCTATGCATTGATATGCTACCTGTGCTAAAATTTTTGTTATGTAACTATGAATTTAGTTTCTATTCATCCAATCAGTTTAAAGGATAAATTAATAATAACATTACGGCAAAACTAACATCTATATTTGTTTTAGTTTTAAATTAGTTTTTAATTAAAAAAAAAACTTGCTAATTGTTATCAAATGCGTAAGGCCAAAAAAGAGACCAAATAAAAGAGGAAATACAATAACAATAATATATTATTTTAAACAACCCACACATAATACAACAATTATTTTAAGGCATGACTTAAGTAACAGACTCTAACTAAACAAAAATAATTTAAGCGACAAGCAAACAATAATTAACTTGAATTGAGCAATTTATATATTTCGCCTTTAACTTTAATTAACCACAATCAATCAAAGCCTTTTAGAATTATAATTGTGATTTTTATGGCATACACCAGTTGCATATATGCATGTATATATATGTCCGGATTAATTTGATATTGAGATATCGATCGCATGTCGTCTATCTATAATTCGCCCAAGTGACATATATATGCATCGTACTTATCCTGATCTGACTAGATGCATCATAATCATACTTATCCTGATCATCTGACCAAATACATCACGTTGATTCAAATTATACGTACAATAGCAAGCAACGAGGCCCACTGTATCATGTACTTTTTGGTCCTGATTCACGACGCATGCAGTCTAATTAATATGGATAACATCAACAAATAAGTAAATAATTAAACACTCAAACATACATACATACATACATATATTAACAATTCATTAAACCCATTATTAATTTCTGGTAAATTAAGATTGGATCAATGAACAGAATATGCTGGTACAAAGACCAGGATTGATAAATCTAGGGGGAAGAAAAATGCAAAGTCAGTTTTTATGAAACTTTATTCACTCTTATGAGTCCATGATGTGGCCGCGCCGCATGGACGGATCTAAAGAGATTCTGAAGTAAGCAAGTGCCAACAGCCAACTCTTGAATTGTGATTTCTTTAGGCCCAATACAGATTTATTGGTGTGCCTATATCGTGACCCAGCAAAAGTTAAAAAATGAGACCCAGCTGCAGAAAGAAATATTTTATGTCACGTGAAATCCAGTCTTAATCTAGCTGTCGGTGTGATTTAGCGAAATAAAAAAAATGCTCCGCTAGAAAGAATTGAAAAGTGTCTTTTAAAACTTTGAAACTATGGCTGTAAAACTAGAGAGCACCTAAATTCCAAATCACATGCCTTATCTGTTATGAGCGTGGTGCAACATATATACTTTTCTCAATTCTTCAATTCATACCAACATTTGTTCAAACAGTATTTATGTCGTTATATATTACTTCTTGATTTTGCTGTTAGTGTTGATTACTTCTTATCTATTATTCATTAGTTAATGGGTTTGAATCCACTTTGTTAATAGATTTGAACTCAATTAGTTAATGGGTTTAAATCTAATTAACTATTTAAACCTGATTAGTGCCCTACTTCGACAGAAATTCTGAATCAGCGCTTGCGTAACCATCCACTAAATATTAGCAATTGGCTTTTAAAAAATAAAATAAAAGGAATAGGCAAAATAATTTTAGTAAAATATATTTAAGTTTGACTTTTTGTAATAATAATACGTCATCTTATGTTCTAGTGTGTGAATAAGAATCTTTTGGTTTGCTACTTCGCTGGGAATCTTGCTCTTATTTAAATTTTTTATTTGGTGTTTGATAGTTGATACTGTCATGTGAAAAGTATTTTTTGTCGGTTTCAAAACATGCTAATATCTCATAAAGTCATAAGATTTCTTTGAAAGCAATTTATAATATATATTTATTTTAATTTAGACATAACTATTAATTTTCATTAATTATCATCATAATCTCATTTTATATATATATGTATATAGTTAATTATTGCATAATACACACTCGATTTTTATAGGATATATATTTATCGATGTGATCAAAACTAATTTGAGAACTTATCACCCAGCAAATGTATATAGAGTAGGGTTACAATGCCTCGTCTCCTCATATCTCATCCATGTCACATATCTTATATTTTTGTTTTTAAAGTCTAAACAGACGATCTGAACCGCTCAACAAAATCTCCATGTTATACCAAATTTTAATTTTTTTGGAAATTTTTTACTATTTTTTTAGATTTATTGAAAATCGATGTTTTTCAAACAAATCTGGACCGTAAAAAAACAAAGATTTTAAATAAATCTAAAAAAATAATAAAAATTTCCAAAAAAATATAAAATTTGGTCTCCAAGTATATTTTAACATGGAGATCAAGTTGAGTATTCGGATCGACTGTTCGTACTTTAAAAACGAAGATATAGAATGTGAGGTATGGATGAGGCATAAGAAGACGAGGCATTGAAACCCTCCTATATATATAGGTTACGAAAAACTAGCCCCATTCTTTTTCTTTGCAATCATTACATTTATTGAATGAAAACACAATTACAAATGTATTTGAATCACCTTAGAGAAAAGCATCACCTTGCATTTAGAGAGACAGAGAGAACATAGAGGAGAAGAGAATGGTGCCGTTTTTCACAATGTATTTGAATCCGTAGTTTTATTTCAAATTTTGGGCATTGAAACGTATTAGTCTTTTTTTTATTGAGACCGGATTTAAAAAATTTATCGGTCATTTACTAAATTATTAAAATTAAATTAAATGTGAACAATATGAGAAGCGATCCACTTACACTATTGACAACGAATTACACCCTATATTTTTAAAGTTCAAATAATTAATGCAAACAGTTCAATATGATAGATATATTAAAATGTGCTTGCAGATCAAATTTTATATATTTTTTAATTTTTTACTATTTATTAAGATTGGTACAAAAATTTAATAGTCTGAAAACAACAATTTTGTAAAATATTTAATAAATAGTAAAAAAACAAAAAAAATGTAAAATTTGGTCTCCAAACACATTTTAATATGGAGATCATGTTGAAAGGTTTGAATCGACTGTCTGGACTTTGAAAACTTTAAAAATATAGGTCATGTTTGATTGCGGAGTAAGAGGTGGAGTAAACCCCTTACTTCATACTTAAGGAGTCAAATAAAGAGTAAAATAGAAAGAATAAGATGAAGTAAGACGTGACTTAATCTGGAGTAACTTACTCCACCTATATAGATGGATTAATTTACTTTACACTTACTCCACTTGTATGATCCACTGTCATAAAAAAAATACATTTTTTAACATTTTACTCCACCAAATAAATTAATTTAAGTCATGATTCCAACAATCAAATAAGATGTGAAATATGAGAAATAACATGGAATAAGTAATTTAATCCTCATTAATTTTACTCCACAACCAAACATAACCATAGGGTGTAATTGTGTCACCAAAAAATGGTGTAAGTGGATCCTGTAACAATATAAAACAGTACATTTGGTGGAAACGCGGCGTGTTTTCCAAGATATACAACAAAAAAAATGAAAAATATTAGCTCGAGCATTAGTAGTACTCTGGTAAAAATATATCACTACGTCAGTAGTAGCAATTGTAATAATTAATATTCAGTAAATTAAAAAGATTACAAGAGTGAAATCGACATAAAAATACACATGTATATCTAGACTTACAATAATCCTTGAAGCGCCTTGAATAAAAAATAAATTGGATATATAATGGCGTAACAAGCTCACTATAAACGGATTATTACTGACCAGATGCCATGGCCATCAAAACAAGAGATAATTTGGCTTTGAACAATTCCAATTAAGTATCTAGGAAACGAAACGAAGTATACTTTCTGGACAATAAATTAAAGCATGCATGTATCGTCAAAAAAGACGTGATAAAAAAATTCTGGTGAACAAAACACTTTCAAAACTATATATAATAACCTTGTTGCAAACTCATGCTTTGTGGGCTGTCTTCAAAATATATAGTTTTGTTTGCTGTCGCCTGTCTTATAATAAAGACAGCCAATAAACCACACACACACAACAAAACAAAAATAAATAAATTACCCATATGGTCCTTAAAAGTATCGATTGTATTAATTTGGTCTTTTTATCAACCCTTATTAAAATGACTAATGGAAAGCCATATCATCATACTGTCAGCATATTGACAGGATCATGTTGATAAATAAGTGGATGATGAACACATACATGATACATCAACATCATGACATGAACAAAGTCCAAAACAATTTATATTATTTAATATTACATGGATGCTGATATTATGAATTTAAAATTCATTTCACATCAATGTGAAGTTTTGATCCATTATTGGTCTCTAAAGTTTCAAAGTTTCTATATTAGTATCACATCAATCGGAACCAAAGGAATCATGAGCTTCTTTTTAAATTCATTTTATTTATTTTTATTAGTTTTTCTAACAAGAGAAAAAGACAAGAAAAATGAACAAAACTAAATTTGTAAGACAGCCCCCATTCACAATGCATTTGTTTGAAAGCAAAGTCCAAAATTAATTTTGTTCACCTGAATTGGTCTTAAAAAGTTCCAAGCAATGTTCTTGATCCAAATTCCTACTCCAAAATTTCTTATAGTACTCATCGTACGTGTAGCTCCGGTAAATGGCCGGTGACTGCTCAGTGAGTTTCTTGGGAGGGCAGATTAAAGCAGAGTTGCACGGGCAGAGGAATGACGCAATAGACATTCTCTCTCTGTTTGAATTCACAACTGCCCGGTGCCAAACACTTCTATATCTTCCATTACTTAATGCCTACAAGCATCAAATGACCCACATAAACATTTATATATACTGGACCTTGAATGCAGAGTCTAGAAAATAAACTAATGTTATCATTATGTTAATATGACATGCAACGTGTCCATTAAATTTGTCACCTGTAGCTGGTCACCAATGTTGATAGTCAATGCCCAAGGTACTGGGTCAACAGCAATCCATTTGCCTTCCTTGAGAACCTGCAGCCCAGTGACTTGCTGGTCTTGAAGAAGAATTGTTAAGGCATTTGGGTCAGTATGAGCCGGCAATCCGAAAGTCAATTCTGGCTCCGGGCACTGTGGGTAGTAGTTGACCGCCATGTGCTGCTCTTGTTTTCCCAGCACCTTTTCTATGTAGTCTTCTTCTAAACCCAGGCTCTCTGATATATACCCAAATAGACGGAACCCGAGCTGCCGAGCTTGGGTACAGTATGTGCTCATAATTTCCCTGGTTGAAAAAGATTCTTGTAAGTAAAATTAGTAACCATGAATTGGAAGTACTTGTTTCAAAACATTGAATTGTCTTATTTTGTACAAATAAGGTGAAGCATCTTAGCCAGCACAATTTTTTTTTCTACGGACTACTAGACTAATAATGAGAATTGAGATTTCCTTATCGAGGTTTCTGTCATTCATACTCAATGTTAATTAAACATATGCAATCGGAAAGAATTCATGAAGTTGCCGGGTATCAGCGCTTCTTTCTTCATTTTTCATAACTATTGTTTGGCAACCAAATCCAATTTGTAGTCAAAATTTAATAGAATAGACTGTTTACGCAATCACTGGACCCTGCTTTCTAGATAGAACTTTACAACCTATGATCTCACCTCAGAATTTTATAAAACAGGAGATGACCGATGATTAGTATCCCACTAATCAATTGATAGAGAAAATGACAGATTGATTTTTCTACCAGTTCCTTTTCATAAACACACACACACACACAATTATTTTAATTCTGTGCTTATGTGCAAACTCATTACTTACTGTTCATAATTGAATTAAAAAAGTCATACCATGTGATTTTATAAGATGATCGTTTTTCAAATTTCTCAAAATTAAATAATATGTAAAGGCAATTTAAGATACTGTCAAGCAAACAAGAGACGGAGACATAATTTGTTGATCACAGTCAGGATGCTTGAACCACATGGGCCTTTCTCGTGGTCCTGTGGTTGAATCCACATGACTATTACACCAACAAATTTGGACCTTAACATTGACAAGATGAGCCTCCCGGTGAGTTCATAAGCATTAGGCCATATGATCAGTTTGTTTGTCTTTGACCAGAGACATCTGATGAAAAAATAGAGAAATTTATATATATACTCATCATAACTTCGTGATTTAGATATTTCCCCATCAAAATTTAAAAATTAGTTATTTCTCCGTCTAAACTCAATCAAATTATTAATATGCCCATTTTTAAGTTTGATCATTTAAATATACAGTTTAATAATGGTAAAAAATTAAATGAACAACTTTGCCCTTTATTTTAAATATCCTAATCTCTCATCCTTCCTGTGACCCTCTCCTTCGACTGTCTTTGATTTAACCGCATCAATGTGTGATCAATGACCAGTATAATCAGACTAGATTTAAGTGCGACTAAACTATGTGAAGAATTCTTTTGGGTACAAAACCTTTTTCTGGACAAAGTTGGATATTTACTATGATGGAAAAAAAAACTAATCAGTATTCAGGCAGTCAGTTGTGATGATCATAAAATTTGAAAACAGGAGGAAAAAAAATCAGAAAAGCAACAAACTGATGCACAAAGCTGGAAATTGAGTTCGCAGCAGGTCAATATCAATGATGAAGTGTTCATCTTGATAAAACGTTTTCTTCACAAATTGACGGTGTGAATGGTTTTTTCTATCATAGTGGGCTGTGAAATATCGAACTTTTTCCTCAGTTTTCATCTGAACTTGAGGAATTTCTGCGTACTCAATTTCCTCAGTTGCATCCAATTGTTCTGAAAGCAACCATGTCACCTGGTTGCTTGCCCTGAACACCTTAGTTTCATATCCTCACACGGTTGTTTTTTGCATTACTTATTCAGTTTTTTTTATTTTGCATACGTTTCCGTGTTTATTATTTCTTCGATCTCACTTTTTATAACATTGTATGATCAGATAAATCCTTAAAGTGACTGAATCAACATAGGTTGCAGGTTACTTTTGTTCTAATAAGCTTAGTTCTTGTGAGTGTTTTATCCCAAGTTATCTTACATCTTTTATAACGCTACGAACAATTTCAAAGTTGACATTTATATAAAATTACCATGCTTTAACAGTGATTAACCTTTTGCTTTTCTGAGATCAACCTTTCAGCGTTACATAGCGATTCCAATATCATGATTACACTTCTGAGCCTCCTTTCCGAATAAAATTATTTTTATTAACTTATTTTTATCTTATAGATTGAGAGTTGAGACAACTAAATCATTTCATTTGGTCTTTCAATCCCTGAGTTAGAGAATATCGGAATACTGACCATCTTTGAAAGGGAAGGGGAGGGGTCGCAGGAAGGAGGAGAAGTGAGGACATAGCATTTTGAATAAAAGACAAAAATGTCAATTTAATTTTTAATTATTATTATTATACTGTATTTTTTGGATGATCAAATTAAGCAATTGGGATATTAATAAAATGATTGAGTTTCAATGGGGATATAACTAATTCTCAAAATTTAATTTGATGGGGAAATATCTAAAATTCAAAGTTATGATGGGCATATATATATAAATTGAGGCAGTATCTACCACATGATGGAAACAAGTTAACACCTCTTCACCAAATCAAAATGATAACATGATAATAATAATAATAATAATAATAATAAGACAAGTGACAAGTTCAGAGTTGAAGATGGAGGAACTTACTTGAACAATTCGGGCTTGGCGGGCCAGTCGGGCACAAAATCCTCAAGTGGGTAGCAATGGAGCCTCAAGTAGTCTCTCCAGTTGTGCACCTTCTCTTTCTTGACGTTGAAACTCGTTGATAGCCTCATCTTCTTGGCTGGGTCGTCAGAGTACAACTTAGCCTTTTCCTCAGGCGGTAGCCTGAAGAACTCCATCCCAATTCCCATCACTTTTCTCAGCATCTCCTCTGTAATCCCGTGATTTACAACCTATATTATATGCATATATATACGATAATTAGTTTAATTATTTTGACTTATTGATGTTAAATTCAAATTCAGTCTTGTAAATTAATGAGCAGTAAGTGATTACATTACCTGGAAAAAGCCATAGTTCTGACAAGCATTGGCAATTTGCGAGATGATTAGAGTTTTGTTTGATGAGCTAAGGTTGATAACGGGGATGTTGGAGTCAGTAAGGACCTCTGACAGGCGGGGCCGCTCGGACTGAGGCCTGACATAGTTTTGAGGGAGGGTGTCATGGTGTGGAGTAGTGGAGAGTAGCTGATCTGCCATGGGAGAGGCAGAGGAGGCAGAGGAGGCAGAGGAGAGGAACGAGGAAGGGGGATTATAACTTGTACTTTATTAGGAAGGGGAGAAGAGTTGACTGGCAACTTGAAAAGTTACAAGTCGTCGGATGACGTCTAAGTGAATTGCGTCATTCAAACAGTTAGTCGTGCTCTACAAAATTAAATAGAAAGGAAAGGAAGGAGACGAGAGAGAACGGGATATCTGAAATATAGTCTAAGTGGACGGTACAGATTTCACAAATTTTAATTTTTTCACTTTACTCTCCTTCCCTTTCCCTCTCTTACTCCCTTCTGGAGCACAGCCTTAACCTTCATTCAACTGTTTGTTTTCTTTTCTTTTCTTTATTGGTTTGGTTTTTCTCCGGTTCACATGGAATGGAATGGAAAGGAAATGGAGATAACGTTGCCATGTTGGCTTTCTTTTTCTTCCCGCGTCTTGCCCACGACGGACGGTGCTGGTCTGCTGGTCTGCTGGTCTGCTGGAGGAGCGAGCGGTCGGTTTCAGCCAGATCTGGAAAGATCACGGACACAAATATAATTTTGGGATGGTCCAGCAAAAACAAAATATTCTTATCACGGTCCACAAAAACTAAAATTGTAACCTTCTATCCTCCTCTGTCCAAGCAAACTGGCTTCTTACATCACGATTCCCCTCCTTCAAGTCCTCCAGGTGGATCCGCTAACACATTCGTGACCTGCGAGCCGAGCCGCCGACTCGCCGTTTCGTTCGATAGCCGCCTTCACTCTTCACTCTTCACTCTTCGCTCTTCAAGGGTTAGTGTTCTTTTGTCCGGTACTGTCGTCACTTGTATCGTATGGATCGGGTGCCGACCGGGGCTGTATCCGAACCCCAAATTCCAAAATGGGTTCTTGTTCAACCACACTCGAGTTGAGCGTTAATAGTTTTTTCAAGGGACAATATGGACAATAGAACTCGAGTTCACCAAAAATAAAAAATAAATTTGTGAACTTAATTTTAAAATTTGTTGAATTAGTTTTAAATGACGAATTAAAATCTTTCTATCTTATGAGTTATTCATCCACTCACAAAAATTTTAAAATTTTAAATTAATTTTGTTTAAAATTTTAAATTAATTTTGTATAAAGTCAAAGTGGTAAAAAAACGTTCAAAAATTGAATGCATTAAAATTAATTTATAAGCATTCTAATTTTGATCACTTAATTTTATATTAAATTAATTCAAAATTTTAGAATTTTCACATGTAGACGCTTCACTCGTAAAATAAAAAGATTTCGGCAGTTTGAATTTATTATTTAAAATCAATTTAATAGATTGTAGAGTTGAGTTTATAAAAAATTTGATAAACTTTGAACATGCTAGTTCTACTCTACAAGGATGCTGGTTTTGAATGACATTAGATAAAAAAAATTTTACAAAGCGGAAAATATAAAGAGCTATACAAATATCAAAAATCAAGGCAAAAAAGAAGAACAAGAAGACGACATAGAGGAAATAATTCTACGAATATCAACAAGACCAACACGATCATTAACAAAATTAAGGAATTGAAATAATTCTACGAATATCAACAAGACAAACAGGATCATTAACAAAATTAAGGAATTTTATAACGAGGTACAACCGTAGAATATTCTATATAAAATTTCAATTTCTATAACAATGTCTCAAAACAACACCGCTTTTCTCACCTCTGTTTCAAAAGAGCAAGAATTGAATAATTACCAAGGGGCCGTAACGAATTCGAACTGAAACTAATAGACATAAAAGAAGAACAAAAAATCTTTAAAAACAATGAAACATGAATAATTATACAAGTTTTGAAAAATAAAAAATCTATTGGATGTAAATGAATTTATAAAATTAAGTATAATAGTAATGGTATATTATAACAGTATAAGGCGAGATTAGTTGTCACAGTGTATACTCAAACTCATAGGAGCCGTTCGGCAACAAAGGATTAAGAGTGAAGAAATAAGAGCTTAAGGAGTGCTAAGGAACTGATGTTCGGTTATCTTAATCTGTAGGTGAAAGATTAAACACTTAAGGAGAGGGTATAGGTGCCTTAAGATCTGGGCAGGGATTAAGATCCGGACAAAAGGAGGCTAAATGAGGTATTCTTATTCCGCGCTAAGGAATTGGTGTTTGGCAGGATTAAGTGGCTAAAGAAGCTAAAGAAAGCGGATTAAGTCTTAATGAGGCTTAATTCATACTTGCTGAACAACCCCATAGTATAGATTTCGAAGAAACATTTTCATCAGTGGCCAAAATGAATATTGTTATAATTTTATTTTCTTTCACGGCAAATCAAGAATGTATTTTATATGAAATTTGATGTAAAAAATATCTTTCTTTAGGGTCTGTTCGGCTGCCATCCCGCGTGTTACTGTTCACGCGGGAAGAAAAAAATTCAGTCCAACTAAATTTTTTTTCCCGCGTGAATAGTAACCGCTGTTTACTATTCACCCGTTCCTGTGCCCATTCTCATTTCCGGGCTGCAGCCGAACAAGCCCTTAAGGAATACTTACATAATTCTACCACCTGGCCATAAAAAAGAATTTTTTTTTAACTTGATTTGAAAATTAAAAAAAAATCAATATATATGGCTTAAAACAACATCCAAAGACATTCTAATGCTAAATTATTATTTTTTTATCACATGTGAGTTTAAAGTTAGTAACTCCAATCATTCTCTCTTTATTAAAAAATAAATAATGATGGATTCACAACTAGTTTTAGTGTATACGTAGATAATATCATAATTACCAAAGAAATTTTTTATATAAAATTCCTAAGCTTGTTAAAATATTTCATAGAAATTTTTGATATAAAATTCCTAAGCTTGTTAAAATATTTCATAGGAATTTATGTAACTAACTAAAAAAAAAGTATTTTATTTCACAAAGAAAATATACGCTAGATCTATTAAAGAAAATCAACAAAATGGAATGTAAGTCGGCTCTACCTCAATAGATAGCAACAATAAATTAAATCCCGAGGTTAGTAAATTAGTAGAAGACATAAGCCAATTTCAACGGTTAGTTGGTAAATTAATTTACTTTACGGTTACATGATCAGATATTTTATTCTAAGTTAGCCAAATTAGTACTAAGTTTATGCATGCGCCAAGAACAACACCACACTTAGAAACAATAAATAGCACGTTATTGACAGGAGCCCAATGAAATTGAGTACTATTGGGACGGGTCAAACTTTTAAATTGTTAGGAATGAAATACATATTGAGAATTAATTATATAAAATTTTTCTATATAGAATAAGACTCAATTTTACAATTCCATAATATTTTACTCTGTGTAATAGAAAATCATACATAAATATAAAATTATTAATAAAAAAAAATGAGAATCAAATTGATTCTCATTCCTTCTGCTTTGAAGTATGTTCCTACTTAGAATCAAAAACACGTAATTTGGAGTGAGTGTTTGGAGGAACATACATGAAATCTGCCTTTAAATATTGTGTACTTTGAAAGGAATTCATAATTCCGTTGATGAAGGATTTTATTGATAAGATGATTTGGCTACTATTTTCGTTGAAAAAATAATTCTATACTTGCGAATGAAATGAAAAGAATAAGAATAATCTCAGTAGCAGGAGCAGGAGCACCTCGATCGCTTTCGGTTGGTTTCATGTCCATAGGCTATAGGAAATGCGGTGCTGAGTGCTGACTACAAAATAAAAATGTCTCGGATTGTACGGCTTGTAGCATAATAGCATATGATGGCCTTCTTTACGTGCAACATGGGAGGAGAGACGAGAGAGCATGTGAACTCACATGCTCGCTTCTCCACCTCGTCCTCGTCCTCGTCCTCGCTAAATTAACTATATAGTATTGTTTCACAGGTGTCAGGTGGTTACGACTTACGAACATCAGAATCAGATGATAATAAATTAAAAAAATATTTGTAACTCTGCGGATGTCATCAGAGAGAGATTCTTAATTTATATATTTATTATTTATAAAAATCAAATGGAATCTAGTAGCGCAATCCAAAGTCCCTTCACTCTTGACTCTTGAGGATGGAATTGGATGGAGTAAACCGCAGATTAATTGATGAGATTGGCATCGCATCGCTACATTCCTCCTTTTTAATACTGCAATTGGACCACCTTTTATTTAAGTAATTAACAATAAAAAAAATAAATTTGATGGTGAAAAAGTTTACGGGTCCATCTATACCTATATGAATATTAGAGATGGAACCACACAGAGGATACGTATATATATTTTATGATTTATGAAGGCCGTGTAATTTACGGATCGGTTCGATTTAATTTACAGATCGTTTCGGTTTAATTTATGGACGTCCCATTTTAAAGTTTGAATTTAAATGGACTGCTTCGGTTTAATTTCTAAACTATATCAATTTAAATGGATCGATTCGGTTTATATTTTTCAAAACCGACTAAATTGGATTGACCGATTTATAATATTGGATTTATGAATTTTTAAGTTAATGTTTAAATAAAATTATGATACTTTGTTTTTATTTTTAGGGCAAGCAAGGCTTAAATTATGCTTAGCAAATTAGTGTTGCTTCGTTGAACTGTTGGGTCTATATTGTCTAATTTTATTCAGCTGCTCAGGAGCCTTAAAATTGCTGACCTAATATACTTCAGTTTGAACCGGACAAAACTAAATATACTTTGGTTTGTTTGGTTCAATTCTTTATCGGTTCATAGATTTAATTGGTTTGGTCCTGTTCTATTTTTTAAAACTGAAAAAAAAATTAGTTTAGCTATTTTATTTTGATTTCAATTGAACTGACCATTTGAACAGCCCTTGTCTTCAACCCAATTTTGTCTAGAATTAACTTAAAAAATTCAGGTATAGAACCTGTCTTGCTGACAATACCATTGCTAATCCGATAAAAACAATTGCGAATATCAAAAGAAATACGAAGTACTATCTCCTGGGCTCCTGGTGCTCAATGACGCATTCAAATAGCAACTTTGCAAATTTTCAAGCTATGGGGTCAAAAATACATTAAAAGTCAATTATATAATTTTTTATGATGAATATGATAGACAATTTTACAGTACCCATAATATTTTTCTCTAAACTATATAAAAAATTATTTATAGGTACAATTTTTTTGAAAACGAATGGGTGTCAATTGAGCCGATTCACTTAAAATGAATATGCCCTGTCTGTGAGAAGACGAGAAGAGGTGTGGGTATATAGATAAGACTGTACGGAGCTGTGTCGGAATTAAAAATTTTCTCAAATCAGTAAACTTAAATTTTTAGATTGTAGCATTACGCTATTACTCGGTTTTTTTAAGGTTATTTTAATGTCTGCTAACAATTTGATTGATAAAAACGTATGTACAATGAGTCAAGTGACTCTAACTCCTAAATCTACTCTTTTATTCTCACACAATTATCAAAATTACTCTAATCATCTTCTAAATTCTTAAATCTACTCCTTTAAAAAATATATATATATATAGTTCCCCCTCTTTTACTAGATATACTCTTCTAATCACTCTAATATGTTAATCTTTATCTCGCTTCACAATCAAATCCGTTCTGCTTTTCCTCTGTTGATTCACCACCATTTTTTTTGTTTTTTTTTGCCTACATCGTTGGAAATTCAGAATGTATCCATAGTCATGATTCATGATGGCCACTTCCGGTCCTCTTTGACCTCTCTTACTGAAAGCTCAGATTTTGCAATTTTATATGTTTGATTTATAAAGAATAAAATTAATAGTGAAGATCAAGTGGATATTAGCAACATGGGAGCCACGTTGGATTTACTATAAAAATGTAAAACGTTGTACAATTTACTATAATAATGCAAGAAGTATGAGGCCAGGTTTGGTCTCTCTTAAATACTTTCTATTGCAGCTGTTGTTCCCTTGTTATTTTTTATTTTTGGGGGTTTTCATGCCCCTAGGCGGTAGTAGGCTCAGTCCGATGCGTCACACTTGAAATGGTTGTTCCAAACTCCTTCTAGGACAATAGTTCAAATTCACACGCTTCGGTCCGGTTGAATCTTTTTTTTTTTCATTAAAACATGTTAAATTGTAAAAAAAAAAATAGAACCATCAGTTTAAAATTTAATTTAGAGAAAATGACTACATGGACTTTTGTGTTTTTTATATGAAAATAAAGGTATAGAATCTAGTTTTCAGATAATATAATTTCTCAATACAAAAATATTACATATTAGTATAATTTTAACGATTAATTGGCAGAGGTTAGAAATAAGAAAAAAAACCTAAAATTCCACCGGTGACCAGCCCTAGTTTATGACCAGATTCAAAATTCAATTTAGAGAAAATGACTACATGTATTTTTGTGTTATTTATATCAAAATAAAGATTTGGAAATCTAGTTTCCAGATAATATAATCTCTCTATACAAAAATATTACAGATTAGTACAGTTTTAATGATTAATTAACAGAGATCAGAAATCAGAAAAAAAAAAAAAAAACTGAAATTCCAGTGAGAAGTCCCAGTTTTTGATCAAATTCAAAATTCAATTTTAAAAAAATGACTACATGGATTTTTGTGTTATGTATATCGTATGAAATCTAGTTTCCATATAATATAATTTATCTATACAAAAATATTATAGATTGGTACAGTTTTAACGATTAATTGATAGATGTCAGAAATTAGAAAGATTGAAATTCCAGTGAGCAGTCCCAGTTTCTGACCGTATTCAAAATTCAATTTAGAGAAAATAGCTACATGGATTTTTGTGTTCTTTAAAATTAAGTATGGAAGTCTAGTTTTCAGATAATATAATTTATCTATATAAAAATATTATAGACGGTTACATTTTTAACGATTAATTGACAAAAGTCAGAATCGTTTGAAAGGAGGCATATTTAAAATCCGAATTGTAGCCACAGATTAGTTCACACGGTTCCACTGATTAGTCCGGTCCGGTTCTACACAGTTCTAGTGAAAAAAATTCTATCCAAACCCTTACTAGACACGGTCCGGATTTGAGGCACGGTCGGTCTGAACCACGGATGGCCCGGTCCAGTTCTGGAGCGACCGGTCCATTTGAATACACTAGGACTAGGTGCGCTTTTAACCTTTAATTGTTGATTGGTTTGTCTGCAGTTACTATGGAAATGGATATTCGATGTTGGCTTCCTTTTTCATCCCGCGTTTTGCCAAGCTGGAGTAGGTGTCAGTTTCAGCGAGATCTGGGATATCAAGGGGAAAGAAATATTATTGTGAGACTGAGTCTAAAGAGGCCTACAAAACAGCACAGGCAACTTCTAATGAAAAGGAGGCAAAGAACGAGTAAAAGAAAAGGAAATCCAAACTTGATAAGAAAAGGTGGAGTGTCTAAGCTCCCTTTGCTGTTGTTTGGGCCTTCCAGCTACAATGTATATGGTATATATGAATAAAACAATTCAGATGTTGATTATATAAAATTCTTTCAAGTTTTTCTTGGATAAAAGATAGACCCCCCAACTTCTAATTTAATTGGAATGTACCGAAATTAACTATTTTTGCATCAAAATTAAATTAGACCAATATAAAATGTTATTAGTTTTATTGTACCAAAATTAAATTGTTTAGTACTAAAATTTAGGATATCAAAATTAAATTAGTATCAAATTTGGATTATATCAATACCAATGTGGATTAGATTAGTACCAATTTTAAATTACACTTAAGGTACCAATCAAATCCCAAATTTAATCAAAATCTGACATTTTTGTAATTCATACAAACCTTACAGAGATTGGTACCGTGATAACGGCACGTACACTATATTTCTGGAGGGGTATATCGCCAACAATCATTATGAGCGGGTACCGAGGCCAAAAAATCGCAGAGGATGGATTCATGGTATTATTCCCGTCAGTTTACCAATCGTATCCCTAGTGTGTTTAATTTACAATTTCTAATTAAAAACTTACAATATTTACATTTGTACAACATTTATATATTCTTTTGCAGGCCTTATATCCGGTGAAGAGTTGCATCATAGCGACAATGATGGCGACGATGAGGGGTTGGAAGAGGCTCGGGAAAGTCATCCTCAAGCACAATGTACCCACGGTGTCTTGTGGGTACATGTCGCGCCTCGACTCTCCACTCAGATACGTTGGAGTGGGTGGGGTGTGATCAGATTGATGACATATCTGACGAGCTTGATATCTACGTCCGATATGCTAGCAACGATGAGTTGTTTTCAGTTGTCCAGAACGTTGATCAGGCGTTCAAACAAGGTGTAGAGGCATTACGCCGAGCCACAGAGCCAGTCATGCTTACTCAGGATGACGAGGTATAATATTATTTAAAATATCTAATTGTAATTTTTATTTCAAAAATTTTGATTAACTAATTTGTAAGTTACTGCAGGGTGAGGAGGAGGAGCGGTCGTATTACAATATCTCGGTAGAGTTTGGCACAGAGGGAGATGGACTGTATTCTCAGGATTACAGTCTGACTCAGACAGTACCTCCTACCTATCAGTCGGAATATGTTATGATAGAGCCCATTGTGGAGTTTTCTGGATCCTCCACACAGCAGACATCATATCCTCCTATGTCATACCCTTCGCTCGATGACCCTATAGCGAGACAAACGATTTTATTCACGCAGAGTGAGTTTGGTCAGACTACAGTTTTTGGTCCTGGAGTCCAGCATACATCAGAGATTGAGGAGGTTCATGACGAGCTGGTTCATGAGGAGGATGTCCATGTGGATGATGATGACTCAGATATTCACGAGATGTCACTGTCCAAAGGGGGTAGGAGTTTAGGAAGAAGAAACCGATGTTGGCATTTATTCTAGATCCATAGGTTTTGATTTGTACTTTGTTAGTTGTTTTGTTAAATACTGTGACATATTTTTTTGTAAGTTTGTTATTTATTTTATTTGTTTCTTGGTTATTTATTTATTTTGTTCAGTATATCATTATTTTTTCGTACACAAACGACATTTCAAACGAACGATATTTTCAAAATAAATGACATTTAAAACAATATTTTGATCCGACAAACGAACGATATTTTCAAAATAAACGACAATTAAAACAAGATAACAATTAAAACAGGAGCAAGAAATTTGATTTCTTTAGCAGCAATAGCAATAGTAATAGTCTAGTCAACGTTTTGCCTCAACACCTTGCTGATGAGGGCAATGAGGTGTAATAGCCATGATTAGTCGTTGCACCTCAGCCTACGTTTGATTTAAATCAATTATATAAATTCTTCATTAATTAAAAATCAAAGTGTGATTCTCATCAAGTCTTTCAATTTTATGAAGGGCTAATTATATATATTATGACATTGCCAGCAGCCAGCAGGGATGAATTCGACCTTTTATATATTTATTTTCTTTTTGTTTTTACCCAATACGCTAATGAGTCCATCAATATTTTTTTTTGCTAGATCGAGTCATTAATTTATCCTTATCGGTCTTAACCAGTCGGATCGGATGCTCTCAATTTCTTTTGCTTTAACTTATATTTATAATTCTCTGAATTGTAATTTATGATATTCTGATTTATAATTATAATTACCAATCATAATTCAAAAAATTTATTTTAATTTTAACTAGAAATTTAATCCGAATTGTCAATTAAACATTAAGAGGGGGTAAAACCAGTCGGAATCGATAAATTTCCACTAAAACTCAAAATTCAGGGGGGCGGCTGCCCCCCCTGGTATACACTGGATCCTCTCCTGATTACGGCATGACTAGTCATGGCATGATACATATTTATATCCTTAGTAGCAGACTTTTATTTCTCCTAACAAATCAACGATTCTTCTCAGTGGAGTAGCGAATCAGAATGAATCTTTTTTTTCTTTTACGCGAATTAGTCTGGACTTACTTTCTTTTTCGCATAATTTTCTTCTACTAGACTGTGAATTAAATTCAGAAGTAGGTATTATATCTATCCAGAGATAGACACAAGTATAAAATATCGCTAGATGTAAAAAAAAATTCAAATTAAAAAATAGACACTTATCTCATATCTTCTTGGGTCCGCCCGTGTATATATATTATGTGCGTGAGTGAGCATGTATCTTTATCCAACTACTGTCGTCTAACATAATATTGACTGAAATTTTATTAATAAGAATATAAATAAAAAATATCGGTTTTGGAGAAGGTTTTGGGTAGAATTTGAAAATTGGAAAAATCGTAGTTTTTGACAACGTTCTCTAGACGTGATTAGTGAAACATAATTAGCGCTAAGTAACGCGTTAAAAAAATACTGTAGCTGGCCGTTATCGTCCATAGCGGCCAGTTACAGTTTTTTTTTTTTAGTTCAGTTCAGTTTAGTTCAATTCCGGAAAAAATCACTGTAGCTTACCATTGTTGTCCATAACGGCCACAGAATTTTTTTTTATACGCATTAGTCAGTGCTAATCTAATTTCGCTAATTTAGCTGTTGTCAACAATCACGTCCAGAAGACGTTGTCAACAATCACGAATTTTTCAATTTTTGAATTCTATGCAAAACTTTCTTCCAAAACGGATATTTTTTTATTTATCGGCATATGACCATCCATCTTTATCCAACTGGGGTTTGCGTGGGTGACCAAGCATCTTTATCTTTATGAACTTTGCGGCCATTTTGTTTTTCATTTCTTCTTTTGTGTAAATTTATCAGCTTTAAATTTGTACTGTAAAAAGCAAAAAGGGCGAGTAGGGACAGCGTAATATTTGATTCACACCTCCCATAATGGGATTATGGGAGTCCCATTTGCTGAAGCCTGAATTTGGTGCTGGGCTGCTATCGAATATACAATAGTAACAATACAGCCATACAGGAATAGAGGATCGCAGGACTTATTTCCTTTTGCATTGTTCCATTTCCATACACTCATCAATAGTCAACAAACAAATTAAATGGACGGATGGATCCCTGGTAAAAGGAACAGATGATGTGATGTTATGGGGATCCAAATTAATATCGAATTGACCGAGTCGTTAATCCAATTCAAAGATTGATACCAAAGTGCAGGAGCAGGACGTGTCTGAGCCCCACTTCAAGGCCGGCGCCGGACCATTCCAAAATCCAAATCAATCTTTTCTATATTCATTCTCCCGTCATATCACGCTCATTGACTGATTCAATTTCAATATATGCTATGTTTGTGTCGCTCAGTCGCTCTCCTCCATTCATTCAAATGATAACCCTTATCCCCACAGCACTCGTAATACCGCGTCAGAGATCAAAGCCTAAAACACGGCAGTCGGCATCATTTTTTCTTTTTTCTTTTTTTAGAAAGACTCGACTCGACGTTAAGCTCTTCATAAGAAATTTTCATTCACATTTCCTTGCCAACTTACTATTTTTTACGCGGAAAACATTATTGTCTTATTAGAAGTGAAATTCGACTAGTTCTTCTTTTAAGTTCAACCTTTTTTTTTTTTTAACTCAACTCTAAAATATATCTAAAATATATCGAATTTGTTTCAAATAACGATTTCGAATTGTTGAAAATTGAAATCCATCTGCTCTGCAAGTGATGCATCTATATATGAAAATATAAAAATTTCGAATTATTGAAGAGTGAAATCCATCTTCTCTGCAAGTGATGCATCTATATACGAAAATATAAATTTTTTGTATAGAGTCAAGTGGTAAAAAAACGTTCAAAAAATTAATGCATTAAAATTAATATATAAACCTTCTTATTTTGACTGCTTGACTAATTGACTTTATACTAAATTAATTCGAAAGTTTAAAATTTTCACGTGTAAACACATTACTTGTAAAGTAGATGGATTTCGACTTTTCGGATTCATTATTTAAATCAATTATTCAATAAATTTTAAAGTTGAGTTCACAAAAGCGTTTGAAGAACTCAAAAACACCCTAGTTCTACTCGTGAAATTCTTCAATGATATATTTGGATTTAAATCTTAGGAATCTGTAATCTCCAAAAAATCATGATTGTTAAGATTGAAATTCTTCATCAACAATTAAATAAAAAATCATATTTAAAAAAAGCTCTTCGACTGATAAAAGGGTGATTATCAATTTAAAATTTATGCATTTTTTTTAAAAAATAATATTTGTTATGATTGTAGTCTATGTTGAAAGATGGAACTCCTGAAGATGTTCTAAAAGAAATAATTTATTTAAAAAAAGAATTTAAGATGAAAGATCTTGAGAGAACAAAAACTTTGCCCTTGATTGTAAATTGAATATTTGAGAATTAACATTTTTATACATCTAGAAAAATATATTGCATGTCTATTGAAAGAACAATTAATAAATAATTATTTGGTCCTGAAGTGCCATATCTTAGTGCAATATAAGCACTTATATTTTTTTGTTGTACATACAATACATCATATATTTATTATTCTAGCAATACACAAAGTAAGTCGAGAATGTATTTGGTTAAGATCTGCGATTCAACACATTCGTCAGACATATAATTTGTCTTATGAAGAAATGATCCTGATGATCATATATGAAGATAATACTGCATGTATTACTCAAATAAATTAAGGATAATTTTATTAATGTTCAACAAATCCATTCAAGTGAGAATCTGGCAGATTTATTCACTAAGGCGCTCCCTACGGCAATATTTGAAAAGTTAGTTCATAATATTGGAGTTCGTCGACTTAAAGATTTTGATTGATGTTGTCATAAGGGGGAGCTAATATGCACTATATCTTGATTGATGTTATCATGAGGGGGAGTTAATATGCACTATATTTTTCTTAACTATGGTTTTTCCCACTGGATTTTCCTAGTAATATTGTAGTTGTTTATTTAGAAGAATATTGTACTCTTTTTCCTTCACTAGATTTTTATACCATAGAGTTTTTCCTAGTAAGGTTTTAACAAGGCATATTCTTATGTAATGAGCATCCAAGGAGGAGTGTTATGAATATATTATAAATGTGTGGATGTCATTCATTTTGTAACTTCCAATATTAATCCTCATTCACTTCTCTACTACCCCACTATCCACTACTACAAAAAGGCACTTCCTACACTGTGGTTGTACATGGATTTTCTCTGTTTTATGTAAAACCGTGTGCCAAATAGGATTTTCCAATGACCAATGATATCTCTAAGAATCACACACGGATATTTCATTGAAAAACAGTATTTCAAAAAAGCCGTTTGAAGAATTACCTTTCCTACACGGATATTTAGTTAAATATCCGTGTAGGAATAGTGAGAGAGCTACACGGATTTTTAAATAAAAATCCGTGTAGGAAAGGGTTATTGTACACGGATTATTGTTTAAATAACAGTGTAGAAAGGCTAGAGAGCTACACGGATTTTTATTAAAAAATCCGTGTAGGAAGGGGTTATTGTACACGGATTATTGTTTAAATAACAGTGTAGAAAGGCTAGAGAGCTACACAGATTTTTATTAAAAAATCCGTGTAGGAAGGGATTATTGTGTACACGGATTATTCTTTAAATAACAGTGTAGAAAGGCTAGAGAGCTACACGGATTTATAGTGAAAAATCCGTGTAGAAATGTAGTTTTAGGGTTTTGGTTATATAAAAAAGCCTTTTCCCTCCAACGCCGTTTTGATTCTATAATACTCTCTCTATCTCTGTATTAAAATATTAGTCTGATTTCAGCTCATAGCACAACTGGGATCTGAGATATTTGAAGTTGTTATTTTCTCCTCTCTATCTTGCTAATGTTAGCCATGAATATATATATATATATATATATATATATATTTTTCTTTATCTAATTTTATGTTACTTATTATTGCTTATTTAGGTCATGTGTAATTATTATTGTTTATTTCTCTTTTATTTTTCTTTTCAGTTTTGTAGGGTTTTGGTTGGTTACTGTCATCTTCGTCTTTGTTGGTTCGTATAAAAGCCATACAGATTCAATTAATTTTATGTATAAATTTTAATTGAGAATTTTTATTCTCTACGATGTATGTATGTATGCACAAATATGTTGATCCTTGTATTTTTTATTGGAGATGCAATATTGTTGGAGACGCAATATTGTTGGAGACCTTCAACCAAGAGACATCATGTCATGGATCACATGCAAACTTCCCTTTTGATATGTTGGATCTAATACAACTCAGTATGTATGAAATTTCGTGCTAGAGTAAATCATAGCCATGAGTTTTGGCAACATGAGCCCAACTAGTAGAAATTTGGCCCAAACCTTGATCACATGGTTACTAAGTGGTAAGGACATAATGTTTATACAAACATTGTATTGGATCTTGAGGAGTGTATGTTATGTGTTAGATCACATGGGATTGCATGTACAAAATGCTATGTATATATATATGTTACAAATGGCTATGTATTTATTTTTGCAAAAGGCTATGTATATACAAAATGCTATATATTACATACTGAAATATATAATCACTGGCTAACAAAAGTGGAGGCTAGCTTAAAAAAAAAAAAAAAAAACGGTTCAGCAACCTTCCTACACGGATTTTTAAATAAAAATCCGTGTAAGAAACAATTCTACACTGATTTTTACTTAAAAATTCGTGTAGGAAGGTTACTGAACCCGGTTTATTTATTTAATATTATGTTTAGGAGAGCTACACGGATTTTAACTAAATATCCATGTAGGAATACTTTTCCTACACGGATATTTAGTTAAAATCCGTGTAGCTCTCTTGATTTTCCAAACGACTCTTTATTAATAATCCGTGTAGGATTAGTGTAATCGTACACGGATAATTATCCGTGTGTAAATGGTGGACTTTCCTACACCCCATTATTACACACGTTTGCAAATCCGTGTAGCTCTCCAGTTAAAGTCCGTATACAAAACTGTGTTTTTTGTAGTAGTGACCATTAGAATTTATATCCACTACTATTTGGAATTTATTATTGTAATGACTTTTCATATACAATTTGTTACCTATAAATAGAGCCGTTGTAATCTTGTATTGCACACATGAGAAATATATGAATAAAAATATTGTCATCTTTTACATTATGTCTTATTGTTTCTGTTGTTTATCTTTATTTTATAATAGACTAGTTATTATTTGTTTTACTTCTATAGCTAAAATTCCCTCCTAAAACATTTCATTTTCAAAGAACAAACAAATAATAAATAAAATATATTATTACCATATGGGAAAATTATTCCATCAAACAACTATGTTAGCTTGTAATATTTTATTTTAGTACGAAGTTTATTTTCAATTTTAATAGAATTTCTAGTGTCAGTATGAATTATGATAATATATTTTGAATGTATTTTGTGCTCTTTTTTTTTCTTTTTTCTAAAACTCAACAATATAAAATTCGTAATGCAAGAAATGAAGTATTCAATGTTACAAATTCGACTAAGTTGATTAAAGTCAGTGAAAAGAATGCTTTGTTGTTCTCTATTTTTTTAACTACAATAAATGATACTTAAATTTTTGTTGCTATATTTTTTCAAACTTGAAAATAAATATTCGGAATAAGTTCTTAAAGATTTTACTAGATGTTTTTAATTATGGAAATAGAATAAATAATCAATGACCGTGGATATAAAGAAAATGCATATGCTTGATGACGTCAAACTCAACGACGTGAAGTTTCAGTATAGTAGACTATATATTTTAACTTTGATTATACTTTCGACTTAGATTGCAAGTATACAATTCTATTACGTAGTATTATCAGGTATCGATCCACAGAGATAATATATTAAGATCTAACAATTTTACTTAGTCTACTGTATGTGGCCTAAAACCTTACCCGCAGGCCACCCCGCATGCGGTACTATCACTACCCGTAGGGCGTCATGGTATTCTGTTATATGTTGTGTTTAGGTTTTCCAATATTGCGATTGGCTTTTGGGCTACCAAGATTAAAGTATTTTAAGTCTGTAATTATAATCTTTTCTTATACTACCCCGTAGTTGAAATATCCCAAATCCCTGTGCAATTTCTATTGTTGATCTGGCTAAGTAAACCTAATCTAAAATGCTTTCTAAGCTATCCCGCCAAGGGAGCCCCCTGGGTTCTAACCCTAGTCTTTGAACTGCTGCCAAGCCTCGTTAGATGAAGTTACAACCATTTACATAATATCCTTCTCACACAAGGATCTATTAGATCACCCTTATTGGTATGTAGAAGTCACTGGCATATAGTAGACGGAACTATGTATGCACGAATAGATTAAAAAGAGATAAAAGCGCAATAGAAATTCACACAATAAAATATAAACAAAACTAAAATATTATTAAATGATTCACAGGTCAATCTCTCATCCTAGAGATGAGAGGTTTAGCCTCTTGGAGTCATAACAAAAAGATAAGAAAAATAAAGAGAATAAATATTACAACTCTTTTGAAGAAGAAGAACATTAACTCTTAGATGACGCCTTCTTGCCTTGATTTTCAAGAGCTTCGCCTCTCTCCCTAGCACTCTAACCTATCCTATCTATCCTAATCGGTGAGAAATTCGTGGCTATAGTGCTGGACTTAATCACAAGCAAACATGCACACCGAATTCCATTACAAGAGGAGTTTATATAGGATTTCTTAGAGGGAGAGAGAGTTGTGGGAGTAGTGGGAGTAGTTGGAGTAGTGGAGAACATGATCCCCAAATTATAGGGCTGAAATTAATGCTTCAAAAATAGAAAACTTGGCCTCCACTCCATCTAGAAGCCTTGTGACTGACCTGGGGTCACTACTTCTAAAAGATTTCAACCAAGGGCCGAGATCTGCCCATCTAACAGTGTAGAATAACAGTCCACTGATTGAATCCTCGTCGTGTGTGGCCACTGGGCCTATGCCGCATGCGACATAAGTGAACCCGCACGACTTCCTGACTTAGCAGAATTCCACAAGATTTCATCATCTTGGATGTTGTGCACTTCATGCTCCTTGTTGCATACGCCATGTAATGTCCTGATTTAATGTCATCTTCAATAATCGCCTAAATTTGGCATATTTGCTATGTTTGGCTTAAATACGTAACTTGCTCCAAAACCTGCCAAAATGACTCAAAAACACATTTGCGGTAAATATTTCGGAAAAATGGCTATTTTGCATTCACTTTTCACTATTTTTCATCATAAAATATAGTGATTTTCGCTATATGTTTTGGCGTCATCAATGCTAAAAAAGATATGACATTTTGAGATAATTTAAACAAGGACAAATTTGTCCATAGAAATATTTTTTTTTTAATTTGTTGTGTTAATAAAAAGTTTTATTGTGTTAATATCATCACCCCGGTTTTGTATTATGATTAATTTGTTAGACAGTAGAGATCATTAGGGTAAAGTCTGATTTGTTTCCAGATCGGATAGAATTTGACTGTTTGAGTTTGTGTTAGTAATATCTTGCTTTCATCTTACCCGAAATTCTTCAAAGTTTTTATGGTTATGAAAAGCCTTCAAAGAGTACCACAAGTACTAAAACTCACTTTTTTGGATGAGTATAGAGATTTGTTTTCCGCCAGCTTCAGTATTTATTAGCGAATTTTTTTTTTAGGTAAAGCCCGTGGACACAATCTATTAATGAAACAAAGGTCTTATAGAGTTTCAGAAAAATATTTAAAAAAAAACTACAAATCGGAAAAAGCATTTCATGGCTAGTATTAATTTTGTACCATCATGTCAAATTAATTTGATTAGAGCACCGACTAACTATTTTTCACTTTATTTTCTCCCTTCATTCCTGTCATTAATAAAGTGGGGACCACTGATTAAGTGGGAGATCATTAATTAAGTAGAGACCCACTAATATTTGATAGATTTTACAACTGGTGAACACAAATATGGATACTTATGAGCTCAAGTGTTAATATATAATATATCAAGATTCATATCTAAAATACTAAGTATTTCATAAGAAAAAAACTATACATCACACACTCATCTTTTACACTAATTTAGAGATGGTTTTTTTTTTTCTCTGTTCAATCTCGTTAATATTTTTAATGATTTGTGAGGACATTTATGAATCTAAAATCACTACGTCTTCTACGCAATTTTCTCTTTCAAATGAGATCCATAATGATATACTTTCAGGTTGTCTATGCGCAAGTATTCATACCTAAGATACCAAGTATTTCGGAAAGTATTAATATCAAGTATTAATACTAAGTATTGCAATTCCTTATGGCATTAGATGATGTTTGAAAATATTAATATCAAGTATTGCAAGTATTCATACATTGTCATGCAAGGGTGAATAATTCATGTATATATGTATCTAACAGATTCTATTATAATTTTATTTCTTGTGACAATAGATAATGTTTGAAAGTATTAATATCAAGTATTACAAGTATTTATGCCTTGTCATATATGTGTGAATAGTTCATGTGTCAAGTATTTGTACGTAACAAATTATATCAAATATTGCCAATATTTGTATCTAATATTTTCATACCTCGATTTATGAATACTTGTACGATGAGATATGAATATTTACAAGACGAGATATGAATACTTGCTCAATGTGGTCTCAATTGCTCGACGAGTTATGAATACTTGCGCGACTGATAACTCAAAACTACTTCATTATGGATCTCATTTGAAAGAGAAAATTGCGTAGAAGACGTTTGTGATTTTAGATTTGTAAAATTCTTCACACATCGTCAAAAATATGGGCGACATTGAATGAAGAAAAAAAATCCACCTTTAAAAATGTGTAAAAAATGAGTGTGTAATGAGATAGATAAAATAAGGTTGATGTCCAATTTTTTTAAAGAAATACTTGATATATTAGATGCTAATACTTGTGTGCATAAGAACAAATATTTGTGAGCGTCAGTATTAAAATTTTTCAAATACAAGTTGTTCCCCTAGTTAATTAGCAGTCTCTACGTAATTAATAATTGATACACGTTTTTATTTTTATCTTTTTTGTGCCGGAAGTTGTGGTCCCCTAGATAATAAATAATTGGAGGATGAATGGGAAAAATAGAGTGGGGAAAAAATATTCATTCTTTCATTAGTGAGTTGAGGGTTGAATGCCACAATTTGATTAATGATCGATAGATAACAAGTGCAGATGATTATTCCTTTGCGTAAGAAATTGGAACCAATTGAGCAAAATATTTTTGCGTTAACAACAACAGTGCGCCACCCCAAGGAATTGAGGATTCATATCCTCTCATATATACTGTAGAGGATTACTCTTACTTTACAGTTTGAGATTAAATCTCAGCGAGTTTGGAATTCGGACTAGCGTAGGGGACAATACTATTTGGCTTTGAGATTCATGCCAGGTTAAAATGAACGGTCTAGATCTACTAATTGTTAATGATTCCCTTATCACCTAATGGAGAGGATGTGAATTCGGAAATTGAATCCAATATCAAATTCATGGGTGGGCAGTGGGCTAGAGGCCAGCCTTCTCTATGGTAAATAATAAAGTAATGAAGTTTTAATTTTCGTGTGTATTTTCTATCATTTTCAAATAAATATTTATTGTTGATTTCTTCTAGTGGTATAAACGGATTCGGATTATCCGTTTCGAATTCGAGACATATCTGACTCAGATCCGAATTCAGATAAACGGATCCGAATAATTTCCAAATACGGATAAGATAATTATGAAAAATCCCAAAGGTGACTGCATTTGGATAAAGCCTAAACAGATAATCGGATTGGATATACGGATCTATCCGAATAAAATCTGCAACCTCTCTTGTGTAACCATCGCACGATAAACTACAACTCTTCCGCTACATTATATTTTGTTTAGTTGCACTAAATCCTGTAGTGGGACTAAATTTTAATCAGTCCGGCCATTTTATTTTTTTTCGCTCCGGGCGCTCCTGCACGTAGGGGTGGTAAAAAAGCTCGTAGATCGTGACTCGATCGTGACTCACATCTAGCTTGTACGCTAACAGCTCGCTCATTACTGGACCGAGCAACTAACGAGCCAACTCGCTACTAGCACAGTCCAGAATTAACGAGTTCAAGCTGGGGCCAAGCCTGCTCGCGAGCTAGTTCGGCTAGGCATCAATTTGTGAATTTGTATGAATTTGTGTGTATTTTATACTGTCAAGTTCGGACCAGCTCAGTTCAGCTTGGTCCAAAAAATTTGTAAACTTTATTTTCTTCTTAAAACAAGGTCCAGCCAAACCCAGTGAGCCAGTTGGTCAGCTCGCAAGCTAGCTTGGGTTGGCTCGTCACAATTTTGAGCTAAGGTTTTAACTCGGAAGCTCGAGATCCAACTCGCTCGACTGTAGCTCAGTCCAGAATTAACGAGTTGAGTCAAGACCTAGCTCAGACCGAGCTAACTCGTTGACACCCCTACCTGCACGCTACTAGTTTCCATTCCCCAAGTTATTCTTCTTAACAGTTCTCTTCTCCATTTCTAATTTTATCGACGTCTCCAATTTTTATTTTTGTTTTCAATTTTTTGATTTATTTTTTTGTTAATTGATATTTGTATCTTAAAATTTATATAATTCAATTATCCGAAAATTATTTGTTTCATATCTGTATTCGTGAATTATCCGCTCTGTATATATTTAAGACGGATTTGATTTTGAATTTTGACATCCGTTTACTATCTGTATCCGTCTTTCAATAAACGAATATGGATTTGACATCCACACTATCTGCTCCGAATCCGCTCCGTTTACACCTCTATCTCTTCTATTAGTGAATGATTTTTCTTAATGCAAATAATAAATTATAAGCTTCATTAAATGTAAACATTTTTGCCAAATTTCTGTTTATTTACACGAATTCAGCTGCATCTACTGATAAACTTTTAGAATGATGTTGATTGGTGTAGAAATATGGAATATTCGTATTCCTCTATTAGTCATCAGTACAATGAGGAAAATATAAAGATAAATTAGGTGATAGATACATATTGTTGATGGAGTCAATGATAATTTTCCTCACAGCGAACGAATTTTCTAGGAGCAACTTTTTTTAAATTTGTCCTTTGTATTTTTTGTAAACCAATTAGTAAATATAAGCAAGATGCGAGGAAGAAGTCATGAGTTAACATGAAATCATCCATTTTGAGGGAACAAGGAATAGTATACATGTAATGCCGTGATTTTTATTAATATCCAACATTAAATAAAAAATTCCAAATGTGCCTAGCTCCGCTGGATATTTAAAAAAGCGCCCAAACCGACTAATAACTGGCCAATTAATGGTCAGTTTTTTTTTTTTTTTTTCAAAACAGGTCTGATACGTGCTATCTAGAGTGGATAGCCCGTATGCCGGAAGTGGACTGATTGGGCTAAATCTCTTCCTATCTCGGTCAATAGGTCGAGATGATGCTTAAAGCGGAATCTCTCCTTATCTCGGTCGATAAGTCGAGATGGTGATGGGCTAGCTTACTGCAGGATGCAAGCCAACTCAATGAAGGAATCATGAGGAGGATGTGAGATATTCTAACTCTTCCCTATCGATATCTCTCTTAGTATAAGTTTTGTAGATAGATAATTTCGATCCCCTTCTCAGAAAATCTGAGGCCTTTTACACTCAGATCTCTAACCGTCCCTCTGCGGATCGATTGGAGAACATGAGAGCGGTTATGAGATTGTGGGTATTGTTATGGGAACCGTGAGCGTAATTATAGAGATCGTGGGAATCGACATCCCACATATGACAGTGTAAGTCGCCAGGTCGACATCAATTGACGACATGCCAAGCTTAGATGTGAACTTCGACATTGACATTCATTTGGACTTTTCTTTCATATTCCGGACTGGCCTGCTAACGTGCTTAGGGGTGTAAACGGATTCAGATTATCCGCGGACAATCCGCTCCGAATCCGCTTATAATCCGTATCTGGATTAAACGAATACGAATATTTGCGGATACATATACGAATAATTATATTTAGTATATGAAAAATTAATCCAGATACGAATAATTCCATGAGGATATAAACGGAGTGGATATCTGTATATATCCAGATTCGAAATTTAATCGTTCAGCAACTTTCAATTCATTTCACCCTTGCGAAGTTTTCAAAAAATATACATATTCGTTTAAGTTCAATTTATTATGATAATGAATTGGTTCTTTGAACTAATAAGCAATTAGTCATGCATATGTCACTGTGCAAACTTAAAAAGTCCATTAATTTTTTTGTTAATTTAGGTAATCAAATTAGGTAATTTAAAATTATGAAATTTAGTAGAATTACTCAATATCCGACAATTATCTGTTGCATATTCGTATTTGAATCCATATCCGTGGATTATTCGTTCCGTATCCGTTTAAGACGGATATGGTTTTCAATTTTGATATATGTTTACTATCCGTATCCGTGTTCGTATCCGCTCATTAAAAAACGAATGCAAATACGATATTAGCATTATCCACTCCGAATCCGCTCTCTTACAACCCTAAACGTGCTGGTAGCGTTCTATTATTTGCTAGCAGATTCTTATTGGAAAAATATAACATAATAGTTTAATAAAGATAAACTTTCTCTATTAGCCATTGTCAACACAGCTCGGAGGTTTTTTTTTTTATAAACTATAAATAGAAAATTAAAAGTTACGAAACCAATATGAGTGCGTGGAAATTTCGAAAAACCATAAAAACCGAGACTTAATCTCGGTTTGAAAAAAAAATTCACAAGACCAAAATTAAGTTTCGGGTCTATAGCCAAATTTTCAGTTTTTTCGTCTCCGCCACAGAAAATCCATCGGTCTGACTCAGAACCGAATTTTTTTTTCGGTCTCACTCAAGACCGAGAGTAAGGGAGACCGAAAATTAAATTCAGTCTCCCATGGATGGGTGCGTAAAAGTTCTCAAAATATATGTGTGTATGTCATGATTTTGAATATTGGATCTATTGTTAAGAACATATTTGAATACACCATGATAATTTATCTTATTAAGTAGAAATATTTGTTAAAGGTGCCTGACAGTATAAATGCCAATTGTTAAGAACATTCTCAAAAATATTTTATCTCACTTTTAATACACCGTGATAATAAAATTGACAACCTTTTTTGATAAGTGTGTTTGTTTGTTCATAATTATCATGATTTAAATTAAAATTTAGGTATGTTTGTTTGTTCATAATTATCATGATTTATACATGTTATACAAACATTAGTACAAACATCCATACAAATTATCATAATCTTATAAAATCATTCATCGTTCCTTACGTCTGAATATTCTGTTCAATAAATGACCAAATAATAGGGTGGTTTGCAGCACAAACGGTTACACAAATAATAGGGTGTGATTAGGTGTGGCGGAAGTATAAAAAATTGGAAATAAATGGAGACCGAAAATAAAATTCGGTATGGGAAAGTGAGACCGAGTTCAAATCTCGGTTTCTATGGTTTTTCGAAATTTCAGTGCACTTGTATTGGTTTCGTAACTTTGAATTTTTTATTTATGGTTTATAAAAAAATTTGTGTCTAGAATTCTTTAGTTGAGATATTTAATTTTCTTACATAAGTGATGTGTATTGTTTGTAAGAAAATTAAGGGACATTCTAGACACAATAAAATATCAATGACACTTAACATAATTCATATGATATTTCTTTCTTATGTATGTCTAGTGCCATACATCTTCATGTATGCACATATGTGATTAGATCGATAACTTCTTATCGTATAACATGTAAAACATGGTCATCATTTAATCACTACACTTATCTTATATGGTGAACCGTGTAACTTGCTAATTGCCAAGATAAGGGACATTTAAGAATAAAAAAATTTATTCGTTGTGAAGTTTTACAATTTAACTCATCAAATCAAATGATTTACTAATATGAATACTCAAGGTACAAAATGATAAAATCATTCACTAATAAACTAAATATACCATACATATTATCTGGGTCTATGACACCAACACTAACAGGTACGGCACAGCCACATGGTCATGCGAGTTACGTGTAATTAGAACTATTAAGTCTTGATTACATGGTGAATCTTAAATAAACTAACTTAAATTATGAAAAATAGTTAAATATGAGAAACATAACTACTTGCGTTTGAATACGGCACGTGAGTAGTTAGGGGTGTTCAAATTGTTCGGTTTATTTGGTTTTCAACTGAACTGAAAAATTTCAGTTTAAATGGATCGGTTCGGTTCAATTTTTAGTTTATTTCGGTTTATCTTAATTGGTTCGGTTTAAGAATTTTGAAAACCATTTGAACCGAATCGACCAAATTCATTTTATAATAACAACCCTATGTCCCTACCCCTATATGACTGTTGGAACCGAACCCTTTTTTTTTTTTTGAAAATCGAACCCTGAGCTGTTCCCCACTATTTCTCTCTCTCCCCCTCTTCCTCACCTAACCAGCTTCTCCCAACTCCCCACTCTTTATTTTGAAAACTGAAAAACAAAGCTCTCCACTATCTCTCTCACACGATCAATCAAGCCTGTGGCTAATCACTTCCCTTCCTACTCTTTCTTTCTCTTTCCAATTCTCATGCGATCTTTATTTTTTTGATGGAATTCTCTGCGATCTTGTTTTTTGACGGCTGACTCTTCTTTTTCTCTCTTATTTTCCTGATTTTAATGAGTTTCTTAAGTTTGATCAATTAAGAAAAGAAGAGATCAAGATAGTAAGTAGAAAGCTATCAATGAGGGCTTAACCTAAATTTTTACACTTGATTTTCTGAAAACTCTCAAAGAATTTAGGTGTCTCTGTTTTCTTCTTATGCCTTATTTCGGTTGAACCGAAAAAACCGAAATTTAGTTCGGTTTATTTGGTTCGGTTCTTAATCGGTTCATAGGTTTTATTGGTTCAGTTCAGTTTTATTTTTGAAAACCGAAAAAAATTTCGGTTTAACTATATTACTTCGGTTTTAACCGAACCGCGTGGTTTGTGTGCCGTGACCACACCTTCACATTTTAATCACGGTACAGCATGACACATGTGACTGTTCACTTGATTACGGTACGGCACAAAACCAAACTAACAGCATGTTAGTCACGGCACGGCACATTTTTCCACTCTACGGGTACTTTCTGTATGTCATCGTTAACGCCAAGTTAATTTAATTTGATAGCCGAATCATTTCTTTTGTTTTATAGTAATCTGTGTAGCATTTTATATTAAAAATTAATTAATAGATGTATGACTGATAAGTCAGATATAATTGGCACATGTGACATCATGAATGACATAAAGTTGGTGTCACGATATCTTTATTCCACGTAAGAGTAGAACTAGGGTGCTGCTGAGTTCATCAAATCTCTTGTGAATTTGACTCTAAAATATATCGAATCGACTATAAATGATGAATTCAAACCGTTAAAATTCTTTTATCTAATGAGTGATGCGTCTACATGTGAAAATTTTAAAGTTTCGAATTAATTGAATATAGAATCAAGTGGTCAAAAATTTAAGATTTATAAATAAATTTTAATGCATTCATTTTTTGGACTCCTTTGACCAATTGACTCTATATCAAATTAATTCGAAACTTTAAAATTTTCACATGTAGACACATCAATCATTAGGTAGAAGGATTTCAACGGTTTGGATTCATCGTTTAAAATCGATTCGATATACTTTAGAGTCAAGTTCACAAGAGACTTGGTGAACTTAGGAGCACCCTAGTTCTACTCTTCATATAAACTGGAAAATTAAGTTAATCTTTTGCATATAAATAAACTGGAAAATTATGTTAATCTTTTGCATATAATAAAATGTTATCCCTCCCATAACTATACCCACGATCTCATAACCGCTCCCACGTGCTCCGATCGATCCACAGAGGGACGATTAGAGATCTGGATATAAAAGCCTCAGATTTCCTGAGAAGGGGATCGAAATTTTCCATGAACAAAACTTATACTAAGAGAGATATTGATAGGGAAGAGTTAGAATATCTCACATTCTCCTCCTGATTCCTTCATTGAGTTGACTTGCATCCCGCAGTAAGCCAGCCCATCACCATCTCGCTTTCAGCATAATCTCGACCTATTGACCAAGATAGGGAGAGATTTAGCCCAATCAATCCACTTCCGGCATACAGGCTATCCACTCCAGTTAGCACGTATCAGACCCATTTTGAAAAAAAAATAAAACTGACCATTAATTGGCCAGTTATTGGTCGATTTGGGCACTTCTTCCTCTCATTTAATAGAGAAGAAATTTCTCTCACTAGCTTTGCTTTAAAAAATAATACAAAATAGCTCTTGGTTATATTTATTAATTGGTTTACAAAAAATACAGAGGACAAATTTAAAAAAAGTTGCTCCTAGAAAATTCGTTCGCGGTGAGGAAAATTATCATCTACGTTGCATGGATGCGGGTATGGGTATCGTATCGGATACGATACGGATATGGCGTTGTTCATATGCTTCTCAACCTCATTTGCGTTGTTCATCTTCTTCACCACTTTACACTTGTTCTTATGCAAAACAACCTCATTTGTCGTTGTTTTTATGCTTTGCAACATAATTTACCTTTGATCTTGTGCTTATTAACCTCATTTGTATATGTTCTTGTGCATAGGAACCTCATTTGCCCTTGTTTGTGTTCTTAAAAACCACAATTGGCGTTGTTCGTGTGCTTAACAACATCTTTTACCCTTGATCTTGTGCTTATGAACCTCATTTGTATTTGTTCCTGTGCTTAGGAACTTCATTTGTCTTTGTTCGTGTGCAACAACCTCAATTGCGTTATTCATATGTTTCTTCACCTCTTTTGCCCTTGTTTTTGTGCTTAGCAACATCATTTACACTTGTTCTTGTGCTTAATAACCTCATTTGTTGTTGTTCTTGTGCTTTGCAACATAATTTGCCTTAGATCTTGTGCTTATGAAACTCATTTGCATTTGTTCTTGTGCTTAGGAACCTCATTTGTCCTTGTTTGTGTGCTTAACAACTCCAATTGGCGTTGTTCGTTTGCTTAAGAACCTCTTTTTCCATTGTTCTTGTTCTTAGAAGCATCATTTACACTTGTTATTGTGCTTAACAACCCCAATTGGGGTTGTTCGTGTGCTTAACAACTTCTTTTGCCCTTGATCTTGTGCTTATGAACCTCATTTGCATTAGTTCTCGAACTTAGGAACCTCATTTGTTCTTGTGCTTAACAACCTCATTTGTTGTTGTTCTTGGGATTTGCAACATAATTTATCCTTGATCTTGTGCTTATGAAGCTCATTTGCCCTTGATCTTGCAGTTAGGAACCTCATTTGTCCTTGTTTGTGTGGTTAACAACCCCAATTGGTGTTGTTTGTGCGCTTAACAACCTCTTTTACAAATGATATTGTGTTTATGAACCGTATTTGCGTTTGTTATTGTGCTTAGGAACCTCATTTTCCCTAGTTCGTGTGCTTAACTACCTCACTTGTCATTGTTTATATGCTTCTTCATCTCTTTTGCCCTTGTTTTTATGCTTAACATCATCATTTCACTTGTTCTTGTGCTTAACAACTTCATTTGTTGTTGTTTTTATGCTTAACAACATAATTTGCCCTTGATCTTGAGCTTATGAAGCTCATTTGCATTTGTTCTTGTGCTTAGGAACCTCATTTGCCCTTGCTCGTGTGCTTAACAACCTCAATTGTCGTTGTTCATGTGCTTCTTCACCTCTTTTGCCCTTGTTCTTGTCATTAGCATCATCATTTATACTTGTTCTTGTGCTTAACAACCTCATTTGTTGTTGTTCTTACAATTTGCAACATAATTTGCCCTTGATCTTGAGCTTATGAAGCTCATTTGCATTTGTTCTTGTGCTTAGGAACCTCATTTGCCCTTGCTCGTGTGCTTAATAACCTCAATTGTCGTTGTTCATGTGCTTCTTCACCTCTTTTGCCCTTGTTCTTGTCATTAGCATCATCATTTATACTTGTTCTTGTGCTGAACAACTTCAATTGTTGTTGTTTTTGCGCTTTGCAACATAATTTGCCCTTGATCTTGCGCTTATGAACGTCATTTGCATTTGTTCTTGTGCTTAGGAAACTCATTTGCCCTTGTATGTGTGCTTAACAAGCTCAATTGGCGTTGTTCATGTGCTTAACAACCTCTTTTCTCCTTGATTTTGTACTTATGAACCTCATTTGCCTTTGTTATAGTGCTTAGGATCCTCAATTGTCGTTGTTCATTTGCTTCTTCACTTGTTTACACTTGTTCTGATGCAAAAAACCTCATTTGTCGTTGTTCTTGTGCTTTGCAACATAATTTACCCTTGATCTTGTGCTTAGGAACCTCATTTGCCATTGTTTGTGTTCTTAAAAACCACAATTGGCGTTGTTCGTGTTCTTAACAAGATCTTTTGCCATTGATCTTGTGCTTATGAACCGCATTTGCATTTGTTCTTGTGCTTGGGAACCTCTTGTGCCCTTGTTTGTGTGCTTAACAACCTCAATTGTCGTTGTTCGTGTGCTTAACAACCTCTTTTGCGCTTGATCTTGAGCTTATAAATCTCATTTGCCTCTGTTTTAGTGCTTAGGAACCTCATTTGCCCTTGTTTGTGTTCCTAAAAACCACAATTGGCGTTGTTCGTGTGCTTAACAACATCTTTTGCCCTTGATCTTGTGCTTAGGAACTTCATTTGCCATTGTTCGTGTGCTTAACAACCTCAATTGCGAAGTTCATATGCTTCTTCACCTCTTTTGCCCTTGTTCTTGTGCTTTCCAACATCATTTAGACTTGTTCTTGTGCTTAACAACCTCATTTGTTGTTGTTCTTGCGATTTGCAACATAATTTGCCCTTAATCATGTGCTTTTGAAGCTCTTTTGCATTTGTTCTTCTACTTAGGAACCTCATTTGCCCTTGCTCTTGTCCTTAATAACCTCAATTGTCGTTGTTCATGTGCTTCTTCACTTCTTTTGCCCTTGTTCTTGTGCTTAGCATCATCATTTATACTTGTTCTTGTGCTTAACAACTTTATTTGTTTTTGTTTTTGCGCTTTGCAACATAATTTGCCCTTGATCTTGCGCTTATGAACCTCATTTGCATTTATTCTTGTGCTTAGGAAACTCATTTGCCCTTGTATGTGTGCTTAACAACCTCAATTGGCGTTGTTCGTGTGCTTAACAACCTCTTTTGCCCTTGATCTTGTGCTTAAGAACCTCATTTGCGTTTGTTATAGTGCTTAGGATCCTCAATTGTCGTTGTTCCTATGCTTTTTCACCCCTTTACACTTGTTCTAATGCAAAAAACCTAATTTGTCGTTGTTCTTGTGCTTTGCAACATAATTTACCATTGATCTTGTGCTGATGAACGTCATTTGCATATGTTCTTGTGCTTAGGAACCACATTTGCCCTTGTTTGTGTTCTTAAAAACCACAATTGGCGTTGTTTGTGTGCATAACAACAGCTTTTGCCCTTGATCTTGTGCTTATGAACCTCATTTGTATTTGTTCTTGTGCTTAGGAACTTTATTTGCCCTTGTTCGTGTGCTTAACAACCTCAATTGCGTTGTACATATGCTTCTTCACCTCTTTTGGTCTTGTTCTTGTGCTTACCAACATCAGTTACACTTGTTCTTGTGCTTAACAACCTTATTTGTTGTTGTTCTTGCGCTTTGCAACATAATTTGCCCAAGATCTTGTGCTTATGAATCTCATTTGCATTTGTTCTTGTGCTTAGGAATGTCATTTTCCCTTGTTTGTGTGCTTAACAACCCCAATTGATGTTGTTCGTTTGCTTAAGAAGCTCTTTTGCCCTTGTTCTTGTGCTTAGCAACATCATTTACACTTGTTCTTGTGCTTAACAACCCCAATTGGGGTTGTTCGTGTGCTAACAACTTCTTTTGCCCTTGATCTTGTGCTTGTTAACCTCATTTGCATTAGTTCTTGAGCTTAGGAACCTCATTTGCTCTTGTTTGTGTTCTTAATAACCTCAATTGGGGTTGTTCGTGTGCTTAACAACCTCTTTTTCCCATGATCTTGTGCTTAACAACATCTTTTGCCATAGATCTTGTGCTTGGGAACCTCATTTTCCCTTGTTCGTGTCCTTAACTACCTTAATTGTCATTATTCATATGCTTCTTCACTTCTTTTGGCCTTGTTCTTATGCTTAGCAACATCATTTACACTTGTTCTTGTGCTTAACAGCCTGATTTGTCGTTGTTCTTGCGCTTTGCTACATAATTTGCCCTTGATCTTGTGCTTATGAAGCTCACTTCCATTTGTTCTTGTGCTTAGGATCCTCATTTTCCCTTGTTTGTGTGCTTAACAACCTCAGTTGGCATTGTTCGTGTGCTTAACAACCTCTTTTGCAAATGATATTGTGCTTATGAACGTTATTAGCATTTGTTATTGTGGTTAGGAACCTCATTTTGCCTAGTTCGTGTGCTTAACTACCTCATTTGACATTGTTCATATGCTTCTTCATCTCTTTTGCCCTTTTTTGTGTGCTTAGCATCATTATTTACACCTGTTCTTATGCTTAACAGCTTCATTTGTTGTTGTTTTTGCACTTTGCAACATAATTTGCCATTGATCTTGAGCGAACCTCATTTGCATTTGTTCTTGTGCTTAGGAAACTCATTTGCCCTTGTTTGTGTGCTTAACAACCTCTTTTGCCCTAGATCTTGTGCTTAAGAACCTCATTTGCATTTGTTATTGTGCATTGGAACCTCAATTGGCGTTGTTCATATGCTTCTTCACTTCTTTACACTTGTCCTAGTGCAAAACAACCTCATTTGTCGTTGTTCTTGCGCTTTGCAACATAATTTGCCCAAGATCTTGTGCTTATGAATCTCATTTGCATTTGTTTTTGTGTTTAGGAACCTCATTTTCTCTTGTTTGTGTGCTTAACAACCCCAATTGACATTGTTCGTTTGCTTAAGAACCTCTGTTGCCCTTGTTCTTGTGCTTAGCAACATCATTTACACTATTTCTTGTGCTTTACAACCCCAATTGGGTTGTTCGTGTGCTTAACAACTTCTTTTGCCCTTGATCTTGTGCTTAAGAACCTCATTTGCATTTGTTATTGTGCATTGGAATCTCAATTGGCGTTGTTCATATGCTTCTTCACTTCTTTACACTTGTTCTAGTGCAAAACAACCTCATTTGTCGTTGTTCTTGCGCTTTGCAACATAATTTGCCCTTGATCTTGTGCTTATGAAGCTCACTTCCATTTGTTCTTGTGCTTAGGAACCTCATTTTCCCTTGTCTGTGTGCTTAACAGCCTCAGTTGGCGTTGTTCGTGTGCTTAACAACCTCTGTTACAAATGATATTGTGTTTATGAACCGTATTTGCGTTTGTTATTGTGCTTAGGAACCTCATTTTCCCTAGTTCGTGTGCTTCTTCATCTCTTTTGCCCTTGTTTTTATGCTGAGCATCATCATTTACACTTGTTCTTGTGCTTAACAGCTTCATTTGTTGTTGTTTTTGAGCTTTGCAACATAATTTGCCCTTCATCTTGAGCTTATGAACCTCATTTGCATTTGTTCTTGTGCTTAGGAAACTCATTTGCCCTTGTTTGTGTGCTTAACAACCTCTTTTGCCCTAGATCTTATGCTTATGAACCTAATTTGCATTTGTTATTTTGCTTTGGAACCTCAATTGGCGTTGTTCATATGCTTCCTCACTTTTTTACACTTGTTTTTGTGCAAAACAACCTCATTTGTCGTTGTTCTTGCGCTTTGCAACATTATTTACCCTTGATCTGGTGCTTCTGAACCTCATTTGCATTTGCTCTTGTGCTTAGAAACCTCATTTGCGCTTGTTTGTGTTCTTAAAAACCACACTTGGCGCTGTTCATGTGCTTAACAACATCTTTTGTCCTTGATCTTGTGCTTATGAACCTCATTTGCATTTGTTCTTGTGCTTAGGAACCTCATTTCCCCTTGTTTGTGTCCCTAAAAACATCAATTGGCGTTGTTCCTGTGCTTCAACCTCTTTTGCGCTTGATCTTGTGCTTATGAACCACATTTGTATTTGTTGTTGTGCATAGGAACTTCATTTGCCCTTGTTCGTGTGCTTAACAACCTCAATTGCATTGTTCATATGCTTCTTCACCTCTTTTGCCCTTGTTCTTGTGCTTAGCAACATCATTTACACTTGTTCTTGTACTTAACAACCTTATATATCGTTGTTCTTGCACTTTGCAACATAATTTTCCCTTGATGTTGTGCTTATGAAACTCATTTGCATTTGTTCTTCTGCTTGGGAACCTCATTTGCCTTTGTTTGTGTGCTTAAAAACCCCAACTGGCGTTGTTCTTGTGCTTAACTACCTTTGTTGCCCTTGATCTTGTGCTTATGAACCTCATTTGCATTTGTTATTGTGCTTAGGAACCTCAATTGGCGTTGTTCATATGCTTCTTCACCACTTTACAGTTGTTCGTATGCAAAACAATCTCATTTGTCATTGTTCTTGTGCTTTGCAACATAATTTACCATTTATCTTGTGCTTATGAACCTCATTTGCATCTGTTCTTGTTCTTAGGAACCTCATTTCCCCTTGTTTGTGTTCTTAAAAACTTCAATTGGCGTTGTTCGTGTGCTTAACAACCTCCTTTGCACTTGATCTTGTGCTTATGAACCTCATTTGTATTGGTTCTTGTGCTGAGGAACTTCATTTGCCCTTGTTCATGTGCATAACAACCTCAATTGCATTGTTCATATGCTTCTTCACCTCTTTTGCCCTTGTTCTTGTGCTTAGCAACATCATTTACACTAGTTCTTGTGCTTAACAACCTCATTTGTTGTAATTCTTGCGCTTTGGAACATAATTTGCCCAAGATCTTGTGCTTATGAATCTCATTTGCATTTGTTCTTGTTCTTAGGAACCTCATTTGCCCTTCTTTGTGTGCTTAACAACCCCAATTGGCGTTGTTCGTTTGCTTAAGAACCTCTTTTGCCCTTGTTCTTGTGCTTAGCAACATCATTTGCACTTTCTCTTGTGCTTAACTACCCCAACTGGGGTTGTTCGTGTGCTTAACAACTTTTTTAGCCATTGATCTTGTGCTTATGAACCTCATTTGCATATGTTCTTGTGGTTAGGAACCTCATTTGCATTTGTTTGTGATCTTAAAAACCACAATTGGCGCTGTTCATGTGCTTAACAACATCTTTTGCCCTTGATCTTTGTGCTTATGAACCTCATTTGTATTGGTTCTTGTGCTTAAGAATTTCATTTGCCATTGTTCGTGTGCTTTACAACCTTAATTGTGTTGTTCATATGCTTCTTCACCTCTTTTACCCTTGTTCTTGTGCTTAGCAACATCATTTACACTTGTTCTTGTGCTTAACAACCTAATTTGTTGTTGTTCTTGCGCTTTGGAACATAATTTGCCCAAGATCTTGTGCTTATGAATCTCATTTGTATTTGTTCTTCTGCTTAGGAACCTCATTTGCCTTTGTTTGTGTGCTCAACAACCCCAACTGGCATTGTTCGTGTGCTTATCAACCTCTGTTGCCCTTGATCTTGTGCTTAAGAACCTCATTTGCATTTGTTATTGTGCTTAGGAACCTCAATTGGCGTTATTCATATGCTTCTTCACCTCTTAACACTTGTTCGTATGCAAAACAACCTCATTTGTCGTTGTTCTTGCGCTTTGCAAATTAATTTACCCTTGATGTTGTGCTGATGAACCTTATTTGCATCTGTTCTTGTGCTTAGGAACCCCATTTGCCCTTGTTTGTGTGCTTAGATATCACAATTGGCGTTGTTCGTATGTTTAACAACATCTTTTGCCATTGATCTTGTGCTTATGAACCTCATTTGCATTTGTTCTTGTGCTTAGGAACCTCTTTTGCCCTTGTTTGTGTGTTTAACAACCTCAATTGTCGTTTTTCGTGTGCTTAACAACCTCTTTTGCCCTTGATCTTGTGTTTATAAACCTCATTTGCATCTGTTCTTGTGCTTAGGAACCTCATTACCCCTTGTTTGTGTTCCTAAAAACCACAATTAGCGTTGTTCGTGTGCTTAACAACATCTTTTGCCCTTGATCTTGTGCTTATGAACCACATTTGTATTTGTTCTTGTGCTTAGCAACTTCATTTGCCCTTGTTCGTGTACTTAACAACCTCAATTACGATGTTCATATGCTTCTTCACCTGTTTTTCCCTTGTTCTTGTGCTTAGCAACATCAGTTACAGATGTTCTTGTGCTTAACAACCTCATTTGTTGTTGTTCTTGCGATTTGCAACATCTTTTGCCCTTGATCTTGTGCTTCTGAACCTCATTTGTATTGGTTCTTGTCCTTAGGAACTTCATTTGCCATTGTTTGTGTGCTTTATAACCTCAATTGCGTTGTTCATATGCTTCTTCACCTCTTTTACCCTTGTTTTTGTGCTTAGCAACATCATTTACGCTTGTTCTTGTGCTTAACAACCTCATTTGTTGTTGTTCTTCCGATTTGCAACATAAGTTGCCCTTGATCTTGTGCTTATGAAGCTCATTTGCATTTGTCCTTCTGCTTAGGAACCTCATTTGCCTTTGTTTCTGTGCTCAACAATTCCAACTGGCATTGTTCGTGTGCTTATCAACCTCTGTTGCCCTTGATCTTGTGCTTAAGAACCTCATTTGCATTTGTTATTGTGCTTAGAACCTCAATTAGCGTTGTTCATATGCTTCTTCCCCTCTTAACACTTGTTCGTATGCAAAAGAACCTCATTTGTCGTTGTTCTTGCGCTTTGCAACTTAATTTACCCTTGACGTTGTGCTTATGAACCTCATTTGCATCTGTTCTTGTTCTTAGGAACCTCATTTGCCCTTGTTTGTGTTCTTAGAAACCACAATTGGCGTTGTTCGTTTGCTTAACAACATCTTTTGCCCTTGATCTCGTGCTTATGAACCTCATTTGCATTTGTTCTTGTGCTTAGGAACCTCTTTTGGCCTTGTTTGTGTGCTTAACAACCTCAATTGTCGTTTTTCGTGTGCTTAACAACCTCTTTTGCCCTTGATCTTGTGCTTATGAACCTCATTTGCATTTGTTCTTGTGCTTAGGAACTTCATTTGCCCTTGTTCGTGTGCTTAACAACCTCAATTACGATGTTCATATGCTTCTTCACCTGTTTTGCCCTTGTTCTTGTGCTTAGCAACATCATTTACACTTGTTCTTGTTCTTAACAACCTAATTTGTTGTTGTTCTTGCGATTTGCAACATAATTTGCCCTTGATCTTGTGCTTATGAAGCTCATTTGCATTTGTTCTTGTGCTTACGAGCCTCATTTGCCCTTGCTCGTGTGCTTAATAACCTCAAATGTCGTTGTCCATGTGCTTCTTCACCTCTTTTGCCCTTGTTCTTGTGCTTAGCATCATCATTTACACTTGTTCTTGTGCTTATCAACTTCATTTGTTGTTATTTTTGCGCTTTGCAACATAATTTGCCCTTGATCTTGCGCTTATAAACCTTATTTGCATTTGTTCTTGTGCTTAGGAAACTCATTTGCATCTGTATGTGTGCTTAACAACCTCAATTGGCGTTGTTCGTGTGCTTAACAACATCTTTCGCCCTTGATCTTGTGCTTATGAACCTCATTTGTATTTGTTCTTGTGCTTAGGAACTTCATTTGCCCTTGTTCGTGTGCTTAACAACCTCAATTGCGTTTTTCATAAGCTTCTTCACCTCTTTTACCCTTGTTTTTGTGCTTAGCAACATCATTTACGCTGGTTCTTGTGCTTAACAACCTCATTTGTTGTTGTTCTTGCGCTTCGGAACATAATTTGCCCAAGATCTTGTTTTTATGAATCCCATTTGCATTTGTTCTTGTACTTAGGAACCTCATTTGCCCTTGTTTGTGTGCTTAACAACCCCAATTGGCGTTGTTCGTTTGCTTAAGAACCTCTTTTGCCCTTGTTCTTGTTCTTAGCATCATCATTTGTGCTTTTTATTGTGCTTAACTACCCCAACTGGGGTTTTTCGTGTGCTTAACAACTTCTTTTCCCTTGATCTTGTGCTTGAACCTCATTTGCATATGTTCTTGTGGTTAGGAACCTCATTTGCATTTGTTTGTGTTCTTAAAAATCACAATTGGCGTTGTTCGTGTGCTTAACAACATCTTTTGCCCTTCATCTTGTGCCTAGGAACCTCATTTGTATTTGTTCTTGTGCTTAGGATCTTCATTTGCCCTTGTTCGTGTGCTTTACACCCTCAATTGCGTTGTTCATATGCTTCTTCACCTCTTTTACCCTTGTTTTTGTGCTTAGCAACATCATTTACGCTTGTTCTTGTGCTTAACAACCTCATTTGTTGTGGTTGTTGCGATTTGCAACATAAGTTGCCCTTGATCTTGTGCTTAGGAAGCTCATCTGCATTTGTTCTTATGCTTAGGAACCTCATTTGCCTTTGTTTGTGTGCTCAAGAACCCCAACTGGCATTGTTTGTGTGCTTATTAACATCTGTTGCCCTTGATCTTGTGTTTAAGAACCTCATTTGCATTTGTTATTGTGCTTAGGAACCTCAATTGGCGTTGTTCATATGCTTCTTCACCTCTTGTTCGTATGTAAAACAACCTCATTTGTCGTTGTTCTCGCGCTTTGCAACTTAATTTACCCTTGATGTTATGCTTATGAACCACATTTGCATCTGTTATTGCGCTTAGGAACCTTATTTGCCCTTGCTTGTGTTCTTAGAAACCACAATTGGCGTTGTTCGTTTGCTTAACAACATCTTTTGCCCTTGATCTCGTGCTTATGAACCTCATTTGCATTTGTTCTTGTGCTTAGGAACCTCTTTTGGCCTTGTTTGTGTGCTTAACAACCTCAATTGTCGTTTTTCGTGTGCTTAACAACCTCTTTTGTCCTTGATCTTGTGCTTATAAACCTCATTTGCATCTGTTCTTGTGCTTAGGAACCTCATTTGCCCATGTTTGTGTTCCTAAAAACCACAATTGGCGTTGTTCGTGTGCTTCACAACATCTTTTGCCCTTGATCTTGTGCTTATGAACCTCATTTGTATTTGTTCTTGTGCTTAGCATCATCATTTACACTTGTTGTTGTGCATATCAACTTCATTTGTTGTTATTTTTGCGCTTTGCAACATAATTTGCCCTTGATCTTGCGCTTATAAACCTCATTTGCATTTGTTTCTTGTGCTTAGGAAACTCATTTGCCCTTGTATGTGTGCTTAACGACCTCAATTGGCGTTGTTCGTGTGCTTAACAACCTCGTTTGCCCTTGATCTTGTGCTTATGAACCTCATTTGCGTTTGTTATAGTGCTTACGAACCTCAATTGTTGTTGTTCATATGCTTCTTCACCTCTTTACACTTGTTCTTATGCAAAACAACCTCATTTGTCGTTGTTCTTGTGCTTTGCAACATAATTTACCCTTGATCTTGTGCTTATGAACCTCATTTGCATATGTTCTTGTGCTTAGGAACCTCATTTGCCCTTGTTTGTGTTCTTAAAAACTACAATTGGCGTTGTTCGAGTGCTTAACAACATCATTTGCCCTTTATCTTGTGCTTATGAACCTCATTTTCATTTGTTCTTGTGCTTAGGAACCTCTTGTGCCCTTGTTTGTGTTCTTAACAACCTCAATTGTCGTTGTTCGAGTGCTTAACTGCTTCTTTTGCCCTTGATTTTGTGCTTATAAACCTCATTTGCATCTGTTCTTGTGCTTAGGAACCTCATTTGCCCTTGTTTGTGTTCCTAAAAACCACAATTGGCGTTTTTCGTGTGCTTAACAACATCTTTTGCCCTTGATCTTGTGCTTATGAACCTCATTTGTATTTGTTCTTGTGCTTAGGAACTTCATTTGCCCTTGTTCGTGTGCTTAACAACCTCAATTGCGTTTTTCATAAGCTTCTTCACCTCTTTTACCCTTGTTTTTGTGCTTAGCAACATCATTTACGTTGGTTCTTGTGCTTAACAACCTAATTTGTTGTTGTTCTTGCGGTTCGGAACATAATTTGCCCAAGATCTTGTGTTTATGAATCCCATTTGCATTTGTTCTTGTGCTTGGGAACCTCATTTGCCCTTGTTTGTGTGCTTAACAACCCCAATTGGCGTTGTTCGTTTGCTTAAGAACCTCTTTTGCCCTTGTTCTTGTTCTTAGCATCATCATTTGCGCTTTTTATTGTGCTTAACTACCCCAACTGGGGTTTTTCGTGAGCTTAACAACTTCTTTTGCCCTTGATCTTGTGCTTGAACCTCATTTGCATATGTTCTTGTGGTTAGGAACCTCATTTGCATTTGTTTGTGTTCTTAAAAACCACAATTGGCGTTGTTCGTGTGCTTAACAACATCTTTTGCCCTTTATCTTGTGCCTAGGAACCTCATTTGTATTTGTTCTTGTGCTTAGGAACTTCATTTGTCCTTGTTCGTGAGCTTTACAACCTCAATTGCGTTGTTCATATGCTTCTTCACCTCTTTTACCCTTGTTTTTGTGCTTAGCAACATCATTTACGCTTGTTCTTGTGCTTAACAACCTCTTTTGTTGTGGTTGTTGCGATTTGCAACATAAGTTGTTCTTGATCTTGTGCTTATGAAGCTCATCTGCATTTGTTCTTGTGCTTAGGAACCTCATTTGCCTTTCTTTGTGTGCTCAACAACCCCAACTGGCATTGTTCGTGTACTTATCAACATCTGTTGCCCTTGATCTTGTGTTTAAGAACCTCATTTGCATTTGTTACTGTGCTTGGGAACCTCAATTGGCGTTGTTCATATGCTTCTTCACCTCCTAACACTTGTTCGTATGCAAAACAACCTCATTTGTCGTTGTTCTTGCGCTTTGGAACTTAATTTACCCTTGATGTTGTGCTTATGAACCTCATTTGCATCTGTTCTTGTGCTTAGGAACCTTATTTGCCCTTGTTTGTGTTCTTAGAAACCACAATTGGCGTTGTTCGTTTGCTTAACAACATCTTTTGCCCTTGATCTCATGCTTACGAACCTCATTTACATTTGTTCTTGTGCTTAGGAACCTCTTTTGGCCTTGTTTGTGTGCTTAACAACCTCAATTGTCGTTTTTCGTGTGCTTAACAACCTCTTTTGCCCTTGATCTTGTGCTTATAAACCTCATTTGCATCTGTTCTTGTGCTTAGGAACCTCATTTGCCCTTGTTTGTGTTCCTAAAAACCACAATTGGCGTTGTTGGTGTGGTTAACAACATCTTTTGACCTTGATCTTGTGCTTATGAACCTCATTTGTATTTGTTCTTATGCTTAGGAACTTCATTTGCTCTTGTTCGTGTGCTTAACAACCTCAATTACGATGTTCATATGCTTCTTCACCTGTTTTGCCCTTGTTCTTGTGCTTAGCAACATCATTTACACTTGTTCTTGTTCTTAACAACCTCATTTGTTGTTGTTCTTGCGCTTCGGAACATAATTTACCCAAGATCTTGTGTTTATGAATCCCATTTGCATTTGTTCTTGTGCTTAGGAACCTCATTTGCCCTTGTTTGTGTGCTTAACAACCCCAATTGGCGTTGTTCGTTTGCTTAAGAACCTCTTTTGCCCTTGTTCTTGTGCTTAGCAACATCATTTGCACTTTCTCTTGTGCTTAACTACCCCAACTGGGGTTTTTTGTGTGCTTAACAACTTCTTTTGCCCTTGATCTTGTGCTTATGAACCTCATTTGCATATGTTCTTGTGGTTAGGAACCTCATTTGCAGTTGTTTGTGTTCGTAAAAACCACAATTGGCGTTGTTCGTGTGCTTAACAACATCTTTTGCCCTTCATCTTATGCTGAGGAACCTCATTTGTATTTGTTCTTGTGCTTAGGAACTTGATTTGCCCTTGTTCGTGTGCTTGACAACCTCAATTGCGTTGTTCATATGCTTCTTCACCTCTTTTACCCTTGTTTTTGTGCTTAGCAACATCATTTACGCTTGTTCTTGTGCTTAACAACCTCATTTGTTGTGGTTGTTGCGATTTGCAACATAAGTTGCCCTTGATCTTGTGCTTATGAAGCTCATCTGCATTTGTTCTTGTGCTTAGGAACCTCATTTGCCTTTGTTTGTGTGCTCAACAACCCCAAGTGGCATTGTTCGTGTACTTATCAACATCTGTTGCCCTTGATCTTGTGTTTAAGAACCTCATTTGCATTTGTTATTGTGCTTAGGAACCTCAATTGGCGTTGTTCATATGCTTCTTCACCTCTTAACACTTGTTCATATGCAAAACAAACTCATTTGTCATTGTTCTCGCGCTTTGCAACTTAATTTACCCTTGATGTTGTGCTTATGAACCACATTTGCATCTGTTATTGTGCTTAGGAACCTTATTTGCCCTTGTTTGTGTTCTTAGAAACCACAATTGGCGTTGTTCGTTTGCTTCACAACATCTTTTGCCCTTGATCTCGTGCTTACGAACCTCATTTGCTTTTGTTCTTGTGCTTAGAAACCTCTTTTGGCCTTGTTTGTGTGCTTAACAATCTCAATTGTCGTTTTTCGTGTGCTTAACAACCTCTTTTGCCCTTGATCTTGTGCTTATAAACCTCATTTGCATATGTTCTTGTGCTTAGGAACCTCATTTGCCCTTGTTTGTGTTCCTAAAAACCACAATTGGCGTTGTTCGTGTGCTTAACAACATCTTTTGCCCTTGATCTTGTGCTTATGAACCTCATTTGTATTTGTTCTTATGCTTAGGAACTTCATTTGCTCTTGTTCGTGTGCTTAACAACCTCAGTTATGATGTTCATATGCTTCTTCACCTGTTTTGCCCTTGTTCTTGTGCTTAGCAACATCATTTACACTTGTTCTTGTTCTTAACAACCTCATTTGTTGTTGTTCTTGCGATTTGCAACATAATTTGCCCATGATCTTGTGCTTATGAAGCTCATTTGCATTTGTTCTTGTGCTTAGGAACCTCATTTGCCCTTGCTCGTGTTCTTAATAACCTCAAATGTCGTTGTTCATGTGCTTCTTCACCTTTTTTGCCCTTGTTCTTGTGCTTAGCATCATCATTTACACTTGTTCTTGTGCTTATCAACTTCATTTGTTGTTATTTCTGCGCTTTGCAACATAATTTGCCCTTAATCTTGCGCTTATAAACCTCATTTGCATTTGTTCTTGTGCTTAGGAAACTCATTTGCCCTTGTATGTGTGCTTAAGAACCTCAATTGGCGTTGTTCGTGTGCTTAACAACCTCTTTTGCCCTTGATCTTGTGCTTATGAACCTTATTTGCGTTTGTTATAGTGCTGACGAACCTCAATTGTTGTTGTTCATATGCTTCTTCACCTCTTTACACTAGTTCTTATGCAAAACAACCTCATTTGTCGTTGTTCTTGTGCTTTGCAACATAATTTACCCTTGATCTTATTCTTATGAACCTCATTTGCATATATTCTTGTGCTTAGGAACCTCATTTGCCCTTGTTTGTGTTCTTAAAAACCACAATTGGCGTTGTTCGAGTGCTTAACAACATCTTTTGCCCTTGATCTTGTGCTTACGAACCTTATTTGCATTTGTTCTTGTGCTTAGGAACCTCTTGTGCCCCTGTTTGTGTGCTTAACAACCTCAATTGTCGTTGTTCGAGTGCTTAACAGCTTCTTTTGCCCTTGATCTTGTGCTTATGAAGCTCATTTGTATTTGTTCTTGTGCTTAGGAATTTCATTTGTCCTTGTTCGTGTGCTTAACAACAACGACAAAGGAGGTCGTTTTGCATAAGAACAAGTGTAAAGAGGTGAAGAAGCATATGAACAACGCCAATTGAGATTCATAAGAACTATTACAAATGCAAATGAGGTTCATAAGCACAAGATCAAGGGCAACAGAGGATGTTAAGCACACGAACAACGCCAGTTGGGGTTGTTGAGCACACAAACAAAGGCAAATGAGGTTCCTAAGCAGAAGAACAAATGCAAGTGAGTTTCATAAGCACAAGATCAAGGGCAAATTATGTTGCAAACCGCAAGAACAACGACATATGAGGTTGTTAAGCACAATAACAAGTGTAAATGATGTTGCTAAGCACAAGAACAAGGGTAAAAGACGTGAAGAAGCATATGAACAACGCAATTGAGGTTGTTAAGCACACGAACAAGGGCAAATGAAGTTCCTAAGCACAAGAACAAATACAATGAGGTTCATAAGCACAAGATCAAGTGCAAAGGAGGTTGTTAAGCACACGAACAACGCCAATTGAAGTTTTTAAGAACACAAACAAGGGCAAATGAGGTTCCTAAGCACAAGAACAAATGCAAATGAGGTTCATAAGCACAAGATCAATAGCAAAAGATTTTGTTAAGCACATGAACAACGCCAATTGTGGTTTTTAAGAACACAAATAAGGGCAAATGAGGTTTCTAAGCACAAGAAGAGATGCAAATGAAGTTCATAAGCACAAAATCAATGGTAAATTATGTTGCAAAGCGCAAGAACAACGACAAATGAGGTTGTTTTGTATAAGAACAAGTGTAAAGAATTGAAGAAGCATATGAACAACGCCCACTAAGGTTCCTAAGCACAATAACAAATACAAATGAGGTTCATAAGCACAAGATCAAGGGCAAAAGATTTTGTTAAGCACATGAACAACGCCAATTGTGGTTTTTAAGAACACAAACAAGGGCAAATGAGGCTTTTAAGCACAAGAACAGATGCAAATGAAGTTCAGAAGCACAAAATCAAGGGTAAATTATGTTGCAAAGCGCAAGAACAACGACAAATGGGGTTGTTTTGTATAAGAACAAGTGTAAAGAATTGAAGAAGCATATGAACAACGCCAACTGAGGTTCCTAAGCACAATAACAAATACAAATGAGGTTCAGAAGCACAAGATTTAGGGCAAAATAGGTTGTTAAGCACACAAACAAGGGCAAATGAGTTTACTCAGCACAAGATCAAATGCAAATGAGGTTGATAAGCGCAAGATCAAGGGCAAATTATGTTGCAATGCGCGAAAACAATAACAAATGAAGCTGTTAAGCAAAAGAACAAGTGTAAATGATGATGCTAAGCACAAAAACAAGGGCAAAAGAGATGAAAAAGCATATGAACAATGACAATTGAGGTAGTTAAGCACACGAACAAGGGAAAATGAGGTTCCTAAGCACAATAACAAATGCAAATGATGTTCATAAGCACAATATCATGGGCAAAAGAGGTTGTTCAACACACGAACAACACCAACTGAGGTTGTTAAGCACAGAAACAAGGGGAAATGAGGTTCCTAAGCACAAGAACAAATGGAAGTGAGCTTCATAAGCACAAGATCAAGGGCAAATTATGTTGCAAAGCGCAAGAACAATGACAAAAGAGGTTGTTAAGCACAAGAACAAGTGTGAATGATGTTGCTAAGCATAAGTACAAGGCAAAAGAGGTGAAGAAGCATATGAACAATGACAATTGAGGTAGTTCAGGACACGAACAAGGGAAAATGAGGTTCCTAAGCACAATAACAAATGCACATGAGGTTCATGAGCACAAGATCATGGGCAAAAGAGGTTGTTAAGCACACGAACAACGACAATTGAGATTATTAAGCACACAAACAAGAGCAGATGAGGTTCCTAAGCTCAAGAACTAATGCAAATGAGGTTCATAAGCACAAGATCAAGGGCAAATGAAGTTCTTAAGCACACGAACAACCCCAACTGGGGTTGTTAAGCATAAGAACAAGTGCAATTGATGTTGCTAAGCACAAGAACAAGGGCAAAAGAGGTTCTTAAGCAAACGAACAATGCCAATTGGGGTTGTTAAGCACACAAACAAGGGCAAATGAGGTTCCTAAGCACAAGAACAAATGCAAATGAGGTTCATAAGCACAAGATCTTGGGCAAACTATGTTGCAAAGCGGAAGAACAACAACAAATGAGGTTGTTAAGCACAAGAACAAGTATAAATGATGTTGCTAAGCACAAGAACAGGGGCAAAAGAGGTGAAGAAGCAGATGAACAACGCAATTGAGGTTGTTCAGCACACGAACAAGGGCAAATGATGTTCCTAAGCACAAGAACAAATACAAGTGAGGTTCATAAGCACAAGATCAAGGACAAAAGATGTTGTTATGCACACGAACAACGCCAATTGTAGTTTTTAAGAACACAAATAAGGGCAAATGAGGTTCCTAAGCTCAAGAACGTATGCAAATGAGGTTCATAAGCACCAGATCAAAGGTAAATTATGTTGCAAAGCACAAGAACAACGACAAATGACGTTGTTTTGCATAAGAACAAGTGTAAAGAGGTGAAGAAGCATATGAACAACGACAATTGAGGTTCCTAAGGACTATAACAAACGCAAATGAGGTTCAAAAGCACAAGATCTAGGGCAAAAGAGGTTGTTAAGCACACGAACAACGCCAATTGAGGTTGTTAAGCACACATACAAGGGCAAATGAGTTTCCTAAGCACAAGAACAAATGCAAATGAGGTTCATAAGTGCAACATCAAGGGCAAATTATGTTGCAAAGCACAAAAACAACAACAAGTGAAGTTGTTAAGCACAAGAACAAGTGTAAATGATGATGCTAAGCACAAGAACAAGGGCAAAAGAGGTGAAGAAGCACATGAACAACGACAATTGAGGTTATTAAGCACACGAGCAAGGGCAATTGAGGTTCCTAAGCACAAGAACAAATGCATATGATCTTCGTAAGCACAAGATCAAGGGCAAGAACAACAACAAATGAGGTTGTTAAGCACAAGAACAAGTGTAACTGATGTTGCTAAGCACAGGAACAAGGGCAAAAGTGGTGAAGAAGCATATGAACATCGCAATTGAGGTTGTTTAGCACACGAACAAGGGCAAATGAAGTTCCTAAGCACTAGAACAAATACAAATGAGGTTCATAAGCACAACATCAAGGGCAAAAGATGTTGTTAAGCACACGAACAACGCCAATTGTGGTTTGTTGGAACAGAAACAAGGGCAAATGAGGTTCTTAAGCACAAGAACAGTAAGTGAGGTTTATAAGCACAAGATCAAGGGCAAAAGAGGTTGTTAAGCACACGAACAACGACAATTCAAGTTGTTAAGCACACAAACAATGGCACAAGAGGTTCCTAAGCACAAGAACATATGAAAATGATGTTCATAAGCACAAGTTCAAGGGTAAATTATGTTGCAAAGCGCAAGAACAACGACACATGAGGTCGTTTTGCATAAGAACAAGTGTAAAAAGGTGAAGAAACATATGAACAACGACAATTGAGATTCGTAAGAACTATAACAAACGCAAACGAGGTTCATAAGCACATGATCATGGGCAAAAGAGGTTGTTAAGCACACGAACATCGCCAATTCAGGTTGTTCAGCACACATACAAGGGCAAATGAGTTTCCTAAGCACAAGAACAAATGCAAATGAGTTTCATAAGTGCAAGATCATGGGCAAATTATGTTGCAAAGCGCAAAAACACCAAAAAAATTAGGTTGTTAAGCAAAAGAACAAGTGTAAATGATGTTGCTAAAAATAAGAACAAGGGCAAAAGAGGTGAAGAAGCACATGAACAACGACAATTGAGGTAATTAGGCACACGAAGAAGGTCAAATAAGGTTCCTAAGCACAATAACAAATGCAAAAGAGCTTCATAAGCACAAGATCAAGGGCAACTTATGTTGCAAATCGCAAGAACAACAACAAATGAGGTTGTTAAGCAGAAGAACAAGTGTAAATGATGTTGCTAAGCACAAGAACAAGGGCAAAAGAGGTGAAGAAGAATATGAACATCGCAATTGAAGTTGTTGTGCTTTGCAACATAATTTACCCTTGATCCTGTGCTTATGAACCTCATTTGCATTTGTTCTTGTGCTTAGGAACCTCATTTGCCCTTGTTTGTGTTCTTAGAAACCACAATTGGCGTCGTTCGTGTGCTTAATAACATCTTTTCCCCTTGATCTTGTGCTAGTGAACCTCATTTATATTTGTTCTGGTGCTTAGGAACTGCATTTGCCCTTGTTCGTGTGCTGAACAACCTCAATTGCGATGTTCATATACTTCCTCACCTCTTTTTCCCTTATTCTTGTGCTTAGCAGCATCATTTACACTTGTTCTTGTGCTTAACCACCTCATTTGTTGTTGTTCTTGCGATTTGCAACATAATTTGCCCTTGATCTTTGCTTATGAAGCTCATTTGCATTTGGTCTTCTGCTTAGGAACGTCATTTGCCCTTGCTCGTGTGCTTAATAACCTCAATTGTCGTTGTTCATGTGCTTCTTCACCTCTGTTACCCTCGTTCTTGTGCTTAGCACCATCATTTACACTTGTTTTTGTGCTTAACAACTTCATTTGTTGTTGTTTTTGCGCTTTGCAACATAATTTGCCCTTGATCTTGCGCTTATGAATCTCATTTGCATTTGTTATTGTGCTTAGGAAATTCATTTGCCCTTGTATGTGTGCTTAACAACCTCAATTGGCGTTGTTCGTGTGCTTAAACAATCTCTTTTGGCCTTGATCTTGTGCTTATGAACCTGATTTGCGTTTGTTATAGTGCTTAGGAACCTCAATTGTCGCTGTGCATATGCTTCTTCACCTCTTTACACTTGTTCTTATGCAAAACAACCTCATTTGTCGTTGTTTTTGTGCTTTGCAACATTATTTACCCTTGATCTTGTGCTTATGAACCTCATTTGCATATGTTCTTGCGCTAAGGAACCTCATTTGTCCTTGTTTGTGTTCTTAAAAATCACAATTGGCGTTGTTCGTGTGCTTAACAACATCTTTTGCCCTTGATCTTGCACTTGTGAACCTCATTTGTATTGGTTCTTGTGCTTAGGAACTTCATTTGCCCTTGTTCGTGTGCTTAACAACCTCAATTGCGTTGTTCATATGCTTCTTCACCTTTTTTGCCCTTGTTCTTGTGCTTAGCAACATCATTTACAGTTGTTCTTGTGCTTAACAACCTCATTTGTAGTTGTTCTTTCGTTTTGGAACATAATTTGCCCAAGATCTTGTGCTTATGAATCTCATTTGCATTTGTTCTTGTGCTTAGGAACCTCATTCGCCCTTGTTTGTGTGCTTAACAACCCCAATTGACGTTATTCGTTTGCTTAAGAACCTCTTTTGCCCTTGTTCTTGTGCTTAGCAAAATCATTTACATTTGTTGTTGTGCTTAACAACCCCAATTGGGGTTGGTCGTATACTTAACAACTTCTTTTGCGATCTTGTGCTTATGAAACTCATTAACCTCATTTGCTAGTGTTTGTGTGCTTAATAACCTCAATTTGCGTTATTCGTGTGCTTAACAACCTCTTTTGCCCATGATCTTGTGCTTATGAACCTTATTTGCATTTGTTATTGTGGTTAGGATTCTCATTTTCCCTTGTTCGTGTCCTCAACAACCTCAATTGTCATTATTGATATGCTTCTTCACCTCTTTTGGCCTTGTTCTCATGCTTAGGAACATCATTTACACTTGTTCTTGTGCTTAACTACCTCATTTGTCGTTGTTCTTGCGGTTTACAACATAATTTGCCCTTGATCTTGTGCTTATGAAGCTCACTTCCATTTGTTTTTGTGCTTAGGAACCTCATTTTCCCTTGTTTGTGTGCTTAACATCCTCAGTTGGCGTTGTTCGTGTGCTGAACAACCTCAATTGTCGTTGTTCGAGTGCTTAACAGCTTCTTTTGCCCTTGATCTTGTGCTTATAAACCTTATTTGCATATGTTCTTGTGCTTAGGAACCTCATTTGCCCTTGTTTGTGTTCCTAAACACCACAATTGGTGTTGTTCGTGTGCTTAACAACATCTTTTGACCTTGATCTTGTGCTTATGAACCTCATTTGTATTTGTTCTTGTGCTTAGGAACTTCATTTGTCCTTGTTCGTGTGCTTAACAACCTCAATTGCGAAAACAACCCTAAACCCTAAACCCTAAACCCTCCTGACGAAAATACTGAATTCGCTCCTGACCACCACATTATTGTATTATCTAACTTGCATGCACTACACCATGGATGAGAGAGACAAAATACTAAACAAATTAATTAAACAAGAAAAAAGACAAAAAAAATATGATAGGGTGAGAGAGTGAGACCTACCAAATTGGTACTAGATTGGAAAGTGCTAGCACAATATCTCAATCAAAGGTAACGAATTTAATTACAAGGGACAATTTCATGTTTACCCTTAAAGATATTAAAATTACATATTTCTTCTTCTAAATTTCATAATATCATAATTACCCTTCTAAAATTTATAAGAATGCACTGAAGCTTAGCCAGAAATTGGAGATATATAAACAAACTGAATTCATAACCCCGCAAGAGCTAAGTATGAAGAAATTTAGGTCATTAATTATTGACACCAAAAGAAGTAAGATAATTAATATATCTTAATTTGTATTGGAGTTAAGGAGGCAGAGACTTAGGCTGTGCTCCACAAAAATGAGAACAACTGATATTAATGGTAAAAGAAAGAAAGAGAATCAGCAGATTTCATCTCGTCTCCATCAATTACCCTTGAATTATAGGTGGAGACTTTAATTTAGTCCATTGGCTAATTGACCGATACGGTAATCAGAGAAGCTTTACACTGATGTCGACATTCAATGATTCAATAAGTGAACTGGAGCTAACAGACATCCCATGGAAGAACAGAAGTTTCACCTGGTCAAATAATAGGCCAGCTCCAACCCACTCCAAAATTGACATAATACTAGTGGCACCAGAAGTTTCCCTTGAATTTCCCATAATTACACTTCACGCACTAGAGATAGCGGTATCTGATCATGCCCCATTGTTGCTCAGTTGCACAAATAATCCATCACCCAAGAGGCAGTACCGCATGGAGTTATTTTGGCTAGCCAATCCTCAGGCCAATCCAATAATTCAAGAGACATGGCAGGGAAGTAATTAGGATTTAACCGGTTTGCATAGGTTTATTAACAATTGTGTTTTACTCCACAAAAGGCCGAGAGAATGGCATTACCAAAATTTTGACGAAATTGAAAAACAAATGCTTGTCTGCAGGAAGACATTGTTGTTTTTTTTATCAAATCGAAGAACAAAGATCGCATTGTAGGTGATCACAGATCGCGCATATGCATTGGCTTGCATTATTGAAGCCAGATGGCATCACAGATCGCATTGTAGGTGCTTAAAAGCAGGAGATCAGAACACACGGTACTTCCATGCGGTTGCTTCTGCAAGACTCCGACGAAACAAGGTTTCATTCATCAAAGGTCAGTCAGGTTTGATTACTGATGAAGATCAAATTTGTAATGCCTTCAAAACACAAATGGAGGGGTTGTTGGGGATTGAGGAATCGGATGCAGTTCTAATAGAGGATCAAATATATTGTATTGGAGATAATAATGGGTGTGAATTGTAGGAGTTGATTAGCATTATAATGGTGGTAGGTAGGAGATGCTTAAGTGGTGTTGTTTAGCATTAGTTGTAGTTAAGCCTATAAATAGACGTCATATCAATGTAATAATATACACAAAATTAATACAAATTCTCTTTGTTCTAAAATCCTATTATGGTATCAGAGCTCTAGGTAGTGCTGAAATTAGGCTAACGCCTATTCCAAAAATTATGTCTCTATTCAAACCTAGTGCACTACCACATTGTTATTTAAACCAAATCCGATATTTTTTCTCCCGACAAAAATACTGAATCCGCTCCGGACTACCACATTGTTGTATTACCCAACTTGGCATGCACTACACCATGGGTGAGAGAGACACAAAATACGAAACAAATTAATTAAACAAGAAAAAGGACAAAATCTGATAGGGTGAGAAAGTGAGAGACTTACCAAATTGGTACTAGAAGGAGACAATATCTCAATCAAAGGTAACATTGCAAGGGACAATTTCATGTTTACCCTCAAAGATATTAAAATTACATGTTTCTTCTTCTAAATTTCATAATATCATAATTACCCTTCTAAAATTTAAAAGAATGCATTGAAGCTTAGCCAGAAATTGGAGGTATACAAACAAACTGGATTCATAACCCCGTAAGAGCTAAGTATGAAGAAATTCAGGTCATTAATTACTGACGTCAAAGGAAGTAAGAGAATTAATATAACTTAATTTGAACGATCCAGATGGAAGAAAATGAGAGTTCTACTTTTCTCAAGAAAAGAAACCGATTTGGAGCCAGTGCAGTCTTAACTCTGTCGCTGGTAAAAAAAAAACAAAACATTTGACCATTTGCTATTTTGTAGTAAAAACTCATACTAACCCAATTTGCGAGTCATTCGCGTTTAATTCGTGTTTAATTTTTTTTTGGACGTTTTCGAACCAAACATCAAATAAAAAGTAAAAAAATACGTATAATACATTTGATTCACAAATAAAACGTCACAAATTATTCGCGAATAAAACACAAAAATAAAATTATATTTTTTTAGTTTTTTTTTTGCTTTCTTGTGGTACCGAATCATTCCCGAATTATATCCGAATTATTTCTGAATCACGAATGTTTGACCTTGCTGAACTGAACCCGAACTATTCATTTGTCACTATGCAAAGTACAAACTATACAGCAACACGAATGACTACAATAGAAACAAAACATAAAACCAACAAATTTTCGTAGGTAGTGGGTGTGATGGGTCAAGGTTAGTTTATCTTTATCTTTTTTTTTTTAACTAGTAAAAAATTTGCGGTGCGTTTTGCATTGTTTGATACTTCTGTTCTTTATGTTTTTAGAAACAAAAATTGTTTTCTGCTTTTTTACTGTGGTCTTTAAAAAAATATTTTTATATGTTAAATTTAAACGACACACTACCAATACTTAAAAATAAAACCAAATAATGCCACTGTCAAGAGCGGACCCACATTGTACCAGGGAACAGCTATCCCCTTTGGATTTTAAATTTTAGTGGAGATCTATTGATTCCGACTGACTTTGTTCTCTCTAAAAATTTTTTTGCCCCACTTTAGATGCTTGATTGGTAATTCGTGTTAAATTTAGAGTTTAAATTAAAATAATTTTTTTGAATTGATAATTAGAATTATAAGTCCAGAACATACAAGATTCTGAATGAACGGGATGAAAAATGACAAACTTTTCTAGATTCATACCACCTTTTGATTTCGAATTTTTTTTTTTTTAATATCAGATATTATCAGATCTCTGTTGCTATTTTGTTATATTATTTTCTCCATATTTCGCTCAAAAGCACATTTTTTATTTATTTTCGAGTTCCTTCTTTTATCAACGCAAGAAACGGGCCTAAGTTTACACATTCATTCATCCGACACTTTGCAATTTTGGGCCTAATGGCCCACATTTGCTAACGGGGGCCTTGTCAGTAATTAATTTAGACCCAAAATTAACCTATTCCGGGTCAGAAAGTAAATTTAGAATTATTACTACGCTTATTTCCGAGCTTCAAATTAAAACTAACAGAAAGTAGACGATCAAATATATAATTCCATTTATCACACAATCAAAATATTATTCGAAATTGACTAGGACTAATGACAGTGAACAATAAATATTACTTTATATAATGCATATATACATAAAAAACCAAAAACTGGTACGGTCTCTGAGAACTGGTAAACAAACACAAGTACTTGAACAACATTTCTTTATTTCTTTATCAATTGCCCATGCACTGGCAAAGATATGAACATCCTTCAAACCGGATTCGCTCAACTATGATCACTTTGCCATAATCTAGAAGGCCGAAGGGCCTTGTAACAGTTCTTCAGTATCATGCAGTGTTTGTTGCTACAATCGTACAAGGTATACTGAATAGTTAATTATTTGATGCATAAATTTCTGAATTCTGAAAATCATATTGGCTTCCCTACACCAACTTTTTCTTCTTCTTCTTCTGTTCTTAGCTGAAAACACTTTCCTTTATGCTAGCAATATATTGACAAACTTGTTTGATGATATTGATATATTGGTTTCTGGCATCAGCTTTTTGACAGCAATAATTTTTTTAATATAAGGGTTAAAGCAGAAAGCATATTAACTTAAACCTGGGTTTCTGTTAAAGTATGTACGATTAATTATTAATTTCCTCTGCAAGAATATATTCAGCTAACCTTTATGCAAAATCTTAAATAGCTTTACAATTTTTTTGTGAAAACATGGACTAATTAGTTTGACTAATCACGATCAATTCATTATGCCAAATTAGCTTTGTGCATTAATTATTGAAAGTTATCTATTGTTATGAAAAGTACCAGGCATAGCAATTAGCAGGGGCCCTGAAGATAACACCGGTGCCACCACCGATGTGACTACGCTCGGAGGTGATTATGTGAAAAATAGCACCAGTGCCACCACCAACATCGACCAGTACCTGGACATGTTAAAGAAGTACAAGAAATAAAATTAAAATGGAAATTAAGTACCAACTCTCCATAATTATGTCCCTGCTGTGCATGCAACTATGTTGTGTGATGCCAGAAGTCTTAAGAATTAAGATTTTCTCTATTATCATATTCATCTCTGCCTGAAAATACATGGATAATAGATTCAATTGATGTCATATTAATGTAATAGGGCTGGCATTGGTTTGATTTTATCAATCCAACTGCCTGTTTTGTTTTATTTGTTGTAATCAGATTTTAATTTATGAATGAAAGACTGAAAAATGAGAAAAAGGTTTGATGATCTCATAATTGAACTAGTTGATTGTTCAGCTATATATCCTTTTGAACAATCAGATTGATCATCATTTTCAAATTCTCTTATTTTAATAGATTGACATTAAAAAAGAAAGAAAAATGTCAGTTCTTTAAAAGCTTTCATAATTACACATCAACTTTAATATATCTTGTATATTCTTTAACTTCTTTTTATGAAATAAATCATTTCATATTAAACCGTTAAACAACAATTTATGTGGAGGTTAAAAATAAATTGACGTATATTTCCTTCTTTCTCAAAACAGAAAATTTTGTAAATATTTTCATTTATTTTGAAAAGTATTTGTTTGGAGAAAAAAAAAACAATGAGAGAAATAATTTTGTTTGGAAGAGAACCCAATTTGTTTCCCCCACATCTTCTTGTTTCTTTGCTGGGTATGTCATCTATTAAAAAGGCTTTATCCAAAAAGCCTGTTTGGCCCACAAGCTTGAATAAAAATGGGGATAATTTCATGTATACCCCTCAAAAAAGATCTTTCTTATTTATCTCGCTAATGTTATTAATATCATATTTATTCTTCTAAATTTCAAAAACTCACAAAGTTACATATTTTATTTTTTTTTTGTATTAAAACTCATTTTTAATTCACAAAATTTCTATTTTACCTTTATTAAGAAAATAAAAAATATGTAGCATGTTTAAAAAAATGTCAGTTTTCTAATTAATCAGTTTCTCAGGCAAATGTGTAATTTCTTTATTTCTAACGCTTATACAGTGAAATTTTAGTATATGTTTGTGTAAGCATCAGAAATAGAGATATTACCCATTTTTTGAAGACTTGACATATTTTTGAAGCACGATACATATTTTATTTTTTAATAAAACGTAAAATTGGTATTTTTTTTGATTTAAAATGAGTTTTAATAAAACAGTTAATAAAATGGATATATTTGTGAGTTTTTGAAATTTAGGAGGTTAAATAGGACATTAAAAGAACTTTAGAGAGGTAAATACATAATTCTGAAGTTTTTGAGGAACATACATGAAATCTCCCAAAATAAAAGTAGAATTGCGTTGGATTACAGCAAACTTTCCTCAAAAAAAGAATCCAAATTATAAAAGTGGTTTTGATACTGCGCTTCTTCTCCTAAGTTTCAGCCTTTGTTGCCAAATCTGTCTCCCCCATTTCTTCTTCATCTTTTGAAATATAGGTATTTTTTCTCTAATCCTGTTGAATAAACCCTATTTTAATTTTCTTTTATAGTCGTGAGATGAATTGCCTGCTAACAGAAATACATGAAATTAAAACTTAAGGATCACAGTTTTTTTTAACTACAACGTACTAACCAATTAGTACAACTCAAAAAATTAAGTACACCATCTATAGCAGAGGCAAAAGCTGTGCTGTCTATAGCAGTTTTGTTTCAATTGAAAAAAATTAATTGCCATCTATGTGCCATCTATATTCAAGTAGATATTTCATTTTTGCATTGTCAAGACAAACAAATATTGTAGCTGGTATGCTTGCCTTTACCAACTAGTACATTCACTATTGGGAAAACTCCAATATTAGAATAAAAAAAGTTGAATTCAACAAACTGAACTGGTACTGGTACTGGTATCACCATAATTATGCCTGGTGGATGCCAGTGCCACTTGGCAAGGGATGGCTAGGACTGTGTTCTTCTTAGAAGCATGTTTCCAAATTGATTTACTATTTTTATAACATCTCATTTGGTAAGTGGGTCAAAGGTAAGTGAGACCCGAATTATGAAACAATTGTAGCATATATCTGATACATCTACCTTCCTTAATTTTCTTGAATGCATCTATTTTTTGCAGTTCTTTCTATATAAATCTGATATGGCCTCGGGCTCTCCCAACTCTATCAGCGTGCAAATAGCACAGGGTTACTATCAATTCAAAGTTGAAAATTCCAAAACCAAAGAAATTGGCATTGGCGAGTTCGTCACCACTCCCGAGTTCTCTGCCGGGGGCCATAATTGGCTCATTAGATACTATCCTCATGGATTTGATGCCAAAAATAATGGCACTTACATCTCTCTTGGTCTAAAACTCCTATCTACCTCTACCACTATGAGCGTCACAGCAGAATATGAACTTGGTATACTAGATAAATATGGCAGGCAAACAGAAGAATCTCTGATAAGGTCAACTGGTAAGCTTAATCAGAGTTTGAAGTGCAGAGGATCCATGGAAAGGTCTAATTTAGAGTCAGATTATATCGTAGATGACTATTTCATAGTTGTTTGTTCTATTACGATAAATGAGCCATGTTTGCTTAAAAATTGTTCCATTGGAGTTCGTCCCTTTAATTTGGCTAGGGATCTTGGTGCATTACTGAAAGGGCAGGAGGAGACTGATGTGACTTTTAAAGTGGAAGGAGAGAATATCTCTGCTCATAGATTAATACTTGCTAGCCGTTCACCGGTATTCAAAACAGAACTGTTTGGCCAGATGATTGAAAGGAACTGTAAGTGCATAGAGATAGATGACATGAAAGTGCCGGTTTTTAGAGCAATGCTTCATTTCATGTACACTGATTCCGTACCTGATACTGACATACTTGTGGGTGGAGGAACCTCGGACATGAATTTGTCTGCTGCTATATTGTACCAACATTTACTTGTGGCTGCCGATAGGTATGCGGTGGAGGGGTTGAAGACAATGTGTGTGGAGAGGTTGTGCAGGTTGATTTCAATTGATACTGTTGTGTCTTCTCTTGCCGTTGCTGAGCAACACAAGTGTAATGATCTCAAAAAGGAATGCCTTGAATTTATTTGTAAGCCGAAGAATTTTGTTCAAGTTGCTCTAAGCAAAGAGTACGCTAGTTTAGTAAGTACTTGTCCATGGCTTTTGGATGAGTTCCGTGGGAAGGTCATATGGGCTATAGATCATAAATAAGGTAATGGCGATGTCTATTATCGATTATATTTATTATGTGCCCCAAAACAATCAAGTTTGGTCCTAATTACTATTCCCATGAGGGTCCTTTATTTAGTCACAAATTTTGCATTATATGTCTGTTGTTAAAAAATAAATTGTTGTGTTTTTTGCAGTTAAATTCATGTTGTTAGTTTCTCTGTTGTTCTTGTTTGAGGCTTGAAATGAGGGATACTTCGAGTCCCTCCCATTGCCTATAGAAATCTTAATTACTTTCCCGTAATTGTTTTCTCAGACCTCACTGACATGTGTTTGACGGTTGCATAGTTATTATATCACTATGCACCATCCTGTAGTGGAAGATATTTGTTGGATATTTTAATATTTTATGTATAACATTTTATCCAATTTGCAGGGACACAGTTGGTATTTTGAGATTTCACTGGGTGTGCACATGAACTACTGCTAAGTAAAACACATCTTATGGTTTACAATTTCTCGTTTCCACATGTATGATCAGACTACTCGAGACTACTTTGAGCATGGATTGTTAACTAAGGAAGGTTTTTTTGTTTGTAATTTTGTTTGCATTTACTGATCATATTAAGATAGAGAAATGTTTTATGTTGGGATAGTTCTTCCAACATTGCTATCAGGGTTGTGGTCACATGTGACTGCAACAATTTTGTATTTGCATGGCATCCAGATGTATCCCGTGTTTGCAATGAATTGCAGTAAAAGTTCATTTTGAGGTGTTCAACAGCAAGTTATCAATGTTGTGTATAACTATGCTCAAATATCTTATTTGGAACCTTACCAATAATAAGTTAGTTAATATGTTAATAATTTATAACGATGATGGATGTCAATAATTTTGTAGACCAATTCTAGCGGAGTTCATGTTCTTTCACTTGTCAAAGATAGCTAAAATAACAATGTATAACTGTTGCATAAAATATGTCTCATTTTTCTACATGTATGTAAAATATGACTGCATTTATTTTCATTTGATGGCTGGTTTGTAAATATCAACTCTTGTAGAAAGCATTGTTTGTTGCTGTCTCAAACATACAATCAAATTGAAAAAAAAAATTCATAATATTTTTCAAGCAATGGAGAAGATGAGGGCATTTGAATACTCATATATATGTAATTTGGATCAAATTAATGTAGCTCCAATAAATAAGCTTTTTTATTGTAACACATGTTTAAATGTAAGGATATAACTGTTTTTTTTATTACTATCAGTATGTTTTTTTTTTTAATTTCAACTCTTTATGCCAAATTTGTGAAAACATGGACTAATTAGTTTGACTAATCACGATCAATTCATTATGCCAAATTAGCTTTGTGCATTAATTATTGAAAGTTATCTATTGTTATGAAAAGTACCAGGCATAGCAATTAGCAGGGGCCCTGAAGATAACACCGGTGCCACCACCGATGTGACTATGCTCGGAGGTGATTATGTGAAAAATAGCACCAGTGCCACCACCGACATCGACGAGTACCTTGACATGTTAAAGAAGTAAAAGAAATAAAATTAAAATGGAAATTAAGTACCAACTCTCCATAATTATGTTGCTGTGCATGCAACTATGTTGTATGATGCCAGAATTTTCTCTAGTATCATCTCTGCCTGAAAATACATGGATAATAGATTCAATTGATTTCAGATTTTATCAATCAACTGCCTGTTTTGTTTTATTTGTTGTAATAATCAGATTTTAATTTATGAATGAAAGACTGAAAAATGAGAAAAAGGTTTGATGATCTCATAATTGAACTAGTTGATTGTTCAGCTATATATCCTTTTGAACCATCAGATTGATGCATCATTTTCAAATTCTCTTATTTTAATAGATTGACATAAAAAAAGAAAGAAAAATGTCAGTTCTTTAAAAGCTTTCATACTTACACATCAACTTTAATATATCTTGTATATTCTTTAACTTCTTTTTATGAAATAAATCATTTCATATTAAAACGTTAAACAACAATTTATGTGGAGTTTAAAAATAAATTGACGTATATTTCCTTCTTTCTCAAAACAGAAAATTTTGTAAATATTTTCATTTATTTTGAAAAGTATTTGTAAGGAGAAAAAAAACAATGAGAGAAATAATTTTGTTTGGAAGAGAACCCAATTTGTTTCTCCCACATCTTCTTGTTTCTTTGCTGGGTATGTCATCTATTAAAAGGCTTTATCCAAAAAGCCTGTATTGGCCCACAGGCTTGAATAAAAATAGGAGAATTTCATGTATACAGTATACTCCTAAAAAAATCTATCTCACCTTTATTAAGAAAATATAAAATATGTAGTATGTTTACAAAAGAGTGATGCTTCCATGGACCCAAGGATCTATTTGTAAAATGAACATATCTTTATTTTCAAAGTTCAAACAGTCGATCCGAACCGTTCATCTTGTTCTCCATATTAATATGTGCTTGGAGACCAAATTTTACATTTTTCTGAATTTTTTTACTATTTATTAAGATGGGTACAAAAAATATCAAATTCAGACCATTGAATTTTGTACCATCTTAATAAATAGTAAAAAAATTCAGAAAAATGTAAAATTTGGTCTCCAAGCACATATTAATATGGAGAACAAGATGAACGGTTCGGATCGACTGTTTGAACTTTGAAAATAAAGATATGTTCATTTTACAAATAGGTCCTTGGGTCCATGGAAGAATTTGCCTTACAAAAATGTCAGTTTTCTAATTAACCGGTTTCTTACTCAAATGTGTAATTTTTCTATTCCTACCGCTTAAGTGAAATTTTGGTATATGTTTGTGTGAGCGTTAGAAATAGATATATTACTCATTTTTTGAAGACTCGATACATATTTTATTTTTTAATAGAACGTAAAATTGGTATTTTTTCGATTTAAAATGAGTTTTAATAAAATAGATAATAAAATGGATATAATTGTGAGTTTTTGAAATTTAGGGGGTTAAATAGGATATTAAGAACTTTAGAGAAGTAAATACATAATTTTGAAACTTTTTGAGGGATATACATGAAATCTCCCAAACAAAAGTAGAAATGTAGAATTGGGTTGGGGTACAGGAAACTTTCCTAAAAAAAAAACCTTAAACCCGAAACCAAATTATAGAAGTGGTTTTGATACTGCGCTTCTCCTACTTGTCGCTTCAATTCAATTCGCCGTCGATTGTCGTCTCCCTCCTTAGTTTCAGCCTTTGTTGCCAAATCTATCTCCCCCATTTCTTCTTCATCTTTTGAAATATAGGTATTTTTTCTCTAATCCTGTTGAATAAACCCTATTTTAATTTTCTTTTATAGTCGTGAGATGAATTAGTACAATATGTGAGATGAATTTGTACTGATTTTACTTTTATAGTCGTGAGATGAATTAGTACACCATCTACACAACAAACACAGAGGCAAAAACGGTACTGTCTATAGCAGTTTTTGTTTCAATTGAAAGAAATTAATTGTCATCTAAGTGACTTAGCTTGACTGTTGAAATTAGCTTAAGGATCTCCCTATTCAAGTAGATGTTTCATTTTTTCATTGTCAAGAGTCAAGACAAACAAATATTGTTGCTGGTATGCTTGCCTTTACCAACTAGTACATTCACTATTGGAAAAACTCCAATATTAGAATAAAACAAGTTGAATTCAACAAACTGAACTGGTACTGGTAGCACCATAATTATGCCTGGTGGATGCCAATACCACTTGGCAAGGGATGGCTAGGACTGCGTTCTTCTTAGAAGCATGTTACCAAATTGATTTATTATTTTTATAACATCTCATTTGGTAAGTGGGTCAAAGGTTAGGGAGACCCGAATTATGAAACAATTTATAGCATATATCTGATACATACTACCTTACTTAATTTTCTTGAATGCATCTATTTTTTTGCAGTTCTTTCTATATAAATCTGATATGGCCTCGGGCTCTACCAACTCTATCAGCGTGCAATTAGCAAAGGGTTACAATCAATTCAAAGTTGAAAATTCCAAAACCAAAGAAATTGGCATCAGCGAGTTCGTCACCACTCCCGAGTTCTTTGCCGGGGGCCATAATTGGCTCATTAGATACTATCCTCATGGATACGATGCCAAATATAAAGGCACTTACATCTCTCTTTGTCTAAAACTCCTAACGACCTCTACCACTATGAGCGTCACAGCAGAATATGAACTTGGTATACTAAATAAATATGGTAGGTCGACAGAAGAATCTCTGATAAGGTCAACCGATACTTTTAATCATAAAGAGGGCTGGAAGTACGAAACATTCTTGAAAAGGTCTGATTTAGAGTCAGGTTATATCATAGATGACTATTTCATAGTTGTTTGTTCTATTACGATAAATGAGCCATGTTTGCTTAAAAATTGTTCCATTGGAGTTCAACCCTTTAATTTGGCTGGGGATCTTGGTGCATTACTGAAAGGGCAGGAGGAGACTGGTGTGACTTTTAAAGTGGAAGGAGAGAATATCTCTGCTCATAGATTAATACTTGCTAGCCGTTCACCGGTATTCAAAACAGAACTGTTTGGCCAGATGATTGAAAGGAACTGTAAGTGCATAGAGATAGATGACATGAAAGCGCCGGTTTTTAGAGCAATGCTTCATTTCATGTACACTGATTCCGTACCTGATATTAACATGCTTGTGGGTGGAGGAACCTTGGACATGAATTTGTCTATATTGTACCAACATTTACTTGTGGCTGCCGATAGGTATGCGGTGGAGGGGTTGAAGACAATGTGTGTGGAGAGGTTGTGCGGGTTGATTTCAATTGATACTGTTGTGGCTTCTCTTGCCGTTGCTGAGCAACACAGGTGTAATGATCTCAAAAAGGAATGCCTTGAATTTATTGCTAAGCCGAAGAATTTTGTTCAAGTTGCTCTAAGCAAAGAGTATGCTAGTTTAGCAAGTACTTGTCCATCGCTTTTGGATGAGCTCCGTGGGAAGGTCATCTGTGCTACAGATCATAAATAAGGTAATGGTGATGTCTATTATTGATTATATTTATTATGTGCTCCAAAACAATCAAAATTTGGTCCTAATTACTCTTCGCATGAGGGTCCTTTATTTAGTCACAAATTTTGCATTATATGTTTGTTGTTAAAAAAGAAATTGTTGTGTATTTTTTTGCAGTTAAATTCATGTTGTTAGTTTCTTTGTTGCTCTCGTGTGAGGCTTGAAATGAGGGAGACTTCGAGTCCCTCCCATTGTCTATAGAAATCTTAATTACTTTCCCGTAATTGTTCTCTCGTACCTCACTGACATGTGTTTGATGGTTGCATAGTTATTATATCACTCTGCACCATCCTGTAGTCGAAGATATTTGTTAGATATTTTAATATTTAATGTATAACATTTTATCCGATTTGCAGGGATGCAGGTGGTATTTTGAGATTTCTTCACTGGGTACACATGAACTACTTACGGTTTACTAAGGAAGGTTTTGTTTGTAATTTTGTTTGCATTTACTGATGATATTAAGATAGGGAAATGTTTTATGTTGGGATAGTTCTTCCAACATTGGTATCAGGGTTGTGGTCACATGTAAAGTTGTCCTTGACTTCAACAATTTTGTATTTGCATGGCATCCGGATGTATCCCATGTAGTAGTTGCAGTGAATTGCAGTAAAAGTTCATTTTGAGGTGTTCAACAGCAAGTTATCAGTGTTGTGTATAATTAACTATGCTCAAATATCTTATTCGGAGCCTTACCAGTAATAAGTTAATATGTTAATAACTTATAACGATAATGGATATCGACAATTTTGTAGACCAATTCTAGCGGAGTTCATGTTTTTTCACTTGTCAAAGATAGCTAATGTACTCTTCAATGCACTAAATTCCTTTTATCATTACACAATGAATGTCTTTCTCTCTCTACAATCTAGATGCTCAAGAATAAAGCCTTTATTACTCAAATAACAATGTATAACTGTTGCATAAAATATGTCTCATTTTTCTACATAAGAAAGGTCTTGAGATAATGGGCCAATAGATCCACTACGAAGGCCCATGCCAACCCAACCTTCGGCCCGCTTAAAGGCGGGAAGTTTACAGGGGATGTGTTCCAACTTCCAAGTGGGTCCTCTTGGCAGCAGGGCTCACATACAGGAGTTACGAGATAACATCTCTGAGAACTTCAATTTACTTACCAGTTGTTTACTGATAGCTTCTATCAGTTTTTAAAAAAAAAAAATTTAGTTACCAGTTGTAGATTTAATTTAAGAAAGATCTGGTTGGTATTCATCTTTTACGGATGCAAAAAGCAAAACATTGAGAACTGTTTTGTTGTTTCCTTTTGTTTTCTTCGAAGAAATCATAAAGCTGTCAACTGGGAATCAGATTCTGTCACTTGATAAGTCACATTCATGCTTTCCTTTCTTTTCTCATTCTTTTGCAAGAATTCAGACCATCCTCCCTCCAAACCAAAAGCGCCAAACATATTATGAAATGAAATCCAATGAATCTCTATTCATAACCTGAGGGTACAATTAGGAAATCTAGACCGCTCTTTTAACTCTGGCACGGATCTCAAAACACTCTCCTATATCTACAAAGACTACAATAGGTACTGAATTTCGTTTGACTTGGCTGGAAATAAATTCAGACTGTTTTCTCAAAGCCCTAGTTACTAGCTGCTCCTCAATTTGCTATACAAGTTCCTAATATATGGATTCATATTTTTGTTCTTAAAGTTTAAATAATTAATCAATCTGAAACGTTCAATATGATTTTCATATGAAAATGTTCTTTGGGACCAAATTTCATATTTTTATGAAATAAATTATTATCTTTTAGATTGGCAGAAAATAACTATTTTCGGATGGTCCATAATTTTTAATCATATAATTTTCTACCTATCTAAAAAGGTATTAAAAACATTTAGAAAAATGTGAAATTTGTTCTTCAAGTATATTTTCATATGAAAATCACGTTGAACGATTGAGACCGACTGTCTGAACTTTAAAAATAGAAATATAAATCAATAGTAAGGACATATATATGCATTGCAAAGTATCATAGCATAACTCTGAATTGGAGGCCTTCAAAAACCCACCGTAATATACTGATACTTAGAGCATCTCCATTCCAACAAATGCTTAGCAATTAAAATTAGCCATGTCATCAAATTTAACAATTAAATGGATAATAATTTTTTTATCACTCCATCCCAACAATTGCAATTATTTGATATAGAAAATAATATGAGCTAATCAATTTGCCATGCTGGCAATATGTTTGCTTTTAGCAAATTTGCTAATTAACAAACTCTCTCACAACCCAGCAAATCAAAAAACAATTGCCACATCATATTACAAACCAAAAAAACAATAACCATTGGAGATGCCCTTAGGTTTTTTGGGAGTCTCCGCGCCTCTCCAATAATGGAGCCGCAGATTGAATTGACGGCCTTGATATTTTTGAGATTCATCAATTATAGTGGTGTTTTTTGTTTTGTTTTGAAAATGGTATTAATAAAAATTTCAGACGGCAGTGGCTGAGCCAAATTTACATAGACTAACAACCATTATCATTAAGTTTAATTTCACTTGTCTCATAATACGCAGATTGTGTTAGAAAAATACAATTGGTCACAATGCACCTGTAACAGAATCATAAGGCTTGCAATTTATTCTTAAAGTAACTCAATTTTTGAGTTTTGGATCGGGACCGTTCGATTCGAATCCGTCGCTCGGGATGTGTGCGCACCACTTCGGGATAGATTGTCGTTGATTCAAATCGGGCAGTCCAAAACTCGAGTTACTTCATTGGATCTGAATTCCTATGACTATAGTATAACTATAACTAGTGTATTATAAGTTTGAAATCTATTGATTTTGAGCGACGAATTCAAATTGTTAAAATTGATCATGTTCACATGCATATGCATACAAAATTTATTAAGTTTCGAATTAACTTAGTATAAAATCAAATAGTAAAGATTAACTTATAATTATTTTTTACAGTTTCACTTAATACTAAATTCATTTATAAATTTTGCACATGAATCAATGAATGTATCTAGCTAGGTTGATTTCAATAATTCAGTAAAATTTTAAATAAGTATGCAAGTCAGTGACATATCATTTTGTGTTCTTGACCAAGAAATTTCTACATATAGGCATATTTTTTATGCTAACAACAGGAAACTTATTTTGTTCCTGGAATTATCTGCACAAGTTTTGAGCACTGGCACAAATTTTAAAATGATAAATGGTTAAAAAAAATGTGCAGAACTCACATCTAATAAAAAAAAATTTCATATTAACAATATCAACGAAGTTCCAATGTCTTATACTTTTTTTTTTATTCTTCATTGTATATATTTGTTTTTAAAATTTAAACTATCAATCTGAACCGCTCAATATAATATTCATATATTTATATTTTTTTGAAGCTTTTTTATTATATTTTAAGATGGTACAAAATCGTTGTTTCTAGTTCATCCAAAAACAATAATTTTGTACATATCTTAAAAACAATAAACAATTTTAAAAAACAAAATATAAAATTTGGTCTCCAGGTATTTATATTTTTAATGTAAAAAAAATATAAATACCATATTGAACGGTTCGGAATGGCAATCTGAATTTTAAAAACAAAGATATAGGATACGAGAACACGATGAGGCAAAATAGGCATGAGGCATTTGAACGATCATCGTTAAAAATTATTATAAAATTCACACTTTGCAAAAAAGAAAATAATAATCCACACTTAATCTGTTTGTCAAATATATATGAATCATGAATGTTTTTCGTCTCAAATCTATGTTGGTATATCATAATTTGCGTTAGTTCATCAACATAGGTGCTACAGTGCTAGCGAGTCTTAAGCAATGAAACACATGCAGACTATAAAAATCATTTTAAAAAAAAAGTAATAACCAAATCTTGAATCAAAAGTTTGTTGTTGCATCAGAGTCTATATTGTTGTATTGAAAATTGTGTTAGCGTATTAGACGATACAACACTCGTTCAGAAAAAAATAATAATAATTAAATGCGGAATCAAGTTGTATATGTACTGTACATATGTGGTACAGTAGGGTTGGCAAAAAAGCTCCATCCTGACTCGCTCGTTACTAGATCGAGTTGTTAATGAACCAGCTCGCTACTAGTTTGGTTCAGAATTAACGAGTTTGAGCTGGGACTTAGCTTGCTCGCGAGCTAACTCGGCTAGGCATCAATTTGTGAATTTGTATGAATCTGTGTGCATTTTATACTGTCCAGCTCAGTCCAACTCGGCCCAAAAATGTTTGTAAAATTTATTTTCTTCTTAAAATAAGGTCCAGTCAGACCCAGTGAGCCAGCTTGTCAGCTCGCGAGCTAGCTCGGGTTGGCTCGTCACAAGTTTGAGCTGAGGTTTTAACTCGGAAGTCCTAGGTCCAGCTCGCTCGTTATCAATGAAATTTGGAGGCTTGTAATCCATATTTAAAAAAAAAAAAGATTATGTAAGTAATCACATGCAACCAATTCAATCCAACTATAGTTATAAATTTCGGAATTATACTCTTATTACATTCGTATTGTTTTCTTTCAGTACCTCTCTAAATTATTCTGATTTCTGAACTTTGCCGAATTATATATACATAAAACATAATATTTATTCGATAATATTAAATTTACGAAATTTATTATTTCTTTTGCAAAAATAACAACATTTATATATTAATTACTTACATTATAAAACAACAAACAATTCTCAAATAATATTCGTATTATACTCGAATGATAAATTTTAATCTTACCGAATTATATTTGAATTCCGAAATCACAAATTTATCGATATAATTCAAATTTCAAATAATCCACCACACAAAGTGTTACATGGTTTTGGCCACATCAGAACCACCCTCTCTAAAGAATTAGAAAATTGACCGTCTTGGACCCCATTGATTGACTACATTTTTGACTTTAGTTTGATATATCTAATTAAGCTTTGAAACAAACGCTTCGGTTTTTATATTATTAAAGTCTAAACAGTCGTTCTAAATCATTCATCATTCAACCTATATTAATATTTGTTTGGAGAAAAAAATTATATTTTTTGAATTTTTTTATTATTTATTAAGTCAGTTTTAAAATTATTATTTTCAATAATGCAGAAATTTTTCACTGTTTATTAAAATTAGCAATTTTAAAATTAGTTTAACAAATTGTAAAAAAAAATCAAAAAGTAAAATTTAGTCTCAAAACACATTTTAATATAGAAATCACATCTAACAATTTGGATCAATCAACTGTTTGAACTTTAAAAATAAAAATTAAACTAATTAGTTGTATTACAACTCCAGAACAAGAGAGCAGTTTGGGTCCAATGGGCTCCATAACCGTCCGTTCCGCTTTAAGACCAGTGCGCACATATACTAAAGCAAATCAGTACGAATATTAAAGCAACATGTACGGATCTTAAAGTGAATCAGACGGTTATGAAGTCCATCGAAATCAGTTTGAGTCTGATGAGCATCGGACCGAAACTGCTCTCCCATAACAAAGGTTGTCTTGATTTTAGCCAACCCCTCTTTGCGTAAATATAGTTTAATTAAGGATCGCATATCTTAGATCTGATACCTTTTTCTTTGATTGGTTGTAGTGCCCTTGGGACCGAGCTAAAGTTAGGTTTGAATCTGCTGCTTTATTAATTTGCCTGGAGATACCTATTAAAACAGCTATATATATATATATATATATATATATATATATATATATATATATATATATATTCAGCTAATTTCTGAGTGACCCCACCAACTTTTGTTCCTTTTCCAAACCAACCCTGTAAAACCTTGCTTCACATTATGTAATTAAACAATAGACTGCAAGAGCATGACTGCTTGACCAACATTCTTTAAATTAAGTTTTATTAGACATTACTAAAATGGCAACAAAGAGAGAGAAGTTTTATTATATTTGAATCAAGAGAGAGAAAATATATAATTTCCAAACTGCTTTATCATAATATATAACTTGTATTTCTCTTTAAATATGAATCTGGTTAACTATACTTAATTTGTCTAACAACTTTAACAAGGCGGTTTAATCTACCATAAAAGTATAATGTGTAGTTCCATTATTGTGCAAAGATTAGTTGCAGAGCTACATTGAATCACGGATAGACAGTTGTTTATTTTCGAATTTTGAAAACCGAATATATGTCTATATATAATTAATTGGACTGTTGTTTATCTTTGGAGAAATTTTTTTCCTACCTTTGGACAATCCACAATCTGAATTGGTTAATTCACGTCAATTCACAACTCTTTTGTCGTACCCAAGATTCTAAATAGCTACGCAATAGCTGTGCTATAGCTTTTTCGGACCTCAAAAGCTATAACGCTATTAACTGTTTTTTTTATAATGATTCTAAATAGCTAGCTATGGTTGCGTTATAACTGCGCTATAACTTTTTTGAACCTTAAAAGCTATAGCGCTATAATCGTTATTTAGAACCTTGGTCATACCAGTAAAAAATTTAGTCTATCTCTGATAAAAATCCTAACTACGTTCCTGACGAAGATTAATTGAGGTTAATACATAATTAGGCCTTAAAAACAAAGAGATAGAAGCTGTAATTAAGAAGTTGAGGCTAGCATCTATTAAGTTCACAACTATCTTGTGAACTCATGGCCACTTTGGGATGAAATGAATAATCCAAATTTTAATTCTGACTTCCAAACACAAATTTAGCAATAAATTTTATGTCAGGAATTCACGAAAGATGCATGCACGTCTAAATATCTTGTAAGGTTTTAAGCGACAGAAACACGGGTGTATTAAATTCATTGGTATTGCCATTTTGATCAAATACTCTTGCTAATTGAAATATAAAATCTAATGAATTGTTTATACTGAAAATAATTTGAAATTTTAATGAATTGTTCGTGACCTTAAACAAGAAATCTCAACCGTTCAAATTTTTTCATACACAAATATCAAGAAAAAAAAAATTCATATCCAAATCTCAACAAAGATCAACGGTCGGGACCGGAATAATAGGGTCCTGATATCCCTTTGGAATAACAGCAGATTATGCTTGAGGACATTTTTGTAATTTTGTGACAACTCTGGTGGCAATGAATGAATGGAGGCAGGATAAATACACATATATGAACACACAATGTTACCCCAATGAAGCCCCTAATTATTAACCTCTCCTTCCTCAAATGGATTACCAAGACTACCAAAACTCAGCTCTCAATTCCTATTATAATTTCAGATTGACATCTCCATTTCCACCTCCATCATCACCCTTGTTCCTCAAAATCAAATTTATCCATGCCTACATTTTCCGACATGCAAATCGCGGCATTCAAGCGTTCCGAAATCTCAAATCAACTATCAATGCTATCCTCTACAAAAAGACTAGAGGAATCACTAAGTATATCATTAAACTAAGAGGAGCAAATAACATGAAAATGAAGGAAATGAATGCTGTCAATTCCATCACTGTACGCATGAATTATTCTTCGTTCCACATTTTACCGGTTGGTGATCAAGCATACTATGATGCCGATTGGAATTCGGTTATTCCGAGTGAAGAGATTGTGCCGCTGTCTGGATACCTCGAATGGCTTGAAGGTAGGAGTTTGGATGAAACTACAAACGACGACGAAAATGACGGCGGTGATGACGATGGATGCAATGATGGACGTGACATAAACCGGCGTGCTGAGAGCTTCATTGCCAGGTGCTATGAGAAATTTAAACTTGAGAAACAAGATTCATGCAGGAGATATCAAGAGATGATGGCAAGAAGCTTATGATAGGTTGAATTCATATAGTACCTTTCACTATACTCTTTAGTGTTTTAGTTTTTCCTTTATATTTTCCTTTCTTTCTTTTTCTTTTTCCCTGTTGTTGTTGGTGGTGGGGGGGGGGGTTTGAATTTTATTTTTACTTCAATTTTTGTAGTTAACTAATGTCAGTCTGTTTGAGATGCAAAAATGTATAATTGGCCCTTTTTTTTTTTGCTTTGAGTCCTGATGAACTACCTCAAATTGGATTAAAATTTTCTGTAGAAGGTCTATTTACTATTTAGGCAAAAATAAATTTGTAGATTGTTATGGTAAGTGTCTAAATTTGTTGATTTCAATGCCAGTACTAATGTTGTGTCTCTTATTAAGTTCTCGTTGAAATTTACACTCCAGAGGTACTACTTGTCTTATTCTAATGGCCTTTAGAAGGAAAACACAATAAATGTATATTTATGGGATATTATGTAAAATAGAAGTTACGAAAAAAAAAAAACACTTTTGCACTTAATTTTGTTGGGTTAGCGAAAAGAGAAGGGATCAACTTGTAACATTTGTAAGTTACAATATCTTACAAAAATTCGGTTTTGTGATTTTAAAAATTCAAACAACCGATCTCAAATCGTTCAACATGATATTTATATTAAAATGTATTTGGAGATCAAAATTTTACTTCTTTTGATTTTTTTTACTATTTATAAAGTATTTTACAAAACTGTTATTTTTCAGTAGTCCAGAATTATCTAAAAATAACAGTTTGGTAAAAATACATAATAAATAGTAAAAAAAATTAAAAAAAAAATATAAATTTGATCTCCAAACATATTTTAATATAGATATCATATTGAACAGTTTGCATCGACTATTTAGACTTTAAAATTGCAATATTGAATTGTTGTAAGATGTTGTAACTTACAAATGTTATAAGTGAATTCCTCCTCATTTGGCTCCGGGTTGCAGCGGATCAACTTGGGTGCATGTGCATGGGTCAATCGAATTCGAATTTTTTTTTTAGATATTCAATCAAAAGTTTAAATTTATAATTCAATAATTTATAGATTTTATTGGTATAAAACTGATTTGAATGTTGGATATATAGCTTTCCAAAGGGTGATTTTGTAATTTCCCTTTTACCGAAGGACCTACTCGTAAAAAAATTGGAGTTTATTAATTAATTGCATGAGTTTTTTTGCTTTATTTTGACTGTTAACTTTAATGGTCATTTTCAAGACTCGCCTTTTGGCATCATCGTTAAATCATGATTTATGTCATGGAGATTGGAGAGTTCACTTAAAAAATTCATGTTACAGAAAAGTACACTCATGCATCTTTAATTGCTGTCAACTTGGCAAGGTGGGGGCTGTTCTTCTCATCTCCTCTCATATTTTGCATCTAAATTTTAATTTCTAAATGAAAATGACGAGGGTTCAAATGCATCATTTTTTTTGTGCTCCAATATACTTTTCAGTCTTTATCTCCGTTTTTAAAGTCCGAATAATCGATTTGAACCGCTCAACACGATCTTCATAATAAAATATGCTTGGAGACCAAATTTTATATTTTTAGAATTTGTTTACAATTTTTTAGATAGATACAAAATTACTATTTTAAAAAGATTATGGACCGTCTGATAAAGTGATATTGTACCTATGAAAAAAATAGTAAAAAAATTCTAAAAAAATATTAAATTTGGTCTCCAAGCGTATTTTTATTATGAAGATCATATTGAGCAGTTCAGATTGATTGTTCGAATTTTGAAAACTGAAGTAAAAAAAATATAGAACATATTGGAACACAAAATAATGATGCATCTGAACCCTCCTCTTTCTAAATATAAGCACATCTTTTATATGTATCCGTACGTAGTCAATAATAGATTCTTGGGTCAAACTTATATATGGTAAATAGGTGCTGAATTACTGATTAAATTAAAAAAACTGGTTAGTAGTTAGCATATATCAAGATATTATAATTACTTTAAAAGATTCATGAAATTCAAGTCTTTAAGGAGACAAAATATTGTTAAAGAACATCTAAGCATTCTTGATCAAAACAATTGCAATATTATCATTTGTAATTTTGCCCAAAAAAATTAAAAATTATAGTGGAACCGTAAAGTTGCAGTACTGTCAACTAATGTTGCGAATAACGGTATGTACTTGTCGGACAGACATGATACCATCAAGCGATTAATCGGAACTAATCGGCTGTAATCGAATATAATCGGCCAATTAATTAGAAATATCCATGACAATGTGATCATTGTCAACAACAAATCAGCCGATCGGCTTAAACTGACGATTTTTACAACATACCGTCAACATCATATCTAAGATCAGAACGAGGAAATACTCATTAAAAAAAAAAAAGCAAATACTCTGTCAAAGTTAAAGGATTTCAAATTCAATTATTTATTTATACGCTCTATTATGGTTTCACTTGTACTGAATTAAATATCCACTAGTAACTTGGGTTGCGGCCGCAACTGTGAAATTATTTGATTATAGCTGTTGTTTTTTTAAGAATAATTATATGTAGCCCCCATTCTCATCCCCTTTATCCCGCACCATCCAAAAAGGAAAGTTGACCGGTTGACTAAAATTAAATTTGACATGCTGATTAATTAAGAACAATAAATGCTACCACGTGTTTGTATTTTGTTTCTTTCTTAAAAAAATTGATATTTATTTAAGAGATGCTCCAACTAAGGAATAAAATTATTTTAAAAATTAGTTTTTAATTATGTAATTAAAATTATATTTTTTATATGAAAATTCAATTTAGAAATTTTTATAAATGATTTAAATTGAAGACTTAAAGTTAAATACTAACGTTCCTAAAATTAAATACTAACATTTCTAAAGTTAAATACTGATGTGTATAAAGTTAAATACTAAGATATATGATGCTAAATAGCATCCATACAACTTATTTATAATTTTAGAGATTAATATTTTTGACTTTAAAGATAAATACTAACTTTTATAATGTTAAATACTAACGTTCCTAAAGTTAAATACTGAAGTGTATAAAGTTAAATACAAAGATATATGATGCTAAATAGAATCCATACAACTTAATTATAATTTTAGAGATTAATACTTTTGACTTTAAAGATAAATACTCACGTTCATAATGTTAAATACTAACATTTCTAAAGTTAAATACTGATGTGCGGGGCGATACCAAATTATTTTGTCATTTTTTGCGGGGACAAATTGTGTCGTTGTTGGATGCGGACGTTTAAATACTCCAATGAATAGAGTTAAATACTTGTTCGATGCACTATTAATACACTAAAGATTGAAGTTAAATACTGTAGAAAATTTAAACCATAAAATGTCGGAACCTATTTTTTTTGTCTTTTAGTGCGGGAATGCGGGGACAGATATTTTAGTGCGGGGACAGATATTTAAACCATAAAATTTTTGTCTTTTAATTTTTTGTGGGGACAGATATTGTTTCGTTGTTGGACATATAGTTAATACTCCAATGAATAGAGTTAAATACTTGTTCGATGCACTGTAAATACACTACAGATAAATGTTAAATACTACGCGGAACCAGACTTTTTTTGTCTTTTAGTGCGGACTATTTTGTCTTTTAGTGCGGGGATAGGGGGGCATGGGGATGAGATGACAGTTATCTGGGTCCTTTTTTTAAATAGGAGGTGTCCGGTTTTCAGTGGTCTTAATTAGCACAACTAAAAACATTGAGGTTGGTAGAACATAAATTTATTTTGTTACAAGAAAAATAGCACAGTATTGGAAAATAATTACAACAAAGGAAATATAAATTTTCATGGATTATGTAGAAGAAAAAAATAGAAGATATTTTTATTTTACATTTGCATTTAGCAATCATTTTTGGTCTTATACTACAATGCATGCTTGAATTTACTATGTTGATTAATGATAATTAAAATATTATTCTCCATGTTTTATTGTGTTGTTGTTTCAATGGGAAATATAAAAGATTTCTTGGTTGCCACTGGGTCGATACCAAATTGGTACGGGTGCCAAATTAGTACATGGAGGATTATAGAAATTGGGTATGCTTATATTTTGCTAGAATGTCAATTGTTTTCATCAGAATATCCATACAAATATGGAGTAATACATTGCATAGAAAATGTCCAAATGATACCCTTGCAAATAATATGGTGGGGCCCACCTTCGTTAACCTTACAAATAACCTGGTGGGGCCCATTTCCATTAACCTTGCAAATACTAGATGGGACTCACGCTCTCTATTCTTGCAATTACTTAGTTTTCTATCCTTGCAAATACTAGATGAGGCCCACACTATATATTCTTGCAAATACTTAGTGCCGGTGCCAAATCTCAGACTTGTTGCATGAGTGGTTTTTACATGCGCAGGTCCATGTAATAAGATAGGAAAAAATTATTATAAGAACAGCCCATGTAACAAATTAAAATTTGAGTATTAGCAAGAAAGCTTGTAACATGAGTAAATCTTACATGAATAATTCATGTGACTGTCATTTTTAGAACTTGTTGCAAGGATATATGCATCAACCGAAATTTTGCCCATAGAAAAAGTCAAAATTATAGCAGTGTTTTTTAAATATAGCCTTGTAACACGGCAGTAGTGAAAAGCCCAAAGGCTCCCAAATATATATATATATATATATATATATATATATATATATATATATATATATATTTTACATATTTCTATGGAAACAAAATCTCAAGAAGTAAATTAATTTCTACCATTTTAATATATGCAGTAGGGAAACTCGTTATATTTGCCAGGAAAATAACAGGATAGTGTATTTTGATATTTTGCGTTAAATTATTGATATCACAGTAATTTGATCTGTTAACTAGTTCTCCGGCGATCTTCTGCAGTTTGCCTAAATTATGAAGCAGTCAAAATGAATGACAAAGAATACAAAATAAATAATAAAACACTCAATATTAATAATGTATTGAATATACTGACAAATAAAAAAAATTAAGCTTTGAACGGTCCTCTAAGGCTCTAATAGTAATTACTATGCCGGTACTAGATTCTGCCAAAATAACAATCCTAAATTCTTGTTAGGCCTTTCTTAAGAAAGCAATCTTTTAGGGTCTGATCGGAACGCCAATTTTCCATCTAAAACGCGAAATGGAATCGAAGTCATTTGAAATGTTCTGATCGGAACTCAACAATCGACGGGAAACGACTTCAGTCCCCGGGAATTGCAGAGCAATTTTCGCCCCAAAATTTTCTCGTGAAAATTGATGAGATTCGACGGGAATTCATTATGACCTTTTTTTTTTTTTTTTTTTTTTTCTAGCGCTACCCTTACCTTTTGCTGAGCTCGTTCTTCTTACGAGCTAGCCAGCGCTAATCACTTCTAAGCACGCAGTTGTGCGACGGTTCAGCTTCCCATTAACTCTGAGCTCGAGGTAATTAATCTCACTAATTAACAATCTGAATTTTTTCCTACTTTGTTTTCGTTCGTGTGGGAAGTATCTGTAGTCATTGCGCTTCTTATTTAAGCTTGTGGATGAATTTAGTTGTTGAGCCATCTCCTAAATTAAGTTTTTGTTTATGCAATTACCTCTTTGATTTAGTCGTTTAGGCATCAATTGGTCATGTTTTATCTGTACCCATTTATATTTGTGTCTAATAAATAATTGTGAGCTGTCAATTTCAAGTATTATGTACGTATGCATGACAGTATTTTTTATGGTACTATTTTTATCTATTTCAATTTGGCATTGGTTTTACATGATAAACACAGGGCCAAAATCAAATATACTGGTAAATACGAAGTATAAATTTGGATAAATTTGGAACTCTCACTTGGCAAGTGTTACATGGGCTTTTCATATGATTTTTTTTTTCTTGACCCAGCTATCCATTTTTCTAATTCTGTGCATTACCAGTATGTGTTGTCATTGTAAAAATCCTAAGTTATGATATCTTCACCCAAACAACTTGTACATTGTGACAATGAAAGAAAAAGGTGCGTGTTTTGTGTCCAGCGAGTACAAAATCAACCACAAGAAGATCTTGGTTTTGTGTGGTAATTGACCTTTTCATATTCTTTTTCCTTGACCTTCCAAATTGCATGAACTTATAGTGATACGGAAATGACCCTCTTCGATTGAGTTATGATAAATATTTGTAAATTAAGATAATATGGCAGCTGCAATTTTACAGGGTACAAAGAGCACCGAAAATTTAACTATGGTATTGCTGGTACGGTTTATGGTACGGAAGTGTTACGGACAAGGATCAACACAGTGAGATAACAACACTGCTGATGGTACCACTGAAGACACCGGTACCGCTGATGCAGTTACTGTACAGAAGTGTTTAGCAACAATGGAAAAGGCAGCAATAACATTGTGCAGCTGAACCAGGCATTACTGGGTTTCATTTTGCTTCTTGCTTCCGTCTTAATTTGTGTTTATTTTCATCTTTAATCCATGCTCAAATATTTTGAGCTTTGCTTTTGTATATTAATTGTAAGTTACAAGACTTTTGTGCTTATTCAATGAAATTAAATGAAAGGCAAGATCCTCATTATTTTCTCAGCAAAATACATATTTGTCTTTTTTCCTTTTAGGTTTTGAATTTTTGCAGCCTCTTTTCTGTTTCTTTTATTTATGAATTTTATAGTTTATTTTGCTTCTTTTTCATTTCTTTTTGTAGTCTTATGATCATATTTGTATCTAGCCAGTGTTTTTAACTGTATCGAGAAGAAATTGCATATCTCAATGTGGTGTATAATTCTATGTATTGAACTAGGCATGGAGGGTGTCTTAAATCATACCAGGTGTAGTTACTCCCGTTAATAACCGGTACACATACTAATGAAAGCTGAAAGCTGGGGATACTGATGCATATATTTTAATTAAGCATTCAAATTATTTCAACAAAAAAAACACTTAAGTAAGAACAAGGATAAAAGTGTCATTTTTATTTAATTTGTAGAATTTTTTTTTTATTTTTTATGATTTATGAAAGATGGCAAAAAATGACTAAAAAATAAAAGAAAATTGATAATATTTTAAACTATTTTTGCAATCTTTCATAAATCATAAAAAATACAAATTTTTTTTAAATAGTAAAAATTGGTATTCTACAAGTTCATTATATAACTAATTTATCGAGTTACTTAAATCGAAGTTTGAAGTTTATACGATAGATTTTTGAGACCGTAGCACGGATGACCTTATGCTATCCATAGCATCCAAGCCTTACTCTTCTTTCTATTATATAGACTTTTCAATCAAAAATTAGAAATGAATTCAATTCTTTTATATTTTTATTCCGATCAACAAAATTCAATTGAAAATCATTTCAATTGAATACTATTGAATTGAAATCAATTGAACTCCAACAACTGTTGTGTTCCGATCACAGTGTAATCCATAGAAAATAAAGAACATAAGCACTGAAAAAAAAATTAGCATATCAATTATCTGGGAATGAAAAAGGTCCGAACCATTCGATTATATAGCATAGTAGTACCGTAAAATTCATGGGATGTAAAATATCGCAGTTTCTTCAAGTCCGTATTTTTTTTGTAGTAACATAAAATTTGAGTTTGAAATTCAAATTATTCGATTAAAATTCGGTTCAACTTAAAAACTCTTAGGACTGCTTTCCAATTTGTACCAATTCATACTGAACGATCCGTATTCAAATTAAATTTTGAGTTGCCTCATGAGATCAGAGTTCTCCTTCTCTCTTGTGCGAATTAATTAGAGTGGGAGAACAAGTGTGAAATAACTTTCTTAAAAATGAAAAACGGGTGCTACTGATATATACAATGACCTACCAATTTTATCTACATAAAATTAAAGCACCAGTACGTTCTACGCAGCTCAGTTTGTCTTTAATTAGTCTTGGAAGCAATATCAGATCGAGTGACCACTAACCATAAAAAAAAAATCAGATATAGAACATTGAAACAGTAGTCAAACAATTTTTAAACAACGTTTGGAGAAGTCAAACATTTTTTAAACAACATTTGGAGAAGTCAAACATATTTTAAACAACATTTAATTGGAGAAATCAAACATTTCTATATATAGAAGAAAAATACACCTGATCATGTAGAACATTGAAACAGAAGTCAAACAATTTTTAAACAACGTTTGGAGAATTGTAAACATTTTTTAAACAACATTTGGAGAAATCAGACCGCTTGTAGAATCTAGGAAATAAATTTAGAACATGTCAGCACGTGGTTCAAACGTGTCATATCTTAATAAGATTCACAAGCTGGAAACAATTTTTACATGATCTTGGTTCAAAGAATTCTTAACCAGATTAAATTAAAATATAAATCGGTACCCTACACGTCATTGTAATAAACGCACGCATTTAATTGTAGGCCAATAAACACCAAACTTCCCACAAAAAAAGCAACACATATCCTCCCCAGAATATACACCTCTAACCCTAATAATATACAAAGTTCATCTTTTAGTTATATGCTTTCTTTCTATTCGATCAAAACATGATTTTCGCTTTTTTCAATACAACTGAGAACAGAAGGAATCTTTGGTGCAGTGTTAGATTTTCCCTCACCGTTCTTTTCGTGGCAGTCACCTACGCAGGAGTGACAGTGCAACTTCGCGAGTTTGTTATTTCAGTTTTATGTGGTGCGGTGGTAAGTCTGACTTATTATATACTTGTTCTTGTTCTTGTTCTGCTGGCCAGATTCCCATTTACCACTATTTAAAAATAAAATGTTGGTTAATTTGTTCTTTATGTTTATCCAGGCGAAACACTATGCAGGACATTCATTAACATAGTTGCAAATATTCTTGGTGCATTGCTCGGATGGGGACTAGGTATGTTTAGCAATCACGAAATCGGAAAAGAGAAATCTGCGTTTCTCTTGCCCGTCATATTTACTCTGAGTAAGTAAATTTTGAACCAGTCACTAGATGCATAATTATAATGTGATGATGATGATGATAAATGGCCTGTTGAATCGTGTTGCAGTTGCTCTTGGGATATTTGTGCGCTCTCTAAAAGTGGTGAAGGACAGGTATGACTATGGCCCGACAGCATTCCTGCTAGCAATGTTAATTGCTTATGGACTCACAATTTTCTCATCTTTCCTCCCTTCCTTCTGGGCTGGAGATGAAGTTCATTATAGGGTCCAAGAGAATATCGATACCCTCGCCAGTATCTACAAAGGTCATAATCATTCTACTTGTTTAGTAGTCAAAAAGGAATTAAAAGAAATGTATACATGCATGAATAAATCTGTTTGACATACATATGTGCTAACTGTTAATAGTGTTACTGCATTGCATTGCAGGATTATATGAATGCTTTGGAGAGAACTGTATGCATGTGAATTTACTAGACAAACCTTTTCTTCAGCCGCTTCAGACTCTCATTGACTCTAAAGAGAAGGAAAATTCTTTGGTATTTATGCTTTTACTATTCTTTTGTTCTCATTTTTTTTTAAATTTTCATATGACAACCTTACTTACCTGTATCTATTAATGAATATACATAATTTTGGAGCATTGCAGAGTAAGTTTGTAAGTTGGGAATTACGTTGGCGGCATCTACAAAAACAGTATAAAAAGATCGGAGGTCTCAGCCGCCGTTGTGCCTCTACCATCCAATCTCTTTCAACCTACTCCACAGAGAACTTGCACATTAATATCCAACTGAGAGAAGATTGTAGGAAGATATGTTCTGAATCTGCAAAAGCACTCGCACAGATTTCTGACTCTATGAAACAAAAGATTGCCCCTGATCTAGATTCGACCTATAATGATCATGTGAAAGTTATTGCACTCAATCGGGCAATGCACTTAAAGAACACGCTAGAGGCAAACAACATAACTTCTCGCTTGGTTGAATCTATTAGAATTATAGAAGAGCTAGCCAGTTCAATCAAGGAGCTTGCAGCCCTAATGCATTTTAAACAATTAGAGCAGAATAGCAATATTCCAGAGCTTCTAATCGGTTCTGGGTCATCTCAGCAGCTTATTCCAGCTATCCAGCATGAAGGGGCCCATGGAGCCAATGATAGCAACCAACCCGCTCACACAACCCAATCTAGGTTTATTCCAACTATCCAGCAGGAAGTGATCCATGTAGCCATTAATAACAACTTACCTATCGATACAACCGAATCTCGGTTTATTCAGGCTACCCAGCAGGAAGGGGCCCATGTAGCCATTGATATCAACCAACCTGCCGTCACAACCCAATCTCGATTTATTCCAGCTATCCAGCAAGAAGTAGCCTATATGGAAATTGAGATCGACCCATCTGCTCACACAACCCAATCTCGATTTAATCCAGTTATTCAGCAGGAAATGCCCCATGTAGACATAGAACTGTCCCATATAGCTATTGATATAATCCCACCTGCCGACACAACCCAAACTCTATTTATTCCAGCTATTCAGCCAGAAGTAGCCCACGAAATCATAGATATCAACTCATCCACAGATTCAACTCAATCTCTATTTATTCCATCTATCCAGCAGGAAATGGCCCACATAGCCATTGATGTCAACGCATTCGCTGACACAACCCAATGTCGATTTATTCCAGCTATCCAACAAGAAGTGTCCAATGTAGCAATTGATATCAACCCACCTGCTGATACAACCCAATGTCGGTTTATACCTGCTATCCAGCAAGAAGTGGCCCATGCCCAATCTCAATTTATTCCAGCTATTCAAAGGGAAATGGCTCATGTAGCCATTGACATCAACCCCCCCCTCACTGATACAACTCAATCTTGGTTTATTCCATCTATCCATCAGGAAGCGGCCCCCGTAATCATTGACATCGACCCATGCGTTGATACAACTCAATCACAGTGTATTCCAGTGATATCGCAAGAAGTTGCCACTAGGACCAACAGATTACTGACTAGTGACTCCCATCAAGAAATTGATATATCGACATTTAACCTTGCAGAAGAAATTCAAAATCAAACGCTCGACCATTTCAGACGGACCAGACAAAACTCAACCAGCTAATAACTTGGTTGGTACAAGTAATTTAGAATCTCAAAAAGAGAAAGTGGCTCGTGTAGCCACTGATATCAAATCACCTGCAACACAACTCAATCTGGTTCTATTCTAGCAATCCCGCAAGAAGTTGCCACCAGAACCAACCAATTAGTGTCTCCCATGAAGAAATTTGTATCTCGGCGTTTTGCCTTGATGAAGAAAGTCAGAATCAAACACTCGTTTGTTTCACCTGGACTTGACACAAGCCAATCTCCTATTAACTTAATTCCTATAAATAATTCAAAACCGCCGAAAGAGGAAGTGGTCCATGTAGTCAATGATATAAAAAAACCACCTGGAGAAACAACTTAATCTCGGTTTATTCTAAATATTCCGCAGGAAATGACTACTAGGACCAACCAATTTGTGGCACCCATCAAGAAATTGTTATCTCGGCGCTTTGCCTTAAAGAAAAAATTCAAAATCAAGCGCTCGTCTGTTTGAGATAGATCTGACGCAACTCAAATCTCCTGATAACTTACTTAATTTCTATATGAAATTTAGAATCTCAAAAAGAGGAGTGAAGCTTTACTGGCTCTGCGATTGCTACCACATCTAATGATGGGTGGCGCGGTTGGTTGATCGGAAACATCGAGATGCTGATGTATTTTTGTTGATACAAGTTTTGTCTAATTTTGTAAATTTCGTGCACAATCGTTCTATATTCTTCTTCTTCGTTTTTCTTTTTCTTTTTTTAATTTCTAAAATCGTATCTTTTTTATTCCTTCAATTTTCATTTTATTTGAGGACGAAAGAATAGTAACTGTGATCCATACTCATGCTTGCACAAAACTCTTATATTCGACTAAATTTTCTCACCATCGATCCTTGTCAGATTTTCTTCGCTAATAATTACTCAGCCAAAAATTTGATACCACGAACAACTTTTACAGTATAACGGAGAAGCATCGAAATATATCAAATTGTACAGCACACTATGCCTATATATAATATTAATTTGAATACCGTCACTGGAACCGCGCCACCAGATTGAACCCAGTAATTACCAATGTTATTAAATGCGGTTTCTATGCGGAAGGCCACTGCATACTGCATATATGGTATGCGACCACATATGCGGATTTTTATGTGAACTTATAGATGCGGATTTTAAAATGAGAATTTATATATATATAAACAAGTATACGGTAATATGCGGTATGTGGTAATATGCAGTATGCGGTAATATTTGGTATTATACAAATAATATGCAGTATTATGCGGCCGATTATGCGGTATAAAATATGCGGCCGAATATGCAGTAGTAATATGCGATCGAATATGATGCCGCATATATTGATCGCATACAGATTTCTATGCGGATTACAACTGCATACGCATATGCGGCCACATGACTCTATGGTACGAACCCAAGAGTCACCTACTTGACCTTCCCAAGCCTAGTAAAACCAAACCCAAGAACGTTCAAATTACAGTTCCAAAAGAGCGATTGTGGTAATGTGTAACTGATTTGTTCCTGATTAATGAAATATCGCCTACGGACTTTCAAAAAAAAAAAAAAAAAAAAAGCGAATGTGGGATCTTCATCCTATTTGGGTAGACTAAATTGGCAACATATATATATACTGCCTATATATATATATACACAAAATGTGTTACAAAATGGATAGACTCAATATGATCTCCGTACGTATTAAAATGTGTTTGGAGACCAAATTTTATTTTCTTAAAACTTTTTTATTATGTTTTCGATAGTACAAAATTTCATATATATTACTCTCTCCCTCTCTCTATAATATACACACACACATACATACATATATAGGTTACAAAATACATATATAGGTTACAAGTTTGTTGAAATTTATTATTAAATTTTCATTTTTGAAGGCTTACTACTTAAGAACCAAAATTTTGTAATATAAAAATTCTGAAATTGAAATAAAATAAATTACATAGTAAATAAATAAGTTTGAAACAAATCTGAATTATTAGTGTCCGTGCGCGCGCTCGAGTCGTCGAATGCTCCAAGGAAAGAATAGTGCATGTGTACGTCCTCACGAGCATGATTAACCACTTACTAAAGTTTGCATCATGAGCAAATACTTCGTTTTCAAAGGAATTAATGGAGATCGAATATATCATTTAAGCTTTTCTTTTCATGTATTCGATCGAGTATGGGTACTGCATTACACTCTCTCCTCCGGCTAGTTCCCTTTTATAATTAAAGACGCTAGCTCTAACGGCTAAATAACGCCAGTTGGATCCTTTAAGATGCTAACGAAGCATTTATCATTTCCAGGTTGGAAAAGCTCATATTAATTCTAAAATATGTGCATATCTCCAAACTTTGACAATATTCTCTCCGTCAAGTTTATTAGTGGAGCTCCATAACAATGTTTTAGGATTGAATTGTAATATTATTCTAATCAGAATATATATATATATATATATATATATATATATATATATATATATATAATATACCATCCAGCTCCCTCAAATTCCAAAACTTTGACAAATTAATATTCTTTTTTTTTTTTGAAAGGCTTGGTAGTAGTTACCAAGATAACTTTGACAAATATTTAATTGCTCTCTTTTCACACAATTAATATTCTAATCAGCAGTTTTCTTTACTACTGATGATGATTATGTGTGCATAGACTTTTTTTTAGGCCTGTTATGAACCATATATTGGATCCAATAAATTATAATAGATCGTAATTCATCTATCAAATTATAACCTTTTTATAGATCTTTATCAAATTATAGATTTTTGATTAATTAATTTCATCTAATATTTTAGGCCAAATTGACCATAAAAAGGTGCTGCATATGATCTTGTGACGCACACCTTTAAGAATATTAGTCTTTGGACTAGTTACAAACATAGTGATAATGATTCGGAAAAAGTTTGGCTGGATCAAAATTTCGTTATTCAGAATAATTTAGATATATATAATTCGTGAATAATTCACTCTTGTTACTATGGGTACAAACTAGGTCATGTGAACCTTTAATATTTTTTAATGACAATTATAGAAGTATTTATTTGTTTTCTTTATTAGATAATAAAATCCATATCAAAACATAATATCGGTTGTAATTCATTAATTGATTAAATACAGCCGAACAAAATAGGTCATATATATATATAAAGACTACAAAATTCTCCAATTTGGAATATAAAAAATGCTTAGGACCTCTAGTAATTGAATTAAATATTGTAAGTTCTGTACAGTTGTATAGATCGAAATAGCACACAAAGTTGCTTGACTTGTATACAGAGCAAAACTACCGTCATATATACTATTACCCATATTATATATATATAAGATGAGGGATCCACTTACACTATTTTTTGTGACACTGAATTATATTCTATATTTTCAAAAATTTTAAAGTCCAAACAGTTGATTCAAACCGTTTAACATGATTTCCATATTAAAATGTGCTTGGTGAACAAATTTTACATTTTTTTGGAATTTTTTTACTATTTATTAAGTATTTTACAACATCGTTCTTTTCAGACCATTGAAATTTTGTACCCATATTAATAAATAGTAAAAAAAATTAAAAAAAAATGTAAAATCTGATCTGCAAGCACATTTTAATATATCAATTATGTTGAACGATTTGGATCAACTGTTTAAATTTTGAAAACGTAGAGTGTAATCCGGTGTTACCAAAAAATGGTGTAAGTCAATCTCTCTTCTAGATATAAATTAATGTGACGATTATTAAACATGCGCTATTATATTCCCATTTATATATCATTAAACAGGCGCTAATATATGTTTGCTTGAATAGCACCAGTTGTATCCACCAAGATGCTAATGAAGCATTTATCGTTTCCAGGTTGGAAAAACTCAATATTTATCCAAAAAATGCATCCAAACTCGTACATTTTTATTAGTGGCAAGATGTTAATTATAATATAACTGGCACCTATATTTAATAAGCAACAGGAAAATAAGTAATGTGCCCCCATAACAAAATTCAATCCAAAGCCGGATACAAATTGTTAGATTGGTATTGAGAATCGTGCAAATGATTCGCAACATAATAAATGTGAACCGGTTTTGAATGAGACTGGTTCAATGATCTTTGGACCAAAACCCCACGTCAAAGAAAAAACGAACACAAGGAATGAATGTCCACGGAAAGGAGGACAAAGGTTCGGACACTGAGATCAGAAGGGACGAGGATTGGGTTTCGAATTTCCTAAAGTATTACAACTTTTGAGTTTAGATTCTGACCGTTCGATCAGAATTCGGGTCAATCCGACCCGAGATAAAATGTACGGGAGTCTTTCATATTCGTGCAAAATCAGATCGAACGGTCCTGATTCAAAGACATAGTTTTAGTTACCTTTGGACAAATAGAAGGGCAGAAAACGAACACTGGGATTGTTTTAACAGAGTTACCGTGTCATAATCTAGAGAACTTGGTGCTGCATGCGGGCGTGCTTGTAAAGTTGTAATTAGCACTTATTCTATACAAATCAACCACTGCACAATTCGATACATAACTTTGTTCGCATTCATACTCCCGCCAAAATCAACCATTTATTCTGAACTAGTTACCTCGGTTGCGTCTACGACGCAACTGTTATGTTGGTTTATTAAACCAGTTGTATTTTGTTGTCAGACCGATATATATAATTTCCTGTTGTTGGGTCGATATATTTTGTTGTTGGTTTCTTTGACGAGATTGGCAGAGCAAAATTTCTCCGTTGAGCAGTAAAGAGAAAAAACTTTGATGTTATAAATACTTCTCTTGGAATTTTAGATAAATCCTCATTTTCTTACATATTACACGGGCCTATTTTTTTTTTTGGAGGAAAATCCGTAGGTATTGATTGATAACAAAGGTCAACATTAAAGAATATCATGTTCTTAACAAAATAAAACCTACAAAGGAAAAGTAACCTATGAAAAATAAGTAATCTACTCCAAACAAACATAGATAAGATTTGCCAGTGAAATAAATTAAGGCAATGTAATAGCTTGTTCATGCGCATTTGCTGCCAGCACAAAAACAATTCTCAAAAGAACAGTTTTAGATAGACCCTACCCTTCAACCTGCAGTTTGGGAAAACTGGCATCAATGCTGTTTGGAATTTGAAGCTATGCTGTGATGGTGCTGATACTTCTAAAGAACCCTTTAGTTCCGTCATTTGGATCAAGGGCCTAAATTTATTTTAGTAGAATAGATATATGTTATTTTCTATTGCGAAGGATATTGAAAACTATACCAGTAGCATTATTTTTGTTTTACCTTCTTCTTATTGGGTGATAATCTATTTCATTTTTTAGATTTTGAGTATAGTGATATATAGTACTGTTATGGAGTATTGATCAAGCATGACCATGAATGGCTCTTAGCAGATCATCAGTGTTAAAATTCATAGCTTGACCATCAATCTGATTAGAGACAACATCAAATATTGCATCCAAAACAATATTGTTACCACCACAATCTCTTTTATTATAGGATTTGGACCTTAGAAATATTGAATTATGTTCTGCTACTAGGGGTATTGTTGGAAATTCTCTCCAACTCTATAAATGGTAAATGGAAAAAGTCATCCGCAATTCCGCATGTATGATGAGGTCAATTTAAACTATAATACAAATTAATTCTTCTGTAGTTTGATGCCTGAAATATCTATTATTTGCAATGGGGAAGTATGACTTTTTGGTATGCATTGTTAGCCTTATTATCTAATTTTCTTTTTCAGGATATATTGTGGTCTTATATTATTTTTTATTGTTATCTCGACTCGCAGAACAAAAGAACTTCTAATTGCCTGTGGTAGCCAGTTGAGGCTCTGGTTTTGGTTCAGGGCGCCCAACCTCTAATTCTGGTTCTTCAGGCATCTCATTTTTCTCTTCCTGCACAGGTTCCTCGCCTTCTTGAGGGGCATCTATTGATTGCATGTCAACATACAAAACAGTTAAATTATCAAGGTTTAGAAAATTTAGGAAAGATTTACAGTTTGATCAGATGTGAATTTAAGGGAAAGTACAATTAGAATTACAGGAAGTGTTGTATAAACTATGCTTAGTCTTTGAAGAACTATTTTCAGCACTTCAAATTGATATGCAGAAGCTCATAATCAAGTTTTTATTACTATAAACCTTGCCTAAGCTGATATGCAAGTATGATTGGTACTGTCAGATACCGGTAGTAGCTCGTTTATAGACTTGTTATGCTTGCTACAAATGCTGATCAAAATCCGTTTAAAATTTTAATCATTCATTTATATTATTCACCAAACACTGTATCCAGATTTTGGGGTTTCAATAAAAATCTCTGAAATTCAAACCCAATAACATTATCAACTTCTCATAATCTCTCAAAATTCAAACTAAGTATTATAGAAAGCAAAGCAAATGCACAGTGGGTCGAGTTAAGGGTACCGGTTGATATGTATGGAATAAGAAACTCTATTATTGTCCATGCATATTTGAAATTCATTCTTCTTAAAAATCCAAACTGTTGGCCAAGTCATATTTTCTAAAAAATGTTCAAGGCTCAACAAATTCAAGAGCAATTAAGCCAAAATCTGTCTCATCTCACTCTGTATGTGTATTGAGAGTTTTTTAGTAGGTATCAAACCTCTGGTATCAATTACAAAAGGGAAGAAAAAATAGAAAGCAATCAAACTAAAGAAAGCTATTCTAAGTAACCACTGATAACAAAAGTTCAATGAGCTCAAAAGGACGTAATACATGAAGACTGATGTACTAGCACTTAAATAGGTTTCAGCCTTTCATTTTTATTTTTTATTTTGTTTTTTTAACCACTGTTTCATAATTTTTTTTTCAAATAGCTCAAATATTTTGAGCATTTTTTTCTTAATCATTGTAGTTACAAAGTCCTTGTAACTTTGTTTTAATATAATATACAAATGAGGGCATGACCATAGAAAGAAAAATCGGCCGATCCGGATCGGAATCGAGCTGTACCGATCCGATTTGAGCCCGAGTTACACGGTAGGTGATTTTTTCGTCCAATTTCAGCCGAAACGGTCTGATTCTAGTCAAATTTCGGCTGAGACGTGCAAATACCACTCTCCAATTTTTTTTTTGCTTCCTATGTGACTCGAACCAGGGAAATCATAAATATCAACTAAGTCAGCCACCACCACACCATGCTACCTTTTGTTGCTAGAACACATAACTAGATGTAAATATAAGTGTTTAAACAGCTATTGAAAATGAGTAATGCTTGTATTATATTATATTAGTGGATTATTTGATTGTAATCATTCGTCTAAACATAAATTGTTGACAAATTATTTTTGTAGTACAAAACGAGCTTCTGACAAAAAAGTCTGAGTTTCCGATTCGAAAGACCGATTCCAATTCCGATTCTGATTTTTCCTTCTATAGGCATGACTCTCATTTTTCCTAAAATATAGAAAACTACTGATAACAAAAGTAGCACTAAAGTATAACTTCAAAATCACATCCCATTAAAACTATTGTTGTATCCACTACTGAGACATGCTTGAATCATCCTCTTCCAAAACGGATCTAGACCCATCTCTTATTCTCTTGGTACCAGACTACTAGCTCCATTCATGTTGTACCTGTTGGTTGGTTGTGCTGGTACATCCTTTACATCAAAAGAAAGTATTAGTGTAAGTACAAAATAAAATTCATCATTTTTGGATTTACATTAAAATGTAGCTAAAGCAATAATCTTAGCACCTAATGATCTCAAAGACCAGATGATTATTTATCTTTCAAAGGGATTTGGGTATCTATAATCCACAAATCTTTTATAGATGTACAATTAACAGTTTAAAACTAAATCCAAGAAATAAAGCTATCAAATTCCAAATTGCAAATGCAAATTATTAAATAAATTATCGGTTAAGAACAGGTGGGATACGGCATGGACAGCTGGCGCTTGGGCGCTATGATGAGAGAGGAATAACAGAATATTCTCTCGAAAGATCCGACTGGCGCATCTTTATTACTGATATATGTACTTTATTCGTATTTCCTATAATTTTTCATGTTAGATATATCAACAACATCATAGTATCTCTTTTGTGTAAAATGTGTAAAATTGGAAAAGGGTAAAATTGTAATATATATCAACAACATCATAGTATTTTTTTTTACTGATATGATGTTGTCAACACATTTTCCTATTTTGGACTTGGGCTTAATATATATCTTTATCGTAAATAGATGTTGTGTCTCCTGCCCTAACAAAATGAAACAAAAAAAGAAAGAAGAGAAAAATGAAAAGTCAAACCATATTCTCTTAAATACTTCTTGACGATGGTAAATTGGAACGGTATCTGTTGCTTTAATTAGATAAAAATAATGTTTATTTTTTTCTATCTAGTTGAACTAAATAAAACGAGCAGATGAATTATTTTTACTGAAAACTTATAATTTCGACCTAATAGTCCCCTAAACATTTGTTATATATCTTCATTCTGGAGAAATGTGAAGAAAATCAGGAAATTAGAGGATACTGGTATTCCTACAAGATAGGTGATGGTGTCAGTACTCTTAATGAAATGCCCACTATACTGTGTACATATGGGGCAGACAACCCTCTCTGATAACAATATATAACCAGTTACAATGGACATGGGACTCAGCAAGTTCTTCCACTATAAAATCTCTATACAATTGACTTAATTTTAGAAGGTGATAACAAATAATGGAGGTTAGCTAATATCAAAATATTTGTTTCAGAACCGCTCATGGTGCAACTAATTGGTTTTTTTATTTTTAAAGTCCAAACTGTCGATCCAAACCACTAGATATGATATATTAAAATGTGTTTAGAGACCAAATTTACATTTTTAAATTTTTTTTTACTATTTATTAAGTCAGTTTTAAAATCGTTGATTTTAATAAACATTGAAATTTTTTTGGATCATTGAAAACAACGATTTTTAAAATTGTTATGCTAAATAGTAAAAAAATTTCCAAAAAAATGTAAAAATTGCTCTGCAAGCACATTTTAATATAGATTGAATATTGAACAGATTGGATCGATTGTTTGGACTTTAAAAATGTAAAAACCGAAACGCTTGTTCCACAGCTTAGGAACAAACGTTTTGATATTAGCCACTCACCATATAATGCTCAACTTTGTTGAGTTGATTAATATACCACTTTACCACATAAAGTACATATTTTTATGTGGTTACTCTACTGGAATTAATTATAGATACTGATCAAATATACCCTTACTAAAAAGAGATGGGTAGAAAATTTACATTGTCAATTTTGCGCTCTAGAGGAAATATATAGTGGATCATCTCTTCATTCAATGCAAATATGCAAGGATATATGGTATTGGATGAGAGATTGTCACTTAGACAGAGAGTTATGTTTAGATGATTTTTTTTTTTTTAAGTATAATCCAATTTGCATACTGATCTTACCGACCTTACCGTAACAAGGTAAACATGCATTTCTCTTATAAGACTCAGCTCCAGTTGAGGGGAAAGGAGGGGAAGGAAAGGGACAGAAAGTGAATTTGTTGGATTTCACCTGCTCCACAACGTAAATACGGAAGGAAGAAAAATGTTAAGAGAGTTAGCGATTAACCCTACGCGACTACAAATGGTCACCTCCAAATCGGGGTGTAGATGAAGGAAAAGCAGGCCCACCAGCGGTTCTACCAATCTTGCCATTTTTCCCGCCTCCGTCAACCTTTTATTTTCGCTTTCCCTCCAGAAACAAAAGTGACTTTCGACTTGAATCCTGACACGGTGCTTTCTCTCTAAACGATCTTCATTGTCACCAGGTAAGTTTTTCTCTGATTTTTTTGGAATTTGAACTCAAAGAGTTGGTAAAACAACCAAGTTCTTCTCTGATCTTCTTTTTTTGTCTCAATTTTGATTTTTTACACTAGGTTTCCATTGTTAATTAACAAATTCTGGAAATTAGTTTTTTTTTCTGGATATGACAATTATTGTTCATGTTAATTCACATTTGAACTAGTGCAAAATGTTTGATTGATGCATCAAAATAGTGGAAATCGAAAATAAAAATTACAGATGTGTTTCTTATTATCTTGTAATTAAATAAAACTGACAATTTCTCAAATTTATCCATGCACCAATTAGTTTTCAAATCATACTAATTTTGATGCATTGATATATACAACTTCAGCACTTCGTTTATAAATGTCATAGCACCATTAAGTACAGTATTTGCCAGAAAAATCATTAGCTGGACAAGAACAGTTAGGGCATAAGTAAATATTCAAGAAAAGAACTAAAATTTCAGTATAATTTAAAAGTTTGGTATAATTCTGGTGAAGTCTAGGGAAGTGAGAATTTGATACAAAAAGCAACTGTACAGTTCTAATTTCGAGGTTTCATGAACTGTTGATGGGAACTGTACTCAACCTTTTCATTTTATATTCTCTCTTTTAAAATCTTCATTATAAATTTGATAGGGAAGTGAGAATTAAATAAGTTAATCTTATTTGTTTTCATCTTCAGATTTTAATTGTAACTATTCAACTCAATTTATTTACTTGTTTTCATCTCCCGTGTACCAATATGGTAACCATATATTTTTGGGTTGCTAGCAAATTGACCCTGTCATAGGAATTAATGTGCAAATTTTATGAAACTCCCGAATCTGAATTAAGTCTGACCTTATGTACTCAACAAATATATATCTCATTAGTGTTTCTTTATGTTAACCTTTCAATTGAATAAATCTTTGACTTAAGTTACTTTCGTAGGTTTGTAATGGCAAAAAGGAAGGATCCAAATTCTGCAGGAATTGGCAAGGAAGAATCTCTTATTTGGAATCGCACCATGGACAGCTTTCTTATTAATGCTTTTGTACACCAAAATGAGGTTGGAAATCGAGTAGGTGGCACCTTTACAAGCAAGGCTTATGAGAACATTCTAAAAGAGTTGTCCGAGAGATTTATTGGAAAAAAGTTTGACAAGGAGCGCATTAAGAATCGCATAAAATACATAAAGCGAGGATTTGGACCTTGCTATGACATATTTAAAAATGGATTATGTGGTTTTAGTTGGGATCCAGTGAGTAGTATGTGGTGTGCAGAGCCAGAGGTGTGGAATAAGTTAGTTGAAGTAAGTATTTTGTTGTGAATTATTAATAGCAAATTATTAATCTCTTGGTTTGCAATTAACTGAATTCTTTTGTCAGGCTCATCCTGATGCAGCTTGATGGAGGAACAAGCCTATAACAAATTATGAAAAATTGTTACGTTTGTATGGTACTGATCGTGCAACTGGAGAAGAAGTGGAAACACCGGCTGAAATTAGAGAAAGAGAAAAAAATCTCAGACAGATAAATCAGCATTGCACCATTGAAGAAGTTGATCAATTGGTCTCTAACGAAGAAGCAATTTTGGAAAGCTACACCACGTTTTCAAATGAAAATTCTCCACCACTTGTAGGCAACCCGAAGGCAAAGTGCCATAAATTTGGGCATGACTATATTTTGGCAGGATTTTTTATTGTTTGTAGGGTCAGAATAATTGTACCATCTGATAGGAGATGCTATAGTTATACATATGCAATCATTTTGCATTAATCATTCTCTCTCTCTCTTGTAAGCCTTGGTAGGTAATTCTTCCAACAAAAAAACTAAGACCAAGAAATCGAAAGATGACGATATTTTAATTTTGAAAGAATCATTCCAAACTGTTGCTGATGCTATCTTGAAATCAACTAACGATCTCGTCAAATCTCAACGAACGCCTCCAATGCCAACGGGTGAAATTTGGAAGATGTTGGAGGAGGTAGGTGTTGATGGGCCAGAGAGAAAGAAGACATATATCTTTCTAGCCACGAATCCCAAAATGTTGGATGTTTTCCTTGGATGTCCTGTAAGTGAGCGCAAGGACCTTTTAGAATTTATGTCCTTCAATTAATGTATCTGAACTATTGCTCTTTTGTTTGATGCTCTATATATATATATGCATCATTTTTGTGAATAAAGACTTGTCGAGGTATATTTTGTGATAGTTCGTGATAGTTTATATTTTGTGAATGAAACTTGATATGATATTTATATTAACAAAAATTTCAGGGGCTGACTTGTAACTTTTGTACACCTTCATTGTTAGTTTCTTTTCTTTACTTGCTGCTACATATTCTGTTCTTTCTTTAATATATATGTGTTTTTTTTGTATGTAATTACTAGTTTTATAATGTCGTACCGTATAGTTTTGTACTGTTATTTTTTTCTAACTTTTTTCTTTTCAATTTTGTTTTATATCTTCAACTAATTATGTATCTGACTATTTGATTATGTTGTTTCAAGCGAAAATAAAATTTGGGGCATAGTTTTAGCTCATAAAGCTTCCAAGTATTTGTGTCAAGCTGTAAGATATCAGTCTGGTAGATTGAAGTATGACTTGCTTCATACCTATTATGGAAAATGTACTGGATCTACTTGGTACTGATATATGTTAAATTGTGTTATTGTAAACTTATTAAGAATTGGTAAATAAAGTTTGTCAGAGGGGCTTTAATGCAAAGAGTATCCTCATGTTCGTTACTAGTTGCAAAATAACTAATTACTTTCTTCATATCAGCTTCTTACATGGACTTTGTACACACAATACTTTTCTTATATGGTACTGCTATGCTATGTACAATGCTTTGGTACCGAGTATTGGTACCAGTGATGTTAAATTATTAAAACTATTGAAGCGCTTGGAGTGATGACATAAATTAAAATGGAAATACTTAGTTATTATAGCTAAATGTGACGTTTGAGATGAAAAAATATAAAAACTCATTTTTTATTGATATGAGGGTAAATTGGTCATATTTAGATAAAATACAATTCAAACTCAAATTTAACCTTGGAGCTGTTTTACCTCCACCTATATTTCTGGAGCAAGTGAATGCACCTAAATGCTCCCATCCCCTCACCTCACCTCCCCTTCCTCTCTATACAAAGTTCTGGAGCACACTCTAAATTGTTTGTGCAGTCTATTGGAGCTTGTGTAAAGAAAGGGATGATGTTTGTTTTAATAATCACTCTTATAAAACTATGAGAAATAGTGTTCTACTTATTTATCTCCCCGGCACAATTTTGGACAGAAAATACAAAGGAATCACAACTCACATCCCTATTTCAGATGTTGGAGTGAGACATGCTGAGTGGAAATGATAATTTGGACTTGGTAAAAGCATAATGATGCAATCAAGTGCTTCTAGCTGTTCGTACACAGAAGTACTCCGAAGTTTCAGTACAGCAAGCTGTACCTTTTAAACTCGAGTTTACCTCTAGTTGAGACTGCAAGTGCACAGTCCTACCGTTGGTATAATTGGGTATCGTATCCACAGGGACGGTAGTAAAAGAACCAGACTCTGCTTAAACCTACTAAAATTCTAGAAGTGAAGAAAGTTTGAATTGGGGTTTGTTCTAAATTCTACTTGATTAAAACAATAATTAAAACAGTAAAAAGAAGATTAAAAGTTTGTTTTCAGATTATAAAAAAGGGTTTCCAGGGTTTCAGACTTCGTATCTGTCTGGCCCCAGGGTATACGGCCCGTATAGAATCCTATACGGTCCGTATAGGCCCCCGAGTGAATACTGCAGCTACTGTTTCTGTGTTGGTGCTTTTGTCTAGGATTTCCATCGACCAGGTCTAAGTTCCTCACTTCAGCGTTCGCAATTTTGGCTTAGAACCCGATTTACCGGACTCAACTACTCCCCTCTTAGATGCATTAACCCTCAACTTTCATAATTTTGGACTAAGTTATCTAAGTCACTTGTTGGTTTACTAAAGGTATCCAAGGACTTTCGCCTCGAGGAAAGTTTCCCTTTCAGTACTCCTTGATCCATAGATCTACCTCATATACTTGGTTCAGTTGAATTAAGTATCATAGACTTGGCTCCTAACAATTAGATGTGCGCATTCATCTAACGGGATGACTAATCAAACTCAAGCAAGCAAAAACCAAGCAATTAAAATACTACACAACAAGATGAAAACTAATCATTCAACACATAATCAAGTAGTATATAAGTAAAACCAAACGTCAACTACATCTTAACCCTAGAAACGTAAAATTAGCTACTCATGTTCTCAAAAGAAAGCACAATAAAAGTTATGAAAGAGTTCATAGAAAAACTATAGAAAATTCGAAGATCCGTTGCAAAAACTTCTTCTTCTTCTTCTCCCAGTTCTTTCTTCTCTCCCAAGCACCAAGAATGAATCAAAAGATCCCTTCTGATCTGGAATAATCCGCCTTAATGCCCGAAATCGCGTCTTGAAAGCCTTCCTTTTCAATTCCCCCAGCTGTCTCTGTTTCCAATTCCAGCCTGGGTTTCCGAAATAGCTCGTACGGTCCGTATGAAAAATCTATACGGACCGTATACTCGTCCTTGCCTTGGAGAATTCTTGCCTCTTGCTGTGGAACCTTCTGTATGGTTGGGCTGATCTTGTACGGACCGTATATAAACCTATACGGACCGTATGGAGAGTTGTCAGATCCATAATTTCACCATTTTCCTGCAAAACAAGAAACAAAACATAGCAGTACCACATTCTAATGATATTTAAACGAAAAGTCCACATTTTTAGGCTTTAAGGCACAAGTTCTTGATGTAAATTTGGGGCGCAAACTAGGCAAAATAAGGAGACATCACTAGCTTATGTAAATTTGTTATGTTAATGACAATTTTATGAGTTACATCACGTTTGGATGAATCAAGAAATAGAGCAAAAATAGAGCTAATTTCAAGATTGAGAATAGTAGCTAACCCAACATTTTGTTGGGTTAGTAGAATAATAAGAAAATTCACATAAAACAAATAAAGAATAATTTATATTTGCTAATTCAAACACACCCAAACGAATAATAGTATCTCAGAATAGTGCCAACCCGGGTTGGTAACTATTCTTCACCCATCCAAATGCACCAACATTTGGATGAATCAAGGAATAACGCAAAAATAGAGCTAACCTCAAGATTGAGAATAGTAACTAATCCAACATTTTGTTGGATTAGTAGAATAGTGAGAAAACCCACAAAAGATAAACAAAGAATAGTCCATATTTGCTAATCCAAACACACCCAAATGCAAAATAATAGCTCGAAATAGTGCTAATACGGATTAGTGACTATTCTTCACCCATCCAAATACACTCTCGTACTGTACTAGTAAAATGAACGCAATGTGTTTTGCTTGTTGTATTGCATGGATGATGTAATTTAAGTTAGCGGGATTCCAGCTTTCGAGAGGTACTGTCAGTGATGTATGTTATGGGCATGAAAACAGCTGAAACATGGTTTTTGATAGGGCGGAGCTAGACTTTCAAGTTATGAGAAGACAAACGTGAATGACGATCAATTATATAAAAAAATTTATGCTGCAAACTAGAGTTAATTTATAATATTTTACTCTAAACTATATAAAAAATTGTACGTAATTATATAAATTTTGAAAATAAATAGAATCAATTAGTATGAGTTGGCTTTTCAAATGGGTATTGATATTATTCGGCTTTTAGCTAATATTTTATTTCATGTAAATGAAACGGACAGCATTCTGGCTATTTTTTTTTTGAAAAAAATACAATGAAAAAATACAAGCTTTTCTTTGTTTATTAGCATGTTTTTTTTTTTCAATGAAAATAAAAACACGTACAAATCTCTTTACAAACATTCTTCAATAAAAAATAAAAAAAACATTCTCAAATAATATCTTATTGTACTGTTCTGTACCGAATTATTGGACTCCTGATCATTGATTCATTTAATAATAAAATAATAAATAACAGCACTTCGGTGTAGCAACACTACGCCCACAATAAACTACTAGCCCATAACAGTGATTCAGTGAACATGCAGAATGCTTATGGTTCACGAAGACCGGGCCTAAGGAGGAGCCGCAGGCGGAACTGAAACCAGACCCCTAACAGCCACAAAATTTCAGCTATAAAACATGTTTCAAGTCCGTCTTTTACCTCTTTTATTTCCCCCTTTTTTTTTTTTCCTCTACTTGGGCTGTCGCACAAATCCTCCCCCCGATCTCTCTCACTCTCGCTTCCTTCTATATCGAATTCGACAATTTTTCTTTAAATTTCTTCTTCTCGATAATTTTTCTTGTTAATTCTGGTCAATTGTGCGAGTATATCGACTACCTTGAGGTGGATCTTTAGTCCTTTTTAGGCGAGCAGTTCCCAATTTGGGAGGAATCGCACTTGTCTTGCTTGGCGAAGTGGTTATTTTTTAAAATTCGGTGAAGATTTTTGGATAGAGGCGGACTCCTGAGGGAGTTTTTGGTGCATGGAGTACGATCCTTCAGATAGCAGCGGTGAGTTTTCTTGTCCTTTTTTTTATTTTGATTGATTAGGGTCTGTTTTAGTAATTTAAGCAGCTATTTGAGGTTATGAGCTTTGTTTTGGCGATTTTGGTTCATGGATTTGATAGTTTAGCTGTTTTTTCGATTGGTATGTAGAGAGGCTCGAAAGTTAGGGTTACCAGGTCAATGAAATTAATTAGGCGAAAATACTTTCACTTTGTTTTTTTTTTGTTCTGTGTAAAACCAGCAATATGTTTATGGGGTTATTGTGTTAGTTTTGGTAGAGTAAAGTAGAATGAAATTATCAATTTCTTTTGTTTAAAGTTAGGGTTTTGCAGTATCTATAAATTTGAAGCTGTAGATGGCCTCTACATGAGAGAAATTGTAGTTTTTAATACTGTATTAGTAAATTGGTTCAATTGATTTTCATTTTTAAGGAGAGTGATTGATCACACCATATACTTTCTTTTCATTTATTCTATAAATAAATCCAGCATGAATTGTTGTTTCAGCCACAATATAGTTTATACCAATCAGCATGAAAATAGCCACCACAAAACTTAACAATAGTTAATATCTAACTTCCCCTATATCCCTTTCCTCAACTTTGCAATTTTTCTGCATTTAACTACAGCTAAACTCCAGTTAATCCTCAGCTTTTAGTCCTTAACCATCAGTTCAGCAACTAACACGGAAAGATAATAAAAGGAAGAACCAGATATTGGAAGCTATGTCTTTGCATGCCTGTGTAATTTTAATTGGTACTAAATTGGGATGCAGGGACTGACGATGACTTGCCCCCATCATATCAGAACCGAAATGCAAGGGGGGGCCCACGTGTCAGTGGGAATGGTCGGTCAACAGCCGTAGTAGGTGGTGCTGGGCCAGGGTCATATTCACGTGGTGCTGGGGCCCACAGTGACATGGAGTCTCAGATTCACATGCTTGAGCAAGAGGCCTACTGCTCTGTTTTAAGGGCTTTTAAAGCCCAGGCTGATGCCATCACTTGGGTTGGTATCTCATTAGCCTTTTGCTCACTCTTTTGTAAATTTTATTATGTGCCGAAACTATCTTTCATGCATAACCTTAATTACTGCTGATTTCTTCAATATTGCCGAAACTATCTTTCGTGCATACATACCTTAATTACTGCTGCTAGCTAATAATGGTAATCACTTGAACAAAATAACCTTCCTGCAATTAATATTATATGACATTAACACGCTAGAATTTTTTTTTTTTTGTCGTTTATTTTTTCAGGAAAAAGAAAGTTTAATAACTGAATTAAGGAAAGAGCTAAGAGTCTCTGACAAGGAGCACCGTGAACTTTTAGGCCGTGTCAATGCTGATGATATCATCAGACGAATAAGGTTCTTTTATTTAAATTCTTTATTCTGAATTACATTTTTGTTAGTGCATTATGACCAAGTAGTCAAATAATTCATCTGAGCAAACTAATAATTGCAACAAGGACAAGCGCAACATGCTATGGTTAGAGTTGTACTTGTCATTTTGGAGATACTATGGTCTTGGACTAATACCGAACCGGTTTGAAGGCTTCAATAAAGCAGAATGATATGCTAACTGGGATGATTTTCCAGATCAATGGCATGAATGGAATGATATTTTGGTATGCTATGTCCACTCTATGGGTAGAGAGCTGGTAGCACCTATATAAATTGTTAGACTTATGAGAACCATCCTGGTCTAGTGTGTTTCTTGCAATACAAAATCCTGCTATTTCCAACTTAAAATAGTGTGACGGTTAATAGGGAGTGGAGGCAAGGAGGTAGGGCACAAACAAGTTTGGTTGGTGGGGTGCAGCCTGGTATGGACCCAGTGCCCAGCCCAACTGTGTCAGCTTCAAGAAAGAGGCAGAAGACAGGTTCTCAGCCAATGGCCTCTCTATCTTCTGTGCCTCCATCCATGGCCACACCCCCAGCTGCTGCATTGCATCCCCAGCCACCACAGCCTCCACCTCCAGTGGCAGTACCAATGCAACCTTCAACCTCTTCTGTCGCTAAAAAGGGGGTTCCACCCCCATTTTCCAAAGGAAAGAAGGCTAAACCGGTATGTTGCAGGGACTATTGTAGCCTAGTCAAGTCTGGTTTTGAACTAGTATGGTTGTAGATGGTCTCTGTGATGATTGAATTCATTGACATAATTATGCTGGCCTATGTATGCCATGATTGTAGTAGTATTGCTCCACAAAATGAAGGAAACAGTTGCAGTGTGGAATTGTATGTCCATGTCAGTCGAATTTCTTTTTGTAACACTATTGTATTATGTTTCATAACTAATATAAATTTTGGATCCACTGACCACGTCAAGTGAAGATGGACATAACTGTCTGATGACACTGCCAGTGTTTTCATTCAACTGGTTGACAAGCAAAAATAAAGTTAATTAGACTCTCCTGAAAGAACATACAATGTCATTGTACTTTCCATTGTACTTTCCAAAAGACTAATCACTAGTTCTCTTAAGTTACCAACAAAGATCATGTATTGAATAGTAAGAAAATTATAGTTATCCATGGTTATATTTGTGGTAGTTATCGAGAGGTGAGCAATTGTGTAACAATGGTCATGAATGTTTTACTTGCAAGTAAAACAAAGTTGTGATCTTTTTGTTTTTGCTAATGCAAAAACACTACTTTGCACATTTATAGGGGCAGAAGCTGCCATCTGGAGTAAAGACGATGCCTTACTCTTCGGCAGGGCCCAGCACCAGGGGACCACCAGGAGGCAGCAGGAGTGCCTCAGGTGCACTTGCCACAAGCGATCATGCAGAAGCAGCTGCTCCGTATAACCCCCTAATAGGGCGTAAAGTTCGGACCAGGTGGCCAGAGGACAATAGCTTCTATGAGGCTGTCATAACTGATTATGATGCTGAGAAGGTCTATCCTTTTACTTTGCTTTTTTTGTAAGTTTGTCTTCTCGAGGTTTAACAACTCCAAACAAAAAATCATTAAAGGATTCTAAAGCTATTGAACAAGTCCAGAAAATGTATTTATGGAGTAAAAAGATTTAAGATCAAGTTAAAAAAATATATGCTGCATTGTCATGTGTGCTGTACTAGGAAAGATTTATGGTCTTATTGAACGAGAAAAAGTAGTCCCTTGTATAGATTTACAAGAGCTCATTAATTGTTCATTATATGCCAAAGTGCGGCATGTGTTCAGCCCCACTTCCTTGGCCTCACATTTTTGTATTGAAGCAGTCTTTTGATGTGTGGATAATACATGATTTAGCAGTCGAATCATTAATTTTATAATGTTTTGTATCTTTGAACTTTTTTTTCTAATATCTCTTGATGAATGATATCTTAGTTGTATTGTTGCAAGTGGAGGGCTTGTGACAGATACCAAACCCAACGTTACCACGAGTTTGATACTTCGAAGGAGCATTGACTTCATACTGAACCCAACTTTACCAAAAACCTACAATATTGGATCTGACCTGGTGCCGACCTACTAGACCTGAAGTCAAAATCAACCAACAAGACCTGAATTGGCATGTTTTTCCTATTCCAAGTATATTCTTTAGTCTTTACCTAACATTTCCTGAAATGTTAACAACACAGGGACTTCATGCGCTGGTGTATGACATGAATACTCCAAACGAAACATGGGAATGGGTCAATCTTAAAGAGGTTAGGGCAATTATAACAAAAAAACTTGTATTCATAAAGACATAGTTTTTCATTAATTGAATATCAACTTGGAATTTAGATATCGCCAGAGGATATTAGATGGGAGGGAGAGGACCCGGGCATCAACCAACAAAGGTCAGGGCGTGGTGGAGGTGGGCCTGCGCATGGTGGTGTCAAGAAGTCAATGGGCCGTGGTGGTGGGGCAATGCCAGGTGGAGGAAGAGGAAGGGGCTCCCTTAAAAACATGCCCAAAAAGGATTCTGTTATTCCCCCATCCCAAAATGGGATTGGCAGGAAAAATCCTGATGATATTGAAATCCTTCATACTGAAACCCTAATCAAGGAGGTAATGTTTATTGTAGGAATTTTTAATATTTGGTGTCTTTCAAAGCTCCCTATGTTGTTTCCCTATTTTTTTGGGTGAGGGTGTACTAAGCTTTTAAGCATGACAGAGTTTCGAAAGAACAATATAGCAATAATGGTTGTTACAAAGGAGAGAAAAAGAAAGATAGCTGAAAAGAAGTTGATTTGCCTTTGCAGTTTTTTTATGTAACATTGGATGTCTTTGTCAGGTTGAGAGGGTTTTCAGTGCAAACCACCCTGATCCTTTGGAGATAGAGAAGGCCAAGAAAGTTCTGAAGGTAATACTTTTTATGTGGCTACTATTTATAATTAACAAGTTTCGTCAAAATATAGTTTCATTTTAGTTGGGTTAAAGAAAATTGGGGGATGGTAGTTATACTATTAATGGATTTATTTAAGGGTTGAGATCCATTGACAATGCAATCTTGACAATTAACAAAAATAACTTGCAATATTGAAATTCAACCTTTGGAATGTGATATATGCTGCATTTAATATCGCGCACAAGAAAAATATGTGCTGCAATTTTTGTTGTCTATCAGATGACTTAAAGTTGCAACATTATATATCTAAAGGTATTTTATGGAATGTCAAACAACATAAATTGCATAAAAATTTTAATACACAACTAATTCACAAGGCAATACAACATGTCTATGTACTTTTCTCTATATTTTGAAAGGTATGTATTTATTGACAATGGATTACTTTGACAATCTCGACAATTGTAAAAATAACTTGTAATTTTGAAATTTGTGTAGTAAAAGGTAATCTATACTTTATACACATCTTATACATGAAACTGATGAAATTTAATGCAAGCTTTATTGTTCATCAGATGATAAGAAATTTGCAACGGTTCATATTTATGACATTTTAAAGAGTAAAGTTATAATGCACCATTGGTTTTGTGCTTTTATCATGCTCCACATTCTTTTCTTTGTTTTCAAAGTCCGAACAGTTGATCTGAACTGCTCAACATGATTCTTCATATTAAAATGTGCACGAAGACCAAATTATATATTTTTTGGAATTCTTTTACTTATTTTTTTAGATAGGTACAAAATTACTGTTTTGAATATAACAGAAGATTTTGGAAGAAGTGATTTTGTACCTATCTAAAAAAAAAATAGTGAAAACATTAAAAAAATATAAAATTTGGTCTCCAAGCACATTTAATATGAAGATCATGTTGAGCGGCTCGGATTGAGTGTTCGAACTTTATAAATGGAGATAAGGATGTGGAGCATGATTGGAGCACAGCATCAATGGTGCAATATTAGCCCTACAATTTTAAATTACATGAAAATTGGTCCACATTCAATCTATAAATAAATTGTGACTACCATTTTATTTTTAAAATTGACATGATTTGAGAAATTGTTGTCAAGGATGTTAAGATAAACCATTGTCAAGTGATTATAATTTAGTTCCAAAACTTTTGAACCTATATTTAAAAAGAATTAATCAAGATGAGCATTGTCAAAGGGGATCCTATGAAAGAAATATGTTTATCCCTCAAACAAAGCATCCCCTCAATTCTGCTATAGTTAGCAACTGCTCCACATGGAAGTAATTAAATTAAGAAAGAATATAAAAATATAAAACTTTCTGACAATAATATTTTAAATGCTTTATGGATGGCAGAATCTTTATTACACCATTTGATTAGAATTCACTTGTTAATTCTGAAAGTAAAGCTATTGTACAACAAACACTAGCTACTCAATTTACAACAGAATTGAATCACCTTGTACTAATTTACATTAAGATTTTTAGTTCTCTGCATGCACCTGAAAGTGTGAAACAACAAAAACAAAAGTTAGTATGTTTCTGCAACTGTGTCATTTATCTAAAACTTGTATTTGGTGAAATTGCAGGAGCATGAGGAATCGTTGATTAATGCAATAGCAAGACTGGCTGAAGCATCAGATGGTGAGAGTGGTAAATATTAATTATTTTAACATGGTTGATGTTGACTCATTTTTTTAGATTTTTAGTGGCTGCTGCCTTGATTTTATCTCACAATTATTATCAACTCTCTCTTTCAAGCTTTAGTGTACTAAGTTTAGTTGCAGTTGTGTAAATTATGTTTGTTTCAATTTGTTCCCCTTTGGATAGTGGTAACTGGTAAGGGAGGAGTGTTAGAATATTTATATTGAGCTTTTAAAGCTTTTGCCTTTCATAACGCTCAGATGTATTTTATTTTATTCTTTTCTTTCTTTTATGTTCCATGGAGATAGTTTCCCTCCGCTGCTAGCTTGATCTACTAGCACACTTTTGATGGACCTATAAGAAGAAAAAAAAGCCATTCATGAATTATATTTAAGATTATAATTTAAGTTTTATTTTGTTGAAGGGGGTGGTAATGGGCATTCTATGGCCATTGATGGAATTGGAGCTATTGATGCTCACCTGTAATTCCTAAGAAGAACATTTATGGATATCATCTCATGGCTTATTTTTCTTATTATGTAATTTCTGGCTAGGGTTACATGAGTTGTGTTTCCTAATGGTTGTTTCTAGATATTGTGGCACTATTTAGGTTTATTACGTTTCTGTAGAGAAGATACTGTTATATAGGGCTAGGCCCTCTAGATTTTTACTGTAACAATTTGGTAGCTGCGCTGACCCTGTATATTTATTTCCAACTTTTTTTGTTGTCTACCTTTACTTGGTGAATGTTGGCAAGGAATCTACTTTTGAACTTAATTTTCTCAAAAGAAACAGTTAAAATGTATCTTTATCGTTGTTTATTATGTTTAAATGGAAAAAAAAAAAAAAAACATGATGCTACAATGGAGAACAAAACTAAAAGCTGAAATTGAGAACTACTGCTGAGCCAAAATTAACCTGAAAAAACAAAGAATTGCAGTTTGACGAATATAACAACAAAATCATGAGCTTCGATTTAAAAACACTTGCATAATCCAAGTGTTGATAAAAAGGAAACTAACCAGTCGGGCAGTCACAGGTGTCCAAGTTCGTTCTGCCATTTTTTTACCAAGTCCGGATCCAATTCATACCTCACCGTATGAGTTTAAATTTGGACTGTCCAATTAGAATCTGGCCCTAGTCTATAATGCACGGGTCCCTTTAAGGATGTTTGGTTGCAAAATAAAAGTAGTTAGAATAGCCAAATCAAAAATAGCTCTTATTTGTCTTATTAGAATAGTCAAATTTCAAAATCCTTAGAATAGCTTATTCTAATAAATTCCTTATTCTAGCTATTATAACCCAACCAAACACTCGTATATGTTTGGTTGAATTAAGAATAGGCTATTCTTGGAATTAGGCTACAGTGAATCCAAACCTTTTGTCTTATTAGAATAGACCCTAAGGGTTTTGAAAATTGACAAATTATAACAAGACAGACAATAGCTATTCTAGCTATTCTTGTTTTGCAACTGAACATATCTTGAATAGGCTATTCTGAAGAGCCTATTAAGGTTCGTGCTAGTATATAATGAATGGACAGGATTCAAACTCACCGTTTTGAGGTATCTTGGGTGATATGAATTCTTTTTTACCCTCTCATACCCCTTTGCATGCCTACTGGGTCAGGAATCTCAACTTTTAAGAAGAACTGCAACTCACAATTTTTAATTTATCAATAGTAGGGAAAACAAAAGAAATAAAATCAAGGTGTGGATTTTGCCAAAAGAGAAATCCCAGTGCAAATATCTGATTTTAGGAGATACTTGCCAAACTAAAGATAGAAAACTGTAATTGAGATCATCAGCAAATTGGGCACAATTAACCAGAGAAAATCCCAAAAATCAACATGTTCGTTGAAATTAAAATGAGCAAGTTTATTTTCAACCTTGTTTGAAGTTTGTAAATGAAGGTTCACCACCAGGGTGGCATGATACAGTTTTAAAAAATAAAGGCAGTTCATCTCTAAAAGAATCCAAGAAAAAATGGTTGAACACAACAATCTACACAGTAATCTTATACTATACTTTTTAACCCAACAACCTAAACTATAAAGCAAACAATGAAATTATGATAAGACAGAACAGAAGGAAAAGAACCTCTTGTCTTTTAAAAGAAGAGGCCAATCTAATGAAGATAAAACTAATTATACCAACAAAAAAAGGACTGACCTACTCATATAGTATCATGCGAGAATCCACGACTCTAATAATTTTCTCAAATTAAAGAAGATGAAGTAATTATAAACATCATAGTTTCAAATGACAGCTAACCAGAGGAAATTATAATTCCCATTGAATCTCTGAAGCAGTTTCTTAGAAGTTCTCAATTCTGAGTTCTGACCATGGTTTTTAACTTCCCTAAGATAGATCTAAGGTTATTTGGAAAGGTTGATGAAACTTTGATGAAAAATCTTTGTTTCTCATTGTGTTCAGATACATCTCATAAATTTTAAGAAAGAATCAGTACTTAAATAATCAAATAAAGAAAAAAAAAAGAAAACAAACAAAGAAGTGAAGAAGAGATCCTGAGTTCCTACCTTACTATAATAAATTGAATTTCTCCAAACTTCCACAAAGAAACTAAAATATTCTTTTCATATTCAGTTGAGCTAGAGCAACTTGGAATATAAAAAATTATGTTATTCTCTAAGATTACGATCAGGATGAACTCAAAAGAAACTAATTGAAAATACAAACTTAAATCACTACAAAAGAACAAGGATTAACAATAAAAAGTTCAGATAGCGAGGGAAGTACCTGAAAGAAGCAACTCTATCGCCAAACAACCACAAGAGTCCAGATCTTGTCTGTTTAACCTCATTTCCATTAGGCTACAAGAAAAAAATCAAAATTATACGCAAGTAATTGTGCTAAAAATAAACAAATATATATAAAAGAGGAGGAAACCTTAACTGGTGTCCATGGAAGAGCGAGCAATCGAACGCCTCCATTAGAACTCGTATTTCAATTTTCTCCCTTTTGGAAAATTTGGTGAAAGCCCAATTGGGAAAAGAAAAATAATTTGTTTCTGTGAGAGAGAGAGAGAGAGAGAGAGAAGAGGGGAGAATTTTTTTTTTCTCTAGGTTATTTTAAGATTATGTGGTGCATGCACAGAAAGAAACTATGACATATTATCTGATCAGTGGGCACCACATCTTGAACCTTTTCTCCACTTCTGGTACTGGGGCCCAAAGTGGTCTCTTTGCGTACGATTTTACTCCGAATGCATGGGATAAATTTATCTTGATTGGTGAGTAGATAGTAGATGGTAGATTGGCCGGCAATAATATAATATTAATAACTAAATTGGAAAAATATTTTCACTTATAATCAGATCGCTCTCCTATTGGCATTTTTTATATTGTATTTTATGTATTTGTTTGTAATTTATATTGTATTTTATGTATTTGCTTGTAATTTATATCGTATTTACTTGTAATTTATATTGTATTTTATGTATTTCGTTGTCATTATATGATTGTATTTCCTTGTAAACAAAATAACGACGGATTTGGTCAAGTGAACAAAATAACCAAATAACGTCTGGTCAACATAAAATATAGAAACGAAAACATAAGTAAATAAAATAACCAAATAACGTCTGATCAACATAAAATATAGAAAGGAAAATATAAATATACTACTGTCAAGGGCTACAATATGAAATATAAAAAACTAGCGACGACGACGACGACCGGACAATGACAATCTGAGAGGCGGTCCGCACGCCCTCCGCGGTTGGACACGTCTTTGAGGTTGTGGAGGCTCAGAGGGCTCCGGAGGATCCTCGTCATCAGAATAATCAAAATGCATGTCCTCCTATGTATACGTGCTCGGTAGCTGTGTCCCAAACGCAGCATCCAGTCATGGATCAAACTGGGTAGCCTGTTGTGTCCCACTGCCACTAACCTCGTGGTCATGCTGCCTAGGGGGTGGCATCGATAGTGTGGGCTCGTTCCAGTCCCCTGTATACGTGGTCGGTGGCTGTGTCCCAAACGCAGCATCCGCCCATGGATCAAACTGGGTAGCCTGCTGTGCCCCTCTGCCACTAGCCTCATGGTCGTCCTCTGCCCCAGTATCGGTGAGACCAAGGTCTGCCGGAGTGAAAGTGGGCTTGGCACTCCATGTAGGGCGACCATCCTACAGTTAGGTAATGTTAGTTTTCTTTATACAAAATAACAAAAATTTAATTATACAGACACGAACCAACTGTGGGGGGTATCTGTCGATGTCGTCACCCGTGTGCCACCTCACATGTGATAGCACCCCATATGATAGCATATGGGGGTATCTGTCAATGTCGTCAGCCGTGTGCCACCTCACATGTGGAGGAATAATGGGTCGGCAGACCGGTAGGTGCGACCCAGGACCACTGCTGGAGTAGCATGAGTGGCCCATTGAATTGCTGGCTGTCTCTCTGAAATTTTATATGTGTATTCATTATTATTAAATAAAAAACAATCGTAAAGCACATTAATTGATGGAAACTTATCAGACAAGCGTGATACAGTCCTCTATACAGAGTGGCAAGCACGGCTCCACCCCAGTTCCACCGCGACGGCTTATCGAGTTCCTCCAACTGCTGGAGGAACATGATCGGGACCGAGTCGCCGCTGGAATCGACGAACATCGTGCTACCACATAAGTCAAGCACGAATGCTCTAACGTACCTACAGTTTCAAGAAAACGTAAAAAACTGTGTATTTTTCAGTAATAATTTTAATTTAATGCATTTTGATCTTACCTCTTGACGCGCTCTGGCTCTCACTGTGCGGGTGATGGCAATCTCGGCGGCATGCTTGTCGGAGAGCCCTAAGACTAATGCGAAGAATCGGAGAAACGCTCCACTCCCCCTTCACCCCTCAGCTTGAGCTTCTTGGCCACTGCCTCCACATGCGTCCCCAACAGTTTTGGGATCAATTGCTTGAGGTTCTTATGATCCGAGACACCTCCTACCGGATCGCCATCGATCCACAGACCCCATAAGGCACTGACATCCTGTAGGGTCACTGTCATCTCCCCCACGGAAAGATGGAATGAATGCGTCTCAGGCCTCCATCTCTCCACGAGTCCGCACATAAGTGCCTGGTCAATTCTCCTTGGTTGTTCCAATGTGCTTAGCTGGTACAACCCGAGGTTCAATAGGTACCGATCCATCAGTGGATGTGCCACGTACGGTACCTCTGGCGTGCGGTGCCGCACCGTCAACATAGTCTCATCCTGCATTTATTAATGTTTTAGATGAATAACTATATGTGTTTTGAAACATAATGTTTGCATTTTCTTCGAATTACTCAGCGTACCTCTACCGACGCAAGTGAGACACTGTGACGTCTGTGGGGGAGTCATAGGAGGGGACTGAATGTATCTGCAACAACACCCTCCGCATGCATGGTCTCTGTGCTCCCACTAGGATCGGCATGAGAATGCAAACTCTCGGCGGTGTCTGACGTATCTCGTGATCGTCCAGATCTAGTCATCCTGCATTTCAAAATATTAAGTTTTACAAAAAAAAAAATTATCAGATGTGTTCTAAATATAACTCTAGCAATTTCTAACAATCCAATCAAACTTAATTTTAATTAATCCAATAAAATAAGAATAATAATAATAATAATAATTACTATTATAATAATTAAAATAAGAAGAATAATAATTAAAATAATAATAATGATAATAATAATAATAATAATAATAATAATAATAATTATTATTATTATTATTATTAATATTATAATAATTAAAATAAGAAGAATAACAATAAAAAATAATAATGACAATGATAATAATAATAATAATATCTAACAATTCCAATCAAATAATTTCTAACCATTTCAATCAAATAATATCTAACAATTCAAACCCAATCAAACAATTCTAACAATTCTAATATTTATAACAATTCCAATCAACAAGTTCTAACAATTCCAATCAAACAATTTCTAACCATTTCAATCAAATAATATCTAACAATTCAAACCCAATCAAACAATTCTAACAATTCTAATATTTATAACAATTCCAATCAACAATTTCTAACAATTTCAATCAAACAATTTCTAACCATTTCAATCAAATAATATCTAACAATTCAAACCCAATCAAACAATTCTAACAATTCTAATATTTCTAACAATTCCAATCAAACAATTTATACCTAATTTATAACAATTCCAATCAACAATTTCTAATGATTCGAAACAATTTATAAAAATTCGCAAAAAATTTTGTACCCGAAAACGAAAGTGGAGAGGGGTCGAAAATGCAACGAAGGTGCGAAATATCGCGTTCGGGACGACAAAACGGAGTTTCCGACGGTTTCGACACAAAAAACGGTAGAGGAGGCGGGTCAGACGGCTAGGGTTTGGTGTGGGCGGAGGGGAGGGGAGAGGGGTTTTATAGGAGAAAAAAAAGGAGACCGCCCCCCGGGGGGGCGGTCTGATGGCCAGGGAAGACCGCCCAATGGGGGGGCGGGTTGGTGGGTAGGGCAGACGGGCTGCGGGGGCGGTCTGGTTATGAGTGAAAATATATTCCCAGTTTGGTTATTAATATTATATTATTTAATTTTTTGGTTATGATAAAAAATGCTGGGTAGATTGGATTTGAGCTATGTTGCATGGATACGGGTACGGGTATCGTATCGGATACGATACGGATACGGCGATACGGCAATTTTCAAAAATTTAGGATACGATACATCTATTATATGTATTATTTTTTATTATTTTAATTATGATATTTGAATTAATCATAATCATAATCATAACTTAAATTAATTTTGTACAAATTAAAAATTAAAGGTTTACCCAAGTATATATTAAATATAATAATTATTAACATATAACACAAAGTATTGTCTAGTGCAGTGGTTAAGTGTTTTGGCTCTCAACTAAGAAGGCGTTGGTTCGATTCACGTGAGCAGCAACCAGAATTCATTTCCAAAGAGAATTTGGAGCAAGGGGATCAAAATTAATAAAATATGTTGTGGGCCAATCCAAGGGTGTAACGGCGGCCCAGGAACATAAATCATTAAAATCCAGACATCGTTGGTAAATAATGAATGTGTCCCGCCGTATCCCGTACAGACTGCCGTATCAGACAGTAATAATCATGTATCGGATACCGTATCTGGAGTCAACAGATACGCCACGTAGGCCAATACACCAGCTGGCGTATCCGATACGTATCGGGATCGTATCGGGCACGTATCTACATCGGATACGTGTCCGATACGGGTACGAGACCCTATATGGAGTATCCGGGTAACATAGGATTTGAGAGAGTTTGGCAGGTTTCTCTCCGGTTTAACTTCAAATGGATGAATCCAGTAGTCCGATTAGAAACAAACCACTTTGATATAAAGGATTCTGATTGGGCGATTCGGATCCAAACTCAAACTTTAATTATGTTAGGATATCCGAATTCGTTACCCACTTGACAAGTCTATTCATTTCAACAAATAGTCAAATAATCTCTGTCTTCAAGACGGATCCGACTCTGTTGTTATTCAAATGGGATAACAGGATCATGTTATATCAAATCAAACTGTTTATCTATATTGAGATTTGCGCATGAAAAAATTCAGCAGTTAGATTTAGAATAACAAAGTTCTATTATCTCATTTGAATATAATCCATGTCGCTCATTCCATGGCATCTTTGATCTTTCCTTCCACAAGTGCTGGTTACTTGAAAACCCACCATACATTAGGAAACTTTTTTATAAACCATAAATACAAAAATAATTTTTAAAGATCCAGTATGATTGGTTGGTTTTTTTATAAAAAACAAGTTGGCAACTCCTCCCTCGCAGTTTTTTCTCCCACAAAACGAATTGCCAACTCGTTCTTGGTCATTTTTCAATATTTCCCACTATCATCACAGAAAATCCAAGTTAGTCTCTGTTGAGTATTTTGGGTGCATTTGGATGAATCAAGAATAAGGATAGAGCTATCCTCAATTTTAGGATAGTAGCTATTCCAACATTTTGTAGGAATAGTAGAATAGTGGGCTATCCCACAAAAGACAAACAAAGAATAGTGACTATTTGCTAATTCAAACACACCCAAACGCCGGATAGTAGCTCGGAATAGTGTTAATTCGGAATAGTAGCTATTCTTCACTCATCCAAACACACCCTTTGTGTATATAGTTTTGGCTATAACGTTGTACTCTTTGAACTTTTAAATTTATAAACCTAAATACTCAAGAGGTCGGTTAGTTGCAAGCGCACAACCTATCATTGTAGTATAAAAGGTGTCGATCCTTGGGATGAGGGGAGATTTTAGTTTTTAACTCTATCGAATAATTTCAAATTTTGGTTTGTTTCGAAGTTTGTTTTAATGTTTATTTCCTAACAATCCTAAATTGGTGGGTTCAATGCCCGAGGAGTTGAAGGTTTAAACAATTGAAATAAAGAAAAGGTAAAGCGAAATTAGGGTTTTAACTAAGTTTGGAGAATCTAGGAGTTTTCGGTCTACAATCTCTTGTTTAATCCTATCTACTCGGTTTGATTAAATTCATGTTTGATATGATGAGGTTTCTAACCTAATATGCTAAAAAGGGTCATTTTCGTGAATTAATAACGTGCTTAGATGATTCGGACTTCACGATTAAGTCCCTCGCCCTAGCTATCTAGACCATGAAGCTCTTGTTAGTCTATCCTCTCCTTAGATATGGGTACTTCACGGTTAGGTCCCTCATACCAATATCTAATTCGATTCTAGATGTTCTAATTTAGGGTTTCACTTCACCGTTAAGTCCTTCACCAAAATCCTAACTTTAATTTCTGTAGTTTCGGCTTAGATTACAAATTAGTTAGATCTTAATCCAAACCTAGGGTATTTGCATGCATAATTTGGTACTGTCCTATCGATCATAGTCAATTTTGGTTCTTTCGAATCCAAAACAGGATAACTACAATTCAAGTATTTTAACTATGTAATTAACACAAATGATAAATCACAGAAATTAACAATCAAATCCCAATAAACAATCATAATAAAAACAAATAACCGAATAAGATAAAATTAAACAAGTTAATACATTGACCTAAACCCCTAGAGATAAAGTTAGTCTCTCATGAAGATGCAAAACTTACACAGAAAATTTATTACAAATTGGCTAAAACAAAAAGAAATTGAAAGAGAAATGATTACAACCCTTACAATAATGAAGAACTCTTGCTTAGCATGTTCCTAAGAACAAAACCAAATACTAATGAGGTTGTGAAGCACCAGAACAAATATAAATGATGTGCTAAGACCCATAACTAATGCAAATGAAGTTGCTAACGTACACTAAGCACAAGAACGAGGGCAATGCGGTTTCTAAGTACAAAAACAATGGCAAAAGGGGTTGATAAGCATATGAATAACGACAAATGTGGTTGCTAAGCACAAGAACAAGGGCAAATGTGGTTGTTAACAGCAAGAACAAGAGCAAAAGGAGTTTGCTAAGAAGATGAACAACGACAAATGAGGCTGCTAAGCATAAGAACAAGGGCAAAAGAGGTTGATAAGCATGAGAACAACGACAATTGAGGTTGTTAAACACAAGAACAAGGGCAAAAGGAGTTGATAAGCATGTGAACATCGACAAATGATGATGTTAAACACAAGAACAAGGGCAAAAGGAGTTGATAAGCATGTGAACATCGACAAATGATGATGTTAAGCACAAGAACAAGGGAAAATGAGGTTCCTAAATACAAGAACAAATACAAATGATGTTGCTAAGAACATGAACAAGGGCAAAAAAGGTTGATAAGCATGTGAAGAACGACAATCGAGGTTGTTAAGCACAAGAACAAGACAAATGTTGTTCCAAAGCACAATAACAAATGCAAATGAGGTTGATAAGGACAAGATCAAGGGCAACTGGTGTTGCAAAGTGCAAGAACAAGACAAATGAGGTTGTTAAGCACAATAACAATGACAAATGAGGTTGTTAAGTACATAAACAAGGGTAAATCATGTTACTAAGAACAAAACTAAAGACTAATGAGATTGTCAAGCACTAGAACAAGTGCAAATGATATGCTAATCTCCATAACCAATGCAAATGAAGTTGCTAAGCACAAGAACGGGGACAAATACGGTTTCTAAGCCTAAGAACAAGGGCAAAACGGAGTTGATAAGCATATGAACAATGGCAAATGTGGTTGCTAAGCACAAGAATAAGGGAAAATGTGTTGCTAACAGCAAGAACAAGAGCAAAAGGGGTTGATAAGCACGAGAACAAGGGCAAAAGGGTTGATAGAGAACAACGACAAATGAGGTTGTTAATCACAAGAACAAGGGAAAAAGGAGTTTATATGTATGTGAACAACGACAAATGATGTTGTTAAGCACAAGAACAAGGGGAAATGAGGATCCTAAACACAAGAACAAATGCAAATGATGTTGCTAAGAACATGAACAAGGGCAAAAGAGGTTGATAAGCATGTGAAGAACGACAATTGATGTTGTTAAGCACAAGGACAAGAGCAAATGTTATTCCAAAGCGCAAGAACAAATGCAAATAAGATTGATAAGCACAAGATCAAGGGCAAATGGTGTTGCAAAGCACAAGAACAAGACAAATGAAGCAGTTAAGCGACAAGTGAGGTTGATAAGCACATAAACAAGGATAAATCATGTTCCTAAGAATAAAACTAAAAACTAATGAGATTGTTAAGCATCAGAACAAATGCAAATAATGTGCTAATCCCCATAACCAATGCAAATGAAGTTGCCAAGCACAAGAATGATGGCAAATTCAGTTTCTAAGCACAAGAACAAGGGCAAAACAGGTTGATAAGCATATGAACAACGACAAATGTGGTTGTTAAGCACAAGAATAAGGACAAATGTGGTTTCTAAGCACAAGAACAAGGGAAAATGTGGTTGCTAACAGCAAGAACACGGGCTAAAGTGGTTGCTAAGGACAAGAACAAGGGCAAAAGGGTTGATAAGCATGAGAAAAACGACAAATGAGGTTGCTAAGCACGAGAACGAAGGCAAAAGGGGTTGATAAGCATGTGTACATCGACAAATGATGTTGTTAAGCACAAGAACAAGGACAAATGAGGATCCCAAATACAATAACAAATGTAAATGATGTTGCTAAGAACATGAACATGGGCAAAAGAGGTTGATAAGAATATGAAGAATGACAATTGAGATTGTTAAGCACAAGAACAATGACAAATGATATTCCAAAGCACAAATACAAATGAGGTTGATAAGTACAAGATCAAGGCCAAATGGTGTTGCAAAGCACAAGAACAACGACAAATGAGGTTGTTAAGCCCAATAACAATGACAAATGAGGTTGTTAAGCACATAAAAAAGGGCAAATCATGTTCCTAAGAATAAAATCAAAGACTAATGAGGTTGTTAAGCACCACAACAAATGCAAATGATGTGCTAAGCCCCATAACCAATGCAAATGAAGTTGCTAAGCACACCAAGCACAAGAACGAGAGAAAATACTGTTTATATGTACAAGAACAAGGACAAAAGGAGTTGATAAGCATATGAATAACGACAAATGTGGTTGCTAAGCAAAAGAACAAGGGCAAATGTGGTTGCTAACAGCAAGAACAAGGGCAATAGGGGTTGATAAGCATATGAACAATGACAAATGAGGTTGCTAAGGACAAGAACAAGGGTAAAAGGGTTGATAAGCATGAGAACAACGACAAATGAGATTACTAAGCACGAGAACAAGGGCAAAAGGGGTTGATAAGCATGTGTACATCGAGAAATGATGTCTTAAGCATAAGAACAAGGGCAAATGAGGTTCCTAAACACAAGAACAAATGCAAAAGATGTTGTTAAGAACATTAACAAAGGCAAAGAGGTTGATAAGCATGTGAAGAACTACAATTCAGTTTGTTAAGCACAAGAACTAGGATGTTCCAAAGCACAAGAACAAATGCAGATGATGTTTATAAGAACAAGATCAAGGCCAAATGGTGTTGCAAAGCACAACAACAGGACAAATGAGGTTGTTAAGGACATAAAGAAGGGCAAATCATGTTCATCGGAACAAAACTAAAGACTAATGAGATTGTTAAGCACCAGAACAAATGCAAATGATGTCCTAAGCCCCATAACCAATGCAAATGAAGTTGTTAAGCACACTAAACACAAGAACAAGGGCAAATGCGGTTTCTAAGTACAAGAACAAGGGCAAAATGGTTGATAAACATATGAATAACGACAAATGTGGTTGCTAAGCACAAGAACAAAGGCAAATCTACTTGTTAACTGCAAGAACAAGAGCAAAAGGCGGTGTTAAGCATATGAACAACGACAAATGAGGTTGCTAAGCACAAGAACAAGGGCAAAAGGTGTTGATAAGCATGAGAACAACGACAATTGAGATTGCTAAGCACAAGAACAAGGGCAAAAAGGGTGCATGTGAACAACGACAAATGATTTTGCTAAGCACAAGAATAAGGGTAAATGTGGTTGCTAAGCCCAAGAACAAGGGTAAATAAGTTGCTAAGCATGTGACAAACGACAATTGAGGTTGTTAAGCACAAGAACAATGGAAAAAGGGGTTGATAAGCATATGAATAACGATAAATGCGATTGCTAAGGAGAAGAACAAGGGTAAATATGGTTGTTAACAGCAAGAACAAGAGCAAAATGCATTGCCAAGAAGATAAACAACGACAAATGAGGTTGCTAAGCACAAGAACAAGGACAAAAGAGGTTGATAAGCATGAGAACAACGACAATTGAGGTTGCTAAACACAAGAACAAGGGCAAAAGGAGTTGATAGGCATGAGAACAACGACAAATGATGTTGCTAAGCACGAGAAGAAATCCAAAAGGGGTTTGATGAGCATGTGTACAAGGAGAAATGATGTCGTTAAGCCCAAGAACAAGGGCAAGTGAGGTTCCTAAACACAAGAACAAATGCAAATGATGTTAAGCACAAGGGCAAAAAAGATTGATAAGCATGTGAAGAACAACAATTGAGTTTGTTAAGCACAAGAACTAAGGCAAATGATGTTCCAAAGCACAATAACAAATGCAATTGAGGTTGATAAGCACAAGATCAAGGCCAAATGGTGTTGGAAAGCACAAGAATGAGACAAATGAGGTTGTTAAGCACAATAACAATGACAAATGAGGTTGTTAAGCACATAAACAAGGGCGAATCATGTTCCTAAGAATGAAACTAAAGACTAATGAGATTATTAACCACCAGAACAAATGCAAATAATGTGCTAATCTCCATAACCAATGCAAATGAAGTCGCCAAGCACAAGAACGAGGGCAAATGCGGTTTCTAAGCACAAGAACAAGGGCAAAATGGGTTGATAAGCATATAAACAACGACAAATGTGGTTGCTAAGCACGAGAATAAGGGCAAATGTGGTTTCTAAGCACACTAACAAGGGCAAATGTGGTTGCTAACAGTAAGAACAAGGGCTAAAGGGTTTGATAAGCATATGAACAATGAGAAATGAGGTTACGAAGGAGAAGAACAAGGGCAAAAGGGTTGATAATCATGAGAACAACGACAAATGAGGTTGCTAAGCACGAGAACAAGGGCAAAAGGAGTTGATATGCAGGTGAACAACGACAAATGATGTTGTCAAGCACAAGAACAAGGGCAAATGAGGTTTCCAAATACAAAACAAATGCAAACAATGTTGCTAAGAACATGAACAAGGACAAAAGAGGTTGATAAGCATGTGAAGAACCACAATTGAGGTTGTTAAGCACAAGAACAAAGGGCAAATGATATTCCAAAGCACAACAACAAATACAAATGAGGTTGATAAGCACAAGATCAAGGCCAAATAATGTTGCAAAGCACAAGAACAACGACAAATGAGGTTGTTAAGCACAATAACAATAACAATAATAAATGAGGTTGTTAAGCACATAAACAAGAACAAATCATGTTCCTAAGAACAAAATCAAAGACTAATGAGGTTGTTAAGCACCAGAACAAATGCAAATGATGTGCTAAGCCCATAACCAATGCAAATGAAGTTGCTAAGCAAACTAAGCACAAGGAGGGTAAATGCGGTTTTTAAGCACAAGAACAAGGTCAAAATGGGCTGATAAACATATGAATAACGACAAATATGGTTGCTAAGCACAAGAATAAGGGCAAATGTGGTTGTTAATAACAAGAACAAGAGCAAAAGGCATCGCTAAGTATATGAACAACGACAAATGTGGTTGCTAAGCACAAGAACAAGGGCAAAAGGAGTTGATAAGCATGATTACAACGACAATTGAGGTTGCTTAGTACAAGAACAATGACAAATGTGGTTGCTAATAACAAGAACAAGGGCTAAAGGGATAAGCATATGACAATAACAAATGAGGTTGCTAAGGATGAGAACAAGGGCAAAAGCGTTGATAAGCATGAGAACAACGACAAAGAAGGTTGTTAATCACAAGAACAAGGGCAAAATGAGTTGATATGCATGTGAACAACGACTAGGGTTGTTCAAATGGTTCGGTTTATTTGGTTTTGAACTGAACCGGTCAATTTCGGTTTAAATGGTTCGGTTCGGTTGATTTTATGAATTAGTTCGGTTTTGATTTCTCAAAACCGACTAAACCGAACCGACCGGTTTATTTTGGTTTTATTAAATACTGATCGGAATGAAATGCTTCACTTTCCTTCCTTTCTTTTTCTTCACGCGTGCTCAGTACGCTCCTTAGTCCTTACAATCCTAAACCTATACTATGTATGCACCTTCTGAATCTGATGTCTAATCGCCAAACTACTGCCATCAAATCGCCGAACTACCTCTCTGGCCTCTGCACGATGTTGCCGCTACGCATGCACTTAGTAAATCACAAAGGCCATCAATACTTAACTCTCTCTCTCTCTCTAACCCTAGTTTCCCTCTTTCCCATATTCCTTCGAACCCTAAGTCCCAATTCAACCTGCACTGGACAAAACCTAAACTCTCAAGTCTCAAATTAGACAATATTTGGAGCATATTTCAGGTAAAGTTAGCAATTCATATTTATTCATTTGTATCCGAATTAGATGAATGCATAATTTTTTACAAAAATTATTTAGATATCTATTCATATTTCGAAAATTTGTACTGTAGGTCTGTAGCAATATTTCACCTCCTTCGTTTGCATTGGAGGTTTCAGACAACTTTACCAATCTTTTCTCTACTCTTGTTTTTCCCTTCACGTTTTGGAAGTTGAGGTACATTCTTTTTATCATTCTTAACTGTTTTGTATTAACCAACAAATTATATTTTGTTTGCATATTGCATATTTCATTTTACTTTTTTTATGTTCTGTTTTCTTTCTACAAAATTAAAATTTGATTTTGTTTTTATTTTAGCTGAGTTTTACAAACCTCAAGCTTTAGAATAAATATATTTATTTAATTTTGTTATTCTTCATTTATTTATTATTTCACTGTTTCAAACAATTTTCATATTTTTATTAGGTAGTAGGTACTGCTGAGTAGGGCTATCCAAAAAGCTCGAAAGCTCGTGGCTCACTCGTGACTCACATCTAACTCGATCGGTAACAGCTCGTTTGATAGTGGACCAAGCTGTTAACGAGCTGGCTCACTAACAGCTCGGGCCAAAATTAACGAGCTGAGCTTTTGCCCAGCTCGGCTAGGCATCAATTTGTGAATTTGTATGAATTTGTGTGTATTTTATACTGTCAAGCTTGATCCAGCTCGGTTCAGCTCGGTCCAAAAATGTTTGTAAATGAGGTTGTCAAGCACCAGAACAAATGCAAATGATGTCCTAAGCCCCATAAGCAATGCAAATGAAGTTGTTAAGCAAACTAACCACAAGAACATGGGAAAATGCGGTTTCTAGGTACAAGAACAACGGCAAAAGAGGTTGATAAGCATATGAATAACAACAAATGTTGTTGCTAAGCACAAGAACAAAGGGAAATGTAGTTGTTAACAGCAAGAACAACAAAAAAAGGCATTCTTAAGCATATGAACAATGACAAATGATTGCTAAGCACAAGAACAAGGGCAAAAGGGGTTGATAAGCATGAGAACAACGACAATTGAGGTTGCGAAGCACAAGAACAAAGGCAAAAGGGGATGACAAGCACGTGACCAACGACAAAAGATTTTGCTAAGCACAAGAACAACAACAAATGAGGTTGTTAAGTACAGGAACAAGGGCAAATATGGTTTCTAACAGCAAGAACAAGGGCTAAAGGGGTTGATAAGCATATGAATAATGACAAATGAGGTTGCTATGGACAAGAACAATGACAAATGGGGTTGTTAATCAAAAGAACAAGGGAAAATGAGGTTCCTAAACACAAGAACAAGTGCGAATAAGGTTGATAAGCACAAGATCAAAGCCAAATGGTGTTGCAAAGCACAAAAACAACGACAAATGAGGTTGTTAAGCACAATAACAATAACAAAGTGGTTCATAAGCATGAGAACAACGACAATTGAGGTTGCTGAGTACCAGAACAAGGGTAAAAGGGGTTGATAAGCATGTGAACAACGGCAATTGATTTGGCTAAGCACAAGAACAAGGGTAAATGTGGTTGTTAATAGCAAGAACAAGAGCAAAAGGGGTTGATAAGCATATGAACAATGACAAAAGATTTTGCAAAGCACAAGAACAATGACAAATTAGGTTGCTAAGAACAAGAACAAGGGCAAATGTGGTTGCTAATAGCAAGAATATGGGTTAAAGGGGGGTAAGCATATGAACAATGACAAATGAGGTTGCTATAGACAAGAATAAGGGTAAAAGGGTTGATAAGCATGAGAACAACGACAAATGAGGTTGTTAATCACAAGAACAAGGGAAAATGAGGTTCCTAAACACAAGAACAAATGCAAATGAGATTGATAAGCACAAGATCAAGGCCAATGGTGTTGCAAAGCACAAGAACAACGACAAATGATGTTGTGAAGCACAATAACAACCAAAAATGAGGTTGTTAAGCACATAAAGAAGGGCAAATCATGTTCCTACGAACAAAACCAAAGACTAATGAGGTTCTTAAGCACCAGAACAAATGCAAATGATGTCCTAAGCCCCATAACCAATACAAATGAAGTTGTTTAGCGCACTAAGCACAAGAACGAGGGCAAATGCAGTTTCTAAGTACAAGATCAAGGGCAGAAGTGATTGATAAGCATATGAATAACGACAAATATGGTTGCTAAGCACAAGAACAAAGGCAAATGTAGTTGTTAACAGCAAAAGGCGTTGTTAAGCATATGAACAATGAAAAATGAGGTTGCTAAGCACAAGAACAAGGGCAAAAGGGGTTGATAAGTATGAGAACAACGACAATTGAGGGTGCTTAACACAAGAACAAGGGCAAATGTGGATGTTAACAGCAAGAACAAGAGCAAAAGGTCCTCCTCGAATTGGATAAGATCAGGAGGAAGTTTTTGTGGCAAGGGACACAGCATAAAAGAAAATATGCTTTGCTGAACTGGCAGGAGGTCTGGGTGGCCAAACAATTTGGGGGCATGGGTATCTTGGATCTCCACCAAATGAATTGTGCGTTGTTAATTAAATAGTGGTGGAGATACAAAGATCCTCATTATTCTAATCTCTGGAAATCGGTTTTGCAGGCCAATCTGAATAGTCACATACCACCTTCTCCATTCTAAATAGATGTCCTCTCCTTGTCTCACTTTTTTGCTCTTGGTATTTCTTATAGTCCTGGTCAACAGGGTAGGGTTAGTTTCTGGCATGACACTTGGTACCAATTATGGCCCCTGTCTATTACTTTTCATCATTTGTATGATATTTGCCTGACCCCTCATGTTTCAGTTCAGGAGGTGATGGTTACCCAAGGAAATTGCCTCAATTTCAGGAGAATGCTTAGTGGAGTTATGTACCAGGATTGGCATCAGATACTCATCTTAATTAGTTCTACTTCCTTTACACATGAATTAGATCAATTTGTCTGGCACTAGGACTCTAAAGCGGCATACACTGTTCAATCTATGCATCAATTTTTCCAATTCCAGGGAGAACACCTTCCCAACCCACTACTTTGGTGGAATCTTCCAGTACCACCCAAAATTAGAGCCTTTATGTGGTTAATGAGCAAAAATAAAATTTTAACAAAAGCTAAGTTACAAGAGAAAGGCTGGACAGGGATCCTTCCTGGTCAGTTTTGTTCTCATTTAGAGGATACTGATCATCTGTTTTTTCTATGTTATTTTTCACAATCTATATGGTTCTACATGAGGAAATGTCAGGACATTAGTAGACACTGGAAATCTATTGATGATGTTATCTTATATGCTCTCTCTCTCCCTAAAATCTCCCGTTTGGCTTTCTTGATTGTGGTTAGTGCGGTGATATGGTGCATATGGAAGCAACGGAATGATCTCTGCTTCCGCAATAGTATTGTACATTCGTGTAGATCTGTTATCCTCACTATTATATCTATTGTGATACATTGGACAGGTACGTTATCTGAAGATTTACAGGCTACGGTCAACAACTGGCTGCCGAACGACACTGGTGCGGTGCCGCTGCAGATTGCAGCTCCAGCAGTTGAACAGATGATAGAATGGATTGACTCCGACTGAGGGTGTTTCAGAGTTACTGGGAGAATATATTCAGGATAGCCTGACCTTTTGGGATTAGCTTTAGTATGACCTTACACTTATTTTTGGTGCCTGCGTGCACACTGTTAGCTTTATTCTACTTACTCTTGCATTTTCTGGATTTTCCTTTGTTTTGTTCTCAGACTTTTGTTTCATGGCAATGAAACGGGCTTATGCCTTTAAAAAAAAAAAAAAAAGAACAAGAGCAAAAGGCGTTGCTAAGCACATTAACAACAACAAATGAGGTTGCTAAGCAAAAGAACAAGGGCAAAAAGGGTTATAAACATGTGAACAACGACAAATGAGGTTCCTAAGAATAAGAACAAGGGCAAATGTGGTTGCTAATAGCTAAAACAAGGGCTAAAGGGGTTGATAAGCATATGAACAATGACAAATGAGGTAGCTAAGGACAAGAACAAGGACAAAAGGGTTGATAAGCATGAGAACAATGACAAATGTGGTTGTTAATCACAAGAACAAGGGCAAAAGGAGTTGATATGCATGTGAACAGCAACAAATGATGTTGTTAAGCACAAGAACAAGGGCAAATGAAGTTCCTAAACACAAGAACAAATTCAAATGATGTTGCTAAGAACATGAACAAGGGCAAAAGAGGTTGATAAGCATGTGAAGAACGACAATTGAGGTTGTTAAGCACAAGAACAATGGCAAATGTTGTTCCAAAGTATAAGAACAAATGCAAATGAGGTTGACAAGCACAAGATTAAGGGCAAATGGTGTTGAAAAGCACAAGAACAACGATAAATGAGGTTGCTAAGTACAAGAACAAGGGCAAATGTGATTTCAAACGGCAAGAACAAGTGCTAAAGGGGTTGATAAGAATATCAACAATGGCAAATGAGGTTGCTAATGACAATAACAAGGGCAAAAGGGTTGATAAGCATGAGAACAACGACAAATGAGGTTGTTAATCACAAGAACAAGGGCAAAATGAGTTGATATGCACGTGAACAATGACAAATGATATTGTTAAGCACAAGAACAAGGACAAATGAGGTTCCTAAACACAAGAACAAATGCAAATGACGTTGCTAAGAGCATGAACAAGGGCAAAAGAGGTTGATAAGCACGTGAAGAACGACAATTGAGGTTGTTCAGCACAGGAACAAGGGCAAATGATATTCCAAAGCATAAGAACAAATGCAAATGAGCTTGATAAGCACAAGATCAAGGCCAAATAGTGTTGCAAAACACAAGATCAACGACAAATGAGGTTGTTAAGCACATAAACAAAGGCAAATTCCTAAGAACAAAATAACAGACTAATGAGGTTGCTAAGCATCAGAACAAATACAAATGATGTGCTGAGCGCCATAACCAATGCAAATGAAGTTCCTAAGCACAAGAACGAGGGCAAATGTGGTTTCTAAGCAAAGGCAAAAGGGGTTGATAAGCATATGAATAATGACAAATGTGGTTGCTAAGCACAAGAACAAGGGCAAATGTGGATGTTAACAGCAAGAACAAGAGCAAAAGACGTTGCTAAGCATATTAACAACGACAAATGAGGGTGCTAAGCACAAGAACAAGGGCAAAAGGGGTTGATAAGCTTGAGAACAACGACAATTGAGGTTGCTAAGTACAAGAACAGGGGCAAAAGGGTTGGTAAGCATGTGAACAACGACAAATGATTTTCTTAAGCACAAGAACAGCGACAAATGAGGTTGCTAAGCCCAAGAACAAGGGCAAATGTGGTTGTTTATCGCAAGAACAAGGGCTAAAGGGGTTGATAAGCATATGAACAATGACAAATGAGGTTGCTAAGAAGAGAACAAGGGCAAAAGGGTTGATAATGAGAACAACGACAAATGAGGTTGTTAATCACAAGAACAAGGACAAAATGAGTTGATATGCATGTGAACAACGACAAATGTTGTTGTTAAGCACAAGAACAAGGGCAAATGAGGTTCTTGAACACAAGAACAAATACAAATGATGTTGCTAAGAACATGAACAAGGGCAAAAGAGGTGGTGAACAACAAGAACAAGGGAAAATGATATTCCAAAGCACAAGAACAAAATGCAAATGAGGTTGATAAGGCCAAATGGTGTTGCAAAGCACAAGAACAACGACAAATAAGGTTGTTAAGCACAATAACAATGACAAATGAGGTTGTTAAGCACATAAACAATAATGTTCCTAAGAACAAAACAAAAGACTATTGAGGTTGTTAAGCACTAGAACAAATGCAAATGATGTGCTAAGCCCCATAACCAATACAAATAAAGTTGCTAAGTACACTAAGCACGAGAACGAGGGCAAATGCGCTTTCTAAGTACAAGAACAAGGGCAAAAGGGGTTGATAAGCATGTGAACAACGACAAATGATTTTGCTAAGCACAAGAACAACGACAAATGAGGCTGCTAAGCACAAGAACAAGGGCAAATGTTGTTGTTAATAGCAAGAAGAAGGCTAAAGGGATTGATAAGCATATGAACAATGACAAATGAGGTTGCTAAGGACAAGAACAAGACCAAAAGGGGTTGGTTGATAACCATGAGAACAACGACAATTGAGGTTGCGAATCATAAGAATAAGGGCAAAAGGGTTTGATAAGCATGTGAACAACGACAAATGATGTTGATCAGCACAAGAACAAGGGCAAATGAGGTTCCTAAACACAAGAACAAATGCAAATGATGTTGCTGAGAACATGACAAGGGCAAAAGAGGTTGATAAGCACGTGAATAACGACAATTGAGGTTGTTAATCACAAGAACAAGGGCAAATGATATTCCAAATCACAAGAACAAATGCAAATGAGGTTGATAAGCACAAGATCAAGGCCAAATGGTGTTGCAAAGCACAAGAACAACGACAAATGAGGTTGTTAAGCACAATAACAATGACAAATGAGGTTGTTAAGCACATAAACAAGGGCAAATCATGTTCCTAAGAACAAAACAAAAGACTATTGAGGTTGTTAAGCACCAGAACAAATACAAATGATGTGCTAAGCACCATAACCAATGCAAATGAAGTTGCTAAGCACAAGAACGAGGGCAAATGCAGTTTTGTAAGTACAAGAACAAGGGCAAAAGGAGTTGATAAGTATATGAATAATGACAAATGTGGTAGCTAAGCACAAGAAGAAGGGCAAATGTGGTTGTTAACGGCAAGAACAAGAGCAAAAGGCGTTGCTAAGCATATGTACTATGACAAACTAGGTTGCTAAGCACAAGAACAAAGGCAAAAGGGGTTGATAAGCATGAGAACAACGACAATTGAGATTGCTAAGCATCAGAACAAGGGCTAAAGGGGTTGATAAGCATGTGAACAACGACAAATGAATTTGCTAAGCACAAGAACAACGAGAGATGAGTTTGTGAAGCACAGGAACAAGGGCAAATGTGGTTGCTTATAGCATGAACAAGGGCTAAAGGGGTTGATAAGCATATGAAAAATGACAAATGAGGTTGCTATGGACAAGAACAAGGGCAAAATGGTTGATAAGCATGAGAACAACGACAAATGAGGTTGTTAATCACAAGAACAAGGACAAAATGAGTTGATATGCATGTGAACAACGACAAATGATGTTGTTAAGCACAAGAACAAAGGCAAATGAGGTTCCTGAACACAACAAATGCAAATGATGTTGTTAAGAACATGAACAAGGGCAAAAGAGGTTGATAAGCATGTGGAGAATGACGATTGAGGTTGTTAAGCACAAGAACAAGGACAAATGATATTCTAAAGCACTAGAACAACTGTAAATGAGGTTGATAAGCATAAGAGGTTGTTAAGCACCAGAACAAATGCAAATGATGTGCTATGCTCCATAACCAATGCAAATGAAGTTGTTAAGCACACTAAGCACAAGAACGAGGGCAAATGCGGTTTCTAAGTACAAGAACATGGGCAAAAGGGGTTGATAAGCATATGAATAACGACAAATGTGGTTGCTAAGCACAAGAACAATGACAAATGAGGTTGCTAAGCACAAGACCAAGGGCAAAAGAGGTTGATAAGCATGAGAACAACGACAATTGAGGTTGCTAAGTACAAGAACATGGGCAAAAGGGGTTGATAAGCATGTGAACAATGACAAATGATTTTGCTAAGCACAAGAACAACGACAAATGAGGTTGTTAAGCACAAGAACAAGGGCAAATTGGTTTCTAACAGCAAGAACAAGGGCTAAACGGGTTGATAAGCATACGAACAATGACAAATGAGGTTGACAAGGACAAGAACAAGGGCAAAAGGGTTGATAAGCTTTAGAACAATGACAAATGACGTTGTTAAGCACAATAACAATGACAAATGAGGTTGTTAAGCACCAGAACAAATGCAAATGATGTGCTAAGCCCCATAACCAATGCAAATGAAGTTGCCAAGCACACTAAGCACAAGAACGAGGGCAAATGCGCTTTCTAAGTACAAGAACAAGGACAAAAGGGGGTTGATAAGCATGTGAAGAACGACAAATGTGGTTGCTAAGCACAAGAACAAGGGCAAATGAGGTTCCTAAACACAAGAACAAATGCAAATGATGTTGCTGAGAACATGAACAAGGGCAAAAGAGGTTGATAAGCACGTGAAGAACGACAATTGAGGTTGTTAAGCACAAGAACAAGGGCAAATGATATTCCAAATCACAAGAACAAATGCAAATGAGGATGATAAGCACAAGATCAAGGCCAAACGGTGTTGCAAAGCACAAGAACAACGACAAATGAGGTTGTAAGTACAATAACAATGACAAATGAGGTTGTTAAGCACAATAACAATGACAAATGAGGTTGTTAAGTACTAGTACAAATGCAAATGATGTGCTGAGCCCCATAAGCAATGCAAATGAAGTTGCTAAGCACACTAAGCACAAGAACGAGGGCAAATGGTCTTTCTAAGTACAAGAACAAGGACAAAAGGGGTTGATAAGCATATGAATAACGACAAATGTGGTTGCTAAGCACAAGAACAATGGCAAATGTGGTTGTTAACAGCAAGAACAAGAGCAAAAGGGGTTGATAAGCATATGAACAACGACAAATGAGGTTGCTAAGCACAAGAACAAGGGTAAAAGGGGTTGATAAGCATGTGAACAACGATAAATAATTTGGTTAAGCACAAGAACAACGACAAATGAGGCTGCTAAGCACAAGAACAAGGGCAAATATGGTTGCTAACAGCAAGAACATGGGCTAAAGGGGTCGATAAGCATATGAACAATGACAAATGAGGTTGCTAAAGACAAGAACAAGGACAAAAGGGTTGATAAGCATGAGAACAACGACAAATGAGGTTGTTAATCACAAGAACAAGGGCAAAAGGAGTTGATATGCATGTGAACAACGACAACTGATGTTGTCAAGCACAAGAACAAGGGCAAATGAGGTTCCTAAATATATAAACAAATGCATATGATGTTGCTCAAATCATGAACAAGGGCAAAAGAGGTTGATAAGCATGTGAAGAACAACAATTGATGTTGTTAAACACAAGAATAAGGGCAAATGATATTCCAAAGCACAAGAACAAATGCAAATGAGGTTGATAAGCACAAGATCAAGGCCAAATGGTGTTGCAAAAGCACAAGAACAACGACAAATGAGGTTGTTAAGCATAATAACAATGACAAATGAGGTTGTTAAGCACATAAACAAGGGCAAATCATGTTCCTAAGAACAAAACCAAATACTAATGAGGTTGTTAAGCACCAGAACAAATGCTAATGATGTGCTAAGCCCCATAACCAATGCGAATGCAGTTTCTAAGCACACTAAGCACAAAAACGAGGGCAAATGCGCTTTCTAAGTACAAGAACAAGGGAAATAGGGGCTGATAAGCATATGAACAACGGCAAGTGTGGTTGTTAAGCACAAGAATAAGGGCAAATATGGTTGCTAACAGCAAGAACAAGGGCAAAAGGGGTTGATAAGCATATGAACAATGACAAATGAGGTTGCTAAGGACAAGAACAAGGGCAAAAGGGGTTGATAAGCATGAGAACAACGACAAATGAGGTTGCTAAGTAGAATAACAAGGGCAAAAGGGGTTGATAAGCATGTAAACAACGACAAATGATGTTTCCCTGTTGGCTTGGAATCTTGTTCACCTGTTCTCTTCTGGAACAAGGGTCGGACCACCGTGTGGCGGCCAGTATGACTAATTGTCGTATATATGTCATTCAACACTTCATGTGTTGATCATTATCTAGATATGGTAGTAGTAGTGGACAAAAGTGCCGGGTCGATGCCGCGGAAATGGCAAACAAACAATCTATGGGAACACGGTATTCTCTCTAACTAAGGCTTCTGGCATGTGCATTCGACCGTGTTATTCTCCCTTATGACCACCTTGTATTTGTAATTGGCCTTGGTGACCCGACCAGATGCGTCAGGCAGGAAAGCACGAACTCTCTCTTGCATGGCGGTAACCTCAAACTCATTCTGGTCACTGAACTCCCCTTGTGTCTTCATTTTTTTGTCCGCTCGAATCGTTTTTTAATAAGCTGTGAACAATTTTAAAAAAAAGCAATTAAATGCAATTCGAAGTTATTATAAAACAAGGAATGAATTTATTTTAAAAAAAATTACCTTATGAACATGGCACGAGAACTGTTGCCCTTGCGAAAACCCAAAACATATTTTGGCTTTCCTCTGCGCAAACCAAGAGACACACTTGTAAAATGTATTCTCAATTATCACAGTGACCGGTAACCTCCACAATAACCTGAAGACGTTATTGAGCGACTCAGAGCCATTTGTAGTCATGATGCCCCAATAGTAACCCCCATCCAGGGCTTGGAATATCTTCCACGTGGACACTCATTCTCATCTTGGTCCAAATATTTGCCCACAACATCCAACCATGTAAGTGTCTTATCGCAAACGTCCCCCATTGCTTGCATTCCTTCCTCGTACCTCCTCATCTTCCTCTTGGCCACACAAATCCTAAGAAACCTAATGGTCCTTTCATTGCAACTGTTCTTCTTCATGTTCTCAGCTATGTGAGTAGCACAGAGACGGTGAACGTACTCATCCTCATCCTCATCCTCACCCTCCTCCTCCTCCTCGTTCCATCTAATATCGTCTTGTCGAAAAACCTTCTTAATTCCTTTTCCCCTGTCCTTAATGACACACACACACATAGACGATATTCCTGCATAACCATTGCATGAACCAACCACAATCTTCGAAGCTCTCAGACTCAGCCAGTTTAAAAGCCAGTGGCAGAAGTTGGTTCTCAGTATCGTACCCAGTTGCAATCAATAATTTTCCTGTATTACACATGGTAACATTTATTTAAACAAATGGAAACAACTTAATGAAAAAATTTACATACAAAAGATAAATTAATTACCTTTGTATCGGCCGGACAAGAAACAAGCATCCACAGTTATTACTGGTCTGAGGTGTTCAAAGGCAGTTATGCACGGACCAAATGCCCAAGATGCCCTCATGAAATACCTATATGGTCCTTCTTGACCAGTGGGTTTCGAGGTCACATCAAACAATGTACCTTTGGTTAATCGAAATAGTTAGAAAAAAATCTAATTAATAAGTTAAGTTAAAATATATGTAAAAAAGATGTACTTGGATTTTCTCTCTTGATTGCTTCCAACAACAGAGTTATAAGAGCGTATGATCCCCTCCTAACTCCTAAATTGTCGTAGATCTGTCCCTCAAATAGTTCATCCTCAAATTGTGCTACACTTCCAAATAAACTATAATTTCCTCCTAAAACCCAGATGTGTCATTGAAGTTCAAAATCGGGTGCTGCAACCCGCAATCCATTATCCTAAATCCCTGATCCACTTTACACTTTTTTAATCCTCCTAACACAGGCCCCCGTATCTTCCTATCAGGTCACTCATACCCTCAGGATCATTATTGTCCCAATTTTCATCTACCTTAACTAACTCAGGATCTACTGTCTTACAGGACTGACCCCAAAAAGGGCCCTCCGGGATTGGGGCCCGACAACTAGAAGGCTGGTCATCTGGGACTGGGGCTCGATGAGAAGCTCGACTACTAGAAAGCTGACCAGTTAGGATTGGGGCCCGACGATGGGCCTGACTACCTGACGGTTGGTCCATCTGGATTGGGGTCTGACTACTAGAGGGTTGGTCAATTTGAAGAGGGGCCCGACTTGAGCCGGATGAGAGCACCCAACTACTACCCCGAATTAACCTCATCAATGGGTTTGGAAGCCGAACTGGGGTGACCTCCTCATCCACATATAGGTCAATTACCTTGTACCCGCCTCCCCCTCCGGAAAACTCATTGTTTGGTTGTACAGTACCTGCCAGATTCCATCATTCTGGATTGGAAATAATTGAAACCAGATTTGCATTGAACCAGTGGGCATGCTAATTTTGGCATTAATAATAAGGTTATGACCCTGATCCAAACCCAGACTCTGAGAAATCATGGTCTGCAAATCCAACAAATCAGTGTCTGGCATTACCGGGATCACTCCCACAGGTCCGGTATTGTAATAAACCATGTTAGGACCAGTTAAAACCTCACCCGCAGTGTAATCATACACCATTAGGGCCATTTTCACACAATAATATCACACAAACCTAGTAGAAATTAAGTATTGAATTAATTATTAACCTAATTAAAAATTAACTAAATTAATTAATAAACTAATAATAAAATAATAAAATTAAATATTAAAGAAAGAAAACTTACAATTCTTGGAAATCCGATGCTCTTCTTACCCAAGAGAGAGAGTCAACTGTAAAATGAAATGTTTCGGCTGGGAGGGTCTTTTATAGGAAAAATGAGTCCGCCAATTGAAACTGCAGACACTAAATGGTGTCTACCGCTTTGATTGGCGGAATTGTCCAATTTAGTCCGCCGATCAAAATGGCGGATATGTGAGATTTATAATTTCGCAGAAAAAATGATGTTTTAGTTTATTATTATTTTTAATATGATAAAAATAAAAATTTCAGTAAAAGAACAAACAAAACTGTCGTAATTTATGGGGTACATTGAAATTAAATTAATCAACTTGTTCAAAAATATTGCCCTGGTTTCGTTGTTTAAAAAAATATATATTATATGTTATATTTACATAGAGATAAAATTGAAATGCAATCAAATTACCTATTATTTTTTTATTAAAGAGTTAACTGTCCAACATTTTTTAAATATTATTTTTGAGAATTAAACATGCTTTCTTTTGAAAAAGAAACAATAGCTTGTGCCAGTACTGTACTGAGCCCGCAATTTCAAAATTAACAATTGCTATTATACGTAAGTGTTCACAATAAAAATGGCGTAATGTCGTTAGATCGAGCCTTGTTTTTCTGCGGCAAACCGTAAATTTTTATACTGTTTTCATCATTTAATTGAGAAACGTGGATATCTCATATCTTTATCAGTTTGCTAACAATATATAATAAGATCATCATTAAAATCAACTGTCCATGGCATCGTCTGATTTTGACAACTTACAAACAATCTTTTAAACAATCAACTAACCAAACTGCAACAAAATATTCCTATTGATCCTTGAACAGATACAAAAATCCTTCAAATACAGACTGCAAGCAACATTTGTTGCATTTATGAGCTCTAATTACAGGAATTAGGGGCGTTCCGATGGGCACCGGATCAAATTCGGTCTGATATCAGGTCAGAATTGTCTAATCCTCGTGAAGGTTCATGCGGACAACTTTAAGATTCATACAAATTAAGCGCGCAAATCTCAATGTGGTTCAGACGGCTCCGACCAGGCATAAGACCGCCCTTAACTCCCTAATTACAAACTACTTGGCACATAAAGTCCATAACAGTTCTCTGTTAGGCACAAATAGCATTAGTTCAGTAGGTTTTTTTTTCAAAGAAAGAAAGGGGCATAATCAATTTGAACTCTCACATCAGATAACATTCTCTTTTTTGCAGAAATTATACAATTTTCAAATTTGAAATGACGACCATTGATGCTGTTCTACGTCGTGAGAAACACTTGCTTACCAAAAATTATAAAATTTAGATTTCAGTCGGTACAAGATCAAGAAAAACAAAAAGAATCAACTAACAAAATCAGTTCCAACTGCCTATTGATTTTCTGAATTCTTGATCTTATGTTAATGGATCACAATTTTACAAACTTTTATCATTGTTTTGCTTGTGATATAGAACAAGATCAGTTGTTTAATTATCTTGCCTAAGTATAAGAACCATATTTGCATCTATCTTACCTCCAATAGCAATGCATCCACCATATAATTTTTTTTCCTCCAACATAATTTTTCATGAAATACTGGATCTTATGAATTATACCTTTTTTATTCCATATTCTTTTTACAATTATATTAGGCCTTTCCAACATAGTGGCAGACTGGCAGTTATCAACTCACCTTGATATAATTCCTTAGAAGTTCAGGATTGTATCTTGAATCTCGCTAATTTATTATCTTTTACTGTTTGCTGAGGCTATGGCCGAACCCATTAGCGCCTTCCTCAACTCCTCAGCAGCCTCATTATTTCTTGACTTTGTGGCATTATCCTTTTCTCGTGGTGAGATACTCTGCTTTTCAGTAGTTGGCTGATGCTCTATTCGTCTTTCATTCTTTGTTTGCCGAACCTCAGAAAAAGTTTTTCTTCTTGCCATGATCTCTGCCCATAGTTCCGCCGCCTCTTTATGCAACATCTTGTTTTCTGTTCTTACCTGTTCATGTTACAAAACCACTATTATTGATACGAAGGAAGAAATTTGCCTCAATTAAATCTGAGCCGGGTAAGTGATCAGCTACATGAAATAGCTGGGTCTTAGATGGTATGCTGCCCTTAATCCATCAATTATATATCACTAAAAAATTCTAAATCAACGCATGCATGAATTTGACAAACTTGCCCATTGTCTTAAGCTGCATAAAATCTGATCTAATTATCAAACCTACATATATCTACTAGCCTTACTAGTGCAAGCAAAGATGAGTATTGGTTTTTAATTGACTACCACCAACCCTAAAAAAATGATAACAAGAAAAAACTGGACTGATAACCACAAACAAGGATTTGCGCAATGGAGAAATCAACATAAGCAACATATACATCTTACCATATTCACATAACAAACTGTTCGTTGGTTGATTTTTCAATGGCATAAAGCCCTAACAGCATTTAGCATATCCAGAGAAAAAAAATGATAATAAAGGAGAAGGAAAATAAGTAAAAAGTATACAAATAAAATTTCTTGATTTAAACCTTTTCCATCATATCTGAGTTGTCTCTTGAACTTGGACTTCCATCATTGAGGCCTTTCGGTTCGCTGACATCTTTTCTTGTAATCTGCTTAATTGAGATTTTGCTCACCACAAGGAAAGGGAGTCGGCTAGGAGAGATAGAGGCCCAACCTGTCGTACTTTGAGGTACAGTCACTGATGACGGTAACCTCACCCCCCAACGAAATTTCACTTCAGCTGAGCCATTACGCACTGGAAGTGAACTAACAGCTGTCGCCTCTGGACCAGAAAATATATCATAATTGCATCCATTATCTCCAGTATCTCCATTACTTTGAAAGCCATTCTCCCTCACTCCATTTTCAGAAAATCTGGACGGCGCCTGAGCACGTGAATTTGATTTGAAGGCCTTCCTAAATCAGAAAATTATGTTTTTAGTTGATTAGTTCGATCATTCTCTGAAATATCAATATGTATGAGAACTTATTCAAATTAATCAAGTAACATAAGGCTTGATGTCGGTACCAATCTACTGTAGATGACAGGCCCATAAAAGTAAATGCCAAATTGCTAATCCTATTTTCCATAAGCTTAGAGCCTTCAAATTAATGAGGCCAGAATTAATAACTAAAAGACCTTCCATTTAATTAGTAATTAAGCTATATATACACTAATCAAAAAGTGATTCAAAAGCATGATTTCCTAATTTATCATCTGGAACCATAGCATGTACCAATGAATGAATTATTGCCATAGTGTTAGTATTATCATTTTACAATCATAAAAAGAAAAAGAAAAAAAAAACGCGACCTGATACAAAAATCACCGAAACAAGGTTTGAAGACAATCGAAAACCTTGGCGCACCAGAGCCTAGCTCTGCTTTCATTACAATGGCAGAGCCGACGGGTGAGCCCATCTCTCCAGCTCCCAGCCGTACCGACAAAGCAATCGGAGTTTTGACATCGTTAGGACGGTATGACGCTTGAACGGTGGGTCCGCAATGGAATGCGGTGGCGATGCCGAGCTGGAGGTCAGAAGGGTCGCCGGCGGCGAGGGAGGATATGAAAGGAAGGTTTAGGAGAGAGAATGGCACCTTTGCCTTGAGAATTGAAGCTCGGTGTTCTTCCGATAGCCGGAGAGAGGCTTTCATTTGGCTTTATTAGGGTATATTACGGTTTTAGCCCTCTTGCGTTTTATTATGTTGGAGAGTGAAGACGGTGGAAAAGGTAATTACCATGGATTGATTAACAAGGGGCAAGGGGTGGTGGTGGGAAATCGCATCCTCTGCGGAGTTTTTACCTGCGGTGCTGTGCGGTTCTTTTAATCTGTTCCGTTCGTTTTTTATCGGACGGACCAAATAAGATTTTGGCACGAATTTTAAAGCAAAATTAATACTGCCCCTCCATCATCCGTGTACTCACCGTCTGAGATTAAATCTGGGCCGTCCGATCAGCTCGCAGGGGAAAACTCCGCAGAGGATACTGGTCCGTGGTGGTGGTGGAATTTGCATCCTCTGACATATCTCAAACTTTGCGTGACTTTTTCGTAATATATCAATCGTTCGAATACGTTCTGCACGAATCTCAAAGCACAAATAATACTGCCCCTACATTCTCCGAATAGGCACCAGACACGTCGGTCACGCAAAAATTGAGATATCTCAGAGGATACGCACCCGTGGTGCTGGTGGACAGGTGGAGAGAGCGGCTATTGGATTTTCTTGTCAAAACTTGTCAAATTTTCTAAAACCAGGATATTAATGTCATTCTTTCAGAAATCCGGTATAGGCAAAATAATATTCCTGATGTTTCCTGTTTGCTGGAGGAAACATGAATTGTCCCGTCAGAAACGAAGGAATGAAACAAAAACCCGGAATAAGAGAAACCAGTGTTTTCAAAAGCTTCCATTTAAACCGATTAATAAACTGATTAATTGACCGATTAGTTGTTACTAAACCGTTAAGAATTTTTCTGACTAATATTTTTTCAATTATGGTCAATTATTTCCGACTAATTGCTTGACAACACTCTATCCGTCCGACGAGCACATACCGTTATTTAAAACATTGAGAGAAACAAGCTATTCACTCTCCAGGATATAATTAAAATAAATAGTCTCATACATCCTTCAAGAGTACATTTAAACTCCAGAAAACATCTAAATCTGAAATGGTGCTCTATTTATTAAATGATGCCGCTGCTACACTAAAAATGTTCAAACCTCTTCATTTCTAAACCTGAAAGAAAATAAACAACACAATAATGTATTAAGCAAGAGTAGGGCTATCAATAGCGATCCCCATGGTATGAAGGCCATTATCCACATAGACCACTGAGCCAGTAACAGCCGACGCTAATGGAGAAACCAAGAATGCCGCTGCATTCCCTACTTCATCTGAGCAGTCAAAAAATTAAGAATGAAATATTACCAACAGAGAATGAAATATTACCAGACAACATTGGCAAGAAGCTGCAAATTTGGTACCACATTTTGGTGTCCAGAACCAACAAAGACTATAATGGGATGGTTTAGTAGTGTAATGGTCTTGGGGTAACCAAAATATTTTGATGGAAAAAGGCTAGACAAAGACAGAATATATTATATGATATTATAAAGTTTTGCAGAGGTACTGTATAAGAAGGGTCTATGTTTATTGCCCCCATATGTGCCACACTACCATACTAAGGCCAAGTTCCAATAATAATTATTAACGAAGAAAACTGCATAAAATGTGTTTTAAGGGCTTGCACATGTGCAGGTGTAGAGAGAGAGGGAGAAAGCAAACTTAGCAGCCACTGTCAAGTTTTTCAAAAAGATAGAGTAGCCTTGGCAGACACTACCAAATTTTTGAGAGAGAGAGAGAGACAAACCAGCAGAGAGCTCCTTCTGTACAGGTGCATTAGCATAGGAGTAATCAATCATTTTCTCAATGAAACCAATAGCCTTTGCTGCTCTGCTTCCAAGCGGACCTAAATTTCATAAATGTGTCATTTCATTGTTATTTACAAGTGGCAAAAGAATATGGCACATACTTCCATATAACTCGTAACTAAACCACACAAAAAAACCTGTTTGTAAGGCTCTAATGCATTACATCAAAGCATTCGTCACGGGATTGGTCATTAATTAAATGAATACAGCGAACAGATAAACAAATAAAGTTTGTACAATTAATCTGGGGCTTACATTAATATTAAATAAAATAATGAGCCAATATTCCATACTACACACTGAATCAGTTGATGATGCATTAAATATGGTTAGGATATTCAATTTTGCTGGCTTATCGCCTGACAGCACGATACAAAAACTGATTCCCATAAATGGTCATTTGAAATAAACTGAACCCCAACTCTACATCTTCAATCAGATCTCTGTCGAGATTAAGGCTCAAATGTAACCCAATATTTGCCTTGATTAACGTCAATATTGCTATTAAATCTCATTAACCCAATTAAGTCTCCATTAACTAAAAAAAGCAATATAAGATTAAAATAAAATTATTAGATAGTACAAAGAATATACCTGCAGATATGGTGTTGACTCTAATACCTGCTTTTCTACCAGCCTCGAATGCTAAAACCTACGTCCACAAGTTAAAAATAGAAATCAGGCTAACTACAACAGAATAACTTGCAGCAATCAACACTCTTGTACACTCCATTCAGTGTTCTAATGGCTAACAAATTTCAGTCTAAAAATGAGCTATATTGCCCACAAAAGGTGCACTAAGTTCAGCAGAATCCTAGTTTCACCTTTTTTAGTAGTTCACCTCTTAATAGATTTTAATTACTCTTTTTGCAGTTCATAGCTCAAACTTTGAATGCTGATTGCATAAGAGTGGTGACTGGAGTTATGAGTCCCAATTTGTCACATTTAGCCCCCTTGAACTTCCATGTTTTGCAAAATTTTACTTCCAAATAGATCTAAAGAGTTCCAGAAACCACGCATATTTCAGAATTTCAGATTTTAGTTCAATATTTATTGGCTTCATTTAATTGAAAAGAAATTTCAGGTGGACCCTTTCGGTATTTGAAGTTTTGAAGGCCCAAAGTCTATTCCTAGTCTTTTGACCAGAAAATACTAATCAATAAAAAAGTTCACACGTGAAAGGAACTAACTCGAGTGTCACTCTCAAGGGCTGCTTTTGCTGAGCTCATGCCACCCCCATATCTAAGGAAATTAGCAAAGAAAACATTATTACAACAACACCTCAACAAATGATACAATCAACCTAATACTTGCTTACCCCGGAATTGTCCTTTCAGAAGCAATATAGGTTAGAGACAGTGTGGCTCCCCCTGCATAAGCACAAAGAGACCATTATTTTTTGCTCGATTGGATGCTGGTATAAATCCCTATTGACACTTAGATATCACCGCATGAATAAAATATATTAGTTTTCCTCAGTGCTCTCAGTCCAGTGATTGCCCTCACGTTATCAAATAGACAAGGAGCAAGAGATATTGTATTACTCAGCCTAATATTCAACCCCAGCTCAAGATAATGTATTCAATTAATAAGCACGAGAAACCACAAATAATAACTTTAAACTAGATTTTAAATTTCGTTGTAGGATTCGCAATTGGTCTCCAGACGGGACCTCTGACCTTCCAGAACTTTATCATTTTTTTTTTTACTTTTCAACTTTTTCCACCCAGGGTGAAATGAAGTTGTTAAATTATATGTACTTTTTTGTAAGGATAACTGCAAGTCTGCAAGTAACATCCTTCTATAATTTGTCTCTGAATTTCAATGAATTTGCAAACAAATTTTGCAGATACCAATATGCACTATAATTAAAAAGAACTATATAAAAAGAAAATGCATCTGCAAAACAATGAAGGCTCTTTGCTAGTAACTCAAAAGAACCTACCAAATGAGTAGCTTGAAAAAAGCACTATACCAGGATTCATTATTGGAAGGAAGTTCTGTAGCAGAGACACAAATGAGTAACTTGAAGCTGAGATTGCCGCAAGATACCCCTTCCTTGATGTCTCCAACAAAGGCCTCGATACCTTTTATCCAAAAAAGTCAATAATGACAGAGAAAAAAGAAAAAGAAAGAGTACCACAAAAAGAAAAGGAACTCCGAACAATACTAATTTCTTTGATGACATATATTTTTCTTGCTTGGTGTGTGTGTGTGTGGGGGGGGGGGCGGGGGGTTGTTAAAATTGTACCTCAGGGCCATTGGCAAGAGAATGCACAAGTATGTCAATTGTGCCAAAGTCATTCTTTACAACCTCAGCTGTTTCCTATTTTTACAGAGAATATTAATGGGAAATTAGAGCAATAGTAATAAACAAGTGATAAGAAATAAACAAACAGTTGTACTAGAGTACCCACTATCATTCTGTACCAATTTCACTATGCCTTTAGTTGGTTCTTTTTTTGGGATTGAGCACCAAAAAAGGGAGAAGTGGGCAGAGTAGGAGGCCAACTTAGTCCCAAAACTGACATATGTGACTGTTAACTAACGTATTCTGTACTCTTCGGCATGACACATTACCTTTACAGTCCAATTTGAGGATCCTGCATAGCGTTTGTTTGTCTTGATCTGCAAATCAAAGAGAAGAAAAGATCATTAATGTTTTTTTTTCTTAAATAATACCAAAGACCCTTTTGTTATAAGGACAACTGTAACAACAATAGCAGCAAGAGTATAATAGCTGGAGGCTTCTCTCTAAGAAAAATAAGAAGGAATAGGTACAAAGGGCAATTGCATATTCCATAGGATGTAAATCACATTTTTATGATATCCTCTATGAATATATAATACTTGCAAGTTTCACAAAGATAACTAAACACGATTTTCAATTAATAAAACAAGCTTTGAGTAGTAAATGATCTGCTCTATGTGGTCAATTATATTGCTTGTTACAATAACAGATATCAAAAATAGGAGCATACATCTTCAGGGACATCCTCAGGGGAGTCAAAAACAGCATCTAGTGGATAAATTTTAGAAATTTCCATAAGAGATCCATTAGGCAACCTACATACCATAAATATATAAAATTGTTGTCAGGAATTGTCAGTAATTTGGCAAACAAGTTACATAAAGGTATGATGTCATTTTGCTTCCATTTATGTTCCGTTTAATTAAGCTATTGAACAATAGAAGAGCGGCAAAAACAAGACAAAAATAAACAAACCGCGATTTGGTAGTATCCTATAAGAACTTCAGCCAATACATGTATTGATCTTAAAAGGCTCAAGTCAAGATTCTCTGTACCATTTCTCAGGAACATACTCTGTTACACAATCACTGATGGGCCGGCACCATGGGCTTTTGCTAATCAGGGCCCATCAATGAGAATATAAGATATCACACTCCTGATAATTGTAACACAGTATGTAATCACCACAATGGTGCTGAGACCCACACTGTCATCCTTGGTTTCGATAAAGAATATTATGTGGTTTCCTTAAATGGATGACTTCTTGTGCAACTCTGTAAAACTTGAAAACATCCCTTATTATTTGAAAATGAACAAATGCCCAATATAATCCAACAACAATGGGAAAGAGAAAGCTAGCCCTCCCTTCTCCCATACATTCAAGGAAGAGAATTTTTAAGAAGTTTGGTAGAAATTTCATCAATTGGTAGAATGCAGGAATTTCTTCATTTTGCTAGAGTATGAAAGATATTTCAATCTAGGTGAACAAAAGAATAAAGGACTATTAGAGGGTACAACAAAAACTTAAAACCCTACTTTCTTGATTCGTCAAACTTGCCACGCCTCAGGCTTGTCTCAAATATATTCAGTGCCTGCCAAGAAGAAATGGAGAAGAAACAATTATTTAATAAAAATATGGAAAAATAAATCTGAAAAGTTAAATCATTTTTTACTCCATTGCTCAGCCATTAAACAAAGCAAATAAATAATGGAAGTTTATAATTGAAAAGAGAGGAGAAATTGTCCAGCCGCAAAAGCTTGTATGGCACAGCGTAAGGTCATATCATAACCACTCCGGACGAGAGAAAATAAAGATAATCAAATTGATTAATTAAAAAATTAACTAGGGATCAACAGTGGACTTACAGGAACCCAAGTTCCAACAAGAATTTCTGCACCAGCGGCTGCAAGTGCCTTTGCAATAGCCCATCCATACCCATTGTCATCTGCTACTCCAGCTATGAATGCCCTTTTCCCTATTATTATAAAAATAATAAAAAAAAATTACGTACAAAGTACAAACATAATTATATTTGGGGCTATTCACCATATAATCACATTTTTAACTCTGACTGGTGACATTAAAGTCCCTACTGGTTCCTGGGACCCCGCAAGAATACCCATTCACCAAATGTATGATATTTCTAAGCACGGAAATGTAATACCTCTTAAGTCAATTGGCAATCCATATGAGCCACTACTAGCAGTATCTTGTGACATTGCCCTTGTGATGAGTTTTCCAGTGCTCCTTGTTACAGGACTGCTCAAAGAGAGATGTTTTGTGGAGGAAATGGCATGGTATGAACCAAAAAAGCTGGCTTTGGCATGTGACACCATTTTTGAGGTAGAAACCCTGGTCGAAGAAGAGATACAAGGCCGTGCAGCTGCAATTTGCATACTAACTGTTGCTGATGCCCCCATTTCTATTATATGGAGAGAGAGGAAGAGAAAGATGAGAAGAAAATCAAGTTGAGTGGCAGATTCAATGAGGAAGTGTCAAGAATTAGCAACAATTAACGCAAACATATCTGACAAGAACAACAAAGTGATATTCCGCCTACCAAATCAAATTATTCATGTAACATGTACACTATTTAATACATACTCATTATACTTTAGGAAGCCTTCAAAAACTAAGAACTAGGAAGCATTTCAGCTTTCAAAATTTATGCTATTTTTTTTTCCCAGCTAACTTTTAAAGATCTGACTCTGTTTGACAAAATTTGACATTTGCACCAGCAGATTCTTAATAATCCAAGAAAATACCTTTTAAGAAGTTCACTATTTTTGAGAAGTTGCAAATTTAAAGTTAACCAACTGATCTCTAATAATCTAAAAGTACTTCATTTTCCCTTTTTTGTTATTTCTGTGAAAGGATCAACAGGGTTTTATCAGAGTAAGGTGCATTACATTATCACTGATTCACTGTTGACTGAGCCAAATTCGCATCCGAATCGCCAACGATCAAATCGTTTAATCAAAACACGAAGATAAAGATGAAAAATAAAACCAGATCATTCAAACATTTTTACGAGTTTGAGCTATAATCTACTGTCTAACAACTAAAAAACCTTAAATATACCCACATTTGAGATTGGAGTCGTAAACAAGCACTGAAATAGGACGAACTAAATAAACCTCAATTCTTACCTCAAATCAGGAATCAGATTGTAGATGATCGGTGGGCTCGCTCTCGCTGTCGCTCCGATCTATAGCTTAAGCACAATAAATAAAAAGAGAGAAGAGATGGCCGATGATACCGAGGCGGGAGGAAAGGGGTTTTCGTTATATTCGAGGCGGCTTGTTTTTTTATTTGGCTATTAATTAGTTTATGTACTAGGGTTTTATTTAGGTTTTGGTTGGGAATGACTAAATATTTTAGAGAAATTTAGAGTTGTGCTTTCACATTTTTCAAATTTCGATCTTAAACTTTTTATTTTAAATTTTTAACAATAATTTGTTACAAATTTACTGTTATTATGAATATAATGGATGATCCATTCATCTTGTAACTCCCAATATTAATCCTCATGTACCTCTCAACTACTCCACTACTATTGGAATTCATAGCCACCATCATTTGGAATTTATTTTCTTATTTATTATTGTAATGATTTTTCATTTACAATTTGTAGCCTATTTAAGACATTGTAATTTTATATTGTACACACATGAAAAATATATGAATAAGAGGTAGCCATTATTTACATTCTCTCCATCTTGTTTATGTTTGTTTATTTTTACTTTATAACAAACGTGTTATTTTTACGAAGTATTAGTTTTAAAAAGTCCATAATTATTATATTAATATTATGTTAATGCGTTGCAACAGGAATATATTATAAGTCATACAAAATGACATATTTTCATAAAAAAAATAAACCAGTGAAAAGAATAACTAGTAAACAGTATTTGTAAATGATATTATAAAATAGATTGGTTCTAAATTCAAATTATAAATAAAAAAATCAATCAATGTAATAAAATTTAATGAGAAACAACGCTAACTTGGTACAAATTGAAGATAACATAGTAAGAGTTATATTATATACTTTTATCTGTCAAAGAAATAAAATAGTCATTGCTACAATTGAAAACATATAATAAAATTAGAAATGTTAAATTAATATAATTTATACAACGCAATAGCGGCGCTATAGCATTTTCGGACCTTAAACACTAAGTTATGAGATAAAAGTGCGCAATTTCAGCTACGACCGCTATAGCAGCAATAGCAGTCCGCTATTTGTGCTACACGCTATGCTACATAAACTTTTATTTAGAGGTCCAAACTGAATTTATTTTTTAAGGATCAATTTTTTTCAAGGTTCATATTGTTTTTTTTATTTTAAATAAAAAAAGATAGATAGTTTATGCCATGATGTTTAGATTTTTTTTTAATAGAAAAAAATATATACTATATGCCATAATGCTCAAGTTATTTTGAATGGAAAAAGATAGATAGTTTATGAATTTATTAGAAATATTTTGAATAGCAATTTGAAGTTTGTACTGGTTTAATATAAATATTTTAATTTCTTAATCAATTTTACGTTACTTATCATTATACGAGACTTTAGATAATAATGATAATTAGTAGAAATATAAAATATATTTTTTTTAACAAAAAAAACGCTATGTATAATAGCTTTCACTATAGCTACGCTATTCGCGATGACTTTTTATTTAGCTTTCCACGATGACGCGATAATCACTTTTTAGAACCTTGTTAAAAACTATATAAATTCCTTTTTTGAATATGGAATACTCCATATTCAAAAATGGAAAATTCGACTTTTACTTTTTGGCGTATATCGTCGACCAAATTAACGACCGAAAATTCCGAGCCCGCTTGTGCGGGACATCACAGTATCACACACTACATGCTTTGGATTCGACTCCTCTCCAATACCATAAAGGATGGGCCTCACTTTACGGTTTGAGGTTTAATCTCACTGCTTTGGGATTCGAGCCAGCGCAGGAGGGGCAGTATTATTAGGCTTTGATATTCATGCCAAATTAAAGGGGCTATTGGGCAACAGGAGATTAAGAGCTTAAGGAGCGCTAAGAAACCGATATTCGGTTGTCTTAATCTGTGGGTGAAAGTTAAGGAAGCTAAAGACAGGGGTACAGGTGTCTTAAGGTTCGGGCTGAGAATTAAGATTCAAGCAAAAAAAGGATAAAGGAGGTGATCTTAATCCGCGCTAAGGAACTGGTGTTTGACAGGATTAAGCGGCTAAGGAAACTAAAAAAAACGAATTAAGACTTAAGAAAGCTTAATCCAATATTGCCGAACGGCCCACAAAAACGGTCCAGATCCACTAATTGTAAAAGATTCTCTTATGCAAGGAATGGAGAGGATGTGAATTGACATACTTCAGAGCATTCCTTCATAGGTCTATTGGTATATGGTTATTGTCAGTCTCTTATTTATTTTTTTCCCTTTTTGAGAAAGTAGATGAATCCATGTGTTTTTATTGAGATTATAAGTATTTTTAAGCTCTTACCTAGAGTTCAGAGAAGACAAACTTTAGTATTATAACTATAGAATCAGTGTAAGTTCGATGGGCATCAGACCTACACTAGTTATATTTGTTTTTTTTCTTGGTTGGTGACCCGTTACAAAGCTACTGTCATCTAAGAATGTCACTATTCTCATTTTTCTTGGTTGGTGACCCGTTACAAAGCTACCGTCATCTGTGAATGTCACTGTTCTCGGTGTTCCAAGTAAAGGAGATAATGTTCTCATATCTTGCTAAATTTTTTTATGTAGGAATAATCACCTTTTAAAAAAAAAATTTAACAATCACATTATGGATCATGTGCACGTGGATGAATAAAATTATGGCCATAATTGTTTCCTACGGAGTTTTATGACAATATGTTCGTTTTGTCTATAAATAGAACTGTTGGACTCTAAAAAAGTAGAATTCACATAAATTTTATGTTATTAGAGAGATTCTTGTCTGTTAGACATCTAATTTGTATTTTTTGTATATTAAATCATATTTTTTTTCCCTTAAATAATAAGAAGTACATAAAATAAGAATAGCTAGAATAGTTAATTCAAAAATAGCAATTGTTTGTCTTGTTATAATAGTCAAATCTACAAATTTTTAAAAATAACCTATTCTAACAAAACAAAAAAATTGATTCACTATTCTAACTATTTCTAAACTAACTAAACACCGAATAGGTTATTCCGAATAGCCTGTTCTTGATGCATCCAAACGTACCCTATATACATTGATTAACTTGAGGTGTTTGATATATAGATTGTGAAATAGAGGTTTAGATTCAACAAACGAGGTGATCTACAAGAGACCGCTTCGGATGGGTAAGCGTGTAAATCCAACTAATATGAAAGCAACTGTTTCAATTAAAAAAAATTCACTACAAGATATAATGTTATATTCTATTTATAATTCGAATCAACCACCGATATATAATCCAAAGGAACGTTCATTCTAAAATCATGTCGTCGAAGGTTATTTTTTATTTTAAGAGTTATCGAGATTTATTAAATTGTCACAATTTTGTTACATTAAATATAATTTCATTATGGAACAAATTATTTTCAGAAATGCAGAACCTGAAGAGAGAAGAGAAAAGCAGAAAATTTCATCTCCAAATCTCAACTGTTAAAAAATATTTGAACAGTTGGAATTAAATCAAAACTAGAAGAAATTTTCGTGGATTATTATTGAAAATAAAATCAAAGACAGGGAGGCACAAGCCTGAATGATCACTAATTCAGCAATTCCAATATTTATTTTTTATTAATTAACACTTCCCTTTTATTCAAGAGAAACAGGCTGGTACTGGTATTTCATTCTTGGTTCTCTTAACCATGTTTTTAAATGAAATATTTGACATGTAGATCTACAGGCACTGCTCAGGATTTTTCTACTACAATGCTCTTATTCTTGCTTAGTAAAAACCACATTAAATTTGTTCCATGAAGAAACATAGGAAAAAAAAAAAAAACACACTAATTAAATTTGTTTCATAAGATTAGTTCTTTGGCGCAAGCATCTTCTTGAACCAGTAAGATGACATTTTGGGATACCGTTTAAGGGTCTTGAAATCAACATAGACTATACCAAAGCGGGATGTATACCCCGACTTCCATTCAAAGTTATCAAGGAGTGACCATGCAAAGTACCCGATCACGTTTGCACCATCATCTATAGCTCTCTTCAACTCACTTATGTAGCTCATATAGTAATTCACCCTCTTTGTGTCGTGCACGCCTTCATTGAGGGTCACATTGCCCGGATAATCCATGCCTGTCAAGTGGTGAAATACAATCAGAGGAAATTAAAGGATCAAAGTTCATTTGTATATTTAAGATCCATGATATAAGATTTTATTTTTTTAATTGGTACCATTCTCAGACAATATTACAGTAGGATTGCCATACTTCTCCTTGACATAAGTAACAGCTTTGTACATCCCCCATGGTACAATGTACAACCACACCGAGTGTGCCTGAAAAATAAAATAAACTTATCATTAAATTTTGACTCTCAAACTTTTGAACAAGAAAGCATGTACAGCCACAAAAAAGGTACAAGAGAAAGCATTTGGAATCTGTCAGTAAAATAGTTCAAGTATAATTCTGATGCAACCCAGTTTCTTCCGGCTATGACAATTACTCCAGTTTTACATAATTCCCATTTGCTGTGCACTTAGCCTCACTTTCTCAAGCTAATTTGACATTAGATGCAACTAAGCCTCAATTAACTGCCAATCCACTTCAGTTTTCGTGCTACAGAAAATTCTGTTGAATTGATTCTCTCATTCTCTCTCCCTTTTTGAATTGACTGCTAATTTATAGTCTTGTTCAACCCAAAAGAAAGGCAAAATATCACAGATGATGAAACGAGAAGTTTTGGTTAAAACCAGCTAGCAAATTAGAATTGGTATAGTACTGCCAAACAAATGTACCATTTCATACCTGCATCACAAATGGCTAAATTCTATGAAAAAATAAATCAAATTATCCCTGGTTCAACTAACAAATAGAGTTGGAATCAAGGGGCAAACACAAAGAATACTGATGAGATCTTTACCCTTGGTCCAATAGGCACTCCATTACGCTCATCTACAGATTAAACAAAATGCAAATTGTTCAGATTAGTAGTTTTCAATAGAACTGCTAGAATTCACAGAAGCACTTCATATGGATTTATAAATATAGAAGATGCCTCTTTAAAACCAGACCTAAAATTTACTTTATTTATAGATACCACCAATATTTTCTGCATTACCAACTGGATCCAACACTATTTTATCATGCCAACTAAGTAGTATAAGTTTCCAGGCTTAATTTCATGGAAATATAAGCTTAGCTAAGTAATGAGATATTAAGAATTGTACTCCTGTTAGGAGGGACCTCAAATCAAACTACAATCAGAGCGAGGCACATTCATAAAGTTCTTTCTAGTTAGAATAACAAGATTAAGAGGCTCTTCTTCTTCTTCCCCTTTTGTACGATTATGAGGACTTGAGCAAAAAATTCTGGTAAAGTTGATATCTAAATATGTTCTGGTGGTGATGAAGTTGAATGCATTGTCCTGGTTGAAGATATGGTAAAGCTTTCAGCACACAAAGAAAAAAGAAAGTAAAGTATGAAGCCGTAATAAAAATAAAACATCTTACAAGCAAATCCAGCATTCCAATCGAGTTGATAGCTAGTAGGTATTTTGTTTTGGGACTGATGCGGGTCATAGATGTAATAAGAGGTGTATTGATTTATCCCTACATAGTCTATTGATCCCTTAACCATTTTAATCTCATTAGGAGAGAACTTCGGAAGCCTATCCTTGACAATTGCTTGCATTGATTTTGGATACTCGCCATAGATAATCGGGTGAAGGAACCTACACAATATGGGTGTAGTTAAGTTCTTAGATTATTATTGGAGCCAGTACTTAACAATGATCAGTGTGAAAAATGATTTAATTAGTCATCCTCTTTTAGAAAACATTGCCCATTAAAGCTCAATTGCGACGATAAAAGAACTTTTATTTTTCTTGAGAAGTAAGAAGTTGAACCTATTTGTTTCAAAGGGTACTTTTTCAGAGTTCCAAAATTTCAAAAGATTGGACTGTGTGCAGAAGACTATTCTATCTACCTTTTGGCAGTTCAATGATTTTATTTTCTCTGATTTTTTTTTACCAAAAGCAATGTGCTAACTACCCTCTATTGGTTACGACCAATCTGCAGCTTATGCAACTCATACAAAAATAAATAAAAATAAATAAAATCATAAAAGTAAGATGGGTTCATGATCAATACCACCCCACATGGAAATCTCTTGCTCTCTGAGCAGCATCATTGTCACCTTTTGAATCAGTTAGAGGTTCATACCAAACAAAATCCAAGAGAATTCCAATTCTACCCTTCTGTATGGCCTGTAACAAATACATGACATAAGTATTCATCAAAGAAAGATCTATCATATATCAGCACTGCAATCCCCAAAGTCGAAACATTAAATTAGTCTTGTTTGGATATTCTCATCTATTCCCTTCTTTACTTGGCATTTATAGATCTGTTAACAGATATTCGAACTGCCATGCCAGAAATAGGATTGGCTCCTCAGTCAATGATTACTTTCTGGATTTCTGTACCTTACCAATCAGTTATGACAGGTATCAGCAAGCCTGGTATATGCAACTATTGTGAACCCTACCTGTAACATTAGCCCACCAACCCAATTTATAGTCTAAGCATCTGAGAGCATCCATGTGGACGTCTTTATATCCCAGCAACATCAACATGCTTAAACCATGTTACTTGTATTAATCAGCTATAAAAAAAAATATAAAATCAAGCAGAACACTCAACAGTGAAAATGCAGCACATACAAACAGATCTTGTTGGTACCTGGTACTTATTTCGGTATCTCTCGACAGCAGCAGCATGAGAAAGAATGAGATTATGTGCAACAATATAAGGCTCGGTGGCAGAGTTCCCCCCAGCAGAACAATTGGTGCACCTGCCTGGTGCGAATTGGCCATCATCATATCCCAGAGCAGCTACGACCCTCGGCTCATTGAAAGTCATCCAGTTCTTTACTCTGTCTCCAAATGTTTTGAAACAGAACTCCGCATAGTCTGCAAAGTCCTTCCTATAAGTGTATTGAGTATTAAAAACGTTATTTTCCTAATCTAACTTTTTTGTTATTATTAAATGGAGAAGGCTTGAAGCCGTAACCTATTAGAAGTCATCCAAAGACCTCATCGCTTGAGTTTTTTTATTTAAATAGCGGCTGCTTTAGCGGGGACTATTACATAAACGTGCTGCTGCTAAATCAAATTGTATAATTTATTGTTTTTACCAATAGTGGCCATTAGTGCCATAGCAGACAAATGGCCGGTATTTTATCACAAATAGCAGGTATTTTATCAGAAATAGCAGAATTGTTTAATATCTCCCCCAGTTTTAATTTTATTAATGAACTCCTGTTTTATTTTTCATTTAGTATTTTAATTTTGACAATGACTATTTTTAAAACATATATGGCTTAAATACTTATATTTTATTATTTTAATTAGTTATTATATGATGCTATGCTTGATTTATCGTAAGTACTATTAGACAATTTTGATTTACTTCTAAATTTTTATTTTGAAATATAAACTTATTTAACTTGGTATTGCAAATATGACTTCATATTATCAGATTTTTTTTTATGGAATGTGATTGCGTATAAAAAGTACAAAAAAAGAGTTAAAAAATCATATCCGCTATGAACCAATAGCACATGCTAAATGCCTCTTATCCACTACCTGCTATGGAAAATGCAACACCGCTATAAATCTGCTATCCACTATTTAAACCTTTGCTTGAGTTACAGGTTGTTTACTTGTTTACAATATTATAACCTAATTTAAAGAAGGAAAGATTTTTTTAGATGGTTGGTAAGGAAAATGCATACACTAGCATTGAATTTCAGAAGTCCGAAGTAACAAAAAATCACTAAAATAAACATAGGTATGTTAAATATTGGTATGAGAAAAATGCACTCCTCAATTTTTATTGGTATATGCAGTGTTGAATTATTTCTCTTAGATGTTTAGGTTTTTTCCCCTTCTTCTGTAAAGGTTACTTGGATTAAGAACGAGCTAAGATAATATGGAAGTAACAAAGAATTCAAAGTTCAAGTAGGGAATCCAATTAGTGAGTTTTAATGTAGGGTGGTTTGTAATTTTGAGCTCATAAGATTCATGTGCTGCTTAATAAAGAAGCAAATCATCACTATTTGCAAATATTGAATCCAAATTCTCGGGAATCCGGCATCCTTAAAAGGATTATGATGTTAAGTTAGGGAAGTTTGTTACTTACACTACTCTCTTGCTTAACAAACCATTGTATCGCTTCTCAAGGGCCTCTGGGAGATCATAGTGGTAAAAATTGGCGTAAGGTGTGATACCTAAAGAACATTAAAACATCAAAATAGATAATAGAGCATATGCATAGTGTATGGTTGCTTACTAGGGTTATTCTAAGCATTCATTTTTTTTCTATTAACATAAAGGAGGCTCTCGCATCCTATGTATACTATTATGGGCATTCTCCTGCATTTCATATACAACAACCAAGTATTTGTTGCCGTGTACTGGTACTGCAAGGAACCAGCTGTACTTTACTAGATAAACTATTGGATGCAATTCTTTGTTCAAAGAAACAAGCAATGATATTTGTTGAGCAAACCTCTCTTTAGCATGTAGTCAATGAGCCTGTTGTAATACGCCACACCTTGCCAGTTCACCTTTCCAGTTCCCTCTGTTACAAAAGATAAGAAAAAGGGAAAATAAATTGTGACATGTATTCATGGACAAATAATTACTTTATGGCTTTATGCACAACTTCACTTCTATTTTCTGATTACCTTAATTGAACTCCTTGAAGTTCAATTCATGCTTTAATTTATGCAAAACAAATACTAGTTTGAGGGATCATAGGTCCCATCAGAGCATGACTATAAAAGTAGTATATCAACTCCACATGAACCAAAAGCAGACCTAGGACTTCATAGTTCTATCATAAGGAGTGAAATGTCACTTGATCTTAACAACATTTTTAATTGCTCGTACGAATTTTGTTATTTTGTAGAGTTTGCAGGAAAAAAAAATTACCAGGAAATATGCGGGACCAGGAGATCGAGAAGCGGTATGCATCAAAGTTCATATTCTTCATGATGTCAATATCCTCCTACATAACATCAAAAAAAAATCTTTGTTTGCTCAAATCTGAAGCATAAGCCAAGAACACTTGTCTACTTGCATGTGTTACTCTTCTTATTTATAAGAAATGAAAAGAGAGAAAGCGCAAAATTAGAACTATTTAGAAATGCATTGTATAACTTTTTTGGGGTGAGCAGAGAAGTAAATCCAGCTGTATTAATCAAATAGGAAAATCACAACCATTAAATTCTATATTTTGTAGCCTAGCGCGGTTTGACATTGCGACCTGCATGTTTGTCCATAATTCAATTCCCACACAATCCATAGTTCCTTTTAAGCCCTCCAGTCAGAGTTAATAAGGAGGTTTATGCAGTTAATCGTTGTCACCAGGATCTGACAGTCGGTGTAGACGATGCATAGCTGGAGGCCTTGTATACAGCACGGTGCACTGTGACGTGCTGACCATTATCAGTGTGGAATTTTGGGTTGGGTGGAAGGAGATCCGTATGAGAACAACCGAATCATTCGATTATGTATATGTTTTTATAAATTGTTTTTGTAAGCTGATCTTTTTTTCTACCATGGACTTGGTAGTTCATAATTATTTCTTATTATCTTAAAACTATAATATAAAAATAATTAATAGTTATTATTTTCTTAATAAATGATATTTAATTATGTTGATTTTAACTTAGTATTTTATGTTATATTAATAACTACATACTCTAAATTAAATAACATAAACATAATCATATATCAAGTTCTTTCAAATCGAGCTCAAGCGAGTCAATCCAAACAATTTTGAACTTCAGCTCAAGCCCGAGCTAATCAAAAGTCTAATTGAACGAGTAAATTCTCAATTAGATTCAAATCAAAGAGCGAGCCACGAGCTACAAGCTAAACCTCTCCCATTAATTGAGTAAATTCAGAGACCAGCAGCACAGAGACTTAAACTGCTCTGGTTAAGGCACGGCCGAACAATTCACGAAACACAGTTTCATTGTACCTTCGCAGGATTGACATGTGTGATGTATGTTTTGTTTATGTCTTTGTTTTCACTGTATACTGCATTGCAATGGGATACAAACTAAATCCAATAAAAAAAGAGATTGATTTCTTACCCTGTAGCGATGGTACTCATCAACAGTAACATCAGCAGTTGCATTGTTCGCAATCTCCCCTGCTCAATCAAACAAGGTGTACTTTAAGCAAAGTAAAGAAAGATATAAATTTAACATAAATAAACTTACTCAACTAGTGAAAAAATGGTCCTTGACAACTCAATAGTTAAAACATTTTATCGTTCTTATTCTTAAGGATCCTTTAATGTTTTATGGAATTTCTTATTCTCAAGGGTCAAACATTATTTTGGAACCAGATCACCTATCCACAAGTTCTGCCTCTAAAGTTACTGACACACACATGAGTCCGGAGTGTGTTATTGACATTTAAATATTAAATATAGTATTGCCCTGGACCCACATGTCAATAACTTTATGCAAGTCAGGAGATTCGGTTCCCATTATTTCAGGTACAGGACCTGCTGCTTGTAATACTTTATATTTTAAGGGGGGCAGATAACATTACAAAAGTACAGCTTAAAGTGAATGAATGGACTATGGACCCATGTTAGTTTGTCTTCTCTTCTTGCTGATGTCATTTCACTATAAATGATCTGATTTTATTCCACCCAATGCTAGATTTATACCCTCTTTTTTTTATTTACGGAAATGGGCTTTTTTTATAAAACATAATTAAAAAAAATAAATTTAACAAAACAGCATGATTAGCGGAAGTTTTAGAAAAACCATAAAAACCGGTTTCCCAAACCGGTCTCCATATTTCCAAACCGGTTTTGAAAACCGGTTTGGATAAATTTTGATCACCCACGCCACAGCGCCACAGAAAATCCGAATGACAGAGAACCGGGTTCCCAAACCGATTTGGCGGTGAAACCGGTTTGGGAAACCGGTTTGGGTAGGAATATATATTTTTTTTTCTAAAATTTAAAAATGAGAAATATATTTTTTTAAAACTTTAAACGGTCATAACTTTTGCTAGGAAAGTCGGATTGACGCGTATGACGTCAATTCGGAAAGGGGAGGAGGAGACGGTCGCCATCGTCACCCCGGGGTATACCCCGGGTATCCGACAAATCGGGAATCGCTAAAAAATGTCGTTTAGTGCCTCAAAAATTAAGTTTAAAATTTTTAGTGTCTCAATTGAATTTTTTTATGTTGAAAAATATTTTTTTCGGCGAGAAATGTATCAAGTAGCAAGTGCAATGATTTAAGAAATTTTTAATTTATATTTTATTATAACAAAAATTATCGAGTTACAACCATGTCAAATAAATTTAAATTGGTATGAATTTGGATTTATAATTTATTGGTATGAATTTGGATTTATAATTATTTAGAATTTGAATTTATAAAAAAAACAGGAAAAAAAAACTGTAAAAAAAAAAAAAAAAAAAAAAAAAAAAACGGCAATTCATTTCTTGGGTTTGGACAATTTAAAATTCCAACGAGACTTTTGTATAGATTGTTAAATAAAAATTGAATTTTGTATATTTATAAAAATTTCGGTCACATTTGTATTGTTAAATGAAGAGTTTTTGTAGTATATCTCCCGTTAATTGATAGTATAATACAAAATTGATGGTTATAAAAAAATTATGAGTCTATGAATAAATTGTGGAATAATATAGTAATTTTTTTTTGTATAAATAAGTTATTGTAGTTTAATTTAATTTTTGTAGTATAAATAAATTTTGTAGTGTAAAATTGAGGGTTTGTAGTTTAATTTTACGGTATATGAATGACATGTATAAACCGGTCAAAAAGGGTCAAAACCGGGTTGGCAAACCGGTTCCACTGTGCCACACGGTTCGCCACACAGCCAAAATAAAAAACGGGTCAAAACTGGTCAAAACCGGACTCCCAATCCGGTTTCATTGATGAAACCGGTTTCCCAAACCGGTTTTTATGGTTTTTCTAAAACTTCTGCTAATCATGCTGTTTTGTTAAATTTATTTTTTTTAATTATGTTTTATAAAAAAAGCCCTACGGAAATGTGTGCTCCAACAAACATATGACTAACTTCTATATGCATTTATTGAGGAACCAAAATGATTTTTTTTTTATAAATCATAATTAAAAATAATAATTTTATGAAATCAACGTGATTACTTTTTTTTTTACAAAAACTATAGAAACTGAAATGCCATTTCAATCGGTCATTTTTTTTTCAGTACCGAAATTGCATTTCAGCCTCATTTAAAAAATGTGAAATCACATGGGACCAATATGCTATTTCAATACCCGAAAAAAAAATAGCAGACCGAAATGACATTTCAGTTCTTATGGTTTTTGTAAAAAAAAAATAATCATATTGGTTTCATAAAATATTTTTTTTAATTATGGTTTATATAAAAAAAAATTCAACCAAAATAGGCAAACTCTATCAAAATGGACACACAAGTCATCACCATAAAATTTGCCACTCCAAAACGGGATTAACATGACTTACTAGAAATGTTATTTTGAATTTCATATCTAACCCAAGATGTATACAGTCAATCTAGGAAAAATCAACCAACCAATATTTGAATCGTCAAACTATCACATACGAGTATACGACACTACAAATTGAGGAACATTTGTGCAAACAGAATAAAGAATGAGATTGAAATTAAGTGATGAGCTAGAACGCTGCAAATTTCTACCACTTATATTTGTGTTTGCATAATTGCGTTCAAGATAATTCTCCAGTACTGACAACAAAGTAAATTTTCTCTTTACTAGAGTATACTCAGCAAGTTAGCATTTTGTGTATATTTGAACCTGGTATTTTGATGAAGGCATCCCAAATGCTGGGCCCACGTCCGTCCTTGTTGGCCATGCCTTCGACTTGATAAGCCGAGGCAGCTGTGCCAAAGGTGAACCCCTTGGGGAAACTATCTCGGCTCAGCTCGCTGCCATTAGACCTGCCAATGAGAAAGAGGATAAGAAGAACAAGGAGAGAGCAAAATGAGGCTCTCATAGCTTAGAGAGGTGCGGTGCTGTGTGTGTGTGAGAGTCGGTGGAGCACTGGAGCTTGAAACGAAGGGGTGCTACTGTACTACTGTCACTGTGTCCGATTTTGGAATTTTATAGCGGTAGCAGAGGCATAGGTGGGGTCGGATGGTCCATTGGCCCATTCCTTCCGGTGTACGATTTTGGATGTTTATATCGGAAGTGGAGGGATAGGTGGGACCGGATGGTTCATTGGTCCATTCCAAGCGCCGAATCAATTTTTGTCCGATTTGGACCGATTTTTTTATTAATAGAAAAAATTATATAAAAATAACAAAATGGTGAATGATTTTAGTTGTGAATTTCGAAATTTAAGATTATGGTTTATAATGTTTAGAATACTGTAGTTAGACGTTATAATAATCATAATGTCCGGTTATTCTGATTGAATAATCGCTAATTAACTAAAAAAATACTATAGTTGGACTTTATGGACAATAACGTCCAGCTACAGTTTTTTTTTTTTAATTCGGTTCTATAATGTTATGGTTGGAAAAAAAAAATACTGTAGCTAGACGTTATGAATCCATAACGTTCAACTACAGTATTTTTTATTATTAATTAGCAATTATTCAATCAGATTAACGGGACGTTATGATTTATAACGTCCAGCTACAGTGTTCTGGACGTTATAAAACCATAACGATTTTCTTAGATTTCGAAATTCACCGAAATAATTTTCCCAATATCGTTATTTTTTATTTATTTTTCTATTAATAAAAAATTGGCGATTTTAGCATGTAAAAACCGTTTTTTTTTTACTAATAGAAAACAAATCGGCAAGTTCATGTAATATCGAAATATAGAAAAATCTTATAAACCATAATGATGTCCTCTCCGAAAATCTTTTTTTTTTTTTTTTTTTTTTTTGCATTGGATGTCCTCTCCGAAAATCATCATGATTTTCTGAACGTTATTATGCACAGTCCGGATCCTCCAGTAGTAAAAGATTTCCTTTTTACGGTACCTGCGAGGATTCGGATGTCTATAACGTTATAAGCCATAATTCGGGTTTTAGATTGATCGCCTATGAAACCACCATGCCCTCCATATCAGGAAACAGCTTTTGGTTTCTTCTTCAACTGTAATTTATCTCTTTTTTTTTTTTTTTGTCGCATTTCAGTTTTTTATTCTTCGTCTGCGAGAAGCTAACTGTGACGTTAATATATCTTCTCCACTCAGCTCATAGATTTATTACTTTTAATAAATAAAGAGATGCATTAAAAATTATTAACATATTTTTTATAAAATTCATTTAAAGTAGAGTGTGCTCCACAATCGGAAAGAAAATCTCTCATTAAAGAAAAAGAAAGGGAAGGGTGATAGGGAGAGACGAACCCTCCGAACAGTGAATTTACACTCTAAAATTGGAAGGTACAGATCTCGTTAAAACTTCACGTAGCGTCCTCTCTCTTCTCCTCCGCACAATAGCGCGTACCCTCCACTCCCTATTTGATTTCCCCCTTCTAGAGCAAGCGCAGTCTGACGACACCCTCTCTTCCGTACAGTATTTTCTTCTTCTCCTCCTACCGCGTACTCTCTTCTGGAGCTGAACCTAAATGCGTTTGTTAATGTTCTATAATAAGTTAAGGTTGCATTTGTAATTCAAAGATAACTGAAATCACCACATATTAATTATCTGATGTCATCCACACGCTCATAAATTTATTTGTTCAAATATCAAAGAAATATATATGTCATCTATACATGATCATATCTCTTTTTTCAAAAATCAAATAGATACATCAGAAATTACGCATATAATCCTTCTAAAAGTCATTTGTAGCGTAGTGTGTGTTTTTGTTGATGTTTTAAATGGATTCTGATTACATTTATGATTTAAATAACACCAAAAATAGCCAAATTATATCCAAATATGTCCAACTCCAATACAGACTTCCTTATTTATTAATTTTCAAAAATCCATGAGATACATCAGAAATTACGCATTTAATTCTTCTAAAATGCATTTACAATATATTGTTTCTGTTTGTTAATACGCTTAATGAATTCTGGTTACATTTATGATTCAAATATCACCAAAATTGTCATATAATATCCAACATATATGTGTTCTACGTGTTTACAAAAAAGAATGAAAGAGATACATCGGAAATTACGTATATATTTTTCTAAAATACATTTATAGTGTGCGGTTATTGATGTTTTAAATGAGTTATGGTTACATTTATGATTCAAAACCACCAAAATCGTAATATAATATCAAATAAATGTTCTCTACTGACTCTACATGCACGCACGTAAAAAAAATTACAAGTGAAGAACAAGGGTATTTTTAAATTGAAGGTCAAAGCCAACGTAACTATCAATACCCTTTTTATTACAACAAATAATATTCGCTATTTAGATTTCAAACTTCTGACCTCTCACGCAGAGACATTGCTAAGATATTATCCATAAACTTGAGAGATGAACATGATCTGTCAAGATTTTAGTATATTGCAAGAGGTGCTCAACACAGTGAACTGAATAAAGATTTGTTCATGATAATCATAGTGATAAATGAATAGTTTGGGTTTGGTTCGATGGAGTCAAAAATTTGTGCTTCAGAAATAATTCAGATATAATTCGAGAATAATTTAGTACTACAAGGAAGCAAAAAAAAAAAAACAAAGAAACCCTAAAAAGGAATTAAAAAAATTCGTGTTTTTTTTTTCTGTTTTATACGCGTTTTATTCGTTAATAAAACGTATTATATGTTTTTTTTGGGTTTTATTCGATGTTTGGTTTACAAATGTAAAAAAAAAAATGCGAATATTTTGTGAATTAATCGAGTATCTAGTTACTATAATGACAATAGATGGTGTTGAATTTACTGAGCAGATAAAAGATAGAATTGAATATCACCATGGGAAACATAAAACTAGCTCCCAGAATTCATGCCTAATTTCAGTCATCCTTTGCATATTCCCTGACAGTCATTTTGTCATGAACAAATTTAATGCAATTCACAACCAAGCACCTCTTGCAATATACTAAAATACTGTTCATCTCTCTTTTTATTCCGAATTTAATTTTTATCAATTTTCTTACCATTGTTCTCAGCCTTCCTCTAAAAAATCTTAACAGATTATATTTTTTGAGTAAAGATTGGAAGTCAAGCCACCCAACTAAATAATATTCACAAAAAATTATTTTTTCTGGATTTCAAATCTGCGACATCATAAGCTTGTTCTCTTAACAGATTCGATTTAGAGTAGGTCCGATGCCATCGGACCTACTTTGGTCCGATGGATGTAATGAGCATTCAATTTGCATTAAGATTCATCCAAACTAATTAAATCCGTCCAGCTCTATTTCGATTTCCGTGCTCACAGATTTGAGTACGATTGCTAATCGTACAGTGTTAGAACTAATTGGACATAAAAGTAGATCCGATGCCCGTCCAACTTACTCTTTATCTCTAACAGATTATGTTCATCACTCATTTTATTTTTAGTAATTTTTCAGCAACTCTTTTGAAATCTTCACAGATTCAGAAAAGTCGTGATCGGAACTCGAATTCTTTGGGGGCAATATTTTGGGGTACTGCTATGGGCCTTGAGATCCATATAGATCAGGCCCAAGAGGGATGTGTTGCCCAGTATAAAAATGAATCGAAAGAACAATCAATTTGTTATTATTATTTTTTTGTATTTTCTTTCGCCATAAACGCAGATTTTGAAAGTGTTTAAATTTCATAAACATCGGACTGATGTTCTTTTCAGAAATTTTCTTTTTGTTCTGAATTAGTGTAAATTTTTTGCATTGTAACTGTTTCATAAAAAAATAAAATAAAATAAAACGCGCAACATATATAACCGGTAGATACCAAGCTTTTCTACTATCAAAATTCCCAAAAGCGTTCATCATTTTACAACCCGAAATTGTTACTAGTAACATTTAAAAAAAAAAATTATCACTTGGAGAATTCTAAAAACACCAATTCAATCTGCAAACCTATCAATAGAGGTCCGCAAATTGACTTGACAGACCCCCAAACACTCTAATTTCAATATATTAGAATGCAATTAATGACCTTTTGAGTTCTCCAATTTAATCAGCGGATTCTATTAATACGCTCGTAGATTGAATCGACGGTCCTGGTATTTTTAAAATTCTCCATAATTTGTGGTTTTCTAGTTTACATTTTTTTTTTGGATTATGGTATAAATAAAAATTTCGGTTTTACAATATTACAATGTGAAACAAAATATAGAGATAGAAATGAAATATTTAACACTACTCAGTACTCACACTCCGGTGGAGAATTTAAATATAAATTACCATATCTTAATTAGTCTCTCTAAAGCATTAAACAAAGGACATACATCAAATATATCACATGATGTTTTCATCAAAGGGCAAAACAAGAACTGTCTAAGCAGAGTTAGGTCCCATTCCGGGGCCCGTGGGGTAACTGGTCTCAACTGTTGGTTGGTGTGCGGCACTAGGCCTAGCAGTATCGGTTGTCAATCCAGTAGGGCCGGTGTAGGCCACCCCTTCCACTGCAGAGCCAGGGTAATTGGTCTCGACTGATGGTTGGTGTGCGGCACTGGGCCTAGCAGTATCAGTTGTCAATCCGGTAGGGCCGGTGTGGGCCACCCCTTCCTCTGCAGGGTCGTTGCATTCTTTGACAGCAGCATTGTACTCCATTGCTTTACGTTTTGCGAGCTCAGCCTCATGAATCCTCGCTTGTTTCTTGTGCTCTGCCATCTGCTTCTCTGCTGGATGCTGAGCCATCGCTTTCTCTACCTTCTCTTCGACAACGGCTTTGGTTTTGTCCATGCCGGCCTTCGCGGAGGCGCCTACGTTGGCCGCCTTCTCCCTCATCGTCTCCATTGCATTTTTCTCAGCCTGCATCTTAGTTTCCTCTGTTTTCTCTCTCTCTGGCTTTCCCTCTTTGCTTGCTTCTGTAATGAATTATATATATTCTGATTTTTTCCCCCTAATTAGAGCTTCATGAGAAATTGAGAATGAGCCGTTTGGATGTTTTCCCCTTATCTATATTGGGAACCGATAAATATGGAAAGGAATCGCAGTGAGGACACGTGGGGAGCTTCCACAGTGCACGTGGCAACAGATTAATTATGTTGGGGGCACGTGTAGAATAAACTTTTTAAGTTTTTATTTCTTTAATCAATCAATCGTTTTAGGAAAAGAGAACGACTTTAGATATATGGGCTAAATTCAAGTTCGGCCCGCTTGGATGAGACCAACACCAACGAAACAGATTATCCAAAAATGTTCAAAACGAGGATGATTAAATTTGTTCTTTATTAGAATATTTGAGTGGTGATTGATTCGGTCCGATTAATTAAGTTTCTGATCTGATTTGATTTAGTATATCTATTGAAATTTCTGAGGACTAGTTTCATATTCCCTGACAATCATACTGTCATGAACAAATTTAACTCAATTCACAACCAAGCACCTCTTGCAATATACCTAAATACTGACGGCTTCACCAAAAGCTTGTTCTCTTAACAGATTATGTTCATCACTCATTTTATTTTTAGTAATTTTTCAGCAACTTTTTTGAAATCTTCACAAATTCAGAAAAATCGTGATCAAAACTCGAACTCTTGAAGCCACAATTCCAAGACATTTTTTTTCTAGCCAATTGTGCTACCGTTTTCATATCCGCTCAGCTGGGCCAACATTTTGGGGTACTGCTAGAGGGCCTTGAGATCCATATAGATCAGGCCCAAGCGGGATGTGTTGCCCAGTATAAAAATGAATCGGAGGAGCAATCAATTTGTTATTATTATTTTTTTGTATTTTCTTTCGCCATAAACGCAGATTTTGAAAGTGTTTAAATTTCATGAACATCCGAACTGATGTTCTTTGCAGAAAAAAAAAATTCGTTGTGAATTAGCGTAATTTTTTTGCAGTGTTAACTATTTCATGAAAAATAATAGATAATTAGATATAGATTGTGAGCAGCACTTTTGTTGGTTTTCTTATGTCCAACAATTTCACAACGGATTTCTAGTGTTTTAATTTTTACTGTCCCTTTATCTTGTTGCCTTCTCAGTCAAAATTTCTTTGATTTTCAGACAATAGCTAATTTTCTGATAAGACTTCATCACATTTAATAAAATAAAGAAGGGGTTTCGAACTCTATATGTTCATACAAAATATAAAATAAAATAAAACGCATACGCACAACATACATAACCGGTAGACTAGTATCGTGCCCGTGCGTTGCAACGAGAACGCATTATAAGAGAAAATAAATATAATAGGTTGACACATTTTTTTTAAAAAGAAGAAGAAGAGAAAACATATTAATCTCAACCATCTAAATATTACATTGTCAAAAGAGAAAAAGTTGTAGAAAAAAAGTAACAACTATCTACTTTAAAGCATCCATGACTTCTAATTTAAAACGGAAAATACACCTATCAATCTGCCTTTTGCAATCAAATAAATAAGAAAAGGCAAGGGGCCTATTCGTGACTTTCTCCATTTTGTCCTGACAGCCCATTCTCCTCTTACCAGCAAATATGGTGATGTCCTAGAAATTGAATGAAAATTAAAGTACAAGAATGACAATGTAAAAGTTAACTAAACTGCAACTAAGATCCTAATTAAATTACTAAGAAAATAAAAAATAGCCTGAAACAACTTTATTTTTTCTCTATGTTTCTGGTGCAACAAGAAGCCTGAGATAATTGATAAATAAATAAAAAGTCTAGAAATAAGTAATATTACGGCCTAAACAATATGATGAAGAGCATGATATCCCATCATTTTTTTACATCTTTCAGTAGATAAGAAAATTTCAATTTAACAGTTCAAGCAAAGTGCCATTGGAATTTTAACATACCTTCAAAGTATCATTCATTGGAAAATGTCCTCTATTGTTTGTTTTTGAAGCACAAACAGATTGAACGCCTAATTCAAAATAGACAAAAATATATTTATATTCTAAGAAGGCTGGATGATCATCACTTCATCAGCACAAGTTGATCCCTTCGTTAACTTTCTTATTAATTTTCAGAAGTTGAGATTGATTTGCATATTCTAATTAATTTGTTACAAGAAAAATAATAAATCTACTCTGAATAAAAATGCTTACTGATTTTTGTCATAGCAATTTTAGAAGAATATGAGAAGAATATTAATAATAATAAGCCTTTTATCTAAATGGACTGTTTGGACTAGTACAAGACATAAAAGACTGGTACAATACTGTTTCAAATTGGTATAAGACAGAGAAGATTGGTACAGTCATGTTTTTATTTTTTAACATTTCATATATATTTAATTAGAAGCATGAAATTGAGATCAAACTTAGAACCCTATAACTTTCATTATTTGAAAATAAGAATGCTATGTGTATACGACAAAATCTCTTGAATCTATGTGTACTGTAGTTTATTCAACATCAAATTTTTGGAGGACAATCACAGAATAACTGAAAGTTAAGTATTTTAAATTTTTAACAACTCCTTACATAGGTTCCTTATTCTTATTTATTTACATATTTTTAACTATTTGTAATAGTAAGCTTGTTTATTTTAGAATCACTAAGTGCTTTGCATGAGAACAACTTGTGGTGGTCATTGCACTTTCATCCTTTATGTTTTGCCTATTTACAAGTGCATTCTTATAATGATTTTATTTTTTTAAAAATGCACCTATTGATTTGTAACAATAATTAGTGCACATGATTTTGTAAAAATCTACATCTCATGAACACCATCTATCCAGAGACCTAGATTCATATTTACAAAAAAAAAAAAATCAGAATACCTGATCCTTTACAAATACTAATATTTGGTTTGCTTTGTTGGTAATATCTCAAATTGGTTATTGTATGACTATCCTATGGATATAAAATAGTATCAGTGGCTCCACCGTGCAGTTTTCACAAAGAGAAATAAAATGCTTTATTTAAAGAAACAAAGTTGTAGTGTCATATGACCATTAATCAAGTCTAATCTGTCAATAGATGCAAATTCGAATTTAAGCTCCAAAATGATAATACAATTCCACAAAATCGCCCTAGAGTGAAACAACCAATTACATCAACAAAATAAAAAAATTAGGCAAAATGTTTAACATTTCACAGAGAATAGCTACAGTGACTCCGGGAGTTACCTTAATAATCCAATTCGCAAGCTTCTATTTCTTTAGCTGGGGGATCAAGAGAGAGCGAGACGAGGCCATGGGGTATTACACGGTCTAGATTTCTGACAACAATATGTATAGAAATAAAGAAAGAAAAATAAATGAATAATGAAGAAATAAAAAAGAAATTAATTTCCATATTTATATTGTGATTAGTATAGAAACCAAGAAAAAATAAGGAAACAAAGAAATAAAATATGGAAGATAGAATCTACTCAATTGAAGAGGGAACAATAAGGAAACAAAGAAATAAGAAAATGAAGAAATATATCATTAAATTACGGATTCTGCTCAATTTTAACTGTAATGTTTCGTGTGGCAGTACATGTGACGGATATTTTTTTAACTAAATTTAGACTTCTACGCATAAAACATATGCATTTAATCAAAAGAAAACAAATTATGTGATTGGAAAGCTGAAATTAAATCTAAAATTTTATCTTTCAATCGTAGCCATTGACGGATCAGACACCCAACGTGCTTAATAATAGAATAGAGATACCAAGCTTTTCTACTATCAAAATTCACAAAAGCGTTGGTCATTTTACATTCCGAAATTTTTACTAATACCATTTAAAACAAAAAACAAACAAATCATTGTAAAAAATACCAGACTCGTTAATAAAAGTCCGCAGATTGAATTAACGGACTCTAAAAACTCCAATTTCAATATATTATAATGCAATTAATGACCTTTTAGAGTCCTCCAATTTAATCGGTGAACTCCATTAATATATTCCATTAATATATTCGCAGATTGAATTAACAGTCCTGATATTTTTTTCAAATTATCTGTAATTTGTGGTTTTCTATTTTTTTTAGCTTATGGTATAAATAAAAATTTCGGTTTTACAACATTACAATGTGAATATAGAGATAGAAATTAAAATATTTAACATTACCCACACTCCGGTGGAGATAATTTAAATATAAATTACCATATCTTAATTAGAGTCTCTAAAGCATTAAACAGCAAAAAGGTCAGACATCAAATATATATATCACATGATGTTTTCATCGAAGGGCAAAACAAGAACTGTCTAAGCAGAGTTAGGTCCCATGCCGGGGCCCGCGGGGTAACCGGCCTCGACTGTCGGTTGGTGTGCGGCACTAGGCCTAGCAGTACCGGTTGTCAATCCAGTAGGGTCGGTGTGGGCCACCCCTTCCTCTGCAAGGCCAGGGTAACCGGTCTCAACTGGTGGTTGGTGTGCAGCACTGGGCCTAGCAGTACCGGTTGTCAATCCGGTAGAGCCGGTGTGGGCCACCCCTTCCTCTGCAGGGCCAGGGTAACCAGTCTCGACTGATGGTTGGTATGCGGCACTGGGCCTAGCAGTACCGGCTGTGGGCCACCCCTTCCTTTACAGGGCCATTGCATGCGTGCTCTCTAACGGCCGCATTGTATTCCATTGCTTCACGTTTTGCAAGCTCAGCCTCATGAATCTTCGCTTGTTTCTTGTGCTCTGCCATCTGCTTCTCTGCTGGATGCTGAGCCGTCGCTTTCTGTACCTTCTCTTCTACGACGGCTTTGGTTTTGTCCTTACCGGCTTTCGCGGAGGCGCCTACATTGGCCGCCTTCTCCTTCATCGTCTCCATTGCATTTTTTCCAGCCTGCATCTTAATTGACTTCCTCTGTTTCCTCTCTCTCTCTCTCTCTTTGCTTGCTTCTGTTATGAATTATATATATTCTGATTTATTTTCCCTAATTAGAGAGCTTCATGAGAATGAGCTGTTTGGTTCTCTCCCTATTTATCTTAGGAACCGATAAGTACGGATACCGAAAGGCGAAAGGTACCGGGTGCGTATTCTCCGAGATATCTCAATTTTTGCGATCGACGTGTCCGATGCCTAGATTGAAATATTCCAAACAGTCACGCAAAGTTTGAGATATCTCAGAGGATACGAATTCAAAGGTATCGCAGTGAGGACACGTGGGGAGCTGCCACAGTGCACGTGGCAACAGAATAATTATGTTGGGGACACGTGTAGTATCAACTTTTCAACTTTTTATTTCTTTAATCAATCAATCAATCGTTTTAGGAAAAGAGAACGAGTTTAGATATATGGGCTAAATTCAAGTTCGGCCCGTTTGGATGAGAGGAGCAGCTGGGGTCCGAATCCGATGTCTATTGGACTCAAACTGAGTTTCATGGGTTGGTGATGTCCGATCCGCTTGAAGATTCGTACGCACATATATTAAAACTAATCAGCGCGGATATTAAAGTGATGCGCACTGATTTTAAAGTAGATCGGACGATTATGGAACCCATCGACTCAGTTTGAGTCCGATGGGCATCGGACCCAAGCTGCTCCCTTGAATGCGAACAAAACCAACGAAATAGATTATCCAAAAATGTTCAAAACAAAATGATGATCAAATTTGTGTTTTTATTAGAATCTCTGAGTGGTGTTTGTTTTGGTCTGATTGATTCAATTTTTTATCTGATTTGGATTTGTGCCTCTGTTGGAATTTCTGAGTGGTAACTGTTGATTTAATTTATAGTCCAGTTTGATTCAGTGCCTTCTACGATGAAGTTGTATCCACCGGATGATGACCAAATTCTATGTACAGACAAATTCTATGTACAGAGAAAACAATCAGTAGACTTCTATTATTTCCATCAAGTAATGATGACCAAATTTGTATCCACCGGATGCACGTATCTTTGTGCATTTTTATTTTGTTTACAGTTGTATGTTTCTTAAGACACTTGTTGTCCAATCTTATGTAGCAACTATTGTGTAATTCTTTAAATAAATGAAATTGACTACAGACCTTATACCAAAAACAAAAAAAATGTTCAAAACATATTTTAAAAAAATGTTTGGAAATAAGTTTAAAGATTAAAAATACAAAAAATTATAAATTTGAAGAAAATAATGAGATTAATTTTAACAACATATGTCATACTTTCTTCTGTCATGTTCGCAAGCTATTTGAATCCGAGACAATATACAAGTTATTTATTTGTTTTTCTCTTTGGTAAAAAAAGTATTTTGTCCATGACAGAAGAGGAGAAATAATATATGACTCATTTATGAAAAAAAAAAATTATTAGCTCAGATTTGATATTTCTTTTTTCATCAATTTATGTCGAAAAGGAAAAATAGAAAAAAAGAAAACTCAAATCTAATTTCGTACGAACTTCCGGTAAGTCCAATATCCTATCAGAATTTTTTATTTGCAGAAATATTATTAAAATAATATACGATTTTAGATGCATGAGGGGTGGAATTTAATTTGCCAGAAAAATTGAATTCGGTGCCTTTTTAACTGAAAGAGTTTTCAATTGGATTTTACGCGAATTATTAATTATTCGTGTTTTAACGCGAATTTTTTAATTTATTTTTTTGGGTTTTTTTGGATTTTTTTCTTCCTTGTGTACCGAATTATTCCGAATTATACTAAATTATTTGCGAATCACAAAATTTTGACCCCATCGAACTGAACCCAAACTATTCGTTTGTCTGTGCCCTCTTCTCCTCCTATTTCAATTCTTGTGTAGCCATTTGCGCTAGTGTGACACTTCCAATCACAGTAACAATACTCGCCCTTTATTCGCGAATAAAACATTTTTTAGGGGCTGCGAATAAAATATTTGACCGAACTTATACTGCATAATTCGTGAATAAAACGCGGATCACGCAATAAAAATGCGAAAAAAAGACAAATTTTTTTTTTTAATTTTTTTCTCTTTTTGAGGAGTTTTTTGGAGAATTTTTTTTACTTTTTTATTGTACATAATTATTTCCGAATTATACTTAAATTATATTCGAATCGAATTATGAATTTTTTTATCCTGGCAGACTGAACTCGAGCTACTGATCTGTCAATATGCTTCCAATCTGAATTCTCAACCCATCTAAAATCCTATATTATTATTAATAATTATTTCTATAAAAAAAATATTCAGATATCCTTCTGACTAAAAGAAACGTTTGCAATGACATCATCTGTCCCTTTTTTTTGCAGTGCCCGGGACAGAACTTATTCCGTCGTTTTTGTACTCTGCACTTCTGCAGGGCCATTTTTAAACAGTTTTCCGTGGAATATATAGTCGACCACAGTACAGATGATGGTATGTAAAATAATAGACAGCTAATACGAGTTTGCTTCTTCCTTCACTGGTCCTTTTCTGCCTAAGGCGGTTGGCAAATGGCAAATACAAAATTGATTTTCAATTGTGAAATACCGAAATGAAATCCAAATTTCTGGATAATTATTTTAGGAGTGAAAACGGAGCGGCTCATATCATTTTTATTTTTTATTTTTGATCCTATATTTTTTTTTTCGTACACGAATACAAATACGGAGTAATATCAAATATATTAGACAGATACGAATACAGATTCGGATCCGAATCAAGATCGAATATTTATCAAAATAATATAAAAATATTAAAGTTCATAATATTTATCTAATTATAATAATAAATAACATAAAATTTTCATAATATATATTAAAATATATGATATATATCTACTATTAGAATACGTATAATTAAAACGTAAAACCATATCAGTATTCTTATCCACACAAATATCTAGATATCAGATATCCACATCTAAATTTTTGAATACGAATCGAATACGAATCGGATATTATCCATACCGTTTTCACCCCTAATAATTATCAATCCTTACTTAAAAAAAATTGACGTATAAAGTGAGATTCTGTCCTAAAGATTTAATTATTTGTTCTTTTATGACTTTGTCGGTTGTCAAGAAAGAGAAGACACTTCAACAGCAGATAGAGTCGTGCCCACTGAAGAAAACATTAAATTTCTTAATAAATGAAGTTTAGGGTTGGGTTAGGTTGAGCTACAAAAATACATCTGCGCAATTATTTTGCAATTGTGGAATAAAGTGAGATTTCCTCATACAGATTTAACTTCTTCTTTTTTAATTCTATAAATTAAAAAATCGGAAATAAAAGGTTTGTAATTGGCCGTTGAGAGGTGGGAGGGTCGGATTTTTCAGACCTACCAGATTCAATCCAAAACAAAAATAAAAGTTTGCAAGAGTAGACACGAAATTGTTCCTAACGGGTTGAAATTTTCGGGTACGGGTTTTGAACCGAAACAAGCCGCCCCCGCATCTCCCAGGTCAAAGGTCTTATTGAAATTGAGTCCGTGTCCCCACAGGTACCTGAGGTGCAAGTTGAAAAAACAGACGGTCCAGATTAATCCTATCCGGACCAAACTTTATTGGGACTGTACAGGCTGGATTTGAGATTCGTGCCAAATTAAAAAAACGGTGTAGATTTATAACTTAAACCTCAGGTACCTGTGGTGATACGGATTCGTTGAAATTTCCGTTTTATTACATTTATTACATTACATAGCAAAGAAAATTGAAAGCGAAATAAGAAGAGAAAGAGAATAAATAAAGGCGAAAACAGAGCTACTGCAGCCTTGCTACCGGTAGCAGTGGCAAGAGCTTCGCCAGAGTTGAAGCCGACCTTTTTGAATTGAGAACGATAAGTGGTTTGATTTATATCGAATCGAATCGAATCTGATTCAGTTTGTCGCGTCTTAGGAGGAGGAGTGGAGATGATGCGCCGGTACGCTTCAGATGTTTATCGGCTTCCTGATTTTCTGGTATGAATCCTATGCTCAATCATCTATTTGTTTATACTTGATTTGAATTGTTACTCATTCTAATTCGTACTATTTACTGTTTTGAAATATTTTCAACTGGATCATCCGACTTATTAGTGACGAAGCTTGGATTCTGCTAGAAAGATCTGTTGCATGTTAATTGAACCAAATCAAGTGAAATAACCAATTGCCCTTTATTTATTTCATTATTCAATTGAATCCATCCACTGTTTATTTGATTATGAGACAGACTCTGTATAACCTGCAAATGAAATTATTGCTTCATTACTATTTTTGTTTAACAGAAATGGTAGCTATATTTGTATTTTAGATCAATCAGATGACCAAAGGTTCTTTTACCCTTTATAGTGAATGTAGAACCTAACGAGCATTAAATGCAGTATTAACTCTATTGGATCTATTTTGTCCTTTATCAAATCAATGTTTCATAAAAATTAACAGCTATGAGGGTGGGAACACAGTAAGAAATTTTATACGGGGAACACCATAGCGAAACTCATTTCATAGGGGTCGTGATCTATATTTCAATGTTTTATAGGGTTATAATTCACCAACATAAGGTTTTTATTTGTTGCACTTGCAAACATCAGTTTCCCTTTCCCTCTGGAAGCTATTAGAGACAAAAAAAAGTTGGGATTGTTATAACTTTCATATACTGTTTCATGACCATCTCAAACTTTCTCTGTCAGGCTAGCACTTGCAAACTTGTGAGAGCATTTTCTACTTCATATGCTACCTTGAAGTCCTCTTCAGAAGAAACTATACAAACTGAAAACACCGACAGAAAAAGCAACAGTGACAGCATTTTAACTGATTCTTTCGGGAGGTTTCACAACTACCTGCGAATCTCTCTGACAGAGCGGTGCAACCTTCGGTGCCACTACTGCATGCCAGCTGAGGGAGTCGAGCTCACCCCAAGTTCTCACCTTCTCTCCCAAGAGGAGATCATTCGCCTTGGGGCTATTTTTGTCAGCTCAGGGGTGACTAAGATTAGGCTTACGGGAGGTGAGCCTACTGTCAGAAAGGACTTAGACGACATATGCTTGAGGCTATCAGGCCTTAATGGGGTTGAAACAATTGCTATGACAACTAATGGGGTGGTTTTGGCAAAAAAGCTGCCAAGGCTGAAGGAATGTGGTCTGAATGCTTTGAACATAAGTTTGGATACTCTAGTACCGGCTAAATTTGAATTTATGACAAGGAGGAAGGGGATGGAACGGGTCCTAGAGTCAATCTATGCAGCTGTTGATATTGGGTTTGACCCAGTGAAGGTATTTTTTGGGTTTTGTCACTATAAACCAACACAGTTCTCTTGTATAAAATCTCTCTTTAAGGTGATTGTGGATAATTCCCAGCTGTTAAGGTGGTGTGATGGGCAAGTTGTTTTTTTATTTAATAATGACAGATTGTGCACCAATAAACTAAGCCGAGCATATTAGATGGTATGTACCTGTTTGTATGGTGTTTACACTAGGGGCATTTAGTTTTTATTTTCCTTTTTTGGTTTCATCTCGTGTTTGACTATTTTGTAAATAAGTTATAAGATTGAGCGTTAATTGCAAACATGAGAAATGTTTGTGTCATTGCAAATAAGGGGGAATATGCACCATAGCTGCAGCTAGTTAATAGAAAGCCAATCACAAATTTATTGTCTAAATTTTTAAGTTAGAGCTGGTAAAACATCGAGAATTCTCCAAACAACAAATATGTAACTGATTTTTGTGAATAGGTGAATTGTGTGGTGATGCGAGGGATAAATGATGATGAGATATGTGATTTTGTGGAGTTAACAAGAAACAAGCCAATTAATGTTCGCTTTATTGAGTTTATGCCGTTTGATGGAAATGTTTGGAATGTGAAAAAACTGGTACCTTACGCTGAGATGATGGATAAAGTGGTAAGGTACAATTAAGCTTTTTTATTTTTATTTTTTAAAATATGTACCATTTCTTCATTTGGGTCTTACTTCATACAAGTGTTGGTACCAAATATAATATACTTGTTACAAAGAAAAAGAAGAATTGTTTAATCCCAAGAAGAAGAAAAATGAAAAGGTATTGAATGGAGATATCAGTGGTATAACACCTGTGGCAGACTTTGTGCATATATTCAATTACTTGTTTCTCTTGCTCGGCAGTGCAGCCAAATGTGTTTGGTCAGGAGGTTCTTGGTGTAATCAGTTGTATAGCAGATCAAATTTAAGTCCAAATTAGGTTTACCGTGAACAAGATTTTTTTTCTTGTTTGTTTGCTTTTGTTTTTCTTTTATGATAAAAGTGGTACCGAGCATTAGCAGTTTCTCATTAATTGAAATCAAAATTTACAGCCACAATTTACGAGTCTTAATTCTCCTATTTTTACCCTTTTCGATACAACCAGGATCCCCGTCTCATTCTCATCCTTTTACCCATATCCCTTTATTTGCTCCCTATATTACACATTTATAACTAGTTTACATCAAAGCCCCTCCAATTCTTTGTATGTACACTACTATGTATAACACCTTTGTTATATCCTATTTTATGGTGAATGTCTACCCCCTGGATTCCTTCCCCTTACAATTACTAACACTGCTGAAAATGTTCAGATTCTTTGTATGTACACTGCTGAAATTGTTCAGATTCTTGTTAGTTTTAGAATCATATTAACAGTAGTTTGAACACATCGATTTAAATTAGATTTTTAATTGATCTGTTGCCAAAAGTAGGCTTTTTTATTTTTTTTATTTGTAACCTCACTTTCATTTCTGTTAGCATGAATCATGCTAATGCAATGTTTTAGTTAAGTGCTTAACAGAACATATAGAATATACAATACAACCACAATAATTAAGTGTAACAGCAAATATTGAATAGTCAATACAACACAAAAATACAACTACATTGTCCTACTTTGTACCCACCAAGTCTGAGAATTTTCTCTCTAGTTAGTTGAACTATTGTGGTTATCTTTGTGTTTTCAATGTTGATCTCAGTTCTTGTGGTCCGTTCATTCCAGTGTCACGTTAAAAAGTGATAATCTTCAACCATATCCGAGTTTGTCATTAGCTAAGTTGATCGAGAATGGTTGTATTTTCTATTTGCAATCTTTTTTCTGAACTCAAAAGGTTCAGGAAGTTTGGTGGGCCAAAAAAATCGACTGTTTCTTTGTTGGGAAATTCTCTGCATCCTTCTCTTTCTTCTTTAATTTTATCTTTTCTCCATCTAAAGAATTTAAACACCCCGCTTATTTGTACTTGGTTATGCATTACATTTTTATATATTCTTTTTGCTTTGTACAGAAGCAAAGGTACAAGGACATAAGGAGACTGAGAGACCACCCATCTGACACAGCCAAAAATTTCAAGATAGAGGGGCATTGTGGTAAAATTTCATTCATTACATCCATGACTGAGCATTTTTGTGCTGGTTGCACCCGGTTGAGGCTGTTGGCAGATGGAAATTTCAAAGTGTGCTTATTTGGCAGTTCTGAGGTACTTACCTTTGCCCTTGGATCATTTTTTGTTTTAAAAATGTAAATCGAACCTATTTGCTAGTAGTCATTTTGCTACAAACTGAAAGAAACAAAAAAACAGAGATAAAACCAATGACATTTTCAATCACAATGATCACCTGTTTGCTTTTCTGAACCGTCCGATAGAAATGTCTCTCTCCCTAATTGAAAAACTAGTAAAAGAAATTAAAAAAATATATATCTATAATTTGCTGTCCTACAATATTTCGATAGGTAGATCAAATTGAGTAGCTCAGATCGACTGATTGAATATTAGAAGTTGAGATTTAGACTTTAGAGCTGTAGCACTGGTAGATTGGTGCTATGCATAGTACCATGGCCACACTTAAAATGAATCCTTATTTGTATGTTCACATGATCTAATTGACAAGAAAAAATTTAGAATGAATCTAAGGTGAAAAGTGACAGTCATTCGTTCATTTTTATAATGCCCAATCCTCCTTTGTCACAAATATTTGTACTTTAAAAAATTATGAAAGGGGATATTTTCTGTGTTTTGCAATGTTAATACATTACTCAAAACAATGTCAATTTTCTTAATGAAATTGTTGATATTTTTGCAATAACAAATCTCTCTTTAAAGAAATATGGATAAATAAATATCTTTTTTGACGAATTGTGATTTTCATGTTTGCATTCAGAAATTATTTTCAAAATCCTTATGATTTGTGTCTGTGATCATTTTTGGCAGGTTAGTTTGAGAGAGCCAATTCGAGCTGGTGTTGATGATCTTGGTCTAAAGCAAATTATTGGTGATGCAGTATGTGCATACGCTTGTCCTTTTCTTTAGTTATTCATTCTTGTTTCACTGACATTTCATGCACATACCCACGCTCAAATATTTTAATTATGAAACATCAAAAGCTATTTTTAACTAATGCCAAACAGTCATTGTGTCTCCCCTAGTCACTCTTTAGACATATGAAGGTGCCTGTACTGGGTCTTTAGCAGAAACTAAGAAGGCAACATATGTTATAGGGCAACTCAATGTTTAAGGCGTAACTAAGTACCATTACTGCAACTAAGCAAACAAAAATTCTAAAAAACAGAAATATAAAACAGTGAGTTGTGAGATTCATGTACCTCATGACACCAGATCTCACCATATCCCTGCTACTTGATTCGACAGAAAAAGATAATTTGAATCTAGGAGTCCTGTGCTGTTACACTCAAGCCATACCTACTTTTGTTGTCCCAAATGTGATTCTTAGGTCAAAAGAGAGAAGATTTTAGAGAGAAAAATATGAAAAATGGAAAAATGAGAAAGAAAGTTGGGAGTTGGGGTCATACCTGTAGTGCTGATACTTTGGTACGTGCTGGCTGCAATTGCAATCATTGATTCTTTGTATTTTGCATGTTTAAGCTAAAATAGTAACTTCTATTTTTTTTATTTTAGGTGAAGAGGAAGAAAGAAAAACATGCGGGTATGTTTGACATAGCCAAGACAGCAAATCGACCCATGATCCACATTGGTGGCTAACTTTACGGTACCTGTTCGTTTTTTTCTCATTGCTTTTCCTTTGTTTTTTAGTTTTATTTTGATATTGCTGTTGAAATTGCCCAGCTAAGGTCCTAGAAATGCTCAAATTATATGCAAAATTTTCCTTTTAACTTCTTTATTTCTGGATTAAACAAGATCTTAGCATTTGAGCATGGCAACTTGATTGCAGTTTTACTGAGACCTATTTCTGCTTCCAGGGGATAATTTATCAGAGACTCTCAACTCATGTACCAAATGGAATCTTCACATGAAGTTTATTTTAACCGGGATATGATTTTTATGATCCTGCCACAGTGGGAATAGAAATCATTTTTGTGAAATATTTGTATGCAAAGAATGAGAGTATTGACATAAAGATTGTATATAGCTCAATGTTGATACAAAGTATCAAAGGCGCGTTGAAATAAAAAGTAATTGTAACTTTTTTGAAAGGTCATTTGCTTTGTTAGAGGAACACGCTCATGTACCGAATGGAATTCTTCGTATTTAAGCTTTACATATGTTGGGATACAAGTTACGACAAACCACGGTGTTATTTCTGTTGAATATTGTAATCGTGTCTTAATATATGTGCTTGTATACAAATAATTATAAGAGATAATTTCTTATATAGTTTACAAGTTGTGGAGTTTCTTATTTATCCTAAAATCTTTGAAATATTTGCGAGTAAAGATTGAAGGCCAAGTTATCCAACTATTTCATTTTTAATTTTTTTCATCTGAATTTTGAACATGGGCATTGATAATAATAATAACGTCTCTATCTTCTTTTTTAAACGTTGTTTTATTAATTAAGATGAGAATTAATTGTGTTATAAGATAATTATGTTTTTCTTAGATATCAAATTTCTGAAAATTACTTTGATATATTTTTTTATCTATTAATAAAAATTTCGGTAGCCGCATCTCCCCCTTTTACACGAGTTAACACGATTCTTGACAATTGAAACCTCGTATTTAGTTAATTATAATTTATTTCTACGTCACAATATTTAGTTACAGGTATTTGTCGTTAATATATACAGAGAGAGAGGGGAGGGTTAAAATGTATCCTTCTTTTGCCGAAATTTTTGTTCATCGAAATTAAATAAAAAAAATATTGAAAAAGAGGACTGAAAAATTTCAAAATCTAAGTAGAACGGATTAAATTATCCCGTCTTTCTTAATCAAAATCCAATTTCAAACTTAACATTAACTAAATAAGCAATAAAAAAAATAAACAAAAACAGTATAGATCTTCCCGTCCTCAATGCTAATCCAACTATTAAAAATTTCGGAAGCAACACTCTGCCGCTAGTCCAACTACTCAAAGGCTTTTTGATCATTCAACCAATAAAAGTTTGTTGAAAGGAATTAGTATAAAATACATTTTTCCTTTTTTAAAGCAAAATCTATAAGACCAGTAGTGGGTCTAACTTGGACTCCATGCAGACTGAATTGAGCTAATATATGTGAGATGGAGATTCAAATCACAGGTTTATTGACTGAAATTTTTTTGTGCTCCAGGAACAGAAAGATCTGTACTGTTCCTGATTTTTTTTTTATTTTTTTACTGCTTGTTTAGTTAATGTTAAGTTTGGATTTTGATTAAATGAGACGGGATAATTTAGCCCGTTCTATTTAGATTTCGAATTTTTTTTAAATCTCTCTTTTTTTCGATATTTTTTTATTTAATTTCGATTAATAAAAATTTCGGCTTCTTTTGTGCTCCTAATGTGATCCTCAATCTTGATCGTACATGTTATTTTAGAGAGCGGACCAGATTTTCTTTTCCTTGAGACTCTTCGACCGTGCTCCAGAAGGCGGTACGCAGAGAGAGGAGAAGAGAGAATCACTGTGCGGAGGTAGGCTTTCGCCAGATCACGTCTGACTGTGTCGTTCACTCGCTCCAAAAGAGGAGAAATCAGAGAGGTAGCGAAAGGGGGCAACACGGAGGAAAACTTACACGATGTTTTGACGAAATCTGTCACCTACAAATCAGAGTGGAGGCGAGGTAAAATGGCGAGCTTCTCTTTCCTTCCCTTTCCTTTAATGACGATTTCTGGAGCACAGCCTTCGTTTCCAAAAAATTATAAGAGATAATTTCTTATATAGCTTTACAAGTTGTGGAGTTTCTTATTTATCCTAAAACCTTTGAAACATTTGCGATTAAAGATTGAAGGTCAAGTTACCCAATTATTTTATTTTTATTTTTTTCATTTGAATTTTGAACATGGACATTGATAATAATAATAACATCCCTATCTTTTTTTTAAACGTTGTTTTACTAATTAAGATGAGGATTAATTGGACGTTGTGTTTATAAACCATCACGTTTTTCTTAGATATAAAATTTTTGAAAATTACTTATCTTCACATGACTACTAAAAATAACTAAAAAATTAATTACATGAGGTTTATAAATTAAAATTAATTTAAATTTTTATCTAGTACTTGATGTTTGTTTTAATTTCTTCTTAATTTTATTGATGTTACATCACAGGAGACCCCACACCCAAATTCTATGGAAAAAAAAAATAGCGCCGCCTTTTGTTAGCACATACAATACATATTATCATTTATTAATTGCAATAACATATTAGTACACGGTAATCAAATAATTAAAGTGCATCTGATACTTCATGTGTGTATAAATTTATTGCTTACAATTGGTCACTTTAATTATATAAGTATATGAAGGTATATGTTTATAAGACATTTTTTTGTTTCAAAGTCCAAATAGTCAATCTGAAACACTCAACACGTTCTCTGTATTAAAATGTACCTGGAGACCAAATTATTTATTTTTTATTGGAAATTTCTTACTATTTTTTATAATTTTTCAAAATAATGTTTCAAACTTTTAATATGGTAAAAAAATATAAATAAATAAAAAAAATCTGAAAAACTGTTTTAAATTTTTTAAGAAAATAGTAAAAAAAATTCAAAAAAAATGGGAAATTTGGTCTCCATGCACATTTTAATTCAGAGAACATAATAAGCACTTCAGATCGATTATTTGAACTCTGAAATTACAAAAATGACTTATAAGCATGTTCTCATATGCTTATCTCCATTCTTATATAATGCACGTAGTTGTCTTGATCTGCCAACGGTTTAGATTGAAAGATAAATTTTCAGATTTAATATCAGCTCTCCAATCATATAATATGTCTTCTTTTGATTAAATACATCTATTTTATATGTAGAAATATAAATTTAGTTAAAAATATACTCGTCACACATACTAATATATAGTTTGTCACAATTAAGAATAAATCTTTAGCAATTTGTTTCCTTATTCCTCATTAAATCTATTTTTGATTCATGTAATTAAATTATTTCCTTATTTCTTCATTTTCTCTTATTCATGAATTTATATCATATCTTATCAAATAAATTGATTCATTTTCATGTTATATTTGATCCATTTTTTTTTCCATTTGTTGTTTCTTTTATTGTTATTTATTATTTGAATTTTTGTTTTTTGTGTGTCTTTATTTTCATTAAATATTTTTTCTTCTTAATTTTGTATGAATGTCAAACAAAAATATATCTTCATATTATATTCAATTTTATAATATGTTTCCGTTACAATGCACGAGCACCATACTAGTATAAGTAGAGCAGCCAACCTCTGCTTACATATTTTTTTCCCATAAATGTAATATAGATTTTAGGGAGTGACTAATAGTACCCCCATTCTATCCCCTCAATATCCCCCCTAACTAACTTATCCATAAAGTACGATGGGGACCACTAACTAACTTGGGTAAACAATAACTACTTGGAGGACCACTTAAATTTGAAAAAATTTACAACTGGCGTAAACATGTATGAACACTTATGCGCCTAAGTATTTTTATATAATATATTAAATATTCATACCTAAGACATTAAATATTTAAACAAAAAACTGGACATCAACTTTCTTTTCTCTCTCTAGTCGCACACTCATCTTTTATACATTTTTAGAAGTGAATTTTTTTTTCTCCGTATGACGTTTTCATACACCTTTATTAACATCATTAAAAAAAATGAATTTCATATTTTCGTATGCCATCACCAATCTGAAGGGCAACTCATTAATTGTGGAGAACTACTGCTCCACTTATCCATTTTTAAATTGTAGAAATGTACCATGATTCCACACACAGTTTTATGGATGATTAGAGTATTTGCATGCTCTACCAACATAAGTATAGTCAACCCCTATACTTAACCCATCAAAATAATTGGGGTCCACAGATCTTATTTCACCAATGACATGCAAGAAAGAGGAGGGCACAAATGAATCATGATTTTGTGTTTCAATATGTTCTACATCATTTAACTATGTTTTTAAAGTCCGAACAGCAGATCCGAGCTGCTCAACATGATCTTCATAATAAAATGAGTTTGAAGACCAAATTTTATATTTTTTAGAATTTTTTTACTATTTTTTTGAATAGGTACAAAATCACTTTTTAAAGAGATTATGGACCATTAGAAAAAAGTGATATTATACCTTATTAAAAAAATTCAAAAAATATAAATTTTGGTCTCCAGGCATATTTTATTATGAAGATCATGTTGAGCGATTCGGATCGACTGTTCAGGCTTTGAAAATAGAGATAAAAGATGTGAAGCATTTTGAAGCACAAAATCATGGTGCATTTCAACCATGATTTTTGAACGAGATTATGTTTGGAGATATTTGGACTCTAATCTATGCGATATCTCTCTTTGTAAGCGGCAGGCCAAAAAACTTCGATCCCTGTTAATTGTATCGTTCTGCCTTATATAGGTCGTCCTCTAACTGCCATCCCATGTTGGCAGAGTGGTTAGGGGAGATAATGGTTTTCTACATAATTTTTCCTTTCAAACGAGATCCATGATGAAGTACTTTCGGGTTCTTTATTGTTCAAGTACTCACACCTCGACGTACAAGTATCCATACTAAATTTAGGAACTATTCATACTAAAACATATAAAGTACTCATTCTATAACTTTGAAAACATCATTATTAGTAAATATACAAACTACAAAGCATTCGTACTAAAACATGTAAATATTCATACTAAAACATTACATGTATACATATACATATCAGCAAATATTCAACATATAACATATTCAAACTACAAAGTTACTGGAAAATATTCAAACTACAAAGTATTCGTATTAAAACAAATAAAATATTCATACTAGAACATTAAAATAATACTTACGCATTGAAGTGTTAATTTTTATGTTGTAAAATATTCTGAGAAATTCCTAAATGATTTACACCTCGTCGAGCAAGTATTTACATCTCGTAATGCAAATATTCATATCTAAAATACCAAATATATTTCTAAAAAAACTTGTGCACAAGTACAAATGCCTATGCACGCAATTATTAATATATAATATATCAATTTTTAATAAAAATATTAACATCAAGTATTCATACTTACGTATTGAAGTGTGAATTGTTATATTGTAAAATAACTTTTATTAGTTAATTTGCTTGATGCTTAAACGTATTAATATATACTGAGGAAAGTATTCATACTTCTACTGTGCACAAGTATGAATGCATATGCACGCAAGTATTAATATATAATATATCAAGTATTAATACCTAAGATATCAAGTATTTCTAGTAAAAATATTAACATCAAGTATTCATACCTACGCATTGAAATTTTAGTAACATTATTAATATCTAAAATTTCAAGTATTCATACTTATACACTGAAGTGTGAATTGTTATGGTGGTAAATCAGTTAATCTATCTAATATAAATATTACTGTAAATATATCTCTCCAAGATAAATATAATTATTAATTTAAATGAAAATCTGAACCCTAAAATAAAGTTAAAAAAAATAAAACACCGTAGATAGATGCTATTAATGATCATCCATACTCTTTGGTTGGTGTCTGATTGGCATAGAAGATCCGAACTTCGTGCTGGTCACTAGAAAATACATATTTTCTCGTCAAGCATAAAAAATTAAAGTTATTACACTGTACAATACCAGATCCGAACTTTCTACTTTTTCATTTTTTTATTTTCTTTTAGCTCTATATTATTGAGTCGTATCTTTCTATTAGAGCTTTTAGTTTTGTAAACTAAGTTTTAAATCAAGACCTGAATTTTTTATTTTATTTCGCTGTTTAATATCAAGATAAGAACTAGACCTTTATTTTCATTAAAAAAAAACAATAAAGCATGTGTATATGAGCTTCTTTTTAAATTGGACGATCTACTACTCGGGACCCTCTAAAATTGCTGAATCAATCCAACACTACTTGTGATGAACAAAAGATTATTATATTTAATAATATCATATTAGAAAAAAAAAGATCATGTTTGTTTTAATTATTAAAACTGATGGGGTGGGAGAGACCTAGACCCACAATAATTAGATATTAATAATAATTAGTAGATAAGATAAGTAGTTAATATCAGGAGGACACTTAAGGGACTAGATAGAGGGAGACAAAATCTTTACTCTAGATTTTACGTGGTTTGCTCAATTTTTACCGTTTGCTTTATATAGTCCGTTAATTTTTACATAATTTAGTTTTTTAGTCTTTTAATTTTAGCTCGTACATCACTTATTAAAAAGTTGCTCATTTTTATTTCTTAACTCTCTAATTATATAAATAAATATATAAGAATAAAATAAGTTCAATAATCTAATCAAAACAATCCTAGTCTGATAAGTAGAGACTTAGAGCAGTGAAATTAGGGGTTTAGTCAGTTTTGAACCGAACCAAATTAATTTCGACTAAACGGTTCGGTTTTTCAGTTTAATAGTTCGGTTCAGTTTGCTTTTTAAAACTAAATTATAACTTCTGGTCGGTTTGGAAATTTTCAAAATCAAAATAACATAACCGACCGAATTTTTATATATGATGAATTTGATCCGGACCGACCTGGTTTATTTCTTAATATACTTCGGTTTATTACAAAACATGAATTCTGTTTGAAATAAAAAATAACATGGATTCTCCTTGCTTTAAATAAAAAATTAAAATATTTCAGTTTGAACCGAACAAATCAAACAAACCAAAATAAAACTCTGATTCAGTTTGATTGAATTGCAATACTAAATCGGTTCGATTCGATTCTATTTTTGAATCCGAATTATAACTTTAATCTGAGAAACTGAACCGAACCGACAAACACCCACTGAAATATTTAAACAAACGCTTCTCAGAGAATCTAGTTTCCGGTGTCTACAGACCAAAATGTAGTGGATCACTAAAATTGGACCCTACCATTAGGTGTTCGTTAAAATTAGTGTCATTTACCCGCCACACAGAAACGCTGTCCGTACCAGTCTCGACGATTCGGCGAACCTTAAAACCCTAAATCGCCTCCTCATTCTCTCCTTTCAGCCGCGCCATATTCTCTCCTTCTCCTCTTCGGGCTCCAATTATTGTGAAGAGAAAGGGGCAGAGGATCTCTAGAGAGAACGGATGGGCGCAGTGACCGGCGAGCATATGGACGGAGAGGATGAATTTGCTAGCGACTCCGAGGCCTTTTCTTCTGTTTATTATGTGCTCGACTCCGTTCGTAAGGCGAGTTTTTTTAGTTCAAAGTTCCTGTTAAATTTTGGAAACAAACAGCAGCTTAGCTTGTGGTATTGTTTGTTATCGTTTTCAATTTTTTTTCATTTTGCAATAGATTTTTGCGTGCGAGTCCTGTTAGTTAAATTCAGTCTTTGACAGTTTTGTTAAAGGGAGCTAATTTTTGACGATCTTCTTAAACCGAGTCAGTCCCAAAATCGTTCTGGGTTATAGGCTCCTTGTGTTGATCCATCTTCCCATGTTTTGATTATCTTTTTTTTTCCTGTTATTATTGAGTTTGTTTTTCTCATCTATATTGATTTAACTTGCTTATGTATTGACATTTCTTTTGATTATGTAGGAACCCAAACTTGTGGATACCAATGACAAAGCCCAGTACGACTACTTACTTAGTATTGTGGACCCCACTGCCAGATTTGGACCTGACGAGGAGGCCTTGCTTACGGTATTTTTTTTTTAATTTTATCTAGTCTTTTAGCGTATAATGGTCTGTACTCGCAGTACTGATCTATATACTATTTGTGCAAGCTTACGGATTTAAATGCAATTGATGCTTAACTGTGCAAAATTATGTAACGATTAACTAACTGACCTGCCTTGTAGAGCATAAGGCTATATTTCAATAACAAATGTCCCTTACAGTATCATTTAATTATTTTTATTTTTTTATTTTCAAATTTTGCAGACAGTATTGATGGCGATGGCTCAAGCCGTGTCAAGAATTGATACCTCATACCATCAATCGCTTCTTAGTAATGTAAAAGATTTTGGAAACTTTCTTATGCACTCTAATTTTCCTCAGAATATTGTTGATAATTATGCAAAGCATGTGAGAAAATGTACTCAAAGAGTCCTTATTTTTATATCATTCATGTAAAGAAATGGTTAGGTACCAATTAGTCTTGGTATCTGTTATGCATATGGAGGGTTATGATTGATACTTCATACTTCTAACTTGAAGTGAAATTTAAAGCAATTCATTTTATCCTAAACTGAAGTTGATTTGCTTCGTAGGTATTTAAAATGCGCATATGGTTCTTTGGATTTCATACAAGGACTGCTTTATTGGAGTTGATTACTACCTTGGTATGTTATTCATGCATGGTGACATCATTTAACCTTCGGTATCACCAGCTGGTAAAGTCCCAATCAAGCAAGTTCAGCCACCAAATAGTAATTCTAGGTGGCTGCAGGGACTGGTAGGTTTTACTGGTATAAACCTAGTGCTGGTCAGTTCTTGACTGGTACATTATCAATGATTCTGCAAGACAGCAATTAGAATATGAACCAGGTGACACCAGACCAGTTCATTAGTGGGTCAATTCTTATTTTCCATTTTTGTTTGTGAACTTTTGACTCTTCTGGTTTGTCAGCATTAAGTATGCACCTGGTAATGCCAGACCAGCTCGTTGATGGGTCAATTCTCACAATTGATGTTTCTTTTTTGAAAATTGGGCTTGGTTTGTTTGGATTTTTTTATTACCTCTGCATACTAAAAGCGGAATGCGCACAAGATGTGTGCTTCTGTTCTGGAGTTAAGAACATTAAAAGTTGCTCATGGAAACACTCTTCCATTTTATGTACACTTACCTGATGTTTTATGCTTCACTAATGTTTAGAATTGTTGTTTCTTGTGTCTGATATTTGACTATTGTCTGTACCAGGCAGCAGTGCCGGACAAGTTCCTGGAGGGGTGCTTGCACATGCTTGTGAGCAACTTTGTACCGCCTGAGAGGGTGCTGTGGCGGCTGGATCAGCCTAACTGGGTTTTTAGGAAGAGAATGATTCACCAAGAATTGCATACATGTTTGCAATATATTTTCCAAAATGTTCCTCTGGCAGCCTTCAAATTATCTGGTGTTCTTGATGAGACCATGCCACGGCGTTTTGACTCGAAGGCTGTAAGTTCTTTTACTCTCACTAGATAATTTGAGGGCCTTTAAATTATCTGGTGTCCTTGAGGTTAATGTTGAGGCTAAGTTGGAATAAATTGAATTATGCACAAATTTGGAGTTAACTGGGACAGCAGAATTGCCAATTGACTAATTGAGGGTTAATGATGGAAAAATTCGATTTAGTTGAGGGTTCACTGAGCAATCAAGGGTTGTGGCAGACAATTAGTATTTACTTGAGGTTCAGCTGGGGCTTTTGTGTGCAAAGCATTTTATCCAGATCTGATTTTTAGTTTAATGAGGATAACTTCAGCAAATTTATCGTGTATGTGTGCACTTAAGGTGTGCTTCTGTGTATGTTGGTGGATGGGTGCTCTGACACCTTTGTATTTTTTGTTGTTTCTAATGGAATAAAGTAATTCTGTTATGCAGAAAATGAATGCCTATGTTGAGTGCATGCTGGGTTTACAGAGAGAGGAAATAGGAGACGTCCTCAGTGCCACTTTACTTTCAAAGGTCATCAATTTGCTCTCTGATTTGGATGTAAGTTTCTGCCTCTCTATAATAAACTGTTTTGCATCTTCTATGAAAAACATCTGTGCGATGCAAAATTACATCTGTAGTTTCACTGTATGTACAGAACTATTACCTGAGCCACAAAATTGGTCCCGAAATTTTTATTAATAAGGGATCGATTTGTTGGAAATTCAAAATCTAGGTAAAACGGGTTGTTTTATCCTGTCCCACGGACGGAACAATTTGTCCCGTCCAGTTAATCCAAATCCTAATCCCAACTTCAAACCTGGTTAACTAAGCAGGAAGGGAAAATACACACACGCACACGGGACGGTACGATCCATCCCGTCTGCCCTAAAAAAAAAATACAACAGACAGTAAGCTCCATCCCGTCTGATTTCTGAATACGAATAATGAAAATTAAAGTTTTGGCTCTTCGTATGCCTTTCAAATCCCATTGAAATCTCTGGATGTAAAGGAAAACGACAGTAACTGCAGCTCATATAGCTTGCTCATATTTGCAATAGTGTGCTACTAAAATATTTGTGCTCCTATACTTCAATCGAGGCATGAATTTTCCCTGAGTGTCCTCAAGGGACGGAAAGGTTTGTCCCGTCCCTGGTTTTTCTTTTGTTTTTTTTTGGGTCGAACGGGATGTATATTTTTTTCCCTGCTAAGTTTGTTTAGTTAATTTAGTTAATTTAGGCAGGAGGATTAAATTTTCGATTAGTGGGACGGGATAAACCAACCCAGTTTGCCTAGATATAGAATTTTCCGCAAAACTATGCCCTTTGACGATATTTAATTAATTTATTTTCAATTAATAAAAATTTCGGAAATTGGTCACTCTACTTCAATATATTTTTCCTAAGTCACTGTGCTTTGATTTGTGGGTTTCATTTCTAGCCTACGCCAACTTGTTTGGGACTAAAGGCTTGGTTGTTGGTGTATTGTCACTTTGCTTTGATTTCCCCTTAATACATTCTCCTCCATGAACATGTCCCCTTCATCAAATAGGCAAAAGAATAGAGATTCTTTCTTTAGTTATCTTTTATCCCCATCTCCTGCTCTCATGTTCATCACCTCTCATCTCCCACATCTGATCTTGGTTGCTCCTCTCTTTTCTGCTTCTCCATCCTCTCATTTCTCATCAGGTTAAAGGAAATGGGCAATACAGAGAAATAGGGGGGAGAAAAGAAATGGGAACAATATTCAGTTTGTTTACTTATTTGATTAATTTGATTTGAACAAAGTAAAACTTCATATCTTGGGAGCAGGGGTTGCAAATTGAATTCCTTGAGCAATTTGGGGTCTAGTTTGGTAACCTTACATTAAATTTACCAAAATTATATGTACTTGAAATCTGCTTTGTATTACAAACAATCATGGAAATTTGTCCTGATCCTCCATCAGTTTTTCTATTCGAGAAGGGTTCAATTGCCTGCATAATGCCACCAGCATTTGAATCCTTAATAACAAAAATGTTGATCCTAAAATAACAAACAAAACCACTAGATGTGATATATATTACTTTCTCTACATGCACATAAAAACTTGTAGCATTCAACTCTGTTTTGATCAGAACCAAGATTTTGAAAATCAATGTCTAGAAATTGTCAGCATCAGTGGATTTTCTACAAACTCTTGGTGCCAATCAAAACAAAGTTGAAATATCGTAATATAATGTGCGTAGAAAAAGTGATACAGATCACATTTGAACTTCTAATTCGATATATGAATTATGGTTTTAGAGATATTAAACTTTTGAATTTGAGGCGTAGTGGTGGCCCCAAAAGTGAAGGCATTTGAACCCTCCTTTCTTCTTCATTTGTACTTGCCGAGGTTCTTGATCTCCTTACTGGTTTAAAATAAAATAAAAGCTTGTTCTTGCATACATTTTATGTTGAATGATCATCGCGAACCAAGAAGTAACATCATTTTTGTTTTGAAAGGTAAACATAACTTGGAATGACGTACATCAAGAAGACGAAACCATGGGTATTTTTGACATGGAGCTTGAAGATCTTGACAATCAATGTTTACAATTTGCTGAAGATGATTCAAAGGTGATGAAGCTATGGAAAATGATTTTTCTTTTACATGTTTTGTCTGTCTTTGTAGAATTTGTGTACTGTATTCAAGTTTATTATTAGATATATATATAAGCTGCTACTGATTTACTTTTTATACATTCTATAGGTTGGTGCTCCGGTTAATAATAGGGGTTTTAATGGTAATAACAATTGTGACTTTGTGGATAAGTTGGATGGCTTGATGGTGGTGGTCTGTGAGCATCTCAATTCACGTGTTGAAAGCGGCCGCTTGTTAACGGTACTTTTCTTTCTTAAATTTCTCCATATAAACACAATTTTTAGTTAGCATACCACCTCAAACAACTAGAATTGGGTTGACATATCACAAATATTTGCAAGTCCTATTTCCTTTTTTTAATAATTTTACTAATATATATACTTCTTGTTGTGTCTCATTATAAGTTGGTGTTTTAGCCATGTTTGGTTTAGGTATAAGCGTGGCATATCCCAAATTTCTCACTTGTGCTTTGCTCCCAAACATGGTAAATATGCATTGCATTACTTGGCAGAAGGGATAGAAATAATGACATAAATTAGAAACAGCGGCACCAGATATGCCCCATTTTTGTATTTAGGTTAAGGCGTAATTACCTGTGCAATGAAATGTCAATATAATTTTCTTGTCATTTATTCAAATAATGATTAAAATTAAAAATTAATAGCTAATTGGCTGGAGTATTGATGTCAAGCAAACTAATGTAAAAAAGAATTATTATTTACTCTTTAAATCTTTTAAAAATATACTTTTACAACTGGAATACATATCGTCTTATGCCCCCTATAGTGGAATAAGTTACGTCCCACTTGTGTATAGTGTGGTACAAGAAAATTATCACTTCAAATATTGGATTATTTTTCTGTCATATTTCAAATATTGATCAAAATTAATATTAAAATTATTAATAGATGATAGATTGGACCAAAACTAATACAAAAAATTATTGTTTACTCCTATCATTTTTAAATTTAGTACTTATTCAATTGAAATCCGTTATGGTGTTGACTTGGTATCGTTGTGGTAAATTGCTGATGAGACTATTTACTTTTATATAGCCGTAAAGGTATTTATCTATATATTTTGTATTTTCATTTGCACTTAGCACACAGTAACAAAGTGTTATGAGATTATTTGCTCATAAGTTTAAGCTAAGTAGTTAGCCATTTCCATTATCCAAGTAAAAATTTAAGGTCAAGCTAGTCTTCTTATGTATTTCAATTTTTTATTTGAAAATTTTGAAATTTCAAATGATCAAACATGGTGAAATTTTGCAACATAGCACAATGCCTAGACAACTTTTTATTCCTGAACTAACATGGCCGTAGTTGCTCGCCCTAGAAAACTGGTTTGTGCAATACCAGAACCGACCGGTAAAAAATATGATTATTTTTTTGTATTTGTTAGATTGATTTATTATTTACCTGAAGCAGGATTATGACATGTTTATGGACATATTCCGGACTTCAGTGCTGAGGCTTCATAAATCCAAGTTCACTCAGGTTCTGATGTACTTATTCTGTTCTTTCCTTGGGAGGATGAACCATTATATATTTGCAGTTGCAGTTGGTCTGGTCTTCTTTGGTCAAGTCAACCAACTTAAGTGCTTTTCTTAATTTATCAAATAATAAAACATTGGTAGTGAGTTCTATATACATGTTGGGTACTTGTTAAACTTGGTTTTTGTCAAGTCCTGAACTGACCTGGCCTGCCAATGGAACAAAACTTCTATTTGCCGCTGACCCGGTGGGTTGGTTTAAATTGAGCATGGTCTTGATTATCTCAATTGCCAGCCTTTGTATTGTTATATTAAACAGCTTTTGATTTGGATTGGTTATTTGGTGCAGTTTGTGATGTTTTATGCATGTTCACTGGATCCTGAGATCTGGGGCCTCAAGTTTGCCCTTGACCTTGTTGACATTTTCCTTTCAACATCTGAGGATCCAATCTCAAGGTATTGGAATGGAATTGTAATTTGAACTAGTCTACTCAATTCTCTGTAATATGGTGCCATCTCAATTTTGCCCCAAACACAAGATATCTAGAAATAAGAACTGTATACCTTCTAATCTCCTTTGTTGGTGCAGGATGAGTGCTGTTTCATACCTGGCAAGCTACCTCTCACGAGCTAAGTTCATCTCTTCGTCAATAGTTGCTAGCATTTTAACAAGGTTACTTAAATCTCTCTCTGTTTTTTTTAAACATTGATATCTCTTTATTTGTATAATCATCTAATGATAGACATTGAAATACAGACTAGTTAATTGGTGCTCCAATTATTGCAATCCAATCCTGGAGAGGATATTCAATCCAGAAGCCCATCAAATCTATTACTCTGCTTGTCAGGTAAAAGTGCTCCTTTGATTTGTTGAACATTATTTTTTATCAGGCTCCTTTTTTCTGATATTATTGCTGTTGTTTTATTGTGGTTGTGGGAGTAGGCAGTGATGTATATACTCTGCTTTAGAATGAGAGAGCTGCTGGATGTACCTACTAAATTACCTGCCAAGTCCTGTCTCTTTGATCTTCCCTTGGGCTCTATTCTTATTAATCGCTTGGATCCTCTCCGGGTACTTTTGATTTCTATTATATTTAATCATTTGCCAATAACACCTGCACATTTGTTATTTGCATGCAATGCCAGATTGATTCATTTGTTTTTGTTGGACTGTAGAGGTACTAGTTTTTGTTTGCAAATCGTTACCCAGTTGTTAAAACCAATTTAAATTTTTTCGAATTACCTCTGAGGTTATATCGGCTTTCATACAGTCCTTTTCAAAACCAGCATATGACACCTTTAAACTGAAATTAAAATTGCTTGATTTGTTTTTTATTTTGTTTGGGCCTAAAAAAGAAAGTGGGACTTTTGAGGCCTTCTGCAGTGGGGATAGAAGTGCTGTGAAAATTAGATGACTGGTTTTGTCCAAGCCCCTTCATTTTGCTTAGCAGTTCAAGTTTTACTTGGGTAGGGGAATGGAAGGGAGGGGAGAGGTTTCTAAATCCTAAACAAAACAAATTCTTAAGCTTTTATAAGCCGTAAGTTAGAATTTGTAACTTGCAACGTTCGCGTAACCTGCCCCATATGTTTCCCCTTTTATCTCTTCTCTTTAAGGAGTCCTTTATTGGTGTTTAGATTGGAATTGTTAGCATTTTATGAAGTATGCATTTTCTATTACCTAGAAATTTTGAGTTTTGTCTGAGATCACAGTACCTTTTAATTTGTACATTGTTGATCATTTTTAACAGAATCTTTGGATTTGTTACATTTTGCCCCATGTTGTCTGTACTAGGTGTGCTTGCCTTCAATAGTTGAGGAGTTTCGACAGCAGGCAAAAGCAGCTCGCCTATTTCACGCATCATTTACTAATGATGAAAATGCCATTGATTCTGCATTATCCAGGGCCTTTGGTGGGGCTCAACGATTGGACATTTTCTTTCCGTTCGAACCTTATTTATTAAGGGAATCTGACAGGTTTGTTTCTTTTGTAGTTCAAAACATATTATTGTAGTTATCTTTTAATTTATTTATATCATAGTTAATTTTCCTTTTCCTCATATCAAGGCATGTCCCTTTAAAAATGTCTAAATTTCTTAGCTTCAAATAGCATCAGTAAGCAAATGAAACAGTTATTCTTGAAGATCCAAGGCGGTGGTGGTTGTGTGTGTGTGTGGGTGTGGGGGATCAAACAGAATAAATTTGCTAAATATTAGATTCTTTTTTAGTTTAGTATATCAGATGCCATCCCTGCCCAGCTAAATCTAAATGGCACCTCATTAGTTTTGTTTTTATCACATTATATTGGGCAGGTTCATCAGGCCAAATTTTGTGTATTGGTCAAGGGCGAAGACAACATACAGCTACTGCAATAGTGAGGAAGAAGAAGATGAAGATGAAGAACTTCAGGATGTTGATGCGCCAAGAATATCCTCTGATCCAATCAGCAGCCTTAAAGATCACTATGATGACGATTACAATAATAGTGATGGAGAAGGTGATGACCTAGAATATTCCTTGAATAAGATGTCTATAACACCTAAGCAAACCTTTAATCTGCATATGCCAGCCAAGATTCGACCTTCTGTAAGCCCTCTGCTGTGAACTCTCTCCATTATTAATATAGATACTTATTTTTATAGGGGCATGTTTTAATTATGTAACTTTTGGAGCCTGTTAGATAATTAAATGTACTTGCATTACTATAGTTGTTATTTCAGTAGTCTTTTACTTGGTGGTCTTTTTGGGGCTATGTGGCTTGTAATCTTAGAGAACACTGCTTGTGCTAATTAATTTTTGGATGAAAATCTATACAGGGAGTGTAATTATTGTTATTTGAATGGTAATTAAATTGTGTCTCTCCTTGGATTGAGCAATTTTGTGGGAATAATTTGGTTGCTTAGCCCTTTCATACATGTCAGAAAAGTAATAGGATGCAGAGGTTGCGCTGCAACCAACTCTGGTGCTTTTTATTCCTCTTTTTTTTTAATTTCTAGTTGTTGTTTTTTTGGTATTTAAATTAACTTGAAACTTTTTCAATGAACAGCTAAAGGGGAATCAAAACTGGTTAGTTTTTACATATTGGATTAGTTGTTATAGAGTTTGTTTGTCAAAGGTGAATTGCAATCATCAACCGAGGTTATTGAATTTATGTCAATTCATGTACCAGCCAACCAGGTAATCTGTATGGAAGCACATGGAATTTTCAGGTACTGGGATTGTAACTCTATTTGTTGAGAATTATATTGGAACGACCATTTCCTTGACTTCCAATCTGAGATGATTTCATTCCAAGAACACATCAATCCTAGTTATTTGTGATAGCCAGTGAATAAACCAAAATCGATTTAATTACTATGCACAAGGAAGAAATTGTTGCTAGTGGCAGCAGAGCTTAAATCTGTTTAATTACAACAAAAACAAAATAAGAAAACAATACTCTAGAGAAACTAAAGGTTAACCAGAACACATCAATCCTATAAACAAAATCTATTTTTGTAGACCCAGAAATTTGGACAACGAGCAACTTCTCATGGAAATTGGAAGCCGCCTCCGTTAGCTGAAGAAGATCCAGATCCGGAGCTGGTGGGAGGGCTGATAGCAGTCCACAAAAGGGATATTGTAATGGCCATGAGTCCCGACCACACAAAAACTATGGTTGGTGTCTTTCCTCTCCTGCCCATAAGTCCCTTGGCGAAAGGATAGAGATGTGCCAACACCCAAAAGCTAAAAAAGACACCACCAATCAACTTGCTCCATTGCGGCACCTCACTGTATATTGTCCTGGCGAAAGCAAATGCAATGGCAATGATGTTCACCATCATGATGGTTATGGGCGGAATCATGAGTGAACTCCACTTGACGATGTACAGGTCTGCATAAATATCTTCATTTTCATCTCCTGCTGACTTTGATGTAAGCGTGAATGAAATCTCAATCCCGGCTATAACTTTTAGGAGACCTTGAACAACAGCATAGAGATGAGCACTGGTGCCTGAGATTAGCCAAAATTGCTCATTACGCCACCACTCCTCTAATCCGACACCTGACCACTTCACCTCGAGTATGGCAAGTCCAATAAGGGCAATTGTGATGGTCAGAAGGTACAACAAGAATGCCACGTTTAGAGTTTGCACAATAAAGGAGCCCGAAAAGAGAGAAAGTGCTGGCAAAAAACAGTAGACTATGAGGAAGAAAGATGTAAAGGGATAAATGCCGACATTGAGGTAGGCAATACGTTGTAGGAACTTGAGGCGAGAGGTCGCAAGGACTGCATTGTTACGGGAGAAGAAAATCTCAACCGAGCCAGTAGCCCAACGAAGCACCTGATGCAAACGATCAGTTAAGTTGATTGGTGCTGAGCCTCTGAAAGCATCGCGCTTTGTTACACAATATATAGATCTCCATCCACGATTATGCATGCGATACCCTGTGACGACATCCTCTGTCACAGAACCGTAGATCCACCCCACACGGTCACCCCATTCAGTCTTATCCTCGTACCAACACGATATAACTGATACTGCTTCTCCAACTGTTTCTGCGCTCAAAGGTGGTCGTGGATTGGTAAGAATGCCGGGAGGCCGTCCATGCCTTACTCCTGGATGGTCAGCAAGCGGTCGACCTTGGAATTCAGCAATTGGTATAGAGTCGGCTAGTGCTGCAGAGTTCCCAAAACGTTTTGGAAGGAGGGCAGAGTCAAGTGAAGTATCAAAATCGCTTGCTCGAAGGGATTGAGTTTCTGAGTCGGCATCTTTATCCTTGTACATATTTTTCTTGTTCTTCTTCATAAACCATCCAGAGTATTCTGTTGCTCGTGGAGGATCAAAACCATATAGTGCAAATCTCCTAAATAGACATCCTGTACCGACATATACAGGACCCTGTGTTAAAATAAAATATAATCAGCCAATGGAAACAAATTAACACTATTGTTGCCGCCGAGCTGAACTCTAATGGGAGAACTTGTTTTATTTTTCTAAGAACAAGAAGAATTTAAAGACAAGGAATCATGTTACAGACCTGTAATCCATCAAGGGCTCTCATGTTTCCATCAAAGAAGACTGTGTTGTGGTTGGCATAACGATCGGAGGGGTCAATGCCCTCGAATCGCTGAGGGAATTGGACATAGCAGATTCGGTCCCCATTTCGGTCCAACATGAAGCACATGCCTTCTCTCATGGCCTTACAGTTGTATATGTAGTGGTCACAGTCCAGATTTAGGATGAATGGACCATTTGACATGATGGCAGAGGCGCGCACTAGTGCATTCATTGCTCCTGCTTTCTTGTTGTGATCATACCCACGTCTCTTCTCTCGTGAGACGTATACTAGCATTGGTAACCTGATGTCCACTCCGGTAAAGTCTATCGCTGCTGCTTCTTCATAACCTCCCTCAAGTGGTTCTGGAGATGGGGGCTTCAACATTACCTGTGATTCATGGCATTAATTAATTTTCATATTGAAAGAACTAGTTAATAATGAAATGAGTATTCTTTTAAGCAAATGTACCTGTAGAATGCTAGCATGGTCGCCTCTACCATGATCAGCCGATGAAACTGCCCATGTACCAGGCCAATGTGATCCATCAGCCATCCAAGTGGCTTTAGGGACCTTTGGGTGCTCGGAAGGGTCAATACCACTTTCCCTAACCATCTTCAGAACCTTCATTTCCTCTCTTGCATTAAAAGCATCGGAACGACGGCGAATGGCATCAGGAAGACCATTGATCCTCACTTTGAATTCATCATACTCCCGCTTCACTTTTCTCCGGTCCTTTACAAAATCAGGTCGCCGCTTGTTCTTGGTGGGGTCACCTTTCATGCTAAAGTAGCTGTCTGGATTTCTTGGTTCGATGTCATGTTTTTTACAGAAAGGAACCCAAATATTGGCAAAACTTGCCGCCTCTGCCATGGCCTCAAATGTTAGTAATGCACCACCATCATCTGATATGTAGCAGGAAAGTTTCTCAACTGGGTAATCCACAGCTAGGATGGAGAGAATGGTATTGGCAGTGACGAGTGGAGGCTCTTTCTCTGGATCAGCAGTTGACACAAACACATCCATGCCAGGAAGGTCGGAACGACCTGTGGGGTTGGAGAGGGTGACAGTTTCAAACTTTTCCTTAAGCACAGCAAGGTCAGTCGCACGATTAATTGGATTAAGCTTAGGAAGCATGTCTAACAGCCAGGAAAAGGCAAACCAGATTTCACACACAATTGACATTCCCCATAACCATGGTGCATCGACATTTGGGTGCTTTACTCGCCATGTTAGAAAGAAGAAGAGTGTGACCAACCGAACAAGCATTAGTAGCCTGAACATATCAGTTGTAAACATAAAAAAACTTGTTAGATTCAAAATATGTTGCATTGCATTGTTAAGAATTCTTTAACGACTTATACTTTCTATATAACAACCTATAAGGGCTGATGATACCGGCTTTCATACGGACTTTCCGTGTAAGAGGCTTCCATGGCTTCTCAGAATTTAAGGGAACACTGATATCATCTTCATCAGCATCACCATCATCTGAATTTGGATGAAATGCGTTACCATATCCATACGTACCCTTGCTCTCAAAAAGCCATCGACTGTGGTCGAAATCGCCTGTCCGTGCTACAATCGACTTGTTATTAGCCATGACAGCTTTAGAGCTGCCGGACGGAGCAGGAAGTGGAGGCAGCTTGGCCCCAGAATTCAAGGGTTCATCGTCGAAATCATCGGTCTTATATGGTTCCTTGCATCCCGGACAGATACCTCCCGACTTTTGTGCATCCATGTAACAGTCCCTGCATATCTTGAACCTGCCATGCACGCGTTCATTATTATTTATTAGTGTTATGTGCTATATATATATGCTATTTATTAGGAAAAAAGTGGGTTAAATTTGGCTAAAATGGTAATGAAAAATTGTCAAATTTGTTGAGAAAAATGAGGATCAACTGACCGGCACTCGCATGGATCAATATCAAGGCCGCGCTCGTCAACCATAGCACTTCCATCACAAGAGGGCATGCCGCAAACAGAACCAACTTTATTCCCCACCATTTGGGGGTGGTTCACATTGGACTCTATAACACGGTCCATTAGGTGGGCCCGGGTGACACTGTTGAATCCCCCCGGTGAAGAGAGAATTCGACACATATTGTTCCTCAGCTTTCATGGCTACCGACCCCTCGTCCATTGGTTGGTTGTCTGGCGTCGGTGGAATCTGCACCGTGTAATTCATGTAATCTCCTGATATTTCTCCAGACATGGAGATTTCATCTTGGGACATGTTCACATATCTTCCGCTAGAGGTGCGCCTCGCAAACTTTACTTTTTGGTCAGACATGCTGCCCCGTGATGAACCAGCACCCTGAGACCCACCCGCACCGCTCCTGAGCGCCTTCTTGGAGGGTGCGTTATTGGATGACATTTTTGAAAATAATTTAAACTTGATTTTGTGTTCAGCTTTTGAAATTGTTGTTTATAACTTTGTACATATAAAAGACACATTCCATATTTAGTGTGAAGCCTAACTGTACAACTCCTCGCCCTTCCTCTCGCCTTTCTCGATCTCTCTCTTTCCGTTGAAACCTGAGAGTATATATCAACCACCGAGATCTTTAGCATAGATAGAAAATTCCATATTTGGGCAGCATCAAGCTTTGAGCAGTTACAGGAATTGCTGCTTCATGTTTTATTGTTTTACCATTGGTCATATTAATTTAAAAATCCAGTCAAATAACAAATATGGAAAATTCAATAACTACATATATTGACATTAATTGTTGCATATTTTCCAAATCCAAATAATATATTATAGATTTAGGTCAGCATGCTGTTCTAAATGGGGCCACATCTCCATGCAACAGAGGAAACAGGTTAATTTACTATGCTGGTACTACTATTATACAAGTATAGAACGATTTCATCATGGAGTTCCTTCAGAATTTCCAGGAATAAATTTTATTTTACACTTTACTAATATGGCATTTGAATGAAAGAGAATTTAATTTAAGAAATTCTTCCTCCAAAAGAAGAAAAGTTGAAGAACTCAGAGAAGCCTTGGAATAGGAATACCTGGTCAACCCTCTGTAACTAAAATATATTCAAAAGTGTGAGGTGATGAGGTCAAGTCGGGTTCTACTTCATTGGGTTAAACTGTATATAGGCCCATTAAGGCCCATTAAGGCCCATCATCCACAAATGATCTAGTCAACGGTAGGGACAATAGTGGCCGAGTGGCACGGACTCGAACAAGTGTGTGTAGCGACACTGACATCACATTGGATGTCTTATTGGTGATGGGTTATGATGATCTGGTAATCACAGTAACAATATATCTGATTTATTCGCGAATCAAATGTGTTATATTCATTTCTTTTTACCGTTTTCGAATCAAACTCCGAATAAAATGCAAAAAAAAAACATATAATACGTTTTATTCGCGAATAAACGCAAATAATGAATTATTCATGATAAAAATGCTAAATTGTTTTTTTATTTTATTTTTAAAAAATATCTTTTGAGGGTTTTTTGGTTTTTTTTTGCTTCCTTATTGTTCCAAATTATTTCCGAATTATACTCAAAACACGAATTTTTGATCCCGCTGAACCGAACCCGAACTATTCATTTGTCACTATGGTCAGGATTAATGAAGGGAAAAGTCGTTGGGTCTAGAGAAGGAAATACGTGACACGCCATAACGTGACGTGACAAACAAGCCGTGATTGGATCACGTGACATGACGTGACGTGACCAAAATGGTGGCAGATGATCACGTCACGCGTAGTCATGCCGTGATCACACGTGACGTAACGTATCGTGACGTAAATTAATCATGTCAATTTTTTTATATTTTAATTTAAATTGTTGAAAATTTAGAAAAAATATATGAAAAATTAAAATAAGTAAATAATGTTACAAGAATTATTTTTTTAGAAAAGACCATTTGACATTACTTTAAAAATTAAAATAAAAAGCATTCATAATACTAATTTAGAGATAATAAAAATCAGTATTACATAAGTACCAGTATCACTGAACCTACATTAAAGAAAAATCTGAATACTCTATACATACCAAAAAAGTTAAATAATCTATGTTTCATATCGTGACGTGACGTGACGTGACGTGAATGGTTCGCGTGATGTGTAATTTTCGCTAGAATGTGGTCACGTCACGCAACACGCTAGTCACGTCACGTAAAGACACACGTGACGTGACATGACTAGTCACGCCGTGACAAATTTTCTTCTCTAGTTGGGTCTCTTAGCATCTGTTTATTTTAGAGAAAATTAATTATATATATATGTCCACTGAAACTTTAATTTTAGAATTTAGATAGATACCCATTAAAATATTATAATGAACTGTTTACCCATTCAAACTCAAAACGTAATTAACAACCCCATTTCTCACTTCATTGAATTAAATTATATATTTAGTGTTAATTACAAAGGAAAATGACTACCGTCCCCGTGCTCTTATTTCTTTAATGGTAAAAAAGAATTATTTCCTTCTCTTTTGTTCTTTCCGTATCTAATTACGCATGGCTAAAAGCTCTCAAGAACTGTCTTCTCAAATTTAAGGGCAGCTGTTTTTTTTGTATTGTTTATTGCTTCATTTCTAAAATGATGCATATTTCTTTATTTATTGAAATAATATTAAAGTAGTATAGGGTTCTAGACATATTATATGATATTTTGATTCGGTAAAAATAACCGAAAAAATAAATTTCGGTTCCTTTCAATAAATAAATAAAATACTGGATATGGTGCCTAGTTACTAGATGATAGAAATTTTATATCCAAACCGTTCTTTTACTTAACGCAAATCTCAAAACAAATATCACTTATATTTACAATAGACACCAAATTTCAATTGGTCGATTATTAATGTTTATTTGTAATTCGGTGCAGTACCAAAGAGGATATGTACTAGCCTTAGTCGCCTAGTTACTGCTTATGTGAGCATCCTGCTGCTGAAAACAGTTTATTGGACGTATTAATGCTAGCTTCTAGATGTAATTTAATTTGCATAGCAAATTAATTTCTCTTCCGTTTTGTAACATGTATCATGTACTACGGGGAATCGGATTATCTGTCTTCCTCGGGGCAAAAAATTACGGTCTCTAAAGTCACTCACACATAGATTCGAAATGAATTTTGATATTTAAACATTGAATATATTTTTACTCCAGACCCACGTGCCAGTAATTTTAGAAACAAAAATTTCCCGTCCATATGAGACAGAAGATTCGATTCCGTACTATCGGATCAACAAGTCCTTTGTGATAAAGCTCACCTAGAGCTCTAAAATTTTACCAGACCGTTTAAATCTATGTCAATTTAAGGGCATGTTCGGCTGCCAGCCCGTATGTTACTGTTCACATGGAAAAAAAAAAACCAGTTAATTTTTTTTTTTCCCACGTAAACAGTAACACACAGTTTACTGTTCACCTATTCCTGTGCTCATTCCTATTTCTGGGCTGCAGCTGAACAAGCCCTAATTATTCCACTAGGCATGCACGTTATAGCAACAAGGGAAGATCTACTTAATTGATACACATAATTATTGTACTGGCAATGAAGAAGTATGAAAATGGCCATTGAGTTAAGGGATTATAAACGAGATTAAAGGAAACCAAGTACTGTCCGAGAATAATTTCAGCGTAATCGATAGGCAACAAATAGTCGAAATCAACGGACTAAATAAGGACACAAGGGACCTCTGTATAACTATATCATTCTAAGAATTTTAGTCTAGTGGCAATAGCACATGGTTCTCATGTGAGAAATTATAGGTTCGAAATCCACAAAATGGGAAAATCTTCTATAATATACATAAAAATTTGAAAGTGTGTTGAGTGGCTTGACCTCCAATCCATGATTTCAAAAAAAAAAAAAACTATATCATTCTTTTTAGGACGGTGCTATTTTGAGAGCACAATTTTGATTATTGAGGAGTGAGAGAAACTTTTACATCTTTATACCTAATTTGTCCTTCAATTTTTTCTCTCATTATATCTTGTCCAATAAATGCACAACACAAAAGGAATATAGGTACAATATAGAGTTCGAAGTTAAAGCTCACCAATGGTAAGCTAAAAAACTCTAATTGTATTAAAAAAATAAGGAAAATTTTTCAGTGTGCCCATCTAAATATTTTAAATAGCCAATTTTTCCATCAAACCAATCTAATATCTAATATCCCCATACAAATTTAACATTCTTTCTTCTATCCCTTTTATTTATTTTATTTTTTATTTAATTATTTTTAAAATCTAATTGACCATTATACCCTTTATTTTTAAACAGGGGTGTGCAGTGCTTTTAATTTTTGTTGTTCTTCTTCAAACATTGTTCATCTCTTTAACGCTACCGACCTCTCCCTAATCTCAATTGCCGGAAGCAATCTCCGTGCCGCCCTCCTCTGCCGAACCCCTCATCTCCTGCACCGAAGCCATCTCACTCCCCTAACGCTGCTACATCTCACGCGCACATAAATCTTCTGACTTATCACCTCTAATACGCTTGGTTGAATAATTGATATTTTCTTCACCCAATTTTACTGATTCCTCAATTCTTATTGGTGCCAAGAAATAATTTCCATATCTCAATTCTCAAAAGCTGCTCATTGCAGGACTGAAACAATTTCCAAACTAAGCATACCAATTCGAACAAAACCACCTGTAAATTGTGCATTCGTGTATAACTTATAAGATCGATGGTGGCCTCTAGAATATGAGCAAATGCACAGAAATCCAGAGAACTCAGCCATCACAGTTCCTTTGTCGACTAACCTCTCACACTCGGACAAACTAGCACACGAAATATTTTCGCTCCTCTCTTGCACAGGATATTGAATCCCATCGCACATGTATTTTCTTGCTTTAACTTGGAGGTGGTGATACTTGATTCTTTGCATTTGTCCAAATCCAGTTCTCCAGTTCTTTGCATTTTATCTTAACTTTAATTTTGTTTGGAGTTTGCAATTATACAGGAGCTATGACTTATTGTAGTTTAATCAAGATATATCAGTTTTATTTGTCAAATTTTAATTTCAGTCGACACTTGATTAACCTTTTCATTATTTGGGAAAGATGAGATTATTTGGGTTATTTTGATTAATCTTTGAACCTAAAAATGATAAGTTTATCTTGAATACAAATATTTGTCTAAGTTTTGCAGACCATATAAATCTTTAAGGGTTATTCAGTCAAAAAAAATTTAATTTACGGGATTTCTCAGGTTTGCTGGCACACCAACTAAATCATCAAATTAGAGGCTCAACTCAAAATGAGAAAAATCACTTAGCCTTTCACGAATTTAACTAAATCGTCAAATGAGAAAGGTCACATGGCCTTTCACCGATTTCAACATAATCGTCAAAATAAGATTTTCTACTAAAGAAGAAAGGAAGGCAATATAAAGATAGACGAGAGGAAATATTAGAGGCGAAGACCAAGCATTTTTCTTCTTCTTCAATCAACATGTAAATTCCATCCAGTTTAAACATTAATGGAGATGTCAAGTTACAACCAGAGGGGCATAATTGTCAATTAGATTTATTAAATAATTAAATAAAAAGAAAAATAAATCAAAGGGGATAGAAGAAAGAATGTTAAAATTGTATTGAGATATTGGATATAATGATAGTTTGATGGGAAAATTGGCTATTTCAAAAATTTAAATGGGTACACTAGAAATTTTTCCAATAAATAATAACACAATTGTAATTTTAATGAATATATATTAGAAATAACTTGCTTAGTATTATACATAATTACTTCAGTGTATAGAGGTAGAATATATCTATACTAGGAAGCTAAGTTACTGGATATACATACACATGGATACAAGGCAAACACATAAAAGATAACTAGTGTACAGGACGTCAGGAATAGATCTATTGTAGCACAAGCCAAAACAACTGTCATACTCTAAAAATTCAAAACTAATTTATAAAGACGGAGTTTTGAGTCTTTGCTCTACCCTGAAAATTGATATTGCCTTATTATGAATAGTTGATTATCTAAAAGTTATGAAGAAAATTGTGTTAGAATACTATTTTGTTATTTTTGTTGTCATTTTTTATCCAGTACATGATTATTTAATGGGTTTGGATCAGATTATCTATTTAAATCCGATTTAATAATTTCTTGTCCTATTCTGATCAGAATTCTGCATCCACCCCTGCTAGTGTATATATATTACGTACGTCAGTGGAGGTGAGAGCATTTGAAGAAATGTGGAACGGAGTCGGGACACTGTCTATCAATCTTCATAATGAAATTAGCTGTTGATATTTTCCTAGTTTAGTTTTATAAAACTGTGGAGTTATTATATTACTAAGAAAGAGCCTAATTATTTTATTTTTAAGATGCCATAATGATACTAGGTTCCTGTTTTATTCTGACGGCCGAATGATAGTCCAAACGCGTTTCCTTCAAAAATGGATCAAGGTTTTTTTTTTATTAAGAAGTCAACTCCAGTTCTTCAAATTAGTTGTTTTGATGAATAAGAAAATGCGACAAAATAATCAAGGATAACTAGTGTGTGTGTGTCACGTCAAGTAGTTCCAAAAAGTGCTTCTTAATTTGTAATAAGAGCAATGTTCATTTAAAATCAAGTTGTCATCACCGAATGGAATTAAAATAGAGGAAGCACATATATATGCTAATATCTAAGAAAATGGCATATCGTTTCTATCAAAACATATTTGATTGATCAGAACGCTCATGCCCTGTTTCATTTAAGGTGCACCGTAAATAACTATAAACTGAATGCCAGAAGTTTGTCAGAATATTCGTTGAATCATGACCATAATTTCGCCGAAACTCAAGGCTCCATCGGAAGAGAGATTGCTTATTGAAGTATATATTTGCTAGTCAAGAATTATAATCAAACGGTTGGTTGGTCAAATACATTTTGGTAGCCCTGGCGTATTTTTAATGGTATCATAAGAATATTTTGCAAAGATAATTAAATGATATGCTAATTTAATTGAACCTGATAATCATCCCCGCACTCTCATTCCCGTGCTACTACGGACGACTATTAAAATAATATTATTTAACATGTAGCATTTAAGTATGAAGATAACTGTATTTACGTACGTAACAAATTGTATCCTCTCACTAATTTTCTTAATTTTTTTTGTTTCGTCCCCGCACTATGGGGGACCACTAATCAGGGTCAAACTTCTTGGGCCAACCTAATCTATGTAATATTTATTCCAATCTATGTAGTATTTATTTTTCAGTTCAAGTATCAATCCGTATTTATCCATGATCTATATAGTATTAATCTTTAAAGATTGTATTATTTATCCTTAGACAGTTAAGTATTTATCTTAAGCATAGTAATAATTTATTCTTAAAAACTGGAGTATTTATCCTTACACATTACATTATTTATCCATTGAATTGGAGTACTTACCTTAGTCAATTAAGTATTTAGCTTAGACATAATAAGTATTAATTCTTAAAATTTGAATTATTTATCCTTAAACATCAAAGTATTTATACTTTAATATTGAAGTAATTCTTCATTGGACATTGCAGCAATTTGAATTTGTTCTTAAAAGTTTTGAAGTATTTATCATTTGATATTGGAGTATTTATTTTTGGACAATTAAGTATTTATCTTAAACATTCTTAGAGATCGCGGGAAAAAAGAATATTCAATTTTGAAAGGAAAAGAGCGACGCGGGGATATCGCTGGAACCAGATTAGTTAAATCAAAATTAATTTATGTATAAAGAATGCTAATTAAGTTAATTAATATGGGGAAGGTGAGGAAATGGATATATGGGGTCTAATATAATTATTCAATTTAATTAGCAAGATTGTTAAATAACGCCTGGTCAATATGGACAGATTTAGAATATTCAGAATTTTAAAAATATCTAAAAGGATAACATTTCTATTTTTTTTTAAGTATTAAATATAGAGGTGAAACCGTGAAACTATCCATTTATTTGATATTTACGATAGAGTCCCGTCTGAATTTCAAACTTGTGATTTTTTACACATAAAATATTATTTTTGAGATAAGATTTGATCTAAATAGTTTTGGATCGGACACCATCTAAAAATCGTACGATTAAAGTTCGAGCAGTCGATCTGAACAGCTCAACATAATTTTCACATTAAAATATAATTAAAGATCAAATTTTATATTTTTCGGACGTTGTAGACTATGGTGATCGTCAGCTCGTGGCAGATGCCATAGTTTATGACGTGCTTCCTTCCAAACAAAATTTCATAATGTTGATCTATTTCTTTTAATTAATTTTTTTATTTCTATTAATAAAAAAATCGGATTTTACAAATTTTGTTTTCAATTAACAGGACTTAATTGATATATAATCATTCAAGTGATTTTCAAGTAGTTACATATCAAATTTAAATAACAAGATTTCTCTGTCCTTTGATCACTTCTTTTCTTGGCCTTTTCAATTATTTTCCTCCAATCCAACCCATTTGACTAAGTGTTAAAATTGAATTATTGCACGTATTTATTTCATTCGAAGTTTCCCAATTCAAATTTCTCATCTTCTCTTTGGAGCGTCTCTATATAAGAAGCCGGGTACCCGCTTCCTCTCTCTCTCTCTCTCACACACACACACGCACGCACACACACTCTCCGGAGATGGATGAGTCTGGTCAGGTGGAGCAGAAGGTTTACCTAGCACTGCCGGAGAGGTTCAACGATGGAAAAAATACACTCTCGTGGGTATTGAATCACTTCTCAAATGATACAAAGATCATCATAACTCACGTGCACATCCCTGCTCAAATGATTCCTATGAGTAAGTAATAATTAATATCAATTTTATTTATTACTAAAGCTTCCAAAAGGGGAACATAAAATTAAAGTGTATGTAATCTATAGATCCTGAGAAGCACCTTCAATATTTAATTTAATTTACAGTGGGAACCAAGTTTCCAGCAAATCAATTAAGTCCTCATCAGGTCAATTCATACAGAAAAGAAGAGTGGGAGAAGGCCGAAAATCACTTGAATGATTATCTCTTACAATGCTCCAAAGCTAAGGTCCTACTAGCCTTCTTCTTCTTTTTTTTTTTTTTTTTTTTTATAATTTTTTTTGTTCTTATTTTTTTTTTCCCCACTTTTGAAAATTCAAATGAAGTACAAGTAGCTAGCATTGTGTAATGCGGAACACTGAACACATCACTGAGATGCGCATAACTAGTTCAGCAAAAATACTAATTGGTCTGACCAATTATATAATGTTAGCATTTTTCTTGTTTTTGCTCAAATGTAATCTTCTCTTTTATTTGTTTCTTCTTAATTAATCCAGTTTAAAGCCGAGAAACTAATGTTTGTGTCTGATCATGTTGCACATGCACTTGTTGAGCTTGTTAGTTTGCATGGCATGAGTAATCTTGTTATGGGGGCTGCTTCAGACAAGCGGTACTCAAGGTCTGCTAATCATGTCACAAAAATCTATGAAAATTATGTAATCTTTATCTCAATTGGTAATTGTTTCTTTACATGAGTTTGTTAATTTATACATAATTTTAGGGGAATTACTGAGTTAAAGTCCAATACAGCAAAGATTGTGATGGAGAAAGCTCATCCATCATGCAGAATATTTTTCACCTACAATAAAAACCTTGTATGCACAAGGTATGTTCCTCCTTTTTTTGTGGGTTTTATGCTTTCTTGAAATGAATTTGCACCCCCCCCCTCCCCCCGGTACCTGATGGTACAATGAGTACATATGGACAGTGGATTTCTTCCTGAGGGGAGAGATTCTCTTGAAATTTGCTTTGGAGCAAGTGCTGCATCACAAGATGAAATCATGTGCCTCCACCACAGGGGTAGCTTTCATGAGAAGGTGGTTAAAAATTATCATGACCAATTAACATTATGAAAAAAAAAACCAAACAATTCCAGTTTAAATAATCTCTTTCATATTAAAAACACCTTCTATATATGTTAATCTTTCTCAAAAGGGAACCAGCACTACCGCCAACTCAAGCCTTGAACCAGGTAGCATCAATGCCTATGGAAAGAACCAGGCAAAATGGGTTCCCAATAAGAAGGTTGAGTTTTGATGTGTCGAACTCACATGTTGGTAGGATGATCCCAGGGTTTCCTCCTCAATCCCCAATGCAAACAGATCACCAAAACGGTGACAGCTACTTGATTGATTTATCAGAACGAGCTACAAGATCGGATGCGGCATCATCTATTGCAAGTGAAGAAGGGTGCAGCAACTATGACTTGTTGTCGTTGAACAGGGATGATGATTTCGATGTAAGATCCTTGCATGAGCCTCGCTTGGGATCTCAAGGTTCCACGCCAGCACGTGAACAGGTGCTCTTCAGCAGTCTACTGCTTGCTCCATTGCTTCAAAATATTATAGAGAATAACTAAATCATTTTTTTTTCAATGTCCTCCACCGCCCTCTAGTTGCATATAATCCTAATTCCCGTTCACTTTCCTATTTTACATATGAGTTTCCTTTAATATTTTCCATGGTATTTCATCCTCTGCTGTCTCTATAATTCTAGCATGCATGCTGTCAGTACAAACTTTTCAAGCAATTCACCTGCACAGTAATATACTACAATTTTTGTGTCATTGAATTACTAATTAAACCAGTAGCCCGTTAATCTCATTTAAAATTTGAAATAAAATGTTACTGATTCTGAAGTAGCAGCAGCATATCAGTTTAGCGCCAGAAACTTATCATTCCAACTATTTTCCAGGAAATGATCTTGCCAAAACCTACCAATAAATAATTCCGAGTCCTTGTTTTTCCATCACACTAATTTTATATAGAATTTCCTAGTCCTTTCAGGGAAATGTAGGAGACATTTGTACCAAACTTCAAGCAGCTTTATTGGATGCCGCAAAATACAGGGTCGAACTTCATAAGGAGATCTGCAAACGAGAAAAGACTGAAATGGACCTGGCTTCCTTAATCCAAAAGGTATCTATTTAATATGCAAAAGCAAAGTTATTTGGAACTTCAATTATGCCAATAAAATATTAGCATGATCATTGACACAATTTAACTGATTTTTTCAGGCAGAAGAAATGCAAAATAACCTTCTAAAAGAAAAGCAAGAGATGGAGATTTTACACAAGGAGATAGAAATGGGCAAAAGCCAACTAGATTTGCTGCAAGAAGAAAATAAGAAATTACAAGAGGAGCGAGATACTGCAGTTAAAGAAGTCGAAGAATTACGTGACGGACCTGGTTGTGGATCTAATGTATTGTTCTCTGAGTTTACTCTGTTAGAAATTCAACAAGCAACTGAGAACTTCAGCAATTCACATAAGATCGGTGAAGGAGGTTTTGGTTGTGTCTACAAAGGCTTTTTGCGCAACACCATAGTTGCTATAAAGATGCTGCATCCTGAAAGCTTACAAGGCAGGCCAGAATTTGAACAAGAGGTAACTTAATTTTATTGGAACTAACCAGTCACATGACCAAATAACTTATACCCAGAAGTCATTACCAACTTTCTTATCTGATCAATTATGCAATAGCTTTTCTAGACAACTCATGTTTCTCGTTTTGCATGAATAGGTCGCCATCCTAAGCACAATGAGGCACCCAAACCTTGTTACCCTTATAGGAACATGCTCAGAACAGTCAGCTCTAGTCTATGAGTATTTACCTAATGGTAGCCTCGAAGATCGACTTACTCGTGAAGGTGGCACCCCGGCACTCACGTGGCAGGTGCGAACGCGCATCATCGGTGAAATCTGCCGCGCTCTCCTGTTCCTTCACTTGAACAACCCCAATCCAATTGTCCATGGAGACCTTAACCCAGCAAACATCCTCCTAGATGCCAACTTGGTTAGTAAGCTCAGCGACTTTGGCATTTCTCGCCTCCTAATTGAATCCAACACAAACACATTAGTGTACCGCACTGAATTCCCAAAGGGAACGTTTGCCTACATGGACCCAGAATTTATGAGCAGCGGACAGATGACAGTAAAATCTGATGTCTACGCATTTGGTATAATTGTCCTTCGACTGTTGACTGGAAAACCTCCAGTAAACATAGCAGCTGATGTGGAGGATGCCATTGAGATCGACTCCTTGCACTTGATTTTAGATAAGTCAGCTGGAGAGTGGCCTTTTGTACAAGCCAAGCAATTGATAAACCTGGGGCTGAGATGCGCTCAAAGTCGTAGGAGGAAGCGCCCGGATTTGGAGAGTGAGTGGAAGTTGGTTGAGTCCTTGATGATGGCTGCTTCCTTATCTGTGTTGCCAAGTTTCAAATCTCAACTCGATGACAATGGCATACCTTCCTATTTCATGTGTCCAATTTCTCAGGTAAGACTTTGTTGGATCTCCTCTCCTCTTAATTGATGAACCACTCTTAGGTGCCTATTCGGGGATAGCGCAAGGGGCCAGTATTATTTGTACTTTGAGATTCGTGCAAAACTATTTAAACGGTTAAGATTTTTCCTAAAGTCAGCAAAGTTTGAGATATCTCTGAGGATGCAAATTCCTTTTTTTCAAGTACAACAGTAGATAGAGTGATGCTATGATACTTTGTAAAGTGTAAATCAGTCTATATTATTAACTCATATTTTTATTTTAAATTTCAAATAGTTTATATGAACGCTCAACATGATTTCCATATAATCTTTTTATTTGGATAGGTAGATCTAAAGATTTTGAATAATTTATAAATAGAGTTTTTCTACCCTTATAAATATAGTAAAAAATTCTAAAAATATAAAAGACAGTCTCGAAGTATATTGTCATGTGGAGATCATTTAAATGGTTCAAATAAATTGTTTAGAATTTTAAAATAAAGATACGAATCCATACTACAAACTGATCTGCACTTTGCAAAATAAGCCACTCCAATAATATCTAAAAATTTCTTAGATATTCTTATTTTGTAAAAGATGTAGTGCTGAGTGTTGACACTAATATTTTATTGGTGGAATTTGAAAAAAAAAAATATATATATATATATATGATTTTCAGGAGGTAATGAAGGATCCTCACATAGCAGCGGATGGTTATACATATGAAGCTGAAGCCATTAAAGGTTGGCTCGAGGGCGGGCATAAGACGTCGCCGATGACAAATTTGCCCCTTGTCCACCTCGAACTTACTCCAAATCACGCCCTTCGTTCTGCCATTCAAGAATGGCTCCTCCACCATCCATAATTTTAGCAACCTGAAATTCTGTATTATATAGTGTCTTGGTTTAAGACTCAAAATGTAAATTTGATTTGATGATGTAAAAACATGCACATGAAGAAAATGACAGCTGCAATATAATTTGTAGGATAGTTTTTTTCTGGTACAAGTGAAATGAGGATTACTGCTGGTTGATGTCAGGAATTGCACTTGCTTAGTTCAATTCTTACTGAATGTTTTATTGTCCAATGAATATTCCTTCTAAACTTTCTATTTGCGGAGGTAGGTATGCACTGGACACGTACTTCAGAAATGAATTCTCTAGCAATTGTTTTTAACTTTATGATGTTGGTATTTTCAAATTTTCAATAATACTTTTGTATATGCAATGGGGATGGAAATCAAGTAATATGAAATGATGTTTACATATGCACAGCAACACCTGAAATTCTAACACCACTTAATAATGGTGATCTCTTTTTATGCAATCCCATATTCAAGTAATGACAAGAGCAGAACTTTTATATATCAAAGAAAAGAAAAGAAAAGACAAAAGCAAAACTTTGCATGGGTGATATATGTAATTGGTTTGAGCAGTTACAGGAATTGCTGCTTCATGTTTTACCATTGGTCATATTAATTTCAAAATCCAGTCAAATAACAAATATGGCAAATTCAATAACTACATATATTCACATTAATTGTTGCATATTTTTCGAATCCAAATAACAGATTCGAAATAATCAGCATAAATAAATGGGGCCACATCTTCATGCAACAGAGAAAACAGGTTCATTTACTATACTGGTACTAATATCAAATTTGAATCAAATAGAATTTAATTTAAGAAATTCTTCCTCTAAAAGAAGAAAAGTTGAAATTGAAGAACTCAGAGAAGCCCTGGAATAAAAATAGGCCCATTAAGGCCCATCGTCCACAGATGATGTAGTCAACGGTAGGGACAATAGTGGCCGAGTGGCACGGACTAGAACAAGTGTGTGTAGCGAGTCATCACATTGGATGTCTTATTGGATGATCTGTTTATTTTAGAGAAAAATAATTATATATATGTCCATTGAAACTTTTAATTTTAGATAGATACCCATTAAAATATTATAATTAACTGTTTACCCATTCAAACTCAAAACGTAATTAACAACCCCATTTCTCGCTTCATTGAATTAAATTATATATTTAGTGTTAACTACAAAGGAAAATGACTTCCGTCACCGTGCTCTTATTTCTTTAATGGTAAAAAAGAATTATTTCCTTCTCTTTTGTTCTTTCCGTATCTCTACGTGCACGTGGATATCATAATTACGCGTGGCTAAAGATTCTCCAGCTGTGTTGTTGTTTTTTTTTGTTTATTGCTTCATTTCTAAAATGAATAAATGATGCATATTTTTATTTATTTATTAATGCTTGTAGATGTAATTTAATTTGCATAGCAAATTAATCTCTCTTCTGTTTTGTAACGTGTATCATGTACTACCGGATCACCACGTCCTCTGTGATAAAGCGGATCTAAATCTGACTTCTTCTTTTTTTAAGAAAAGAAGTACTCTTAAATTGTTCAAAATTCGTTACACGACTTCAATTACATTAAATCGTTTCAATAAATTAAATTGATATAAAAGAAAAAATAATAATTGAAGTTGTGTAATAGATTATATACCACAATAAATATAAGTTATACGTGATTTATTATATATTTATACACTTGAAAAAAAGAAAAAAAATTTGATAAAGAAAACAGGGTCTACTCTTTTTCATTAATCATTTTGTAGAGGTATGTAACCAAAATTAAAAAAAAAAAAAACAATTCTGCTCAAACCATTTGAGCATAAATAAAATTATGAAAAAGTAAATAAAATTAAAAAGAAAATCTAATATAGATATATATAAGAAAACCACAGACTTAATAGGTAATTATTTTGTAAGCTTTCGATTCTTCTTAAGCGTCTATTGTTGAGTTATATCTCTACTGTGTTTTCACCTGCTCCGCTAATTACATCATATTACACTCTTTCTTTTTGAAAGTTCTGATGCATCTTTCTTTCTAAATAATAAATTGTGTGATTAGACAACTTTTGTTGGCAACAAATTACTCTTATTAATGAGATAGGAGTAGGTCTGATGGGCATCAGATCTAGTTTTAGGTCCAATTAACTCTAACACCGTATGATTAGCATCAAGATATATGCATACAAAAATTAAAACAGATATGCATATATTTTAATGTAGTTTGCACAAATCTTGATGCAGATCGGATGGTCATTATAATTATCGAATTAATGTAAGTCTAATGGACATCGGATCTACTCTTAATTCCTTAATTACTAAAACTAGACGACCAGACAACTTTTGTTGGCAGCAAATTAAAGAAAGCCAAATTTAAGGTTATTGTACATGCACGTTGTTTGGGAGACCAAGCAGGAGAAAAACCAAAATCTAAGAAGATCTAGAATGGTATTTTTTATTATTAATTTTTGTTATTTAATTAGGTAACATGTTGACTATTTTCTTTCTTCTTCTTTTTTTCGATTAAAGTTTAAAGATTCGAAGTCGCAACTCGAACAACATTAAAACCGATTCCAGCTGTCTTATAAAGAAAGGACATTAATTAAAAAATAAATGTTTGACCCCAATTTTTTTTTAAGGTTATTTTTATTAGAAAACTTTTTTGGAGTTATTGATAAAAAAATCGGAAAAAAAAATTGACAAAGAAAAAAGTATCTAGTCCTTTTTCATTAATTATTTTGTAGTTACAAGAGTATGTAACCAAAATAAAATAAAATAAAAACAATTATGCTCAAAACATTTGAGCATAAATAAAATTATGAAAAAGTAAATAAAATCAAGAAGAAAATCACAAACTTAATAGGTAATTATTTGTAAGCTTTCGATTCTTCTTAAGTGTCTATTATCGAGTTGTATCTTCACTGTATTTTCACCTGCTCTACTAATTGTATCAGATTACACGCTTAAGTTCTGGTGTATCTTTCTCTTCAAATAATAAATTGTGTGATTAGACAACTTTTGTTAGCAGCAAATTAAAGAAAGCCAAATTTAAGGTTTGACCTCAAATGAATACATAAAAAATCATAAAAAGGAATAAATGATTCCAGAAGCTGTCTTACAAAGAAAGGAATACATTAAAAAAGAAATTAAGGAAAAGATCCTGCTCTGTCTTCAACGGCAGGGAAAAGTCGGAGAAAGTGATAAATGATTTTGGTCTATTTTCAAATGCTTCTAGAAAAGAAAACTATTTAGAATGCTGAATGAATCTATTTAGAATATAGAAAGATTTAATTTGAAATTTGTATTTGATTGAAACTGGTGACTCAAATTTAGGGTTGGCAAAAGAAAGCTCGTGGCTCGTGATTCGATTTTGACTCGTAGCTAACTTACTCGCTAATAGTTCGTTTGTTATTGAACCGAACTGGGATCTAGCTCGGTCCAGACTTAACGAGTTCAAGCTGGGCTTAGCTCGCTTACCAATTCGCAAGTTAGTTTGGTTAGACACCAATTTATGAATTTGTGTTCATTTTACACTGTCTAGTTCGGTCCAGTTCGGTCCAAAAAAATTGTATACTTTATTTTTTTATTAAAACAAGGTTTAATCAAACTCAACTCGACAGCTCACCAGCTCATGAGCTAACTCGGTCCAACTTGTGATAATTTCAAACTGAGATTTCAACTTGGACTTCTAAAATCAGCTCGCTCGTGACTTGGACAAGCCAGCTCGTGGCAAGTTTGAGCTGGATCCAGCTCGTTGCCACCCCTAAAATCTCATTCTATGTAGCATGATTTCTAGAAAGATTTTTTTTTTTAAAGAAATTGTTTCCTAACTATATATTTAAAAAAAAATTGTGCTCAAAAGAATTAAAAGTTAATTGCAACTAGTATAAAAATTTAATAATTAAAATAATTTTCTCAAAAAAAAAATAATTTAATTTTTATTTAGTATTTAACAATTGTTTTTGTTCTTCTTAATTTTATCAAAAGTTCAATAGCATTTATGACTTTATAGAAGCCAAATATCTTTTTTCAAATGCTTCTAGAAAACTACAAGAACTATCTCTTTTATTTTTCTTATCCTTCTGCCAAATATAGCTCTTAGATCCAAATAAAAAAAAAAAAAAAAACATAAAATTTATGATGGTTTTCTAAGAAAAAAAAATTAAGTACTTACATAGAACTCGTGTATAAAATTGCATCGAAATTAATGACATTTGATGCAATACTAAAAACAAATTATTTAAAAGTTTTAAATTATATAATGACAACAGTATGGCATAGACCTGTCTACAAGGCGGTATAGTGGGAAATAAAGTAAGATAAAAAAAAAAACAAATAAAAAAAATGAATATAATAAAAAAAATCAAGTCTTCTATTTTTTTTTTTTATTAAAGAATCCCGGTACATTTTAGTAGAATTGAATTTGCAATATATTCGTAGAGAAACGGAACATGTGCCACTGTATTAAGCTTGCAGTTCTCAAGTGTTATATATATATATATATACACAGAGAGGAAATTGCTAATATGCTATGCGTAGCATAGAGGACCTCCGTGCAACGGCTCAAAATTTGTGTTTTCAAAATTCTAATGGTCGATCCGAACCGTTAGATGTGTTCTACATATTGATATGTGCTTGGAGACCAAATTTTGCATTTTTTGGAATTTTTTTACTATTTATTAAGTATTTTACAAAACTGCTGTTTTTCAGTAATTCTGGATCACTGAAAAACAGCAGTTTTGTAAAATACTTAATAAATAGTAAAAAAATTCTAAAAAATGTAAAATTTGGTTTTCAAGTACATTTTAGTATAGATTACATGTTGAACGGTTCGGATCGACTGTTAAAATTTTGAAAACTCAAATTTTGAGCCGTTGCACGGAGGTCATCTATGCAACGCATAGCACCGTAGCCAAGTCCTATATATATATATAGATATATATATATATATATATATATATATACATACATACATGTATACATACATATCTATACATACATGTATACATATATATATATATATATATATGTATATATATATTTCCAATATGATATTTTTCACTGTTGAAAATTATTTGTTGAAAATTGAATGTTTGGAAATAATTTGAAAATTTTGTCACTCATCTCATGTTAAAAAAATAGGAATAATAGGAAAAGAGAAAATAAATAGGGAAGCAATGAAAACGCTCTAGCTAACATTCTTTGCTTGCCGTTGCAACACCACCTCCCATTTCTTCCCTGTTTATTTTCTCTTCTTCTCTCGTGTGCAAACTGTGCAGAAAAATATAAGATAGTTAATTTTTTATTTATTTATTTATTTATTTTTCTCTAGTTCCTTCTTTGCTCCTTTGAGACCTTTCCTCTTCTACTAGCAAATATTTGATTAAACTGAAAAAAAAAATGGAGATCGGTCAAGGGCAGACACATAATTTATGTCATGGAGGAGCAAAAATTGGATTAAAATATCTTATTGAATTCAAATCCATTAACTAATCAGATATAAGGTAAAAACAATCAACATAATAATAAACAATAAAATAGTATACTCTTACATAATAAAAAACAACAAACTAATATCATTTACATAATAAAAAAAAACAACAAAGTTAGTCCAAATCCATAAATTTCTATAAAAACAACAAAGTTTTCTCATTAATAGTGCTTTTAGACTGGCTTGATGAGCTTTTCAGTTCCAAAAAGGGACAAAATAATTTTCAAAAAAAAAAAGTGGCACCGGAACAATATTTTTCACTAAATTTCAAAATTCAAAGCAATGCTGTAAATAACAATATGCGCTCATCGGACGGACATGGTATCGCCAAGCGATTAATCGATATGCATCCTATTAATCATTTTTATTAAAATTATGTGTATATATTTATAATTTATTAAAAATAATTTATTTAACTCGTCAAACTTATCAAATAAACTTAATTTAATACTGTTCCGGTGCCACTTCTTAATAACAACATATAACCACTTTATATGGGTAGGTAACACATTTATTTAATGAAAAAATAAGTTAAAGAATTAAGTTTTTTCAAATACTAATAACATATTATTTGAAAGAAATGAAACATTCTAACATAAAATCACTAAATTTAGTTTATGATAACTACTTAATTTCATATATGAGGATGTCATACTAATTGAAAAAAAAAATACATCAAGTAAGTAAGAAAAAGATAAAAATAATTAATCAATTTAAAAGTAAGAAGAAAAAACAAATATGAAAAATATTAAATGTATATCTAAATACAAATGAAACTACAATACATGATTTATAAAACTTACCATCACATATTATCACAAAAAAAATAATGTGATAATACATATTCACTGGAATAAATGGGAATAAATGGACGATTAAACGAATAAATGGTTGATTAATAAAAAAAACCGATTAAACATTTTCATCTGCAAATAGGCATCCGTTAAGTATATTCGTAACGATTTAACTACCGTTAAATGATTAAATACAATTTAATCTAGTGCTTAAGTCTGTTTTTTACGGATCAAAATCTGCTCCTTTTCTTGAGAAAAGGAGCACCCTCCTTTTCTTATATCTGGATTGTTCAAAATTCATCGTACGTCTTTAATTAAATCTGAATCATTTTAATAGATTAAATTGATTTGAAAATATAAAGTAATTGAGACCGTGCAATAAATTTTGACTGATCCGGATGAAAGAAAATGAGAATCTTCCTTTTCTCAAGAAAAGAAGCAGAGTCGGTTCCCGTTTTTTACAACACTGGTTGAGAAATGTGTGGAGAAATGTATGGGTCCGCTCTGAGATCGGTGGACAATTAAGGCTTGAGATTTTCAAGACGAGCACTGAAATATTGAAGTCGTCCCAAATATCACAGTTTTTGACTGGAAAGGACAACAGATTGAGTTGTTTTCCAGTGCACCGCTGTTTATACAAAAAGTTGGTTACTAATTTTGACCATGAAATCAAACAAAGCTACAAAATAAAGCAGGAAGTTTTTGTTTTGTTTTTAAACTGGTTTTTAAATATTCGTTAATAGAGTTAATAATATGTTCTTGTCATTGCCCATTGGATCGTCTAAAATGGATTCTGTTCTTGTTTGTTATTTTTAGCATTTTATTTATTTACATTTTTGTTTAGAGACTAGAGCTGTATAAAATCTTTACTTTTGAATGCATCGTTGTGTCCGTATTAGTGTGTGAGATATGTACGTGGGAATCGGACCACCTACTATTTTGTGGGCAGATAAAAAATTATTGCTTCTAAAATCACTGACATGGTGACACGTAAGTTTGGAATGAGTTTTGACATTTAAATATTGTATATAGTTTTGTATTAGGTCTATTCCGGACTCACGTGTCAATAACTATAGGAATATGAATTTTCTACTGCTAGAATTTTGATTTTTAGCATGGATAAAATTTGGCTTGTTGCATGGTTTACCCATGCAACAACCCCCAAAAATGTCAGTTGCATGGGTTATCGTTGCATGGGTATGAGATGAGTTGTTGTATGGATATTCATTAAAATATACTTTCTATCTTCGCTGGCGGGTCACAGACCATTAAATATTTGTTGCATGGGTAACCATCAAACTTGTTGCATGAGTTACAGTTGCATGGGAGTACCCATGCAACAAGTTTAACTGTATCAGAAATGCCAATATTTATTGCATGGACACTACTTACCTATGCAATAAATATTTTTACCTATGCTAAAAACCCAAATTCTAGTAATGTTATGCCACAGGAGGCAAGAGATTCGGTTAGGGGTGTAAACGGAGCGGATAATGCTAATACCATATCCGCATCCGTTTTTCAACAAGCGGATACGGATACGGATATGGATAGTAAACGGATATCAAAATTGAAAATCATATCCGTCTTAAACGGATACGGATGCGGAACGGATAATCCACAGATACGGATTCGAATACAAATATGGAGCGGATAATTGTCGGATATTGAGTAATTCTACTAAATTTCATAATTTTAAATTACATAATTTGATTATCTAAATTGACAAAAATTTAATAGCCTTTTTAAGTTGATTATGCATGACTAATTGCTTATTAGTTCAGAGAACCAATCCATTATCCTAATATATTATATGATTTTTCTACCAAAATTCTTGGACTTAAACAAATATGTATGTTTTTTGGAAATTTCGCAAGGGTGAAATGAATTGAAAGCTGCTGAAAGATTAAATTTCGGATCCGGATATATACGGATATCCGCTCCGTTTATATCCTCACGGAATTATCCGTATTCGTATCCGCATTATTTTTCCATATACTAAAATTATCCGTATCCGTATCCGCAAGTATCCGTATCCGTTTAATCTGGATACGGATAATAAGCGGATTCGGAGCGGATTATCTGCGGATAATCCGTATCCGTTTACACCCTAGATTCGGTTCCATGTATGTGTGTTTGTTTACCGGACTTCGCTTCTATAAAGAAATTTATAGAAGAAAATAATAAATTTTTACAAAGTGACAATTTACAAAAATATTGCATTCAATAAATTTTAAACACAAATAAGTTTATATATGAAATACCAAAAACCTGTAAAATAAGATAGAACGTAATAAGTTGTGTGAAAATTCTTGTGGAAGAACACCAAAAAGTTATTCTTATACATTAATTTCAAGTAAAATTTATTGTTGATTGTGTTGAGCCTTTTTAAATTAAATTTAAATTAAGTTAATTTAAATTAAATTTTGGAATAAGTCTTTAGTTCGTTATAGAATTATTTTGTCACTATCACAGTAATAAACAAGAAAGAAGAAAAACAGAAAATGATTCCTTCGTTCTCTGATTTTCAAGTCAAATTAACTTTTTAATTAAATTTTATCGAAGCCTGTAGGCATGACGTTTTAATAACTAATGCTATGATCATTGTATAATTAATTAATAATTAAAATGAGCCGACTCTAATAATTTACCAATATACCTACCTCCAATAATTGACAAACCGAGGTGTCCATTCCGAGGAAATTTGTTTATAAAAATATTAAACTGAGTCATAAAAATATAGAAAGAGTATCTCGTTTCTAACAAATTGAGTCATAATAATTTACTCATTGTTGAACATCTACTGTTATTTTTTTTTAAATTAGACACTTATGGGAAAATCTGGAATATGGTTGCCATAGAAAATCAGGTGAGAACTAGATCTGTCTCATTAGATCCGATCCAAGTTGTTTTTTTTTTTTTAATTCCACAGAAGCAATGGAATGACTGAATTAAAAAAAAAAGTTGGATCAGACTCAATGAGGCCGATCCAAATTAAAAAAAAAAAAAAACACATTTTGGAATTTTATGCTGTTTAAAAAAAACAGTGGATTTGAACTATTGAGGCCGATCCGAACTTTTGTATTGGACTCAATAAATCAGATTTTTCTATATTTATTAAAAATAAAATAATCTTTCTATTTTCGTACGTCTCAATTTTAATAATTTCAATAGATAAACAAATTTCGGATCCCCAATCTGCGTTCAATCATCTCCATTTTGTATAAACTGAAGGCCTTTTAAAATTCACTTATAGTGCTTTTCGAGAAACAAGCAGCAGTCTCAGTACAAACTACAAACGACGAGGACGCCGGATCTATTGTGTCGGTATCTATCCTAGAATATACCCATAAATCATAATGACCTTCACCAAACGGTCCAAATCAAAGAATGGATATCTTAATAAATAACTAATAGCAGTCACCTCACCGTCGAATAATTTATCCATAATATAATATAATATGAAAAGAAAAATATAGTGGGTCAAGTTTCTCAGGAGAATCACGCAGGACAAAAAGCCAGAAATCAGGGGAAGCAGCTTGGGTCCGATGTGTTCCGTCCAATTTGCTTAACGCTCCGTGCGCACGGATATTTTAGCGGACGCACACGGATATTAAAGTACTACATAGATCTTAAAGCAGACGGACGGCTATGGAACCCAGTTTGAATCCGATGGGCATCGGACACAAGCTTCTCCTGAAAACAGGATGCGCCTGGGTTTACTTGAATTCGCATCCTCTAAGATATCTCAAACTTTGCGTGACTTTTTGGAATATCTCAATCGTTCAAATACGTTCTGCACGAATCACAAAGCTCAACTAGAACCGGCCCCCTACGTCCCCCCGAATAGGGTCACGCAAAAATTGAGATATCTCCGAGGATACGCACCCGGTTTACTTCGCACGCGGGTTATGTTACCGCAGCCCTTCATTCCTTTTTAGTGTCTTCTTTAGAAGGCGCACCTGGTGTATATTTACTCACCAACTTGCTGTCAATCAATAATGGGTCCCACTTAATTTTTCCTCGTAAATAGTTTACTCCTAGCTCTGCCGAAATAAAGAGTTTCCACCCCATGTCGCTCTAATTATCAAGTGTGAACCATGCGTAACTTGAATCTATAGACCATTTGACTGAAATAGCGACCCCCTAAGTCGATTTGTTCAACTTCATTTGAAAGCACGAGCCTATTTGCATTTAATGCGTCACGATGCGTAAGAAGTATTTTACACTCCCCGGTGAGAAACAAAGAGCAAAGAAAGCTATCTGTCTCCTCCTTGGCTCCTCCTTCCCTCCCTAACAGTGATCTGATCTGAGAGAGAGAGTTTTGATTTGAGAGATAGAGACAGAGATGGCGGATTTTGGTGCACCTCGAGAGTTGTCGGAGCTTCAAAAAAAGAGAACAGAGTACCAGCCTCAACTCCCTCCTTGCCTCCAGGTGCCTCTTGGTTCTTTTCCGATGCATCTATCTTGTATCGATGTGAAGTTCGTAGAACTCAGTCTATATTTGGCCTAATCTTTTCCAATTTTTCCATTCTAATCATGTTTACTAAAAAAAGTTCCACAATGTCTGATTTGCTGGTATAAGAGTTTACAGTTACCAGGAAAATGAAATATAGTTTCTATTTTTTTTTTTAGTATACTTCTAATAGGGCTGACAATTTGAAATTATGGAACTATTGTGCCAAGCAATATGCATTTTTGCTAAAATAAAATAAAAAGTACAACTTTTTTTTATTATTTGATTCAAATTACTACCATTTAATAGATGTATACCATGCATATGCTATACATTTAGTACTTTGTCTAATAGAGGGGATCTGGATAAAATTATACAAATGTTGTCTCTGAGGTGGAGTGGGGTTTCTAAATTTCATTCCGAAAACTTTTTTTCCCAGATAATGTGCAGCATTACTGGGTAAATTTCTGTTTGCCTGGTGCAGACAAATTTAAGAGTAATTGCAATCAAGTACTAACTAGGTGTGTTGGGGTGTGAGGGGGAGGGTCTATTCACAGTTCATCTGTGATTCTAATTTAATTGTGCTTGTAACAATAATTATAGGGGAATACAGTCAGGGTGGAGTTTGGCGACTCAACAACAACAGCTGATACAGCCAGTGCGCATGCAATAATCCGGGCCTTCCCCCACACATTTGGGCAGCCCTTGGCCCATTTCTTGAGGGCCACTACTCTAGCCCCTGAAGCCCAAACCATACACCTCCCACACCCAATTAGGTAACAACCTTGGCGCTCCTAGTTGTTTTTCTCCTTCTAACTTTTATTTAGAGGTATATCAGGTTATTAATTTACCTACCTTGCTAAATTATGAACCACACATCTTGAAAGTTGTTGAACTGTAAAGCTGGAAATAATTCAAAATATGAAGATTGTTATTCCTGCCTGTAAGAAGAAATTTTGTTGGTACTGTGTGAATATGGAAATGATTTTACATTCAGTTTTGTTGGTAATTCTCTCTTAAATAGCTTCAATTAGCACCAAGTAAATATGCAAGCACAATAAAAATCAAGATAAGTTAATAGGAAAATACAAAATCATATCAGAATTGATACTATGTTTTTTTATGCTTATAAATGTGTTATAAATATTTTAGGTGTTTTGAAGTTGGAAAATAGTTTCAAGGAATGTATCAGTTTCAGGGTTTATTAGCTGCTCTATTACTTTTAAATGTTAAATGCTAAGCTACCTCCCTGCCGCTATGGACTGTCAAAAGCTAATTATAACCCTTGATAAGTTCTAACATATCCTCAGCAATACTGACTGATGGCCTGTAGGCATATACTTCCATGCATAGATATAGAATGACACTGGAACCTTGTATTGTAATCTTCAGTGAAAAATGTACCTTAGATTTTTTTTATTTAAACCTGATGTCGTGGTCTGAACTTATGATATTTACAAATTTTTACGACCCCATGCATAGTGTTATTATATTCGAGACTTTAGGGTTTATGATCTGGTTATTGCATGGTCCAATATAAATTTGAATCCTTTTTCCTTTGAAACAAACCAAATATAGGGTAGGAGTTGTATTTTCTGGGAGGCAGTCACCAGGTGGACACAATGTCATTTGGGGACTTCATGATGCCTTGAAAAAACACAACCCTGGCAGTGTCTTGCTTGGTTTTCTTGGTTAGTTCATTTTACTTTTTTTTCTCTCTCTGTTCTCTCTCTATTTTTTTTTATTAATGCTGGTGACTTTAACATCTTTTAAATAAGACACATCATTCCAAGATATTGTATTAGTAAGCAATTACTAAATACTCAGTTTCTTGTCTCAGAGTTCATTAATACAGAGTTGCTATTGTGTATTTAGTTTCTGGGTAATTAAGTTATCTTTTGTATTGAATTAAGGTGGAAGTGAAGGCATGTTTGCAAAGAAAACCCTGGAAATCACGGATGAGGTTCTTGCTTCGTACAAGAACCAAGGTACGCCATTCTCTTTTGTATAATAGTTAACTTTCTATGGCCTATGAGTTATATATGAAAAACTAAATTTATATGAAGGTGGCTATGATTTGATTGGGAGAAGTGTTGATCAAATAAGGACATCAGAACAAGTTAACGCCACCATTGCAACATGCAATGATCTTAAGTTGGATGGCCTTGTTATTATTGGAGGTAGCTTATTTACCTTTTGTCACAATTTAATACTTAGGGGTTTCCGTCTATCTATCTATTTATTCATTTATATTATTCACTTGCTTTTGATTGAAGGTGCCACATCAAACTCAGATGCAGCTCAGCTAGCTGAGACCTTTGCTGAATGTAACTGTAGTACTAAGGTACAATGCTGCTTTCTCTCTCTCCGCATTTCTTTTTGGAGATCATAGAAAATTACATAAACACCACTGTCAAATAATGCAAAACATCACCTAATTGAATACTGAATAGGTGGTGGGTGTGCCAGTAACATTCTATGGAGATCTGAAGAATCAATTTATTGAGACCAATGTTGGGTTTGACACAGTTTGCAAGGTTCTATGCTTTTTTTCTTCCATTTTTCCTTGTACCATGTTTCAGTTCAACTCATCTTCCTTGTTTGCACGTCTTCATGTTTAATTTAATAAATAATCAGGGCATGCTGGTTCAAATCACAGTGACAAGTGGCATATTTAAACTGTTAATTGGAATAAACAATTAAATTGGGATATAAGAATCCAAAGCTGCTGGAGGGTCAGAAATAGTGTAAATTACAGCTAAATTAGCTTAGGTGCATGTTGACCAAGTTTAATTCAGTTTTGTTTGTTTTTTGCATTGATGAGAGCAGTAATCAATTGTTTTTTAGAAAATTGGAAAATCTACCAGAAATTTTCCACTTTCTTACGAGTTTAAATGTCAAAATTCTTCTTTCAGGTCAATTCACAACTAATTAGCAACGTATGTACTGACGCCCTTTCCGCAGGAAAGGTATTACTACATTCCATCTTCCATTATAGATGCCTAATGCCAGACATGCATGCTTATATGTTGCTGTTCCATTTATGTGCGAGTCCTTGTGAAATCTTAGAACTTTGAAATATATTCGACTTACAATGTGGCAATTTTGTGTGTACCCTCAGATTAAACGTACTGTTCACCTTAGGCGTATTTATTCCTCATTTTTTGAAAGGTTACCAAACAGCCTCCTTGCTAATTGCTTTAACAAGGGGGTTTTAAGCATTTACTTTTTGAAGAACTTTGCAATGAGGGGTGTGAGCAGCATTCCTTTTTGCTTGTCAATGCATGGTATAAATTTTTCCAATACTGATTGTTCTATTTATAATTAAATAATGTGCGAATGTAATTTGGTATACAGTACTACTACTTTGTTCGGTTGATGGGTCGTCAGGCTTCCAATGTGGCCTTGGAATGTGCTCTACAGTCTCACCCTAACATGGTTTGTTCTATTATTTCTGTTTATTATTTCAAATATTCTATTTGTACTTGAGAAAAAAGAAACGTGGGCTAGTACATGTATTTTTTTTTCATTTATTGATGAAAATTTCTATTTGAACGGGTGCTTTGGGGATATTTGTGAACAAATTAGACATGAGAAGAGCATCAAGTTGTTTGTCTCCTGGGAATCTATATGACATTTTTCATTTTGGAGGGGCTTGTGGTGTTTGATATTTTTGGAAAAAGTACACATCTTGACAATATTGGAGGGGCTTTCTATTATTGGTGGAACTTTCTATTTGAATGAGAGGGTCTCGTGGGGTGTTCAATAATTTTGATAATGTACAACCTCAAGTTGTTCAACTACATGTTTCTAGTTGCTTGCCCTTGGCATTCAAGGCAGAATGATAAGTATCATGTTTACCTTTGTATGATGATATGCTATATCTCAGAGTTAATACATGTTTATGTTTAATAGTTTCTCACTTTTAGAGGGCTTTATTTGATATTTTGTGGTTTCTGGAAGGTTAGATATGAACTTGCCCTTTTGTATTTATTGGGTTTCAGCTGATATTGGGTGAGGAAGTGGCACTGTCAAAACTCACCCTTTTTGACATAACTAAGCAGATCTGTGATGCTGTTCAAGCTCGTGCTGCTCAAGGTACTCGCTCTGCCCTCTCCTGTTGTATCTAGCCATACCATACTATTGCAGTGACTCAAAGCTGGCATATTCATGACAGTTGGATTGTCCATAATAGTAGTGCTTAAACAAGGTTTTGTGAATTTAAATTGTCTGGTATGGCATGTCCAGTGCTGTTAGCATATCTGGCTGCTGTCATAACAACGTTTCAGAATCTAGGAAGCTTTACTTGGATAATAATCAGGATAAGATACTAATCTTTCTGGTATATGATTTCTTTATTTCTTATTTTATGCCCAGATAAGTATCATGGTGTTATTCTCATACCAGAAGGAATTGTTGAAAGTATTCCAGAGATGTATGCCCTCCTTCAGGTACAATCACTCTTCTGTTTAATTTTTCAATTTGTTTTCTGCGACTATCACCAGTTTCTGAAGAAATCTTTTAGACTATAGTGCTTTGTCTGCCAAAAATCATGTTTATTATAGTTCCTTTCTTTCTCGGATTTCATTTTGTAGATAGATTATTAGGAGATGCTCAAACTGTATCTTTTTGTAGGTTGATTATTTAGACTACTCGAAAGCTCTGTTCAGAAATGCTCGCTTTATCAGCGAGCTTTTTTATACTTTCATGCCATTAAGCCTTATTTTAAGTGACTGACAATTGCAACTGCAGCTTTATGATACTTGCTTATTTGTCTAAGTTCTTGAAAAGGACTGTGTTTTTGTTTTCATTGACCGTCTCCCTTGATACTTTTCCTTTTGTTATGAAGGAAATACATGGGCTTCATAGGAACGGCATTCCTGCAGAGAAAATATCATCGCATCTGTCACCGTGGGCAAGTGCCTTGTTTGAGTTCCTCCCTCACTTCATCAGAAGAGAGGTATTCTCTAGTTCTGTTCATATATACTGTTTCTTTCATATCTTATGCACACAAACTTCAAGTTTCACAACCAATCACTACATCAGAAATCCATCAATATCATCATCAAGTGTTTATTTGGGTTTGCAAGGCTCCGTTATGTTCATTTATTTGGTGGTTTGTATGCATGTTAGGGGTTGGGAGGGGGGAGTGTTGGTTTCTTTATGTAAAGAAGTTATACATTTTTGTAGTAATATAAACACAGTTCTGATCATATTTGCTTTGCTGCGCAGTTACTACTACACCCAGAATCTGATAACTCAGCACAACTCTCTCAGGTATACGTCTCTTCCTGTTATTCCTTATGTTTTCCTTGGTTTATTTCTTGTAAGAGCATGATCCATACGACTATATTTTGTCAGATTGAGACAGAGAAACTTCTAGCCCATCTGGTCGAAGAAGAAATGGAGTTTAGAACTGTATTTTTCTTTTATCTTTCCCTCCTTTTTGTTCTATTCTGTATTTTATAGTTTTTCCTTCTTACTTAAACAACACCTCTTACTGACGCTATCAATTTTATTTTTTTTCAGAAAGAGGGAACTTATAAAGGGAAGAAATTCAATGCAGTGTGTCACTTTTTCGGCTACCAGGCTCGTGGCTCCTTGCCTTCAAAATTTGACTGTGATTATGCCTATGTAAGTCCAGACCCCTCCCTCTCTACCTCGTCCTTGCTTCTTCAATAAAAATTAGAAGATTAGTACAAAAGAACTGATAATGGCCATATAACAAATCCTCAAGGAATGTCAGTATGCAAAAGATATACTAGTTTAAAAGCCACATCAAAATGGCATAATAAAATGTGATTTTATAAATCAGAGTATGTTAGACAAAAAAAAGTATTATACTGAGTAAAATGGACATAATTGCAGGTAATTCATGTTTTTTTTATTTTTTTTTTTTATTTCTTTATATTAGCTGCTGAAATAAGTATACAAAATGGAAAAGAGAACAGTCCTAGACTGAGATTGGTCTAGTGTCTCCTGACAGGTGGTCACCCATAATATGCTACTCCGATCCAATTTAAAATTTATTGGTATTAATTGGCGTTTTATCATAATACAAAACAGGTGCTGGGTAATATATGCCGTCACATACTAGCGGCAGGTTTAAATGGATACATAGCAACTGTAACTAACTTGAAGAATTCAGTCAATCATTGGAAATGCGGTGCTGCCCCGTTTACAGTAAGTTTCAACCTTACCACCTTGAATTAGCTTAAGCATATTTTCTATTCTCTAAAGTTGAAATTCTGGTAAAAATGTAGGCTATGTTGAGTGTGAAGAAGTACACTCGTGGTCCTGGAGGCATTCCAGTTGGAAAACCTGCCATTCATCCCGCTTCTGTTGATCTAAGGGGAAAAGCTTATGAGTCTGTATTATTTTCCATTTTTTCATTTATTTACTGTTTTATTGTTGGCTTGCTGCTGCTACTGGTTAGTTAAAGAAAATATATCTAATCACAAAATCTTTATTCTCTATCAGCCAGAGTGTTTAGTAAACGGCTTTTTTTTTTGTCAGTGCTAGAGTTTCAAATTAATCCTGCTATTCTTTTATTAAAGAAATTTCATCCCATTAATATTCGCACAACACAGTCTATGGACAAACCTCCATACTTGAGGGGAACATTAAGAATACAAATGAGAGTAGATAAAACCTTTGCTTTTAGGTGGGACGCATATTAGCAAATCTTGGAAATTATTTGAGAAGATAAAATTATGTTAAAATAGGCAACAATAAATAAAAATAATATCCAATATTTATTAAGTTAGTTTGTCTTGAGTTTTCAACTGCAGTGTATGGCAGGAATTGTCCTACCATTGTCCCAAAAATGGAAACTACCAGTATGGTGTTGCCCATACAATCTAATAGAATAATAGATTAATTTCTAGCAGTAGATATTTTTAATGGAAATAATATGTTTCATATGAAAATGCCAGACATGGAAAAGATAAACCATACTTTTCAAAGGTTGTATACTTCAAAAAGAAGCGATTCATATATTTATAATGAAATGATATGAAATATATTCTCATTAGAGTATGGAGAGAGAAGGCTGCGACCCTACTGCTTGAGGACTTGTACAGAAATCCGGGTCCACTTCAGTTTGAGGGGCCAGGTGTAGATCAGCCAACAATTTCACTCTCAGTAGAGGATCAGGATTATATGGGCCGCATGAAGAAGCTTCAACAATATCTCGAACAAGTAAGTTGTTCCTTCCATTGTTGGGCTCATTCAGCAATTTCATAGCACTTTCTTCCTCGTAATTTTTTTAAAAACCATTATCAAACAAGACCTTCGATTTGCCAGAAACCAAAAACAAAGGGGGCAAGTTGAGGGTTCCCTTTGCAAATTTCTTATACTAAATAAAGCCCCAACAATACTGTCTTAAGGACACAAGATCAACTTGTGCCATTTGGTGTTGATTTCTGTCGTATTCTGAAGCATTAGTAATCTCTCTATTAAAGAAGTTATATTTATTGGTGGTTTATACAGAAATTCCTTCTATATAGTGTTTGATACCTTTAGGACTGGAGGCTCCTCATTGATTGGTGGAGATATGAAGGCAAAAATAAGGCTGGAAATATTTATTTACAGCCCTGGAAAGCATTAACCAGAAATTTAACACCCTACTATATAAATTACCTTTAAATTTCACCCTTCTTAATTATCCAGTCTACATAAATGCATTATAAATGACATATAGCTCCAGTGTTTTTTCTTAGTTTTTCATTTTTGGAGAGATTAGATAAAGAGGAACTAAGGTGATATTGATCGTATTTGGTATTGTTGCATGCCAAATAATATTGCTCGTAGATGATGGATCTATATCATGAGGAAGTATTAGGAACAACTAAAGCTACCTCTCTACCTGCTAATTGGAGAACTTTTATTGTAACATCCTATGAGAACAGTTTTGAATTAAAAATCCTATTAGATTAGTTGCCACTTGATTCCCCAATTAATGAGAGCAGTTTGGGTCTGATGGGCTCCATAATCGTCCGATCTGCTTTAAGATCTGTGTGTGGCTTTAATATACGTGTGTGTTTTTTTAATAATCATGCGCACGGATCTTAAAGCAGATCGGACGGTTATGGAGCCCATCGAACTCAGTTTGAGTCCGATGGGCATCGGACCCAAAACTGCTCTCCAATTAATAGTTTGTTGATGGATGAGTTAGCAAACAAAATCCTAGCACCGCAGTAAGCATTAATAAATATGGGGTCTCGCTAGCACATGATGCGATAATTAGGTTGTTAACGAGATAAAACATTGTTGTTTTGTTAATTACAGGTGAGAAGCATAGTCAAGCCAGGGTGCTCGCAGGATATTCTAAAGGCAGCTCTGAGTTGCATGGCATCCGTCACCGAGGTCTTAACTGTTATGGCTTCCCCATCCTTCAAAAGCCAGTCCTCCCAGTAAAGCTTTTAGATTTGGAAAAAAGAGAGCATTTTTGCAATAGTTTGCTCAGTCCTGTCAGCTTGATTATTGACTTAGTTTTTGTAGTGGTGTTGTGTGGCTGTGCTTTCTTAGAGGTGTAGTAGTGCTATTTTGCAGAGCATAGTAGTAAATAATGCAGATCCTGTCATATAGGATTCTGTTTTTCATTAAACCCTGAACTGGATTTGGAGGAAGAAATATAAAATTCAGTGCTCTGAGATGTTTAAATAAATAATATTTTATTTTACAGGGTTTTTTTTTTTCTTTTCTTTTCTTTTTGTATCAGTTTCGGTTGCTTAGGTATGTGATCTTTGTTGAGTTGGCATCTTGACTGGTATCTTACTCTTATGGGTTTGAAAATGTATCAAGTGGTCCAAAATGTGATAGACACCATAAGGTGAGTGAGTGGGGTATTTATTTAATTTGATAACAATCACTATCTCTATCTCTGTGTTTGGAATTTGGATAGCGGTGACCTTCATTGAAAGAAGATGACATGGGAAAGAAATTTCTACATTAATGGATGGAGAAAAGTTCAAAAATAAGCCATCCGACAGGAAATGAGACAACTATGCTAGGTACTAAATATAACGTAACTATATAATTATGCTAGTTGTTCAGCGTAAATTTGATCCGTTTATCTTCGGTCAAAATATTCCATTTGAGATAATAAAAAAAAAATTAAGGGAAATGAAGTATAGAATAACAATTAGCAAAATTGCAAAGGAAAGCTTGAAACTGGTCCCGTCCCATGCATGTGACAATGGAATTTTGATTTACGAAGCACGAGGAGCATTTAATGTGTAGGATTATAGGATATTCAAGGCTCAAGCCTAGAACTACGAGTCGGTAAGATGATAATGATGATAATAATAACAATTATTGATTCAAGTGGCTATTAAAATTTAATTAAATCATGTTCTTTCGTTGGGACCCACGTAAAATAAAAACCAGAATCTTGCTCTCAGATGTAACTCATTTGATGTAATTAGATGATTGATAGATTGGATCGATTAGCATCATCAATATAGTGAAGTACCTTGACAGCCACAAGTTTTCAACAAAAAAGGAAATAATAATTTGTTTAGATTGAAGTAGTGTATTACAGAAGGGCCGGGCAGGGCAGGACGGGCACGGGCACAACGGACCGGGCATCACGGGCAAAAAAAAAAAATTTCTGCCCTGCCCGTTTAATGCCCGTGCCCGTCACGGGCGCGGGGGCAGGACGGGCAAGGGCAGAAATTATTATTATTATTTTTTTTACTGTTTTTTTCTTTTACTGTTTTTTTTTACTGTTTTTTTTTTCTGTTTTTTTTTTTATAAATTCAAATTCTAAATAATTATAAATCCAAATTCATACCAATTTAAATTCATTTGACATGGTTGTAACTCGATAATTTTTGTTATAATAAAATATAAATTAAAAATTTCTTAAATCAATTACTTTAAAAAATAATTAAGCTCTTATTTTAAACAATAGATTAAAAAATAAACGACGGATTTTGGCATTAAAAACTTTAAACTTAATTTTTGAGGGACTAAACGACGTTTTTTGGCGATTCTGATTTTCTGGATACCCGGGGTTAACCCCAGGTGACGGTCGCCACCGTCTCCTCCTCCCCTTACCGAATTGACGTCATACGCGTCAATCCGACTTTCCTAGCAAAAGTTATGGCCGTTTAAAATATTAAATAAAAAATATATTTCTCATTTTTGAATTTAAAAAAAAAAAAATGGAGAGGTGGGGTGGGCCAGTGGGGTCTGGCTGGGGTGGAGGTGGAGGGGAGGGGGAGGGGTAATGGGGGGTGGGGGATGGGAGGGGGGGGAGGAATTTGAATTTGAAATTTTGAAATTAGTTTTTGGAAAAAAAAAAAAAAATCCACGAGCACGGACAAGGCACGGGCACGGAGGGCCGGGCACTCACGGGCAAGAAAAAAAAAAAAACGAGTCCGGCCCGTTTAACGCTCATGCCCGTGTGCCCGTGAGTGCCCGTGGCACGGGCACGGACAGGACACGCCCCCGGAGGCTTTTTTAAAACTCTAGATTGAAGTAAACGAAGCTACATGGTATATTGGTTTTAGAATAGGTTAGGTTGCTCGTCTAATCGTCTTGTCATAGTATGGTCAAGAAGAAAAAAAATGCCGAGTTACAATCTGGTGGTTGGGCATTGACTTCTTTTTCATGTCCTATAGCTGAAGGAAAGAAGGAATTGGAAGGCTTCCTCTCATCTGCAATTCGCGTAGATCTGAGGGTACAATTAGAGAAGAATGATCAGGATTTAATTCTAGCCGGACCAAAAGAAATTTAATAGGGTGCGTTTGGATTGGATGGGTGAAGAATTAGCACTATTTCGAGCTGCTATTTTTCGTTTGGGTGATTTTGAATTAGCAAACATAGATTATTTTTTGTTTGTCTTTTATGAGTTTTCTCACTGTTTTACTAATTCAACAAAATGTTAGATTAGCTATTTTCTCAAACTTGAGATTAGCTCTATTATTTCTCTATTTCTTGTTTCATCCAAACGTCCCCTAGTGTTTGTAGATATAGGAGGTATGCATTGAGATTCGTGTTAGAAATTAAAGAACGGTCTCGTCAAGTAGGGGCAGAGAAGAGTAGGTCTGATGTCGATGCCCATTGGACTAACTTTGGTTCAATGGGTTAAATCACCGTTCGATCCGTATTAAAATGTGTGTCCTGCTTTAAAATCCGGACTTGTCTGCTTCAATTTTTATGCGCACATATCTTAATACAGATTGAACAATAATTAGAGCTCATTAAACCAAAAACATTTTCGTGCGCACGTATACGAATTCCTCCCATCTGTCCACGGATCCGTATCCTCTCTATTACTACAGAGCATGTGCATCACTTTACGGTTTGAGATTAAATCTTAGCCGGTTTAGCCGGTTTGAGATTCAGGAGAAAGAGGAGGCAGTATTATTGGGCTTTGAGATTCGTGCCAAGTTAAAATGAATGGTCCAGATTCAATAATTGTAAAAGATCCCCTTGTGCAGTAAGAGAGAGGAAGTGAATTCTCTGTCCACCACCCTGCGAGGAGGAGATCCTATTGAATAGTCTACTCTGTGCAAATTTATTTAATTAACAAATCAATTAATTTGCTCACAAGTTAACAATTATGTGAGTATTTTACTGCTACCTGTAAATAAAACAAAACAGTCAATCTTGACAATGAAGATGCATGTTAAATGCCTCATGGAAATTTGAGACACACTTAACATTGTCAGTTGTTAGGTGGTCTATTTAAAGGGCTCCATAATTGCTTTAAATTTTGGCAACCCTTTTTAAATTTCCCTGTATTTATAGCGAAAACCTTCACTATTTAGTTTGCACCAAGAAGGAAAAAATAAATCCATATTTTTTTGTTTGTTTCAAATTGTACTTTTTTATAATGAATTGGAATATATAATCGATCAAAAGATAGTTTGGGAAACAAAATTTATCCGGACTTATTGCAAATAATAATGGAAAAGGTATTTATTTTATGAGGAGAGTTCAAACGTACTATTATTTTGTGCTCCAATGTGCTCCACATTTTTTATTTCCGTTTTCAAAGTCCGAACAGTCGATCCGAACATCTCAACATGATCTTCATTATAAAATATACTTAGAGACCAAATTTTATATTTTTTAGAATTTTTTACTATTTTTTACATAGGTACAAAATCGTTGTTTTAAGGAGATTCTGGACCATCCGATAAAGTGATATTGTACCTATGTAAAAAAATAGTAAAAAAATTCTAAAAAATATAAAATTTGGTCTTCAAGCATATTTTATTATGAAAATCATGTTGGAGCTGTTCGGATCGACTGTTCAGACTTTAAAACAGAGATAAAAAAAAATAAAAAATGTGAAGCATATTGAAGCACTATAACGATGCATTTGAACTCTCTTATTTTATTGATTGAATTGATTCATTTATTATACTAGTATTTTAGTGGCAGACAAAGCTTAATGTTGAAAGAGAAAACTAGTTTTCATTTATTAAAGAATAAGGTGCAATGTCTTATATTATTTAAGGTTTGGAATAAATTTATCTTGAAGCTAATCTGATTAATTTGATACATCTAATTTAAGAAAAGCACCGTAATTAGTTTGTTTGTTTATAATTAAATGCACATCCACTGGTCATGTTCGATTGTCACATAATTATGTGGGATTAGATTTTACGAGTACGAAAACCCACAAATTTAATTTGTGTGATCCCAAACTCATAAATATGCACTGGAATGTTTATGGATATGTGCTGAAATGAATGGTGAAAAATATTAATTTTCTTTCTAAAATGCTTGATATCAATACAACAATTCTTATTAATAATTATTGATATAATTAAATAAAATGAATTGAACAATGACATAACAATACTTATTAATTATTATTTCATAACGAGTTTTTTGCTTGAAAACTTGTTATCCAATCAACAAAAAAATTAATTAATAAACTGATTATCACTTATGCTTAATTTGCTTGAAGTAAAATACGAATATGTATTTTTTATAATTTTATACTTGAAATTATTGATGTTTATCAAACATTCTGAAATCATTTTTATATAACATCAAATAATATAAATTATATTGCAATTAAAAATAAGTTAATTAAGTTGTAACAAAATTCCGAAACTAAAATTGGCATAACCTTGGTATCAAATATTCAGAGCATATGAAATTAGCTCCAACTTGATACCCCCCGCCCCCAAATCAATTTATTTATACTAGAATGAGAAAATTTTATTTTCAGAACCTTAGAATTATTTTTTGTTGTAAAATTACATTTAACAGTGAATATGTTGCGTTCTTTGAAAGTAATATTTATGATTTTATTCCTAGTTTATTTATTGCTTAAAGTGATATGTCAATGTGGAGGTGGAAGATAAGGTTATCTATGAAATAAAAATTAATTGTAAGAGAGACCTCATAACAACCTCCATTGGATCTAGATGCCTAGTGATAGACAATTAATGTAGCCGGGCCTTGTTTCAATAGAAATAATAAAATAAAATTTAGAAAAGACAATACCTTTGTTTGTTTTATGGACCCTAATCGGATTTAAACCCATTAATTAATTAGATATTTAACAAAAATAATATTTTAATTTATATTTTATAATACCCTAACTTGTAATTTATGATGTTCTGACTTATAATTATAATTACCAATCATATTTTAAGAAATTTATTTTAATTTTAACTATAAATTTAACCCGAATTACCAATTAAACATTTAGAGGGGGGCAAAAAAATTTCCAGGGAGGAGCAAAACCAGTTGGAACCGATAAATCTCCACTAAAACTCAAAATCCAGAGAAGGAGGTGGGTGGCGGCCCCCCTGAACTACACTGGGTCCGCCCTTGTCACTGGGGCAGGTGATCTCTTTCCTTGTTTTATACCTTGGTGAAGTTTCCATTAAAATGCACATTATTTAAAGCTTCCATTTGAGCTAAAAATAAAAGATATTAACTTACAAGTGTATCTTGTCTACGATTATGGGTGACATGATTGATATCGGCATGGCTTGTCACGAGTTGGATTGTCTGAGTCACGAGCGAATTGATTTTAGAGGTTCGAACTGAAATTTCAGTTTGAAATTCTCACGAGCTGAACCGACTTAGCTCGCGAGCTAGTGAGTTGGCTCGCTAGATTTGGCTGGACCTTATTTTAAAAAGAAAATAAATTCTACAAATTGTTTGGACCAAAATGGACTGAGTTGGATAGTATAAAATGCACACAAATTCATACAAATTCACAAATTAATGTCTAGCCGAGGCGAACCAAGTTTCAGCTTCAACTCGTTAATTTTGGACCGAGTTAGTAACGAGCGAATTAGGACCCAGCTCGATCCAGTAATGAATAAACTGCTGGAAGCGAGCCAGTTGCGAGCTACAATCGAGCCACGAACCAGGAACTTTTTTACCAGCCCTATCTACGATCAAAGGTTTATGATCTGGCGATCCAAAACAGTAAAATCTGAAATTCCCACAGTAAATAGCGGTTGAGTAACCAAAGTACTAATTTTCTAGTCTCCTACTAAATGCATCCTGCGAGCACATAAAAAATTAATGTCATTTATTATATCTGTGATTTCGCGTGACTTGTGTGTTATAGTTTCTTGTTTTTTTTTTTTTTTTTTTTTTTTTGAAACTACTTGACAGTGGCTGTCAGGTTTATATACATGAAAAAGAAAAAACCAACTCAGATAGTAAACAGACTGCTCAACAAAATGTAAACCACAAACTCCCTTCTTGTAAAATCTTCACAGCCAACACGTCAGGTCTCTTCCAATTCTGCCTGAAAATGAATTCATTCCGCTGTCTCCACAGCCACCAGCACGCACATAGCATTTTATTCAACCATTACGTCCTCTGCATTGCCCCTCCTCTCTTAACTTCCAGTGTTATAGTTTCTTAAATTCTCTTCGCACCTTCCCGTTACTCATTAATTCATGTGTGTGCAGAGGTTGACTAGGATGTTTTATGGAGTAAAATACGTTTGTAGTTCACGTTATATCTTCATTTCTAAAGTTTAAATAGTTGATTTAAACTGCTCAACATGTTCTACATATTGAAATGTGCTTGGAGATAAAATTTTACATTTTTTGAAATTGTTTTACTATTTATTAAGCCACTTTGAAAATCATTGATCCACTGTTTAGTAAAAATTTCTGGACCATCAGATCAATGATTTTCAAAGTGGCTTAATAAATAGTAAAAAAAATACAAAAAAAAAATATAAAATTTGGTCTCCAAGCACATTTCAATATGGAGATCATATTGAACGGTTTGAATCGTTTGTTTGAATTTTCAAAATGAAAATATAGTGTCATAGAGTAAATTTACTCCATGAAGCACCCTAATCCGGCTCTGTGTGTGTGTGTGTGTGTGAAGCCTCGTGCTTTGTTACATATGACCCATACAATAATTTCAGACAAATCTGAACTGAACCCTTTAATTTAAAATAAATAGCTCAAAATCAAATAAGTCTGAAAATTTTCTAATAAAGTCCCCACAATTAGAGGACATCACCTGTCTTTATTCACCTTAAATAATGCGACATCATTTGTAATGAAAAATCAAAACCCATCAAGGTTAAGTTCGTCATATTTAATATTTTTCAGGAAATAATAAGTATGATATATTTCTTTTCCTTTCACAGAGAACTCTCACTATAATTAAAAAGTCAACAGTCATAAACAAGTTCTATGTGAAAGGAAAATAAAAAAATGAAACTTTAATTTAGACATTGATTGATTGTAGATATATTTGTTCTAATCAAACCGAAATTTTAATTTAGACATTGATTGATTGTAAATATTTTTGTTCTAATCAAACTTGATTTGACAATCTCAAAATAATATTGTGTAAATTCAATATTTTTTTTTTGTGTTATTTTAGATTTGTAAAATGTGAAGAACTTGAAAGCTAAAACTGTAAAAATCCAAGAAAAAAAAGTTTGAGATTTCAAGATTGTGCAAATATGCTTTAGGTAAAAGTTTGAAATTCATCAGAATGATTATTTGAAGCTATAACTCTTTACTTATTTTACTAAAAAAAAACTCTTTACTTATGAAATATAAATGTTAGAAAGCTCAAAACTCACTTGAATAATGATTAACTTTTACCTTCCTCAGCAGGAGCGGACCCACCTTGAGCCGGGAGGGGGGAACCATCTCCCCTGAATTTTAAAATTTAGTGTAAAAATACAGATCCGTCTGGCCAATTCAAAATCACTGTTAATGAGAAATTTTGTTATTTTTATAGAAAATTTATAGAAATTTACTGGTCTGGACCAACTTTGTTGTTTTTTAATATGTCAACTTTGTTGTTTTTTAATATGTAAAGTAATATTATTTTGTTGTTTTTATCATGTAAGAGTATGTTATTTTTATTGTTTTTTATTATATTAATTGTTTTTTTTTATTTAGTATCCTATTAGTTAATGGGTTTGAACCCGAATCCTACCCCTTTCCGGTAGAAATCATGCGTCCGCCCTGTTCCTTCGAACAATTTGTATTTTCCTCAAAATAGTTGAATATATATGGGTTGATAACAATATAACGTTATATACGAATGTGTAATGGACTAATGGTCATTGTCGACCGTAAATTGTTGACTATTATGTAAAGTTTTTGCTGATGTTGTAAGTAATTTTCTATACTGTTTGACTAATTTGCAAAACATATAAATATTAAATTTTACAGTTTCTTTGTTTGATATGTATGCAGGTTTAATTGCTATATCCGAAGATCAAAGCAAGTCAAAGATACATATCATAACAAGTTGACGTGACAAGTAGTACAAGATAATTTGACACATGATCTAACATCTAAGCGAGCAATAAGGAATGATTTAATATATGATGATCTGATAGATAATTCACACGAGCCATTTAGAATGTCGAATATCGAGTGGATCCTGAATCATGAAGATTATGAAGATCATGGAGATTATGGAGATCAAAATCATGAAGATTATGAAGATCATATTTTACTATTTTGTTTTATAATTTTAAATTTATACCTAAAAGTATGATAAAGTAGATATGAGATTGTGACTGTTTGAGTCTACTCATTGCAAGACAGAAAATCAAATTCAAAATTCAAATAAATTAGGCAAGTCAATAATGGAAATTAAGCACAAGCAAACCTGGTAACTCTAATTCTGCAGATCTCAAGATCTGCCTCAGCCGTGATGAAAATAGAAATAAAAATTTTATGGGAATTTTGAATATTATGATATTTTGATGAAAAAAATGACTATTTCAAAAATTTGTATGAATACACTAGAAATTCCCTTAATTATTATCTAAGTCGTACTCCAAACAAGCATTATATTATGCTTGGGCTGAATCAATTGACCACATTTTTCTAATTACATGTCCAATTGCATCAGGATTATGGACTTAAATAGCGGATCATAACAAATAAATGATCCGTGAACCATTGATGCATGCTTGTATATCACTTAAGATAAATTATTAATGGAACTTATTAGTGTACTTATATTATATCTTTGATTTCATTTTGGTGCCAGTAGGTACAACATCCTAAAAATCCAATCCAATGTTTGAGTGTGGACCCGTTATGAATGACAATATGACATCCGCTAAGGAGATGGGAAGAGATTTTGGAAAAGATTTTTATAGATATATCTAGTTAGGAATCTCTTTATGGTTTTTTACTTTTTAGGAATTATGTTGTTTTTTGTTGGACGTACGTTGATGTTGCCTTCTTTGTTTTTTTATTCCGTAAAAGTACCAGATGGTTGGTACCAAACAATAATGTTCTGTGATTTCAATAAAAAATCTGAAATTTCGGTGAGTTTGTTCCCACTACTATAAAAAAATATAATAGTGACACATTTTGGCACTATATTTTTATAAGTCATTTTTAGTGATTTTAAAGTCTAAACAGTCCGAACCATTCAACATGGTCTTCATATTAAAATGTACTTCGAGACCATATATTATATTTTTTGAAATTTTTTGAAATCTTTTTAGTATTTATTTAGAATTTTTGAAAATCACTTTTCAATGATTTGTTTATTACTTCACATACCCCAGGAATGAACCCACATTCATCATCTCACCTAAGGTAACAGAACATATCTGTTTAGATTGGAACCGTCCGATCAGAATTCACACGAATATTAAAGGAATCCCGTACAATCCACCTCGAACTGGATTACCCAGATTATGATGGACGGTCCGGATCATAAACAAAAATATTCTGTTACCTCAGAGGATGCAGAGGCCAACAATGCAAAAAATGGTTTGTTTGGGAGGAAGGTGTAATTTAGGATGTTTTTTGGAGGCAGTAGGCAAAATTCCGAATATTTAAAAAAAGAAAGAGAAAATTACCTTTTACTCGACGTTCTAGTTCTAAGCTTCCTTTTTACTCTACTGCCGTTGGCTCCAAACCTTACTACCCGTTTTTGGTTTTAAACCCTGGAAACCAAACAATTTGCAAAACAACCAACCCCCCCACCCCCACCGCTTCTTGCTGCGCGATTGCCCAGGTGACCGTTAGAAACTCTTTTAGTTCTTGAATCTTTAATGAATGAAGTTGTTTGTTATTTCTTTGCAAATTTATGTCGGATTTTGAATTCTGTTCCTCGACTTTGTGTTCTACATTGCAATAGAATGAGTGTCTTTTTACAAATAAGGACCCTGATTTTAAGCTTTTATTCTTTCTGGTACATACTAGAGAATGTAGGGTGGATGGTCAGGTGTCCGTGTCAAGCTTCCGAATTGTATATATTGATGATGATTATTGATTAGATGTGTTGTTTTTTCCTGTTTTAGCTAAAAAATTTGAACTTTTCTCTTTAAAGGGGTCGGTATCAGCATTATTTTTCAGAACATTTCTCTCTCTAGGGAATTTATCTGAAATAATATTGTGGGGCCTAATCAATAAGTAGATTCATTTCTCTTAACTAACAAGATAGGTGAGCTACTTATTACTCTCTGCTAGTTTTGTTTTGCTATTTGCGAATGTGTGAGCGTCAGAGAGGAAGAGTTCTGAGTTTCTTCATTTCAAATACCGGTATGCATGCATTTTGATTGATTTCTTTCTTTTTACAGTTTCTGAGATCTGTATAGCATTGAGACTTGAAGATTGAGTGTTTGTTTTGTATAAATCTTAATTAGAGAGAGAGAGACTAATCATGTTTCATCCTATGTTGAAATCGTAATCACATGCTTCTGTGAGCTAATTAGTATATTCATTTTAAAAAATTGTATTGTTGTTTCTTATTTATGTGACAATTGTTGGTATAACCACTCCTTACAAAAAAAAAAAAAATCGCATTGTTTATTGTGCTTCTTACTTTGTACTGATTATTTATCTTGTTTTCTCTTTCTTTGATTTGTGGATGTTGACTTAGATGGCTACAAGCTAATGGGAGTATTTTTTTTTTCATATATAATAAATGGTGATATTGCCCTTATGCTTTGCACGTATTTATTTATTTTTTTAGTGAGATTAGCTTTTTATTTAATAAATAAAGTGTACAGGTCTCTTTTCCCTAAATATTATATGCTCTTTTCTGGCACTTTTTAATTTTTTAAATTTGCAAGGTGGTGTTACGTTGCTTAGTCTTTCAGGGTCTTTTTTCTCATCCCTGCGTCTCTAGCAAGATTAAGTTCTGAGAGAGTTTTTTAATTACTATCCATATTTTTATAATCAAATGTGCCAATATGGAAATATTTCAATTTATCTCTTTTGCTGTTTTTCAGGATGTATAGGGCATGCCAGATGACAGATACTTGATATGCAGGTTTGTAATGGTTTTAACACCTATGAAGCAACATGGATCTTCATCTTAAAGTAGCCCTAATTTCTGTCAGCTTCATTTTTGGGCTAATTTTTCTTCCCACGGGTATGTACTTCATTTTCCATCTTTCTAATTTATCAATTTACATACCATTGTCCAGTTCAATATTCTAGTATTGCAGCATTACATATGCATGGAGAAACTGAAAAGTAACATACGAAATACAAAAGTGCTATCTTGTACACTTTCTGGTATGCAATTGGAAATTACTATTGTGAAAATATAATGCTCAACTTGGCAGCCACTGCCAAGCTTTTCAAAAAAGAGAAAATATAATGCAAGTAAAAGTAATTTTTCAGAATATGGAATTAGTAGGGAAAAAACCAATGAGACATAAATTGAGCAAAAAGGTTGTTGACACCATTGATGCCATTTTGTGCCGCATTTACTTTTCTGTAACAATTAAGGGTTTGTGCAGGTTGCGCAGATGCATTAAATTGGGCATGTACATGTACCGGTGCTTCATCTAACAATGATTCTTCTACATCTATCAATAATTGTTCTTCCTCTTGTCAATGCATTCATGGTATGCAACTTACAACTCTTATGACTACCAAAAGCTAAATGTAGTAATCAACATCCTTTTTTTTTTTTTTATAAAGAACAAACACGGAAAATGTTAGTCTAGCAGCAGAAATACCAATATTCCAATGTAACTTTGACAGATTTGGTGACCATTCTTTTTTTTTTTTATCAAAATTCAATCATTTTCTGGATGACGTGAATCTAAACTTGCATTGCTGATGTAGTAGATTATTGAGAAATATTAATTTGGTTCCTTTTCGCTCAATAAGAAAAGAGTACTGATCTAATATTTTTCATTTTCATCCTCACAAAGTAAATATTTTATTTATTTGTTTTTAAATTTGTTTATTGGGGGTGTAGATGAAAGAAATGGAGTATGGAACTGCACCTGTGGATCACAACCAACAAGTAATATGCATGATCTCAACTGCTTCAGTTCCTGCAACTGCACTTCTGGTAACTCCTCTTTCAGAAATATCTATAACATTACACTCTTACCTGATTTTTAGGACTGATGACTCCACAGAACCACCCAACTCAGTTCAATAATTCTCAACTTCTTTAAACCGTGAGCCAGATTATCTAGGGCTAAGTATGCAATTTAATTTACCATGCACTTGACCAATTCTATGGTTGGATGACTTGATAGTGAATGTGTTTTGTAATCTTGCTTTCATATTTTGATGAAAAACAAAATAAAGTGGCCCCTGATATTGCCAAGCCCAGACCTGACTCAATAACCTGGCATAATTGTCTATGCTTGGTCTTACAAATTGGGCTGATGCATTGCTACAATTACTTCTGCCATAAATATGACTCTTTCTAAATCACAATGATTTACAAAACAGTACTTTTAATTCTGGTCCAGTTACAAGTGGAGGCAGTGAAACCAGCGGCATCAAGGAGCAGTTATCAAACAAAGGAATTCTTATAATTGTTATCCTGTGTGCAACTCTGACAGCCATTATAGCTGTGCTGGGATCCATCACTTTCTACTTGTACAGAAAGGATCGATTTCCACCACACTCCCAGCTGAATTCCCGTGTCCATACTTTTGACAAGTACACCAGTTCGAATAGCCGCTCCAACTTGATTAGCCACCATTCGTCTTCTCTCTCAGGCTCTGCTGTTAAAACTGGCTTCCACTTCAATTTATTCAAAAGTTGGTATTTTTTTTCTTTTTTGTATTTTCTTTTTATGCTATTTTTTAGACTCAAAATTTAGGCTGAATTAATACCTCACCATGCAAAGTGCCTTAAGTAATTTTGGACACAGTTAAGTGATATGCTCTTGGACGCACAATTCTGCCTCATCTAAGTCTCAATTCTCTCTGCTACTTCATATATGCCTCAATTAATGCTCAGTTCAGCATCCATTCATCCTTCATTGTGAAATCATAGCTCAATTAAGAATCAGTTTACACTAGAATAAACCTTTCTAATTCAATTAAGACTCAACCTGGCCTCAGTTTTTTTACCCTGAATGGTGTGATTGAGCCTCAATTAAAACTCATAACTGTGCAATTTTGACTGAAGTTGGTCCCAGTTTTGGGGCATCCATTTACAACTCAATATAAAGCGCTCCAACTAGAAAACTATTACAGTGGGAATCTTGTGTTTGGATATTTGATATGGTGTATACATCCATTCATGATGTATCTTGCATTGTGATTGAGAAAAATGTTTTAATATTTCTGCTACAATGTAGCACTGATACGACAGGTATCAAGAATGTTTGGGGACATGCAAGGAGACTTGCCTGGGGTAATTGTTCGATTTTCATATGGAGAACTGGACCAGGCGACAAACAAGTTCTCAGATGAAAATGTAATAGGTGTTGGCGGTACCAGTACCGTGTACCGTGGCCAACTCTCTGATGGTAGAATGGTGGCCATTAAGAAACTCATACCTGTAGGAAGCGAGGCTGATTTTGAGTTCTTGTCTGAGGTAGGATTTAGGGTTTCTGGTAGTATGCCTGCCTTTTCTTAACTAATTTTTTATTTGTCTAGAGTACTTTAACAAATACTATGGATAAGGAATTCTTTTTTCCAATTATGTACCTCTTTCAAATAAGAAAACAATTGTTCGATTCATTGTTTGCAAAAAGATACACCAAAATATATTAATCAGATCTCATTCTACAGATAGAGCTAATATCACGACTAAATCACCGACACGTAGTGCCGTTGCTGGGATACTGCTCAGAGAATCACAGCCGTCAGTCAGAGAGACTCTTGGTGCTTGAATACATGTCGAACGGGAACCTAAGAGAATGTCTTAACAAAGCACAAGGGTTGATCAACAAAGAAGAGGGGGAGAGGGAAATTGAAATGAGAATGATGGAATGGAAAACAAGGGTGGCCATTGCATTGGGTGCTGCCAGGGGATTGGAATATCTGCATGAAGCGGCCGCACCAAGAATTCTACACCGTGATATCAAGTCAACCAATATTCTTCTGGATGACAATCTTCATGCTAAGGTATTATTAGAATTACTATTCTTAATATCATGCTTTTGCAGTTATATTCATTGGTTAAGATAAAATTTATTCATTAAAATATGTGAACTACTCAAATGCCTCCTCTTCATTGTTCCTAAAATACCCCTTTATTAAGTAATGAAAAATCAAGTCCCTACTGCTATCCATGTCTTTTAGACTGTTCACTATTTTGTAGAATTGGGGTCCATTAGAACTCATGCAATGTTATAATTGATCCTAAACCCCTATACTGTTCAAATTAATCCTGGATACCAGCAGTACCGATATTTTGTGACGTGGTTGTTGGCTTGATGTAAGTTTGATGACATAGAAGCTAACCGGTAGCTTTAACTTTAGTACCCTCTCTTCCCTACACCATGGGTGTACTTTTTTCTTTTTCTTAAACTGTAATTAAACTGAGTTCCCCTTCCCCCCTTTTTCATCCTAAATTTTACAACTTGGACCCTGAAGTAAGGACTTTGTAAGAGGTCATTTTTATTTCTGTGATAAGCTAGGAACTCTATATGATATTGCAGATAACAGATCTTGGCATGGCTAAGCGGCTGTTAAATGATGAAAACATGGCTAGCTGTTCAAGTTCACCAGCAAGGATGCTGGGCACATTTGGTTACTTCGCACCAGAGTATGCCATTGTGGGGAAGGCATCCCTCAAATCAGATGTTTTTAGTTTTGGGGTAGTCTTACTTGAGTTGATCACTGGCCGACCTCCTGTTCACAAATCTCCTAATAAAGCTGATGAGAGCCTAGTCCTCTGGGTAAGAAAGAAAAATAAAAGCAATTTCTTTCTCTACCTAAGTATTTTACTTTTACTCGTCTTCAGTCTTGATGCTTCTGGAAGGTTACTTTGTGTTGGAGCAAAAATTTAGTACCTTTTGGGTACTATATAAAGAAAATCAAATGGAAAATCTGAAAAATATATATATATATATATATATATCAATTAAAATTGGTCCTAGAATGTTGGAATACTTACAAATGGAAAACTTTTGTGAGCACTGGTATTGACGGTAACTATTACAAACTTTTGCGGTCCGTGATTTACTTCATTTTCCAAAGACAGTCGAAAGAAATTGTGACATTAGCATTCTAAATTGCTTGGGATAAAATATTGTAGGCAACTCCACGATTGCGTGATAGAAAGCTAGTGTTGACAGAATTACCGGACCCCCTCTTGAAAGGAAATTTTTCTGAAGAAGAAATGCAAATAATGGCACACCTAGCTAGAGAATGCTTACAGTGGGACCCAGAGTCAAGACCTACTATGTCAGAAGTTGTTCAGATCCTTTCCACAATCGACCCCGACAAAACCAATAGGGGAAAGCTAGTCACTAGCTTTTTCATGGTAAATTGATATATATCCTTTTCTTCTATTGCTTTATTTTGCATCTATATTAGTAGAGGTTTACATTGACCCGATGTTTCTATATTCCATGAAAAAAAAATATCGCTTATGTGGTTATTTTCAATGTTGTAAAAATATAGAACACACATGGCAACAGGAGGAGCGTAACAGGCACAAACACGCCACGGGTGGATTCACTCGCAAGAAGAGAAATGCTGATCCAAGCAGCTTCTGCTGCTGTTACTTCTGAAAGATGGAGTAACCAAATGCAACTACAAACACATCTGCAGTGCCCCCCTTCCCCTGTGACCTCTTCCTCTGCAAGGGAGGACCAAAATGACTCAGAGTTTGATCCCCGTCTTGCTTCCGATCTTCCCTCACAGTTTGTTGAGAGGTTGATCAAGCTGAGTTCGGATTCACATATCTGGCATTCCCCGGAAGATGTGGCAGTTGACCTGACGGAACCCAGGCTTGAGACTTTTCCAGCCTAATTTCAGTTGAGATAGAAATCTTTTAATGGCTGTCGATTGATCAGGTGCTCTTTCGTATGATTGTTTTTGTCATTACAAAGATATTGGCTGTTATATTAAATGTCGATAAATTAAGATGGGTAGTGTAATGCATAGACATGTAGTATAGAGAAGTGGTTTAGATTATGAGGGCCTCTAGTTCAGATTGACTACCGTAGTGTACTGTTTCATAAATGTTGGCTCAATTACAGAAAAGAAAATTATTACGAAACACCAGTGCTTCAAACAAGAATTTGTCCTTCTGATTCACTTTCACTTGAAGGGATCAAATATCTTTCACATTTCTCAACTTTTTCTACTGGTAGAGATCTGCAGTTTTTGGTGCAGCAATAGGTTAAGCCAACCTGACTATACTGGATTGGAAATTCTTTCAATAATATTTACCAGTAAATTCACCCAATTGATCTAATCTTTCGCATTAGTTTTTTACAGGTTGTACAGGTTAACGGATTATAATTTGATTGAAATCTCTAGAATGTTTTTTTGTTTGTTGTTATTTTTAATATATTTAACAAATTAACAATTTTACAACTATAAAAAAGATAAATGCTAAATACAGAGCATAAAGATAGTTGAGCACTAACAAATTGATCAACTTAAAATGGTTATTTTTTTTAATTAGCTAAGATAGCAATCTTAATGCAACTTAATATTAATGACAAAATAACAACATATAACATTTATATTCAATCAAACAAAAATTCCAAGGGCAGTCATCTGTGATACCAGTGGACATTTGGATTAACACACATTTTGTAAATTACCAGAAATGACACAATCATGCACACAGGTCAGTGAGACCCTGGAACCAGTTGGTATCACAGATGAACACAGGTCAATGATACATAGTATTATTCACAAAACCAGTTTTTAATTCACATCAACACTCAACGAAACCCCTTTTGAATATTATTGATTTAGTTAGGAATGCATATCACAGATATAGCAAGAAGTGAAAGATTCTAATCACGAGTGAAAGGCAACAGTCCTGACATAGACAACAAGGACTCAAACAAGCAAGCAATCAAGCCATGGGAAATAAGGGCAAGAAAAGAGAACCCTAAAGTTCAAGAACGGCTCTTTATTAATAGCCGTTCTTGATAGTGGACTATCAGTGGACTATCAGTAACAGTTGTTTATAAACGATTGTCCCTGATTTGTCTGACCCAATCAGTGACGGTTGTTTATAAACGACCATCCCTGATTGTCACTTTTAATTTTACCCGTTCCAAAAGACAATCAGTATCCCTTGATGTCAATACCCGATCCTGATGTGCCGATACTGATATCACATTTTTCACTAGTGTCCAATTGCAACTCAAAGGTTGGTTCTCCATGTCAGAGGTCGCAACCTGAGGTTAGTGATGAAAGCAATGCTCACCGTATGAGAAGTCATTGGTTCAATATTCTGATGAGAGCGAGATTCCTTGTGGATATATAACTAGCCGGGTGGTTTGACCCCAACTTTATTAATAAAAAAGTATATGCGTTTCTTGATGGTGAAATGCTGAAGAAATGGAGGATCATTTGTTTGTAGAATGTGCCTTCCGTTCTCTTCAGGTCTATCATCAGCATTGCTACCTATTTGGTATAGCACATAATGGCTCGTCAAGGAATAATTGAGTTGGCATTGAATGGACTTTTCAGTACTAGGTCGAATATATTACTTCCAAAAACATGTGCGTTGCTTCTATTGTTTCTTGCACGTAGAGGGAAGAAAAACTAAATCGTATTCGTAGCCAAATCATGTCAATATTTAATTAGCGCTTCATTAAGCTTTGATATGCATGATTAGTGTTGTTGCGCTAGTTGACCTCTATTATTATTTTATGTAAAAGACTATCATTGTTGAATTAATAAATTAAGACACTAACAGGCACATATATATCCGTTTGACATTAATTAATTGCTACCGAAACAGTTAGAACAGATTTAAAGAATATTCAAATTGTTTCAAAATAAAATTAATATTTAGAATTCTTTTTAAGCGTGCAGATACTGTCTTTAATCATATTATGTCATCTACATGCATGCAAGGCATTTGAAATAGCCACTAAGGTAATTCACCACATGATCTTATAATTGACGGATAATAGCTCCTATCAATGTCTAAAGAAAATGGATCAGAATATTATTTAGAAAATACTATTTAGGAATTAGTATGGCCACTGAGAATGGCATTTGAGAATTTATATTTATCTTTTTTACAGGAACTTTATTTTTTTTGTGTCGCATTCCCTGTTGAAGGAATTGAATTTTATCTATAATGTCTTTAAAGAACAACGGCGAGTACATACATTAATTAATTTGAAATATTAATTGCTAATATAATATATAAACATAAAAGTTGATGGAACAACGGATCAAAATGGGTAACTATATAATTGAGACTTAATGAAAATTAAAGTGAGCAACAAAATTAGACAGGTTAAACCAATAAGGCAGGTTAAACCAATATAATATGGACCGAAAAGAAGTATGTATAAGGCAAATATAAAGATTGTTTTTTAACTTTAAAAAAACTAACTATTTAAAAAGAGAAAATTGTGGGTTTTAATTAAGCATCTGTTTCAATAGAAACTTGTCAAATAATATTCCATCATAGGGCAAAATACAGAGATAATTCATAGTTGGGCCTGATCCCCGACGAGAAATTATGAAACTTTGAGAGAATAACATGCATTACCAAGTAGAATTGAAATTGAAATACGGAATTATATATGATATAAAATAATAGATTGAGTGAGAAATTATATACACGTAGCATAGAGGTCCTCCATGTAACGGCTTAATATTTGAGTTTAGCATAGAGGTCCTCCATGCAACAGCTTAATACTTGAGAAACAAGGCATAGCGTAGAGGTCATCCATGAATGGTACAGAATTTACAGATAAAGTGATTTTTTATCTATCTAAAAAAATAGTAAAAAAATTTTAAAAAATATAAAATTTGATTCGCAATTACATATTCATATGGAGATCATGTTGAACGGTTCGGATCGACCGTTAGAATTACGTGTAGCATATTAGCAATTTTCTATATATATATATATATATATATATATATATATATATATATATATATATATATATTCGTAGTGGACGTACTAGAGTCCTTCTCACCTATCCAATTCTGTGGATTACATAATATTTTTTTCAGTGCGGAGGTGAGAAACAATGATTTCTTTTTTTTCTTTTTCTTTTTCTTTTTCTTTTTCCTTCTAAATCAGGCAGAAACGTACAAGAATTTCAGGAAGTGAGATTGGTTCAATTTTTCTGTACTATTTATTCATTTTTGCCTGACATGTTGGAATATTGCCGTACAATAAATATATTGTTCTTTTCCACCATTATTTTCAAATTTTGAAGTTGGATATCACCTATTTATATTTACCTTTAATTGCAACCATCCTGGTACCTCTAAAATTATACTACATCATGATAATAATTTAGTTAGGTACCAGCTAACGATTCCAATATATATGTATGGACTTCAATTATTTGCAGAAGTAGAATCTCTGGTCGTAGCATTGCTTGTATATATATATGTATACCCTCACCTCGCTTACGATTATAAACAAGCAAACACGTACCTCCAATATATCTACATACATATATTTATTATCAACATGTCTGGGCCAACTTTTTCCCGTGCCCCATTACATATGAGGTACAATAGAGAATCTTATTTTGAGCCAAGATTTGTGTCCATTGGTCCGTTGTACTCTGAGAAACTGATGGACCAAAGCGTTGTGGAGAAAGCGAAGGACAACTGCATATCCTACTTCACAAGAGGGTTGCAGGCTAGTCCAAGCGATCTTCTCAGTTCTCTAGTTCAGCAGATCATTAATGCCGACGACAAGGTGTTGAAGGATCGGATTCTTCAATGGTATGGTAAGATCTTTGTTCATCCAGAGGAGGTTTTCCAAATGTTGGTTCGTGATAGTTGCTTTATTATCCGAATAATCCTGGCTTTCTCTAGAGAGGGAGAGGAGAGTATGTTCTATCCTGGAGTTGACATTAAAACGGTAAGATTTGACTTGCTCCTTATGGAAAACCAAATTCCCTTTTTTTTTCTTAGGAAGGTTTATGATTTCCTTACAGTCAATAAGATGCTCCCACAATCTACAGAAAATTCTCCTTCTAATTCACCAGAGAATGACTCCCAATCTAGTCCTCAAGGCAACACTTGTATGTGTTGCCTACCCATGCGAAAGCGAAGGCTCGTATCACAATCTACTGCAGGGCAATCCCATATCACAACAAGACCGAACCACGAACCACAATCCACTATCCCATCTAGTCCTCAAGACAACACTTGCATGTGTTGTCTACCCATGCGAAAGAAAAGGCTCGTATCACAATCTACTGCAGGGCAATCCCATATCACAACAAGCCCGGACCACATACCACAATCCACTATCCCATCTAGTCCTCAAGGCAACACTTGCATGTGTTGCCTACCCATGCGAAAGCGAAGGCTCATATCACAATCTACTGCAGGGCAATCCCATATCACAACAAGACCAAGCCACGGACCACAATCCATTATCCCATCTAGTCCTCAAGGCAACACTTGCATGTGTTGCCTACCCATGCGAAAGCAAAGGCTCATATCACAATCTACTGCGGAGCAATCCCATATCACAAGAAGCCCGAACCACATACCACAATCCACTATCCCTCTAAATCACAACCAGAGCCGCTTATCACAATCCACTATCCCTCCAGTACAAACCACAACCTTATCAAGTGATGAATTTCTCAAAGAGCTCAAACCATTCATATGGCTGGATATGCCATGGAAGTTCTATGAACGTGCTGAGTTTACTGAACCAAAACATTTGCTCGACCTTTACTGGAAATGGTGCATAAAACCTCCTTCAAACAGCCCAGCATCGAACCCACTCCACAATGATGGTTTGCATGCAAGCTGGGTGAAAATGCACCTCCGCAGTAATGCACGCAAAAGGATAAAGAGTGCATATGAGCTTTACCGGAAGGCTGGTGTAACTTTTAAGAAGATAGAACATGAGGATGGTTTTGATGTAAAATTTCAAAAAGGTATCCTGGAGATACCTCATCTGCAGCTTGACCCAAATCAGACAACTTTACTAGCAAACCTTGTTGCTTTCGAGGAATTCAAGCCTTCAAGTGAGCGGTTACTGACAAGCTATGTTTTACTTCTGGATGGACTAATCAATACAGAAAAAGATGTAGAACTACTTCAGCGACATGGTGTAATCACTAACAAACTATACAGCAGTCAATTAACGGCTTCCATTTACTTTAATGATATCGGTAATGTTTGTTCGGTTGACTATAACGATCATTATTGTCGAAAGCAGTTTGATGATCTGAATAGTTACTACCACTCCAAATGGAACAATCAATTTGCGAAATTGCGGCACAAATACTTCAATAGTCCATGGGCAGTCATCTCGTTTTCTGCTGGTGCAACACTGCTTATTTTCTCAGGACTACAGACTGTCTATAATTTACTTCGTTATTATCAACATCGTTAGTTGCCTGGCTTGGATTTTGTTTGTTTATTACCATTTATTTTTAATTTCGTGCAACTGCTTCTGCACCATATTTGCTTTGTATTTGCTCATTAAGTTTTCCTTGTATTGACTTTCTGTTTAAGTTTCTTTTTTATGTGTTGTTAATAAAAAATTAAGTTTCCCCTATCAAAGTTTAATTCCAATGGTAGTGTTCGGTACATTCTCCTTAAGCCTCTTTAGAGCTCCTTAAGAGACTAAGGAGTTTTAAACTTGCCAAACACTTGCTCCTTTGTAAAGCTTAAATTCACTTTTTTAAACTTCCTTCTATCCATATTTTTAACCTTGTCCAAACTTTTAAGGAGTCATTCTACATGACTTAATTAAGCACATGAGCCTCCTTAAGAAAACTAAGCATCCACTTTCTTAACTTTTTGTTGATGAACACCTCTTCCTTAGCAGAATTTAAAACTTAATCCTACTCAACTTGCTGAACACCCTCAATTATATCATTTTGACTTCGATTACATTTTGTTACAAGTTGTCTCAGTTTTCCTGATTTTGTTACAAGTTGAGTTTCATCTCATTTTACAAAACAATATGTTTTATATTGTTAAAATATAACGGTTAGTTACAATTTTTGAATTGTAACGGCTAATTGTAGGGAATACTGTCTTGTAATTAATAGGTTAGAAGATAGTGGTTAGTGGTTAATTAGGAGTTTGTAGTTGTAATTAATAGTGCAACGGCTAGTTTTTAATTTCTTCTATAAATAGAGACACATGTAAAGTTGAAAATAAGATTGCAATAATAAATTGTTTTCTTACATGTCTTCTATCTTACAAAAATTAACGTGGGAGCGAAAGACTGACCGAAACATCGAAAAAACACAACAAATTTCAGCAAAAGAAAATGGCTCAAGAAGAAGCAATGAACTTCTCGAAGCTAACAAATACTTTGCTCAATGGCAAAAATTACATGTCATGGGCAAGGGCAGCATCCAGGGCCTTGAGTGGTCGAGAGATGTTAGAATACATCACTGGTGAAAAGAAAAAACCAGAAATTGTTGATACAACCAAGCTAACTCCTGATGAAACAACAACAACAAAACAATGGAGAACAATAAATGATAGAATCATCACATTGCTATTAAACTCCATGGAACCAGCTGTATTCGACCTCTTTGTGTTGGCCGAAAACAACACATGATTTATGGAAAGCAGTAAAATCTATGTATGGTCAACAAAATAATTTCTCACATATTTATCAACTCATGCAGAAAATTCAACAAGAAAACAAGGATCGAGAAGCCATACGGAGTACCTTAGTGCTATTGAGAAAAAATAAAATGAGCTTTGATCTTATCAGCCAATAACAACAGATCTGGCCACACTCCAAAGGCGAGCTGAAGAGGATGATATTTTTTTAGTACCTTGCGGGTCTAAATCCGAGCTATGAAGCCGTAAGATCTCAAATCATGACCACGGTACCTCTTAGTTCTTATTCTCAAATTTAAAGTTTAATTCAACAAGATGAAATTTAGGAGACTTGCCATGAATGGTCCACAAATCACGAGCCAAGAGGGACATGAGAACCATGGCTTAGCAGTACAAAATCCCAATTTTAATCCAAACCAAAATCACCCAAATCAATGAAAAAATGAGAAATGTAGCCACAGTAAAAAAGTTGCCCCCCCCTCCGGATTTTGTGTGTGTTTTAGTGGAAGTCGAGACGTTTCGATCGACTCTGCCCCTCCCTAAAAAATTTTTTGCCCCCTGCTGGATGTTTAATTTGTAATTCGGGTTAAATTTAGGATTAAAATTAAAGTAAATTTCTTCAATTATGATTAATAATTAGAATTATAGATTGAAATATCAGAAATTACAAGTCAGAGCATTGAAAAGTACAAATTAAAACATTATTTTTTATTAAATACTTAATTAGTTAATGAATTTGGACCCGTTTAGTTATTTAAATCCAATTCGATATTTTTTTGCCCCCCCTGACGAAAATTCTGAATCGGCCCCTGGGTATTGATGTCCTGCTGGGACAGTTCGGGGTTGTGTTTACTTTCAAGTTGGCACCAGGTGGTTGTTGAGGCATCTCCAGGGTCTTTGCTTGGGCTAGGATAGATTCTGGTGTTGACAATTTGGTTGAGAAAATTCTCTCATTCCGTGCTTTCCATAAGCACCAGAGGATATTGCAAAAACTTGATGTCTGATCCTTTGTTAGTGCATTTGTGATGACTAGAAGCGCGCCCTTGGAAAGTCCATTGACAGATGGTTGGCCTGTAACGGAACATTCGAGCCATAGCAGGTGGCCCGCGAGATTGGACAATAAAAGAATAAGTGCATTAAGTATTCATTTTCTTGTGCGCATCTTTGGCACTTTGGTTCAATTGCACTTATTCTTCTATTCAGTGCCCTTGCTGCTGGTACTTGGTAGCCCATCATGTATTGCTCTCCATAAAAACATCTTTACCCTCGGCCAGTGCGGATCCACATTCAATGAATGGAGGTCAATTGACCCAATTCATTTGTAATTTTTTTTTTAATTTATACTCTATTTTTAATAAATTTAAACTAAAATATATGAATAAGGTGAAATTGACTCCCATCCCATTCGAAATAGAAAATTTTTATATACTTGATCTCATTCACCTCCATTCATGTTTAACCCCCATAGCCTGAAAGTCTGGCTCCGCCCCTGCCCTCGGCATTGCTCCTTTCCATTCCCACAATTTCTTCCACGCCTCTACCTTATGTTGCGGATATGTTATCTGCACATATGTTTCGGTGCGGAGTTTTTCGTACCCTTTCTTGGTGTGTACACCCTATTTTGCTCTGGACCCAAATGAATTTTTCAAGTACATATGCCGCGTCTTTTGGTCTGGTTACAGTGTGCAAGATTTGGCCCGCCGCCTGCTCGCCCACAAGGTCCCTTATTTGAGTCAGGTCCTACTGTTATGTTCCTTTATCATAGAAGTCGGCCACAGTTATGCTATGTAGTCACATGGATGTGATTTGGTTGCGTTGCTACTCATCAAACCATGGTTGGTTGAGTGCTTGAATTTTTGGCCGTCCGTCTTAGATACACGCAACAGCTTTAATTTTTCTTTTTCTTTTTTAAGGTTAAACAATTAAACAAGTTGTCTGTTGAAAAAAATTTCTTTTAATTGATTAAAAGCATTCGGAAGGTGTGTTTGACAAATTGGCTAAAAAACAGAGAAAAACAAAACTTGTGATTGATTTGAAAAGTTGCCAACGGTATGTAGTTCTTTTCTGTTTAATTCTTGACAAGCTCAGTATATACACGTACATGTTAATTACATTATATTTATTAGTACTATAGTTTTTATAATACAAAGCTCATTATATATCACTTACCAATTAACTCTAGTAATTGAGCTATCAATTGACCTATTAATTGAAATCGATGCTGATCGATCACAATAATCAAAAGTTTTGAGCAATCCAACAATTAAACAAGAAAATATGGTCCATACGGATGCATATAAATTTATTGATATATATATATATATATATATATATATATATATATAATCAAGGCGCTATTAATTGCATCTAGAAGCACACAAAGTAGAAGCACAAGAAACAAATTGAAATTCGAGCTATAATATTTGATTCTCTCACACCTTAGCAGTTCTCTCTTTTGAGACCAAGTTTTGAAGTGCTTTTAGGGTATCCTGAAAACACAAACAAGAACAAAAAAAAAAGTATTAGTATTTCTAAAGCGATAATTAGTCGAAAAATTCAACGTCCCATTAATTTGAATTCACATCCTCTGAGATATCTCAAACTTTGCGTGATTTTTTGGATATCTCAATCGTTCAAATACATTCTGCACGAATCTCGAAGCTTAAATAATACTGGCCCCCTACAGTTCCCCGAATAGGCACCGGACACGTCGGTCATGCAAAAATTGAGATATCTCAGAGGATTCAACGTCCCATTAATTCTTAGTTCTTACTATTTTTTATAGAATGTGAGTATTCACTAAAATCAAAGTATAGGTACATTACTTTCCAGATCTTCTTAATTTAATCATGGTTTGTCTTTATTTTTTTCTGTTCAATTGGCTCCGAAATGTTCGAGCCAAACATTTTACACAATTATGTATCTATTTGCCAATATTGCACATGTTTTTTTTTCTTATTTTGGTGTTGGGTCTATTTGATTTTCTATTTGTGCATTGATGTATGATTAAGAGATAGAGAGACAACAAGTTGCAGTTGTAAGTAGCACTGATAGGGATGTTGAGATCAAGCTTGCACATGGATAGGAGCTTGCGTGCTTGCTCGGGATTGACACCAAACGAGGGACCAGCCTGCTCAAGGCACCGACACAGTGAACGGCGCATGGCAGTCGTGGTTGCCATGCGCTTCAGCTCCTGTGCACTCTGGCAGCATCTTTCGCCCGGCTTCGCTTGTCCTGCCCCTATCAGAAACGACCCGCATGGAATCAGAGAATTGACAGCATCACCACATGATACTTCAACTGCCGTAACCTGAAGTGCGAACGTCAGCATTAACAGCCCGGCTAAGTGAAGGTACTTAATGCCTTTAACTGACATTGCTGGTAAATATAATTAAACTGTTTTGTTTTCTGGAAGTTTGTATCAGTGTGAGGTATTTGTACCAGAGAGGAGTCAATCAGGTTGGTGTGGTTTTAATGAGTTTGAACTGGTTTTGGTTGTTTTGGGTTGTGTATTAATGTATTATAGATAGAAAGCACCACCGAAAGTGAGGATTAAATTGGTTCTATTTAATTTGCTTTCTAAATATGTACAGAAGAGAGGTGCACAGTTTGAGTTCTGGTTTTTTGGTACTTAGCACTTTCTTTCCCAACAATTGATGGCATTATTTACTCCAGTACCTATATTGATAACAGTCTCCAATATGCCATGACTTCAGATCAAGAATAGCTAGAATAGCCAAATCAAATCAAGAATAGCTCTTGTTTGTCTTATTAGAATAGTTAAATCTCATATGTTTGGTTGCAATGAGAATAGGCTATTTTTTAGAACAAGCTATTCGGTGTTTGGTTGGGTTGTAATAGCTAGAATAGGGAATTAATTTTTTTTTGTCTTATTAGAACAAGTTATTCTCACAAAAAGTTGGAACAAGCTATTCTAATAAGACAAATGCCAATTTTGTTATTCTAGTTATTCTAATATTGCAACCAAATATATCAAATTCTTAGGAATAGCCTATTCTAATAAAACAAAAAAATTGGATTCCATGTTCTAGCTATTCTAACCCAACCAAACATCAAATAGGCTATTCCAAATAGCCTAATTCCAAAAATAGCATATTCTCAGTCCAACCAAACATACTCTAAATAATTAATGTTAGACATAATGAAATCGTAATGTGTTTTGCAATTAGAACACAAGCAATTCAGAATCCGTAAATCCAAAGTAAAATAGCAAATAAATTTAAAACTTACAGTTTTGGAGTGACGACATCGTTAAGCGGAAGCGTAAATACTGATCATCAATGGTTTTCCTCAGACGTGATGATGAAGACCTTAGGCGTTTTTCTTTAACTTGTATATTTTCTTTTATGGACGAAGTTTTTCAGAATGAATGAGATGGGATGTGTCCAAATAAGAGAAGAGGTATATTTATAGAATTCAGAGTAGGTTCGATGCCCATCGGACCTACTTTGGTTCGATGGGTTAAATGACCATTCGATTGCATCAAGATCCGTGCTAAGTACATTAAAGTACGTGCATGTTTGTTTCAATTTCCATGTGCACCAATCATAAAGCTAATTGTACGGTTTTAGAGCTAATTGAACCTAAAAGTAGGTCTGATGCCCATCGGACCTACTCCTATCTCCTATTTATATATTCTGAGGCAACCTTTGAAACCGGTATATTTATTAGATAACAATCTGAATTTTTCCATCAAAAATTCAAGTGCCTTTTCGTCAAAAGTTCATGCGAAAAGGTGTCTTTTCATTAGGTGTATTTTCATAGTGCATTTTTATTAATGTTATAAATGAAATTGGTGCACCATAATAATATAAGCCACATAATAAAAACTAACAATTAAATCTCAAATTTCATATTGATTATTTTGCCTGCCTGAGGTATTTTGGTGATGAGACGTTATGTGTTTTGGAATGCAAACAGTTTTAATTTCCTCGTATTTTCAGAAAAATAAAGACCAAAAAATAGATTTTGAGGTATTAATTCAAAAAAAAAGATAAATTATTTTGTTATCCCTACCTTGTCCTTCAGATTTGTCTCCCATGCACCTCATTTTATCTGGTGCTTATGTCCTTTGATGTCCAACAAGCAGTGGCAGATTCTAGTATAATGAATTGATTCATATTTATTTTCAAAAAAATTGTTTTGATTTTCTATACAGTTTAGAATAAAAAAATATTATGAGTTTAGAGTTTAGGGTTTAGAGTTTAGAATATGGGTACTATAAAATTGATCTCCAAACACAGCATTAAAATTTTGTATGATTAGTCGTTCACGTTTAACCAATGTAACTTGAAAGTATGATTTTGTTTCTGCCAACAAGCATCTTTTCTCGCCTTTTCTGCCAACACAGCATTAAAATTGCTTAATTCATGTTACTCGTTGTACCAGAAAATACCGCCTATAATGCCTTCACTTCACACCAGTCCAAGTGTCTTTGCAACCAGCCATGTAGGGGAGTTGAAGAAGATGAGAGAAAAATGATAAGATAGTGGATCAAATACGAAATTATATGAATTTCATCAACTCTCCATTTATGCAAATAAAGAAGAAATGTCGATGTCGGAATTTCATTCAACATCTGCTAAGTTCTAGCTATTATTGTTATTCTTCAGTATTAACAGAACTAAACTCCATTCACTTCGTCCCTCTGTTTCCCTTCCATGATTCCCAAAGGCGACCATACCCTTTGACCACCTTTCTTCCCCCACAAACTATCCCAAGCAAATTTTGAGTCTCAATTCTGACATTATCCCAACTAAATTCAAAAGGTCAATAAATAACAGAAAAACCAGATTAATTGCAAACTATTGCTGTTGTCTTTAAATGAACAATGGTGATGCCAAAGCAACCAGCCCGCACCCACCCAAAAAAGAAAGAAGAAAGATTTCAAACCTAATTAAATTTCTTTGTTTGAAGAATTATACTATATTTATACTACAAATTATCATTTCAACCTCCCAAAATTCAATGTGTTTTGGTTTAATTAAGAATTAAGAATTAAGATTATAATCCAGCCCACTGATATACATCCTCAAATGTGCCAGGTTGTGCAATAAATTCTGATAGGAAAAAAAAAACAACCAATCATCCAAAACTCACTATTTCTTTCATAATTCCAACTATGTAAAAGTAAATTCTTCAATCCTAAACAAACATTCATTCCTTAGATTTGAATCTGCAAAAATTGCTTTGACGAAACTCATTACCTGCACATTGTTCAAGATTTAAAAAATGTTATCAGCAACGAGAACAAGTAAAAAAGAAAGAATCAAGAAAAAAGACTTGGAAATCATCTATAAGAACAAAGATACAACTTCAAATTTTCCTGCTCCAAATGATTCCTTCAAGACAAGTTATAACAAGTGAATTTCAACAGCAAACAGGAACCCACACCAGGCTTCAAAGAGATTGTGGTCTTAGAAAAATATTCTATCCAATTCAGGATTGGCATATCTGGTTCCGATTTATAAATACTGTTTTGCCCAAGTAGTGCATGTCCATTATTTTTCTTGATATTTATTTTCTTTCATTTTTTTTTAAGTCATCAACTAAGGCTTGTTGGGCTGGGCATACAGGACATAAGCCAACTAATGCAGATAACAAAACAAATGACTCTGAAAATGTACCTCAGAGGATGTAAAGCCACACAGAAACAGTTCACCGTTTTCCCATGCTGAAGTGATGGATTTCAGTGACATATCAAACAAGTCTACAACAATAGAAAAAATTTCAAATAAGTCCAAATCTTCATTAATAAAATGGTCAAGAATCACAAGCCAAGGATTGCAACACTTGTACCAGCTTCAACAAAAGCAAAAGTGAACATAAAACATCACTTGTTCAGACAATTGCTACAAAATGTATTAAATTTTACTAAAATTTTGGTCCTGTGAATAATAACTGTCTGATGCATTAGTAATTGAAGCTGGTACAAGTTTTGGTCCTCACATAGCAAATAAGTATCTATTTGTAAATAAAGTACCCATTTGCTTTCTAAAGAGAAAAATATCGCATCTATTCATGCTAAAAGTTTTTTAAAAAATATGCAATAATATATTATCAGACATTTGTTGGTCTCAAAAATACTGAAGGACCAAAATCACAAAATTGGTTTATAAGGACCATAATGAATAATTCTAACCTCAAAATACAGGACTGCTTGTAACTTGGAAGGACCATACATGTATATATTTTTTAAGAAAGCAACAAATGTCTTTAACTTAACTAGAACCGTCCCAACCTTCCTCCACACACTCAAACATAAAAAAGATAAGGTACATTGAAGCATGAACCATACAATAATAGCACCGGTATATCTAGCACCAATTACAGTTCATTCATGATGCCAAGACTGGCAGCGGATGTTATGAGAACGCACCTGCTAATTTACGCAGCTTCCGTAGAGATGGTATCATCTCAGCAACTGCTGTGGTGAGAGATCCAAACAAAGAGGTCATGTTTTCAAGCGCCAAGTGAATCAAACTTTGTAACTGCAATTGCATGTATAATAGTTGATCATCACAAGCTTTCAATTCAAAACTATAGACCACACCTCCTATTCAGCAATTACTATTCTGATTCCAGATAGAGAAACAGAGACGAACCATAAAATATGATCAAGTAAGTTGACATACAGCCAACAATATTCCGCCATATTAATAATAAATAATTCTGATAAAGATCTGCTGATTTTGCAAGGTTTCATTGGTAGATATATAGAACAAAATATGATACTTCTTTTACACAGAAAATTCAAAAAAAGAAATAAAGATCTGCAAAAAAAGAAAATTCAAATCAAGAAAATAAATACCTGCAATGTTTCTTCTGCAGCAATATCGTCCAGTGCAAGCATGTCAGCTGTGATTTTAGAGAACACAAAATCCAATATTGCATGCATACATCTCCTGTAGGTAGATGCAGCCATGCATGGTTCCCACATTATACGCACCTTCTCTAAGTTGAACACAATCTAAATAGATAGAGCATCAGACATAAAGCAAACAGATCTGCTTCAAGACTATTTTGCAACATAATTAGAATAACCAAGACACCTGCTCTATGCTGAACTTCGCCGATTCGTACTGTAGTGATAGGTGTGTGTTCTGAAAGCCATCAGCACAATCTATAGCCTGTAATAACATCAACTTGAATGTCATTCAATCTATTCAAGAACAGTCCCAGTCTCCCAGGGGAACAAGCATACAAACTAAGTTGTGCAAATGACGTAATATGTTATCACAAGAGGAGAAATTCAATTACTAATGCCTCAGACAGACAAAAATATAGATTGGGCATGGTTTATATAAGACCAGGATACACTCTTGGATACTGAACTATATAAGAACAGCACGCAACCACTAATTTCAGCATCGTTTTAGTTGGACTTAAATCTCTATTGCACCTGAGTAGGGTTAGGTTTGTCAGGACTACAGGTGTTTTGATAGAAAGAGAAGGATTTCTAGATAGCAGATAACCAAAAGTTAAAAGGGAAAATACCTCTTTTAAGAAAGAAAGAACAAGTTGAATCTGCCTTTGCAATATGTCCTCTGAAATCTCATACAAATTTGAGGCCAGGTCAACAAAAGTGGCATGGTTTTGGAGGCCGCTTGGAAAATCTGCACGGTACTGAACCAAAGAATATAACATCAGTCAATTATTTTCTAAGTTCTCTCTCACTCATAGTTAGTTTGGGTTGTTCTAATTCAGTTAGGGCATTGACCGCCTCATTTTTGGGACTGTGTTAGCTTCAGTTCATATTATTGAAATTAAAGCACAACTAACATTTTCTTGGAAAAATATTAATCTCCTTGTTTCTTATCTTGGGATTTACTTCAGCCAAATTTTGGCCAAGAAAAATTGAGAACTTAAAAATAATAAATAAAGAATGCACCTGAAAAGCAAGTCCAAGAACTTCCTGGGACAAATAGTACAAGTCATTATGGACAATGATTGCCACTTGGGTGATGCTACTTAGCTGCTTCTCTAGCTTCAAGTGTACAAATAAAAGAGAAAAATTGTTGCGCTATATTAGATGCCCCAATAAAATAACACTGCAGCTAATTTGCATTGCTGTTATTAATATTTCTTTTTAATACTGTACAACAAGTAGAATGTATTGTCAGTACTAACTGTTACCTTTTGCAGTAAATTTTATGGTAGTTTCTTATTAAAAAAAATCAGCATTTAGTGGCATTTAAGGACAGGGTAGTCATTTAACGGATTAACGTGCAAGTGGAATGAAGCAGAAGATAAATCATAATAGCAGTATTTTTTTTTTTTTGGAAAATCTATTTTTCTAGTTTCACAAAGTCCAACTTATAAATACCACATCTCAATACCTAATAACATAACACAGTATTAATTTAGATTTCTTCCATTATAATGCAGTAGACTAGTACTTAAAATACTACAAAGTCTTGAATCTCAAAGAAAAATAGTTTTAGATGGTTAATACTACAAAACCTCAAATCAATGTAGCGAAGTAAGACTTAATAGTTCAGAACTACAAACATCAAAATCTGTTGTATATGTTTTTCAGAGAATTTTAAGGGGTCCAATATTTCATTTTGTCCAAGGAAATGTATCTTTGCTCTGCATACCTTAACTGGTACAATAGCCTTATACAAGTGTAAAACATCCCTGGAAGCATTGTAATATTCCTTTGCAACTCTTGCAGAAGACAAACAAGCATCCTGCACTGAAGTTTAAAAATTAAATCTTGAGAACTCAAGAATTAAAAAAGGAGAACTTTCTTATTACAACAAAGATATAATCTTTCTTGAAAATCAGCATACCCTTAGAGCCTCATGCACCAGGTTCATGAGCTGGAAGACAGATTTGGACACAAAACACCGGTCTTGCTGCAAAAGTATATCCACCACGTAATCAGATGTACCAGATTCCTGCCATACAATTCTGTACTATTAAATTTTACAGTAATAGATGAAAAGATGACATTCACACTAACCGAAGATAGCAACAACAATTCTGTACTAATCAAGAACTCCAGCACTCTCATAATTAAGCATACAATGACCTAATTCTAAAGTGCATCTGGAAGAGTCTAACCTAAAAAAAAAAATCCAATAAACCTGCTTAATCTGAACAAGGACTCTTCTTTATATATTTGTGAAAATCATTGACCCTAAACACAGCCAATAGGAACCAAGATCAACTACCCGTTAACAACATAGCAATTCTGAGCTAACTGAACTGAACCCAAGCAACTACTAAGCAGACTGACCTGACCCAAAACCCAATTCGACCTGATAAAAATAACTTGATCATCCCCAAATAAAAAAATGCCTCAACCTCAACTTCAAATCAATTTCATCAGAATCTAACATAATACCCGAAAATGATAGACCAGAACCCATAATCCGACTAACCCAAACCCGAATCACAAGAACATACAATGACCATAACAAAATTAATCCAACAAAATTGAGATATGGTAGGAACCCAAGACCCGAAATTGACTGACACCTTGAAAGACCCAACACCAGAACCAAACCCAATCAGCTTCTTTGCAACATCTACAAATAAGCACAAGCTACAAAAAAAAAAAATGCTTTCGACATTTGACAAATACACTGCTGAAACTGCTGCAGCATAATTAATGAATCTGAGAAACAATACAGTAAACTCACAGGAGGATCAGCAGAGCTAAAGTCTTTGAGTATACTTCTAGCCTTAACCAAGAGCTCATTTTTCTTCTTAGAAGCAAAGTGTACTTCTACGTTATCTACATACTGGCTCAATTTTCGGTCTTTATTATCACCAGATATGAAATGCATTTTTCTCAGAGCCTCCTCAAACTCAGCAGTGTTTCTCATAATATCTTGAAAATCAATCAGCTTTGATGGGACATCAGGAATAGCCTGAAAGAACAAGAATCTGGCTTATGCTTTCTTGAGGTGGCTTTTTTATATCAATTAAACATGTAATGAACTTTAAACAAACCTTTGAAAGGAAATTAGTTATGATAAGGTCGGTTATTGTTGACCATGTCATTTTTGCAAAGCACTGCATCCAAGTACCTTTATTAAGGCAGATGGATTTGTTAATAAATTTCAAGATGTCGATGATCCTTGAATACAAAACAGAACCATCCTTGTAGTGCTACAAAAAGATTATCAAAAGAAGTGTTAGAATAGCTTTTTATCATCAAAACAAAACAAGAACTTACATGAAGATAGCTCACACATTAAAAGTTTCTAAAATGAAGGCACTCACTGCCTGAATATCAACCTTATTATGGGTTTGAACTTTAAAAAATGAATCAAGGTATCAATCTTACAGCTTATTCAAGTCTAAACATAACACAAATTATCTCATAAGTTTGTTGTTACGTTTTCAATACACTTGTACTTCAATAGGTCTAACACTTATTATCCCACCATCTCCTTGCACAGAGAGAACCTTGTAAAATTAATGAATTGTTATTGGTGGAATCTTTCTTTCTGCTTTGCTAGATTTAATGGGAAGAGAATTTGGTCAGGCAATCCGACATCAAACACAGATACCCTTAAGCTTAAAACAACCCTTTCTCATATATTTTTGGTCTGATGATGTTCAATGCAAAAACGAGAGGTCCGCATCACACCTGGCAATTGAAATTTAAACTGAAGTTGTTGCCCATTTTTGTTTCTTTGCACATTTCTTTTAGTTCCCTAGCCAAGCACAGATGACTAGGAGGTTGTATAAAAATAATTACCTTAGTTTCGGATGAAACAACTTGCAGTATGGACTCCCCATTTTCAGTAGCATCCTCACTAACAACTTCAGTAACTGAAGTTGAGATGTTAGTTATCACTGGAGCAATAATATGCTTGATCATCAAATCAGCAACTTTGGCCATTCCATAGTCTAACGCATCAAGAATCTGTCGAAAACAGTAATAGAGTAATTATCTAAATGGATCGAGTCACTTTGAAACATTTATTATATAAGATCAAAAAGGCTCCAAAGCCACAAACCACATTTTACGTGTTCTTTTAGATATATACATTAATTATCAAAGATTCTGCAATTTTCAGGTGCAATGTGATAATGCCTCAAATGTCATCAAATTCAGACAATTGAAAATTTCAAATAATTCAATATAAACTATAAATAAATAGCACTAATTTTCATTTGCATCATATATGTATCATACAGATATGAACAAAATGTTGGGTTTAAAATTTAAATTATTTATGTAAAGTTGTCAACAAAATTAACTCCAGTCCAATACCAATATGTACTAATGCTCACTGGAATACAAAATGGTCGACTTTACTCGGCACTTTCGAGAAAGCCATTTTCGGAGGAAGTTGACTTTACAAATTTCAGAGGAAGTTGACTTTACTCAGCACTTTCGAGAAAGCCATTTTCACAACTAGTGCACTAAGAAATTTATGACGGAGAAATGGGCATAAGAGCAATAGATTTAGGTAGCATATTTAGATATACCAACTGTTATCACAAAGGCCTCAATACCTGGCTCAGCTGGCACAGTAATATTCGTTTTCTTTTTCTTTTCTTTTTCTTTTGAACTAGCAGGCAAAAAAATCTAAAAGTCAGCTGGCACGGTCTTGTCAATCAAACAATATATAGCATATATTGCGTTTTCAGATGAAACAAAACGAAGCTAAGATAACTGCTATAAAGGAACTACAAATAAATAATGCCTAACTATGCAGAAAACCAATTAGGAAACCCAAATAAACAGACATGAAATCTATAATGTACATTTTAATCACTTAAACAGCTCAAATTATAACTGGTAAATGCATACACCTACACTCATACAATACAATATATACAACCATAAAACTAACCTCGAGAGCTTGTAAAGCAACAGAGAGTTCTACTTTACAGCCACGTGAACTAATTATTAACTTCTTTTTCTCCTCATTGTACTTAACACAATCCTCCACATTCTTCGCAAGAACACCTTGTAACTACACCAATTCAACATTTCAACTTAGAATTTAATAATTCACAATAAAGATGAAAATATGGCAAGAAGAATGGACATGAGAGAACAAATCAAATAACTGACCTCATCAAAGCACTCTCTCCACTCATTCCTGAGCATGTCAAAAACCAGAGGTTCGTCATCCCCTTTCTTACGAACAATGAACGTGCTTTTCAACTCGCACACAGTTTTGGCCGCCTCAACCACTCTCTCTGATCGGGTCCCCTCTCGCACAAACCGGATCCGATCAAGAAACCGCGAGATCTCAGTCACTATGCCAAGTGCCTCCTTTCTCTCCCGCAGCTCGCGCCTCGTGGCAACAATCTGATCAGCCAAGGCACGGATCTCAAGGTCCAGAGGGCGGTCGGTGAGGAGCTGTAGCGCGGTAGAGAGGGAATCGGAAAGCGAGGAAGTGGCGGACGACGCGTCTGCGGCGCAAGAAAGAACGGAGGCGAGGTCATGGCGATGAGACAGGAGGTAAGCGCGCGCGCGTGCCTTGATACGGGATGAATGGATTTGAAGGCGGTCAATGAGGAGGTGAAGGTCAGGCGCCGAGAGAGGCGATGACGGGTCGAGATCGCCAGCTGTAGAGAGGAGGTCACGCACGTCAAGGTTTGCGGTTCCCATGTCCATGGCGGGTTCAGGGATCAATCCGTTTGAGAATTATTCGCATGGGCATGGGTTTTAGTTTTACACATCTGCCAAGTACAGCCAGAGCAAGACGATGAAGTATTTTGGGCTCTTGTTAGACATTTCCTGCAATAACTAAGCCCAGTATGAGAATTCTAATTGGGCTAACCCAGTTGGGACAACCGGCTTGCCTGTATTTGGGCTACTGTTAGAGATTTCCTGCACTAACTTAGCCCAATATGAGAATTCTAATTGGGCTGACCAGTTGGGACTCTCTCTTTTATTAATTTCGTAGAGCTGCCGACAGCCCGACACACTCTCTCTGTCTTCTTCTTTTTTTCTTTTGTTTTCTCATTGAGAAAATCACTCTCTCTTTTATCATCATCCTATTCACTTTTTCAACGGAATCATGTGCGGTTTGATGCTAAGACTGGTTGTTTATCTGGTTCAGGAGAGAGCGGACTCATGTGCATTCAACCGTTCAAGGGGGGTCCGAATCTCCTAAATAGCTCAATTTTTTAGTTGTGGATTGAGACCATCTGATTAGAATTCGTTGCTCGGAATTATTTTGGGATTCGAATTCGTTCTCGGAATGTGTGTGCTCCAAATTCGGATGGATTGTCTCGGATTTGAATCGGACGGTCCCGATTTAAAACCCAAAGATTGGGTTACTTCACGTCTCTGAATTCGTTCGAGGGTGGGCATAGTGTTGACCAAATGGTCTGGTTCGGTCCAAATCCAGTCAATTCACGGTTCCCACGATCAACAATTCTATACGGGTCAGGTCCGGCGATACTAACTTGAAATGGTTGGCTCAAAACCTTGCAAGAATCGTGGTCAAAACTCACATGGTCCGGTCCGGACAGATCTACGGTTCTTTTTTTTTTAATACCCTTGTAAGATTTTTTTTTTAAGTGAGAATAATTCAGTTTTTTTTTTTTTTCAAAACAGAGGCATTGTCATTTTCTGATAAATATTACAATCCACGTAGATTCATATTATTCTACAATCTACAAACTATGCATTGTTAGGTAAGCCACATAAGCCACTAGTTTTGTAAGAATATACATGAAATATTCCTAAATTTATGACACATAGGTCTAACACATTAAATATAACAAAAATTCGGTAGACCACTGGTTCTAACATACCTAATTAAAATATAATATATCTAACATATTTAAAAATAAACTAACATATATAAATTTTAGTATATATAAATTTTAGTATATGTAAAAGGGATTAAAAAAATTAATCTAATATGAAATGAAGAAAACAATACATCACTTCTAACTGCACGGTTTTACGCGGTTAGGTTCGGTCTAGTTTTGTTACAGTTCTGGTTCCCATAGTTCACGAGTTTTGTCAGATCTGATCTAGAATGGTTCTAGTTCAAAATAGTAGCTAAAACCGTTCTAGAACCTTAAATTGAATTGATCCGGTACGATACGAATGAGGTCCACGGTCTCCACGGTCTGGTCCATGAACCCCCATTTTTTTTCAAAACACTAGATGGACAGCTATCATGTCCTGAATTTTAAAAAACAGTTTTCAGAATATTAAATTTTAAGCTCTTATCCCATCTGAAAAAGAAAAAAAATTGCCCTTCTCTGAGATCACGACACCTTCAATTTCATTTTTTTTTCATGTGCAACTCATTCTCAACTTCTTTTTATATTGTTGCCTGCTCTATCAACACAGAACACAAAAAAGATTACTCCCTCTGTCATCAGTCATCACAAACAAAAGAAAAAAGAAAAACAACTCCGTTTTGTTTAAAAAAAAAAACAACGGCACAGAGAGACTGAGTTGCCTCTGCTGCTTGCCTGAGTCGGCGTAAAGTGGCAGAGTGACTCCGCTTCGCCACCGCTCGTCTCATCCACTGATCGCTGCATTTGTTCGCATTCGCTTTCCATTAGCTAATAAATTTGAATCGATTAACTATTTGAATCTAATATGTTATTTTGTTGCTCTACCTTGATAAAAAAAATCTTATATATGCTCCTGATAAATCAGAGAGGGATGAAATTGGTGTACATACTTTGAATTGATTGATCCTAAATAGATACATATTATGTCTTGTTTAATAGTGTATGCCGTGTATAATATCATTTTATATTTGACTGCAGAAAAATCATTTTTTGTGTTGCTCAGATATTGGATGGCAAAATTTATGTGCATGTTTATTTATGAATTTTGCAACAGCCATAAGAACATCTTCATCTCTGATGTTATTAGAGTTTATAACATAAGGTGACACTTTACATTTTTATTTCGAGTTCGAATCTGCTGTAATTCTGAGAGGAATTACAGGATCCTGAAATTTCGATATCAATTGTTCAAACTTCTCCATGTACGAATCTCAAAAACGTTCTCGGAAAAGTAAGTTTCTATGCACGCATCTCGAGGAAGACCAACGGTTGGGATCGGAATTACAAGGTCCTGTAATTCCCCGAGAATTGCAGCAGATTTATTTTCTTTGATTTTAAGGATGTGTGAGAGTTTCTTATTTAGAAATTATCTAGGAAAATTTCTTTTTAAGAAACTATTTATAAACTTCATACTGACGAAATTGACTCAAATTATTTTTTCTTTTTAATTTATTACTGACGTGGCTTAATGGAAACTCTAAAACTAATTTTAAGGATGTAAAAGCTTAGAAACATTAAAGGTTTAGTTCCTAAAGAGTAATTAACAGTTACTAGTATAGTGCCCATGCGTTGCAACGGAAACATATTATAAAATTGAATATAATATGAAGATATCAATTTGTTTGACATCCACACAAAATTAAGAAAAAATATTAAATGAAAATAAAAGGCACACACGAATAAAACAGAAATTCAAATAATAAATAACAATAAAATAAACAACAAATGAAAAAAAAATTGATCAAATATAACATGAAAATGAATTCATTTATTTCATAAGATATGATATACATGCATGAATAAGGAAAAATGAAAAAAATAAGGAAATAATTTAATTACATGAATCAAAAATAGATTTAAGGAGTAATAAGGAAACAGATCGCTAGAGATTTATTCTTAATTATGACAAACTATATAGCAGTATGTGTAGCGAGTATATTTTTAACTAAATTTAGACTTCTACATATAAAATAGATGTGTTTAATCAAAAGAAGACATATTACGTGATTGGAGGGCTGATATTAAATCTGAAAATTTATCTTTCAATCTTAACCGTTGGTGGATCAGGACAACTACGTGCATTATATAAGAATAGAGATTTAAAAGCTCATTTTAGTTGTTAGGATGGAGATGCTCTAGGAATGTTTTGACAATTTCATATTGATTGTATGGCTAAAATAATATTGCTAAAGTGAAGTGTTTTTCTTTTTCCAAAGTATTAAAACACATGAATTAAGTTTGCAACATTCATAATTCATAAAGCAACAACACATTGGCTTTTGATTTATTTATTTTAATCGAAATATTAGTCAATGATTTTGTATTGTTAATCCGAACAAGGCGATGTTGAAAATGTGTCCAATCTTAATTTTTGAATTTTTATTGTCGCAGATGTTTTAATTATCCCACATAATATTTTAACCATTAAATAATTAGTGGAATGAACAGAAATGGAAACACATGATTTTCCGATTATAATAACATCACATAATAATAATATAATTTCTATATTGTTTTCTTAAAAAAAAAAAACAGTACAATTAGTACCATAGACATAGAGTATACAATAATCTCAGAAAATCAATAGAAGGGTGGAAAAGAGCAAAAGACGTGAAGAGGAAAATGCTCGAACGAAGTTTCTAGATGGAAAACGCGTCCCTTTTGTGTACAGTGTTCGCAATACAAAGCAACAAGGCCACAACGCTCACACACGACACATCCATATCTCCTGTCCCTTTCGTGTATAGTGTTCTCAATACAAACAAACCAACACCGCTCACACATCAAGCATGACGCATTCCTCCAAAATCCAAAGTCATTGGTTCATACACGGAAGCTCTGACCGCTAGGAACACGTATCCTCTGCATTAACTCAAAAGAATTTTTTTTGAGTTAATGCATATAAGTCGTCTGATTTTAAATGGAGTCAATCAGACCGTCTGATTTTAACACATGGGCTTTTAATATTGGTGCGGATCTAGTCTACATGGATCTTAAAGTAGATCGGATGGTTGAAATGCATTAACTCAAAAGATTCTTTTTGAGTTAATTCAGAGGATCCGCCTTCCACACTCCTGTCCAAGGAAGTGCGTATCCTATGAGATATCTCAATTTTTGTGTGACCGACGTGTCCGGTGCCTATTCGGAGAACTATAGGGGGCGGTATTATTTGAGCTTTGAGATTCGTGCAGAATGTATTTAAACGATTGAGATATCCAAAAATGTCACGCAAAGTTTGAGATATCTCAGAGGATGAGAATTCAGGAACTCCAAACCAGGCAATCTACGGTCCACTTGTAATCCGGAACAATATTCTCTCAGGTACCGTAGAAGATTTTTCTAACTTTACGGTTTAGATTTATTCTCAGCTGGTTTAAGATTCGGGTTAAGTCAGGAGGCAGTATTATTGGGCTTTGAGATTCGTGCCGTGTTAAAATTAACGTTTAGATCCACTTATTGTTAAAGATTTCCTTTTCAGGTACCTGGGGTGGGGCTGGGAGGATATTAATTCGGGACCCTATGAATTCTTTGTAACCCTCGTGCGTCTCCCCCTCTCCAACAAAATTGATCGGCCACGCTTCACAAATAACAAGTCCAGTAAGGCAGTGACTACTAACTAGTGGCTGTAAGCATAGTGGACCATAGTGCCGCGGCCGCCCGTAGTTCTGGGTTGCGTATCCTCTGAGATATCTCAATTTTTGCGAGACCGACGTGTCCGGTGCCTTACGGGGGGACGCAGGGGCAGTATTATTTGTGCTTTGAGATGCGTGGAAAACTTATTTCAACGATTAAAATATTTCAAAAAGTCACGCAAAGTTTGAGATATCTCAGAGGATGCGAATTCGTAGTTCCATGGATCCAGTACAAAGGGAAAGGGTCGCTTCCTCTAGAATTTTCTAGAATCCTTCTAGAAACGGGAAGTTATAAGTTTGGGAATTGGGTGAACCAGTACTATTGACAGAAACCAGAAACCCTGATTTCAGTAATTCAGCTCTCAAGTCAAAGGAAACCATGTCCTCCATCAACTCCCTCTCCCTAAGACTGCCCGCTTCTCCTCTGACATCTGGGGCCCACCGTCACCGGTCATCCCTGATCTCTTCCTTCTCTACCTCTCAGCCTCCGTCCTTCCCATCCTTGACTATCCAATTCAAGCGCTCAACTCCACTGTTCATCCCCTTCGCGACGACAGATGATGACGAATGGGGGAAGGAACCAACTACAGGCGGCGGTGACGTGGCCGTGGCGGAGTCAGAGGAGGCGGTAGTGGTGACGGAGACTGATGAGCTGAAGAATAAATTGAAGGAGCTGTTGTACGGGACTGATAGGGGCCTGAATGCATCAAGCGAGACAAGAGCTGAGATAGTGGAGCTGATCACTCAGCTCGAGGCAAAGAATCCGACCCCTGCACCTACTGAGGCTCTCCCCCTCCTCAACGGGAAATGGATCCTTGCGTAAGTGCATAACCTTTCCTTTTTGTTTTTTTCTCTTTAAGAGTAAGAGGAATTGCTGAATCGGGGAGACCTCTGTCCATGGAGGGCAAACAAGTAAATTTGGACAGTTTACTGTTAGATGTCTGCTTGGAACTCAAACATTAGAGTGTAGCTGAATCCGAAGGAACAAACTTGTTGTCTAGTGACAAGAACAGAGATGATTTTCTTGTTTGCCCCTGAGTTTATTGCTTCCAGAATAACCTATATATCAATCAGTAAGGACAGTCATCAAACATTCAAATTATGGCGAGTAGAACTAGAGTTCTTAAAAGCTCATCGAGTTTTTCCGATGACCTTAAACTCAAAATCTAACAAATTTATTTCAAACAACTATCCAAACTGTTAAAATCAATCTAATTTACGAGTGACGTATTTACATGCAAAATTTGTAAATCTTTGAATTAGTTTATTATGAAGTTCAATGGTAAAAAATTAATGAAACACAAATGAATTAAAATTAATTTATAAACCTTTTTTTGATAACTTGACTTTATACTAAATTAATTAAAAAAATTATAAATTTTGCATGTAAATGTATCGCTTGTGAAGTATATCGGTTTCAACTGTTTGGATTCGTCGTTTGAAATCTAATAGGTTTTGGAGTTAAACTCACAAGAACGCTCTAGTTTTACTCAATTATTGTTCAACACTGGATTTCAGTTATTCTTGGTTTACGGTAAAATTTATTGGGCCCAATAGAACTTGTACAGTGCCTTTTGTGCAATTTGTATCAAAGCTAGCATGTTGAAACTTTTGCTTCAACTTCAATCACGCTCTAACTTTATTATGCCTCGACATAGAAGTATCAAAACACATTACAATCAGGCTCACAAAAGGATCCAAATTGCTCATAGGTCCCTGCAAGATTTCTTATTAAAAATATTTAAATCAATATTTGCAGGTATACATCATTCTCGCAGCTATTAACATTATTTGGGTCGAGGAGGCTCCCCCAATTGGTGAAGGTGGAAGAGATTTCACAAACTATCGATTCGGAGGCATTCACGGTTCAAAACTCAGTATCATTTGCTGGACCGCTTGCCACAACCTCGGTCACAACCAATGCCAAGTTTGAAATTCGAAGCCCTAAACGAGTTCAGGTACTGCTTCCTCTTTAAGTACCCAGTACATAGAAGTACAAGCCACAGACAGTATGTATGACGATGGTACAGTGCTGACAGTGTTTTTAACTTCTATAAGAAGGGGCAAGCAATATTGTTTTATTATGAAGGAGGAGGTAGTAGATAAAGATTATTGCGAAAGTATTAACCTGTATAGGTTTCAACATATCATTATCTTACCTACTAGTAGACAATTGTGCTTAGTAGTTATTGGGGTACTCAGTACTGCAACTGGACAAATTGGGGATGTCTGATGTTGGAATTCACGGGTTAAGTTGAATGCAATTAAACAGATTTGAGGGGTTTAGGAATAGGTCCTGGAACTATATCCATAACAACGATATTCTTAAGAGTTTTATGCTGCAATATTTTCTTAAATCAAATTGGCTAACTTAAATAGTATATACAACTCAGTACTACATCAATCTACTGTTGCACTTTTTAAAAAATTTCAAACTAAGCTGTCGTTCGGATTTTTTTTTCAGATCAAGTTTGAAGAGGGTATCGTCGGCACCCCTCAGCTGACAGACTCTATTGTACTTCCTGAAAAATTCGAGTTCTTGGGACAAAACATCGACCTCTCACCCTTCAAGGGAATATTCACCTCAATCCAGGATGCTGCTTCATCTGTTGCCAGAACTATTTCAGGACAACCGCCTTTGAAAATCCCAATCAACAACAACAACGCACAGTCGTGGCTGCTAACCACATACCTTGATGAGGAATTGCGGATCTCGAGAGGCGATGGCGGCAGTATATTTGTTCTCATTAAGGAAGGTAGCTCTCTTTTATGTTAAAGCTGTCCCCCAGAGTCCTGACTATGTTAATTGTTTTTATGTGTGCATATATGTGTTCGTTATTGGACACTAATACTATTAGAAGAAATTTGTGTCTACTGATTATAGTAACTCCTCTGTGTATATATATCTTATGATGCACTATATTTGTCACGGATTCATGAACTAGTCTGGCAATAAAGAGTGGATATATTTTATAATCATTACTCGTTACTTTTTGTATATATATATATATATATGTATGTATGTTTCAATATGATTGATAACCAAATATCGCAAAGTACGTAGGAGCTCAGGCGCCTCTGCTTCTGTTAATATTTAGATGGCACTATTATGTCGTCCAATCTTCATCTCATTTACTCCTTGAGTTTTAACCAAATAATTTGGACAACTTTAGATCATCTGATTCGCATTGAGATTTGTGCAGACATATTTAAAATTTAATAAATTTAAATGGAACTAGGAGAACCATCATCATTTATTTCATAAAGAAGATAATTTATAAGAAAAATTAATGATTAAAATTAGAAAAACAATATAATGAATGGAATTTTTTTTAAAACTTGGAAGAACTTGAATCTTTCGGAAGCATCTTCTTCAACTTGTTTGGAAGATAAACTTTTTTTTTAATCTTCCACTGTATTTCATTTGTAATCGACAATTTTCTTTCAAAGAGTTCCTTCCTTCACTTTATTCCAAAAAATTCGGACACCAAACGGCCCTAACTTATCAATCAAAATCTAGAAGTGTTGGCAAAAATTAGGCGGACTACATAAATATTTAATTATTTTATAAAAAAAAGTATGAAAATATTTTACAGATTATTTGTGTAGTTAAGTATAATTCCATAATTACTTCGAAATTCAACTTTTTTTACAATTTTTTATGTATATGAGTATACTTTGAAATATATTTGTGGGATAAGATTTGGTCCAAATGGCTTTGGACTGGACACCGTCCAAAGCCTCTAAAAATCATACGATTAAAGTCTGAACAATCGATTCGAACCGCTCAACATGATCTCCGTATAAAATGTGTTCCGAGACCAAATTTTATATTTTTTAGAAATTATTTATTTTTTTTAGATATGCACAACATGTCAACATCACTGTTTATGAATGGTCCAAAAATAATGATTTTGTACGAATAAAAGAAAATAGTAAAAAATTTCCAAAAAATATAAAATTTAGTCTCTGAGCACATTTTAATATGAAAATCATGTTGAACGGTTCGGATCAACTGTTCAAACTTTAATCGTACGATTTTTAGAGACTTTGGACGATATCCGGTCCAAATGATCCGGACCAAATCTTATTCCATATTTGTGGGGGACCCCTTTTATCATTTTTGTTGAATATGGACAAGAAGGTAGATCACATTTATTGAATATGGACGGCTTGATGGTACTTGGACCTCATGGAGCTCTGCATAAGGTATGGCTCTTTTGCTTCTGGGCCTCTTTACCTATAAATGCAGTCCCACTCCAAGCGAGAACACCAAACACACAACCCCATTCTCCGGATGCCTATTCTCTGTAGTACCCACGCTGGGAACCCTTCTTTACACAACAGTGTTGTAAAAAACGGTCGTTTAGACTGATTAATCGGTTAATTAGTCGTCGACGGTAATCAAAATGTTATAGATTCTTTTAATTAATCGATCGATTATTTTTTATTGTGGTTGATTATTTCCGACTACTCACTTGACGGTACTTCATCTGTCCGATGAATGCATACCGTTATTTACAACACTACTTTACGGCTCCATTAACTAAAAAACTGTGCCTATAGCTGTATACGGAATAGGCCAGGGCCAGTATTATTTGTGCTTTGAGATTCGTGCAAAATTAGAAGAATGATTTGGATCATCTCGCTCTACATAATACAGAGGATACGAATTCCCGATTATATTTCCGATTATGGTTGATTATTTTCAATTACTCACTTGATGGTACTCTATCCGTCCGATAAACGCTTATTGTTATTTACAACAATACAGCTTCATTAAATAAAAAACGGTGCCTATTCGGGATAGCGACAGCGTTAGGCCAGTATTATTTGTACTTTGAGATTTGTGCAAAGTTAGAAGAACGGTCTGAATCATCTCGCTCTACATAATACAGAAGATACGAATTCGCCATCGCCCCTAATATATAATATTTCTTTTATGATATATGTCTATTTTATATTAAAATTATTCTTAAAATTTTAAAAATAAGATCGCCTCTAATAATCTTTCGTTATTCAGATAAAATGTGTATAATATTTGAGTCTATTTGAGAGTTAATTAGCCATGTAACAAAAAAATATTAAAGTTCTATTGTTAAACAAATTAAAATTCTCCCATGGCATACTGAATATTTTTTAAGTCAATTTAAATTTGACACACGTGCTATTTAAGAAACGAACGACACTTTTACAATTTTACTTTTCAATTTGAACAATTATTTCAAAATAATAAATGAATGTACTAAAAATTGAATCAATGCCAGGACTACAGGGCTACCCGGTAAATAAATTTATCAATCAATCAGTTTTAACCAAAACGAAAGAGTAGTGGAAAGTGAAAAGATGGTTGTTTTTCTGTCACTAGCTATTTCGTAAGCGTTGTAAATATTTATTGAAAAATGTTGAATTATAAAATAATATAATTTGTATTAGTAAATTTTATTTGTAACTGTTGTCTCCAACGAATACTTAGAGGAGTGAATATGATGTCTTTCGCACAAGTACTTAAACTAACAACAAACTGCAGTCAATTAATCAATGAAATGTAAATAGATAAGAGCAAGAGAAATTGACACGTGGGATGATAATGGAGTTAGGCTTAAAATGCCTACGTCTCTAGGGTAACGCAAATCTCGTCGGCGCGTTGTTCCTATTACCCAAGATTTGCGCGTTGTTCCTATTACCCAAAAGTAAAGGATATAACTCGTGGTCTGTGAGCCCAACAACACGTGGGAAGTCATAGCCTAACTAATGTACAAGGTGAACCTAGAAGCTCGAGTTAGAGAATCATAACGAAGAGGATCGCCACACAACTATGGTTATATGGTGAGCACAGACACTCGAGCCAGTGAGCCCTTAATGTCTTACAAGCGGGAAGTCACACAGCTATTAAAAAAAAACACTAAAATAGATCTCCACACTATAGAACAACGAACCAAACAGTCTCACTAATTTAAAGAATAAGTCAGTCAAGTGGATTTGAGATTATCAAAAAAGTATTGAAGTTTAAGCTCTCAAGAACACATAATTAGTGCTTTTTGAATTTGGGAGGCAATTGGCTTAAACTCTGAAGTGAGGTATTAACTCTATTTATAGAGAGAGTTTCAAATCTAGATATTTGAACCGATCCATTCAAACAGCAAAGTTCCGTTCGGACGGATAATACAAAATATTAAAATTAGAGTTTTCGCCTTTTTCAATTATGAACTAATCGTTCAAAACGTTTCTATCCGTTATAAATGGATAGTATACTTCATCCCAATTTTGTATTACATGAATAACGTTCATACGATTGGCAACCGTTCCAAACAAAATCCTCTGACTGATACAGAACTCTTACGTTCGAACAGTTGCTAACTGAAATTTAATTATTCCGAAACAAGATGAATCCAAAACCGAATATCTTTACATACGGCTACTCTCTTCAAGATAGTACCTATCACAATCCACGGGTTAACCAGTTAAGAGAGACCTAGCCTGGACCCGTTTTTCTGAGTAATAGAGAAGATAGAAGCTCCAAACAAGCATGGGTCTAAGTCCATAGGTGTGTCGTGCCTCTACCAGTACCCTGTACCCCGCTTAGGCCCAAAGTTATTGTTTCTATTTTACTCAGCTAGATTCTGAAATCCATAGATGGGTCCCTTGGTTCCCAAAATCCCAGTTGCTAGCCACCTGTAGATAAAAAGGGTATCGTAAAGACGATATTGACAGTTGCAAATGTTGTGCGCCAACCACCGGTCACATGAATAATCACATTTATTAGCTATGACAACTTTAATAAAAACTTATCAACATTTATTAATAAATAAATAATAAAATGCTACATTATTACTCTTGTTTTCGTCAGTTATAATTAGAAACATATCTAAGCCATTAATTTTTAGATCAATGGATCAAATCTGATTTGATTCTTGACTACAGAAAAATCAGAAATAAAACCAAATGGTCACTGGCACTGGCACTGACATGAATGCAGCAGAACAATTCTCTCAGCTTATGATGAAATACAGTCCCACCTGGCCCAGAGAATTAATAATTATCACTGGCAGGACTATGAGCACAGTTGGTATAAATTATTAGCATAAGAAAAGCGCCTATACGGACCCATAAACTTAATAACATCAGTAACTTTCACAGATTACTGTGCAGTCACTGACAAGTGAGCCACTCAAACTTACAAGCATCAAATCAGACTTCCTTCAAATGAACTAACGAAGCATCGTGGGATCGTCATGTTAATTTTTATTACACATGTAAGACAGAATCAGAGCTGTCAATTTATATCCTCAGAAATTTAATCAAAATTTATATCCTCAGAAAAGAAAAACTAATTTAACAGCCCACATTACTAAATTACCAGCACAGTAAAAGGTACTTGGATCAACAAAAATTAATTGGAATAAGAATTGGTCCAAATGGTTTTGAACCAGACACCATCCAAAGCCTCTAAAAATCGTACGATTAAAATCCGAACAATCAATCTGAACCACTCAACATGATTTCACTATTAAAATGTGCTCAGAGAACAAATTTTATATTTTTTTTAAATTGTTTATTATTTTTTTAGATACACACAACATCACTGAACAGTTCAAAAACAATGATTTTGTACGTATCTACAAAAATAGTAAAAAAATTCCAAAAAATATAAAATTTGGTCTCTGAGCACATTTTAATCTGAAAATCATGTTGAGCGATTCGAATCGACTTTAATCGTACAATTTTTAGAGGCTTTGGACAGTGTTTGGTCCGATCCTATCCTCAGAAAAAAAAAAATTACTTTAACAGCCCAAATTACTAAATCACCAGCACAGTAAAAGGTACTTGGATCAACAAAAAAGAATTATACTGGTTACAGTTAGGCTATGCCTATTTTGGCAGGCACCAACCGTGAGGATAAATTAGAGAGTGCTGAGACTGAGACTGAGACCATGAAGAAACAAGTCAAAGACTGAGAATCTGTCAAAATCAGCAAGTAAATACAATTAAATATTTTGGCCAAACATAAATAGCGACCTCACAAGCAAAATAGTGGACAAGGCTCACATGAGCTCCGCCATGACTACGCCCCGTTCCCGCAACTACATGTGCATGGGGACATAGACTGTTTTCTTTTTAATACAAATAATAATTAATAAACTCAACAAACGATCCAAAACACTGAATCAAATATTTGCTTCCCAAGCAAACCCCAAACAGACACTCTGAAATAAGACATAAAAAAAAAAAAAATTAACATTATACAAGGATACTTCCTAAAACTCGGCATCCATGCTTCTCTTTTGTCACGGTACCTTAACTCGTACCGTCTTTATCCTGTACTGGTAGTAGATGTTGCTTCTTGCCATTGGAATCTAAATTATCCTTTGTTTACAAACAATTTTTCTCCTGGCTTAATAATTACCATCAAAACCTGATGTAATAATCTACAAACACAAAATTTTAAATGGTTACTTAATATTTTTCATTTATGAAATGAAAAGCAAAAGATTTTAGACTTGATATATAATTTTTACCCCTGGGTAGAAATTCTTCAGATCAGTTCCGGCCGAGCAAGAACAAGTTCTTAAGCCGGCTACCAGAAAGTCTCTGCAAAGCCTTCTTAGCACCGGCCACCTCTGACTCTGCCAACTGTTGTAAAAACTGGCTAGCTCCAGTCTCCATCAGTCTCTTTCTAGCACCATTGCCTCCAATGCTAGTTAGAGCAAGCACCACCGCCACCACAGGCCGTTTTGATATTTGATCATTGCATGGGTCAAGCATCTTAACAAGTCTGGTTAAACTCTTCTCATCCTTAACAAGTTCCTTTCGATTTGACTTGACATCTAGAAGCGAAACGAGCGCCCGTGAAGCTGTTTCTTGCATAACCACCGGCTTGGAAACCTCCAGCATCTTCACAAGAGGTGACATGCAAGGAACCATTGACTTTTTAATGTCATCACTAGGAGAGAGAACCGCAACTAGCGAAGTCGCTAATTGTTGGCAAGAGAAGTTATTAATACCGCCACGGGAGATGAATTCTGTCAGGCGTGAAAAGAACAAAGGAGAAGCGGAGAGAGACTTGGCAGCAGAAGGGAGGACCGAGAGGGCATGGATTGCGCGCAAGGCATTCTCTTGGAGCTCTTGATCAGAGGCCGAATAGAGCAACTGGAGCAGCCGTGACAATCCAGATTCATGAATAATGGCAACACACATTTCATCACCTCCAGCCGAAGCAAGGGACCAGAGGCAGAGAGCAGAACTTTTCTGAGCATCCATGCTATCAGATGTTAAAAGACGAATAAGAACAGGAATACCTCCTTCCTCAAAAATGGCAATGCGAACATCTTCTAGAGAAGCTACATTTTTCAAGGAAGAAGCAACCAGGGATTGGAGGGAGCTGGGAGATCCGGATCCAGACCGACATGCATTTATGAGCACAGTTATGCCACCATAAGCAGAGATCGCCCATGCACGTGACGGATCGACGGTGATGGCCTCGACAGCAGCAGCAGCTCGGTGACGTGCAGTGATAGAGCCGGACTCAATAAGGCGTAGGAGAGGCCCGAGGCCACCTTCATTGAAAACTGCATGGCAAGAGGAGGCTGAGGAAGTGGTAAGGAGGGAAACCACCGAGGCAGCACGATCAATTAAGTGGGAATGGGTGGAAAGGTCAAGGAGGCGAAGAAGCACCGTGACGTCCCCTTCTGCAGTGACAACTGGAGAAAGTTTGGCTGGATCGGACTGGAGAATATCAAGGAGGGAGTCTAGCGCCTTCAATTTGATGTCGAGGTTGCCGATCTGAAGTCTCGCAAAGGCGTCACGGATGAAGAGCGCAATGTCAGCTTTGGAAGCAGTAGGGCCTGGAACAGGCAGCACAATGGCGTGAGGTGAGTCTTGCTGGTGGGAAAGTAGGCCAGATTTGAGAAGCAAGGAGAGGTCTTGGAGGTGGAGAGTGAGGGAAGAGGTAGCAATGTCAAGATCGCTTTGTAACAAAAGGCGGCCAGAGGGGAGAGAAGGGTCGAGACAGCGAGAAGAGAGAGTCTGAAGTTTTTGAAGAGTGGAGTGAAGAGAAAACACAAGGTCTATGAAAAGAGGGTTAGAGAGGGAGTTTCGTGCGAGAGAAGCTTCAGAGAGGCTGGTTTGAAGAAGGACAAGCTTAGAATGGAGGAGGCGCCAGCGGCTGACAAGGGCTTTGACGGAGGTGGCGGCGGCGAGGAGGAGAGGGAGGAGATGTACGAGGATTACGTCTAGGGTTTCGCCTGAGGAAGAAGATTGGGGAGTCATTGAGTGGAGAGTGGGTTGGCGGGCAGGAAAGGGTGGAGGGAGCACATGGAGGGAAGGAAGGAGAGAGAGAGAGAGAGAGAGGAAAAAAGGAGAAAAAGTGATAAAGGATGGATGTGAGAAATCAGGGGTAATGGACGGTGAGGATCGCTTACGATGAAAGAAAGAAACGCTACGAGTGGGACTACTACGGTTTCTGACACTAGTCAGGGGGACTGCAGACTTGAGAGTAGTCCGATGGGTATCGGACCTACTTTTGTTCGACGGATTTCATCACCGTTCAATATGCTTCAAGATTCGTGCGTATTACATTAAGTTAGTGCGTGTATGCTTCAATTTTCGTGCTCAATGATCTTAGGATAGATCGGACTGTCATGGATCTCGTCGAATCTAAAAGTAGGTCCCGTGGGCATCGGACCCGCTCCGTTGTCTGTCGGGGCATACTAGAATTTGCATCCTCTGAGATATCTCAAACTTTGCGTGACATTTTGGAATATTTTAATCGTTTAAATACGTTCTACACGAATCTCGAAGCTCAAATAATAGTGGCCTCCTACGTTTTCCCGAATAGGCACCGGACACGTCGGTCAAGCAAAAATTGAGATATCTCAGAGGATATGTACCCGGCATACTACGGGTCGGACAAGGTTTGGTTTTGTTTTCTTCTCCAGTTCAATTGTTGGATTAGATGTGAATGTGATGGTTCATAGCTCCTTTGACTAGTGCAGTTGATAACGATCTTAGATGGACGGTTTAGATACACGGACTGGAGAGGAACGGGCAATGCCGGAAAGTTTTTGTCATAGAAATTATTAAATCGAAATAGAAAGAGTTTTGTTTTCAATAAATATAGGAAGATAAGACTTATTGAGTCCAATTTAAAATATATGAATCTGACTCAATGGTTCAGATTCAAATATTACGCTTTTTTGAGATCATTTATGGATTGGAACTTGATTCTTTTCGAATTAGACAGGCGGAATCCAAACTAAAAAAAATATGAATCTGAATTATTGAGTCCGATTCATAATATTTGAATCGGACTCAATGAACTCGATATTTCTATATTTATTGGAAACGAGCCACTATTTGTCTGATTTTAATAATTGAGTAAAACTAGGGTGTTCTTAAGCTCACCAAGGTGTTTAGTGAGCTTAACTCCGAAATATATTATATCGGTTTCAAACAACAAATTCAAACTGTTGAAATCCATCTATTTCACAAGTGATGAATTTACATGCAAAGATTTCAAGTTTTCGAATTATTTTAGTATAAGTCAAGCGGTCAAAATTAGAAAGTTTATAAATTAATTTCAGGCATTATGAACATTTTTTTACCATTTAACTTTATACGAAATTAATTTAAAATTCTAAAAACTTTGCATATAAATTCATTACTCGAGAAGTAAATCAGTTTTTAACAGTTTGGATTTATTGTTTGAAGCCGATCTAATAGATTTTGAAGTTAAGAGCATCTGTATCCATGAAACTCTTGAAGTTTCTAAATAACTGTTAATAGAATTTTAGAAATTTTAGACTCTCTAAATTTATAAATCTCTACATCCCTGAAATTAAAATTAGAGCTTCTTAATTACCACATTAGTGTTTAATTAAAAAATATTAAAAATTAGCGAATACGGATTGATTATTTCGCCACGTCAGAGTTTTGAAACGGTTTCATATTTAAAAACTATGAACAAAATTGCTAAATATGAAATCCATCTAAATCTTTAAAACTGATTTAGAAACTGCCAAATCAGTTTTAAAACTCCAAGAGTTTCAGAGATGCAGATACTCTAAGCTAACCAAACATGTTAGTGAGTGAACACCCTAGTGCTACTCTTAATAATTTCTACGAATAAAAAGAATGTGGGTAGTGTCCGGAAGGAAGGATGTAACATGTGCTAGTGCAACGATAGTACAGAGAACGGTTGGTGGATAGTGGATTATATGGACCAGAGGCGGCTGGCTTATAAATGCATACATTGAATTAGGAAGTGGATGCGTCTGGCTGAATGTTTCCTGTACAATAATAGTGTATTTAAGTCTACATCTATTTATGATTTCTCTAGTTTGCAATTTTGCATGGTGAGTTTGATTGTAAAACACAAACAACCCACGATAGGAGGAGAGCAACTTGGGTCTGATGTTTGTCGGACTCAAACTGAGTTCGATGGGTTCCACAACTATTTGATCCGTTTTAAGATCTTTGCGCACTAATATTAAAGCAAATACGCACGGATATTAAAGCGATGCGTGCGTATCTTAAAGTGTATTGGACGGTTATGGAACCACTGTACTTAGTTTGAGTCCGATGGGCATTGGACTCAAGCTACTCCCAGATATGAGATGAGATACAATAATCGTTACTACATCACGGATTCAAATCGGAAGCACACTCCTTTTCTTACATCTGAATATATCGTTCAAAATCCACCACACAGCTTTTGTTACATCTAAACTGTTTTAATAGATTAGATTGATACAGAAGAAATAAGTAATTGAAGTCGTGTGATAGATTTTAAAAGATTCAAATAAAAGAAAAAGAAGACGCTCCTTTTCTTAAAAAAAAAAGAAGATGTTTGGTTACAATTGTTACCGCATAACGTTTGGTTATAATTGTTACCGCTCCTTCAAATGATCGATTATAATTTTGCATGCCGAGTTTGATTGTAAAACACAAACAAAGCACCATATGAGATGAGATACAATAATTGTTACCGCATCACGGATCCAAATCCGGAGCACTTTTCTTTTTCTTCCATCTGAATTGTTTAAAATTCATAATTATTAATTTCATAACAAATTTTACATTCATTCAGGACATGTTCGGTAGCATGGAAATTAACACTAAATGTTTTAGGTTAATCATTGCAAAATCTAGTGTTTAAATTTTTATTAACCAATATGATTATAATATTATCTTTCAAGTATTAACATCAGATGATTTCCAGTGTTAATATATATATATATTATTACAAACTGCCTACTTAATAGGTATTTTTTAATAAAAATTAGGAGCCGCCTACTTAATAGGCGGTTTCTAATAAATATTAGGAATCGTCTATTAAGTAGGTGGTTTCTAATAAAAATTAAAAAATGCCTAATAAATAGGCGTTTTGGGTATGTTTAAAATTTTCTACCTTTCTTGGACATATTTGGCAATTTGTATTTAATTTTGGATATAAATAAAAATGGAGGCAGAATCTGCCTTGGAGGTATTTCACCGAAATTTTTATTAATAATAAAAAAAAGTTTAAAATTTTCAAAATCTGCAAACATTTTTCACTTATTTCCGAATATTCTCAAATTGAAGAATTATTTTCCGAATCCAGTGTCACTTTCAGGAAAATAATTCTCCGGATTGAAAGATTCTCTTTCCGAAAAATAATTTTCCGATTTTAGAATTTCTAATTAAATAGAAAATATTATGATTTATTTATTTTTTATATTGAAATATTTGAAATAGTTTTATATTTCTTTGAAAATAGATGAAATATTATATAATTAAATTTATTTGAAAGGCTTTGACAAATAGCTGGGATTAACATTATTTGCGGCCGTAAGAAAATTGATATATTTCTTTGTATGTTATTAGAAAAAAACAAAATTATTTCATATCAATTTTTTTGCAAAATAGATGCAATATCTTTGAATTTAAATGTACTAGAAAGACCACGATATATTTCTTTATTTACTCATAAGTGACTTTTGAACCGGGATCAATAGCCTAGATACAAAATATTTTTGTTTTCCAATAACACATAAATAACTATTTTAATTTTTCTTATAGCCACAAAAATTCGGTCTGAAAAAGGTTGATTCGGGTTATTTGTTACAGTCTTTCGAATAAATTCAATTATATAGTATTCCATCTATTTTCAAATAAATATAAAAATATTTATAATATTTCAATACAAAAAATATAAATCATAACATTTTCTATTTAATTTAAAAAAAAAACTAAAAGCAGAGAATTATTTTCCGGATCTCTCCGAAAAGAGACGTTGGATTCGGAAAATGATTTCTCCAGTTTGGGCAGATTCAGAAATAAGTTGAAAATTGGTACAAACTTTGAAATTTTGAAACTTTTTTGGATATTAATAAAATTTTCGGGGTATCTCAGTTCTATGCTTCTATCCGATTGGAACAGATACGATGGTTTTAAGCATCCAGATTCTAGACCATCCATTCATTTTAAATCGCAATAAAATATACAACTTCAATAGAGTCAGACTTTCAAATTATGGAGGTTAAACATACATATAGGGATTAAACATGCATATAGGTTAATTATATAAAAAATTTATACTGTGAATGAAATCAATTTACATTATCTACAACATTTTATTATAAATTATATAAAAAAATTGAAAAAAATAAATAAAAGTCAATTTACTTCCGTACGGCCTTACTCCCTCCGCCTCTTCCTTCAAGAGTGTTATCGGATTCAATCTGTACAGAACAATCGGACCGAAAAATTTCATCCGGAGGCAAAACATATATATGTCAAATAAAGTGAACGACAATTTGCCATTTTGCAATAATACATACTTTGATTAATTGGAGACCAAGGAGAGGAAAGAAAGAGCATAGCGAAGGCGTACACAAATAGTATGTAGCGTCTAATTTGATTATTTAGACTAAAATTCACAAACAGACAAAAAGGGACCGAATTCTTTGCCCCTCGGGGGGGCAGGATTTTCCTGCCTCCTGAGTCACTGACACGTAGACCCATACCAAAACTAAAAACCAATATTTAAATTTATAAATCCGTCTGAACCCACATATTAGTTTCACTGGGGTAGAAAAATGCTGCCCCTCAGAGGACAGGTGATCTTTTTCTAAACAAAAAAACTAAAAGGAGAGGGGAGGGGAGGGATGATTGAATTGACCAAATAATTTATTTTGTTTTGGTAATTAAAATATTAAAGGAGAGTCAAAGAAAGAGGAGGGGGGAGAGAAAATTAAAACACAAAAATAAACACCATTTCCTTTCAATCTTTACCCCATTCTGATTTAAAATATAGTTATTCTTAATACCTTTTATATCCCCTTCCTCTTCTTTTTTGAAGCACAATCTAAGACATTATGTCATCAAAATGGCGAAAATTATACGATAACAAAATTAAGAGAAATTTTATATATATCCTTCAAAAATCTCTAAAATACGCATTTTCCCTTATGTATTGTCTTTTTTTTTTATTTATAAAAACTCATTTAAATCTATAAGGTTTATGTTTTATTTTTTTTATTAAAACAATAAAAAAATATGCAACATTTGTAATTGGTTCATTTACTCTAATTGAGATGCACACACAAACATGTATCTAAATAGTAAATACCATTGTGTATGCAGTATGCATCATAAGTTAGAGCAAATAATTATTTGTCCTACACATATCTAAATTATTTGTCCTACACATATCTAAATTTTGAAATTTAGAAGGATAATGCGAATGATGCTTTTACTCTTATTCTAAATTTTCAAAATATTAAAGATTGTTCTCTTGCACGTACTACACTGCGTATTATATATATATTTTTAATAAGAGTAGAAAAGACAATATTTTGGATAAAATTTGAAATTTAGAGGGATAAATATAATAATATTATTAATTTCAGAGGCAATACTTAATTTCGAGGTTCTTGAAAGATACACATGAAAAAGCAAAATTAAGGTGTGATGTGCTCACCAAGAGAGGTTGGTGAGCTCACCTCCAAAAAACTATCAGATTAATTTCGAATTACAAATCTAAACCGTTGAAATCCATGTACTTCGTGAGTGATCCATGTAAATGCAAAATTTGTAAAATTAGAATTCATTTAGTACATGATCAAGCAGTAAAAAAAATAATGAAAAATGAATACATAAAACAATTAAAAAATTAACTTATGTTTTGACTACTTGACCATGAGCTAAATGAATTTGAAACTTTAAAATTTTGCATGTACATGCATCACTCACGAAATACATAGATTTTCACAGTTTAAATTCGTAGTTCGAAATCAATCCGATAACTTTTTAGAAACATGCTCACCAACCTCTCTTGATGAACACATCATATCAAGAGAGCACATCATACCCAATTTTGCTCTACATGAAATGCTCCCTAAAAAAGTTTAAGGAATATATTCACTATTTTGCTGTCAGTTAATAACTAATAAGTATGTTAGGAGTCGAGATATCTAAAAGGCCACTTTCTTATTATAAGTATCCCAACTTTATGTACTACTTTATGACGTGCCGAAAAGAAAAAAGAAACAAACCAACAAAAAAATGAAGTCACATCTACAACTGTCGATCTATATATATATTATATTGGAATAAAACTTAAGCCTTGAAGAGCTTTTACTTCTCTAGGCAGGTAAATGAAGTATTTAAGTGTTTCAAGGAGGAGACATCAAAGCACTCAATAAACCTCTGGTCAGATATCCTGGTTTTAGCAGCAGCGAAACGCTGGTACTCATCAAAAATCGAAGTTAGGCACCATTTCTGCAATTTTCTTAGACAACCCACCACACACCCGGTTCGATGCTGTATAAAATAGAGCATAAGAAAAAATATTACACCTTAATTTAGTAAAATTGCACAGATAAACAATTGACATACTGTATAAATGTCACATATATTAGTACTTGGGTGTTCCTAAGTTCACCAATTCTTTTTGTGAACTCAACTCTAAAATCTATCGGATTGACTTCAAATGACGAATCCGAACCATTAAAACTCGTCTACTTTACGAGTGATGCGTCTACATACAAAATGTTAAAAAATGAATGCATTAAAATTAATTTATAAATCTTCTAATTTTGACTACTTGACTTTATTGTAAATTAATTCAAAATTTTAATTTTTTTGCATGTAGACGCATCACTTGTAAGGTAGACGGGTTTCAACGGTTCAGATTCGTCATTTGAAGTCAATCCAATAGATTTTAGAGTTTAGTTCACAAGAAGAGTTGGTGAACTTAGGAACACCCTAGTTCAACTCCACATATATAATTAAGATGCTGAAGTAGGGGTGCAAATGGGTTGGATATTATCCGTCTGAAGGTAATTAAGACTCAAAGACTCAAAATTTAAAATGAGTTTTAATACAACTCTAAACTATTTCTTTGTATGCCACCTGTTGTTTTCAAAGATTCAAAGTTGCCTCTGTATTGACATTCAAACATTTGGATGGGTATGTGAGATGCTTCTAGTTTTGAATTTTATTTTGCATGCAAATCAGATTGAGACCCAAATGACTCAATTAATGAAACAGAGCAAATGACCGATGCTGTTTTGTTAAGCTCACAAAAATTTGACAATAATAATATCTCTCAGGCAAGAAGGAACAGACTAGCCATTAAAATTTCTAATCACAAGGTGTAAGGACTCCATTGCAAAGCCTTGATTAGTTCCGGTGCCCCTATCTATCTAAATAATTAAGTGCATATATAAGGAGCTGAAGGTAATTAAAGAATTTATTACCTTTCCCCTCTTGCAATGAATGAGCACCGGATGGTTTCTAGTATCTGCAATGAAAGAAAATGTATATCATAGAAGTCGAACAACAACAACAACATGATAAGACTAGTAAACAAAAAATGGAGCACAGATCGATATTTAATTCTATATGCATACCGAGAACAACTTTGAGAGCTTCTCTTATGGTATCCTCTGGAATGTTAACAAATGGCTCCTATAAAAATGTAAAATTAGGTAATCAGTAACTTAGTAACTGGCTTATGAAAGAGTTAAATAAGAACAATTTATTTGGCATGCAAAATTCAGTACGGGTCTGTCCTAGAAGTCTAGAACTGCACAGAACCAATGCATGAATGAAACTATAAGAGAGAATGAAACAGGAAAAATAGTCTGATTAATAGGAGAGTTGATATGTTGACTAGTCAAAGGATTAGGATAATGGGAATATCAAAGAAGATGCAGTTAGAACTAATCAAGACAGTTAGGCAGTTATTACATCTAGGTTGTTAGGTTGTTAAACATTCTGTTAGAGATATTGTTAGACATTTGTAATAGGAGATTAGATAGAGATTAGGCACTAGGCTTAGCCTATATAAACAACACAAGTGTAACAACTCAGTTTAATGAAAAGCATTCTCCCTCTCTCTCAATTCTATTACTGATAAAATTGAAAAGAAAAAAATGAAACAGGGATCCATCAGTATTTGTGAAAACCACTGGGAGGCTTTAAAGTTCTAAAATCAGAGGTTTAAATACAATATTTCTAAAATATTATTAATTTGCTACTAATCCTGCTTCTAAAGTTAAATAAACAAAAAGTCCAATATAAGCGTAGGACAAAAACGAAGCTGCAATTTTTTTCACATCGCATACTGCTAGGTAGCCAGAAAATTAGGTTTAAATTAAGAATTTTCTATTTGCCAACACGCAACACAGCAAATGATTATTATTATAGATTATCTACAAATTAAAAAGACTAAGTATGAGAAGCAACCTTGGTTGAAAACTTGAAGCAGTCATAAAAGAATCTGACAATGACGGTTTCACATCTATAAATTTCAGAGAATTCTTTCAGATTTGAAGAATCACTTTCAAACATCTAATCAATTTTTTTTTTTCAACTTGTTCCTTGTTCAGACACCTAGAGAATTTAGGCCTAAGTATTTGATGATTTGTCAAGTTATCCACTAGATCAAGTTGGATCAAGGAAAAAGTGGCGGTGGTGGTGGAAAACTCTTTTGTGAGAAAATGACACCAGAGATCAACCGAATCCAGTAGAAACAAATCGACATCATAAACAAGCAGTCCGTCAATGGCAAGTTAAGCTAAGCACGGAATTCAAGAAAATTCCGTATGGTACACTCTCGTATGGGGAAAAATAATAAATTTTTTTACCTTGGAACCATCGATCCCGAACTGGAAAAGCTTGATTCCATTAATCCTCAGAAAGTCCAAATTTTCCTCCGGGTATGGCTCTGGACAAAGACACCTGATGAAGAAAGAAGAAATGTATAATATCAAAATCAGAAACAAAATTTTGCTGGCTTTAGATCTTCCTCTTACGTACAGTACAGAGCGGAGACCAAGCGATTGGAGAAAGGGAAAGTTGCTAGCTTCTGGAAATCCCGATCGAAACACTCCATGTTCTACCATCGCGAAATTGAGAGGTGGAACCAAAGCTTGATCCACGCCTTCTCTGACAGAAGCGCCACCGCAGCCACCAGCGGCAAGGTGTGGAAGCGAGTAGGAAGGAGGCATCGGATATGACTCAACTGAAACTGAAATCACCTCCTTGTCTTCTTCTTCTTCTTCTACTTCTCGCTCTTGATTCCTTATATCTTGTGTTGTTACTGAAGGGTAGGTTGAGAGAATATTCTCTCTTTGATTCGATGCTGCGTTCTTTCGCTGGGCTTCTGGGTCTCTCATTTTTTGAGAAGTATTTGGATTTTGGAGGGACGGATGGAATGGAACAGTGTTAAGGAAAAGGTAAAGTAGCACACCCCTATATATAATATTCAGTCGGTAGCAGGTCGGGTATCGCAGAATGGGTTGCGGATGGTACCCTATATATATATATATATATTGTATGCACACGACACGCGTACTAATATTGTATTGTTTTGTCCCGTTTACAGGATTTTTTTTATAAACCATAATTAAAAAAAAAATAATTGTATGAACTAACGTCATTACTTTATTTTTTAAAAAAACCATGAAATGTTATTTCGGTCTGATATTTTTTTTTTCCGGGACTGAAATGACATTTATGTCCCATTATAAAGCAGTAAAATGCTGGTATGAAAAGCTATGAAACCATATGGGGCCGAAATGTCATTTCCGTTCCGAAAAAAATAGCGGACCGAAATAGTATTTCAGTTCTTATAGTTTTTGTAAAAAAAAAAATAAACATGTTGGGTTCATAATTTTTTTTTAATTATGGTTTATAAAATAAATTTCGTTTTCTGCTCGATAATATTGAAATTTCACATTTTCCCTCTAAAATTCATAATATCATACTTATAAATTTAAAAACTCACAAATTTATCCAAAAAAAAATTGACTTTTATATTAAAACTCAGTTTAAATATATAAAATACCCATTTTATTTTTTATTAAAAATATAAATGTACGTAGTCTGTGTATGAAAAATAGTTCATCTTCTTTTGGGTCAATTTTCGAAGACGTGATTTATTTCTCTACTTGTGACACATACATAATGACATTTAGGCATACACTTGTGTATGTGTCATAAGTAAGAAAATGAACGATTTGTTATCACAACTGATCAGTTAGAAGACTGAATGAATGATCAAATGGATATTTTATAAATTTAAACTGAGTTTTAATAGAAAAGTCAATAAATTGAATAAATTTGTGAGTTTTTGAAATTTAGATGGACAAATATGATCTTATGAATTTTAGAAGAAAAATAAGTAATTTCAAGATTTTTTAGGAATATACATGAAATTGCCTCTAATTTAAAAAATTGTTCATGCCCCTTCTACACGGTAAACCTAGTTGAAATTGGGCTCTTCTGCAGTTCTACTGGGCTCCCGTCCCAATTCAAACGGTCGTAAAGGCCACACAAGCCCATATAATTCCCAACGGTCGTAAAGCCCATATAAGCCGAAACCGGACCACTAATTTGCAAAATAATTCTCGCGTAGTATTTAGATTTACCCAAGCAAGAGTGCGTATCCTCTGAGATAGCTCATTTTTTGCGTGACCGACGTGTCCGGTGCCTATTCGGGGCAGCGTGGCGGCAAGTATTATTTTTGCTTTGGGGTTCGTGTAGAACGTATTTAAACGATTGAGATATTCCAAAAAGTTTAAGATATCTCAGAGGATGCGAATTCCCCAAGCATCGGCAGAACACATATCCTCTGCATTAACTCAAAAGGGAATCTTTCGAATTAATGCATCTTGCCCGTCTGATTTTAAAACAGAAGCCTTTAATATTAGTGCAGATCTAGTCTACACGGATATTAAAGCAAGTAGGATGGTTGAGATGCATTAACTCAAAAGATTCCCTTTTTAGTTAATGCAGAGGATACGAGTTCAGCATGGGCATCGCTTTCGTGGGAACCTATTTTTACATAGCAGTTTTTAGTGCGTAGAGAGTTCGAATTTTTGATGGACCAAAATACTTCTGCTCATCAAGCGTTCGAATTTTACAGAGTAAATATTCTGCCTTTGATGTAGGAATATTTTGGTCCATCAAAAATTCGAACTCTCTGCGCACTAAAAATAAAAATGGTTCCCTTTCGGGGCACTTGACAACATATGTATCTGAATTTCCTATTTTGCCAAGGTGTCCCTCGCAAAATTCTAAAATCTCATAAAACGACCTTGTAGAATCTCTCCTGCTTCAAACCCCTAGCTTCGCTTCCTTTCGCCTCCTCTCCCGTTTCTCTCTCACCTCTCAATTTGACGTTTGTCTACTTCGGAATCTTCTGGAGCTAACAACAAGAAACCCTAGAAAGCCTATGGACAGAAACCGGGGCGAGCGCTCCGGCGACAGGAACCGGCCGCAGTCACGGTGGTCGTCGGGGAGCCCAACGCAGGGCGGTAACAATCGCCACTCCCGCGGCGGAGGCGAGGGGTTCTCCGGCGGTGGAGGAAGGTACCATCCGTACCGCGGAGGGAATGATTATGAAGGAGGATTTAGGGGCGGTTCTGGTGGTGGTGGTGGTGGTCCAGGTGGAGGCTTTAATGGGCCCCCAATGAGTGGTGGCCCCATGATGGCGCCCAGACGTGGCGGGTTATCTTCCTCCAGAGGTGATAGTCCAGGTAATTCGTGAACCCTGGTATTGGTTCTTACCTTATTCTCCCTTAAAAGATTAGTGGTTTGTGTAAACCCTATTAACGTAGATTGGGGGAAATTTTTTCTATAAACCCTATATTTCATATTTCTGATGTACAGATTACAATTCCTGAAGAGGCCTTATATTTGGTGTTAAGGGTTGGTCTCCTTTAGAGAAGGCAGAGCTAATAAAGCCTCAGAACCATGTATTTCAGATGTCCTTTTCGTTTTCTTTTGAAATAGCTACTTAAGGCGGATTTCCATAGCCAAAACCAAGAAACACCCCATCTGTGACCTGAGAAAGAACTGCTTTTGCATCTTAAATTTCTCATGCACTGAGTATTCCCCGGGAAACTTTTGCTAAGCTGTTCATTATTTATTTAAATATATACACAGATCGCGAAGGAAGGATCAGCTATGTCAAACTTTTTATTGGATCGGTCCCACCTACAGCCACTGAAGAAGATGTGAGTACTACGTCAACACTTGATTGTTGTATTTGACCCAGTACCAATGCATGCGATTTTGACACTAGAATTTGTATTTATTTTGGCATTACAGATTCGCCCATTATTTGAAGAACACGGTAATGTGATTGAAGTTGCATTCATCAAAGATAAAAAGACTGGCGAACAAAGAGGTATGCTTAGATTGATTTTATTTCAATAATATCATCACACCTTTCCGTCTTTCTTCCCTTTACAGGTCTCCTAAAGAGGTAAGAGGAGCACTTGATTTTGGTTCCCTACACTTCCTTTCTGATCTTTCTGTGCTTGAGCACACAAGACAGGATTGTGAGAAATTTAATAGATTTTCACTCAAACCACTAATTTGTATAGTTTAAAACTTAAAATTCAAACATCTTGTCCTATAGACCTTGTAATAAAAATGCTAAATGATGTGCTCATGCATGCTTTTTTGGTTGCTAAGCTTCAATTTAACTTTGCTTGTCTGGTTGTTACCTCAATTTATGCAACAGCTTAGATGATGAACTGGGGTGATTTGATTCATGTGATTGTGATTCATCTGATGTTGTTTATCCATTTCTTGATGTGAATGTGCAATTAGTGATTGTCATGGGAATATGATGCATAGTTTTGTGGTTATGTTGGCTCTACTGATTTTTGAATGTCTGTATATCCGACACGATAATCATGCGACTATCATGGGTTAGACTGAAATAGTTTTAGGACGCACAACGACTGCCAGTATGAATGCTTTTTTGTTGCACCATTCCTTGCAATGGTAGGTTTTGATTGCTTGTCCAGTCAGTATGAATGAAATCCTTGCTTTCAAACGTCTTTCTTTTATTCTCTATTAATGCATGCAGTTGTTGTTTCACATATGATTTCCTTTTGTTATGGTTTGGCATGGAGCTGAATCATATGTGGACTGCCACTTTCTTTCCTCTTCAAACAACGTACTAGCGTGCTGTAACAATCTAAATAGAAGTGCAGGTTTTGGAACCGACTTGTTATGTTATGACCAATATATCCAAATTTTCATGTGCATATGGTGCTTCATGATCTGTTACTGAAACATATGTATTGTAGGCATCTATCTTGTTATATTCTGGGTTTCTTAAATGAAGTTTACATTTTGTGCTGAGAATGTGATTTATCTGTGGTGATATATCTTGGAATGGGCATAACTGCAACTTTTATTTGCTGAGCGTCTGCTATTTTGTTAAATGTGGATAATTGGTTGGAATTAGGATGTTCATATAAGCTTTTGATGATATTAGTTGGGTTCCCAGGCCGGCACGAGTAAATTTCTAATTGGAAGTTTTAGTTCAAGCTTACACAGTTTTGATAATTATTGGATGTCCATTCTCGCTTATGCTACAGGAAACTATTCTGGTTTTGTTTTGGCATTATCTGGAGCATTTGCATGTCTGGGTGTTGGCATGATTCTTTAGTTTTTTGTTCTTTTAATTTAGCATCCCTGGTTTTTTTCTATGACATGCATTTTCAATATTGAGTACTGTGTTAAGTTTGTATATGCATTTACTTTTACTTGCTCATGATGCTTGTACCTCTGAATATGGCATCAGTGCAGAGGAAATTAGTTAGTTTTTGTGATGTATAGTATGACAATGGCTTTTCAGGATGTTGCTTTGTCAAATACACCACTCATGAGGAAGCTGAGAGAGCCATCAGAGCACTTCACAACCAGTATACATTGCCTGGAGTAAGTGCTTGGCTTGCATATCTATCTTGTTTGAACATATTATTTGTACTGTCTTTACATACGTATTATTTTACTCAAGGTAGCTATATGTTTTTTCTTTCTTTTTTTTGCCAGGAACATGGTCCAGTTCAAGTTAGATATGCTGATGGTGAGAGGGAGCGACATGGTATTAATATGTTCTACTTTGCCTCATGATAGTTTTTTTTTTGTGTTGTTGAAAATAACCACTTCTTGCCCAATTGCTCAATTTATTATGTATTTTGAAGGTCAATTTCAAGGGGCTGCTGAGAATAAGCTGTTTGTAGCTTCGATGAATAAACTAGCAACTCCGCAGGAGATTCATGAAGTAAGTTCATTTAAGATATTTGTAGGTGTACATACCTTGCCTTCAGAGGATCTGATATAAGATAATCCTTTGTTCTGTTATGTAGTATTATTTGTCTGTATGTTTGTTTATCTTTTAGAACTAGTAGGCAAAGAACCTACTAGAAGTTGCACTAATTAAAGTAAAAGTCACAAGTACAAGAGAAACCAAAAAGGAAGGAACAAAGAAAAATGAAAGGGGAGAGAGAGAATTGTGTGTGTGTGTGGGGGGGGGTAAAGGGAACTGTACATCAGATGTTCACTATTCTTGTTTTAACCTTGTTTAGTTACTAACAGTACATTTAATATTATTTTAAGATATTTGCATCTTATGGTCTTGTCGAAGATGTTTACATCATGAGGGATGCGATGAAGCAGAGCAGAGGTTTGCCCTTTTACACCTTCTGTAAATAACTTTTTTTTGCATTAGTCCTTTGTTTAATTTTTCTTTATTGTGTATTGCAATGATGAAATTAATAGGTTGTGGATTTGTTAAGTTCGCTTCACGGGACCAAGCTACAGCAGCAATGAATGACCTAAACGGGAACTTTGTTATGCGGGTAAGAAACTTGTGTTGATTCACTGCATCCTAGCTTTGTATTCATAATAGTAGTTAACAATTAATCTTGTGTTATTCCAGGGCTGTGATCAGCCTCTAATTGTACGATTTGCTGAACCAAAGAGACCAAGGCCGGGAGAATCAAGGTAATTGGTTGCATTAGTCTTGGATAAATAGTTCAGTTCAATTGATACGAGCTATGGTTCACCATACCTCTTAGACACGTAAACCGAAGAAAGTGCAAAGTAACTACTACTGATTTGTATCAGCATGTTAATTTCTACAGCAACTGTACCATACTAGAATACATGATGTAAAATTAAGCTCCAAATTTGCATTCTTCAAGTTAAGCATTGATTTCTTAAAGTCTTTTTTTTCCAACAGGGGTGGACCTGCTTTTGGTGGTCCTGGCTTCAGTCCTCGTTCTGACACAGCTTTAGTTATCAGGTTGACCCTTACCTTGTTTTGATTCCCATCTCTTATTGCTTGAGTAAGATATTACATTGCTTTTTATTCATTGTGAACTAATCAACTTATCTCTCATCAGGCCTACAGCCAATCTTGATGAACCAAGGGATCGGCGAGGGCCTCATGAACCATGGCGTCCTCCAAGCCCACAGGCTCTGGGAGGCAACCAGTTTAATAATTATGGACCAGACAATCATGCAGCTGGAAGAGGTGGTCCTGTGACCTCATCTGCTGATTCTGTATGCAACAGTTTTCTTTTTTCATAAAAAAATAGCATGCATGTATTGGCATTTGGCACTGTAGTAAACTATAAATACATCTGAGTTCTAATAACGTCTCCTTTTTATAATGAATTATAAAGTCTTGCATCATCAGCTTCGGACATTGTAGAAATTTACGAGAAGCTATTTGATAACAGTTATGTTACATTTATGTTGTCATGTTTGATTGGACTTGGGTTTCAAATTTTAAGCATGCTTTTTTTTTTTTCTTGCACATTTTAATACTTCTGCGTTGTTGATAGGCAAATATGTTTACACCGCCGATGTTCCCGAGCAATGGATCTCTACCAAATCACTCAGCTGTTCCATCATCTGCACAACCGGTATGGAAAAATATTGGATAAAGTAGTCATCTTGTATTTGTGAAGTGTGAGATACCTGAGCTGATTTTATATTTGTGCGACTTTGTGGCTAGACAATGCGAGAGATTTAACAGAGAAAGGAATATTTAATAATCAAGTAATGCCAAAAAGAGAATCACAGAAAGAGACACAAGTCATATGATCAGCTCAGAGTATCAGAAAATTGTGAACCAACCAGTATGTATTCTATTACTACCAGGCAACCTGCAGTCCTTTAGTCCAGTTATTTACAACATTTGTACTTATTTCTGTTTTTCATGCATTTTTACAGGGTGGAAACTTATCAATGCCACAGATTCGCCCTGGCATGGCAGTTCCTCAAATGTCTCCCATGCAGAAGCCCCTCGCATCAGCTCAACAAAACTTCCCAACTATGCCGCAACCTAATCCTCAACAAATGCAGGGGCCCCTTTCCCAGCCACCGATCCAGCAGACGTCCGGCCCACACCAGGTCCCACAGTCGGGCGGCCTTAACTCATTTGGCCAAAGTGCATCATCTCTTCAAATACCTGGGCTAGGAAATCAGATGCCGAATCAACCATTTATGCAACAGAATGCTCCTCCCTCTGGGGCACCTCTGCAACCTCCCCTGGGAATGCAACAGCAGTTTCCTCAACTACAGCACCAGCAGCAAGTGCCACAGTTAATGCTGCAGCAGCAGCAGCAGGCACTGCAGTCAAGCTTCCAGTCCTCTCAACAGGCCATCATGCAACTCCAGCAGCAGCTTCAGATGATGCAGCAGCAGGCCACCCAGGGAGGTAAACAACAGGTATTTGAAGTTTTACTCTCCTTATGATCACAATTTCTTGCTCCAAGAAACGACAGATTCTCTTTGTTTGTATTCAAGCAAAAACTTGATGTCATTTGTTTGCAAATTATTGCAAATGGAACCTATGTAACATTGAAAATCTCTGTTCATTGCTTGGTGAGAGAAGATTGTCAATTTACACCATGGAATGAGGAAGCCAACTCTCCTATTATTACTGGAGTTTTAGTTGATTGCTAATTTGGCTGTAAGATTGCTAAGAAAAGTGCCTCTGTGACTGTGATATTACTTAATTGACTTTGCCCTTTAATACCTGTTCCAATATTTTTGTTGTGCAATTTAATTTAATCTGTTTTTTTTACTGTGTAGGCAATGACTGGAACGAGTACTCCAGCTGGCTCCCAAGCTTCAGTCATGTCTGGACCACCGCTACCAGCAACTGCACCTTCACTCCCCTGCAACTGGACAGAGCACACTTCTCCTGAAGGGTTTAAGTACTACTATAACAACATCACAAAAGAAAGCAAGGTAAACCAAGGATTACGGATTTTATATCTTGTCTTGCATGTTTGATCTTGTTTATATTCTGACATAATTTCTCACAAAATCTATCACAGCTGGGTTCTTTCAGTTTTTATTTGCTTGTGTTTGATTATAGTTTTCTGAAATATCCCAAACTAAAGCAGACCTTATCGGTACTAGCACACAACATACAATAAACTGACGATCGATGTTTTTATTTTGTTAGTGGGAGAAGCCAGAGGAATTTGTGCTGTATGAGCAGCAGAAACTGATCTTGCTACAGCAACAGCAGCAAAAACTGGCAATGCAGCAGCTCCAGCAGCCTTCTCAGCCCCAAGTGCAGCAGGGGCCACCACAAATGCAAATGAAGCAGCAGCAGCTCATGCAGCCTCCTCTTCAGGTCTTCTATCTTAATCACAAGTTGTTGTTACCAATTAGGTGTTTCTATGAATTCTTCCTGAGGCAATGCCAAGTAGGGTTCGGACCATTTAATTTTTGAGAATGGTACTCAAGTTTTATGGAACAACAAGTGCCATTCCCCTTTGAATTTTCTGTCCATCCTTGCAAATCTTAAATAGCAGGGAAATATCCTGTAACCACAGAGCAAGAGAAATTAGTATCATATGCCTGTCCACCCACTACTCTTCTTTAATGGTTCCTTACCACGAGTGCGTGAGATAAAGGCGGTTTTCGGGCATGGGTCTGTCTGCTTTAGCAGGGATATATATATATATATTTAAAAAGAAAGCAGGGTATATGAAAATTTTCTTGTAGTACATGGGACTTAACAGGAAATTGCCATTTAAAGCATTTCTGGTTGATGTACAAGTATTCTCTTCTTTATCTGACTTGTTTCTTGGTCTCTATTTTCAGTTTCAAGCTGGCCAGCAAGGCTTACAGGTAATTTTTTAAAAGACAATGGATTTTGGTATTGCTACATTTAATCAAATGCATTTGATAATTACACTTACAATGATTGTTCTTGTCCTCAACAGGATATGAACTTTGCCCAGTTTCAAGCAGGTGGACCTGCAGTTGACCCTAACAGAATTCAGCAGGTAGACATAACCTATGTAACTTATTCACATACTATGTAGAGCCTTAAGCATTGTCGATTGCAGCAAAGCCTGGTATGTTATAGGGCTTTGAATACATAAAAAACTTCAACATGCTGGTTGGGATAGACCAAATGGTTTTTTCTTTTTTCTTTTTCTTTTTTTTTTTTTTGGGGGGGGGGTGATCATGTATCTATGAAGCCTTTCCGAGCCCTGATACAAAGCTATCTGAGGCTTTATATATTAACAACAAGGCTGCAACATTGCCTTTAAACTTTTTTGGGTTTATTCATAAAATACCAAGATTTGCTGTATCTGTAAGTAAACCGATGGTTTTTCAGATGTTTGCCATGAGATCCTACTGTTTGCTAATTCTCGATTCTGACAATTGTGCTCCAAACTCCAATAATTCCTTTTCCACGTAAGTCAAGAGTTAAGCTAGCACGAGCAAGGCAGATTGTGTCGTTAGGCTCCAAGTGCTGTATTTACAAACTACTAAGCCTGAACAAGTTCATACTGAGAAGTAGGGACAATTTGGTCAGCTGTTGCTTGATAAGTTGGGTTGAATATTGACTTTTTCCCCAAATAACTTCAATTTTGATATCATGTGTTGATATGCTGCAGAGATTTGGTGTAATTGGCATTTTGCAGAAAATATCCTAATCTGAAGTGTGTTTTTTATATTACTACCAGGGGATTCAGGCTGCACAAGACTGGGCATGGAAAAATAAGCCAACAGGACAGTAAATGTAGAGCTGTAGAAGTAAGAGGGTAAAAGTTATTTATGCTAATTTGTCCACTCATTGTGAATTGACACAGCTGTAAGTGTAATCTGCTAGGGGGTAGTTGTAGCTACTCATCTCGTTAGTTTATGTAACATGACGTTCTTTTATTTTGGCGAATAGAAAAGTTAGATGTCTGTACTCCTTTCTAGGAGCATTTTATTTTCTACATCCTTTCAATTTATTGCTCGCTATTAACACGCCAACATAGTGAAGTGAGTGCGTACGTTTGTCTTTCATTTTATTGCGGTCTGAACAAAACATGGCCGTTTAAACCTTCTCAGCAAACAGAGAAATTCACACACAGAAACCTCTGAAGCATCTACCAATTCAACACGCGGCTCACAAAATAGACGAGTGTCGCCCGATTCACGTGGAAACTAGATTCACGGCCCAGTATTGGTTTGGGGATAATATTTGGTTCAAATGGCTTTGGACCGGAGCCTTTAAAATTCGTACAATTAAAGTCTAAACAGTCGATCCGAATCGCTCAACATGATTTTCATATTAAAATGGGCTCAGAGACTAAATTTTATTTTTTTAGATTTCTTTTTTACTATTTTTTAGATACATACAAAATCATTGTTTTTGAACTGTTCAGAAATAGTGATGTTGTACGTATCTAAAAAAACAGTAAACAATTTTCAAAAAATATAAAATTTGATCCCTAAGCACATTTTAATATAAAAATCATGTTGAGTAGTTCGGATCGACTATTTGGACTTTAATCGTACGATTTTTAGAGACTTTGGACGGTGTCCGGTACAAACCATTTGGACCAAATCTTATTCCATCGGTTTGATGCCTCCTCAGTTTGCCTCCATTCGAGATATGAAGTCATGGCACCAAACTAAACTAGAGCGGATTCCCTTACGGCCTCTTTAGCATGGAACTTTGGGAATAAAAGGAGAAATGGCACCCGGCTTTCATAAAGAAATTTATTCTGTTGAACTAGTATAATACCATGAATGAAGAATTACAAAAATTATACAACTAAGTGATCACTGTACACAATAAATCGATACACCTTAAGACCCAGGCAAAGAATTATGAACTACCTCTTCTGGAAGTTAAAGGATTTTATGGAATAAGCAAACACAAACAGAAACACAATCACAAAAGCAAAGTGAGCAAGGACTACGTATCCCAGGAAGTCGTGCCGGTAACCTAGGTTCTTACTCAAGTACTCTTTTACTGTTAAACTTTGTGCTCCAGGAATGTCAACCATGTTCTCCTTGTCACCTAGCTGTGATGCTATTACACCATAAATGGACCATGAAACAGGATCAGCCCAGTAGTACCACCTCCACCATACAGGAATGCTCTGCAAAAGATGGTTATTTTTGTTAATGAAACAGATGGAATATGCAATGGGATTAGAATACAGACATGATAACTTGGAGCTTCATTCAAGGATAAATCTAACGGGGTTTGAAAAGTATGACTTAGATCTTATTCTGGGCTTTGGTTCCATCAGAGTAGCGAGCAATCAGTTCCTAAATTTCAACAGAGTGCATATGCTCTTGCATGAATAGTTTCTGTATTGACATGGACCTTGAAGCTGAATTCCTGTTTTGGTGAATCCTGAACCACCAAACGCTTTTAAGGTAAAGATTAAACTTGAGTTGTGACCACTTACCGGTCTGGGGATGATGTAGCCAGTGAATGCATTCCAGAAAACATAGAAAAAGGACGAGACAATGGCAGCAATGTGATGATTTGGGGTGAAAGATACGGCCATCATTCCATATAGAGTGAATATGTTGAAGGACATCGCTATGAAGAAGAGAAAGTAGAGGAACCCGGAGGCTTCCCACTTGAAACCAATCATTGAGAAAAGAAGCAATGTGTATATTGTCCCTTGTACCAGGTTGTATACAATCTCAATGCCTAACTGTAATCAGAGAGGGAAGAGGAATTAATGTATGGTTCTCAAGTTTTGAGTGCACATTCAATCACTTGATGAATATAATTATAAATTGTTAAGACTGCAATTCTGCTCATGCTATTTGACAGGAATAGTATGGATTAATAATTAAATAAAAAAAAATGTCACCGCTTGAGTCATGTGTGCATGGCACAAGGTACCAGATATGACTGGAACAAAGCAAATTCAAGATGGTATATTTTTTAAGTATCTGATGTTTGATACTTTTGGTGAATCTAAAAGCAGCATTCTAAAATATTATAGTGGACGCAGTGTAGTACCATCCTTTTGTTTGCCAAAACAGAAAAGAAGAAGAAAAAGGGGTAATATCATTACTTGAGCAATGGCATAGGACAAAGGAGAGTACATTCCAGCTGCCTTTTCTCGGTAGAACACTGTCCTCTCGATGTTCACTACAGGCTGCACTGCAGTGGCATTACTCGCACCAAGGAAGAAAATCGCCGCATAAATTGCTCCTACTAAGTTCTGTAAATCTTGTTCTACGCTCCTGTTCAGACCAAAATAGAAAAAAAAAATACACAATGAAATTAAGTTCAATCAATGAAGGGATCACTTTGTCGTTTCCTTTTGTTTTGTTTGGCCAAAGTAAAGCTTCTATAAGGCTCTAGATGAATCAGGGTGAAATTTTTCAACAGAAAATTGAAGAAATGGAACCACGTCCATACCCTACCAGTCTGGTAGAGGAACAGACAACTCCAGTGGCAGTAAAACTGACAAGATGTGGTGAAATTTTAAAGCTCCTATGCTTCTACTTGGTTGCAATATATAAAAGGTGGGCTAGGTATAAATGCCAAAATAGAAGAAGTATGAAAAAAAAAATTCTTACGTTTTTCCTCCTTTGTTCCAAAACATGGTACCAAATAGAAGACCAACCAAAATTGTCATGAGTATGCGGGTTGTGTTATATCCGGGGTTTCTCCAAAATGACCAATACTGCTTCCAAAAGTTGGCAATGCATTGTGTTGTGAAGTTCTGAGAGTATTTTGTTGGAAATGAAAGATCCTTTGTGCCGGGGACAGGGAAGCTTAGTTCTTTTATAAGATCTTGGGTTTTCCTGTATTGAAATACATAATTTTAGCAGTGGTATTTGAATATATTGCCATGGTATGAAATTTAATTGCAGTCCATGATGTGGTTAATTTAAGCAGAAAATAATTATATCTGATGAGTTGTCAGCCAATGAACATGTGCTCTGATGTAATAATTTTTTTTTTACTATCTGATTTCTATACTGTCTAAGGAAAAAATTATCAACTCACTGATAGAGTGCAGAATGAGCATAAACTTCATCAAAGTTGACACCAAGTTCTGCTTCAACAGCAGGGGTGGTAACCTCCAGCATCCAAGTTGCAGGATTCTGGTCTGGTTTTATTTTTGGGATCCCAGGGATTTCCTACATTTTTTTGTTGCATTTTTCTAAATTTAGATGAATGTCATATAGAAAAGGAATGTTAGGATCAATAATCCGGACCGTCCGATCATAATCTGGACCAATCCGATGCAAGTTTGTAATACACAGGGCCCCTTTAAGATTCGTGTCAATATATAATGGACGACAGGATTCAAACTCAAAAGGTGAGATATCTCAGGTGATATGAATTCTGTTTACTTTGGAGGCCAAAACCATTTCTCTTCCAAGTTTTAATGAAAGAATGAATTTTTCTGCTAATCTCAGGTGTCACCTAAGATTCACCCAAGTCGCTTGTCGTTTACTTTGTGCTGTTCCTTCCATGTCTTTTCTGAACTGATAATACCTCTTTACTATGCGCTGTATTGTTCTTTATTTTAGTCGGTCATGTTACATATGAACACCATACGACCCTTTAGAAAAATAAGTAGTTACAAGATAAAAGTGACCACAAAAAGATTATGACAGACCTCAAAATACTCAATGAGTTTCTGGGAGTAGCGACCGAGCTCTCCGGCATAAATAACTTGTCCGCCAAGCTTCATCAATAGAAGCTATATGAAGAAATAGCAGACTATTGTTAAAGAACATTGCAATATATTCTGACAAAAAAAAAGGAAACGAAGGAAACAACTGACCTCATCAAAAGATTCAAATATATCTATGCTTGGTTGGTGGATTGTGCACACGACAGTACGTCCAGTATTTACAGTGTTTCGCACAGTCCGCATGACAATAGCCGCAGCACGTGCATCGAGACCAGATGTTGGTTCATCCATGAAAACAATTGAAGGATTTGCAACCAGTTCAACTGCAATGGTTAACCTTTTTCTCTGTTCGGTTGATAGACCGTCAATGCTTGGTAGGCCCACTAGACAGTCTCTCAGCGGATTCAGCTCAACTAACTCCATAATTTCTTCCACGAACATCTATTGCAAATAATAGAACACTCAATTTAAGAAAAAAGTTTCAAGAAGCTGCAACTTTTTTTTTCTCCTATCTGCAATATTAAACAGATATTTTTTTTTGTTAGGGTTGTTTATCTGATTTCTCCTTCAAAAGTTAGGGCCAAAATGGGGTTACTGAATCACAATTCATGTCTTCAAATGAGTATAAGAAAAGTGAGTTAAAAAGGAAGCTTGAATTATTTCTTGAACACTTGGCCAATTTAAGCTTGATTTAGGAAATGAGAAAAAATAACTGATAAACTCAAAACATTAATTCCAAGTGAAAGACAAAACAAGGCAAAACACCATTAATCTCGTCTTTTATCTCCACGTAAGGGTGAAAACCAAAAGGATGTTTTGATCTATTTTCTTCAAATTAGTAATTGAAACCCTAAATCCAAGTAAACAGAGAAAATAATAGAAACTACCATTCGAGTTTTGCCATTTATCTCCGGTGAAAGACGCAGCCAAGCTGAGTAAACTAAAGATTCATAGACAGTTAAATTGGGTGAATGAATATCATTCTGCTCACAGTAACCACTAATCCGTGCAAATGTTTCTTGCTTTTTTGGGTACCCTGAAATGCTAATATCTCCTTCAATATAACCTCCTGTTTTTCTTCCAGCAAGAACATCCATTAGTGTAGTCTTTCCTGCTCCACTTACACCGACCAATGCTGTCAGGATACCTGGTCTAAATGCTCCGCTAACATCAGACAGTAGTTGGAGCCGATCATCCTCAAACCCTTGATTCTTCATTTCCTGAAGAAACAACAACATTAAAATTATCAATTTTTGAAATGATTATTGCTGTTCTCCTTTGTATGATTCATATTTAGGAATAAAACTACTGTCATTATTTGAATAGGTACTTATGTGAATCATTTAATTTCACATTCTCATTATGGCTTTTCTTGAAACTTTTTTTTGTTCACTTATGAGACATTACTATTATTTATATGCAATCTGCATGTATAACTGAAACTTTTCAAATATCATTATTTATTTTGTTCCATGAAAAATAAACTTACCTGAGGCATATCAACATAGTAGTTTAAGTGACTAAAAGCAAGTGAAAGAGGCTGGAAGGGAAGAACCATTCCTTTGTTTCCTGAGTGAATTGCATTGCCTGTGAAAAAATTTGTGAGTTGGGATCAAATTTTTTGCAACTACCTGCTGAGCTCGCCTTTATATATATATATAGAGAGAGAGAGAGAGAGAGAGTTGGGCTATTATGCTTCATGAATTAGATGGCGTGTTTCACTCCACGCTAATATCTTCATTTTTGAAGTCCAAAAGGTTGATCCGGACCGTTCAACATGATCTCCATAAGAAAATGTGCTTGGAGACCAAATTTTACATTTTTTTAAAATTGTTTACTATTTTTTTAGAAGTTTTGGAAATTGCTATTTTTTAGAAAATTCTAGACCATAAAAAAACAACGATTTTCAAAAATTCTAAAAAAAATAGTAAACAATTTCCAAACAATGTAAAATTTAGTGTCCCAGCACAATTTAATACGGAGATCATGTTGAACAGTTGGATCGACTGTTTGAACTTTAAAATCACAAAATATGAGCGTGAAGTAAAATATGTAATTTACTTCATGAAGCACAATAACCCTACTCTATCTATCTGTCTGTCTGTCTGTCTGTCTGTCTGTCTGTCTCTCTCTCTCTCTCTCTCTCTCTCTCTCTATATGTATATGTATATATGTATGTGTGTGTGTGTGTGTGTGTTTAGTTACTATTTACTAAAAGAGCAGGCCAACGGATGCTTCACTGAGCACTCTAAGCATTTAAGTTCAATGATATTTCACATGCATGTAGTTGGCTAGTTATAATTGTTTCCTTTTGCAAATAAGGACTGTAGCCAAATCTGTACTCACTACACAATATAAATATGAAAAAGGTGATTGACATGGCACCTGGTGAATGCTCATTGCCTGATTTTGGACCCTTCTTAGTTTTTGATGATGCATCGTCAAGTATACTGTTTTGCACATTGTTCGCAGCTAGAAAGAAAAAGGATATGATATAGTAGTTTAGCAGACATGACTGTGGTTATATATATACATAGTATTTAAATGACAAAAATATGTAGTGCGGCTCTTAGCCCAGTCCTTTACTGGTACAGAGATGGCAGATAGGAAGAAAACAACTAATAAACAGAAGATGTTATTACTTACGGTTTAAGTATGTCATTGTCAGCATAAAGAGCAAATTGAAGAGAACTGTAAACCCTGCAAGTGCCCCAATAGCTATCCAATACCAATACCCGTTCGTGAAGAGACCTCTAGATTTTAGAATTGCTGTTCCTACTGTTGGTGCATCAATATTTTTGTCTGGGTTTGGCTGTAGTGGTATTAAAAAAGAGTGAATGTCAGACTCAGATACATTTTCCCACAATAGCCACATGCTTCTTTTATCAGTTCAGTTTAGGGTTTAGGGTTTAGCTCCAGAAATGCACAAATGCAGAAAACACATGTAAAGCTGTCATTTGGTTTCCTTGTTAAACTATTAATTTATATTTTTCTGATGATTCAAATGAGAAAAAAAAAAAACCAAAATCCTGACAAGAAAAATACCGGGCCCCATCTGGGATCAAGGAATTCATTTATAAATACAGCGTTCACACCATACATGAGTGGAGAACTCCAGAAGCCCCATATCCACCAAGGTTTAATATCATCTGCACAAAAATAGAATAACTCAAATATTTCCACACCAAAAATAATTATATAAGAATGTGAAGGCCTTAACAATCAAATATTACTTGCAAACATTCTACAGAGGACTTTTTGTGATTAAAGAATTAATTATTTCACCTTTAGATATGATGAATCCACCAAGCACGAACACAATAAGCAATGTGCATGTCCCTAAGCTATTAGCCACGACACTTGTTTTACCAATTGAAGCAATTAAGCGAAAAAGGCCCCCAGCCAATTGATTTATTAAGAAGAACACCAAGAACTGACAAAAGAACCTGAAGAAAACATACTTTAAAACACTCCTGGTGGTGATTGAAAATGTAAAGTCTACATGAATTGCATAAAAACATTGTTTGTTTGTTCTTGTTATTTATTTCCTCATTTGTTTCTTAGTTCATCTTTTATTTTTACATGTCATGCAAAAGTCAAGACAAGAAGAGTTGACCCGAATTGTGGTTTGTGGCTCCTCTCCCTTGTTCTTGTGGATTCCTTTATATTTTTGGTTTTCCTTTTGATATCCTTTTTTGCTAATTTGAGATTTTATAAATATAAAAAATCTTTGGTCGGAAGCCTAGAAGTGAAAATTTAAATCAAGCATCTAACAAATTTCAACTGAACCAAAAGACGGAAATAAAAACTAACCGGCTAGCTGCTGGTGCATAACCAACTGGATAATATGTGAGAATCATCCAAATCCCGGACTCTACGAAAGAGACAGGAATCGAGAGGATCCAATTTGACAACGCAAAAGCCCAGGCCGGGAAGAAAAAGTAATCCCTCTGCTTGTAAAACACTGGCAGCTTTGTCACTGTTATTGACAGCTCGGCAAATCCATTGAACATGATACTTGTCAGGCTGAAGAACAAGGCGCCAAAAAACTTTGTCGAGTCAGTTATCTTACCATAGTGCATCGTTGTCCTGAAAAACACGCTAATAGCAACAAATGCAAGGATGGTGATCTGAAAAATCCTAAACTGGTACACAAATGCGTTGCGCTTCATTAGAAGCCAGTCCCTTGACAGAGTCGCTTTAAAGAGCTCTTTGTTTGACATCCCGTACTTCTCGGTTGTCAAAGCTGCAGGATGCATCTTTAACTTGTCATATGGGATTTTAATTTCCTCAGAAAGGCGTTTACCAATGTGAAATGACTTGAAATGGCGTGAGAAATCCTGGGAGGAAATATAGCGGTACGACTTGCTGTTGCCTATCCAGTACTGCTCCTGATCTTTTATTGAGGTTACCTCTTGGAGGAAGTCGGCAACTGCTTTCCTTTCTGGGCATCTGAAGCCGACTGACTGGAAAAATTCAAGGATGTTTTCCCGCGGGCCATGATACACAATCTGCCCCTCTGACAGAAGGATAATGTCATCGAAGAGATTGTAGGTCTCTGGAGCCGGCTGGAGAAGTGAGACCATCACCGTTCCATTGAATATGTGAACCATTTGCCGTATGAACTTCACAATTTGGAATGTCGTGGCACTGTCAAGCCCAGTTGATATTTCATCCATGAAAAGTGCCCTAGCAGGTCCTGCCAACATCTCCGCTGCAGTATATGAAAGGAGCTGATGTGAGATTATTTAAAAAACACATAGAAGTAACACCAAGTTTAATTCTGTGAGACTATTTATGATTATTCAGTAATCATGTGCATCCTTCATTATGATTCGACAATAACTAAAAGTAATAGAACCTACCGGTGGTAACACGCTTTCTTTGCCCACCAGAGATTCCTCGCCTCATCTCATCACCAACAATGATATTTGCGCAGATATCAAGACCAAGGATCTGTTTCATCAATTAATAAGTAAATAAATAATAAGTTGCTATTTTCTTTGCGGGATAAGGTTTGGTCCAAATGACTTTGGACCAGACACCATCCAAAGTCTCTAAAAATTGTACGATTAAAGTTCGAACAGTCGATCCGAACCGCTCAACATGATTTTCATATTAAAATGTGCTCAGAGACCAAATTTTATATTTTTCGAAATTTTTTTACTATTTTTTAGATACGTACAAAATCATTGTTTTTGGACCGTTCAGAAACAGTGATGTTGTACGTATCTAAAAAAATAATAAACAATTTCCAAAAAATATAAAATTTGGTCTATGAGCACATTTTAATATAAAAATCATATTGAGCGGTTCGGATCGACTGTTCGGATTTTAATCGTACGATTTTTAGAGGCTTTGGACGGTGTCCGGTCCAAAGCCATTTGGACCAAATCTTATTCCTTTCTTTGCATATTCAGTTCTATTACTATTCCAAACTCAAGAAACTCTAGCATACTTCATGGTGTTTGCAATTACAAAACAATATAAAATATACTAAAACTAATTTGACACTAACTTAACATATATTGATAACTAACAAAATTGTTACCATGAGTATTAGACTATCAATCTGTATATAAGCAATGATTAATATCAGGGCAATTATTTGAAAGTAAAAAAAAAAAAAAAGACCTTGAGGATGTAATCAGTTGCAATGTTGTTTTTCTTTCCTTCAACTGCTGTTGCCTTCATAAAGGCATCGATTTCCGGGTCGGGCTTAATTCCAGCATCTCTCTCCCGTCTAGACAATTCAGATAACAACTCAAACCTTGTTCCAGTACCAAGACACCGAGCTGAAAAATCGATCGTTTCTCTTACTGTCATTTCACCACAGTGAAGATCATGCTGGCTTATGTATGCACTTGTCCTCTGGGGAACAAACTCTGAGAGCTCATGTCCACAATAAGTGATTCTACCAGATGTCTGCTAATATGAAAATTAATCATTAAAGAAATCAATGTTGGAAGTTAATAAACCCATAAAAAGTGTGACTCAGGGGTTAGTTGTAATTGGGTACATCGGACATGTGTTGGTTGGTGCAATCCCATTCAGTTCAGTATAAGATATTTATGACTCTGTTGTTTCTTAGGATCCCTTTATGGCCAAATTTGTGTTCCCATAAGGGTGCTTACTGGTAAACTAGGAATACATTGATGTTCTGGTAAAAGTTCTAAACAGAAACAGAGGCAATCCTATGGCTAGCAATATAGTAGCCACTTATACATATATAATCGAGCATGAGAGTTAGATCAAAATACGCACTTTGAGCTTCTTGTCAAGTTTTCCTGCAAGAGCTAACATGAGAGTTGTTTTTCCTGATGCTGGAGGTCCGAGAAGAAGTGTCATCCTAAAAAAAATGTTCGCAAAAGATAAAACTCTTTCTTTGTAGAATTAAAATCCAAAGCAATAATCAAACCCTGAAGCTTAAAGTTTAACCCACCTTGATGGCTTTAATATTCCACTTACATCGTCTAGTATAGTTATCTTCTTCTTCTTTGAAGGTGCAAAGCTACCAAAAATTCCCTGCCATGCATTTAGCACAAGTAATGAAAAATCAGGGTAGAAAGTTGGTACAAGGGCCTGCCCATGGTTGGTTAGTTCAGAATTATGAGCTTCCCAGTGCTAAAAAGTGGATGAGATTTTAAAATTTCCAAACAGTTAAATGCATCCCAAACAAGTTCAAACTATACATTTTGTTTCACGATGGATTACAGACTTTGCAGTAGAGATAAACAACCAATATCATGTGAAATTGTTAAGATGTATAATGTTCAACATAAAAAAAGCAATACTTGTAGATATGACATTCATGAAAATATTTTGAAAAATCAAGTTTTTGAAAAAGTTTAACACAAATTGGCAAATTGATACATAAATTCACAAAAGCTAATATTGCTAGCTGGCTAATTTGAATTCAGAGCCTACTTTGGTTCGATGGGTATAATAACATTCGATTGCATCAAGAGCCGTGCGAATTACATTAAAAATCCGTGCCGGTCTGTTTCAATTTCCATGAGCACAAATCTTAATGCTAATCCTGCGGTGTTAGAGCTAATTGAACCTAAAAGTAGGTCCGATGCCCATCGGACCTACTCCTATCTCGGCTAATTTAGTTTAAGAATATTTCTCCTATTTCGACAAAAAATATTCATTTCCTTATTCTTGGTATCAGTTTGGTCTGCTCTACAACTGGTACTGGCACAAGACTTGTACTGATGCTGACAGGGTACCATTGAAAGAAAGAGAAACTTTCTTAATTATTCCTAGTACATTAAAGTTTGACTTAAGTAGAGCTTAATTAGTGAAGGTTTCAGAAGTAATAGTCACAAAATTTGCTACCTCTATTGAATTGATAGCTGTAGTCCATAGAGTAGGGATTGCCCGACCTCCGGCGTGCACTTCGGCCTTTATGTTCAAATTTTCGTAACGCACTTCTAGCTTAGGAAGTTCAAGACCTACCCTGGTTATACCAATAAATAAATAAAGAAGTAGATATAGATAAATAATACAAAAAAAATTGTAACAAGAGAGAAAAAATGGCTTGACTTTAGTTCATGGTATAAACAGGGAAATTTCACCATTGTTGAGGTGCAATGAATAATTTAGCTTTGGAATCAATAATCACAAATTAAATAAATTATATACTCGAGGACTTCCAATATGTAGATGACAGTTTCCCTGCTCTGAGTAAATGTGGTTCCTTCTTCACATACAATTTTCTTCTTTATTTTGGAAATAATCATTTAAGATGAGGACATGTGGAGTCATATGTTGTGGCTCTCTATTCCGAGAACGGAGTAGGTCCGATGCCCATCGGACCTATTTTTAGGTTCAACGGGATCCTGAACGTCCAATCCATCTCAAGTTTCTGTGTGCACGAAAATCAAAGCCGAAGCGCACAAAAATTGAAGCATTATGCACGAATCTTAAAGCATATTGAACGGTGATTAAACCAATCGAACCAAAGTAGGTCCGATGCGCATCGGACCTATTCTCAAGTCCTCTATTCCGACATCTTTCTCAAGTTTGTTTTGTTATTTGAGAAAGTAGCTACGACCATAGTGACAAAAGAATAGTTCGGATTCAGTTTGGTAGGGTCAAAGTTTCATGCCAAAAAAAAAACCTAAAAAAAAAATTCGCGTTTTTATTGTGAATAATTTGTGATTCGCAATTTATTCGCGAATAAAACGTATTATATGTTTTTTTTTTTGTTTTATTCGGAATTCAGTTCAAGAAATGATAAAAAAACAAATAAAACGCATTTAATTCGCGAATAAATTATTTACGTATATTGTCACTATGGCTACGACTTATCTCAAAAAATTTCAGTAGAAAATATTTACATAATTTTTTATGTGGTAGATCTATCTGTGTTGAGCGGGCTTAATTATACCCTTTAACCCGATAATGCAGATAAGGAATGCATCACATAAAAATATTCTGAAAATGAACACCTAACTTGTACACGTCTACAACTCACTCACATGATTTCCCAATTTAAACTTAAACAATATTTTTGAATTATTTATTCCGGTGTTATTTTATTTGATAAAAAACAGAGTAGGTATCCATGGCCATGTCTGAGTCTCTGAGAGGATGGTGATGGCAAGAATATATAGTCTGATTGAAATTGAATAAATTTTAGTCACTGTGATCCAAATTGAACAATATCATGACAACCGTCCAATATATCAGCAGGCAGTACAAGGAACTGCCAAAAATCTAATATATTCCCCCACAAGACAAGAAAGCTGAAAGCAAGTAAAAGCGCGCGCACAAATGAAAATTGAAAACCGTTTTGGATCTAGTACAACATTCAACATGATATCTGTATTAAAATGTATTTTGAGATCAAATTTTATATATTTTTAATTTTTTTTTTACTGTATTTTACAAACTGCTGTTTTTCAGTGGTCTACAATTGTTTAAAAAATTTTTTTGTAAAATACTTAAAATACAGTAAAAAAAAATTCAAAACAATATAAAATTTGATCTCAAAGTCTATTTTAATATAGATATCATGTTGAACTGTTTGGATCGACTGGTTGAATTTTGAAAATTACAAAACCGAATGTCGTAATATGTTGTAAGTGGATTCCTCCTCATAATATATATATCCTGAAGGTTGCAGCACTCACCGGTCAATGCGATCGCGAAGACGGTTCAGAAACTGCTCGTTGTCCTCCTCCACCACTCGAAAAATATGCTCAAGGAGCGCTTTCCGATCGTGCAACCCAAGCTTTGAGATGTCGACCTCGTTCGATTCAAACTTCCTGCCTTGAGTGCCTTCCCCGTCGTCATCAACCACGTGGCGGATGATGGCGCGGCGCACACGGTCGTAAGTCGGGAGCTTCTCCAGTGCGGCCCACTTCAGATTCTCCTCGTCATCAGTACTCCCTGACCGGTGGAACACGTCAGAGGGATCACGGAAGCTTCCGGCCCTCCAACTGAGCTGCCTGCTGCTTGATCGTGACCCCAGGCCACTGATTATCTCCTCCCCTCCTGCCATTGTGGCTCTTTGCTTTTGAAGAGGAGGAGGGGGTGGGATGGGGTACAAAAGATGGAGTGGAGAGGAGGGGAGGGGAGGGGAGGGGAGGGGAAGTATCGAGGCGCGAGCGAGAGTTTGGCGAGGAAGCGGGAGAGGCGGAGATTAGACCAGTTAAATAGAGAGCGAGAGAGAGAGAGAGTGAATTCGTATCAGTGTACCGCAAAAGGGAATCTTTCTTTTAAGTGGATCCCGACCGTTCTTTTAACTTGGCACGAATTTCAAAGCCCAATAATACTGCTCTCTATTTCCTCCGAATCTCAAACTGGCTGAGATTTAATCTCAAACCGTAAAGTGATACGCATCCTCTGTAGTAATAGATAGAGAGAATACGGATCCGAGAGAGTGAATTCGCATCCTCTGAGATATCTCAAACTTTGTGTGACTTTTTGAAATATCTCAATCATTCAAATACGTTCTGCACGAATCTCGAAGCACAAATAATAGTGCCCCCCTACGTCCCCCCGAATAGGCACCGGACACGTCGGTCACGCAAAAATTGAGATATCTCAGAGGATAGACACCCAGAGAGAGTGGGGTTTGGTTGACTTGCTTTTTCACGTGATGAGTTATAAAAAATAAAAATAAAATGCGGAGAAAATGTGGAATTTGGGGTCTCGAGATAATTTGAAAATATAATATAATTTTGAGAAAATTTCGAACACTGCTAAAAAGTTGTCTGTCCCCTTTCTCATAGGAAGGCACGTGTCGTATGAGTATCCATGGGTTTTGTTGGATATAATTAGTTCATGAAAGTTACAGTTTTATTTAATTAATTGAGAGGACTATCAAATCTGCATCAAGATTCATGCAAATTTATTAAAATCCGTACATGTATTTTCAGTTTCTTTTTTCACAAATCTCGTTATGGTGATGCTAATTGTGTTGGAAAAATATTAACTAACCAACTAATTTTAAATCTGAATTTTGATCAATAAAATAAATAAATAAATGTATTTAAATTTAATCAAGAATATAAAAATTAAAACTTTGTTACCCGGAGCTGCAAAATGCGAATCTAAGGCAACTTCCCGTCCTAAGCGCAGGAATAATCGGTTAAGCTTGCCCCAAGTTACGCCGGTATTCCTCTGTCTGCGGGCGCTACCGTGGTAGAGGTTGATGTAACTTCTTTCAACAATGATAGCAGAATAATATGTTTTCTATGAAAAATATTTATTTGTGGGAGAATAGAAATTGAATTTATGAATTATGGAGCTATGAGAAAGAGCAAAAGAATATATGAATTGTTGGATCATCCTCTCCAAGTGACATGAACTATTTATAGGCCAATATCAATCAATTGTGCATTCATGAATATTAAAAATAATATTCATTGGATTACGGTTTCTTTTATTGAAAGAACTTGAACAGAAAAAAAATGAAACGGTACATTTGAATAAATGGTATATTGATGCAGATACAGAAACTCAAACGGAATTAGATTTTATTGCTTTGCACGTTGGGCAAGTTATTGTCAATTAATTATATTGATTGTATGAGACTATGAGTAAATGACAAGATTTAGGAATACCATCAGAGACGCACAGCTTGCTATCTACCATATTTATATGATTTGATTTTCTATGGCAGTGGACAGTGACAAAATAGATTAAGGAAATAACTCACAATTAGCTCCATAATTCATAAAGTTAAAACATTAATATTAACATAAATATTTATTTAAATAAATTTTGTGTTTTCAAAATATATTTCTAACAAATTGAACCTAAAAGTTGATCCGATGCATCGGACCTACTCTCTCTAATTTAATTTACCGTGCATGGCCTCGTGAAACAGAATTTTCTTTTTTAAATATATATTGAATACTTCGTCGAAAATTATAATTTTTTTTTTACTAAAATAACAAAATTCTTGATTCTTGATTCGGTTTCTTAAAAAAATATTCATAAATATACCTTGATCACAAATTATTTGAAATACAAAGACTTCAAAAAACCAGTTTTCTATTTCCTGATAAAGTATTTAATATATTTCTCAAAATAATTCTGCTCATAAAAGCCATGATGAGGGTGCCTGGAGAAATTGAGAGAAAAGAACTTGTACCAAAAGACAGGGGCAGATCCAAGTGCATTCGGAGGCAGCTGTCCTCTTTTGGATTTTGTGTTTTATTAGAAGTCAGAATGTTTCGATCAACTCTTCTCTTTCTGGAAAAAAATTTGCTCTCTGCTGAATGTTTAATTTGTAGTTCGGGTTAAATTTAGTGTTAAAATTAAAATAAATTTTTTCAATTATGATTAATAATTAGAATTATAGATTAAAATATCAGAAAATACAAGTTAGAGCATTGAAAAGTATAAATTAAAGCATTATTTTTTTATTAAGTACTTAATTAGTTAATGAATTTGAATCTAATTAGATTTTTTTTTTTGCCCCTCTAATGAAAATTCTGAATCCGCCCTTGCCAAAAGATGAAAGATATAGTATGGCTAGCTTACATAGTTACAGTACAGGTAATTAGCAATGTCTTGCCGCTTTTTATCAAAAGATAAATGCTTGTGTGGGGGTTTGGTCTGAAGGAATTCACATCCTATCCATTACTACATTTGAGAATCTTTTTAAAACTAGTAGATCTGGACCATTCTTTTTAATTTGGCACGAATCTCAAAGCACAATAATAATGCCCTTCTGCGTTGGCCCGAATCCCAAAGCAGTGAGATTAAATCTCAAACCGTAAAGTGAGACTTGTCCTCTACAGTATTCGAGAGGAGTTTAATCCAGTCTGAAGTTTGATCCAACGAATGAATCTGTATCACCCCAGATACTTGAGGTGCAAGTGTTAAATTCTTATAACTTGGCACGACTCTCAAAGCAAACTTCTTATAGTCACAATTAAGGCTGCATAAAATATTCGTAGTTTGTGATTCGATTCGAGATTGATTGAAAAAGTTCGTAAAAAATTTAATTTGAAATAGTTCGAAATTAATTCAAACAAACTCAAACTGGAACTGGTTCGTTCGAAATAGGTTCACAAACTATTTTAGTTCGAATCTCAAAAGTAACATGAACTGTTGATTTCCACTGATAACTTATGTTCGCTAATTACTTAAAAGTTAAAACATAAAACCGCCTAGTCATAAGTCATAACTCGTAAGTCGTTATCATTGTTCTCAGTTATTCGGCAACTACGATTACTATTTCTTGTCGTAAAAAAGTTTGTAAAATATTCGAAATTGAGTTTGTAAAGTTCGAGATTAATTCAAACCAAACTCAAACTGGAATAAGTTCAATTCGGTTCAATTCGTTTGCAGCCCTAACTCACAATAGGTCTCAGATTAAATTTGACTCGGCTGGAATTAATCTTGGCCGTCCGTTATTTTTATTGCACCTCAAGTATCGTGGGGACCCGAGACTCTTGAACGAATTGAGATCTCTTGATTTGCTTTGACGCTTAATTTGTGCGTTCATATTAGTTCAAATAAAAAGCCGTTTTGCTGCTAAGTCATGTTCATTTGTTTCTCATATCATGAGCATATATGCAATTTGCATTCTCTGTGAAGATTATAATCCAATAATGTGGAATTCTAATTCAATTCTAACGAGAAATACAAAGTTTGATATAGATGCATTTTTTTCGTTCAAATACAAAGTTTAATTCACCATAATTAATTTGTGCATCAAATTAAATTCAACAGATGTGGAGGTACCTCATTGTAAATTTTACTTTAGCTCTTCTAGAAATAATTCACTTTAATTTAATTTGAAAATTTGAAAATATTTTTTTTAACGGAATGACTCATCACGATCAAATTGACAACAATAATTTATTGCGATCGTGTTATTTTTCAACACCTTTTCAGAATGATTCCCAAATGAACAGAGAGGATCCAGATAGTTGTTTTGTTGTGTTGGGTTTTTGATGTTTAAATAGATTTTGTTAGAATCATGACTGGATTTTTTCTTATAGCGTGATTAAATTTTAGATGTCTGCAGAAAGTATTTGTTACATTTAAAACAAGAATACTGATTAGAAAAAAAAAATCAAATGGAAGCTATTATAAAAAAGTTATAACAGATAGTTGATAATTTAATTTCAGGAAGTTCTTAAAATCATAATGATTTTCATTTTAATATTTTTTAATATATCTTAAGGCATATAATTTATCATAAATGCTAAAATAATCCATGTTTCTAATACAAAACATAAAATTTGCATAATATTTTTTTGACAGATTAATGTGTACCGGTCGGTACTAATTAATTAATTATGGCTACCACCAAACATAATACTGAAAAATATAATAAATTATATTATAAAATAAGTATTAGAGCCTTTCACCTATCAAATTTATTATTGGTGGAGTTTTTGTCCAAACAGCTTTAAACAAAGTCTCATTCAAAATTAGATCTAAACTGTTAGATAGATATGTGTCAAAATTATGTAAATGGTTTAAATTTATGAATTCATTTAAATTTATTGAGTTTGAAGTCCATGCACACAAATCTCAATACACATCGGTAGACCGGTACACATTATTCTGTGAAAAAAAAAATGCAAAGTTTATGTTATGTATTAGAAACATACAATTATTTTAGCATGTATGATAAAAATTAAGAATAGTACTACCAATTAATTATGGCTACCACCAATAAATTATGCAACTTTGCATTATTTTCCGTTATGCAATTTTTTTTGTCCAAAGACCTTTGGAAAAAATTCAATTCCATTTATTATTGTACCACCAATTAATAAAGCATGATGACAAGTGACAATTAATTCTCACGAACTATTAATAATTGTGGAACTATAAATATATCACGCATGTTGAATATTACAAAAAGGAAATGAAGAGAGTACTAAAAGTTTTCATTTGAAAATCGAATTTATAGAAATATTGTTATTAAGCAAAAAAAATTAAGGACAAAAATATGAAGCGTTAAAAACTAGTTTTTGGTCTAGTAGCAAAAACACATGGTCTCTATAGAGTAGAAAAAATGGCACGGCGGAATCGGTTCTGTCATGAAACGGTACGGTTATGGCACGGAATGACACGGAACGGCACGGCATGTGTAATTTTTCCGTGCCGTGACTCGTGTATCGCGTGCCGTGACCATCTTTTGAAAATTCAATCACGGTATGGCACGTGGTCACGCGAGTCATGTGTAATTAGGACCGTTAAGTCTTGATCAAATAGTGAATCTTGAATAAACTAATATAAATTATGAAAAAAAAAATAGTTAAATGTGATAAACGTGACTAGTTACGTTAGTACACGTCACGCTAACGGTCATGACACGTGAATCACGACGTGACTCACGTGCCGTGACCACTCTTCCATATTTTAGTCACGGCACGGCACGTGTGACTGTTCACTTGGTCATGGCACGACATAGCACAAGACCAAAGTCGCGGCGTGTTAGTCACGTCATGGCATGTTACGTTTTTTTCACTCTAGGTCTCTATATAAGAGGTTATGGGTTCGAAATCCAGATACAATAAATTCTTTGTTATAATAACAAGAGTATTAAATGATTCGGTGGTGGTTTGACCTTCTACTTTACTAAAAAAATATGAAGTGTTGAAAGAGTAGCGATGGGAGTGGTGAAAAATCAAAATAGAAATGGAGTGTACGAGTCATGCATGATGCAAGAAAGAAAACAACAACAACAAAACATTTAGAAATATTTTCACGCTGAATTAATTTACATTATCCTTTTCAAATCTAAAATATATAAAATTTTAGAAGACCTTTATACCTAGTAGATAACAAAAAAAATTAAGGACTAAAATATGAACTGTTGAAAGAGTAACGATGGAATTGTGGAAAAATCAAAATAGAGATGGAGTATACAAGTCATGCATGATGCAATGCAACAAGTCAACAGCAACAAAAAAATATATAAAATTTTAGAAGACATTTCTATCTAGTAGATAACCAAAAGTCTAAAACGGTGTAGCTAATTACTACGTATATCTAGAGTGAAAAAAATATCATGGCAGAGCTGGTACTGTCACGGAACAGTACGGTTATGACATGGTATGTGTGACTGTTATGTGTTGTGACTCATTTGTCGCGTGCCGTGACCATTCGTGTGTTTTGGTTATCTTTTGAAAATTTGACACGACACCTCACGTCACGTAAAAGATATGATCACGGCATGGAACGTCACGTGTAATTAGACCATTAGATCTTGATCAAATGGTGAATATTGAATAAACTAACCTAAATTATGAAAAAAAAATAGTTAAACGTGACCAAACATGACAAACGTGACCAGTCACGTTTGGGCACGATGTGGCTATTCGTACCATACGTGATCACCTTCGATATTTTGGTCACAACACGACACGACACGTGTGACTGTTCACTTGGTCACAGCACAGCACAACACAAGACCAAAATCACAGTGTGCTAGTCAAAATACGGCACGAGACCAAAGTCACAGTGTATTAGTCATGATACATTTTATAATAATTACATCAATTATATATTTAGCTTAATTTACAATTGTCAACAAAAATTATAAGCTACAACGAACATTTTACCATATTAAGGGTAAAAGAAGAATACCATATTGATCTTATTTTGAGAAATAAATAAAAGATCAAACATTTTTTACCCTATTTATGTACTGTCAAATTAACCACTAGATATCGGTCCAATATATCACGTGTCATAGATTATGGCGTACGTACAATATTTTAGATGGGACTAAATAAAAATATTTGTAAGATGAGATCAAATCAAAACAAAATTAAGTATTTGTTGAAAAGTAAAATAAAAATAGAATTAACTAGAGTCTCAGTTTTGAATTCAGAGTAGGTCCGATGCTCATCTACTTTGGTTCGATGGGTGAAAGATCATTCGATTGCATTAAGATCCGTGCTAAGTACATTAAAATATGTGCAAGTATATTTAATTTTCATGCACACCAATTTTAATAATAATCGTACGGTGCTAGAGCTAATTGAACCTAAAAGTAGGTCCGATGCTCATCGGACCTACTCCTATCTCCTCAATTTTTGGTATAGTATCAAAAGTAATGTTCTCCATGTAGAGAGGTTACATATTCGAAATCCGAAATTAATATTTTTTTTGTGAATGTTAAACAAAATTTCAAAGATACGAGTTTGATCAATGAGAAGCAGGGGCGGACCCATGTGCATACGGGTGGGAGGGGGGCAGCTACCTCCTTTGGATTTAAAATTTTAGTAGAGATCAGAACGTTTCGATCGAAAATTCTGAATCCACCACAGTTTTTTGTCCTTCGGGAATGTACTTCATCATGGATCTCATTTGAAAAAGAAAATTACGTAGAAAACATTTGTGGTTTTAGATTTGCAAAATTCCTGGCGAATCATTAGAAATATTGATTAGATTAAACGGAGAAAAAAATGCATTTCTAAAAACATGTAAAAGATGTGTGTGTGACTAGAGAGAAAAGAAAGTTGTTGTCCACTTTTTTTTGTTTAAATATTTAATATCTTTATTATGAATACTTGATATATTATATAGGAATACTTGCGCACATAAGTGTTCATACATGTGTGCACCAGTTGTAAATTTTTTCAAATGGTCTCACAAGTAATTATTGTTCCCTCTAGTTAGTTAGTGATTCCCATTGTATTTTATGGATAAGTTAGTTAGGGAGATATTTAGAAGATAGAATGGAGGAAACTATTAGTCCATCCCAAATAAATATTATATTGAAAGTCTAGTACCGTATCTTTTCTCCACTCACTATAAATATAAATATCATATCATTCGTTGAAGTGAATCATAAATTAAACAAATTTTGACTTTCCCCATACGATCTTGCAGAGTCGCAAATCTGAAGATAATGGATGGGTTGTTAATGACACCATCGCATTAAAAAAGACGACTAAAGATAAAAAAAAATAAAAAAAAATAGTTAACCTATTAAATACGTGTAATAATAACTTTTTCTGTCAGTAGCACTTTTTCTGTTTATCCGATTGGTGTTCGAAAAACCAGATAAGAATAAAGATTTTTTTTGTTATTATAACGGATACAGGTAGGGTTGCAAATGAATCGAACTAAATCGAACTTACTCCAGTTTGAGTTTGGTTTGAATTAATTTCGAATTGAATTTTTTACAAACTCTTTTATGACAAGAAAGAGTGATCATAGTCGCCGAGAGCGAGAGTTGAAAGTTGTCTAGTATTTCAGAACTGAAAGCGAGGGTTACAACTTACGAGTTATGACTTATGATTGGGCAGCCTTATGTTTTAACTTTTAAGTGATCAGTAAACATAAGTCATCAGCGGAAATCAACAGTCACGTTACTTTGAGATTTGAACTAGAATATTTCGCAAACCTATTTCTAACGAATCAGGTCCAGTTTGAGTTTGGTTTGAATTAATTTCAAACTATTTTGAATCGAGTTTTTTACGAATTTTTTGGAATCAAACTCAAATCAAATCAGAACTACGGATTTTTTGTGCAGCCCTATGTACGAGTATGAAAATACCTCCATCCGATCCGTATTGTACCCATTGACACCTCTAATAAAATAATGGAGATGGGATTGACTCCTATAAAAAAAAAATAATGGAGATGGAATTGACTATTATAAAAAATCTCAATCATTCTTAGTTCTACATTGGCAAACACAATGCTTGTAGAAATTCAATGCATGGATTTAAAATCTCTTCTAATGGAAAAATCTAGCTCGTTGATTATTAATTATAGTCTTCTGACTTGGTGTTGTTTTAAATGTTAATATCGATCGGAAATCTTAGGAGATCCTATGTAAGATCGTTGGTTGTTTATATAAAATAAAAGGATATCTTGATGGATTCGAATTTGAATATATAAATAATAACAACTTTATATGTCGGTCATCACAGATTTGCCAGATAATCCGTATCATTAAATGCATGTGTTAGATCCATGATAATCTGTATCATTTAATAAACAGTTCAAAGTGAAAAAAGGATCTTAATTTATATCACTATTGCAAAATGATCTGATTGGAAACATTGTTGGAGGCAATAAATGAAGTGGAATTAAGTGATGCATCAAAATGAATTTATTTAACTATTTTTTTGTCTAGTCGGTAATTTTAACAATTTTTTTATTCCTACAATTCATTCTAGTTTCAATTAATGAGACATTAAATATTTTAATATATATTTTTCCTTGCATATTTGAAATTTATTTTGTATATATTTTTATTTTTATTTTAATTATGGGTTAGGAGTTTTGAACCTATGACTTTCCATGTGAGAGCTATGTGCCTTTGCGACTAGATTAATGAGAAGTTATTTTTATTCTGTATATTTAAAATTAATACATACAAGTAAGGCTGGTAACGAACTGAGCTAGGAGTAGCTCATGGCTCGCACATTTTGGAAATGAGCGAGTTAACATTAGAGTTCGACCTAAAAAATTAGCTCATGGCTCGTTTGTTTTCCAACCAAATAAAAAACGAGCGATTTTTTTTTTTCCGAGCAAGCTGCGTGTTTTTTGCCATCCGGACAAAAACAAGCCGACATTGACATGAGCGAACTAACATTAAAATTCGAGCTAAAAAGAGGGCCATGGCTAGCTAATTTTCGAATCGAATTTGAGCTAGTCACGGGCCACTTTTTTTATTAATAGGAAAATAATAAAATAAATATCGTGATTAAGGATGGTTTTCGATTTTTTGTGAAAAGTGGGAAAACCGTTACCTAAAATCACGGCCAGAGGACGCCACTTAAAATCGCAGCCCGATTAACACAACTGATTAGTGGAAGGGGAGGGTTTAACTCGGATCGTTGAATGGAATAACGACTACAGCAGTCCGTGATATGGAACAACAGCCCGATAGTCCGTGATATAGCATAACGGCCATCCCTGTCCGCGATTTAGAATAACGGCCATATCTGGAGTCCGCGATATGGGATAACGGCCAGAGAATTTTTTTTTTAAATCCAGTCGCCCTCCGCTCCATCACTTTCTCTCCTTCTGTACTACGCAGCGCCGCGATAAAAAAAAAAAAAAAAAAAAACTTGGTCCCCTCTCCGTGCTCCATGTGCGCCAACAGCCGGGACGCTGTTCTGAACAACGGCCAGCATTTCTACGCCACCCCACAGCTCCCGCTTCCACTCTCCCCTCTCCCCTCTCACCGAGACACCCCGCCAGCTGTTAAAAAGGTAATTTTTTTTTATTTTGTAAAACTTAGTATTTGATAATTTCTGATTTTATTTGTTGTCAAGACTATTGTGATGTTTAATTATGTGAATTTGTAGCAAATTAGATTTAATTTTGTAAATTAATTTTTAATTAGGTTTAATTTTGTTAATTAGTGTCCGGTTTAGATTTAATTTTTATGAATTAGTTTTGTACAATTTTTGAGTTTGTACCAAATTTGGTGTATATAATTTTGTTGTACCAAATTTCTAATTTGTTTGAACCAACTTGATCCGAATTGTATAAATTAGCATGAGCCATACTATTTTTAAAAATGTTGAATTATACTTCTTGTAATTCCGTGAACTTTGTAGATTGCTAGATTAAAAATATTGGAATATGTAGTCACTAACAAGCAATTTAAAAAAAATTGCAATATGTATGTTTTTATATATTTTTGTATCAACTTGCTAAAAGATGATTCAAGTTCAAATCCGATTAAATTAATTAGATATAGTACATATAAATAAAAGTTCTTCAAGTTTTATTTTTATTGAAAATCGGTTGGCACTTAGTTTTATTTTTGTATATAATTTTGTTGTACCAAATTTAGTGTATTTATTTTTATAGCAATAAAGTGTATGTTATTGTATTTTATAATACTACAATAACATATTCTAGCATAACATATTTTAGATAGTACATACAATTAATATTTGGTTATTTGAATTAGTATATTTTTATGCATTAGTATATTTCTTGTTTTTTTATGAATTATTATGAATTAGTGAAGTATTCGCATCAAATTCTCGGACACGTGCTATGAACACAACCTGTGAACGCACTCGCCGCCCTCCTCATACCATCCACCGATACTGTCGGTGAATACTTTCTTAATCGTCATGTGCCGGTCGGAAACAACGCACATGAATCTATTACCTATAACCTCCTGTCTAAACCACCTCATGAACCATCCCTATGTCTCGAATCTCTCTTCATCTACGAATACGAAGGCCAGAGGAAGCAACTGGTTCTCAGCATCATAACCGAACGCCATCAACAGTCTCCCTCGATACCGACCAGACAGGAAACAGGCATCGATACTAATGATTGGCCTGAGATGGGGCACTGTAGCAATGCACGTACCGAAAACCCACGCCGCTGACCTAAACAGCCTTTTTCCGTTTCGTCCTATGGGTTCATGCGCAACTCCATATTTTGTTCCGGGATTGGATCTTTTAATTGCTTCCAACAGTGGGGTGAGTAGGTTGTATGACCCTTCCCAAGTACCAAATATTTGTGCGATTGCCAGCTCTCGGCAACTTATTATAACTGGAAGTAACTCTTATGTATGCTTTACGAACTATGCTTTTGATGGATTTAATACTTTTTGTAATATCTACTTTAATATCTTCTTTTATAGCGGCGGCAATCATTTGTGCAGTTAAATTTGAATGATCTGTACGCTGAGAATCGGCATGACAAGTATGTGGTCCTGAGACTGTTCTAATCTCCCACTTAGATGAAAAGAATCCGGATTTGGCATACAAACGCCATTCACACCTAGGGTCCTTGCAATTGACTATCAAGCAGATTTTTTTTGCTAGTGGTAGTTGTTATTTCTATATTCTCGCCAATGTGATAATTATTTATTTCGAATTGGAGAGCCTCTTTTGAAGAGTACTCTTGACCTACAGCAAGTGGATCATGGGGATGTTTGTTTGTACCGAAAAAGCTAACATCTGCTTCCTGGAATGCCGAGGTGTCATTGAAACTTCTCACTGGGTGAGTCAACCCGCTAGCACGTGTTTCCCGCGGTGGGATCGGGGTATCAGACGGGACATCCCCTTCTGCATCAGGCTCATTGTCCCAATCGGCATCATCCTCACATGAGTCAGCGTCGTCTTCATCATCACTTTGCGGCACATCGTCAGCTTTATGACTAGGATCACCTGCCCTCAGCGACTCAAGCCATGGACTGGCATGATTATTGTATTCTGTCCAACCCATATCTACCTGAGTAGGCTGTGACAACTCATTTACATCGGGATAAGGATGAAGATAAAGGTCTCGCATCGGTATTTGTTGGGTCTGATATGGTTGCCGCTGACTAGGACCCGCTTGTGAATCACTATATTGCATATGTACGGGTTCTGGTTGTGTCTGATAGGGTTCGAAGATACTGGGACCAGCTTGTGAAACACCGTATTCGGTATATACACGTTCTGGTTGTGTCTCTGGTACCACACTATCAATAGACAACTGCAGTTGCATTGAACTGACAATTGGAACTAACTCAACGTATAGATCAACATAACAATACTGGGTTCTTGCTAGCATACTTTGGTTATAAATACCTCTCCACGTCTGTTCGCATACGATTTTGATTATCTCATAATAACGGTGAGTTGTTGTGCCAACATTAACCCGTGCAAATATTTTTAAATTGCACTCACTCTCATGATATCCAAGCTGACGACAAATTTCACCTTCCACATCATGCCAGCCTGTTTCATCTGTTGCCATCAACGAGAATCGAGAACGAATGCTGTACTTCGCTCATTTTCTATCGTATTGTATTTCACCGCCGAAATAAACCCTCAACATCAGCATGATTGATTTTTTGAATGGATCAGTCTACACAATAATAAGTAAATTAGATAAATATTACACTAATATATAATTTGGTTTTTTTTAATTGCACCTTTGTAATTTTTATCCACATTTGATGTCCAAATCAAATGTTGATTCCAATTTTGTACCAATAAATATTACAAAAGAAAAATACAACAATCATATTTAATAATTTCACAAACATGTAGAGAATTTTTATAGAGATTAGTTTAAACGGGAACATATCTCAAGCCGAAGTATCTTTATTTTTAAAGAGTTCGATATATCTCTGATCCCTAACAAATAAAAATAATTACCTTTCTAATTAAGAGTATTAATTGATATATGCCTTATAAATATTTAAGAAGGATGCTTGCAACATAAAAAATTTATTTTCTTTCCCTCGATGATGAGGATAAAAATTTCGAACCTAGATTAATAAAAATAACAATAATTGTTAACATAAAAAAATATGACATATAACTCACATAGATTGAAGCTATAATTCACGATGCGAGAACCTCAGAGAGTGATGGAAAGTTTTGCACCGTGAAACACATAGCTCCATCCGCCCCGCATCATTCAATCTAGCTTCAGTCCATGGCAAGAAATGACATATAAAAATTTGAAACTAAACTAATGATGCGGGAGCCAATGGAACCAACATCTAATATATATATTTTACGATGCAAAACTCCACAGCACTTTCTATAATAAATGGTACAGCAAGAATTAATTACTTTGTCATACTAACTAATTGAAGATTTACCTTTTACGAAGGATATTTTTTTCAACAGAGAAAAATATGTTCAGCAGAGAAAAATGTGTTCAGCAAAGAAGAAGGTGGTGTATTTATTGAATGTCTGGACGTTTTTCAACATAACGAACAGAATATAAATGGGCCATCCATACGCACTCCAGCATCTCTCATTTGTTTTTTTGTGCCGACAGGCCGTTATACAAACCGACAGCCTCCTCTTTTTTTTTTTCAAGCGGGCCTCTGGCCGTTGTTTGAATTCACGGCCCGACCTGGCCGTTGTCTTAATTCACGGCCCTCTCTGGCCGTTGCCTGAATTCACGGTCCTCTTTGGCCGTTTTCTTAATTAACGGCCCACTATGGCCGTTGTCTTGATTCACGGCCCGTGTTTAACCCTCCCTCCACTAATCGCTTTGATGCTAAACGGGCCGCGATTTTGGCTTGCGTCCTCTGGCCGTGATTTTGGATAACGGTTTTCCCACTTTTCGCAAAAAATCGGAAACATTCCTTAATTACGATATTTATTTAATTATTTTCCTATTAATAAAAAAATCGGAGTCACGGGTCACAAACTTTTTTGCCAGCCCTACATACAAATAATTATAAATAGTGATGTTATATTTTTGGTAAAATTGCTAAATTAACAATCACTTCATGTCCCTGCAATTGAAATTGCAATTAAAAAGCGTTTACAATTTTTTTACAAGATGCTCTAAGAATTCATTTAATTAGTAGTTGGCGAGAATCAAATGATAATTTGTTTTTAAACGTTCCTTAATTGGTATATTTCAAGTTACAATAAGAAGGATAATTTTTGTCAAAGTTCCTTAATTTGATTGGAATTAAACAATTTACGAAAATATTAACAAAAATAACAGATTATGGTTAAAGTCATATAATAGCCTGTTAGAAATATAATTAGCATCAGGGATGGACCTACTATACAAGAATGGGGTCAATTGACTTTCACTTTTTTTTCTTCAAAAACTAGTATTAAAAGTATATTTCTCTTATATAAATTATAGTAAAATGTTAGGGGTACAAAAAATTGACCTCCATATTTTTTTTTGTAAATTTTTATACTATTAACCCATATTCTTTAAAAAAAAGAATATGTGTATAATTTGAAAAAAAATTTAGCATTTTAAAAAAAATTAATAAAAAAATAAAAAAAACTCACATGTGACACTTTTTATTTTATATTATTTTTCTCACTCGCCATTCTTCTTAAAAAAAAAAATTACACCTTATTTTATGAATTCTTGCCTCCGTTCCTGATTAGCATAATTAAGTGAATAGCAGTGCCTATGTATAGATGAATGTAATCACTTTGTAATACAAACAAGATGAATACAAAGATTCTATCTTAATTTTCTAAATCCTCAGAAAAAGCGATGAACTTTTTATGGGTAATTATTAAATTTTTATGTTTAACTAGAAAATATTCAAATGATGATGAAATTTTGATTAATATATACATTAAATTTTCTCTGTTTATACAGTTATTGAATATCTGAGCATGTCATTGCTTCCAACGGTGAGAAAGTGACTTGAAAGAGATATATATAGCGTCGCAGAGAATGTGTATCTTTCTTCAACTATTGGTTATGTTTAGTTGTGGAGTAAGTAGCGGAGTAAATCTTTTAATCTACTTTTTAAGGAGTCAAACGAGGAGTAAGATGGAATAGTATTTGAGTTAATCCGGATTAAGTTACTCTACTTATGGGTCCCGTAATTAGAGTAATATCATTTTATAATTTCTCTCTCTTCATTAGGTTACTCTACTAAATTCTAATCAAATTCCAACCAAACATGATTATTTTAATCCACCCTAGCTTGGAGCGAGAAATTTAATCCGGAGTAATTTTACTCCACAACCAAACATGACCATAGTCCATAGAGTTCAAGAAGAGAACTCAGCATGAAGAAAAAGACAATTTAATTGAAATATTTTTTAATTTGGTTAGTTAAATTTTGTAATTTTTATATGTATTAATATCTTTTAGTCCACCTTAACACATTAAAGCATGCGTTACATGTGTCTTAGTCAATAATATACAACTGAGCTGGTAAATCAATTCATACAGATGGAAGCATACTTAAAATTAATTAAATTGGTTTCTACTTTCTAATAGGGATGTGAATATCAAAAGATTCAAGGACCAAATGGTGATTTCTTACCTTCATTAAATTAAGAGAACCGGGTCTATGCATCCATTCTGGTTTTACTGCTGCACACGGTTTTATTATTTTTCTTCTTTTGCCCTCAAGAAATTAATGATTGAATGCAATATATAATTTCTTATTTCATTTCTTGATTAGTCTTTACAAGCACTGATCATGCCTTATTTATAGGCTATGATTAAGTTTTAATCACATCAATTAACTATGGTTAGACTCTTCTAACAAGATTTCTAACAGCCATAGTCTAGCCTAACAACCACACCACTATTCTGTTACAATAACTAAGAGCATCTTCAACTAAGAAATTAAATAGAAATCCGCGTCAGCTGTAAAACACAATTTAAAAATTTAAGTAAATCTTAATTTTTAAAGCTATACAACTGTGAAACCAAAGGAAGAGAGACAGGAAAAAGAAATTAGTTGTTTTTTGCAGTCAATAATTTTGTTTCGTTCTACCAACATGTCCAAAAGAAAATATTTTTTTTATAAGCAAATTTGCTTTATTAGTAATTGATCCACATCTCAACAATTCAAATAAAATTTGCCATATAGAATTAGCAACTGCAAAACAATTACTAACAGTAACTGCTAAGTTCAAATCCACTGCCTTGTCCTCTGTGGTTGTGACTAGAATGGAGATGTCCATTCTCTCTCTAATAAGTGCCTTAGCTAGATGTCTTCATTCTTCAATAAGGACTGCAAATTAACGAATCAAATCGAATCGAACTTAATCCAGTTCGAGTTCGGGTTTGAACTAATTTCGAACCAAACTGGTTCGAAATTGAAGTAGGATTTCGAACTGAAAAGAAGAGCTCAAGTTTGATTCGGTGGGATTCGAACCAGTTTCAAACTGAACTGGTTTGAAATTTAAGCGGGATTTAGAACTAAAGAAGAAGAATTTTAATTTTGAACTGAACTAGTTCGAAATTGAAGTAGGATTTCGAATTGAAAGGAAGAGTTCAAGTTTGATTCAGTGTGATTCGAACCAGTTTCGAACCGAACTGGTTTCAAATTAAAGCAGGGTTTATAACTAAAAAGAAGAGTTTTGAACCGAATCAGACTTAGTTCGAGTTCAATTCGAACCAATTTCAAACTGAACTATATTTGATTCGTTTTAGAACTGAGCTAGTTTGATTTGTTTTGAACCGAATCTTTTTTCAAATTGAACTCAATCGAATCATGAGCTACGAGCTTTTTGTGCACCCCTTCACTCCTCATTATATTAAATGTGGTATAGATTAAAGTATAAAGTTTCGGAGGATTATAATTGAAATTTGTGAGGAAATAAATAATAAGAATCACATCCTTATTTATATTGAAGAGTCAAAATATATTCAGATTTTGAACTAAAACATAATTCAGATTAAAACATGCCTTAAAAAAATCCGACTAAATAATATAATATATAAGAAGTTATAAGAAAATTGGAAACTTTAAAAGGTTTTAATGAACACTAAACAGAAAACATAAAAAGAAAAAGGAAAATAAAATCAATTTAAGCCGAAATTTTATTTTTACCATTTAAAAAAATAAGATAAAAAAATCACAAAATTCGATAAATTTCATTTTTGATACGGCCGCAACGTGAAATTGCGGGCAACAATTTTTTTTTTCCACTCACAACTACTGAGAAGCAATCAAAACATGTTGATTCTTTTGATTTTGGTCAAAGCTGTGAAAAAAAACAGAAAGTTGTGGCCCCAACTCAATTTCTGGCCATATTTTTACGTTGTGGCCGTATTAAAAGTATAATTTCACAAATTTCGTAGTTTTTTGGTTTATTTATTTTCTCAATTTTTTTCGAATGGTAAAATTAAAAATTTCGGGCAATTTAAGTAACATCGCGGCCACCAGCTCTGTCTGCAGTTTGATTTTGATTTGATTTCTAAAGATTCTAATGAACCTCTCTCCAGATTATGAATTGACTAATTCAAACACATTCAAACGTAAAATAGTAACTCAAAATAGTACTAATCCGAATTAGTGAATATATATTGTTCACCCATCCAAATGCACCCTTAATTAATGCATTTTCTTTTGAGTAAGGGAAGGAGTTATGCTATCCAAGAATTAATATTTACAAGAAAATTCAGATGAATTTAGAACCTGTAACCTCTCGCAGACATCGTTGTTTTTAATTACTAGACCATATACTAATTTTCCATTAATAATTTAACATATATTTTTAAAATACACTTTTCCAATATATCACTACATGTGATGTACATAACATAACGTTATAAACAAACGAGCAGTAAAGAATGTCCAAATGATAATTAGCAAATATCATTAGGGGCGTCAGCAGGTGCGATAAAGGTCGGGTGGAAGCATTTTTATATCCGTACCCGTTACAATGTTTCTACATGTACTCTATTTTTACCCGCTATAAATTATCTTATCCGTATCTTACCCTTCTCTGTTATGATTGTCGGATAACGAAACAGTAGTAGGTAAATAACAGGTAATACTAATATAATAATTATTTTTATTATTTATTAAATAAAATATGTACATTTATTTCTCATATGTATAGAATATAGTACTTTATTGAAATAAAAAATTCTAATAATGCTAAGCGCAAATAAACTAATTAAAGAACTCTTTTCAATATTTATTAATATATATAATAAATATAATATGTTTTTTTATAATTACTCGATCGGGTAATGAGTACAGAATAGGCTTTACCCATACCCGTACCCGATAAGTATACGAAAAAATATCTTATATGTACCCGTCTTATCGGATACAGTATCGGTCGGGTGAACGGATAAAAGGATGCTATTGGCACCCCTAAATATCATGTAAATATTGATTATTCTATTTTTTTTTAATAATGACTAAGTAAATAAGAACTCCAAAAATAATGAGAGCATTGCATATATATGCAGTTTTTTAAAAAAATATACTAATTAAAATATTAGATAATGATGAAATTGCCTAAGAGCGGTTGAACATTTTCGAATGATGATATATAAGATGGAAGATTAGAAAGGGGAAAAAAATAAAAATAAAATAAAAAATAACTAGATTAGATTAAACATTAAGCTAGCTTGATTTACGTAGATATGATCTTCACCCAAATCCCTGTTTTTGTGGTAGCACCTATAGATGACAGCTGTAGCCGCCCAATCGCTGCATGCTTTTGATTGGCAGATGCACACCGCTAATACTAACCCCCCATTTGTTTATAAAGATATATGTGAATATGTGATACTAATGCTTCGGTAAGAAGATACGGTACATCACTTAACGAGCATATTGTCACGTTCAAATATGATCACTTCTCTTTATAATATGTATGCATACATATATATATATACTGGCGGCTATTGTAAGATTTATTAATTAAAACAAAATAATTGATTGCTTACATATAACCTCTTGTCAGGATGGAGAGCGACGGAATGAAAAAAAAGAATTTTTTTCTTCTAATCGTATTTGATTGACAAAATTATGGGGAACCGACTTTGCTGTTTTGTAAATAATAGAGTAAGATTCTGCTATTTTAATTTCAGCCGTTAAGTTTTTTCATGCATAAATCTCAATACATATGAATGGCTGAGATTGGAATAACATGATACTGCTCTCATATTTGGAGAGCAACAGAGTCGGATCCAAATTATATCGGAGGTGAAGGGCACAGGAGGTGAAATGTTTAATCTTGTATGATTATAATCAATTGAATCGATCTTTCTCTTAATTTGGGCTGTAATGGATGGAAAGAAATTTTGTTGCAAATATTTTCAGAAAAAATGACACATATACCCAACCCTATATCTTATCTATATAATTCCTATTCAATTTTTTTTGTCACAAACCTACAACAACTACTTAATTTGTCATTAACCTTTTAAATTTTAATTAACCAAATAAGAAATAAGATAGAAAAAAATTAAATTTATTTTTTCTCGTTAATTATAAAATTAAAGATGTTAAATATATTAATATTCTTTTCTATTCTGTTCCATTCTCTTCTATTTTTCACCTCTCTTTCCTTCCTTTCCTCTACTATCCATCCAAACAAGATGACTAATTAAAGAGCTTGCATGTATGATGTATGTCATTGATGAAGTATCTTGGAGGTGCATCCAAGTAGAAATTAATTTAGTAAAAGATTTTCATGAAGATGTCGATTGATCTTAATGCAATAAATTAATTAAAATATCTGATACCTCAGGCGGTCAAGCCTGCGTGATGGTTACAGGAAAGCCCATCATTGGAAAAAAAAAATTGGTTTAAAATAGATTAGGAGTTGTTGTATACAGGATTTTTTTTTTTTAACAAAAAAGTTGTTTGAATTAGAAGTTCAACTAAGACTTTTATATGACATTTTATTTAAATATATTTTTGACATCTTTCAACTATTTGTACTCTTACATGCAAATGAGCCGACTTTTTTAATTATATTCTTCGTTAAATAAAATAAAAAATCTAAATGTGCCCACCAAAGCTGACCGTTTATAAAAATATCCAGATTGGCCAATAAATGGCCGGCTACCAATCTTTTTCAAATTTAGCCATTTTGAAACTTTTTAAAAAAATATTATAATTTATTTATTTTTATATTGACATATTAGAAATACTTATTATATTTCTGTGAAAATAGATAAAATTATATATAATTTGATTTATTAGAAGAACTGCAACAACTAACCCGGATTAATATTTTTCAGGCCGGATTTTTCGCGACTGTAAGAAAAATTAAAATATTTATTTGTGGTGTTATTGGAAAAAAAATAAAAATGCTTTGAATCTGTGTTATCGATCCTGATTCAAAAGTCACTTCTAGGTAAACAGAGAAAATATTGTTATCCTTCTAGTACATTTAATTTTTAAGATTGGATATCTATTTTGAAACAAAAATTGAATAGTAATGATGATTTTGTGAGAGAAATTTGTTTTCCTTATTTTTTTTTTAGAAAATGTTATAATTTATTTATTTATTTTATTGAAATATTAGAATATTTTTTATATTTCTTTGAAAATAGATATAATGCTATATAATTTGATTTATTATTAGGACTACAACCAATAATCTGGATCAACATTTTTCAAACCGGATTTTTCAAGGCTGTAAGAAAATGCTTTAAATCTCAGTTATTGATCTCGGTTCCAAAGTCACTTCTAGGTAAATACAAAAAATATTGTTATCTTTCTAGCACATTTAAATATTAAGATATTATATCTATTTTGAAAAAAAATCATGATTTCATCTTACAAAAGTTTTAGTAAATTTTTATTTATTTTTAAATAGAAAGACCACAGTATTTTCTGTATTTATCTATAACTGACTTTTGAATCAAAATCAATATTTGAGATTCAAAACATTTTTAGTTTTTTTAATAACACACAAATAAATATTTTATTTTTCTTACAGTCACGAAAAATTTGGCCTGAAAAATATTAATCCAAATTATTTATTTGCAGTCCTTCTAATAAATCAAAATATATAACATTCTATTTATTTTTAAGGAAATATAAAAAATATTTCTAATATTTCAATATAAAAAATAAATGAATCATAATATTTTCTAAAAAAAAAATCAAAACCGACCAAAAAATTAAATGACCGGTTTTGAAAAAAATTAGTAACCAACTTATTTTGACCGGTTTGAGTATTGTTATAAATAGCCAACTTTAGTGAACACATTTGCACTTTTTTTTTATTTAATGAAGGATATTAATAAAAAAACTTGGCAAATGATTTACTGCTGAACCACTCTCTATACTTAACAATGAAACATCGAATTTGATAAATCCGGTAAACCGATAAATATTTTTTACAATCAAACCCTGAAAGGATGAAAAAAAATCAGAAATATATCTGTATTATGGCCTGAAACATCACACAAATCATCATCCCAATTTTATTATTCTCCATAAATGCATGCCAGAGGTTGTCTTCTAACGTGTGATGAAATGTTGCAAACGTATCCTTTGCATTAATTCAATTCAAAAGGGAATCTTCAGATTTTAAACGGAGCTAATTAGTTGTCTGATTTTAATACATGGATCATTTAATATTAGTGCGAGTCTAGTTCGTACGAATTTTAAAGCGGATCGGATAGTCCAGATATATTAATTCAGAAAATTTCCTTTTGAGTTAATACTGACGATACAAATCAAAATGTTGCAGGCTTAGAATTTTGAATTCGTATCCTATGCATTAACTCAAAAGGGAATATTATGAATTAATGCATATGAATCATCCAATCAGCTTTAAAATATGTGCAAACTAGATCAGTACTAATATTAAAGGATCTCATACGTTGTAGGCAGAGATCGACTTAGTTCTGTTTAAAATCAGACGACCGATATGCATTAATTAACTCAAAAGATGCTCTTTTGAGTTAATGCAGACATGAGGAATCTAGAAATTTGCATCAACATTCAACAATATTGGGTCCATAAAATTCATCATGCCTTGTATTCTATATCTTAGTTTTCACAGTTCAAATTGTCGATCCGAACTGCTCAACATGATATCTATACTAAAATATGCTTGAGGATGAAACTTTATAATTTTTGAATTTTTTTTTTTACTATTTTTTAAGATGGGTAGAGAACAATCCATAAAGAATGATTTTGTACTTATCTTAAAAAATAGTAAAAAAATTTCAAAAATTAAAAAATTTCTTCCCCATGCATATTTATTATGATTAAAAAATTTCTTCCCCATGCATATCTAAATTATGTTTAATTATTTAGATTAACTGTTTAAATTTTAAAAATAAAGATACAAATCTATAACACGCTACCACTTGTTTAATCCAAAATGAATAAGATGAAGTCGTCGATCCACAAGGAGAAGTGCTACCTGGGCCAGGTGATGGGCCACCGCTACATGCAAATTGGGCTAATACTTGTGGAAAGTGCTACCTGGGCCAGGTGATGGGCCACCACTACATGCAAATTGGGCTAACACAGTGTTCCAATAGTTGGATTTCTTTAATTTTACTTGATAAATTTATTTTAGATGTATTCGATTTATTTAATTCTGTTCTGTTTAAATATTATAATAATTTTCTTTTTTCTTTATGATTTTTTTTGGAGTAAAAATTAAATAAAGCGAACAAATCAAAATTTTAGTAATTACTACGACAGTATTGTAATATTATACACTTATCAAATTAATATTTATATCATTATATTTGGATGAGAAATTTTTTTATATAATGTTATATGTAATTATGTACTAAGGAATTTTCATTTGAAAACATGATTAATTTTATAATGATAACCATAATTTATAAATACAAGTATTTTAAAAAATCAGCCATCAAATCGGTTGAACCATTGAACCGAAGTTCTACAGGTTCGGTTCGGTTCGGGACGGTCCGGTTCTGATAACCTGGCTAAAACCCTTCGGACCTTCCACACAGTTGATTCAAGTGGCGAGCCAAACCCCTTCCTTCCTTTCGATCTCCGTTCTCAGCCAGAGACGAAAAGAGAGAGGGACGAAGGCTAGCAAGGGAGGAGAAAGCAATGCCTGAGCTTCCGGAGGTAGAGGTGGCCCGACGGGCGCTGGAAGAGCACTGCTTGGGGAAGAGGATCATCAAGTGCTCCGTGAACGATGACCCTAAGGTCATCGATGGCGTCTCCCCCTCCGATCTCCAGTCTGCTCTCGTCGGAAAGACCATCCTCGCAGCTCTGCGCAAGGGCAAGAACCTCTGGCTCTGCCTCGACTCCCCTCCCTTCCCCACATTCCAGTTTGGTTAGCTTCTTTTTTAGCCCTTGTATTTTTTATGAATCTAGTTGTTTCTAGTGTAAGTATAGAGAAAGCTAAATTTAATAATATATATACCTACATAAGTTAGATTCTGCATTTGTAGCTCTTCTGAAAAAGAGGAATTTGATTTGTCAACTTTAAGCATGGGTGTGAAGTTGAGAACCTTCGGCTCTGACTCAATGGCCTCCTTTCTCTTCGATATCACTCAAAACCCTAATGATCAGTGGTGGACTTCTGAAATTCATTCATCAAGCAGAGCTAATCTATGAAAAAGGGAAAATTCAGTGCCTACCCCCTAAGAAACCCAAAAATATAATGTATACTTGTTAGAATTGTCACGCATTATCCTCAAAGCAAGAAGCATGGGAGTCGTCACCATACCATTTTTGTCGTTGCCTTTTGCTGTTACTGCATGCAGATCATAGACTGAAAAGATATTATCTTTAAATAGACCCATTATTTTGTGCATTAGAAAATAGTGCATGGTAGGACATAAAGAAGAGTAACAAGAAGACAAATGTGAACATAAGTGACAGCAAAAGCACATGTAGCTAAATTTTAGGCATAGTGAAAAATAGGCACAAGACAATAAATTGACAATGAGTATGTCTCATGTTTAATGTTGTAGGGATGGCTGGTGCTATTTACATCAAAGGTGTTGAGATTGCTAAATACAAGAGGTAACCAATAATTACTTTTTTATGTTATGTTTTTTTCTTACACGACTTTTTTTTTTAAGAAAACTCTGGCGTTGATTATAGGTCTTCTGTTAACACCACAGATGAAGAATGGCCATCTAAATACTCCAAAGTTTATGCACAAGTATGATCCTTTTATTGTCAAAAAGTAGCTTTCCATATGTTGCTTTCTCCTTCCTTTTGGTTCATGCGTGTTTTGAAATTTAGATTCTTCAGATGACTAAATTGTGTAATTTTGGGTCAGATGGTGGCATATAGTTCAATAGTGTATATCTTTTGCAGCTGGATGATGGCTTAGAAGTTTCTTTCACAGATAAGAGGCGCTTTGCAAAAGTTCGCTTGGTTCATGATGTAAATCTCTCTTTACTCTACATATTTATTTGGTAACCATGACAACAAACAAAATGGTAATTAAAACTAAAAAAATAAAAAAATTGTAAATATATTTTATAGTATAGATAGGTTGTGTATCAAATTTAGTGCAAATTGAGAATTGTTTGATCACTGGTCAAGTGTCGATAAGACTGAAACATTAATTGTTCAGACTATAGAGAAGATATCTGTAATTTTACACTTTTTTTTTTGTTTTGAAAATTGTTTGGTTCTTAACTAACAAATTTTGTTGTCAATATAATCTATCCCTACTACATTCATTAAACAATTATCTGATAATGAATAATTTGTTCCTTGCTTTTTGATACTTCATTCTTTTTTTTTTTTTATCTCTTCTTGATTGTTTACCAAGTGCTATTGCTTTTATTTAATTTTTTTTAAATTCTTGTATTTTCAGCCAGAGGCTGTGCCCCCTATATCTGAGCTAGGTCCAGATGCTTTAACTGAGCCTATGAAGGTTGATGAGTTTGCTAATGCTCTAAGAAAGAAGAAGACTCCAATAAAAGCTCTCTTACTTGATCAGGTAAATTCTGTTGTATATCTATACAAGTTATTTCTGATACTTTGACATTTATGATCATTTTTTTAGCCATCAAAACTTTTTAGGTTCATAATAGCCTTTATTATGCTATCATCCTGCACTTGAAGACATTTACATATTATAATTGATTTTCAAATTCTTGTGACTATGATTGGATTTCAGTTCTAGCCTACCCCAACTTGTTTGGGACTAACGGCTTGGTTGTTGTTGTTGTTTTTTCAAATTCTTACTTCTTTACATAATACAGAGCTTTATATCTGGGATTGGCAACTGGATAGCAGATGAAGTTCTTTATCAGGTTGCTCTCGTTTTGCTCTTTCCAAGTTTTAGTTATCTTTTAACTGCAAAGAGAGATAATTAGTTTTTTACTTCTTTCCAGAATTTATTATTGCATTTTTGCTACCAAATGTGTCAAGGCATCGACTGATTCTGAGTTACACTTCGTATATTATTTGCTAATCAAGTATCCGACATGCCTGTTATTATAGGCAAGAATTCATCCGATGGAAAAGGCTTCCGACCAGTCAAAAGAGAATTGTGAAACACTCCTTAAGTGCATCAGGGAGGTCAGCCATACATAACTGTTACCATCCATTAATTGTTTGGCATTCGTCTTCCACTAAAAATAACATGACAAGTTATTTTACCTTGCAATTGATAATTAATTTTTTTACAGATCATTGAGAAGGCAATAGAAGTTGGAGCAGATAGCAGCCAATACCCAGATGGATGGATTGTTAGGTACCGCGATCAGAAACCTGGAAAGGCTTTTGTTGAAGGTAGGTCTCTTAACTTGAGATTTGGATATTAGT